>LR991106.1:11996250-13350000 GCA_905163515.2 Lymantria monacha
TTTCGTTAAATTATGTCTCTATTTCCAGAGTTATTCTGTGTATAAACAATAGGAATATAGATTCTTATACATATATTAATATTCTGTTATTAAAGATGTTGTTTATAGGATTACATGAGGATATACAAAATAATTTATGTCGTCTATGGATTGTAAAGAAAAATAACATTTTACTTATTTCGTTCCGCTTTTGTGACGTCAAATTGTATGAGTCGGTGGAAGGTTACATATTACTAGAATATTTATAAGTTAGTTGTGTACTTGATATTTATTTAGGTATAACTTAGGTATACTGAAGTTTATTTATATAAAGCGTAGAATAAATATTTGTTAAGTTTTTCGTAAAAGGATTTGTTGATGACATAGCTTTTGTCTGATACAATAGAGATTTATGCGCTAGGCAGAAATTGATTAATATTTAATATAAAATTTGAGTATCTTTAATATATATATTTTTTTTGCGGTGGATTATGGAGGTGGTCACGCCCCACTACATCGGTCCAGGGCGACGGAAGAGACGGTGCACGACCCCATAGACCCACCCTGCAAAGCGCCTCTCTTCGCCGTGCCTGCAGGCCACCGGAACCCGATCTTTGTCTTCGGTGGCCTGCCCGGCGGTTTACCCTCGCGGGTTCCTCTCGAGTCGATGCGTCGACAGCGAAAGCTATCAGCTGCATCGTCCTCTTACGGAGGCCTCACTTCGGGCGACCGGACTAATCCCCGGTCCGATCACCCGATGCCTCGGCTAGGGCAGCATTAGACGCAGATATTCGCGCCTGCGCCACCCAAGGCGCCGGTGGCGTCTTGAGTCCGCGTGGAGGGAATCCTCCTGGGCTCCTTCAGCCCCGCAGAAGGCGGTGCCGACGTCCCGGTTCCTGCTGGTGTCGACCATCTCTTTCACGACAGCCGGCAGCATCAGGTCAACACCAATGACAGCGACGAGGTCACGGCGCTGCCAAGCCCAGCTCGTACAGACCTCGGGCATATGCTGCGCTGTCTCCTTGTCGCTGCCGCACTGAGCGATAGGGAGCCACTCTCGTCGCAAACTAATGAAACCCGTCGGTAGAGATCGGAGAGCATACCCACCTCCAGGTCTCGCTGAGGCTTCCGGCCAACGCATATGCTGCCTCGGTCGCCACCGTGCGGTATCCGCGGATGGCTCAGACTGCTATGAATCTCTGTGGGTGCCACAGAAAAGCCCTGGGTTGAACGGTTAAAGACCTCGTTCACACGGGTGAGCCCCGATGGTCGCACACCCCATTCGAAAGCCGAATGGAGCGTTCGACAGATCGGGCGCAACCTCGTCTAGGTGCTGGACGATGCGGGCATTGAGGATACGCTCCAGCAGCTGTCCCACCTCGTCAAGCAACACGATGGGCATGTAAGATGATGGCGAAACAATATGAGTATCTACCGAATCTATAGTTTTGATAGTTTCTTTAATTTTATGCAACTTAGAAATATAATTCTACAATTAACTCGTTGTTTAACATGTAGTTTCCTTTTCTAAGACAATTTTTTTTGCGTATATAACGACCCATTAGCAGATAAAAAGAGATACATTTTTAATAAGAGTGGGAAATATGATTGAAATTGAGAATTGATACCTGAGCTTGTAGTATTTAAAAACAACACACAATATTGTGCTGTATGGCACACAATAATGTGCTGTGCGGCTACGAATACTACCAATCTTTACTATGCTTGTGAATGTCGTAAAAGACGAATAAGAGCTTTTATATCATCCTAGGCCAACCACTTGAGACCGTTTAGTCAACAATCACATTCCTAAGGAGGATTGACGTCAGGCAGGCAGCTGGTCATAAAACTAATAATAATAATAATAATAATTTATTGCCTTTTCAGAACTTAAACTAAAATTTAACAATTATAATAAACAAGGCTCAGCTTCTGCTGTCACAAGAACAGCGCTGATTTTCAGCCATCCCCGAGAATCTATTGTATTGTGTATGTTTATGTGTGTATGTTTATGTGTGTGTGTGTGTGTGTGTATGATGGTATTTTGAGAAGATTTTCTGTTGTAGACCGATTACTTCCTGCACTGAGATTTTTAATCCAAATTATTTTCTCAAATAAGTATTCCGGTTTTTTATTGTAAATTATTTTTTTAACAGTGCATGCGAGTTGAAGATCTCTTCTAGCTTTCATGTTCAATATGCCACTTTTGTTCAAAAATGGTGTAATACGTTTCTTTTTAGGTATGCTTAGAGAAAATCTTATGCAATCCAGAGAGTACATAATACTTATTATGTACTCTCTGGATTGCATTTTCCGTCCGTTGGTTGATTCTAGGACCATAAATGGCGCTGCAAAAGTTGGAAGTGAGAGAGACCTAGTGATTCCGTTAACAAGAGACGCAATTCTTTTCTTATATATGGTTGTATTTTGTAGAGAGTTTTAGTTTAAAGAATGCTGTCCTAATTTTGTTATTGATATGTTGTGTGAATTTTAATTCGCCATCCATAATAAGACCTAAATTACGTGCATATTGGACTATTGCTAATAACTTTTGTAATATGTACGACTACATATTGCGTCGACTATTATCACTTCAGTCTCGCTGCTGAAGTCTCCTCTACGAGGAGGAGAGGGTAATTAACCTACTATACCAAGCTATTTAGATGGGTTGGTCTTATGACAAAATTTCCATCTTTTGCATAGATTTTATTTAGATATCATATCTTTTAATCATCTTTTACGATAAATAGTGGCAGTAAAGGGAGTTACTATTTTACGCTTATTATGTTACCATATTTTCTGTGTGGTGACGAAGTAAAAATACAATTCATCACCCCCTATCTCACCTGTGGGTGATCGTACGAGACAATTAAGGGATAAAAAACGCATATAACATCTATGCAATAGAAGATAAACTCGAAACAAAACCCTATACCAACACGTCTGACCAGCGTGGTATAGTAGGTCAATTGCCCTCCTATCATGGAGGAGGCTCGAGCTCAACAGTGGGACGTGTATGAGCTGAGATGATGATGATGATGTTGCCATATGGAAAGTGACAAATATTAGGGGTTAAAGTATGAACTGCCATTTAGTACTGACAAATTAAAACAATTTTTTTGTTCATAAAATAGATTTCTTTAATCAAAATATTTACCATCGTTATCTATACATTTCTACCATCTAATTGGAAGATCATTTAAAGTATTGCGATGGAACTCTGGGGTCCTGGACTCCACAAACTGTGTGATGGTATTATGTACTGCTTCCTCGGAAGAAAATTTTTTCCGTGCAAAAACTTATCTAAATTACGGAAAAAATTGTAGTCGGTTGGAGCGAGGTCTGGCGAGTACAGAAGATGACGTACGGTTTTTAACTGCAGGTCTTGTAGTGTTAAAACATTTCCTCGAGCAGTATGAGGTCTTGCGTTATCATGGAGCAATAATGGTGAAGATTGATTGACAATTCTTTATTACATATATTTATATTCATGAGGATCATGAGGATATTTATTCATGAGGATATTTATATTCATCATTCATAATGAGGATGGTGTCCGATGGTTTACTGTGTGAGACACAAGGAGGTTTCAGGAGTGGAAGGGGATGCATGGATCAAGTGTTCTCTCTGCGCAACATTGTGGAGAAGCATCTGGCTCTAGGTCAGAGGGTTTTCTGCAGTTTTGTGGATCTGGAGAGAGCATTTGACACGGTTATACGAAAGGAACTTTGGGAAATTTTACCGGAGTATGGTATTAACGGTAAACTGCTACAGGCTGTGCAGTCCAGTTACATGGGCTGTAGAGCCTGTGTGCGGCTGGATGATGGAATGTCGCCTTGGTTTGACGTCAATATCGGCGTTAAGCAGGGGTGCGTTCTGTCAGCCAGGCTGTTTATCATATATCTGGATAAATGTCTCCAAAGGTTGAACGATATGAATGTGGGAGTCCAGATGGGCGATTCAGTGGTCACTGCTCTGCTTTATGCAGATGATGCAGTCCTGCTGGCACAGTCAGCGACTGACCTGCAGACCCTAGTCGGCACAATGACAGAATATTGTTAGAAAAGGGGTCTACGCGTGAATGTGAGCAAAACCAAAATAATGGTCTTTGAAAGAGACGAAGCCAGAACAGATGTAAGAGTAACAATAGGTAATGATATACTAGAACAAGTGGACGAATTTGTATATCTTGGATGTGGATTTATCCGAGATGGAAGGTACACCACTGATATAGAGCGAAGAGTGAATGCGGGAAATAGAGTGAACGGAGCGTTGGGGCAACTTCTCGGCAGCCACCACCTCAGCCAGAAGGCACGTCTAGCAATACATAACGCAGTGCTTGTCCCAACATTACTGTATGGAAGCGAGAGTTGGGTATGCAGAAAAGAGTATGAAAGTAAAATTAACGCGGTCGAAATGCGATCTCTGCGGAAAATCTGTGGAGTTAGGCTGACCGACCGCATTCGTAACGACGACGTAAGAGAGCGAGTAGGTATGAAAGAGAGTATTGGTGTAAAGATGCGAAAGGGAATGCTCCGATGGTTCGGACATGTGGAAAGAATGCCGAACGAACGTCTGGTTAAGAAGATATACAATGCGAAAGTGGAAGGATGTAGGTACCGAGGGAGACCGAGACTAACCTACCTAAACCAAATCGGTCATGTACTGAAGGAAGGTGGAGTCAAGAGTCTCCGAAACCGGCGAGCATGTATGAAGAGAATTATGAATGTTGAGGAAGCGAGTGAAGTATGCAGAGATAGAGTTCTCTGGCACTCTGTTCTCTCTGCCTACCCTGCAAGGGATATGGCGTGATGATATATATGTATGTATGTATATTCATTCGGATACATAAGTCTCTATAATCCAAGGGTAGTTTAGCCATATAAATTAACTTATTTCTTTTACTTATTAATATCTCTGAATACAAAATATATGAGCTAACTTTTTAAGTAGAGAAAAGAAAGTATATTACTTAAAGTAACCTGTATTGAATCGTCTTATATATCTGTTTGATGAAGCACATATGTCGTACTTTGTGTATTTAAATATATTTTTTTTTGTACGTTTATGTAACGAACTGAGAATATTTCTGTTTGGCTTTCCACTTCACTGAATACGTGACTTTTGAGAGAATTTTGTGTTTCTGTTAGTATATATTATTGGTAGGTTATAAGTATATACGAGCAGTATCCCTATAATGAAAAAAAATATATTTAAGCGCTATGTGGTAGCGGCTACGAATATTACCAACCATTACTTTGCTCGTGGATGTTGTAAAATACGACTAAGAGCCTTATAACGACTTGAGCCAACTTTATCTGATGCCGTTTGGTCAACAATTACATTCCCAAGGAAGGTTGATGTCTGGCAGGCGACTGGTCATAAATCTATTGCTAATCACGTTTACAATATGTACTATGAAAGATGAGTACTTATTGTATCGACCCCAAGTAATTGGGATAAGAGTACGAGAATTATGATACTGAAAAGAGTTTATAAATTAATGAATGGAATTACGCTTAAAACCTAATTCATATATCTTTAATATTCTAGGCTGGCCATGGATATCAAGGAAGCGGTACTAATGGCCTGCCTAATGGCGATGGAGAGGGAATAAGGTGGGTTATGGGGCTACGAGCCGCCTTTCCGTCACGACAGACGGAACGGCATGTATCCGGACCATAGCTTGTAAAAACAATGTATCATTAATATATGATACAGAGATAATATATATGCGAGAAAGTGGAAAACTGGGCATAAAAATATTAATAGTGGTAAGACCATACTTTTAACAGTTTTCTGTCTACAGACCCGTGTTGGTCCGTCCGAGGTAATCACACTCTTGCAGGAAATCGACGTCTGAGCAGTGGCAACTTGCTGTTGTGCTTCGTTCGCTGAGCGAGAGAGCCGGCAGTCCAAATTTCTGGGTGGGTTTGGGGTTTTATTTGTTATGCAGTGGCCTAGCTATACCTTGGTATAGCAAAGGTCTATGGGTCGCCCAGTTACATTTACCATCAGGTGTGCTGCTTGCTCAATTGCCACCAAGAGCAATAACAAAAAAACCCGCCTGACCTATCAATTTTCTTCTCATTACGGAGGAAACCTGATCCTAGCAGTGACACATGAGCTAAGGTGATGATAATACTGATGATGATGATAATTGTCCATCTCAATGGTGCCTGCCACTTAATGAAATAAAAATGTGTTATATTTCATTTTGTATCCGAGCTAGAAATATTTTTAAAATTTAATTAAAATCCATTATTAAGAGTGTTCGGAGAGTGGGTTTGGAAATTTGCCTAAAGGTACGTATCGTAACATAAATTTTTACATATATATATATATACAAAAATATAGAGTCTGTAGAGATACAAAAATATACAGAGAGAGGATGTAGGTACCGGAGGAGACCGAGACTCACCTACCTAGAGCAGATTGGTCACGTACTGAAGGAAGGTGGAGTCAAGAGTCTCCGAAACCAGCGAGCGTGTATGAAGAGAATTATGAATGTTGAGGAAGCGAGTGAAATATGCCAGGATAGAGTTCTCTGGCAATCTGTTCTCTCTGGCTACCCTGCACGGGATATGGCGTGGTGATATATATGTGTGTATGTGTGTATAGAGTCTCGAATATTCCATTCATATAATTCGTACAGATTCTATTTTACAGTACAACTGGCTTACAGAACCCCCCTTTTGTCATTGATACAAATACGCACAATACAAATAACCAGTAATTTAGTTAGATTGAGAATGGCTCATAAATTTTATTGCCCAACTCTTGTCAAGAAAATCGTTACCGTAGACTCTTGTAGCTTGAATCAGATTACAATGGAGGTATATACAATGTAATCGAATTAAAATATAATATTTAATGACTTTGACTACTAACAGACAGTTAAAAAGTACGCGTTGGCAATTGTTAATCATTGTATGAAGGTTTTTTTATATAAGGTTTATATATCTTAATATATATAAATTACGGTAACTTCTCGGTAGCCACCACCTCAGCCAGAAGGCATGTGTAGCAATACATAACGCAGTGCTTGTCCCAACATTACTGTATGGAAGCGAGAATTGGGTATGCAGAAAAGAGTATGAAAGTAAAATTAATACGGTCGAAATGCGATCTCTACGGAAAATTTGTGGAGTTCGGCTGATCGATCGCATTCGTAATGACGACGTAAGAGAGCGAGTAGGTATGAAAGAGAGTATTGGTGTAAAGATGCGAAAGGGAATGCTCCGATGGTTCGGACATGTGGATAGAATGCCGAACGAATGTCTGGTTAAGAAGATTTACATTGCGAAAGTGGAAGGATTTAGGTACCGTGGGAGACCGAGACCAGATCGGTCATGTACTGAAGGAAGGTGGAGTCAAGAGTCTCCGAAACCGGCGAGCGTGTATGAAGAGAATTATGAATGTTGAGGAAGCGAGTGAAGTATGCAAGGATAGAGTTCTCTGGCACTCTGTTCCCTCTGCCTACCCTGCAGGGTACATGGCGTGGTGGTATGTATGTATGTATATAAATTACGCGTTACGTTGTTTGTCCGCGATGGACTCCTACAGTACTTAACCTATATTAATCAAATTTGCACAGCATATGTAGTTTGATCTAACTTAAAAGATAGGATAGCTTCCATCTCAATTTATAGTCGCAATATTATATTATTGCAAATTATTTGTTGATTATTTGACAGTTATAATTATCTGTTATCTCCAAACGATTTTAACAGATGTCGATATCTGTTGACTGGATTGAGTAAGTCTATTAAATAATAGATGGCGCTATGTTTAACGTACAAAAGTTTCATATAAAGTACATATTATTAGCATAACCACCACGTATTACTGAGGCTACCTTAGCCACAGCAATGCGTGGCCCGGTCTGCTAGTATTATATATATTGCACTATAAGATATTACACGCTAATGACTATAGGGAAATAAGAATATCATCATCATCATCATCATCTAAGCTCATACATATTCCCACCGAAGACAAAGATCGGGTACCGGTGGCCCGCTCGCACGGCGAAAAGAGGTGTTTTCAGGGTGGGTCCATGGGGTTGCGCGCCGCCTCTTTTGTTGCCCCGGATGAATTTGTCGGGACGCGACCACATCCATGGTCCACCCTGCGAAAAAAAAAAAAAGCTCATACATATTGTACTGCTAACCGTGAGCCTCTTCTGCAAGAGTATGGAAA
Organism: Lymantria monacha; assembly: GCA_905163515.2. Lineage (NCBI taxonomy): Eukaryota > Metazoa > Arthropoda > Insecta > Lepidoptera > Erebidae > Lymantria > Lymantria monacha. The sequence goes on from LR991106.1 coordinate 12,004,432, forward strand.
TGGACTCACTATACCAGGTGTTACGTTGAACAAATAGTCCGGTTAGATAGATACATTTTCGAGAAAGATCAGCCGATGAAACCAACTCGGCTGGTCAACGTTCGGGAAACTTCTACTTCTTCTCATCCAATATACCTCAGTGTCTGAAAACATAGGTCTGACCAGTGTTTGTTACTATGATCGGTATTTCTCTGCAAGATAGAACCCGTAATACGGCAATCAGCATAATGGGTGTAATTGACATAGTACGGAAAATTTATTTTAGTGGTAGGAGGACCACGCTGTTGATAGTTTTAGTCTACAGCCGTGGAGCCGGTTCGTCCGGGTTAGTACCACACTCTTGCGGATGATCGTCGCCTGAGTAATATCCATGTGCTATTGCGCTTCATTAGGTGAGCGAGAGAGCCAGAAATCCAACTGGGTGGGTTCAGGGTTTATATTGGTAGGCAGTGGCCTATACCCTTGGTATTGCGAAGGTCCATGGACGGCAGTAACGCTTACCATCAGGTGTGTTGCTTGCTCTTTTGCCACCATAAGCAATAAAAGAAATAGCATGCTGATGTAGCAATGGGCAGGCCACATCGCTCGATGAACTGATAACCGCTACGGAAGAAAGGTTCTCGAGTAGCGACCGAGTGTTGGTGGCTGAAGATTACTTGCTATAGACGCTATATTATTAAGACCAGGTCATAAGACTAGCCTTCACCGTGACATCAAACTTCCTTAGGAATGCAATTGTTGTTCAGGTGACATCAGTTGGAGTAGACTCAGGTCTATGTTCAGCGCTTAGTCGTTCTTTTCTACACCCACTAGCAATGTTAGGGTTATTATTATTGGTTGCCACCATTATATGGTATGATGATATATTCTTTTATTATTACGTATGGTGGCAAACGCAGCACACATGATGGTAAATATTACTACCGCCTACAACCCACCCAATTGTTTCTGACTCTCTCGCTCATTGAATGAAGCGCATCAGCACATTGCCATTGCTCAGACGTCGATCTTATGCGAGAGTATTTTACTACCCAGGGGAGACCAGCCCGCAGCAATAGACAGACAACTGTCAACATCATGGTCCTACCACTACCTAGTTTAGATGTAATAATTTCTGATGTTTACGCAAGTACCTATTAGACATTTGAAATAAAAGTACTTTTACGAATTCTATCGCGTTTGTATTTACGATACTGTAGCGGATATATATATATAAAATTCTCTAATAACGATGACTTTTTGAATGTGATACACCTCAGTCCTACCGTGACCATGATTATTGTAAAATGTTCGAAATGTCAGAAAATTAAAACCAAATACAAACGTGATAGAATCCGTAAAAGAAGTTTCATTTCAAATAGTTTAGATGTTTTAAAAAATCACAAATACACTTGAAGAATTAACAGAAAAAGTAGTAAGCATTTCTTAATACAAATTATTAGAGAGAAAATATTATAAGGGAAGGAAATCTCGAAACAAAACCCTATACCAACACGTCTGACCAGCGTGGTATAGTAGATCAATTTCCCTCCCATTAGGGAGGAGGCTTGAACCCAACAATGGGACATATATAAGCTGAGATGATGATGATGATGATAAATACAAATTATTATAAAAACTTACATAGATAAATAAGATTTAGAGTTAAATTAATAAAAAATAGAAATATTCTCATAGGTAAAGATAAAATGTAATCCTTTACCGAAAAACCTAATCTCATAATTAATCAAGATTATATACTTTAGTCTCCAATATCCCGACCGTTCAACATAAAACTAAAACTCAAGGTTTGTCAACTTGTAAATGATGGCAGCCCAAATCCATGTTAAGTCAGTGTGTAAACGCTGTAATTATCCGGGATCAAAACTTTGAATCAAACAAACCTTTAGTTATTCAACTAATGAAGAAAGTTTTGGGAAAAGATAACACCAAGTTGAATAACGTTTAAAATGTGGAATCTTCTTCGAGTTAAAAAATTGTACATAATTTTTTTTTATGGAGATTACTTGTGAATTCTTTTAATAAGAATCTGTATCTTTATTTTTTACAATCCATAGGTATATACAGGCAGTAGTGGCCTTTTCAGCAATGAGAAGAAAATTGGTCTAATATTTTAAGCTATAACGATAACTGCGATTCTCAATATCGTATAGGAATATGAATAAAACTATCCTTTTCAGTGACTGTCTTAAGAATATACATATATACAGGATGGAAGTGGACCGCTCCCGAAAACAAAGACAGGTGACCCTACTAGTCCTACTTGTAATGATAGGCTAGAAAAAAAATCGATCAGTATGAAAAAAATTTCTTTTTTCACAAATATTTTTAAGTTTTTTTCACATTCCATCGTATTAGGACAGTGGCATGTAACGATAACTCGATAAAAAATGCGTAACTATACTCAGATGAGAAAAGACGCAATCTATTCAAAACTCACGATCATATATGTTCAAGAGTTCAACGACCTCGCGTGGTGAAAAAAATTTTTTTTCCATCCGAATCGATTTTTTCCTAGCCTATCATTACAAATAGGACTAGTAGGGTTACCTGTCTTTGTTTTCGGGAGCGGTCCACTTACATCCTGTATAATATCGACCTGAGCCATTTCCATCTGATGGCGTCTGGTCAATAATTACATTTCAAAAGAGACGTCAGTCAAGCGGCCATACATAAAATTATTGCCACTATTTTTTTCTAGCGTACATATTACATGGACACTAAGTAATCGGGATAAGAGCAGGATTATAATATCAAGTTAAAACTTAAAAATATTATGCCAAACATTTTTTTTAGTTTTTTTTTTATTAATAAAAAAATAATAATCAACTCAGACGATACATAATTCTACTGAGTTCAGGGGACTGACTATGAATACTCTATAACAAGGTTCATTCAACGTAATTGATAAATGTTCATTACTCTTTCACTGACAGATCAACTGGAATTATAGTCATCAAGAATAAATTGAATGTGAAAAGGTTTGCCTTTGTGTGATTCAAAAGCATTATCATGCAATCAGCTTACACATTGGGATAGTGCAGAACTGTAATTTGCATATTTATATAATCGTTGAGTGAATAATTCATAATAATATATTCCTCTCAATACTCACGGAAGAAAGCATTCAAATATTCGGTAATGTTGATATTTTAGGTTTAGTGAAATGATACAACTGTTTGAGTGCTGTCTATATTCTATGTATAAAAACTTATGTTAATCATCGTTCATCATCATTCTCCTACTCTTATCCCAATTACTTGTGGTCGATACAATATGTATTCCTCTTTCATAGCACATATTTTAGAAGTTATTGGCAATAGTTTTATGACCGGCCGCCTGCCAGACGTCAACCCTCCTTGGAAATATAATTATTGACCAAACGGCATTAGATGGAATTGGCACAGATCGTTATAAGGCTCTTAATCGTCTTTTATGACATCCACGAGCAAAGTAAGGGTTGGTAGTATTCGTCGCCGCTACCACACAGCTAATATTAACATAATGCGTATTATAATGTAAAGTGCAAGCTGAACAAAATTATATTATAAAAGAACATATATACTAAAATCAAATTAAGGAACATATAGATTATTTAATATACACTACAATTCAATGTTGATTTACTCGTTTATGTAGTTAGAATGTGAGTTTTAAAAATTAAAATTATTTTTACGATTTATTTTTTCGTGTTTATTGAGGACGGAAAGACAGTCCTTCCGTGACTATGAAAGCTGTAAAGTGTTTGAAACGTACTGAAATTAAAAATCCAATACAAACGCGATAGAATCCGTAAAAATAGATTTATTTCAAATGCGTAATACTCGTGTAAACATCAGAAGTCATTATACTATGAGTCGCTCGGGTTCATTAATATATCCTAACGAGAGTAATTTATACTCAAACAAAGTGATTCTATAAGGGTTCCGTTTTTTCCTTTTGAGGTACGGAACCCTAAAAATGCTGTTTAAAAAAATTAATAATGAATATTGTTGAGAGATGAACGCCAACCCTATTACTAAGCTCATCACTACAAATTTATTATCTATGGTCCCTTTTACTTTGTGATTTAACTAATGGCGCACTGTACTTTTTTCTATCTATAAGAAATATATATTTATTCTTGATAAAGTTATCAACTCTGCTTTTATTTCTTCAGGTTATGGGCCCAGTAGTGCCTGTACGTAGTTTTTTTCGTTAAAAGTTCGCGTATTAACAAAATAAGTAGACATAACCTAGTTAGTTGCCACGCGGTCGCCGGTTTTTTCTATTTCAGTTTTTTTAGGTGGAAAATAATAAAGAAAATGAATTCAAATAACACAATGACACTGATTCAGAAGCTCACTGGCCGTGATAATTGGGCAACATGGAGTTTTGCAGCAAAAGCCTACCTCGAGCATGAAGATCTTTGGGAGATTATTGAAAATGGACCCACTGACAAAATTAAGGACAAAAGGGCTAAGTCTAAGCTTATACTATTGGTAGACCCAATTCTGTTTATTCACATCCAAGAAGCACAGTCAGCTAAAGAGGTTTGGTATAATTTATATAAAGCTTTTCAAGACTCCGGTCTACTACGAAAGGTTGGTTTATTGAAAGACCTTATAAACACAACATTAGAAAATAGTAATAGCGTCGAGAATTATGTCAATAAAATAATGACATCAGCTCACAAGTTGAGAAATATTTCATTTGAGGTAAATGATGAGTGGCTTGGGACTTTGATGTTGGCAGGTTTGCCAGACATGTACAAACCTATGATAATGGGTATTGAGAGTTCCGGTGTAAAAATTAGTGCTGATTTAATAAAAACCAAACTTCTACAAGAAGTGAAACAGCCAGATACTACTGCATTTTACACAAACTTGCATAAAAAGCCCTCTTCATTTAAAAAGCAGTCTCAGTCTAAACCAAAAGGCCCAAGGTGTTTTCAGTGTAATAAATATGGCCATGTTAGTAAAAACTGTTGGTATAGAAAAGACAAATCTGAAAATAACAATAATAAAGATAATGGTTTTATAGCAGCTTTTTCAGCAATGCACTTGAATGACATTTACAACTGGTATGTAGACTCCGGTGCATCAGCCCACATGACCATGCATCGAGAGTGGTTGGAGGATGAAACCACTCCGCCTGTTTCAGTCATAAAAATTGCTGATAGTAAATTACTGCATGTAGCGAGTTGTGGTAATGTAACTATTCAATTAGAAAACAACAGTACTATACAGGTAAGAAATGTTTTATACATACCAGAATTATCAACCAACTTACTATCTGTAAGTAAGATAATAAAGGCTGGATACAATGTAATATTTGACAAGACTGGATGTTTGATACAAAATCAACATAAGCAAATCTTAGCTTCTGCAAATATTATTAATGATACCTACAGATTAAATGTCATGAACAAATTTCTAGCAATGGCAGCATCTGTAGAAACTGATAGTTACTTATGGCACTTGCGTATGGGGCATTTAAACATGAAAGATGTTAATAAATTACCAAAATTAGCCACTGGAGTAAATTTATCACCACAACAGGAAAGTTATACTTGTATCACATGTCTTCAAGGAAAACAATCTAGGCAACCCTTTCCAAGTAGCGGCTCCCGAGCACATAACCTGCTAGAGCTGATTCACACCGACTTATGTGGACCGATGCAAACTACTTCCATTGAAGGGGCGAGGTACTTTGCAACTTTTATTGATGATTATTCACATAAAGTATTTGTATATTTCATTAAACATAAATTTGAAGTACTGGATAAATTTATTGAATTTAAAAATTTGGTAGAAAATCAGTCAAATAAAAGAATAAAGGTTTTAAGGAGTGACAATGGGACAGAATACATGAGTAGAAATTTTGATAATTTTCTTAAAAAAGGTGGAATATTGCATCAAACTTCCAATCCTTATACACCGCAACAAAACGGTTTAAGCGAACGAATGAATCGCACATTAATTGAAAGAGCTAAATGTATGTTGTTCAATGCTGGTTTACAGAAAGAATTTTGGGCTGAAGCGGTAGCCACTGCTGCACACATTATAAACCGCTCACCTACACAAACTCTCTCAAATACTACACCTGAAGAAGTCTGGTCAGGAACAAAACCTGATTTGAGTTACATGAAGATTTTTGGTTGTAAAGCGATGGTACATACACCAAAGGAAAAAAGGCAAAAATTGGATTCAAAATCAAGCGAGTTAATATTTGTTGGATATTCTGAAACTACTAAAGGTTATAGATTTATTGAACCTAAAAGTAAAAAGGCAATTATGAGTAGAGATGTGGTATTTCTGGAAGGGAGTATAAAGAGAAATATTGTCCCCACTGCTGAACCTGAAATTAAAAAAGATATTAATATGAATAATAAAATGAAAAACAAAATAAACTTACCTTTAACTGAACTGCAGCCTGAAGCGAAATCTGAAAATCAATCAGTTAGTAATTCAGACTCAGATTCAGGATCATACTATGATGATCCTAATGATGATACATACTTACCAGATGAAACTATTGAAACACCTGAAAAATCTCAGGTACATCTTATACCAAAGCGGCGAATGGAACTTTATGACCACACTTCAACTACTTACCTTTGTATGAATACTGAGTTATTACCAAGTTTACTTTACAGTGATCCGCAGGACCTTGATGAAGCATTAAAAAGTGAAAAAGCACACCTATGGAAACAAGCAATGAGTGAAGAGTATGATTCGCTGATTGAAAATAATACATGGTCACTGGTAGATAAACCAGTAGGTAAGAAAATTATACCTTGCAAATGGGTGTACAAATCAAAATTAGATGAGAACGGAAATGTTATACGTTATAAGGCAAGGCTAGTCATTAAAGGTTATCAACAAAAGAAAGGGACAGATTATAATGAAATATACGCACCCGTTGTCCGATATTCTTCAATTAGATATCTAATTGGACTAGCTACAAAATATAACTTAGAAATTCACCAAATGGATGCCGTGTCAGCATTTTTACAAGGTGACATCAAAGAAGAAATCTTTATGGCTCAACCGCCATCTTTTGAGCAAGGAGAGAAAGTATGTCGTTTGAATCGGTCAATATATGGCCTTAAGCAAGCAAGCCGACAATGGAACAAAAAGCTAAACAATGCTCTGTTGCATATTGGGCTATCCCGTTCAAATGTAGATCCTTGTATTTATTACAGAATATTAAGCAAAGAAGATATTTTATTCATTACTGTATATGTAGATGATTTGGCCTGTTTCTTTAACAATAAAACTACAATGGATAACATAAAATATAAACTACAAAATAAATTTCAGATGAAAGATTTAGGAAGAGTGAAACAGTGTGTTGGCTTTAGAATTATACAAAAGGAAAAGGAAATTTCATTGGATCAGTCTATATATATTGAGAAAATTCTAAATCGCTTCAAAATGCAAGATTGTAAGCCTGTTTATACACCTTGTGAAGCAAATACTCAGTTAAAGAAGGCTGAACATGAGGGTGAAGTACTTAAGAATATTCCATATCATGAGGCTGTCGGATGTCTACTATATTTATCACAAGGCACAAGACCCGACATAGCTTATATAGTGAACACTTTAAGTAAATACAATAACAAACCAACGGCACAACACTGGAGTGCATTAAAGAGAGTTTTAAGGTATCTAAAGGCTACAATACATTACAAATTAACATTCAAAAGAGATGATAGTGAAATAGTTGGCTATTGTGATGCTGATTGGGGAAGTCAACCTGATGATAGAAGATCCTGCACAGGATATATTTTTCTTTTTCAGGGAGCCACTATAAGTTGGGGCTCTAAGAGACAACAAACAGTTGCCTTATCCAGCACCGAGGCTGAATATATGTCTCTGGCTGCATCTGTACAAGAAGCTATGTGGTTAAAACAACTGCAACAAGAGTTTTGGCCTGAGTTTAAAAATAATCCTATGTATATGTATTGTGATAATCAAAGTTGTATAAGTCTTTCAGGTAACGAAAGTTATCAAGCCCGAAGCAAACATATTGACATACGGTATCATTTCATCAGAGAGAAGATCACTGCAAATCAAATTGTTGTGAAATTTATGAAGTCAGAAAACATGCTGGCTGATATTCTCACCAAGGGCTTACATCGTCCTAAACATGAAGGTTTCACTAATGCAATGGGTTTGCGTCCAGGAGAGGATGTTGAGAGATGAACGCCAACCCTATTACTAAGCTCATCACTACAAATTTATTATCTATGGTCCCTTTTACTTTGTGATTTAACTAATGGCGCACTGTACTTTTTTCTATCTATAAGAAATATATATTTATTCTTGATAAAGTTATCAACTCTGCTTTTATTTCTTCAAATATATCCACTGATTTTTATTTCGTGACCATCGTTATCATCTCTGCTTATATACATCTTACCACTGGGCTCAAGCTTCCTCCACAGTGGGAAGGGAATAGACCTATCATCAGTATCCAGACAGGGTGGTATGGTGTTTTATATTAAGTTTTTATTCTCTTGCTATGACTTTTTGTCTTAACAGATACCCCCTTTTTTTTCTTGCGGTGGACTATGGATATGGTCGCGCCCCGCCAAATCGGTCCGGGGCAACGGAAGAGGCGGCATGCAACACCATAGACCCACCCTGCAAGCACCTCTGCCTGGTGGCCCTTTACAACTACCCTGCACTAAGGAAATAATCCTTGTATGGCGGAAGAATTTATAAACATGCATTTACGGCAAACAAATTATACCAAGACTCAGTACAATACTTGTGTATTGTACAAAGTAATGGTCAGCGTTGGAGTCGAACCTACGACACTTGCCAGTGTCGTATACCTGGCTAGTGCGGTATCTTAACCACTATGTCATCTGTGCAGTCAAATATTACCTGTACCTGTTGATTCCCTTAGTCGTCTATAACCTGGGTAAGGAAAGATTATCTGTTGAGTTCCTGAGTCGTTTTTTATCCGAAAAAGGAAGGATTGCTGACGCAAGGTTAATATATGAGGGTCTTTTAACTTATCCTAAACAAAGTAATTTATGGCAATAGACATACATTCATTGATTTTATATTTCACTATTCATTTATAAATATTATAGCGTGCCTAGCTTAAATTATGTTTTATAAAAAAAAAGATCCGCTGGATCGTATATAGAAAATGTAAAAATGTCTCGTAAAGTCATTTTACGAGAATTACTTTAACTTTTGAAATAAAACTTCTTTTACGGAATCTATCACATTTGTATTTGATTTTTAATTGCCCGATGTTTCGAACACTTTACAGTAATCATGGTCATGGGATCTTTCTCAGTGTGGCCGTGTTCCGATTTTATTGTAGCTGAATAGGTTTGCTAGTTTTTTCTAAAACTGTAAATGGACACAATAATAATTATCATAAATTAAGTGTTTTATTAATAACATATCATACACAATATAAAATTTTATATATAGAATCATTTTCTTTTTGTACTGGGAATGAATTTGCATTAATTTTTAAGAAAATGACTGTCAAATGTAATATCTTATATGGTAGATATAAATTTCTGTAGTAATAATGACATATTGGACGTAAGACACCTTAGTCCTCACGTGACCGTGATCACTATAAAGTGTTCGAAAGGTCGGGTAATTAAAAATGAAATACAAACGCGATAGAATCCGTAAAAGTAGTTTTATTTCAAATGTGTAACACTCGCGTAAACAATATAAATAATTATTTTTATAACTTTTTAATAAATTTTATTTTTGTTATTACAGGTGAAATATTCTGTGAAAATTACATCTCTAGTTATCACTGTTAATAAAATACAGCAACTGATAGCCGGATAGTGACGGCTTAGTAATATAGTTTCGTTGTTACAATTTATTTACGGACCTACCTTACCTAATAAGTACATAGTGTTACACAATTATAGTTTGTCTAACAAAACACGAAGTACAGAAGCAATGGATGTTACATGGAGTCATAAACTGTGTATATAACGCCTGTATACCTACAAAATAGTTCTGGCACCTGGAATTTTACTACATTTTCTGTGTAAGTACCTATCAATTTAGCACGTAAATGAAATAGTTAAAGTACAAACTTCACCAAGAGAAATAAAATGGACGGTATATAACTAATGTAAGTTGTAAAGGCAGCTTTTTTGTGTTTTTACTTACATATTTATTGCTAATAATTTGTTTGAGCATCTAATGAATTTAATCTTAGAATAATTCACCATGGTCACGGGATGATTGATGACTGATCACTGAAAAGTGTTCAAAACGTCGGGAAATTAAAAATCAAATACAAACGCGATAGAATCCGTAAAAGTAGTTTTATTTCAAATGTGTAATACTTGCGTCATCATATCATCACTCATCATTCTCCTACTCTTATCCCAAATACTTGGGGTCGATACAATATGTACTCTTCTTTCATAGTACATATTGTAAAAGTTATTGGCAATAGTTTTATGACCGGCAGCCTGTCAGATGCCAACCCTCCTTGGGAATGTAATTGTTGATCAAACGGCATCAGATGGAGTTGGCCCAGTTCGTTATAAGGCTCTTAGTCGTCTTTTACGACATCGACGAGCAATGTAAGGGTTGGTAGTATTCGTAGCCGCTACCACACAGCTCATGTGTAACACTCGCGCATACATCAGAAATTATTATGGTAAAATCAGGCATCACTTATCAATAAATTTCATAATTAATGGTCTAAGTGGCCAATGTCAGGGGTATAACTAATATAAACTCATTTGCAAAAAAAACGGGCGGTTTTGATTTTCATTCATATTTAAAAAGATACAATACCAAAAAGGTTTCAATCGTTTGTACACGTTACTGGCCGGTTTTAAAAATGCTGTGGTATTTAAAAAAGTACGTTCTAAATTCAATTTTTCATTTGATGTTCATTTTTACAGAAAACCCCTTTTTATCCAACATTTTTGGCGCGAAGTTCCAGAAGTTAACATCGACTTTCATAACTTTTATTCAATTTTTATCGATTAATTTCATATCCTTGACTGTCAAAGCTTTATTTAATGCTGTTTGGCTGTATCAAAAATGGTAGATAAAGTGGTAAAAGCTACCAAAATTATCGCGCTGCTTGAAGAGGGTTGCAGCCAATGTTTCGTGGCTAGGAGGCTAAATGTTAGTCGCTCGACAGTCCAAAGGACCTGGCAGCGATATCAGGAGACTGGTTCCGTCGAGAGAAGGCCTGGTTCTGGAAGAAAACCATGTACCCAACCACGGGATGATCGTTTTCTTGTGAGTCGCGCATTGAGAAATCGCAAATCTTCGTATGTGGATCTTAAGAACAACCTCCAAGAAGTAAGAAATGTGCATATTAGTCTATGGACGGTCAGGAGGAGGCTTCTCGCTGCCAATATACGCAGTCACCGCCCGGCCCGCGGCCCCAAATTACTCCGTGAGCACAGAGTTCACAGGCTTAGGTTCGCTAGAAATTGTGAATCATGGACTCAAGACGATTGGAATAGGGTTTTGTTCTCTGATGAAGCCAGGATATCTCTGTTCGGTGAAGATCGACGTCGGCGAGTGCTAAGAAGACAAGGAGAACGCTTTGCAGAGGCATGTTTCGAAGAAATCACACCTTATGGTGGGGGCTCTGTTATGTTTTGGGCAGGAATAAATTCAATGGATCGTACAGAGTTAGTCTTCATTGAAAACGGCTCACTGACTGGGCATCGATACATAACGGAAGTTCTAATTTCTCATGCACAACCCGCATTGGCCGCTCTAGGTGAAGACTCGATTTTTATGGACGACAATGCTCGCGCCCACCGATCCCGCGATGTTAATGCGTATGTGCAAGAGGTCGGCATTCGTCGATTGGATTGGCCAGCTCGAAGTCCCGACCTCAATCCCATAGAGCATGTCTGGGACGTTCTGAAACGGCGTGTGAGATCAGTACACCCGGCTCCGCAGACCATCAGAGAGCTGAAGAATGTGATTACTGCGGAGTGGGAACGTATTCCGCAAGCAAGTATCCGGGATATACTCGCTAGCATGCCCAGACGAATTCAAGCTGTGATTTTAGCTAGAGGGGGTCACACTCGATACTAAACATTTATCTGCTTTTACTTTATTAAAGAAAAACAAACAAAAAAACTTTTTTATTTTTACTTCATGAGCATATGCACTACTAGCGAATATACACTACTAGCGAGGTTTAGCATTATTTCCCATAAATTGTATCTAAATTTTATAAAATACTGATGAAAACTATTATTTTCTTATTAATTTACCAAATTGTGTGGATAAAACTACCTATAATTATCAAACAAAGAAATATTAACATTTGAAATGGTTCATTGCTTAGGTGCCCGTTTTTTTTGCAAATGAGTGTATAATAATAATTTACGATATATTAGCTATTATATAATTTTACATTTTTTCGCCTGTACCACGATCGCAATTTATGATAAAGGATTTTTATGCATTTTAATAAAAAATCTTCGTCATATTATCGGTGAACATACTTGGAGCGCTTATCGATAATTGGAAACGTGTTTTTACACTTATTCACAGGAGTAAAGTTTAATTATTTTTCTAGAAACTATATAGTAAGACATTGTTAGTTTTATTACTATTCTTACCGAAGTTAGAATGAAACTTAGTAAAGTTCAGTAAGTTTTTTTTCTTAGTCTATATGGCGAAATTTTGGGCATAACCTTCCTTTAGATGAAGAAAATCAAAGCTGATTTACTCTACCTCCTGCTAGTTGGCAGTCGATACATTGTTTTACGTGTGGTGACGGAGTAAGAATACTATTCACCACCCCATATATTACCCGTGGGTGATCGTACGAGACGACTTAGGGATATAAAATGCATATAACATCTATGTGAGAGAAGGAACACTCGAAACAAAAACCTGTATCAATACGTCTGACCAGCGCGGTATAGTAGGTTAATTTCCCTCCCATTACGGAGGAGGTCCGAGCCCAACAGTGGGACATTTATGGGCTGTAATGATGATGATGATATTGTAAAGTACTAGACGGATCTCTAAAGGCAACTAACGCTTACGTTGACCCGCACAATATGCAGAGAGGGGAAATACAGTGGCAAAAGGCTCTAAGTCTAAGTCATATTTCATCATCTAGAACGAATAGATAAATTGACACTGAAACTGATATAAAAAAAAAAACATAAAAAAAATATAGGATTTTACATTGAATTTTCCTTCTATTGCAAAGATCCACACTATTGCTTCATTTGGTGGAGGCCTGTCAGGCGATATGCCTGTAAAATAAGCAAAAATTAAAAAAAAAATAACATATTAAAGTTAAATTATTTAAATTTGATTAATCCAAAGAAAAAAGTAAAATATTATACAACGTATGCGTGAAAGCAGAAAAACTCGAAATATAACCCTATGACAAAACATCGGACCCGCGTAGCCGTAACTCAATTTCCCTCCTATTGTGGAAGAGGTTCGACCCCAATAATGAAACTAATTCGAGTTAAAATGATAATTATTAATAAATATTAATATTAAATTCATAAAACATCCCCTTTATTTGTAAATAGCAAGCAAATATACTTGACTAGACATAAAAGTAACACAGTTATCTAACATTCGCAGACACCACGACCAGAGAAATAACAACAGCCTCAGCATAACTAAACAAAAATACAATCAACTTAGGTAAATAAAAACTGAAATTAATTAACCTCGCTCAGTTACAGCATCAAAATAAGCTACATTGGTATAACCCCCTTTTTAAAATTCAACTCCCATTTTTTTTTTTGCTGTGGAGTTCTTTGCGCCAATTCGTTCGTGTTCGATGGTACTCTCGCAACAGTATTAGCATATTAATGAAAGGCAGCGAACTAACATTTGTAATTACTTTTGTTTTGACGTTGCGAGTTACGCCTTAGGCAACAAAGGCCCCCTTTTGCAGTGGAAAAGCTGCGTGATGACGAAATGGTTTACGTAATGCACGTTTCATTTATTTACGAAAAGATTACTCTCATCCTAGTGCTTTCTATTTTACAAAGCAGTTATTATACTAACTGATTGCTCTTCTCGTGAATCTTGAGTGGAAGTTTCACTTGGTGGGAAGTGTTATTGCCGCTCATCAATCTTTGCAATACCCAAGGTATAATAGCTAGGCGACAAAAATCGGGTATCGGTGGCCCGCTCGCATAGTGAAGAGAGGTGCTTGCAGGGTGGGGCTATGGGGTTACGCGCCGCCTCTTCTGTCGTCCCGGACCGATTTGGCGAGGCGCGACCACCTCCATAGTCCAAGAAAAAAAAAAGGTATAATAGATAGGCCGCTGCCTACCAATACAAGCTCCAAACCCACACCGTTGGGCTTCCGGATCTCCCGCTGACCGAACGAAGCGCAATAGCATATTGCAATTACTCAGACGTTGATCTTCTGCGAGAGTGTGGTTAGACCTGTCAACAGCGTGGTACTCTCTCCTCTAATTATCACTAATAATTTAATTATAATAATTTATCTAAAACAGCTTATGTGTGTTAATTTTCTACTCATTATGTATCTACTGAAAAACTGATTACCTCAGGCAATTCTCAAGCCTACATCTATTATAAATTCGTTTCAAGTGTTTTAATAATTAACTACTATTTAGAAATTTACTTAAGCTTACTTTGTAGAAATTATTGTGTAAATAACTGTGTTATAATTAATTTTTGCTCGTTTATCTTTTGAGAGATATTTTACCACTATTTTTATTATATATTCTTACATACTGGCTTTCATCTATCAACACGTAGAGTAAACATAATGTCAAGGATTCGATATTAGTGGCTGACCTAGTGGCGATGGGTAGGGAATACGGTGGGTCGTGGTTCCACACGCCGCCTTTTCATCGCCTTGGATGGAACAGGTGGCATGTGTCCGGACCGTAGCTTAGCTTAGCAACTGAAAAAGAGTAGACATAATCTTCCTTACCAGAATGCTACTAAAGCGGTCCTAATTACCTTCATCCCATAGATCCTTAGGATGTTTGACATGTCGATGATCCACCTTGTGAAGGTCATTTTTCTATGGCATCCATTTCGTGATCGCCACTCGAGAATGGCGAATTCGACTTTCAATCTAATTTCAAATTGACTCTACTAAGAATTATATTTACTCGACTGGCTATAAAAATTTAACTCCTATATTTATAGTATCCGTGTGGTGACGGAGTAAGAATACAATTCCTCAACCCATCTTTCTCGTGAATGATCGTAAGAGACGACTAAGGGATATAAAACGCGTATAACATCAATGCAAGAGAAGGAAAACTCGAAACAAAAACCTATACTAACACGTCTGACCAGTATGGTATAGTAGGTCTGGTTCCCTCCCATTGTGGAGGAGGCTCGAGGCCCACAGTGGGACATATATGGGCTGTGATGATGATGATGATGATGATTTATAGTATACCATAATTGACCTGTATTATGTAACCTATATTATGTATACTGTTGATGACCTTGATAAAATCATTAGTGATATGACATTGAAATTGTACAGCAATAGGCTTTGATAGAACTTTATTCGATAATCCGGGCAATGAGTATGTGGCAAAGGTTGACTTGGCTCCCTAAAGATGTTGATAGAAACACTAATATTTTTCTAGAACACAAATTTTAACATTAGACAAAGGATTGTTTTCAAAATAATGAAGACAAGAGACAAAAAAATTTTCTTAGCCGTATTACAATCTGACTAGTAGACGCAGATTTTTGACTGATTTAAATGATGTATATAACTCAATATAAGAAATATTGAGTTAAAAAGTCGCTTGGCATATATTGACTTTTAATCGTCGATACTATACCTACTATCTTGTTACTATACTTTTTTGGTAGTTATAATTTTTTTATTTTTTTATAATGACAGAACACGCATCCAATATTACACACACACACACACGCGCGCGCACACACGAACACACACACGCACACATGCTCATGCACACACACACGTACACGCACACACACACGCACACGCACGCATGCACGCACGCACGTACGCACGCACGCACGCACGCACGCACACACGCACGCACGCACACACACACACACACACAATACAATAGATTCACGGGGATGGCTGAAAATCAGCGCTGTTCTTGTGACAGCAGAAGCTGAGCCAAATCCTTTTGCCTACTAGATTTAATTTTGTTTTATTATAATTGTTAGTTTTTAGTTTAAGTTCTGAAAATGCAATAAATTATTATTATTATTATATTAACATCCACTATTAACATAGTCGCGTATTTTCTCCATTTTGATAGGTAGCTATTTTAAAAGTTTTCATCTTATTTTCTCATTACAGTTTTATTAAGACTTAATACTTTCTATCCAATATCACCTTAATCATGTATGATATTCAATTTAGCCATTTTTATATCAGAAATCTGGCTTTTTTTAACAGCATTACGAGTAGTAAAAAATTGATTGAAAATTGTTTGCAAATTTAAAAACGGACGGTTTCTAAATTACAGACATTTCATGTTAATATATAATAACAATATGGTTTTGGTAGCCCTAAGAAGAATGTTTAGAATTCGAAACAAAAGTTCTGTTCACATTTATAAAAAGGTGTAATTGTATTACAAAAGTAGTATATACGAAGCGTTATGTAAGCGACGTCCGCACGCGAGAGGAACGTGAGGGGTATCCTAATACGGGTGACAGTTTTTGCTTGAATATTATTAAGACTGTTCGAAAAAAAAAACGAATAACCTTTTTTTTTATATAGTGTGAAAGGGTTTGTTGAGAGGGTTCGAGGAAATGTCCTTGTATGTTTTTATATATGTCACGTTTATCTGCAATAAATCTTTGAAATCAATTTTTTTATTTGTCGTTGGATTGTGATCAAAAATCTTCTGAGTCACTTCATTTTTTTTTCAGAGACGAATCGAACGAAATAATGTAAGTGTATATGTTTCTATTGATAATTTTTAAGGTTTAATTTTATGATTCCTAACTGATATTATAAAAAATATGTAATAAGATTTTGTCTTTAATATGCTATGTTAATTATAAAAAACGTGTTTACGAGTTAAAAATTATTGTCACACGTAGGACTCGAACCCACACCTATTGAAAATCCATTCCAATCATTCCACTACTAAGTGTGAACTGTCGTATGGTGTCAATCAAATAGTGGCTCGTTTATATTTTGTCGTCTTTAAGGGGGACGTGGGCCATCTACCAGATAACGACTACACCCGATCCGTGCCTAATAGTGGGCCATATATATAGTTATATGCTTATTTCTATTAATGACACATGATGAATACATCTTGAATTGTCAACAGTTCCGTGGGGGGACGGAGTAAGAATACAATTCACCACGCTTTATCTTACCCCTAGGTGATGGTAAGAGATAACTAAATGCTATAAAACGCATATAATATTTATGCAAGAGAGGGAAAACTCTAAATAAAACCTTATACCAACACGCTTGACCGGCGGTATAGTAGGTTAATTTCCCTCCTATTATGGAGGAGGCTCGAGCCCAACAGTGGTATATATATGAGCTGAGATGATGATGATGAGATTGATGATGTCAACAGTTATCATTTATGTTTAGAAGTAGTATAGATTTTATTTTTAAAGCAACATACACTTGAAATCTAGAATATAAACTATAAAAATATTATAGAACAAGTTATTTTAAAATAATAAGTAAAACCTTTCTATTGTGGTAGGACCACGCTGTGGACAGTTCTCTGTCTACAGCCGCGGGCCGGTCCGTCCGGGGTAGTACCACACTCTCGCAGAAGATCGACGTCTGAGTAATAGCAATGTGCTATTGCGCTTCGTTCGGTGAGCGAGAGAGCCGGAAGCCTAACTGGGGTGGGTTCAGGGTTGTATTGGTAGGCAGCGGCCTAGCTATACCATTGGCAAAGGTCCATGGGCGGCAGTGACACTTACCATCAGGTGTGCTGTATGCTCGTTTGCCGCCATAAGCAATAAAAAAAAAAAAAAAAAAAAAAAAAACCATTTTCTTTACAGTGAATTTATCGTAAGAGTTAATGAAAATACTCTCAGAATGTACAAATGTTTCTAAATTGAAAAATAAACAAAGTTATATAACAAATTTTAAAAGGAAAACAAATTTACTTTCTAAGAGAACTTAATGTTAAAGATTATTTTAGACGAAAGATAAATTATTGAAACTTAGATATTCAATGTGAGCTTATTAAATTTATTAAGCAAAACTCATTTTTTATAATATTTAAATGGCATAGCGTTATTTTCAATAATTGAATAATATGATTTGCCAATATTACCTGTATTTAAATAAAATGTAAATAATTATGCTATATTAATGTATAGAAGAGTAAAATATTGATTTAAAACTGTAATGGCATTTTATATGCCTTAGTCATCTCTTACGATCACCCGGTAAGATAGGGGATGGCGAATTGTATTCTTACTCCGTCACCACATGGAAACAGTGAGTATGACATATATCTAGAACAATAATTTCACTATAGGTATAGGCCGACGCATTTATTATTATATTTTTATTTTTTTTAAAAGAAAATAATAAGTGAATAAACCTTGTATTGTGGGAGACTTCACAAGTATGCTATTAACGCAAATAAATTACAACCACACCCAGAACGACAGTTTGTGGATCGGAAAAAAAAAATCCTGCATAGGAATCCAAATCTACGGCACTGGCACAGAAGATAGGTCCCTTAATCACTAAGCTATTTGTGCAGTCAAGTATGTCTTAAATATATAGTAGTACTTTGTTAACATAGAGTTGAGTCATTCATTTCAGTCATCAGTATATGACGTTTGATATTATTTCCAGTTGTTATAACACTGATTACGCCATCTATGAAGATGCAACTAAAATAAAACATCGAGGTATATTTTCTATTTAACTTTTTTTTTTTTTTAACAAAACAAGATTTCTTATTACGAGTTGCTTACAAACGTTTCAAATTGCCTCAGAGAAGTACAATCTACGCCAATTCTCTCACAAAAGGATATGTCAAAGACAATTGCTAGCTGTGGCTAACAACTGAATGTTTTTGAAGGGTACATTGCAAATAAAGACAATTTAAAACCTTCGTTTGAGAAAAAAAACATCAATAACGTTATGGCTGTATAATAATGATGTCTTCCTACTCGCATTTAAGATATCATCATCTCGTCATCTCAGCTCATATATGTCCCACTGTTGGGCTCGACCCTCCTCCATAATTGGGGAATTGACCTACTATACCACGCTGGTCAAACGTGTTGGTATAGGGTTCTGTTTTGAGGTTTCCTTCTCTTGCATAGATGTTATATCCGTTTTATAC
Source organism: Lymantria monacha (assembly GCA_905163515.2). NCBI lineage: Eukaryota > Metazoa > Arthropoda > Insecta > Lepidoptera > Erebidae > Lymantria > Lymantria monacha. The sequence continues at coordinate 12,023,726 of LR991106.1, forward strand.
CTCTTAGTCGTCTCGTACGATCACCCACGGGTAAGATAGGGGATGGTGAATTGTATTCTTACTCCGTCACCACACGGAAAATTTAAGATATAATAGCGTATAATTTATGGACATAGCATTGCTATTATTATATACACTGTTTGCAGTATGTTATAAATAAATATTTATATATTCAGACGTAAATTTCTTCTATAGTGTGGTGACGGAGTATAGATATATAACATCTATGCAAGAAAAGGAAAACTCGAAATAAAACCCTATACCAAACACGTCTTACCAGCGTGATATAGTAGGTCAATTACCCTTCAATTATGGAGGAGGCCCGACTCAAACCGTGGAACGTATATGAACAGAGATGAAAACTGTGGTTCAGATAATCATACCACCACTGTACTATTTTTGACTGCACAGATGGCGATACAAGAATTATTTCCTTAGTGCGGGGTGGGGTCTTTTAAATAAAAAAAAAAATAAGCATTTATCACAAATATACTGGCACTCTTAATGATGAATGGCAACGTAATCCGAATCGTTATAGGCTCATTGATTGTACAATATTGTTAACTTTTCCCAATCCGACAATTTTAATCTACGTTTTATAGGATTAAATCAACAGAGTCAAATCACGGTCGTTTTTCCATTAACGAAATTGAAGCAATTGATGGTCTCAAATTTGTACAAGGACTGATAAATGTGAGCTTCAGTACTGTTTGTTGATTGAGTCATTTCTGGTTTCAGTTATTGATGATTAAATCAATTTCTTATTGGATTTTGTTGACTTACCAGACGCTGTGCCGACTGTGAAAAGATATTTAATTGGAAATATGTAAACAAAGTAAAAATGAGATTTAAAGATAAACACTTCTAATATTCTATGTGAAAAAATCAAATTTAAAAAAGGAAACGCTTTTAACTATCTATTTTTTTTTCATTAACTTATGTTAGTGTATTTTTATTTTCTTTATTTTTGGCGGGTTATGGGCTAGACACACGCCGTTCACTCCGTCTGGGGCGACGGAATGGCGACGCGTGAGCCCATTAACCACCATATTCACTCCCCATCGCCATTGGGCTGGCCACTGGTACTGTTTCCTTGACGCCCTGATGCTCAGATGCCCTGGTAGCCCTCACGCGATTAGCCTCTCTGCGGGTGACTAACTATTCCCCGGTCCAATCACCCGCAACTTCCACCAGTGTATGGTAATCATTTTACCATTCACAGATGGGTTTTTATAATAATCCTGATATTCTAATGTTTATGGTTTTTATATTTGAAATAAAACTATTTTTACGGATTCTGTAAAATTTGTATTTGACTGGTCTGGTTCTTCCGTGACCGTGAAAGCTGTAACGGGAGGATTTCCTCTCCCGTTACAGTAACTGGGTGAGTTGGAGAACTGATCCTCACACCACCGTTTAAATACCAACTAGATGCCGCAGAAATTGTTTTATTTCAAACAAGCGTATAATGTTAAAATAAATGATAATCAATTGGCTATACTATACGTACCGGCTACATTAGCCTACATGAAAATGCAGTAGCAAGAACAGATTTATAATTGATGTCAGTCGAAATCCTGGTTGTGGTAATCTTTATTGCATTTATTTTAAAATAGTTTCAATAAAAACTCTTTTCTTTTTCTTTTAAAAGACTACGGAAATAATTCTCGTATCGCGAGGGACTTTATAAACATATAATTAACACAGACAAATTATACCCAAACTCAGAACAAGAGCTTATGGATTCCATAAGACATTGTCCAGCGTGGGAATCGAACTCACGATACTGGCACGAAAGGTAATCTTGACCACTACGCCATCTGCGGCAGAAAATTTTCTGCCATTTAATTTAATTTCTAAGTAAACACAAAATAATCAATTACTAATTTGAAATGAAAATACTACAGCGTACTTAATTAAAAACGAAAGCTTATAGTATAATTTAATTATATGAAACAATGATTTGTACATATATGTAGTATTATTCAAAAAGTCAACCGCAAAAATAAAATGATTCCATTCGATTGAACAAGTTTCGGGCGGTAACCGTAAATAAACAAGTACTATAATTTTAACAGTGATTAAAATATGGTAAAGGTCTGTATTTAATGAAACGCTATTGGTACTAAATGTTTAATATAACCGGCCAAAAATAATGTGTTTTTTTGGAGTATGGAGTATACTCCAAAAAGACACATTATTTAAGAATCGATTTTCATATAAGGCGCCCGGTATGAGAAAAATTTGAGGAGTAAAATCTAGTGATAGAATGACCTCGTTACGTTTTTGGTGCGCAACCTATTCTGCACACCTTTAACTTTCTGACGTGAGATAATACTTCACTGAACAGTTTTAATAAATGTAAATAAATATATATATATATTTTTTTTAGTCAAATGAGATTTTTTGCTCCTGTTTTGATAATCGTACTTAAGGAGTAAACTGCAGTCGTGCGTCGGAGCTGACACACACACTTTTTTTTTCTATGGAATTATTTTCTTTTTCTTATGTTTTACGTTTACGTTCTATGCGAGTATTATACATTTGAAATAAAACCATTACCATTTCTACGAATCTTGTTCCCCGATATTTTCAATTCTTTATAGCATTCATGATCAGAGTATAATTCTAATGTATAATGAATCGAAAAGGTGATATCATCATCATTCTCCTACTCTTACCCCAATTACTTAGGATCGATACAATATGTACTCTTCTTTCATAGTACATTTTGTAAATGTTAATGGCAATAGTTTCATAACTGGCCGCCTGCCAGACATCATCCTTCCTTGGGAATGCAATTGTTGACCAAACGGCATCAGATGGAGTTTGCCCAGATCGCTATAAATATAAGGCTCTTAGTCGTCTTTTGCGATATCTACGAGTAAAGAATGGTTTGTAGTATTTGAAGCCTCCACACAGCTGGAATTGAAAAGGTGATAAACACCACAAAATATAAAATAAGTGAGTCAAAATTTAATAACTAATATTGTAATGGATAGATAAAAGTCCTTGCAATAACGATTACTTGTTGGACGTGAGACACTTTAGTCCTCCCGTGGCTATGAACGCAAAAAAATCCGAAACGTCGGAAAAATTAAAATCAAATGAAAAGCAATGAAATACGCAAAAAGTATTTTATTTGATCATTTATGTTGTGTTTTCTCTCATCATCATCATTTCAGCTCATATATGTCTTACTGTTGGGCTCAAGCCTCCTACATAATGGGAGGAAAATTTACTTACGCTGGTCAGACGTGTTGGTATATATGGTTTTATTTCGAGTGGTCCTTCTTTTGCATAGATGTTATATGCGTTTTATATCCCTTAGTCGTTTCATACGATCACTCACGGGTAAGATAGGGGGTGGTGAATTGTATTCTTACTCCGTCACCACACGGATTGTATTTTATGTACTAGCTATAATTATAAATTTCCTCAAATAAAATAAAACTTAACCGTCTATGTTATATAGAAGGTTACTAAAATATAACACGCTTATTAATTGCTAAGTTACATTTTTAAGTTAAAAAAAATACGAACATTTTACATGGAGTCTTTTTTTTTTGGCGCAGAGATATAGAGATCACATCGCGCTAAATCCCTATAAACCCTGTGACCCTATAAACCCACCCAACAACGTATCTATCAACAACGTGCGAGTGGGCTACCGGAATCCGGTCATTATCATTGGCAGCCACGTTGCATAAAGTCTGGTACTTCGTCCAATAAACGAATATATCACAATAATATTTATTCTTTGACAATAAACTCTACTTTACTATAAAGGATTCAAAAAGGTATATAATAAAGTGTGTGTACAAAACGTCATATATTCTCAATGACGTCATCATTGTTTCCAATAAGTTCTTCTAACATAAACGCTTATTGCCGTTTTTTTTTGTGTGTGACTTAGTTGTTAGCCTCAGATGGCTATGACAACTACCCAAACACGGGATGAGCGCTGACGCCTATTAACCCGATATCGTTTTTATTTTTACTTCATCATCATCATCACAGTCCATATATGTCCCACTGTTGGGCTCGAGCCTCCTCCGTAAGGGAGGGAAATTAACCTACTATACCACGCTGGTCAGACGTGTTGGTTGTAGGGTTTTGTTTCGAGTTTTCCTTCTCTTGCATAATCTTTATATGCGTTTTATATCCCGTAGTCATCTCTTACGATCACCCACGGGTAAAATAAGGGGTGGTGAATTATATTCTTACTCTGTCACCACACGGATAATTTTATTTTACTTAATATACACACTACATAGCTGTCCCCCGCCCGATTCTCTCTATTTCTGATAAGTAATCACCAATATCATATACTAAAAAAATCTCCGAAATACCCTGCATCTTTTAGTATAAGTATTATTCCGATCAGTTCAGTACTTTTTACAGTATACCCGAACAAGTAAACAGGTTCTCTATTAATTAGTAGGTATAGATAGAAGTTAGATTTAAATATTTATATCTTCATTCATTCATATATTACTTTCATGATCCAATGTACTCATCCATACATAAGGACATGTCTAACGGTGAACTTATAAATCTTTTCCTTTAATTTAAGAGGCACTCTGTTCTCTCAGCTTGTTCCCGTGACCTGTTGCCATTTCATCCATCTCAAACTAATTCGGTATATTACGACTCGGTTTATCTTGGTACATAGTAACAGAATCAGACATACCGCTATAATTCTGGAATATGTGTTCAGTTCTACTGATAATTGCCTAACTTTCGAGTTTCTGTTGACATTTTTTTTTATAACACCTTGAACTGAGAATCCTTTTGTTTTTTAATGGCAATAGGACATTACAATCATACAATTAATGTATAAAAATTAAACCCAGACTCAGAAGAACACTTTACGATTCGCACAAAGTATTGTCCTGCGTGGGAATCGAACCCGCGCCACTGGAATGGTGGGTTGGTATCTTAACCATTGCGCCATCTGTGCAGTCAAATTTTCACATGTACACTTAACGATCACATACAACATCTAAAATAAGTACAATAATTGGTAAATCACATAAAACTGTTCCATGTGGGCAGAGATCGATATTTAAACCTCTAAGCCGTATGTGTCTATGTATACTATTTTAAACTTACTGAAACGACTGTAGTAGGATGATCATAGACACATATCATATCACAGAAATGAATGGAGAGATATTGTGAAACGTATAATACAAAGTCCCCTTCAAAATTACAGAATGATCACGACCGTTTTGCCAAGAGCGTACCGCCTAAGAAGACGAAGATTTAAAAATAATTTCATCTCGCCCCTTACTGCTCGAGGGTGTCTTAAAATCCAGCTAAGATATCATCATGTGAAAAGGTAGCAGCAGTTTTCTGGGCAATATAATTACCAACGATGACCGCCAAACCACTAGCCAAACGTGATGGTTATTTTGTTGATAATCTTCAAAAGTACAGTAGTGGGCATTAATAGGTAGAGAGTACTGCAGCTTCTGCCATATGCAAATGAAATCTCAAAGTAATAACATTCTTTCATATACTTGATCTCATTCTGTTTTTAGGGTTCCTTACTCAAAAGGTAAAAACGGGACCCTTCACTGTCCGTCCATCCGTCCATCTGTCACCAGGCTGTATCTCAAGAATGGTGATAGCTAGACAGTTGAAATTTTCACAAATGATGTATTTCTATTGCCGCTATAAATAAAAAAATAAAATAAAATAAATATTTTGCATTTTAGTATATAAAAGCGTCAGAAAGTATAATGTTTTCAGTAAAATTTTAAGTATGAATATTGAGATCTTAAAGCGCAAAAAAGACTGAAAAAAAATGGATGCATTATATGAAGCATGCCGTTGATAGAAAAGAAGTAAACGTATGTGGAAAAGAGGACATTTTGTTGCGACCCCAATTAATTAGGATAAGAGTAGGATGATGAGGAGTACTTTTCAATCTTCTTCATAGATTTTCCTAGTAAACAGAAACGCCCTAATATAAATAAACAATTGGTCATCTAAACACGTTTAGTTAAGTAATGGATAATGTTGCGTGAACATACAGCGGTTGGCCATTTTCCGACATAAAACTAACATTCGGGGTGGCTGACGAAAGGCGATTACGACAAATTTACTTATAGCTTATGACTCATGGTTTATGTATTAAAGCGTATTTAATAAATAGTTTATTTCCCATATTTAAAGAGACAGTTTAAGAGTACAATACATTACCACCATTTAATTTATAGTAGAAGTCGTGAAAACTGATTGGAAAATCACCAGGTGAATTGGCAGTAACATCCATTTAGGCGAGGAAGCTTAAAGCGAGGCTTAGAAAATCAACTGCAATCGTTAGTAAGTCTAATGGGCGTGGCGATTCTGACTTTATTTGCCGTCGAGGTGAGGATTGTGTTCAAAGATGGATGATGATAGCCAGATGATAAGGTGATAATAGATAGGTGGTCATTCATCATAATTCTCTTGCTCTTAACATAATTACTTGGGGTCAAAGCAATATGATCACGTATATATTGCAAAAGTTATTGGCAATAGTTTTATGACCGGCCGTCTGCCCGACGTAAACCCTCCTTGGGAATGTAATTGTTGAAATAACAGCATCAGGTGGAGTTGACACAGGTCGAAATAGCTCTTAGTCGTCTTTTACGACATCCATGAGCAAAGTAAGGCTGGATTATTATCCACGAGCAAAATGGCTAAGAGATTAGTCGTTATACGTATGAATATTAATGTTTTTATACAGATAAGCTGAAAAATTCTATCTTGTTGTTTATAATTATAGACGATGTAAAGCCTAAATAGGCGGCTATTTTATAAATAAAAACGATCTCAAATTCTTACTCGGATTAAGAGCCCTCAACAATCATCTAACAGTCTGAGTAAAATTGTCATAACCATTCTGCGGCTAACAACTAAATCACACAATAAAATTAAATTCTAACTATAAGTAACACATATCTTTATCTATATATATATATATAAGAGATTTCCCCCTATATATTGACTCATCACGATATCTCTGGAACCATAAGTCCAGACAGACAGAGTAAGTACAGACTTTAAATTTGGTAGGAATATTTCTTTCACCGAGTAGAGTTCAGCTAAGTACAGATTTTAGAAAATTCTACCCGCAAGAGGGATTGCTGGGGTGTAAAAATCACATTTTTTAAATATAGCTCCTACAGACTTGAAATTTGGTATGAACATTTTTATGGCCCTGTAGAGGTCAGATGATTACAGATTTTACGAAATTCCGTTTCCAAAGAGAAATACGGAAGTTTTAGCCTAAAAATCCTCATTTTTTTATAAAGCTCCTACAGACTTGAATTTCGGTAGGCACATTTGTGTTACGATGAAGAGGTGAAGAGGTAAACAAACAACGGCTTTTTAAAAATTCCACCCTTAAAGGGGATTGCGTAGGCGTTGGGGGGCATAGTCCGGAGCGTGCTCGTTCGCGTCCCCTGCCAGTCTAATTAGACTGCTAATCCGGCTCGAAATGCGTACCGCAATGCGGGTTAGGGCGTCCCCCGGAGGCGACGCGTACCGACCCGCCCCCGTCGGTACGAACTTCGGCAGTTGCGGCGATGGGGGCCGCCACCCATCACGCCTTGCCCAGTCAGGCGAGTCGAGGAGAGCAGAGTGCCGGGTGGGCACGTGGAATGTAAGAGGTTGTGTGGAAGGTAAGTTGCACGAGCTGATATCCGTCATGGCGGACAAACAGCTAGACGTGCTCTGTGTAACAGAGACCAAGCGAAGGGGCAGCGACGCCTGCGATCTTCCTGGTGGCGGGATGGCTCTGTGGTCTGGTGTACCACAGAGCGATCGAGCCAGCATGGGGGTAGGAGTACTGCTGTCCTCTCGCTTGGCCTCAGGTGTGAAGGATTACGGAATGTATGATCCCAGACTTCTTTGGGTCCGTATAAAACTTGGTGTCACCAAGGTATTCATGGTTGTAGTATATGCTCCCGTAGGATCCTCGGTAGCATCAGACTTAGAGAAGTTTTGGGATAATGTTAGGGAAGTTCTGGATATGGCAGAAAACAGTGAACGCGTGATTGTATGCGGAGATTTGAACGGATGGGTGGGGACCAAGCGTCCTGACTATGAGGACGTACTTGGTCCATTTGGTGATAAGAGAGTGAATGACGCAGGTAGGCTCATAGCGGATGTATGTATGGAGAGAAACCGTATTGTGTCAAACACATTTTTCCAACATAAGGACATCCGTATGTATACATGGAGAAGGAATGAACAGAAAAGTATAATAGATTTAATTTTGGTAGACAGTCGCCTCCGAAGCAAAATATTGGACGCAAGAGCCTACAGGGGCCCCACAGTCGATACGGACCACTATCTCGTTATTGCGAGATTTAGTGGTCTGTTCAGAAAGTGGAGGCACTGGCGAGAGCGTGTCCACTTCGGAGGGTTTGAAAGAATAAAGGTTGAAAGGTTGCAAGAAGAGTGTGTAAGAGAAAAGTATGCAGAGGGTGTCCGAGAACGGCTGACGATGGCAAGCCAGCCGCAATCGGACATTGAAGAATGCTGGAGAGTATTGAAAGAGAGTATGGTAGACACAGCGAAAGAAGTATGTGGAAGTTCAAAGAAGCATAGAAACACAAATGGTGATGCATGGTGGGATGCGGAAGTGGCAGCTTCCGTAGAGCAAAAGAAGAAAGCGTGGCTGGGCTATGTCTCTTCTTTGAATCTGAATGACAGTATGACTGAACAGAAGAAAGAAATATATCGGCAATGTAAGAATGACACCAAGGCCTTAGTGAAAGAGAAACGTGATAGAGCAAGTATGAGTGCAGAAGATAGGCTGACCAAAAACTTCGAGGGTAACACCAAACTCTTTTGGAGGGAGGTGAAGAAGTCTTGGGGTGGTTGGTCAGCCTTCAGAATGAATAAAATAAGGTCTAAACGTGGAGACATTCTTACACAAACACAAGACGTGTTAAGCCGATGGAGTGAATATTTTGGCGATATGTATGCGGATGCTACGGTTGGCGCCGGTGTCGCATGTGGTCTAGTAGATCAACATTCGGCGACGGCGTCCTCCGATGGCATCAGTATGGATGAAGTTGATTGGGCGATAAGAAGTTTGAGAAATGGTAAGGCAGCGGGCATTGATATGGTGTCTGCCGAGATAATCAAGCTTGGTGGCTCCTGTATCCGGGAGGCGTTCCTGTTGTTCCTCAATTTATGTTGGAGCTCGGGAATGGTTCCCGGGGACTGGAATAGCGCAGTCATCGTGCCTTTGTTTAAAAACAAGGGTTCACGTTATGACTGCGCAAATTACAGAGCCATAAGCTTGACCAGTTTGGCAGCAAAAGTGTATGGTAAAATTATTGAAAGGAGAATGAGGATGGTGTCCGATGGTTTACTGTGTGAGACACAAGGAGGTTTCAGGAGTGGAAGGGGATGCATGGATCAAGTGTCTCTCTGCGCAACATTGTGGAGAAGCATCTGGCCCTAGGTCAGAGGGTTTTCTGCAGTTTTGTGGATCTGGAGAGAGCATTTGACACGGTTGTACGAAAGGAACTTTGGGACATTTTACCGGAGTATGGTATTAACGGTAAACTGCTGCAGGCTGTGCAATCCAGTTACATGGGCTGTAGAGCCTGTTTGCGGCTGGATGATGGAATGTCGCCTTGGTTTGACGTCAATATCGGCGTTAAGCAGGGCTGCGTTCTATCAGCCAGGCTGTTTATCATATATCTGGATAAATGTCTCCAAAGGTTGAATGATATGAATGTGGGAGTCCAGATGGGTGGCTCAGTGGTCTCTGCTCTGCTTTATGCAGATGATGCAGTCCTGCTGGCACAGTCAGCGACTGACCTGCAGACCCTAGTCGACACAATGACAGAAGATTGTAAGAAAAGGGGTCTACGCGTGAATGTGAGCAAAACCAAAATAATGGTCTTTGAAAGAGATGAAGCCAGAACAGATGTAAGAGTAACAATAGGTAATGATGTACTAGAGCAAGTGGATGAATTTGTATATCTTGCATGTGGATTTAGCCGAGATGGACGGTACACCACTGATATAGAGCAAAGAGTGAATGCGGGAAATAGAGTGAACGGAGCGTTGGGGCAACTTCTCGGCAGCCACCACCTCAGCCAGAAGGCACGTGTAGCAATACATAACGCAGTGCTTGTCCCAACATTACTGTATGGAAGCGAGAGTTGGGTAAGCAGAAAAGAGTATGAAAGTAAAATTAATGCGGTCGAAATGCGATCTCTTCGGAAAATCTGTGGAGTTAGGCTGACCGACCGCATTCGTAACGACGACGTAAGAGAGCGAGTAGGTATGAAAGAGAGTATCGGTGTAAAGATGCGAAAGGGAATGCTCCGATGGTTCGGACATGTGGAAAGACTGCTGAACGAACGTCTGGTTAAGAAGATATACAATGCGAAAGTGGAAGGATGTAGGTACCGAGGGAGACCGAGACTAACCTACCTAGACCAGATCGGTCAGGTACTGAAGGAAGGTGGAGTCAAGAGTGTCTGAAACCGGCGAGCGTGTATGAAGAGAATTATGAATGTTGAGGAAGCGAGTGAAGTATGCAGAGATAGAGTTCTCTGGCACTCTGTTCTCTCTGCCTACCCTGCAAGGGATATGGCGTGATGATATGTATGTATGTATGTTAACCCAAAAATCCACATTTTCAAATACTGCCTGTAAAGAAGGAATTCTATGTAGCGAAAGTAAACTACCCTACTAAACTGATGTAACAGAAGCGAAGCGAGGGCGGGTCGCTAGTGTAAAATAAGGAAAGTTATAATAAAAAGATCTATTGACTGCTAATTTTTGTTCTATGGTATATGATATGGGTCACATTTTTAAACAATTTTAAAAAAGGTGGAGGCGCTATATCTTTAAGGATGTTAATATTTTTATATACGAGTATGTTCGAATATAAGATCGACATACATGTAAATGGATTTGCATTTACGAGTATAAATTCTTTTTTGTTTGAAAAATGTTTATTGAAATGGTCTAATTTTTTTTACGTTAAGATTTGAGAAAGTCGATTTTCTTTGTTACAAAACTTATCTTGTTGCAATATCATCATCATCACAGCTCATATATGATCCGCTGTTGGGTTCGAACTTCCTCTAATGAAAGGGAAATTAGGCTACTATACCACGCTGGTCAGACGTATTGGTATAGTTTTGTTTTGAGTTTTTCTTCTCTTACATATATGTTGTATGCGTTTTATATACTTTAGTCGTCTCATACGATCACCCATGGGCAAAATAGGGGTAGTTTATTATATTCTTACTCCATCAACATACAAAAATATACTATCATTCCATCAGTTTTTTGACCTTCCACTGCCTAGGACTACCAAAAAAAGGCAAAAAAAAATCATAACAGCAAGAAATCAATCAACTAAATTATTTAACAAAACGAAATCATTTTTCTACGAGTACAACTTTAAAGAACTTTAACTTTGATCGCTGGAATTCACATTATCGCTCAAAACTTTTCAGAATCAATGATCGTTTTAATTTGTGCAATAGATTTAAGTGCCCTAAATGTCAGCTTGACACGTGCTTCGAAATAACATAGAATCGAAAATAAATTTGAATTTTCATCAAAAATAAATTTTAATTTGAATTAAATAAATTTGAATGGAACAGTTAAAGAGGTTTTTTATTTTAACCCGCTATCAAAAACTGGTTAAATTAAAAAAATGTTTGGTGCTGTCTAGTCTGTTTATAGACTAGTAACAACAACGCATTAAGTGAGTGCTGTCATCATTAACAACTGCCAAGATAATAAATTCCAATCAAAATTATAATTGAAAAATTATAAGTAATTAAAAAAACATTATAAATTGTAATAGATTATATATAGAGAGGAATATAAATTCGTTGGATGGGTCATAGATGTTAAAGAATCTGTTCTGATATCCTGGCGAAATAGGCTGATTATGTGTCAGCCGGCCTTCTATTGACGCTGCCCTGGGCGTTTAAGTGGAACGCAGTCATGCCAGAGTCAACCGAAAATAGAGTACATAGGTGCTAAAACAATAATTAAATACGACTGTAATACAAGCAAGGCCGTGACGCAGTTAGCACATAAAGTTTTATTGACCTTCAAATACCAGAATTTGACATTGGAACATGCTACATAATAGCTAAAATGGCTGCCTTGTTAATCCAATAGTATAAGCTCTAGGTTGCTAATTGTGAGGTCGTAGTCACAACCTCTTTTGCTGAGGACGTCATAGATCAGGGAATTTAGAAAATCATTATAAGAGAAGGTATTAGTCTCATTGTCATGAGAAAAATAAGAACTTACATCATCATTTTAGCCCATCGCCGTCCGCTGCTGGACGTAGGCCTCCCTCATGGTACGCCACAGAGTGCGGTCCTGTGCCGTCTGCATCCATCGACGCCCAGCAATTTACACTAGAGCATCTGTCCACCTAGTGGGGGGCGTCCAACACTGCGTCGTCCGGTATGTGGTCGCCACTCTAGAACCTTTTTTTCCCAGCGGTTGTCGGTTCTTCGAGTGATGTGGCCAGCCCATTGCCACTTCAGATCCCAAGATCTCACCCTGGGATGAAATGACAGTGCCATCATCGGTCTTCAGCTTAGTCAATTGGCTTTGCCCAATAGACAGATCTTGTGCGAAAACTTTTGAGCCACGGTTCCGCTCTATCGCTTCTTTAACACGGTGCGCATTAAATTGGCGAATATCGCGACGCACAGACCTGGAGATCTACCTATTTAGCTGTCTGTGTTCGGACCAATCGGCTGAAGACTGTACTGTCATTTCTTTTCTCCGCTCCATGAGCCTGAGAGTCTGGTCAGAGAGTTTTTTAGGTCTATTGGTGCGGTGAGCCTTGAAAAACTTCGACCCAACCGCGTGGACAGTTTCCACGAGCCTGTTGTTTATATCGTTCGGAGATTCGCACTCGTATAGACATTGGAAGCAATTGTGTAGTTCGAGTTGAAAGCTTTCGAGGTTCTGGTATTGGACAGGTGTAGGTCGGAGGGTAGACTTCATCTAGCGTGACCGTTCAACTTTTGTATGGATATTTAATGTGCTTCGTACTATTCGGTGATCGCTCCCAGTTTTAATCCTGCTGATCACTGAGACATCATTAAATATATGTAGTTTGTCCAAGATGAAGTCTATCTCTTTTTTTTGTTGAACCATCGGGGCTAATCCAGGTCCATTTCCTTTGTGGCTGCTTTCTGAAGAAAGAATTCATCATAAAGAGGCTTTCCTTCTCCAGAAATTCAGCCAGTTTCTAGCCCCTCTGGTTTCTCTGTCCATATCCATGTTTCCCCACTCTCAACTCATTATCACTCCTTTTGCCTAGTTTTGCGTTAAAGTCTCCCATAACCACCGTGAAGTGGGTTTTTGACGCGTGTATGGCTTTTGAGATATCCTCGTAAAAGGCCTCCACCTCGTCGTCGGAGTATGCCGAGGTCGGTGCGTATACCTGTATGATGTTCAATGAATACCGTTTGGTAATTCTGAGCATAAGGTATGCTACCCTTGTCGACACACTCTCGATGCTCTCCACGTTGCCTACGAGAGACTTGCGAACGATAAACCCTATACCGCCTTGAGACGGGTGATCTCCCTCCCGGTAGAAGAGTAAGTTTTCAGACCGGAGGATTATCGTGCCCTCGCCCTCTCTTCGCACTTCTGATAACCCTACAATGTCCCAGCGGATTTTGCCCAATTCCTCTTCCAGCTCGATGGTCTTCTCGTCGGTCCTGAGTGTCCGAATGTTGTGTGTTATCAGAACTTACAATAGTGACTTATTTTTCTCATTATTGTAGAAATTTTTAACTGCACGGATAACATAGTGGTCAAGATACAGTTACTGACGCACACTTAAGTGCTGCAGGTTCGATTCCCACTCAGTAAAATGCTTTCTGCGATTGTTGTTGTGAGTCTGAGTGTATTTTTGGAGTTTACTCCTTAAGAATCGATTTTCATATAAGGCGCCCGGTATGAGAAAAATTTGAGGAGTAAAATCTAGTGATTGAATGACCTCGTTACGTTTTGAGATAATACTTCACTGAACAGTTGTATATATATATATATTATTTTGAGTCAAATGAGCTTTTTTTTTGCACCTGTTTTGATAATCGTACTTAAGGAGCAAACTCTAGTCGTGCGTCGGAGCTGACACACACTTTTTTTTTAATAAATTAAAACAGAAGAATTAAATCATAAAATCATATTAATGTAATATTTTTTTATTGCTTAGGGTGGCAAACGAGCAGGCAGCACACCTGATGGTAAGTGTCACTGCCACCCATGGACCTTTGTAATACCAAGGGTATAGTCACACCGCTGCCAACCAATACTAAGCCCAAACCCACCCAGTTGGCCTTCCGGTTTTCTCATTCACCAAACGATGCGCAATAGCACATTGCCATTACTCAGACGTCGATCTTCTGCAAGAGTGTGGACTACCCCGGACGGACCGGCCCGCGGTTGTAGACAGAACTGTCAAGATCGTGGTACTACTACTATAAGATACATCTCAGACAAAAGACATTATATCTACACTATTATATTTTATTATATTCGCATAATTTTATATGCGTTATATATTTCTTTTTCAGTTTAGTGACAGTTTCAGAATACAACCCACTACCCCTTTTCTTGTCCGTGGGTGATAGTAAAAGATGACTAAGGGGTATAATAAGCATATTACGTGTAATTACGAAGCGAAAAATGTTGTCACAAGTGAGATTCGAACCCATACCTATTTGAAATCCATCCCAATCGTTTATAAATAATTAAGCATATTAAATGCTAAATTTCAGTAATTTGAATATTACGTCTATGTAGGATAAAGAAATCTCGAAATGAAACCGTATACCATCTGAGCTGCGAGGTTATAGTAAGTCGATTTGGCTTCTATTATGGAGGAGGGTTAAGCCCAGTAGTGGGGTATATGAGCTAAAATTATGACGATAATTATATCCCCATTCAAGCAACAGTTAAAAAGAAAATGTATCATCACACTTTACGTAGGTCTTAGGACTCGTAAAAACCAGCTCAGGTATGACCAATAGAATGGATAGGAGAACTATTGTAAAATTAGAAAAATAAAAAATATTTACGCATTCTATATATTCTATCGCGTCTGTGTCTGATTTGTAACTGTCCGAGATTTTTAAACACTTGACAGCGTTCGTAGTCACGGGGCTTGTATAAGTTATAACATTAACTGCAATCAATAACCCGTTTACTATGCTTGATGATTTGGTCACTATTTTCCATCGGGAAGCTCTAGATTAGACCTAGATCTTCCCAATGGATGTCAAACAAATAGGCAATATAATATGTATGTATCTATCATAATCCCTGCTATTCTATTATGGAATCAAGTTCCTTTATGGAGCTTAAGCCTCATGGAGGACCGTAATAGGAGTGAAAATAACCTATTGTATAATAGGCTACGCTGAGCAGACGTGTTGGTTATAAGATTTTATTTAGAATTTTCATTTTATTACATATTATATGAATATTATATCCCTTAGTCGCCTTTTGTGACAGTAACGAATACGATACGGGTGGTGAATTGTATTCTTATTCCGTTACCACACGGAAAATTTATACTCTTATAACAATGTTCCATTACAATTCATTATACTTTTTTTTTTATTGTTTATGGTGGCAAATGAGCATGCAGCACACCTTATGGTAATTGCTACTGCCGCCCATGGACCTTTGCAATACCAAGGGTAGCTAGCTACACCTAGGCCGCTGCCTACCAATACAAACCCCAAATCCACCCAGTTGGGCTTCCGGCTCTCTAGTTCATCGAACGAAGTGCAATAGAAAATTGCCATTACTCAGACATCTGCTAGGGTGTGGTACCCCGGATGGACCGATCCTTGTTTGTAGACAAAAAACTGCCAACAGCATGGTCTTGCCACTTTTACTAATAGATATATAGATATAGATGCTAGATTAAAAACAAAATACTATATTTTCACTAAAGAATTACTTTCTCAACGTATTGTAAAGTAACTTGTGCCAAACTATCGAATTATTTAAACAAGTCTCTTCATTGAACGAAAAAGGTCTAATAAATAAATTTTGTTTCGGTTACTACGCCCTTAATATATTCGCCTTAATCTGCTACAAAAATACTAAACTATTAAATATAGTAAATAGTTTATAGACTCAACGGCAAAATAACATTTTGAGTCACAACAATTCCTATAAATTATTATGGGAATTGTTGTGACCCAAAATGTTATTTTGCCGTTGAGTCTTTAGAATTTGAGAGTCCATATTAATGAACAATTTAACGTTATCATCACAGCTCATATATGTTCTACTGTTGGGCTCGAGTGTCCTCCATAATGTGAGGGAAATTGACTTAAATACGCTGATCAGACGTGTTGGTATAGGGTTTTGTTTCGAGGTTCTTTCTCTTGCGTAGATGTTATATGCATTCTATATCCATTAGTCATCTCTTACGATCACTCACAGGTAAGATGGGTAAGAAGAGGGGTGGTGAATTATATTCTTACTTCGTTACCACACGAAAAATATGAAAAAATATACATACATACATACATATCATCACGCCAAATCCCTTGCAGGGTAGGCAGAGAGAACAGAGTGCCAGAGAACTCTATCTCTGCATACTTCACTCGCTTCCTCAACATTCATAGTTCTCTTCATACACGCTCGCCGGTTTCGGAGACTCTTGACTCCACCTTCCTTCAGTACATGACCGATCTGGTCTAGGTAGGTTAGTCTCGGTCTCCCTCGGTACCTACATCCTTCCGTATTGTATTGTATTGAAAAAATATATAAATTTTATTTAGTTTGTATTTGATTTTTACTGTACCTACGTTTCGAATACTTTTAAATGTTAATGATTAAGAGAGGAATAAAATGTCCCACTTTCAACAAGTCATCGTTATTACAGAGGTTTATAATGTATCCGCTATTAAATTATGACTTACAATTTTCATTGCCAATAAAATGATTCTATAAAAAAATAATTTTTATTTAATAGGTTGTTGTATTTCATTCATTGAGCGAGAGAGTGGGCAGTACAAATTTCGGTGCGACTTTTGGTTGGTAGGCTAAGGTTATAAGGTTGGTATTGAGTTTTCTTTCTATTGTAGAGATATAGTCTACATATTTGTATTTTATAATATATTTCTAAAAGAAAGAGATATCGAAATATTGTAGTTATAGTCTGCACCCGTAATTTCTGTATAATCAAAAAATATTCGAGAGTTTTTGTCTTTGTCAAAACATTATAAGAACTTAAAACGTGAGGCGATTAAATTGAGACATTTATTTTCTGCTCAAAAAAATCTTTTACTACAAAAAAAAATAGCAATAAAAATAGCAGTAACAGTCTTCCATTAAAGATGAAATGCTACGTGTCTTCATCAGTACAAAATCTCTCAGTGTCTCGTTCACAAAAGTAAACTTCATTAGGCTAGGCGTTCGTGCACGGAAAAATGAACAGGAACGCTGGTGTTTGTGCAAGAGTTCCGAACACTGTGGAAATATAAATTGTCGTTATTCAGCGGTTTAGTTTTTTATTCTTGGGTGAAGACTTTATTCTCTATTTGTACGACTTTTTTTTATAAAAAATAAATCTCTGACAGAGCACGTTTTATTATTGGTTTATTAGTGATAGAGTATTTTTTTAAGATACTCAGAAACTGGCATGTTCTTCTAAATATCAAAAATATAATAAAAACATGGAAAACTTTTAGTGTTAAACTTTATATATAAGTAAGTAGATATGTACTTTTTCTATACGTGTGTTTAAGACTGCTCTCCTCCTAAACAGCTGGACCGATTTTGATGGTTTAATTTTTTAGAAATAAAGAATGGATAGACGCAATAGATGACGCTACAATAAATTTCAAAGCATTCTTTTTTTTTGTATTAGCACATAACAGCATCTTTGATCAGCTAGTACTACATAGGTTCAGACATTATGAAGTTATGCTGAGCGGTAGGAAGATGCTTAACGTAGCTGTGTAATAACGTGAGCATTTGCACCAGACATGTGCTATGTACCTGAATGGTGATCGCGTTTCAGATGCGAGCGAAAGTTAACGGAGCGCGGACTTTACTGTTCTCTGCTTGGGTCTTATTTTAGTTGTTACTGCACACATGTCTTGCACATATTCCACTCACTCATCCCACGTTTGATTTTTATATACAAACCTGGATCCGCTTAACAAACACATCCTTCGCTTAGAGCATTCTCGATCATCCCTGATGGTAGCCTTAATGGAGAGAAAGCAATTAAATTGTCTATATTTTTAAAATAAAACGCTATTTAATCTAATTTTAGTAATACGTAAAGCAAAGGTATCCGATCTCTGTACCGTAAAAATAACTTTACTTTGAGTTATTGCGTCATCGCCTAACTTGCTATTCAGCTCGCAGTGTCCGTTAAGTATTAAATGGGTTACTGCAGCACTACTCTTTGCAAGCTCGCACTTCGATATCGGCAATATCAAAGCAGCGCCCATACAGTATCTTTGGCACATGACTACGATTTTTAAATAACTGTATATTTTGACGTTTACACAAGAATTGCACATTTTTGTTGTTGTAAATTTTTTCTCTAAATGTAACAAGTGCTTAACGACTGAAGCGATTTTAATATTTTTTTGGTATGTGTTCAAGTGAATTCCAAAATAATTTAGATTAATAATTGAATTCGGTAGGTGATGCTGCAATCGATTTAATCATAATTCTCCTGCTCTTAACCCAATTACTTGGGGTCGATGTAATATGTACTATTATTGTCGATGCAATATTGCAAAGCTTTTGCCAATAATTTTATGACTGGCTGCCTGCTTGACGTCAACCTTACTTGGGAATGTAACTGTTGATAAAACGGCATCAGGTGAAGTTGATATAAAGCTTTTATGACATCTACAAACAAACTAAGGGTTGGTAGTATTTAGAGCCGCTACGACACAGCGCTGCGATCGACTTTAGATAACTTTATGTTTAATCTTTTTAGATTTATACAGACTAGCGTCTGTTCAATCAGTTAGTATTAAATAAAATTTTATTAATAGTAATAAAACTAAAACGCATTAACTTTTATGTATTTATCCAGCTGTATATTTAATCTAGGCGGTAAGAGGTTAAGTCAAGGTTAAGTAAGAGTCGAGGCAGACGTATACCTCTATCACAAATAGATACGTGGTGATAGTGCTGTAATCGCCACGCTTGGTACGTGAGTTGACTATGGTAGTGAGGTGTTATACATATACCAGGAGTGAGCTGTTGCCCGCGCTCCTGATACAGCCTCAGCCAATTTTACGACTTCCACAGGCAAGTAAGGGATATCGGCAATTGCATTCTTATCTATACCAATCACTATAAGATTTTTTGTTTATTTTTATCTGCTATCTAAAAGCAGGAAAAATAGGTTTTTATTTCCAGTTATCCTCTTGCAATTATTACTTAAGTTGTTCCATTTCTTAGTCATCTAATGTAAGATACATGGAAAAGGGCAATATGGTGATACATTATATGTGAGTTTAGATTTGTATGATTTGTTTTTTCTTATAAACTCCACGAACGAATTATAAATTTGTTTAATTTTAAATTCAATTAACACAGATAGCGTAGTGATTAAGATACCATTCTTTCATGCCAGCGTCGGGTTCGATTACTATGCAGGACAATACTTTGATCCACAAACTATTTTTCTCAATCTGAGTGTAATTTATCTGCATTAATTATATGTTTATAACGTCCCCTGCTATATAAGGATTATTTCCATGCTTCCGGGTGGTGTTTTTAATAAATAAAAAAAAAAAAGTATTTCAGTAAACAGATATGAGGGAATAGTCTAAGTATTGAACACTTATAATGTGTCGCGGGTTCGATCCCCATACCATTCATATACCACCCATACAATTCACAAATGATATTTTGAGTATCGATTTCATGGTTCGATCCCCATGTCGGCAATTTTGTACAATTCAGAAATTATATTTTGAATATCGATTTAATTTTGTGTCTGTTAATTGTATGTTTATAAAGCTCCTCGTAACACAAGAATTTATTCATTTGTACGGAATTGTTTAAAAAAAAAATAAACAATTCACATTTTTGGAGCATTTGTAATATCAACGTATAGCGAATAAGAGATACCTCATTTTGTTTTCGCTGGACCATCTAATCTATTTGGACTGATCGACCATTAGGCCTGATATTTGTGAGGATCGTAACTTACGGGCCTTATTTGGGTTTGAAGTATAATTTATTGTCTTCAATTCTATCCGTAAAGGAAGAAAGGTTAAGCTATAAATTGGACACAGCTGTGTTACGGACATAAGCTTGGAATTAGGTAACAAAAGAGGCGATTTGCGAATGCCTCACAGCTATTTGTTATTGCGGAGTGTGAAGTATTGATTGTTTTGTTGACTGGTTTGTATCGAATATTAATAATAATAATTTATAGAATCATCATCATCATCACAGCTCAAACATGTTCCACTGTTGGGCTCGAGCCTCCTTTATAATGGGAGGGAAATTAACCTACTACACCATGCTGGTCAGACGTGTTGTTATAGGGTTTTCTCTCGAGTTTTCCCTCTCTCGCATAGATGTTATATGCGTTTTATATCCCTTAGTCGTCTCTTAAGATCACCCACGGGGAAAATAGGGGGTGGTGAATTGTATTCTTACTCCGTCACCACATGGATTATCTATAGAAAAATAATTAATAATTTATTTTTTTAGTAATTATTATTTATTGAATAATAATAATAATTTATATTTTTTTATTAATATTGATTTCATCTTTCTGTTACTTTGTGGCAAAATAATATTTTCCTGAAATTAGTTAGGCTATAAAGCCGAACTCAATTATACTCCTAAAATGAAAACGATAAAATGAAAATTCTACTAATATCATACATGTAAAAGTTTGTAAAGATGTTTTAATGTTTGGGCGTTTGGATGTTTGTTACTCTATCACGCGTAAACCGTGTAACAGATCTGGATGAAAATTGGAACATAGATAGACCATTTCTTGGACATATAGGATACTGTTTATCCTGGTAATATTCTGTTGAGTATAACTTTTTTAAATATATTTTTTATCATTTGTATCATACAAAAATAAAGGTACTAGCGGGTCATCCGTGACAAGAAATGCAATATCGGTGGTCAGCTAGGTCAGGTTATGGGGTGCACTCCACTCGCCCCTGGATGCCATGAGTGTGGCGCGCTAACTGATGATGCGCGTCACACCTTAGAGGTATGTCCCGCCTGGGGGCCTCAGCGCCACGACCTGTCGGCGGTGATAGGAATAGACCTGTCGTTGTTGACCATCATATCTAAGATGCTTGACAGCGACAGGTGCTGGTCGTCGATGGCCTCCTTCTGTGAGGAGGTCATCTCTTCGAAGGAGGCCGCGGAGCGGATACGTGAGGCATTTGCTTCTGCAGACTCGCTCCGTAGGCGGCGGCCAGGAAGGCGGAGGCGCCGTTACGCGCATCTCCTCCCGCCGCCTTGACTGTCGACTGGACGTGGCCAGATGGCCTAGCGTTGGGGTGTCGGGGATAGAATGTCAATAGACGATCTCTCCGGCATCCCGTAAAAGCGCGGAAGGGACCGCTGTGGTTTTAGTGGGTATTTCGGTCGAACCAGCTGACCGGCGAGTCCTACACACCCCCTCGTCTGTCACCGGCGAGGGCTAGTGCGCAAATGCATTTCCACAGCGTGAACAAAAAAAAAAAAAAAAAAAAAAAAAAATGGGGTGCACTCCACCCGTTGGCATGGACAATTTGGGTGGAGTGTGTCCAGTCCATAGTCTGTTAATGAAATCTGTTATTAGGTAATTTTTTGATTGCATAGATGGCGTAGTGGTTAAAATAGCTACCTTTCTTGCCAGTGCCGTGGGTTCGATTTCTTCGCAGGACAATACTTTGTGTGATTCAGAAATTGTTGTTCTGAGTCTGAGGGTAATTCTTCTGCATTAATCGTATGTTTGTAAAGTCCCCTGCAATACAAGGACTATTTACTTAGCGCCGGGTGTTTTATTAAAAAAAAACTTACTAATATGTGAGTATTACACTTCCACTAATATTTGGGGATATGAATCAACAAATAAAAATAAAATGTTTTTTTTTTTCATATTGTGATGGAGTACCCCCTTTTGTCCGTGGGAAATATAAAAGAAGACTAAGGAATAATACATGCAGATACAAAAAAAAAAGAAAATACCTTATATCAACCCGTCTAACCAACATAATATAGTAAGTTAATTTACCTTCCATAGTAGAGTAAAATTAAGCCTAAAAGTAAAACTTTTATGAGCTGAGATATCATGAAGCCATTTTTGTATCCATTTGGTTCATCAGAATACAATATATTAAAGAAATACTTTGCTGGGGGAAAAAACTTAAGATAAATCTACACTCCAATTTGTACGACCAGCAACATATGGTAAGCAAATTTTCCTTTTATTGTAACAATGGTTAGTGTCAGGTCAAGTTAGTGTAATATATAGAGATGTATAAGGTTGGCACGTTTAGCAATACATAACGCAGTGCTGGTCCCAAAATTACTGTATGGAAGTGAGAGTTGGGTATGCAGAAAAGAGCATGAAAGTAAAATTAATGCGGTTGAAATGCGATCTCTACGGAAAATCTGTGGAGTTAAGCTGACCGATCGCATTCGTAACGACGACGTAAGAGAGCGAGTAGGTATTAAATACAGTATTGGTGTAAAGATGCGAAAGGGAATGTTCCGATGGTTCGGACATGTGAAAAGAATGCCGAACGAACGTCCAGTTAAGAAGATATACAATACGAAAGCGGAAGGATGTAGAACCAGATTGGTCACGTGCTGAAGGAAGGTGGAGTCAAGAGTCTCCGAAACCGGCGAACGTGTATGAAGAGAATTATGAATGTTGAGGAAGCGAGTGAAGTATGCAAGGATAGAGTTCCCTGCAAGGGATATGGCGTGATGATGAGTATGTATGTATAATGTTGAAGAAATACTGAATCATCATCATCATGTTTGTATCTCAATTTCTTGTAGTCAACGCAATATGTTTTTGGCAATGCTTTTATGACTGGTCAACTGCATGATGTAAGCCCTGTTTAGAAATGTAATTGTTGACCAGATGGCATTCCATGTAGTTAGCTAAGGTCGATATATACTCGTATATATCTCCTAATCATCTTTTACGAAATTCACCAGTAATTTAAGAGTAGATAGTATTTGTAGCCGCTATCATATAATATGAATAAGGAGGAAAATATATTTATTCTTTGACCAATATAAAAGGGTTAAAAGGAGGGTATTCATTATTATATACTCTAAATATCAAATTTAAAAATCAAAGCTGTGTGGTAGCGGCTACGAATACTACCAACCCTTACTTTACTCGTGGATGTCGTAAAAGATGACTAAAAGCCTTAAAACGACCTGAGCCAACTCAATTCGATACCGTTTGGTCAACAATTACATTTCCAAAGAGGGTAGACATCTGGCAGGCGGCCGGTCATAAAACGATTGCCAATAACGTTTACAATATATACTATGAAAGAAGAGTACATATTGTATCCACCCCAAGTAATTGGGATAAGACTACTCTTATCCCATTTTCCTACGAAAGATGATGATTTGAATTGCCTACGAAAAATGATGATGATGATGATACGCTAAATATCAAATAAAAGTATCATGCAGTTCTAAGAATAGTTCATCAATTACCCTTTTTATCACTAAAATAACTTATTACAAAAACGGTAGAAGCTTCAGTATTCAATCTTAAGTACTTTCATAAATCTCTTAGAAGATTAATTATAGAAATCAACACGCTCGTTCTTAAGCATTTGTCGAGACGTTTTCAGCTTTAATACGATTTCAATTTCATTTAAATCATATTTAGATAATTACTAGATTTACTCACAGAGTTATCAACAAAGTAATTCAAAAGATTTACTTGGAAAGTTGTATGTATAACGACTTTCTTTTAGTAATTTTTTTTTAAATTGTTTAAGAGTTATTTTTATAATGTAAAGAAAATAAATATATTTTTATCGTCCGTGTGATTACGGAATAAGAATACAATTCACTACTCCCTATCTTACTTATGAGTGATCGTAAGAGATGACTAAGGGATATAAAACGCATATTAGGAAAGAAAAAAGAAAAGAAAGAAAAACATTTATTTTGTTTTCGTTAAAAACTAATGAAAATAAACAAAACTAAAGAAAACAACTTCTGGTATAAAATGACATTAACAAGAAATTTAGAAATATTACATTTATGCAAGAGAAGGAAAACTTGAAACAAAACCCTATACCAACACGTCTGACCAGCGTGGTATAGTAGATCAATTTCCCTCCGATTATAGAGGAGGCTCGAGCATAACAGTATGAGCTAAGATGATGATATATAAATATATTTTTATATATATTTTAAAGTTATAATTAGGGATGTTATAGAGTTTCATGACCATTTGCGAAACTATCAGATAGCCTAAATAAAAATATGTCCGAAACCGATATAAAAGTGTCAGAAAATTTTGAATAAGGTTGGTGTGTGCATAGGATTCGTTACGACAGGTTTTTTACCAAATGAAACCCTAAGATTTTCCAAAGAGGGATAATACGATAATCATCAACGCATGTAACATTTCCTTTTTATAATTCCTTAATAAACCAATATTTGTAACGGATATTTTTGTTTTAAAAGCCACACTAAGTATCATCATCACATATAAGTATCCTTGTATCGCGGGGGACTTTACAAACATGCAGTTAACGCAGAAAAACTACATCCAGACTCAGAACAACACTTTGAGGATCGCGTAAGGTAGTGTCCTGAGTAGGAATCGAACCCACGACACTGGCACTCAAAGTCGGTATCTTAACCACGACGCCATTGCCATAATCCAAAATAAATTCGTATACATACATACATACATACATATCATCACGCCATATCCCTTGCAGGGTAGGCAGAGAGAACAGAGTGCCAGAGAACTCTATCTCTGCATACTTCACTCGCTTCCTCAACATTCATAATTCTCTTCATACACGCTCGCCGGTTTCGGAGACTCTTGACTCCACCTTCCTTCAGTACATGACCGATCTGGTCTAGGTAGGTTAGTCTCGGTCTCCCTCGGTACCTACATCCTTCCACTTTCGCATTGTATATCTTCTTAACCAGACGTTCGTTCGGCATTCTTTCCACATGTCCGAACCATCGGAGCATTCCCTTTCGCATCTTTACATCAATACTCTCTTTCATACCTACTCGCTCTCTTACGTCGTCGTTACGAATGCGGTCGGTCAGCCTAACTCCACAGATTTTCCGCAGAGATCGCATTTCGACCGCATTAATTTTACTATCATACTCTTTTCTGCATACCCAACTCTCGCTTCCATACAGTAATGTTGGGACAAGCACTGCGTTATGTATTGCTACACGTGCCTTCTGGCTGAGGTGGTGGCTGCCGAGAAGTTGCCCCAACGCTCCGTTCACTCTATTTCCCGCATTCACTCTTCGCTCTATATCAGTGGAGTACCTTCCATCTCGACTAAATCCACATCCAAGATATACAAATTCATCCACTTGCTCTAGTACATCATTACCTATTGTTACTCTTACATCTGTTCTGGTTTTATCTCTTTCAAAGACCATTATTTTGGTTTTGCTCACATTCACGCGTAGACCCCTTTTCTTACAATCTTCTGTCATTGTGTCGACTAGGGTCTGCAGGTCAGTCGCTGACTGTGCCAGCAGGACTGCATCATCTGCATAAAGCAGAGCAGTGACCACTGAGTCGCCCATCTGGACTCCCACATTCATATCGTTCAACCTTTGGAGACATTTATCCAGATATATGATAAACAGCCTGGCTGACAGAACGCACCCCTGCTTAACGCCAATATTGACGTCAAACCAAGGCGACATTCCATCATCCAGCCGCACACAGGCTCTACAGCCCATGTAACTGGACTGCACAGCCTGTAGCAGTTTACCGTTAATACCATACTCCGGTAAAATGTCCCAAAGTTCCTTTCGTACAACCGTGTCAAATGCTCTCTCCAGATCCACAAAACTGCAGAAAACCCTCTGACCTAGAGCCGCAGATGCTAAATTCGTATTACTCTCTGAAACTGGTATAACTATATTTCTTGTCCAGATTCGAAACTCTATATCCATCTCTAGTAATATAATAATAATCATCATCATCCCAGCCCATATGTATCCCACTATTGGGCTCGAGCCTCCTCCATAGTGGGAGGGAAATTGACCTACTACACCGCGCTGGTCCGAAGTGTTGGTATAGGGTTTTATTTCGAGTGTTCCTTCTCTTGCATAGATGTTATATGCGTTTTGTATCCCATAGTCGTCTCTTACGATCACCCACGTAATATAGGGGGTGGTGAATCGTATTTTTACTTCATCACCACACGGAAAATAAATATAATAATATAATATGAAATATTTTAGAATTATGTATAAGAATTATTTTTGATGATTTCTGATGTTCACGCGAGTATTACACATTTGAAATAATACTATTTTTACGGATTTTATCGTGCTTACATTTTTACGTTTATTTTCCCCTACGTTTCAAACACTCTTCAAGGTTTATGATCACAAGAATACTGTCGTGACTATAAATGTTGAAGATTATTTGAAACGTCGGAAAATTAAAGGTTAAATACAATTGCGATAGAATCCGTAAAAATCATTTTATTTCAATTTTTTTATTGCTAATGGTGGCAAACGTGCAAGTAGCAAACCTTTTTTCTTTTTTTTTTTCTTTTTTTTGCGGTGGGCTAGCGGGCCGCCGGTACCCGATCTTTGTTTTCGGTGGCCGGCAAGTAGCACACCTGATAGTAAGAGTTACTGCCGCCCATTGACCTTTGCAATACCAATGATACAGCTAGGCCGCATACCAATAAAAACCCAAACTTACCCAGAAAGTTAGGTTGCCGGCTCTCTCACACATCGAATGAAGCACAACAGCCATTGTTTTGCCATTGTTCGGACGTCAATCTTCTGCGAGAGTGTGGTACTAACTCAAACGGACCAGCCTGCGGCTGTAGACAGAAAACTGTTAACAGCGTGGTCCTATCACTAATAGATTTCATTTTATTTTATGAATTTTATTTAATATGCCCATTAAGCGTGTAAAACCATTAGTTTTTTTCTGTTATTTGCTATATTAGATATTCTTTCTGATGGACCCGCTTGAAAGAGTGTATAGAAAAGTACCCACGCTGGTTATAATTATGCACTAGATATAAATATTATAATTATATTTAATTACCAAAAGCTAAGGTGAGGAGATAATTATGTGCCAACAATTACATTCCTTTTTTTTTTATTGGTGGGCTATGGATGCGTCTCGCCCCTCCGAATCGGTCCGGGGTGATGGAAAGGCGGCGCGTGATCCCATAGACCCACCGTAAAATCCTCTCTCTCTTCGCCGTGCGAGCGGGCCACCGGTACCCGATTCTTGACTTCGGTGGCCAGCAATTACATTCCTAAGGGGAATGTATTGATTTCAATCAAGTGGCCGCTCGTAAAACTTTATCAGTACTTTAGGAATATGTACGATAAAACAGTAGATACATATTACGTCGCCACCAAATAACTGGAATAAAAACGAATTGGCTGTGCCAGTGGTATGGGTTCGATTCACATGCAGGAAAATATTTTGTTCGATCCACAAAGTGTTGTTCTGAGTCTGGGTGTAATTTATCTGCGTTATTTGCATTCTTGTAAAGTCCCCCGCAATACAAGGATTATCGCTTTAGTGCAGGGTGGCTTAGCCCACCACAAAAAAAAGGGTGGTTTCTTAAAAAAAAACAGTATTATAATAGCTTATCATATTCGTTTCTTATCTTTAATAATTACTTAAGTGTACATATATTTGCAGTAAATATTTTGTACATATAATTCTAGTTAAAATATTTATGTAATAATAAAAAAAAAAATTACGCTGTGTGGTAGCGGCTACAAATACTACTAACCCTTACTTTGCTCGTAGATGTCGTAAAAAACGACTAGGTCAACACCATCTGATGTTGTTTGGTCAATAATTACATTCCCAAGGAGGGTTGACGTCTGACAGGCGGTCGATCATAAAACTATTGACAATAACTTCTACAATATGTACTATGAAAGAAGAGTACATATTGTATCGACCCCAAGTAATTAGGATAAGAGTAGGAGAATAACGAATAAAAAAATAATTAAAAATAAAATAATACAAAATGGCAAATTTAAAACAATAGCAAATCACATTAGTTATATTACTTGAGCGACAAACCACATCGGTAGAACTACCTAGAGAACAGAAACACAAAGTAATTTAGTGCAAATAAATCTAGATCTGGGTTACGAATTCCGACGTACCTACTTCAAGTGGTCATTAGGAAGGCCAATTACCTCACGTAGTTCAGTTAAATGAGAGAGGCCTTTATGGCACAATAGTTGGACAATCGTCAAGTATTATTACACTTAAAGTAAAAAAAAAAAGTTCATTCGCTTGAATTTCGTTAATTGTAATTTTTAGTGAGGTTTTTTTTGACTTGGTTATGAGGGTTTTTTAATGACTTTTCATGAGCAATTAAAATAGATACTAACCTTATTATTATATAAATAAATATTTATTCATTCCGTTATTCAATTATTTAAAAATTCAAAAATGATACATATATGATGCTGCTAGAACCAGAGCGGCCTAACTACAAGAACCATGTTTTACAATATGAAGGGGATTAAAACTAAATTAAATTCAATTTAATGGATTTGAACATAAGTCGAAAATATACTTGCACTGCCATCTATTGTTAAGAGCTTGTAAGCATTTTTAGGCCGCTGTGCTTTTGTAGATTAACATTTTTAGATTACGAAATTGCAATTAAGATAAATATTGCAAAAATGCAGTTAGGTCAGTCTGGTTCTAGCAGCCTCATATATCAGTGAATTCACTGATCTTTTCATCATTTAAAAATCTTTTTGCAATTGAAAATTTAAACAATGGATATCCTTTGTTATAATTTAAAAAGCATTTTGCTTAGCGGATGTTTAATCATTTAGAACTCTTTACCTGCCCGGGTTTCTACCCTTCCTTCTTTAACTTCTAGTTTGTAGTATATCTGAGGTTTTGTTATTAATTTATGAATGATTTCATTTCATCAGTCATCACTTGAAGATCACAGAATGTTGAACTTACCACATGGGCTATAATGCCACAATCACCACGCTTGGTAAGTGGATTGGCAATTGGATTTGGTGTAATTCTATTATATTATTTTGATGAGATTTGTCTATATTCTTATATAAATTCACGTATCCAATATGTAAATATGATATTTAATTTAGATTTAATAATTCCAATTAATTTAGATTTAATATACCACCCACGATAAAGATAGAAGGTGGTGTATACCATCCTACTCCGTCACCACACTGAAATAAAGTAAATAAAGACAAAACATAAACGCAGTAAAGAAAATCTTGCAACTATTCGTTATATATATATATATATATATCTCAGCGGGAGCGCGGGCGTTAGATCTTCATTTTCTAGTTCGTCCACTTAACTTTAATCACACGCTAAATCAGGAGGCTCACAATATTATCACCAACACCACATAAAATAATAACATGGAATGCAGTGGAGTTAGTTATGACTCGATACAACCGATCGCTACTAACGCTCACAGATTACTGATATGAAGGTATGTCTCGCTTCACACGTAAACTATCTAACGGTTGTTTATCTTTTAACTACCCTCTATCGTATTTAATCGTGTCACAACTAAACACACTCAAGCAATAATCAAAATTAATAAACTAAATGATAACTAAAATAATGAAACCGATTCCATTAATATCATCCTTTAAATATCACGCTCTGCAACATACATATGTATCCAATATATATATATATATATATATATATATATATATATATATATATATATATATATATATATATGTATATATATATGTATATATATATATGTATATATATATATATATATATATATATATATATGTATATGTATATATGTATATGTATATGTATATATATATATATATATATATATATATATATATATATATATATATATATATATATATATATATATATATATATATATGTATATATATATATATATATATATATATATATGTATATGTATATATATATGTATATATATATATATATATATTATCGTTCATATGTTAGTTCAAACTGTAATCCAAAATGAAACTTTACATTGCTTTGAATATAACAATCCAAGCTTCCTAATGCAGTAACGATTTTCGTTTGTTAAAATTGTAGAATAGCTTTTAGAAACTGTATTCGAACGTGCATTCCAAACAGCTTAGTTTATCCTGGATGATCCTAAAATAAAAGCATACAGTTTCATTGGATTTTTAGATAAACATTTACTAGAGCTGTTGAGATAATTTAAAATTTCTTGATGGAAGTAATAGGAGCGTCCTTATTACCCATGGTTTTATAAAATACTCATGAGGAAAAAGATTTTCATGCTGTGTGATATCGGCTAAGAATACTACCAACGTTTACCTTGCTCGTGGATGTCGTAAAAGATGGCTAAAAGCTTTATATTGGCCTGGTTCAACTCCAGCTAATGCCGTCTGACCAATAATTGCATTCCGAAGGAAATTTGACATCAGAAAGGCGGTCGGTTATAAGAGTTTTGCTAATTACTTTTGCAATACGTACAATGGATGACGAGTACTTATTACGTCGACCCTAAATAATTGTGATAAAAAGCAGAAAAATTATGTTGTTGCAGAGAAACCTGAGATAAAACCCTATCACCCATTGTAATTCACTGTGGATTAGTAGGTGTAATAGGGCAATTTAAGTTCTATTGTGAAGGAGTCTTTTTTTTTTCTTCGCAAGGTGGGACCATGGATGTGGTCGTGCCCCGGAAAATCGGCCCGGGGCGACAGAAGAGGCGGCGCGCAACCATATGTACCCACCCTGCAAACACCTCTCTTCGCCGTGCGAGCTGGCCACCGGTACCCGATCTTTAATTGTGAAGGAGTCTCGTGTTTAATTGCAACGGATGTATAAAAAGAAGAAATGGGTATTGTAGAGCACGGCCAAGTCAGTTATTGTGACAGTTGACATATAGGGAGCCAGAAGTCTATATTATCATCGTCACGCTTCATATACGTCCCAAGGCTGTGGTTTTAGCCTCCTCCACAGTGGGAGGGAAATTTCATAATCTATTACATAACACTGGTCAGACGTGTCGTTTTAGATTAATTTTGTGTTTTGGTACTCTTGCAAAGATTTTATACTATATCATAATCCTTAGTCATCATTTTAGCTGTGTGGTAGCGGCTACGAATACTACCAACCATTTACTCGTGGATTCCTTAAAAGATGGCTAAGAGATAACGACCTGGGCCAACTCCATCTGATGCCGTTTGGTCAATAATTACATTTCCAAGGAGGTTTGACGTCTGGCAGGCGGCCGGTCATAAATCTATTGCCAATTACTTTTACAATATGTTCTATGAAAGAACAGTACATATTGTATCGGCCCCAAGTAATTGGAATAAGAGTAGGAGAATGATGATGATATCTTAGTCGTCATTTATGATATCCATAGGCAAGAGAAAGGGTGGTGAATTGTGTTCCTAGCGGTGTCGTTCCAATCCGGTGGTATTTTATTGGATTAATGTACACATACATACATATTGGGATTATATATAAAATTGGATTAATTTAAAATGTTAAAACTGACAATATGTAAGTGCCCTCGCAGGGTTTATACACAATAATTAAATTTGAATTTGAACTTAGTTCATAACCACACGGATAATGTAAAACATGTTATGATAATTAGGCATATTTTAGAATTTCTTGTCATATCTTATAGATATGTGATTGTGTTTCAAAATTTAATGTCAAATTTCGATAATAAATAGTAAATGCTAAGCCATTGGATTTTAATACAATTGGTACCAGAAGTCCGCTCAAAAATCGGCGAGCGATTGCACAACAGGTCAGAAAAAATGAAAAAGCAATACGCCGCTGATGCCTGGCAATAGAAAAAAGAATGCTCCACTATTTAGGATTATATCAGAACTTGTTATATGCAATTTTGTCAAGCACTAGCGTTTTAGATAAATTTTGAATATCAACATTGAAATGTTGGTTGAAAATTTTTCATGAATACCGTAGCACCTCTTTATTGAGGTTTAAGGCAGCGGAAAATGTTCTGTACGTGTTTCGAGGCATGTGAAATATGTGAAGTACATGGCGCATGTGTTCTTGCCAAAGGGTAAAAGAATTTTTGTCGACATTCGAAGAATTTGGAAAATTAAAGACATTCTTTTGAGAATTTTTAAAACTCTACCGGCAATGAAGTAATTAGATATAGACATATAGTTAAATTTATGCTATGTAGTGCATGTTGTTCTATGCTCCCCATATCTATATTCCATAGTAAATGTTGAGAAGCTAAATTTCAATATTTATATCTTTACAAAGTCGCAATTGTCCTTTAAAATGTTTAAAACAAATGGTCTATTGGTACTGGTCTATTGGTATTAGCCTTTTAGTATTGGTCTATTGGTATTAGTCTTTTAGTATTGGTCTATTGATATTATTCTATTGGTTTGTCCAATAGATTTATTGAAATTGGTCTATTAGTATTGGTCTATTGGTATTGGTCTATTAGTATTAGTCTATTAGTATTGTCCAATAGATTTATTGAAATTGGTCTATTAGTATTAGTCTATTAGTATTGTCCAATAGATTTATTGAAATTGGTCTATTAGTATTGGTCTATTAGTATTAGTCTATTAGTATTGTCCAATAGATTTATTGAAATTGGTCTATTAGTATTGGTCTATTGGTATTAGTCTTTTAGTATTGGTCTATTGATATTATTCTATTGGTTTGTCCAATAGATTTATTGAAATTGGTCTATTAGTATTGGTCTATTGGTATTGGTCTATTAGTATTAGTCTATTAGTATTGTCCAATAGATTTATTGAAATTGGTCTATTAGTATTAGTCTATTAGTATTGTCCAATAGATTTATTGAAATTGGTCTATTAGTATTGGTCTATTAGTATTAGTCTATTAGTATTGTCCAATAGATTTATTGAAATTGGTCTATTAGTATTGGTCTGTTGGTATTAGTTAATTGGTCTATTGATATTAGTCTATAAATATTGGTCTATTGGCAAAGTAAGCTATAACTAATTTTACTGCGATGAGAAGTGCGTTTCATTTTTAGATAAGACCAAACATCATAATATTTTTTTTATTGCTTATTGTGGCAAACAGGCATGCAGCATACCTGATGGTAAGTATTACTGCCGCCCATGGACCGTTGCAATACCAAGGGTATAGTTAGACCGCTGCCTACCAATACAAACCCCAAACTCACCCACTTGGACTACCGGCCCTCTCGTTCACTAAACGAAGCGCAATAGCACGTGGTCACTATTCAAACGTTGATCTTCTGCGAGAGTGTGGTACTACTCCGGACGGATCGGTCCGCGGCATGTAGACTGAAAACTGTCAACAGCGTGATCCTACCACTAAAAGATGATTAAGATTTTCTTCCCAAAGCAGCAAACAAAGTCTCTTAAAAATCTCTTATAGTGGCTATTTGGTTTTTCTACAACTACATCGGTAAGTAGATAATAAATTGCAAAGCGTAGGTTTACCACACTTCTTTTTCACCACTTCGAAGATAAAACTGCGATGCTAAAAAATAACTATATAATTTTAAACTGGATTTTAAAATCTTGGCCACGTCGATGCTAGATGTTTCCTGATAGCGGTCGTGACTTGGATCTTATATCTGTGCTTTGCTCGATTGAGTCTAGTTGAGATGTCAGTAATCGATACTAGTAGAATTGAAGCAAAGGTTATTTATAGCATTGTATCGTTATGTTTATTCGAATTCCAGTTTCCGTTCATAATAACATGCTTTTTTAGAATAACCTTCTTTTATTAGTTTTATAATAACATTCTTTTTTATAATAATATGCTTTTATTAGCTTTTTAATAACATTATTTTATTATCATTATAATAACATGCTTTTATCAAAATTATAATAGCATGTTTTTTAATAATAATCTTCTTTTATTTGTTTTATAATAACATTCTTTTATTAGCTTTTTAATAACATGCTTTTATTAGCTTTTAATGACACGCTTTTATTAGCTTTCTAATAACGTGCTTTTATTAGCTTTTTAAAAACATGATTTTATTAGAATTATATTAACATGCTTTTATCTGAATTATAATAACATGCTTTTTAATAACAACCTTCCTTTAATAGTGTTATAATAACATACTTTTTAACATGATTTTATTAGTTTTATATTAACATGCTTTTATTAACTTTTAATAACATACTTTTATTAGCATTATAATAAAATTCTTTTATCAGCATTATAATAACACGGTACCCGATCTTTGTCATCGGTGGCCATTAGCTAATAACCTAGTCATTTTTTTTTCTATGGACTTCAAAACGTCCAACTGATTTATAAAAGGGGATATGTAATAAAAACCAATGATAACATTATAATTGCATGAATTTTTAATAATATCTTGAGGAGGGTCATCTGAATACAATAAAAAATCTATTGGATAGTTTTAATTAGGTGTGTATACAATATTTCCCCATTATATCCAATGCTCTACCGCCGGGCTGGCCACGGATGGCAAAGTAGCGGTGCCAGTGGCCGGCCCAATGGTGATGGGGAGGGAATACAGTAGGTGATGGGGTCACGCGCTGCCTTCTGTCGTTCCGGGTGGAACGGGAGGCATGTGTCCAGATCATAGCCTGTCCAATAAAAATAGTACCCCTTAGTACGTAATACCATGTGAAGCTGAGATAGGCCTTTTTCACGTAAATAACGTAAACCTTTTATAAATAATAAGCCTTTTATATAAAATGTAACATAAATAAATTTTAACATTATAATTCTAAATATAAATGACTCGGCTACCGTTTGATTTTGTAATCTAAAATAATTATTCAACTTAATCTTTTATTTCAACTAAGTCTGTATAATTTTCGAGAACTTTTCTGTCACGTAAAAGTTTAATTATAGTCTTGAGTTATTACTAAAGAATGATAAAGTTAGTCAAAATTTACAGAATACTAGAGATATTTATCTTAATAAATCCTTAGAATTTAACAACTCGCTAGATAAGTTCTTTAGTTTTTAGATATATATGTTTTTTTTTTATATAATAAAGTTTTGGTCCACAGATTTTTATCTGTGCCTTTTTATGTTTTGTATTTTAATTATTATATTGATGTCATATAATTCAAGGTTTCTTGAAGTGGCTATATATATGTTTGTAGTAGAGTATAAAACCGATTAATTTATGAAATACTAGCTTCTGCTTGCGTATTAGCCTGCATTAAAAAGTAAATTTGTCAAAGTTGAACTGTTATCATAAAGGAACACAATAGCGGTATAAACTATCCTGTGTAAATCCAGAATATTGTCTATTTATACGACAATTTTCATCAGAGACTGTTTAACATTTTATACGTAATTCAGTAATAAATATCTAAATTTCTTCACAAACTTTCAAATTTATAATATTAGAGGATTAACATCAAGAATATATAATCTTTCTTACTAAATTCAGATATCAACATTTGTTCTTCATGCCTCTATCTTCGAAGAGGTAAATAGTAGTGTAACACAACAATCAATCTTTAATACAAAACTCTCAGGTGAAATGGCTGCATCACGCTAAGGTTCACTGCCTTTCAAGTAACTAATACTAATGAAATGAAGATGCATATTTATGTTTGTGTATTGCACAAAGTATTGTCATGCAATGTAATGTATGCAGTAATGCATGCAGGCAAACTCGAAACAAAACCCTATACTAATACGTCTGACCAGTGCGATGTAGTAGGTTAATATTCCTTCCATTACGGAGGACGCCCACTGATGATGAAGTGATGATGATGATTGTCATGCATCGGCATCGAACTCATGATCATGTATCACCGTAGTAAAATACCGATATCTTAAACATTTCGCATCTTTTGAATAAGTTATCAACTAGAATTTTATTAAACATAGGTAGCTCTACAGACAACATAATTAATCATCATCATTAATCATCACAGCCTATATAAGTCCCACTGTTGGGCTCGGGCCTCATCTGTAATGGGAGGGAAATTAACGTACTATACCGCGCTGGTCAGACGTGTTGGTATAGGGTTTTGTGTCAAATTTTCCTTCTCTTGCATAGATGTTATATGCGTTTTATATCCCTAGACGTCTCATACGATCACCCACGAGTAAGATATGGAGTGGTGAATTGTATTTTTACTCCGTCATCACACTGATAAAAACAAAATATTTAACCTTAGTAAATCTATCAGTCAATAAAATCAACTTATAATTCATTGATTCGTACTCATAACAAAGTTATACGTAACATACGGGCCTTAATCAAGATAAAGTTACTGATGTGGCTTATTCGGAGCATAAACAACTAATCGAACTTCTTTGGGGTGATAATTTAAGAAGTTTCCCGATAGAGTTTACATGGATGTAGCGCTTAATAATCAAATACGCTCGTTAAGACTCGCGAAGTAAGCGCTCAAGCATTTAAAATCCAATCAATTAATGATAAACTAACTGAAAACTATTCCCATATCATCATCATTTTTATTCATACCTATATACAATTTAAGTATATTTTTTTTAAGTGGTAGGACCACGCTGTGGACATTTCTGTGTCTACAGCCGCGGGCCGGTCCGTCCGGGGTAGTACCACACTCTCGCAGAAGATCGACGTCTGAATAATGGCAATGTATTATTGCGTTTCGTTCGGTGAGTGAGAGCCGGAAGCCCAACGGGTGGTTTGGGGCTTGTAATGGCAGGCAGTGGCCTAGAATGTAATGGTAGGGTGGCAGTGACACTTACCATCAGGTGTGCTGTTTGCTCGTTTGCCATCATAAGCAATAAAAAAAAAGCTACAATATTGCCTATCCTATTCTTAATACAAGTATAATTATATTTATCTCAACTGAAAACGAACATGTCTAGAAATCCAGTGACTAGTTGTATGTATAACGGTTAATTCAATTAGCCAAAGTAAATACTTTATTTAACATTTTTATATGTGTCATCATTATCATCATCACAGCCCATATATGTCCCACTGTTGGGCTCGGGCCTCCTCGGTAATGAGAGGGAAATTAACCTACTATACCACGCTGGTCAGACGTGTTGGTATAGGGTTTCATTTCGAGTTTTCATTCTTTTGCATAGACGATATATGCGTTTTTATATCCCTTAGTCGTCTCGTACGATCACCCATGGGTAAGATATGGAGTGGTGATTAGTATTCTTACTCCGTCATCACACGGATAATATGTATATTTATATGTGTAGTCAAGAGAAATTAAAAAAAATGCAAGTATATATTAAGGTCGGATTAGAATTCGGTTATTTTTAACAAACATTGAAACTGAAATTATAGTAAGCTAGAGTGTATGTTAGGTAGCGCGCATATTGCTAGGTAGCGCAGTAGGTCAGTTTCTCTCGCGGAAGACATACTGGAGAATTACTGCTATACAAACTCTACAAAATTAAATTTATTATATAGGTGGTACAATTTTTCCCGAAGACTACAATTGCTGTGACCTCTTACTTATCCTTTAGGAGTCGTAAAAATGGCATAAAAAAGTCCAACTAAAATAGCAACAAGCTGAGGTACAAATAACACCAAACTACCAAGAGTGGTGATATCTAGTACTAAATATTTATGGGGCATATTTACTTCAAATCATCATCATCATCATCTCAGCTCATATATGTCCCACTGTTGGGCTTGAGCCTTCTCCATAATGGGAGGGTAACCTCTATAGACTCGCCAGCTGGCACTCGTACAGGTCGGACGTGTGCACTGGATGGAGTATTGGGTTAGGTCGGTCTTTGTCATCGAATTGGATTGTCGGGTTGTTGTCATTGTCTTGTCTTGTCGTTGTCTTGTCGTGTTGTGTCACTGTCTCGTCATAGTTGAGGGAGGGGAAGGGAGGGGTCACTTAGGAAGGTACCGGGACTGCGATCGTTCTGTCGTCGTCGTCGGCCGGTATTCAAAAAGTTGTGACCAGTTGCTCGTCGTGGCTGGGTCGTGTATATAAAGTTGATGAAAAACTTTGATATCGCGATTCAGCCGTGCTGATATTGTTTGAAAATTTTTAATATCGTGATCCAGCCGCTGTGTTGAGATATTTAAAATTAATATTTAGTGAAACTTCGTCTCACTAAATGGACGACGAATCTGAAGGAGATACGGACGCACGATCAGCTGTCGATTGCGACACGGACGCGCAATCGGCTGTTGAATGCGACACGGACGCACGATCGGCAATTGAATGTGACACGGGTGAAACAGACGCTACCCCCACGGGGAGGAAGCGTCACTATACAAAGGCCTGTCACTCTGGGTGGAAGGATGTGAGCTCTGACACTGAAGTGGAGCCTAAATCAAAGGTAAATACCTCGCGTCGGGGTAAGGCAGCACAAAGGGGCCATAATGTGGGACTAACACGTGCTAAGGCAGACCTCCAAAAGAGAGACGTTGAAGCCGAAGAGGTTGAATATGAGCGTGTGCTCAGAAGTCGTGCCTTTCGCAAGCCAGCTGTACAACCAAGGGTGGACTCAGCGGACACCTCGGCGTCGGAGTGTCCTGCGCTAGATAACCTGTCCGCTATAGGACCGGAGGAGATACGCGCCCGTGGGGGTCACAACGCAGCCATAATCCTGGAGGTCACGCGAAAATCTGGCCACCTCCAAGGTCCTTTTATAAAAAAGTTACGGGATGCAGCAGCAGAAATGCAAGCTATTATCGAAGCTTTATGCTCAAAATCGGAGGCGGAGGAGACACGTCGACTGAGAACAGAGAATAGCAGGCAGCGCCAGGAAGTAGAAGCCCTCAAGGCGGAATTGAAAGCATACCGCCGCGAATTTTCAGAAATGAGGGCTGCTACTTCTTCGTCTGGCATGGGGCTAGACACAATAGAGGATATCAAATCCTCTATTGTGAAGTCAGTTGGGGAGATGATAAACGCCCGGCTTGCGGGATTAGAGGATCGCCTTCTCCCCGCTAAGGTGAACCGTCCGCCTCTAGCTGCGGACAAAAAGAAGAGTGCAGCGGCTGCTGTGGCCACTGCTGCCGTCCGCACGGCCGCACCGGTGACTGCTATCCAGCCAGTCCCTGGTCCTTCGGCAGTCACTCCTCCGGCCCCACCCGTGCCTGCAGACAGCTGGACAACCGTTGTGAGGAAGGGGAAGAAAAAGTCTTCTCCTCCTCCGCCACCTACAGCGGGTGCTGCGCCCACCTTGCACGTGGCTGTCTCGGCGCAGAAAAAGCTGAAGTCGGCGCTTGCTGCCCCCCGCACCCCGGCTGTAATCTTAAAATTGCAGCCGGAGGCTGAGAAATTGGGGGTCACATACGCCGATGCAATGCTTCGCGCCGAGCAGGGAGTCAATCTCCAAGAGATGGGCATTAAAGAGGGTCTTAAAGTTAGGCGCTCCATGACTGGGGCTAGGATCCTGCAGCTGCCCAAGTCTCAGTCGACAGAAGTCGCTGACCAGCTGGCGGCGAGATTGCGCACAGCGCTCGTAGGAGTGGCAGATGTCGTTCGCCCGGTCAAACGGGCCGATATTCGGGTGACTGGAATGGACGACTCTGCCACGGAGGAGAAAGTGCGTGCCGCGGTTGTCCGCACATGTGGCGGTGCATGTGATGCTGCGGATGTCCAGGTTGGAGAAATTCAGCGTGGACCCCGTGGTATGGGCATGGTGAAGGTGCGTTGCCCTGTCGCCGCTGCAAAATTGCTTGCCGATGCGGGCAGGCTTCTAGTCGGTTGGAGTTCGGCTGGCGTCCAAGTACTGGAGAACTTACCTTTAAGGTGTTTCCGGTGCCTTGAGCTGGGGCATACGGCCTTATTGTGCTCGTCTGCTGTCGATCGCTCTGCACTCTGTTACAGGTGCGGCGATAGCGGACATAAATCGGCCGCGTGTGTGGCCACGCCGCGTTGTGCAGTGTGCACCGCAGCTGGTCGCACTGCGGAGCACACCATGGGAGGGAGATTCTGCCGAGCCCCCTCGTCGAAAGGTAAGGTGGCCCCTGGACCTCGGGCCGCTGCATCCGTGAATGGCCGTAGAGGCCAGGAGGAAGCTGAAATGTCAACCTAAATGGGAGACAGAGTACGCTTCCTCCAGGCGAATTTAAACCACTGCGCCGGGGCTCAGGACCTGCTACTGCAGTCCATGGCGCAGTGGGAAATTGATTTAGCTGTGGCCTGCGAGCCCTACTTTATCCCTCACTCACCCAATTGGGTGGGGGACAATAAGGAAGAGGTGGCTGTCCTGTCCAAAGGATCTGTTGGCCCTCCCCTCTCTACACTGGAGAGGGGCAATGGTTACGTTGTGGTGGGGTGGCGAGACTTCGCTATCATCGGTATTTATTTCTCCCCCAACCGCGGTCTGGCGGAGTTCGAGTTATTCTTGGACTCCGTCAGTGCCGCGGCTCGGCGTCAGTCGCCGAGGAAAATTGTGGTTCTCGGCGACTTTAACGCGAAGTCTCGCGTTTGGGGGAACCCTGCCACAAACGCTAGGGGCACGGCCGTCGAGCAGTGGTCCCTGCTCTCCGGTCTGTCCCTACTTAACAGAGGGACGGTTCACACCTGCGTGCGACATCGGGGTGGGTCTGTGGTGGACCTATCGTTCGCCAGCCCCACTGTCGCTCGCGAGGTGAGTGACTGGAGAGTAGAAGAAGGGGTGGAGACTCTCTCGGACCACCGATATGTGCGGTTCGAGATCTCTGCCCCTCGGGGACCACCAGAGCCCCGGCGCGGAAGAAGGCGTGGACTCCCAAAGTGGGCCATTGGTCAACTTGACCTAGAAATGGCTCGGGAGTCTGCCATAGTACAGCGCTGGGGTAGGACAGGACAAATGCTACTTACAGATGTGGAGGGGCTCGCAGGTCAAATGAGAAGTGCCCTTGAGGTAGTTTGTGATGCGGCGATGCCGAGGGCTCAGCGAAAGCCGCCGCGTCGCCAGGTGTACTGGTGGTCGCTCGAGATAGCTAATCTTCGGGTGGCTGCCAATCGGGCGCGGCGTGCTTATGTTAGATGCCGACAGCGGGCTAACTGGGATGACGTCCTAGAGGGTCAGCTGCGGATGGAATATACAAGAAGGAAGAAAACTCTGCAGCTGGCCATCAGCCAGGCGAAGGAGAGGGCCCGTGAGGAACTCCTTACGGGCCTCGACAGGGATCCTTGGGGGCGCTCATATCAGCGGGCGCGAAACAAAATTCGCGCCTGTGGCGCCCCCATCGTCGAAACGATGGATCCGGGTTTCCTGTCGGGGCTAATGGGGGAACTGTTCCCGCGTTCTGCGGGACACGTTCCCCCCCGAATGGCTCCTTGGTCGGTGGTAGAGGTGGAGACCTCAATCCCACTCATCACCGACCAAGAAATGGCGACAGCCCTCTCCCGACTCCGCGGGAAGCGGAAATCGCCTGGTCCGGACGGCGTCCCAGGAATTGTACTCGGCGTCGCCGCGGAATACCTCAGGGGTGAGCTCCGGGAACTGCTCAATACGTGCCTGAGGTCCGGGCAGTTCCCGGAGCAATGGAAATGCGGCAGGTTGTGCTTGCTGCGGAAGGAGGGTCGCCCAGTCGACTCCCCTTCCGCATACAGACCGCTGGTGCTGCTGGACGAGACGGCTAAATTGTTCGAGAAGGTGCTTGCGGACCGTCTCGTCCAGCACCTCGAGGAAGTCGGACCGGGACTGTCAGAGAGTCAATACGGGTTCAGGGGTGGCCGGTCAACTATTGACGCACTGGCCGCTCTGAAGTCCTTGGCCACCGATGCCGTGGCCAGAAAGGAAGTCCTCCTGGCAGTTTCGCTGGACATAAAGAACGCCTTCAACAGCCTCCCGCATGAGACGCTAAAGGAGGCACTCCAGTATCATGAAGTGCCTCCTTACCTCTGGAAGCTGTTGGAAGCGTACCTCGAGGGAAGGCACGTGCTCTGGGAGGGGGGCGACGGGCGCATTCATCGTCATCGGGTGGAGTGCGGCGTTCCACAGGGATCGGTCCTTGGCCCGATCCTGTGGAACGTCGGATTCGACTGGCTCCTACGGGGTCGGCTTCTTTCCGGGATGGGGGTCATCTGCTATGCTGATGATACCCTCATCACGGTGAGGAGGCCTGACTTCCTGGGGGCTGCTCGATTGGCAGAAGAGGGGGTTGCGCTCGTCGTGGGCCGGATCAGCATGTTGGGCCTGAGGGTCGCGGTGGAGAAAACCGAGGCCCTCCTATTTCATGGCCCGGGTCGAGGTCCCCCCCGAGGAGCACACATCAGCGTGTCTGGGGTTGCTGTGCCGGTGCGGGCCCAGATGAAATATCTGGGTCTGCACCTTGATTCTAGGTGGAGTTTCGGGCCGCACTTTGCCCAGCTCGTTCCGAGGCTCATCAAGACAGCCGCGGCGTTAGGTAGGCTTCTGCCAAACACAGGCAGTCCTGGGTCGTCCTGTCGGCGTTTATACGCCGGAGTGGTGCGGTCCATGGCGCTGTATGGTGCCCCTATTTGGGCGGACTCTCTCACCGTCCGCAACAGGGCCCTTCTGCGACGCCCTCAGAGGGCCATGGCGGTGAGGGCTGTCAGGGGCTATCGTACGGTGTCATGGACCGCAGCGACGTTGCTGGCGGGCGACCCACCTTGGCCACTTGTGGCCGAGGCCCTGGCTGAGGTCTACCGCCTCCGTGTCGCGGCGCGGGCCAACGACGAGCAGGTCTCCGTAAGGAGACTGGGCAGAGTACTGGAAGTGGCCCGAAGGGGAGTCACTCAGCGGTGGAGAGAAGATCTGGAGTCCCCCGTAGCAGGGCGGGGGACTGTGGAGGCGGTTGCGCCACATCTCCACCGCTGGATTAGTAGAAGGCACGGCAGCCTAAGCTTTAGGATGGTGCAGGTGCTTACCGGGCATGGGGTCTTTGGTAAGTACCTGCACAGAATTGGAAGAGAAGGGGCCCCAGGATGTCACGAGTGTGGTGCGCCAGTAGATGATGCGCGTCACACTCTGGAGGTATGCCCTGCCTGGGGGCCCCAGCGCCACGTCCTATCGGCGGTCGTTGGGAGAGACCTGTCGTTGTCGACCATCATCTCGAAGATGCTTGACAGCGACAGGTGCTGGTCGTCGATGGCCTCCTTTTGCGAGGTCATCATGAAAAGGAAGGAGGCCGCGGAGCGAGAACGCGAGGCGCTTGCGTCAGCTGACTCGCTTCGCCGCCGGCGACCGGGAAGGAGGAGGCGCCGTTATG
The DNA here is from genome assembly GCA_905163515.2 of Lymantria monacha. NCBI lineage: Eukaryota > Metazoa > Arthropoda > Insecta > Lepidoptera > Erebidae > Lymantria > Lymantria monacha. The sequence goes on from LR991106.1 coordinate 12,067,114, forward strand.
CGCACCTCCTCCCACCGCCTTGAGGGATGATAGGACGTGGCCAGAAAGCCAAGCGTGGGGGTGCCGGGGATCGAATGTCAGTAGACGATCTCTCCGGCTCCCCGTAAAAGCGCGGAAGGGGCCGCTGTGGTTTTAGTGGGTATTCCGGCCGCTAACATCTATGGCCGGCGAGTCCCACACTCCCCCTCGTCTGTCACCGGCGGGGGATAGCGCGCAAATGCGTTTCCTCAGCGAAAAAAAAAAAAAAAAAAAAAAAAAGGGTAACCTCTATAGCACGTTGGTCAGACGTGTTTGTATAGGGTTTGTTTTAGAGGTTTCCTTCTCTCGCAAAGAAGCTATATGCGTTTTATATCCCTTAGTCGTCTCGTACGATCACCCATGAGTAAGATAGGGGGTGGTGAATTGTATTCTTACTCCGTCACCACACGGAAATTCTTATTATATAATTACTTCAAGTAGCGATCGATAAAGGCTGAATGATAATTATATTTATATAATATATGTCATATTTCTATTTCAATGTAGAGTATTAAAAAAGAACTACATCAAAAAAATAAATATGCAAATCATGATAATTAAAAATGTTTCAAACCAAATATTTAAAGCTAGATTTTCATACTCATGCTTGGTTTTAATTTAGAACGCAGTCATATTATTAATACGACACTTTATCAGATTCACGCTCTGAATTTAAATTCTGTAGGTCTTATCCTCGCACAGTTTTAATACTGACAAAAAATATCTTTAAAAAATTGTTGTGGAGAATAGATAAACATGTTTTCGTACAATTCATGTAGGGAAGATTTACTATGTTGATATTGGTTAAGATAGATTCATGGTGTCAGTTTTGTGATTCGGAAGCTATACACAAAGTTTGGAATGTGTTAGATTAGATAACTAAGCAACTAGTGAGATAACTAGTAGGACGTGTCGTAAATAAGAGTTGGTGGTCTGTTCGAATCATATTTTCTCAATAATCTGACATATAAATCTCTATTGTAGTGTTGTATTAATATCGTGTTTGAAATAAAACTACTTTTACGGCTTTTATCGCGTTTGTATTTGATTTTTAATTTCCCGACGTTTCGAATTCTTTACAGTGATCGTGGTCACGGGAGGACTAAGGTGTTTTACGTCCAATATGTCATTGTTATTACAGAAATTTATATTTACCCTATAAGATATTGAATTTTGACGTACATTTTTAATACAAAGTAAAGTGTTCGAAACGTCGGGAAATTAAAAATCAAATACAAACGCGATAACATCCGTAAAAGTAGTTTTATTTCAAATTTGTATTACTCGCGTAAACATTAGAAATCATTAATATCGTGTTTTAAAAAATATTGATTATTATTTATATTAGTCAGTTTCTTTCATGAAATAACAAAAAGTATTTTCATATTTTAGAATTCAAAAAGTCAACCGCAATTTCATAGGGACTTAAAATTATGAATAGTATTAAACGCGCTCACAAGAAGCCTTTCACGAAACAAATTTCACCTCATTTCCTCGGCAATGAATGAGAAGTGGGGTAGGCCAGGCTTTTAATACTCCATATTGCTATACTTTTAGTTTTAATATTATGAAGAGTGAAGACTTTTGATTGCATATAAAAGATTTTCTATTTATTCTCAACCTCATAATTTGTATAAGACTATAATAAGTAATAATGGCTTTGACTGACTGTAGTTACTGGCAGTGGTGATTTTTATTCTGATAAGAATACAATTCGCCATCCACTTTCTTAACCATAGATGTAAAGACGATCATAATAGACGGTGCATATAACATCTATTCACGAGAAAAAAAACTTTAAATAAAACCCTATATCAACGCGACTGATCAGCGCGTTATTGTAGGCCAATTTGCCTTCTTTTTGGAGAAGGCTCAATATCTAACAGTGGGACACATGTCAGCTAATGATGATGTTGATTTAGACTAAATATTATTAATATTAAATTATCAATAAGTTGTGTAGCGTTGGCTTACATATTTAATAATTTCATCATTCTCCTACTCTTGTCCCAATTACTTGGGGTCGATATGTCGATAGGTCGATGTACTCATCTTTCATAGTACATATTGTAAAAGTTATTGGCAATAGTTTTACGACCAGCCGCCTGCCAGACGTCAATCCTCCTTGAGAATGTAATTGTTGACCAAATGGCGTCAGATGGATTTGGCCCAGGTCGTTATAAGGCTCTTAGTCGTCTTTTACGACATCCACGAGCAAAGTAAGAGTTGGTAGTATTCGTGTCCGTTACCACACAGCTCAAATATGTAATATAAATCATAAAAATCAAACTTAAAGATTATTGAGACAATAGGTAACAGTGTTCTGAGAGACTTATTATGGCATCTGAAAACGACAACTCGCTTACCAAGCCTTGTTAATGATTAAACCATTATCCTAGAATATTATTTCCAACAGAAGACGTGGATAAGCTTGACGATTGGATTAATCAATAGATTACATTTCCAATTAAATATACAGGGTGTAAGGGGACCGCTCCCGAAAACAAAGACAGGTGACCCCTTTTTTTTTTCACGCTGTGGAAATGCTTTTGCGCACTATCCCCCACCGTTGAGAGCGAGAGAACTTGTGTGGGACTCACCGGCCACCGTGCGACCGAAACATCCACTAAAACCACAGCGGCCCCATCCGCGCTTTTACAGTGTGCTGGGGAGATAGTCTGATGACATTCAATCCCCGACACCCCAACGCATGGCCGTCTGGTCACGTCCCGTCGTCATTCAAGGCGCTGGAAGAAGAAGCGCGTATCTGCGCCTCCCTCTTCCTGGTCACCGTCGTCAAAGACAGGTGACCCTACTAGTCCTACTTGTAATGATAGGCTAGAAAAAAATCGATTCGGATGAAAAATAATTTTTTTTTTCACCACCCCGACTAGAAATTTTTTCGTCTTCCTTAGCAGGACCGGACCGGGCATGCCCGATCTGGACCAGATAAGGTATGTAACGCAGAAGATATATCTGGACCCGATCAGGAAAACCTTATCAGGTCCAGATCAGGCGTTACTGATCGGGTCCAGGGTACAGGTAACCCTACTAGTCCAGTAGGGTTACCTGTCTTTGTTTTCGGGAGCGGTCCCCTTACACCCTGTATCAAGTTTGAAGGCAACGCATGCTCTACTTTTATTTCCTTTTTTTTTTGTAACACCCAACGCAAAAGAAAACTGTGTTACAAGTTTAACGTATCTGTATATTTGTATATCTGTGTATACCTGTAACAACATAGTTTTTACACGAATGGATCGATTACGACATTGTTCTTTTTGTTTAAAACGCTGAGGTGATCGGACTGGTTCTTAGCTACAATTTCTGAATATCGATTGAGGTGTTTCAGATTCATAATGGGTATTATTATTACTCTCATATTATCTCTGAAATAATATTTGGAATATCATGCTAATAAAAGTAAGCAACGAAAGTAGGAGACGAAATTCTGAATTGCTTATTAGTTAACTATCAAATTTTATTACACGGATAATAAAATTCGTATATTTCTTTTGTTTTTTTATTTCTTTAAATAACACCACCCTGCACTCGGGAAATAATTCTTATATTGCGGACGACTTTACAAACATGCAATTAACGCAGACAAATTACACACAGACTCAGAACAAGGCTTTGTGGATCGCACAAAGTACCTATTGTCCTACATGGGAATCGAACCCACGGCACTAGTTTGGAAGGTTGGTATCTTAACCACTACGCAATATGCACAGCCTAAAGTCTAAGTCTTTTATTATTATAGAAGCGTATAGCGGAATATTATATTGCCATTTATATCAATCACTTCAATACTGAAATCTTGTTTTAATATCAAGGACGCTGATGTTTTATTCTGAAATACAGGTACATATAATATTTACGCCCTTCTTCAAATATCACTAAGAATATATCAATACCAGTTTTTAAATCTTTCTTAGGAAGATAAGTAGAACATAAGTGATATCCATTTTTTATTTCAGTAGGTAATTGTATAATATCTGGATGACCGAGCTTTCGTTTGGTATTTTCTTTTTTTTAGTGTATTTTGAAAATATATATTTAAATATAATGAAAATAATTAATTAAATAATAATAAAAAAAAATTAAAAGTCCAAAAGTAATAAAAAGAGAAACAGGATCCGAACTGGCCTCGATTAGACTGCTCGGTTATCCAATTGAGGTAACCTAGTGACAGCGTCAAAATTTGGCTTCATATTTTAATAGTTGTCAGCCAACGTAAAATTATATTCTTTCATTGCCTGAAAATATTGACAAAATAATATTTTCTACAAATGAAACTTAACTAAGTCGATTAGTCGTCCCCGGAACCCCCTGCATGCTAAATTTCAAGAAAGTTGTTGGTGCCGTTGATGATATTAGATAGATAGATAGATTAGATATAGGTCTGAACTCGGTCTTGTTACAGTGAATTCTCCAATAACATAATCTTATTAATTTATATTAATACTAGCTTTTAGCCGCGGGTTCACTCGCGTTGCCTATCAAAATATTTTTCCTTTTTAATACCTCAAAAACTATGTGCACAAAGTTTCATGATAATCGGTTAAGTAGTTTTGGCGTGAAAGCGTAATAAATAAATTTACAATCACATTTATAATTTGGATTCAATTCCCATGCAGAATAAAAAATACTAGTTTTCACAAATTGTTATTGGATTAGTTCCGCAGAGCAGGATAGTGTTTTTTAAAATAATCTTATATTAAGAGCTCTAAAGGCGTCTAAATTTCTGTCATATCCGTGGTTATACTTACCAAGGGCTTTTGACGTCAAATATGGAGACTTTTGAATCCTGGCTTACATCAGTTACTGCGGTGAAAATGGGTGGTGGGATTAGTTTCAAAAAATAAGGATAAATATTTAATAAACTCAATGTATTTTTTATACTGCAACCTAATCTCTGTAGTTTTACGACTCACAGTTATTTGTAGTATTAACTATCTGTATAATTCTAAGTACGGTCTTAGACGTAACAAGTGCTTAAATACAGAACGGAAAGTTTAATCGTCTGCAAACCTAACCAACTGTATATTCAACTGCCAAAAACGCTTTTCCGTTTATAACACATATTGACGATGAATGACTTAATCATTTTTAGGTTTATGTTTTTGTTTTTTTTTTAACCCGTTGCGCGCAAGGTTAGAATATATGTAACAAAAAGCGCTAGGTGGGTGTGTCACACCCAGATAGTGATTGTGTGGATTTAATACACTATTATTTTTAATACTTTTTTCTTGAATACTAAACTGATATATACTTCTATTTTATACTAATTTAAAGGTAAAATTAAAAATATATATTTATTACAGCTGTTTATTTATGAAATTAACAAAATTAACAATTTGAACTTACATTAATTAGTTAAGACAAAAATTTATCACTTTTTGTCAAAAATATGAAAATAAAAACAACAAAAGTATTTTTACTTCTAATAGACTAAACATAAAAACAAAATAACACTTATACTGGATCATACAACCAATAATTAAATACTAATTCATCATGAGATCTTGTGCAGTTTTCGCAGACAAAAACGGCATGTTCCATACATAGATAACGGTTGCACTGGTAGCAAACGTATTTAGTCTTGCGGTCTTTTTTGTAGGACATATTTCACATCTCTTTATAGATCTGGCTACTTTTTATGGTAATTCTTTTGAGGATTCACCCAAATGATCTTTGATCTCCACACTATGGATTTTTTTTACGAAGTTCTGTGGGCAAATGTGTAAAATTAGCCATAATATATTTGTTTGTGAGTCTATTTTGACATGTCGTTTGCCTGGTACTTATTTGAAAGTTTATGTAAATCACTATTTCTTGCAAAATAGCATTAGTAATAAATAGGTTCCAACATTCACCAGCTGTTTTGGCACTTTGTTTAATAGGTCTCACACCTTGCCTTTCCCTTACAATATTTTCCTCCCTGACACGTACATTAGATCTTTTTGGTACTGTGAACCATTTCGTTCCATTTCGTTCTATTTTCCCCAACAAATAGCTACCATCATTACCTTCGCTATCATTCTCTTCAAATACTAAAGGCTGTTCTTCGACATCCAACTCTTACTCTGTCTCACTTTCAAAACTTCTTATACTGACATTATCAGACTTCAGCTTCTTCGAAAGGACGTAATAATCTCCTTTGGTTATCCTAGAACAACATTCTAGATTTTAATCCTGAAAATAAAACCAAGCAATGCAGAAAATAACAAAAAGAAAGCAAAATGTGTTTGTTTAAATTCGTTATAAGTAGCGTAAGGTGAGTTTCTCGCACCCGCTGACAACTTCAACCTCATCCATATCATTCGCCGGGTGGCGGTCGACTGAATCAGTGGTAGTTGACGCTTCCGCATCTTCTCCCGCGCAGCTACTCAGGCGCACGAAGCGTAATAACAATTCACTATTAAAATATTTACCGATATTTATAGGTCTGGGTGTACCACACCCAACCTTACGCTCGCCGGGTTAAGCTTCTGTGTGGTAGCGGCTACAAATACTACCAACCCTTACTTTGCTCGTGGATGTCGTACAAGACGACTAAGAGCCTTATAAGGACCTTTTTTTTCTTTTTTTTTTCCTTGCTGTGTGGGCCATGGATGTAGTCGCGCCCCGACAAATCGATCCGGGCTGACAAAAGAGGCGGCACGCAACCCCATGGACCCACCCTGCAAACACCTCTCTACGTCGTGCGAGCGGGCCACCGGTACCCGATCTTTGTCTTCGTCAAAATTGACATCGTCATCGTAATGGATGGATGAAAGAAACCTAATTTCAAGTAATAGAGTTGAAAACTTTCTTATGATTTCTCCAAATCCAAGACGTTGCGTTATAGAATCTGACGTATATAATTGTAGAACAATACATACATACATACCATCACGCCATGTCCTTTGCAGGGTAGGCAGAGAGAACAGAGTGTCAGAGAACTCTATCCTTGCATACTTCACTCGCTTTCTCAACATTCATAATTCTCTTCATACACGCTCGCCGGTTTTGGAGATTCTTGACTCCACCTTCCTTCAGTACGTGACCAATCTGATCTAGGTAGGTGAGTCTCGGTCTCCCCCGGTACCTATATCCTTCCACTTTCGCATTGTATATCTTCTTAACCAGACGTTCGTAACTCGGCATTCTTTCCATATGTCCGAACCATTTTAAAACAATGACCCTGTAAATTGAAATATTAAACATTCATTTAATTTAATAGCTGCTATTAATAATTTTGGTCATAAATATATATTTTCCACAACAAAAACCGCAATTATAACGAACGCTCAACAAAATAATTTCTCGAATGCCAAACTTTAATGAGGGAAGTAAATTGAATGTACCTTAATACCAAAGTTGAAACTTTTTGACACAAATGGTAATTGTTTGCTGACAGTTTTTTAAATGGCGATGCTCACAAAGTGAATATTTTTAGAAAGTCGTTTCAAGTGTTTAGCTTATCGAAGAAGCGATAACAGAACAAGCGTTCCTATCCTGTAACAATCGTAAAAGATAATTAAGGGATGCAAGCAGATATCAGAGATATCAACAGATTATCACTGCAAGAGAGACAAAATTTGAAGGAAAATAAAGTCATAGTAGATCATTGTGAAGAAAGAAGACTTTACGTTACTAGTGGTAGGACCACGTTGTTGACAGTTCTCTGTCTACAGCCGCGGGCCGGTGCATCCGGGGTAGTTTCACACTCTCACAGAAGATCGACGTATGAGTAATAGCAATGTGCTATTGCGCTTCGTTCGGTGAGCGAGAGAGCCGGAAGCCTAATTTGATGGGTTTGGAGTTTATATTGATAGGCAGTGGCCTAGTTATACCCTTGGTATTGCAAAAGTCCATGGGTGGCAGTAACACTTACCATAAGGTGTGCTGCTTGCTCGTTTGCCACCATTAGCAATAAAAGAAAAAAAAAAGAATTGCCGTGTGATGACAGAGTAAAAATACAATTTATTACATACATACATACATACATAGCCTCACGCCTGTTTCCCAGAGGGGTAGGCAGAGACTACGGATTGCCACAAACCACGATCCTGACATACCTCCATCGCTTCATTCACGCTCATCACAGTCTTCATGCATGCCCTACGATTACGCGTACTCTTAATCTGACCTTTCACTAACACATCTTCAATTTGATCCAGGAAAGTACGACGTGGTCTTCCCCTTGTAATCGTCCCACTCACACTCGCTTTGTATACTTGTTTAGTCAACCTTTCTTCACTCATTCTTTCCACGTGTCCAAACCACCTCAGCATACCCTTTTTTATTTTTTATTTATTACTCCCTTTATTATACTTGGTTGCTGTTAAATATGATCAAGTGTTGTAATCATCTTTGGCTTGTCCTCATTTAAAGCTAAATGGGGTTGGCATAATATGTTCTTACCTTAACATAGACGTCTGTCAGTTGCAATATTTACTTTCTCTCTCACTCTCTTATACATGTATTATGCAGATAAAATCTTTACAAGAAAAGGATAACTCGTAATAAAAATTGCCTGCTGTATTGTATGGGTGTGGATGAGAGACGATTGCATGTAGTGGAGGTGCAAATGTTAGGATAGATCCAACCTGCGGCGTGACAAGGATGGATTAAATAAGAAATCAAAGTAAAAGAAAAAGTTTGAAAGTTACACCTGTGACGAAAATTTAAAGAGTAGGCACCTGATGTGGTACCATCGTAATTAATCGGGAAGAAAGTAATGAAAGTTTTAAAAACGATGTAGAAGGTTATATTATCTCCTTATTTTTTTTTTTTTTTTTTTTCTTTCTGTGGAAACGCGTTTACGCGCTATCCCCCGCCTGTGACAGACAGGGGGGAGTGTGGGACTCACCGGCCAACTGAACAGTCCGACCGGAATACCCACGAAAACCACAGCGGCCCCTTCCGCGCTTTTACGGGACGCCGGAGAGATCGTCTACTGACATTCGATCCCCGACGCCCCAACGCTTGGCCTTCTGGCCACGCCCTGTCACCATTCAAGGCGGCGGAAGGAGGTGCGCATACCGGCGCCTCCTCCTCCCTGGCCGCCGCCGGCGGAGCGAGTCTGCGGACGCGATTGCCTCGCGTGCCCGCTCCGCGGCCTCCTTTTTAGAGATGACCTCTTCACAGAAGGAGGCCATCGACGACCAGCATCTGTCGCTGCCAAGCATCTTCGAGATGATAGTCGGCAGCGACAGGTCTCCCCCAATGACCGCCGACAGGACGTGGCGCTGGGGCCCCCAGGCGGGGCATATCTGCAGAGTGTGACGCGCATCGTCTACTGGCGCGCCACACTCGTGACATCCTGGGGCCCCTTCTCTTCCAATTCTGTGCAGGTACTTACCGAAGACCCCGTGTCCGGTAAGCACCTGCACCATCCTAAAGCTTAGGCTGCCGTGCCTTCTATTAATCCAGCGGTGGAGATGCGGCGCAACCGCCTCCACAGTCCCCCGCCCTGCTACGGGGGACTCCAGTTCTTCTCTCCACCGCTGGATGACTCCCCTTCGGGCCACTTCCAGTGCTCTGCCCAGTCCCCTTACGGAGTCTTGCTCGTCGTCGGCTCGCGTCGCGACGCGAATCCGGTAGGCCTCAGCCAGTGCCTCAGCCACAAGTGGCCAAGGCGGATCGCCCGCCAACAATATTGCCGCAGTCCACGACACCGTACGATAGCCCCTGATAACCCTCACCGCCATGGCCCTCTGCGGACGTCGCAAAAGAGCCTTGTTGCGGGTGGTGAGGGAGTCCGCCCAAATAGGGGCACCATACAGCGCCATGGACCGCACGACTCCGGCGTATAAACGCCGGCAGGACGACCCGGGACTGCCAGTGTTTGGCAGAAGCCTACCTAGCGCCGCAGCTGTTTTAACGAGCCTCGGAGCGAGCTGGGCAAAGTGTGGCCCGAGGTTATATTATCTCCTAAGATAGGGGATAATTGCAGAAATTAGATGAATTACGTGAAGCATGACATAGATACGAAGGAAGTGAACGCAGAGTTGACATCTGATAAGGTTTTGTGGTAAGAGAAGATATTGCGTCAACCCCAAGCAGTTAGAATAAGAGAAGAATGACAAATATGATAAGCAACTCGTGTGACCAGCGTAGAATAGCAACTCAATTTCTCTTCTATAGTGGAAGAAGCTCGAGAGCAGCACTGGGACATATACAAGCTGACATGAAGATAAAGAATGCCTACACTCGGTAGTTATATGCAGACCTTCTGTAGGTCACAGGAGATAATAAAGATATAATTTCTACACTTAACATCGCAACAAAGGTTATGAATATCCCAAAGGAATGCTTGCAATCTCTCGACAAATTTTACATTATTTTATTATACCCAGAAGGAAATAAAGGGTGGTACAATATTATATTCTTAACTCAGTTACCAAACGGGGGTACCTAAACTTACTAACACAATATATTTTGTTTCGGAATTAGTAATTACAGCGGCACACGAGGTTAATATACGAAAAATAAGTTAATAAAACCATTTAACAAGTCATACGTAGCCTGAACCAACATTATTTCATATTCCAACCATGAAAGAACCAGTTTACATCATTAAGACGTAACGGTACATTAAGTACTTTTAGTAAAACATGAACAAATTACATTTCCCACCAAGAGAGGTTGCTTCGATAAACTCGGGCAAATTCGATTTTGCCGGGTAAACAGTTTAAAAGCGTTCGAGTAACGAGTATCGAATGGTAATGGAATGAATTGGAGCTAATGTTCACAGTGGTAAATGGAATGTGTTTCTGGCTTGGAATACGCGTAATATGTAAACGGCATAAATGCTTATGACTCGCAAATGATAGCACGTATCCTTCGCGTTGGCGATAATGGCTTGATGATGTAAGAGATGGCAATGATGTCAGGAATATATGCAGTAATGAGTTTTTAAACGGCAATTTCTTGTTTTGTTTTTTTCATATAGTGAAGATATATTCGTATGGAGCGTTTTGGCTTATAAAATACTTCCTATGTATAGTGCTGAGTAAAAAAAAAAGTTAATAATACACACATACATACCATCACGCCATGTCCCTTGCAGGGTAGGCAGAGAGAACAGAGTGCCAGAGAACTCTATCCTTGCATACTTCACTCGCTTCCTCAACATTCATAATTCTCTTCATACACGCTCGCCGGTTTCGGAGACTCTTGACTCCACCTTCCTTCAGTACATGACCGATCTGGCCTAGGTAGGTTAGTCTCGGTCTCCCCAGTACCTACATCCTTCCACGTTCGCATTGTAGGTCTTCTTAACCAGACGTTCGTTCGGCATTCTTGCCACATGTCCGAACCATCGGAGCATTCCCTTTCGCATCTTTACACCAATACTCTCTATCATACCTACTTGCTCTCGCTCGTTAATAATACAATTTATAATTCTTATTTCCCCACGCGAGTCGTAACAAGTGGCTCGCGACTACTAAGAGAATGAGCAACAGCTACTCTACTGGAGATTTTCTATGGATTAACGGATTAGCATAAAACTACTTTTACGGATTCTATCGCGTTTGTATTTGATTTTTAATTACCCGACGTTTCTAACTCTTTACAGTGATCATGGTCACGGGATAGCTAAGGTGTCTCACGTCCAATATGTCATTGTTATTACAGAAATTTATATCTACCCTATAGGATGTTAAATTTTGACCCACATCTTTAATACTAATTCATTGCCAGTACAAAAAGATAAATGATTATATATATTTTTTTTTATTGTTCATGATCTGTTATTATTAACATACATACATACAGATACATATCATCACGCCATATCCCTTGCAGGGTAGGCAGAGAGAACAGAGTGCAAGAGAACTCTATCTCTGCAGACTTCACTCGCTTCCTCAACATTCATAATTCTCTTCATACACGCTCGCCGGTTTCGGAGACTCTTGACTCCACCTTCCTTCAGTACCTGACCGATCTGGTCTAGGTAGGTTAGTCTCGGTCTCCCTCGGTACCTACATCCTTCCAATTTCGCTTTGTATATCTTCTTAACCAGACGTTCGTTCGACATTCTTTCCACATGTCCGAACCAATTTATTGTTGATCTATGGTTGATATTATTATGATATGTTATTATTAAAACATTTAATTTATGATAATTATCATTGTAGCAAGTTACAATTTTAGAAAAACAAACAAAATCTTCAGCTACCAGTTAGGTTAGTTTTTCTAAAAGCAACTTTCATTATTTATGTAATTCCGCTTGGTTTATCCAAACGACTTAGAACAACCCATCTGCCATGCATCTTCTCGCCGCACGCCAAAACTTAAGATTGTGGGTGATTTCCGAATTCGAATGTACATTCGAAATTCTTTATAGAGGTTGTCTTCCTCGCGGTCCGGGCGGTTAAGCCAAGACCTAAGTACAAATGTTGAAATTCTAGGAATAATCTATTCTTAGAATATATTAAAATATTTGTGCTGTACAGCAAATACTACCGAACCTTAAATTACTCGTGAGTATTATAAAATAATTTGGAAAATTCAAAAGTGCACGCCTCATAATTTTTATATTCTTTATCATTTACTATTAAGTCAATGCCATAACTGAATATGATAGAAATATTTTTTTTTTAAATTTCGCTATTCTTGATGTAGTGCTGAACATAGCTGTTCGTTTACAATACTTGCAGCATTGTAAACGAACCCATGGCTGTATGGGGTTTTTTCCTTTGCCTATCCGAATGAACGAACAAAAAAATGTAAACGAACTCAATTTTCATAAGGTATACATACATTAAAGACTAAGCAGTTTAGTTTTTTATTAATTGCAATTAAACAACAAAGAATTATCAAGCCATTTTCAAAAGGAAACATCGCGTTGCGATTATGAAGCTTTTAATAAAAGAAAAACTTGCATGGATCAAGTGTTCTCTCTGCGCAACATTGTGGAGAAGCATCTGGCTCTAGGTCAGAGGGTTTTCTGCAGTTTTGTGGATCTGGAGAGAGCATTTGACACGGTTGTACGAAAGGAACTTTGGGACATTTTACCGGAGTATGGTATTAACGGTAAACTGCTACAGGCTGTGCAGTCCAGTTACATGGGCTGTAGAGCCTGTGTGCGGCTGGATGATAGAATGTCGCCTTGGTTTGACGTCAATATCGGCGTTAAGCAGGGGTGCGTTCTGTCAGCCAGGCTGTTTATCATATATCTGGATAAATGTCTCCAAAGGTTGAACGATATGAATGTGGGAGTCCAGATGGGCGACTCAGCGGTCACTGCTCTGCTATATGCAGATGATGCAGTTCTGCTGGCACAGTCAGCGACTGACCTGCAGACCCTAGTCGACACAATGACAGAAGATTGTAAGAAAAGGGGTCTACGCGTGAATGTGAGCAAAACCAAAATAATGGTCTTTGAAAGAGACGAAGCCGGAACAGATGTAAGAGTAACAATAGGTAATGATGTACTAGAGCAAGTGGATGAATTTGTATATCTTGGATGTGGATTTAGCCGAGATGGAAGGTACACCACTGATATAGAGCGAAGAGTGAATGCGGGAAATAGAGTGAACGGAGCGTTGGGACAACTTCTCGGCAGCCACCACCTCAGCCAGAAGGCACGTGTAGCAATACATAACGCAGTGCTTGTCCCAACATTACTGTATGGAAGCGAGAGTTGGGTATGCAGAAAAGAGTATGATAGTAAAATTAATGCGGTCGAAATGCGATCTCTGCGGAAAATCTGTGGAGTTAGGCTGACCGACCGCATTCGTAACGACGACGTTAGAGAGCGAGTAGGTATGAAAGAGAGTATTGGTGTAAAGATGCGAAAGGGAATGCTCCGATGGTTCGGACATGTGGAAAGAATGCCGAAAGAACGCCTGGTTAAGAAGATATACAATGCGAAAGTGGAAGGATGTAGGTACCGAGGGAGACCGAGACTAACCTACCTAGACCAGATCGGTCATGTACTGAAGGAAGGTGGAGTCAAGAGTCTCCGAAACCGGCGAGCGTGTATGAAGAGAATTATGAATGTTGAGGAAGCGAGTGAAGTATGCAGAGATAGAGTTCTCTGGCACTCTGTTCTCTCTGCCTACCCTGCAAGGGATATGGCGTGATGATATGTATGTATGTATGTACTTTATAGAATTAAAAAATATATAAATAAAAATCATCATATGCATCATCATATACATCCCACTGCTGGGCTGGAGTACCATAACAATAGAAGATAAATAACTTATAAAATCCGATTACGAAATGAAAAATGATGTCGCAAGCGGGATTCGAACCCGCGCCTATTGGGATTCCGGCCCAATCGTGCTGCCACTACACTACCGCGACTAATTGTAGGACATGCAAATTTCATTTCGTATTGTATTTACGTCTTAAGGTGACGGTATGCTATCTACCCGACAATGTTTGCACATTGTTATAGGCTTAATACTTCAAACTTTACAGTTAGAATTGTATTAAACGATGACACAACCTTGTTATTTAAATTACTGAAATTTAGCATTTAATATGCTTAATTATTCATAAAATCCGATTACGAAATGAAAAATGATGTCGCAAGCGGGATTCGAACCCGCGCCTATTGGGATTCCGGCCCAATCCCATCATCTCAGCCCGGCCCATCATCTCAGCTCATATATGTCTCACTATTGGGCTCAAGCCTCCTCCATAATAGCAGAGAAATTAACCTACTACACCACGCTGGTGAAGCGTGTTGGTATATGGTTTTGTTTCAAGTTTTCCTTTACTTGCATAGATATTATATACGTTTTATATCCCTTGGTCGTCTCGTACGATCACCTACGGGTAAGATATGGGGTGGTAAATTGTATTCTTACTCCGTCACCACATGGAAATCTCCCTGTATCAAATAATTATTTACTACATTTTAACATTACAATGCACATTACATCACGTTATAATGATCCTTGGTATTCTGTATACCAACAGATTCTGACTATTTCAGTGCGCTCAAGAGACCGTGTCGCATCCGTCCAAATATCATGTATTCATAATGTCTCTACCACTATTTTATAGTTCTAAATTATTCAACCATTGCTACGGAAACAAACGACTAAGTTAGAATTTAGATTATATGTAAAAATTTGCAACTCGTGTCATATATTCACAGCTTAAGTATTAATAGATTTTTTTAATAATAATAATAATAATTTAGTTTGCTCTGAATCATGGTACAATAAGGTGTTACAATTTTATTTGTTCTACATATTCTGTCATAATTGTATAACATGCAAAATTATAATAGCATGAAAATATCATGTCATACTTTGACCTGAATACACATAATATTATGTCAAAATTACAAATTCAAAAAGTCAAAGTCTTCTTCTTATATATTGGCAATCAGCTACATATACGAGCTATTGGTGCCAGTGTCAAGTTATAAATATTTTCACGTTTTTAGTCTTTCAAGTTTGTCATTGTCTAAGTCAAATTGTCGCCATTAACAGTGCAATGGCTACACTGTTAATGGTATCTTGTGGGAATTTTGATGGAAAACGTAAACGTTGTAAAGCACTTTTATATAATATTCACTACATCCCAGTAGTTCCGCCGCTTTATATTACATAAAATGCCATTAAAATTATCTAATATAACACATTAAAACACTAATATATCGAATATAATACAAGAGCACCACATGACGTTTTCAAATTCCCGTCAAAAGTCCAAAAGTCAAAGTCAAGTATTAAAATAAAAAGTCAAATAAACAGACAAGACAATGAACCGACATGACTGACGACTAAAATATAAATTTATTATAATTTTTTAAACTTATTTTACTTGACATTGGCGAAATTGTGGTTAATCACTCACAGAGGCCATTCATTAAGAAGAAGAAGAAGAACAGAATATGTCAAGGAACAACAAATGTCATAATATTAATAAATTATATTATATATTGGAAAAACTCCTGTGGGCTATAAAAATGTTTTTCCATTAGCCATCTCGTCAAATTATATTTAAATTGATTAAATGGTTTATTTAAATTATAATAATTTAAAACCTTATCCGTGTGGTGACGGAGTAAGAATACAATTCACTACACCCTATTTTACTCATGGGTGATAGTAAGAGACGATTAAGGGATATAAAACGCATATAACATCTATTCAAGAGAAGGAAAACTCGAAACATGTAGGTACCGAGGGAGACCGAGACTAACCTACCTAGATCAGATCGGTCATGTACTGAAGGAAGGTGGAGTCAAGAGTCTCCGAAACCGGCGAGCGTGTATGAAGAGAATTATGAATGTTGAGGAAGCGAGTGAAGTATGCAAAGATACAGTTCTCTGGTACTCTGTTCTCTCTGCCTACCCTGCAAGGGATATGGCGTGATGATATGTATGTATGAAAACTCGAAACAAAACCCTATACCAACACGCCTGACCAGCATGGTATACTAGGTTAATTTCCTTCCCATTACGGAAGAGTCACGAGCCCAACAGTGGGACATATATGGACTGTGATGATGACGATGATGATGAAAATCCTAATAATATAGACTGTACAAATAGCGTAGTGATTAAGATAGAAGACATATGTGAGTATCGAGATTTTTTTTAGTAACAGTTTGATAGTCTATACCCCACTCTGTAACCCTAGAGACCTGGAACCCTTTTTTTTTGAAGTGAAAACTTCTTTAGGCGAGTTGACCGTTTTTGGAGGGGAAAAACTTATAGGTTCACGTCACCGACATGCTAATGCTAATAGTATATCTATAGCTATGTGAAAACTTCTTTAGGCGCGTTGAGCGTTTTTGGAGGGGAAAAACTTATAGGTTCGCGTCACCGACATGCTAATAGTATATCTATAGCTATGTGAAAACTTCTTTTATTTTTAATTGTATTTTTAATATTTAACCTTTATGTTATGAAATGAGTATCATTGTGGTTTAAAGGTTATCTTACTAGCGTGCTAAACCGATTCTTAGATGTTCGATAATATTTTTTATTTTTATATAAAAATTAGAAAATTATTATTATTTCAATTAGTTTTAAGTTAATAGTTTTCACTTCTATCGGCAGTCCCCATGACTGCCTGTTGTTTTTTTTTTGGTGGTCTATGGATGCGTCTCGCCCCGCCGAATCGGTCCGGGGTGACGGAAAGGCGGCGCGTGACCCCATAGACCCATCGTAAAACTGCTCTCTCTTCGCCGTGCGAGCGGACCACCGGTACTCGATTTTTGACTTCGGTGGCCCTGAGACCTGGAACCCTAGGACCTATAACCCACCGTCTTTGCTCCTCATTGCCATTGGTCTGACAACTAATATATAGAGTTGTTAAAACTGTAACAGTTAATAGTTAATTTTTATTTAAGAACAAACAAATGATAATTATTTTAACAGCTTTGATAGTAAATAGTATGACCACACTGTTGATAGTTCTCTGTCTACAGCTGCGGGCCGGTCCATCCAGGTTAGTACCATACTCTCGCAGAAGATCGACGTTTGAGTAATGGCAATATGCTATTGCGCTTCGTTCCGTGAGCAAGAGAGCCGGAAGCCCAACTGGGTGGGTTTGGGGATTGTAATGTTAGGCAGCGGCCTAGCTATACTCTTGGTATAGCAATGGTTGGGCAGCAGTGACACTTAACACCAAGTGTGCTGCCATCATAAGTAATAAAAAAAGCTCTTAATAGATTACCAGACTGTTAGGGCTTCGTGCGACGTCACAAAGGTACGGCACGACAGAGAAAAACCATAAGAAGCCGATATTAGTCGATTGCTTCTTTTCAAAGATCGAGGTGCAAAATTTATTGTTAAGTACACGAATACCAAGTTTACGATACGGAAAATTAATTTTATTAGTACTACAAACATTTTTGTAAGTTTTTTTTACAAAATAATAATATTTTGGACTTTTCTATAGATCTTTATAAGACCTGCGTTGTTGTAGTAATCTTATATTCAATTGTATATCCTTTTACAAATTGTTCGGTATACCCCACCTAATAATCTTAAAAGCATATTTCTATATTAAAATTTATAAAAAAGTGTCTACTTTTATATATTTTATATAAAAATAATTTATATAATAGCCTCCGAAAGTTTTTAGTGTAATATTAAAAGCTTTCGGAAGCAATTAGATAAATTATAATATTCAAATTCCGTGTGCAGACTGGCTAAGAATACAATTAAATATTAGCCTGTATCGTGTATCTTGTCCCTCTTGTACCTGTATCTTGCCCATAAGTATTGTAAAATATAACTGAGAAATTATATCTATGCAAGAAAAAGATAACTCGAAATACAAACCTAAACGTCTGACTGGTCTGGTATAGTGGATAAGGTTACTTATAAAAACTTGTTTACGAGCGCAAAATTAATCGTTACAATTTGTAATTATTGCCCGGTAGATGGCACATGTCTTCCATAAAGAGAATAAAATAGTAAGAGCCACAAATTGAATGTCATACGACAGCTCACACTTATCGTAAGTGGTAGGACGATTCAAACGGAGTTCTAGTAGGGGATTGGTTTCAAACCCACATGTGACTTTCCATCCATCCATCAGCTCGTAAACGTCCACTGTTGGACATAGGCCTCTCCACGAGAATGCTATTCATAACGGTCCTGTGCCACCTGCAAGATGTCGTCAGTCCACCTAGTGGGTTGTCCTACGCTGCGTCGTCCGATTCGTGGTCACCACTTTAGAACCTTTCTTCTCCAACGGTTGTCGGTTCGTCGAGCGATGTAGCCTGCTCATTGCCACTTCAACGTGTTAATTCTTCGGGCTATGTCGGTTACAACCGTTCTTTGACCACGTTTGACACACACGTGTGACATTAGCTTTTCGCAAATAAGTTTTTACATGGTAAATACTTGTTTTATTTTATTTTTTTATTTTTAAAGACAATAACCTGTAACAATAACCCTAATAATAACCCTAATAATTATAATTATACGAACACCAATTACATCCAAACTTATAATATCATTGTAAAGTAATTAAAACTGAAAATCAAAACCTATGTCAACTTGTTTGCCAAGCACTATACCTACATATAACAGATCAATTATCAGCCTAATAGCGAGAGGTATGAAAAAAAAATAAGCGAATTCAGTTGAACCAACTATGACTTTATATCTTACTATCTGTACTCTGAGCTTTACCCCTATGGTACCCTAACTTAATACAGAATAATTTTAATCTTGAAATGTCCCACCAAAAAAAAACCTGTCGTGGAGGGAGTCGCGGCCATGGCTAGTATCGTGTATATTATGTGACACAAAGGTCGTGGACTAAAGTACAAAGTCAGGCAACAAATTATGCATAAGAAATCATAAGTCCCAGTAGACTAAGAACTAAGATAAATGGAGACATTTTAACACATTTAACTAAGATTAAATAGTATAGTTGCAATGAAGTTTTCCTTAAATTTTATAAGAATATTATGAAGTACGCTTGCATGTACTTTGTTTCATTTTTAAAATCTTACTTTTCTTAATAAAAACAAACTGCATTTCTTTTTAAAAGTAACGCTCGACATAAATATACAAAGACTTTAGTCGCGAAGGAATTTATAAATAGACATTTTTTCGAACAAAAATTACACCAAGATTAATCATATTCCACTAAAACTCTTCATTAGAAATTAGTACTTAAATCAGTTTGCCATTTGTGCAGTAATTTTTATACAAAAATATAATGAATTTTCTTATTAAATCAACCCTTTGTTAAATGTCCAGTGGTCATTGATCAGGCGACGCAGTGTCCCTCTACCAGGTGAAACGATAACTTGGTGAAAGTTACTGGCAGTCGTTAGAGGCTTTGTGGCGATGAATGAGTACAGTTTACATTCAGCAGTGAACTGCGAAGGACTGAATGATAATGATAATTAGTTAGTATGGTGTATTGCATATGTATTATAGTATTGTATTGACCTACCAACGTCTAAGACTGCATCCCGGTGGCCCACTAGCACGGCGTGTAAAGGAACATTGTAGGACAGGTCTATGGAATTATGGAATCGAGCGCCGCTTCATCTGTCGCTCCGGACGGATTTAGCGGGGTGTGGCTAGAAAAAAGTATGGTGTATTAGGTTAATTTTTCTTCCATTGTGTAGAATGCACGAGATCAATAGAAAGAAAGAAAGAAAATATGATTTATTGGACACATATACATTCAATCGCTTAAGAATGAAATGAAAAAGATAAATTTAGACGAGAAAGCGGTGGTAAAATAATAGTAAAATATACAATAATAGGTATCAAAACATATGTGTGGTTGCGGCTACGAATACCTAACAACCCTTACTTTGCTCGTGGATGGCGTAAAGACGACTAAAAGTCTTATAACGACTTGGGTCAACTCCATCTGATGCCTTTTGGTCAACGATTACATTTTCAAGGATGGTTGACGTCTGGCAGGCGGCTGGTCATAAAACTATTGCCAATATTTTTTACAATATGTACTATGAAAGAAGAATACATATTGTATCAACCCCCTGCAATTGGGATAAGAGTAGGCGAATGATGAGGTATCAAAGCATAATAATCATGTATAGAAACGAAATTTTACATTGAACATCCATGAATCCCTGCTAATATACTTTATACATATATCAATAGAATTCACAAGTATATTTTATGGATAGCCATTTGATACCATTCCATACATACATATCATTTGATATATTACAAAAATAAGTATCCAAAAGGCAACAGCTCAGCATATGCTACATAAAGATGCAGCGCTGATTTTCAGCTGCAACCTTAGATGGTATCGCGAGATACAAATAGAAATTAGATAGAATTACATACATACCATCACGCCATGTCCATTGCAGGGTAGGCAGAGAGAACAGAGTGCCAGAGAACTCTATCCTTGCATACTTCACTCGCTTCCTCAACATTCATAATTCTCTTCATAAACGCTCGCCGGTTTCGGAGACTCTTTACTCCACCTTCCTTCAGTACATGACCGATCTGGTCTAGACAGGTTAGTCTCGGTCTCCCCCGGTACCTACATCCTTTCACTTTCGCATTGTATACCTTCTTAACCAGACGTTCGTTCGGCATTCTTTCCACATGTCCGAACCATCGGAGCATTCGCTTTCGCATCTTTACACCAATACTCTCTTTCATACCAGAATTAGATACAATTAAGATTTATATAGAATAGTGGATCAAATATAGCCTAAGAAGAAGATAAAAAAATCTCATAACCTTAAAGCCAGTTATATTTCACAGCACAAAATTCTAACTGTACTATATTTTTGGTAAAATTAATTTCACAGACCATTGCGGTTTTCAACTAAATATAGCTGACGTTTAGAGCGTTTCACAGAGTATGTAATAAATTACTGTGGTTACGCTAAAAGATGAAATTCTACAGACGATATGACAGTCCAACTTTGTACTCCATATATTTATTATTATTTCATTTATTCATTAATTTAGATGTAGTAAATATTAAGAAGTTTTTTTTTTGGAGTCGGCCTATAGAGTGGTCACACTTCGCTAAATCTGTCCGGGGCGACAGAAGAAGCGGCGCGCGACCCCATAGAGTGGTGACGGAATAAGAATACAATTTAGGTAGGGATCGTAAAAACCGATTAAAGGACGCAAGCATGTAACATCATTGCGTGTTAAATAATATAAGATTTATGCAAGAGAAGAAAAACTCGGATAAAAAAAACCGTATACCAACACGTTTGATCAGTATGGTATTGTAGATCAAATCTCCTCCCAATGTAGAGGAGGCTTGACCCCAGTAATAAAACATATAGTAGCTGAAATGATGATGATGATGAAGTATTAATAAAATAATTACGATTCGATTCCGTACGAATAGTTCCATATTAGGAGTTGCTGTTAAAAAATTCTATCAAAAAAAACGCAATAACACCGTTTACCCCAGACAGGATTCGAATTCTATCATATATAAATAAGCTAATTTTATATTAATAAGCTAATTATATTCTTATATCATATAACTTATATAAAAAGTTAATTATATTAAAGTTTCATTCATTTGCTAACAAAGTCATATAAGAATATAAAAAAAAAAGATGTGACAACTTCGCAAATATTACCCCTTAGGGTAATACCAAAAATGTTTCGCGTAGGTTTTTCTTCATTCATTCACCCGGACATGGCACTTCCGTGTATTGTGAAAAGGATATGATATTATATTTTAAAAAAAGACTCAAATTTACAAACCCAATGCCTGTATGCATATTTATTTATAACCACCAGCGACCCACCTCAATTTCCTTCGGGTGCAATTTATTAATAAAATGGATAGATTTTAAGCAATGAAATAACAAGTATATTTAGTTGAAAACATTTATTTGTTTATAAGATCAAATGGAAATGTTTCAATAATATTATTATCATCATTCTCTTCTTATCCCAATTATACAGAGTTGACGCAATTAATATCCTCAATCGTTCCTATAACAAAAATTTGACAATAGTTTTATGATCGGTGGCCTCCTTGACGTCAACCCACCTAATCCATGTAATTGTTGACCAGCTCTGCAGCTGTAAAGCTCTCATTCTTCTTTAATCCACGCATATTGCAAGAGTTGGTAATGCATGTAGCCACCCACACACAATACTAATGAGACAATGTTAAAATATAAATGTAAATTAATTGGGTAAATGGATTTATGTCATTTTAACTTTTTTCAAGTATTTCGAAAATATGCAAATTTTTAGTATCTGCGTTATATCTAAGTATCGTAAGATTTTTCTTTCTATATCTTATAAACGACTTGATATCGACATCATTAAAAAGCTTAGAATTTCATAAGTCTATATTTTATTTCTGGAAGCTGGTTTTTCATCATTATAATACTATTATATATATTTCATAAAATACTGTATCGAATTTAATGTTTTTTTGCGCTATTTTTATAGGTACCAACCTTGACGTTTAATGTTGGATATAAGCCTACCTAAAAAGAGGCAATGCTAAAGATTTGATTAAACGGTCCTAAATGACAAGCTAGAAACTTAAAATGTGTTCCCAATCATAAAACGCATTATTCGGAACTAAAAAATATAAGGAAATACATAATTTGTTACACTTGCATGTACTCTTTCATAGACAAGGCTTAATGGTATAAAAAAAATGGTTTTCGACAAAAAATATAGTTTAAAAACAATATATTGTATATGTTTTATTTAAAGCCTTTTATTGTGATGCCTTACTCGAGGGGTCATAAGTTAAAGTGCATAAAGTCAGTTATTTTAATTTATTTAAAAAATATTAGTTTTTGTACGCAAAATTTGAAATTAATTGCCAAATTGATATAGCTATTGTGATTAACTATGATTAAACAATCATATATATTTAATTATGATTAAATAATCACAGATGGTGTAGTGGTTAAGATACCAACCTTTCATGCCAGTGCCATGCGTTCAATTCCAATGCAGAACCATACTTTATGCGATCCATAGTGTTGTTCTGAGTCTGGGTGTAATTTGTCTGCGCTAATTTCGTGTTTATCTAAGGCCCCCTGCAATACAAGGATTTTTTCCTTAGTGAAGGATGAGAAAAAAATGCTATTAAACATTACTCCATCCACATTTCTAACTACAATTTACATACTTATATATTTGTTGCATATTTTTAAAATGTATAATCTTTCATGATGCAAAGATTTAAATCTTAATGTAAGATGTATTTTTTTAAAAGAAAATAAAACAACACATTGATATTTTTGAAACCGAAATATTTAACTCACTTTATATTTATCAGTATGTAATACAAAAGAAAAAACTAAACAACGTTTCAAGGCATGTTCTAGATAGAATTACATGTTGCAATTGCCAGTCCAACGGGTGTCACACGTTAGCATAAGAATAGGATATAAATACCAAATGAGAACACCACTTTAAAGAGAAGCTTTTTACTTACATTTATTTTATATTACATTGAATAATCATAACTATTTAAGGTACTGTGATGGAGTAAGAATAAATTCCGTATGGTGATGGAGTAAGAAAACAATTCACACTACGATCACACACGGATAAGAACCCGTGTGTGATCGTAAGAGACGATTAAGGGATAAAAATCGCACATAACATCTATGCAAGAGAAGAAATGAAACCCTATACCAACACGTCTGACCAGCGTGGTAAATTAGGGCCACCGAAGACAAAGATCGGGTACCGGTAGCCCGCTCGCACGGCGAAGAGAGTTGCTTGCATGGTGGGTCTATGGTGTAGCGCGCCGCCTCTTCCGTCGCCCTGGACCGATTTGGCGGAGCGTGGCCACTCCATAGCCCAACGCAAAAAAAAAGCGTGGCAAATTAGGTCAATTTCTCTCCCATTATGGAGGCGGCTCAAATCCAACAGTGGTATATATACGAGCTAATATGATAAGATAATGAAGATTACACTAAAAATTTACTTTAAAATTTAAAAACTGATACTGCAGTGGGTAGATATAAATATTTGTAATAACAATGATATACAAAATGACATATTGGATGTGAGGCACCTTAAACCTACCGTGACCATAAACGCTGTAAAGTCTTCGAAATGTCAGGAAATTAAAAATTAAATACAAACGCAATAGAATCGGTAAAACTAGTTTTATTTCAAATGTGTAATACTCGCGTAAACATTAGAAATCGTTAAAAATACACTATTTATTTATGGCGTGTGGTCGAGTTTAACATAAAATTTACTTATATTAAAAGGAAATATTTACGCAAATGGGTTAATAAAAGGTAACATTGTAATTACTTGCACTCACTCACGTTTGAACACATTTTCAAGCTCTTGTATACTCGCTGTTGTCAAATTAACATTGCATTAAACTTTGTTCTGTAAATCTTTGCGAAGTAATAAATTATGTAGACCGTTGAAATATTCATAAAACGAGTTGGTGAGCTTCAATCCCGGGTAGGATACAAGTAATTATGCGCTGATTATGCTACAAATTAGATGGGGGAACTCTTGTGAAGTTTTACATAACGTAAGTTTCTATACGTTAAGAATGGATTAAACTAACCCATATGTAAATGAATTCATCATACCTATTTGATATTTATAGATACATTAGTCATTTTTATTAAATTTGTACTTTTTCGGTACAAGCATTATGTCATTTGACTTTTAATTGAGTGATACCGAACTCAAAAATTAGATTAGTCAAAGAGCCTTAACAAGCTTTGTTCAAAAATACATTTATTTTTAACGACACCTTTTTGTACTAGGGAATTAATCCTTGTATTGCGGGGGATTTTACAAACATGAAATTAACGCAGACAAATTACACCCAGACTAAGAAAATACTTTATGGACCGCAAAAATTATTGTCCTGCGTGGGCATCGAATCCATGGTACTGGCACGAAAGGTCGGTATTTTAATCACTATGCCATCTGTGCAGTCTATACGTTCACAATCATCATCATCTCAGCTCATATAGGATCTACCATTAGGTTTGAATTTCCCATATAATAAGAGAGAAATTTATATACTATACCACGCTTGTCAGATGTAACCCATCTCGTCATCGTACAGGATTTTTTTTTTATTTTATTTCTCTTGCGTTTTTTTTTGCGTTGATATTATATGCATATTATATTCTTTGGACATCTTTTACGATACTTATTAGAAGGATAGAGTGAATTTGTACTCCAGTAGTGAATTGTATTCTTACTCCATCACCACACAGAAAAATGGATGATAAAAATAACAAATTAATATATGTTATGATCAAATACATTATATATGAAATTAGTCACACACATAGTTA
This sequence comes from Lymantria monacha, assembly GCA_905163515.2. Lineage (NCBI taxonomy): Eukaryota > Metazoa > Arthropoda > Insecta > Lepidoptera > Erebidae > Lymantria > Lymantria monacha. The sequence goes on from LR991106.1 coordinate 12,092,857, forward strand.
GTAATAATAGTGTAAAAAGGTGTTGTAAAATTTATTTTATACTAAAAAGTGCTGTATGGTAGCGGCTACGAATATTTCGGCTTGAATGTATCCTTACTTTGCTCGTCGATGTCGTAAAAGACGACTAAGAGCCCTATAACGACCTAGGATAACTCCATCTGATGCCCTTTAGTCAATAATTATATTCTTATAATGTTAGGCAGGCGGCCGGTCATAAGGCTGTTACCAATAACTTTTACAATCTGTACTATGAAAAAAGAGTACAAATAATATCGACCCAAGTAATTGGGATAAGAGTAGGAGAATGATGACTAAAAATATTTTGTAGAACTCTCCAAAGATTGCAGGTTGAGAGAGCCGGAAGCCGAACTGGTTGGGTATTTATTAAAATACCCAATATTTTATTGGTAGGCAGCGGCAGAAGCTGTACCCTTGGTATTAAAAAGGTCCATAGGCGGCAGTGACACTTAACATCAGGTGTGCTGCTTGCTCGTTTGCCACTATAAGCAATAAAAAAAATTCAAAAAACTCTCAATTATCACAATTTGTTTAAAAGAGAAACGTGTTTTGTTTTTACCATAAAATCACTACTCAAATCATAAAATTCTATGTAAAATCTCACATGAACATACTTGGCGTTTACCCAAATGTTCAGTATATACGCATCCAATATGGAAATCACATTGAAATTTCTAGACTTGATCCAATTACCCTACTTTGTTACAGGAAACTCGGAACGTAGCTGAGCCCGCAACAGATATTTTAGCGTCGCCTTCATCTCGGGAAACAAAGACCAACTATTTGGTTATCGATTGAAAACACAACTCAATTATCAAATTAAATCTATTTTGTTTAATTAAAAATGAACTTGATACATGAAAATCGATTATCAGTTGTGCAAATATGAGTGATGTTGATATTAATATTAAAAAATATATAAATGTGGTTAATAAAAACTAAAATGCATGGTGCATCGAAGCTGCAGCTACAGAAAATAGAGAAATGATCAAAATGAGCACGCTGCAGTCAGTGTTCATCTACATAGCATTACACTTCATTGGTGAGTAAATTTAAAACGCTATTATTTACTTTCTAGATCTTTTCTAGGGGTTTTATTTTTGGTGTATTTTTCTTCTTTTCAGCTTATTTACGTATACAATCCCGTGTAAGTCTCATTGTTACAATAAGATAAGAATACATGTGTCACCAGGCTCTATTTGTTTGTGGAAGTTATAAAAATCACTAAAGAAATCATTAGGAAAATATATAGCAACGATTTGAAATAAAACTACTTTTACGCATTCTATCACGTTTGTATTTGATTTTTAATTGCCCGATGTTTCGAACACTTTACAGTGATCGTGGTCACGGGAGCACTTAGTCCTCTCGTGACCTTGATAGATAGAGTAGTTTTATTTCAAATATGTAATATCATCGTCATCATCATTCTCCTACTCTTATCCCAATTACTTGAAGTCGATACAATATGTACTCTTCTTTCATAGTACATATTGTAAAAGTTATTGGCAATAGTTTTATGACCGGCAGCCTGCCAGACGCCAACTCTCCTTGGGAATGTAATTGTTGACCAAACGGCATCAGATGGAGTTGGCCCAGGTCGTTATAAGGCTCTTAGTCGTCTTTTACGACATCCACGAGCAAAGTAAGGTTTGGTAGTATTCGTAGCCGCTACCACACAGTCGTGTTTCAAATATGTAATACTCGCGTAAATATATATAGCAACATATAACATCTTTCTGCCATCGCCAAACCACTCCCTAAGCGTGGCTACTATGGTAATCTCAACAAAGAATGACCGCAACATGTGGCAAAGTTTAATTATGATGATGATTACGTACGTCTATATGCTCAAAATTGTTTTAAATTGAAAGAAACAATGAGCTGAATGAACAATGATCACTAGACCATGTTATACAGATGGAGATAGCATAAGAATTATTTCAAAATTTCCTTTTTCTGCAGCAATATTTTATACTTACGTTTTTAGTCATCTTTTACGATACTCGTTGCGAAGGAAATCACTGTTAATTATGTTTTTATTCCATCACCACGCGAAAAAATAATCTCTTTTATTAACTAAATATCAACAAATAATATTCCAAACAAAATTTTAATATTATAAAAGCGAATGTAAGTTTGTTTATTAAGTTTTTATGCCTTTGTGGCTTAATAATTTTAATGAAAAGAATTAAGTTCTGCTTTATTATACGAAACTTCAACCAACCTGTGTAATATTAAATGTTAAAGAAACTAAATTCTATCCGCTATGCGATTTATGGACACCTACGTTCCGGTTGAAGCGCGATCCAGACCATGGACCGCTCAAGAAATAAAGGTGTGTATTACTTGGGTAATTTTTATTCCTACCTTTGCTTTGGTATTAAAATTTTTTCAATACCAATTTAAATTAAAAACCCAAAATATAATATAGAGGTTCTATCATCACCATCATCATCATCACAGCCAATAAATGTCCCACTGTTGGGCTCGGACCTCCTCTGTAATGGGAGTGAAGTTAACCTACTATACCGCGCTGGTCAGACGTGTTGGTATATGGTTTTGTTTCAATTTTTCCTTCTCTCGCATAGATGTTATATGCATTTTATATCCCTTAGTAGTCTCGTACAATCACCCACGGGTAAGATATGGAGTGGTGAACAGTATTCTTACTCCGTCATCACACGGAAGAGAGTTCTTTACCGTTTTGTAATTAACTTATTAATTTTAACAACAAGTTCATTTGTGTATTTATTATATTATTCTTGTACTAAAATAGCAATGTTAACAGTTTAAATGAAAATATAATACGAAAAACATAAAATACTTTTCGCGTTTCAATCTCTCTAAAGATAAGAACTAATGTGTTCAAGTGCCAGAAGTAGGTAAATTCCTTTACTTGATAATATGCTTTAGATTCTAACAACTCACAAAGAGAAATATAACAAGTAACAAAAATGGTATTTAAATGTGAAATTAATAGATTGAAATTATGTTTATACTACAACTTTCGCATACCTGCGTTACAGAGTAAGGCTACGTCCTAATTAACAAGTCGTTCTACGACAAAATCGGTTGTTCGCATTGCCGTGCGACGAGTTGGTCGTACGACAATAATGATGTGTCCAAATTGCATTGTCGTCAGTCGTCGAAATGTCGTTGTCAAATATATATATATTTCATAGTATTTATTTTACTTATCAACCAAAAACACGTGTTGCCCGGACGACCGACACGACAAAATAGAACAGGTTTGAATTTAAAACACAACGACCAACAAATGCGATGTCGCACGTCAGTGCGAGTTGTAAGTTAGGACAGCTCCATTCCAAAGCATGTGTTTTAATTTTGTCGCATTAGTTGATCGGTTGGACAACAAAAGTTGTGTCGTATTGCGACAGCCAATTAGGACATAGCGTAAGGAAACTAAATTGCGACAATTGCTCACGCCTATTTTCATGCTCTATAGTCATAACTAATGTTAAGATTTTATATAGTGGTAGGACCACGCTATGGACAGTTTCTTGTCTACAGCCGTGGGCCGGTCCGTTCGGGGTAGTACCACACACTCGCAGAGATCGAGAGAAGATCGAAGTCTGAGTAATGGCGATTTACTATTGCGCTTCGTTCGGTGAGCGAGAGAGCTGGAAGCCTAGCTGTGTGGGTTTGTATTGGTAGGTGGCGGCCTAGACCTTTGGTATTGCAAAGTTTCATGGGCGGCAGTAATATTAATCATTAGGTGTTCTGCTTGCTCCTTTGCGACCATAAGCAATAAAATATATATATGTAATATATATATATTTGCAATATTTGTTGGTTTATTATGTTTTATAACCATGACCTTTATATAAATAAAATTCTAAATTTTAATTCATGTTGATGTTATTAGGTCAAAAAATTCTGCCTTGCTTTTGAATAGTACTAGAAAAAACAGTATTTCTCATAGAATGACGAAATAGAAGAGCATATATAATAAAATAACAATCCTTGCTAATATTATAAATGAGAAAGTACCTCTATCTATCTGTCGCTCCTTTACGACAAAACTACTAAACCGATCTAAATGAAATTTGGTACAAAGATAGTCTAGAGCATGATGAAGGACATAGGCTACTTTGTAATGCAGAAAAACGATTGTAAAGGGGGATAAAGAGTTGTAAAAAAGTATCGTCATTTTTAAAGCCAGAAGTTTGAAACTTATTTTAGGCTATTGATTAGATGTAAATAAATATGACATTAAAATTTTGTAAAAAATTACCCTAAGGGGTAAAATAAAAATAGGGGATGAAAAACTTTAGGAAAGCAACCTTTTACGCGGGCGCAGCCGCGGGCAGAAACTAGTATATAATAAGTAAATATAGGTATTGTATTAATAAATCACCAATTCACCACCCCTATTTTACCCGTGGGTGATCGTACGAGATGACTAAGGATTATAAAACGCATATAACATCTATGCGACAGAAGGAAACCTCGAAACAAAACCCTATACCAGCACGTCTGAACAGCGTAGTCTCCCATTATGGAGGAGGTTCGAGACCAACAGTGGGACATATATGAGCTGAGATGATGATGATGATTATATTAATAATGAACGATAAGGTTAATCATCAGGTCAAGTTAGATAATTTAAAATGTTAATTACAAATTAATTATGGCAGTCGAACTTGTTTTTTCGTGTGACAAGCTATGGTTACAGTATGGTCACACCTTGCCCCATTTACGACGGGAGAGACGAGGGGATGGTGAGCAGCCCCATAATCTATCGTACACATTACACGTGCCTCGCAAGTGACATTAGGATGAGTCACCGGTGTCCAGTCCTTATTATCGGTGGCCTGTCCAGTGCTAGTTTTCACATCTGCGCTGCCCAGAGCCTAACGCTGACGACCATCATTCTAGCGATGGTGAAAATCGTCAGGCCATCAAAGATAAGGACCGGTTTCCGATGGGCCACTCGCACGCCGTCGACAGGTACGTTGTTGGGCGAGTCTACGAGGTCGCGTGCCGCTTCTTTTTTTTTTTTATAGCTTATGGTGGCAAACAATCAAGCAGCACACCAGATGGTAAGTGTCACTGCTGCCCATGGACATTTTGCAATACCAAGGGTATCGCTTAGGCCGCTACCTACCAATGAAAGCGCCAAACCCACCCAGTTGGGCTTCCGGCTCTCTCGTTCACCGAACAAAGTGCAATAGCACATTACTCACACGTCGATCTTCTGCGAGAGTGTGGTACTACTCCGGACGGACCGGCCCGCGGCTGTAAACAGAAGACTGTCAACAGCGTGGTCCTACCGCTATTAAACGCGTTTCTTCGTCGCCCCGGATGGATTAGCGGGGTGTAACCAAATCGTAGCCCGACGCCAAAAAAAAAAACCCATGCTGCCACGCAAACCTTGAGCATGGGCTGCGCTGTGTCCCTTGCTGTAACTGTGGGGGCACTCGACCTAAGAAATAAAATTTTATTTTATGAAATCTGTCCATATTTGAATCCGACTCCGCTACAATTAGAAATAACAAATGCCAGAATCTGTATTAAAAAAACAATTATTGAATCTGCGATAAATTTTATTATTTGCTAGTCAACTTAAATAACAAGACATGAATTGATCCAAAATAAAGCATCTGAAAAGGAAAAGATATATATTTGAATCATTAACTTAAATGAAGCAAAAAATTAAGAGCACTATGTTACTATGGCCCCTCCCTACTTTTTAGAAAGTCCTTTTTTTGGCGGTGGGCTACGGTACGTCACGCCCCGCTAATCCGTCCGGAGCGATAGAGTAACGCCGCACGACCCCGTAGACCCGCCCTACATATATGTACGTCTCGACGCCAAGCGGGTGGGTCACTGGAACGCAGTCTTTTTCTTCAATGGCCAAAAAGAGTACTACCAGAAGAATCGCTAGGAATAGTCTCCTGGGAAATTTGTATAATAAATTGTGATCGCTAACTCGCCTGCAAGGATGATAATTCAGGTATCATTCTCCTTTAGCCAGAAATAGTGGACATTGTTAGGCTAATTTATGGATGGTTGGAAGTCAAATATAGACTAACATATTATTCTTCTATGTCCAAATATATGTTCTGACGTCATTAAAATTATAATCCATCTAATCATATATCTTTAATATATATGATTACCACCGGCTAGGATTTCTTTGTCCACCCTATGTTGTATCGAGTTATTATTCGTCCCTATTCCGTGGTGTCTCATTACCGCTTAAAGGTCGAATACCTTTGTTGCCCCTGTTTACTTATTTCCCCTTCAACATTCTTTTATAAACAAGTCCCTTGGGCGTGTCTTAAATTAAGATCCTATCTGCAAAAGTATTTATATCTTTTTTATTCTTATAACTTTCTCGTTGGGGATTCGGAATGATTAAGGTTAATAATGCGGTGTTATTAGTGTTTTTGTTTTAATATATATATTTTATTAAATGAATTTTTGTAAGGTTAGTAGATATGAAAGAGAGTATTGGTGTAAAGATGCGAAAGGGAATGCTCCGATGGTTCGGACATGTGGAAAGAATGCTGAACGAACGTCTAGTTAAGAATATATACAATGCGAAAGTGGAAGGATGTATGTACCGGGGGTGACCGAGACTCACCTACCTAGACCAGATTGATCACGTACTGAAAGAAGGTGGAATCAAGAGTCTCCGAAACCGGCGAGCGTGTATGAAGAGAATTATGAATGTTGAGGAAGCGAGTGAAGTATGCAAGGATAGAGTTCTCTGGCACTCTGTTCTCTCTGCCTACCCTGCAAGGGATATGACGTGATGATATGTATGTATGTAATTTTCGTGACAATTCGCATGATATAGTGCTTCTATTATACCTACTGTTGCAATCAATGTTAAGGCTCACATATAGGCCCCATAAGCTTTGCTATATCCGTGGTGCTGTACTGCTGCGCTTCACGTATCAGTACATCCTCTTATCTATTGGCCTATTAGCCAATTTTTGTTTCATGTCTCCCGCTTTGTATATGAGGCAAGTGGATTTTTTTCAACTCCTCCTGTTTTTCTTTTCTAATTAAATCCCCTACGACTTCCTGAGGGTCAAACCTCGTTATCTTATACGGAGACCATTGTGGATCCTGGCATACAGGAGTTACAGTGGTGAGAATATGTGGTGGAAAAAAATGATATAGTGGTTATTCCAGTGGGGGTTAAAAATACAATCAAACATCACTTTTTGCCCGCGAATGTCTTAAAATACCGCTAAAGGATGTAAATATGCAAATAAACTCTATGAAAGAGAAGATTTAGAAGAAGTTTGAGTTCAACAGTGAAAAGTATATAAGTTGAAAGAATGATGATGATGATAGTTGTCTTAAGAGAACCTCTCATGCCGAATGTCATTTTGGTTCAATCCCCAGGCAAGACAGACACATATTATTGATCTGAATCCGGGTGTCATTTGTGTCTGTATTTTTTTAACGTGCTTTCCCTTCGTTAATCGTTAAGATTACCTTAAATTTAAACCAAAGATTTAAATTCTTGTGTCAAGAGGGACTACACAAATATGAAATTAATGAAATTATTTGTGGATTATCATATTTCGAGATCAAGTCCAAAAAAATTTGTGAGAATCCTTTTTTTACTATATTAGACATTACTTAGATTTAAATTACTTCTTTGTCTTAATTTTTTTTTTAAAGACACAAGTATTTCGGCGGACTTTACAAACATGCAATTAACGCAGACAAATTACACCTAGACTCAGAACAACACATTGTGGATGACACAAAGTACTGTCTTGCTTAGGAATCGAACCCACGGCTCTAGCACGGAAGGTCATCTTAACCACTACACTATCTGTGCAGTCAATATCTTTTTTTATTTTAGGGAAATGTATTTCATACTTAATATTATTCAGAAAATGATCAATCACTCTACAATAGTTTTGTGTATTCGCATAGTATTTCTTTCAACTTTTCCTTCTGTTGCTTCGATATTAATTGCTTATATCACAAAACTAATATTTATAACACTGGCAGGAAAGGATGGATTATATTTTTAATCTGTTACCACACGAAAAATGTTTAATTGATGGAAACCGGCATCTGGCAAGTATGAGCATAGTAAAGCTAGCAATTGTAACATTATTAGCCAAACCACAATGGTAGCAGGGAGTTATGCCGGATTCGTCTCGCCTCAAAGCTTCAGATTACCAAGTAATACATAGAGCTATGCATCGTTCTTATCATTGGCTCAATATACTAGATATATATATATATATATATATATATATATATATATATATATATATATATATATATACTAGATAGTCTTGAGAAATTTCATTTAATGTACCATGCCGATGACATTCCAATGCATTCCAAAAGCAACTTGGGCAACCATTTCACTAGTGTCTACATTTACAAGACATGCATATACTATAATAATATAAATGCGATCTCTACGGAAAATCTGTGGAGTTAGGCTGACCGACCGCATTCGCAACGACGACGTAAGAGAGCCAGTATGTATGAAAGAGAGTATTGGTGTAAAGATGCGAAAGGGAATGCTCCGATAGTTCGGACATGTGGAAGGAATGCCGGACGAACGGCTGGTTAAGAAGATATACAATGCGAAAGTGGAAGGATGTAGGTATTGGGGGAGACCGCGACTCACCGACCTAGACCAGATTGGTCACGTACTGAAGGAAGGTGGAGTCAAGAGTCTCCGAAACCGGCGAGCGTGTATGAAGAGAATTATGAATGTTGAGGAAGTGAGTGAAGTATGCAACTACAGAGTTCTCTGGCACTCTGTTCTCTCTGCCTATTCTGCGAGGGATATGGCGTGATGATATGTATGTATATACTCGTACCTAATCAGACATATTGATTTATTAATATAGATTGATTGATTAATTTGTTAATATAGAGCGATATTAGGACATTATAGACGGCAAAAGCAGAATATGTACTCGAGGCATGGATTTTTCATACTATCCTAAATATTTCTTTTGTACGGTAAAACTTTTACAAATGTAGAACTTTTAAAAGTTCTATATATAAACAGACTTTCTTGGCGTTGAAAGTTGTACTTATTAATAATTTACGATTTCATAGGTGTGAAACTTGAACGTAAGAAATGCGCGTTCTTAGTTTGAACTCGTTCTCAAGTTCAAACTTAGAAATAATAATACCTATAAACTTAGAAACTAATAAAGTTAATATACTGCTAGACGAACAGGCTATCACAACAATGGTTGTAATAAAATATTCGTAATAAATTATCATTGATTTTTTTTATAATTTATTTTCTTAAAATAAAACATAAATATTGGATAAAGGCAGATATTTAAAGTAATATCAATAAAGATGTATGCAATCTACGTCAATCCAAAGATAATTGGCACATTGAACATCTTCTGGATTAACATTTAAGACAATTGTTATCCCGATAATATGTTTCCTTGGGATAATAGTTCAACTTTGAAGAAGTTATATTTTACGTGGGCGAAGCCGAGAGCACCAGCTGATATAAAATACGTAAAATCATAGTATTATATATGTATACAACAATCAATAATAAATGTTACTAATTGATTAAATTAGGCGTTACATGATGACAATCTACTATTACTATGAAATAAAAGATAGGAGGGGCAAGCTATGGCAATGCCAATAATTAAACAATATACCATATCATATATATCAATATAGTATATGGTAAAAAAATTACGAATCATTATACCATATACTTTAAAAAAAAAAGATGGTTGTCTGTAAATTCAGTTTACTAACGATAGTTTTACGTGATAACGGCATAAGAAAACATTGATGAAAAATTATATACTGTTTAGGTAATTCCTGAGCTGCGGAATAAAAGCCATGGACTGTATATTACTATATTAATGAAGTTAATTAAAAACTAGTGCAATGTTGTCGCAACTGCAGCAAATATAAAACGGATAGTGAAAAAGTAAAAAATTTAAATATGCGCCTGCGCTAAACGACGATGTTGATTGTAGTATAAAGTGTGCGGTCGACGCGCCGAACAGCTGGTGCCTCCCCCACACCGCGATGCCCCCACCGTGGCCAAGGCAAGCCAAGTAGATGTCTTAACACATACTTTTATAAATTAAAGAAACATAAACAACATAAACCACATTGAATTTTCACTTCATTGTATAAACAGTTGATTTTGTCAACTGTTTATAATTTACATCAAAATCTTAAAATGCAAGAACGGTAGATCGTGCTTCTATAGCACTTGCTCCGCGCTCTCGCTTTATCCATGTACAAATTTGTGTATGTATTTGATTATAAATATTTAAAAAGTAAAAACAATTTCCTAATTTTAAGTATTTATTTAGATTCTTCAAGATAGTTTTTAGACCGTAGGAAATATTTCTAATGATCTTGCTGATGTTCCTCTTGACGATGCTCAATATTAATTTTTGATTCGCTATTAATATATTTGATTGCACAGATAGCGTAGTGGTTAAGATAACCTTACGTGCCAGTACCATTAATTCAGCCCCCGCAATACAATGATCATTTCTTTAGTGCTAATTGTCTTAAAAAAATATCCCCTGTAATGAAGAAAAATTTGTAAATATCTTAAAAGTTTTTATTAAAAATTGCAGCATCAAACATTTAAATACATCAGCTAGTGGCAATTTTATCACTATCTATATTCGGCAATATTGAGTAAAGACCCGTAGAGAAGCTGACCGCGTGAGGGCGATGCCCTGGCAGTAAGCCAGGGTGTCGACTGGGGATAGTACGTGAAAGGGTAACGCGCTGGGCTGGCCACGGATGTGAAGGAAGCGGTATCAGTGGCGATTGGGAGGGAATACGGTGGCATATGAGGCCACGCGCCCCCTTCGTTGCCCCGGATAGTATGGGTGATACGTGTTCAGACCATTTTTAAGAACTTATGTTTATCAAAATATATAAACTAAACGTTGCAGTTACGCACGTAATAAATTGTTATATAAGCCACCGAAGACAAATCGGGTGCCGGTAGTCCACTCGCACAGCGAAGAGAGGCGCTTTGCAGAGTGGGTCTATGGAGCTGCGCCGCCTCTTACGTTCCATCCGAACCGATTTGGTGGGGCGCGGCCACATACATAGTCCACCGCAAAAAAAAGGGAAGCACTATATATCTATTCACTGGGAAGCAATAGGTATAAATATGATTTATATTTTTTTCTAGAATTTTCTACTTAATTATTTTACATAAAACTTCGAACGGAGGCAAAACACATTTGATATTAAGCTCACAAAACTATATTGCTATCTAACGCAAATATTTACTTTGAAACATGTTATCTAGTTCTTTCTTAGAAAAAAAATATATTAACTTAATTATATATTGCTATATATAACAGCCTTTTTTATTTTCATAGTAAAATTTGGCAAAGAAAATCAATTGTTCAATTACATTTCGTCTCGTATGACGATATCAAATCTGTATACACGACAATGATATTTGTAAGTATATCGACTCTAATATACTTATATAGAGCTTTCTACTTAATAAGTCCGTTGGAATAAGGATTGTTTATTGTTCCGTCGTAAACGATTCGTTTATATTGTTACATTTATAAGAAAACTAGCTGACTGACTCGGCATTGTTTTAATACAAATAAATAAATAATTTTTCGAATACATTCTATATTTTTCTTATTTATTTTTCTTTTATTTTTTGGAGTTTACTCCTTAAGAATCGATTTTCATATAAGGCGCCCGGTATGAGAAAAATTTGAGGAGTAAAATCTAGTGATCGAATGACCTTGTTACGTTTTTGGTGCGCAACCTATTCTTCGCACCTTTCACTTTCTGACGTGAGATAATACTTCACTGAATAGTTTTAATAAATGTAAATAAAAATGAGCTTAATTTGCACCTGTTTTGAGAATCGTACTTAAGAAGTAAACTCCAGTCGTGCGTCGGAGCTGTCACACACTTTTTTTTTCTTTTATTTTCCATTGTAAGAAATAAATCTTGAATACTGGGTACCAATTCATAAATTAAATTATGAATGTAATTTAAAACAACCATATTTGAAATGTGACGTTTCGTTACAATCAGATAAAGGGTTTCAGAATGAAGATAAAAATAGAAATGTGACTGGCACTAGAAAAATATGGTCAAATTACCTAAATTTCTTTATCTAAATTTCAGTTAAACACAAGTTCCGTTCAGTTTTTCCATAAAATAATAAGAAAATTTCGAATGAAAGCAGTCAAAATTATTTCAGATTCTGGATTTTGTTCATATTAGGTTTAGAGATACAATACCTATATATGACCGGCATAAATGTAGATTTTTTATTTTTATTATGCTTAGTTAGCAGTTTGTGTTCAAAAAATTGAAGGCGTTGTAGGAAGAAGAGATTTTTATGGGAATTTTTATTGGAGTTGTTATAAGTTTCTAAGTGAGTGCTGATGCTCAATGTCTGTTCCAGTGTAGGCCTGTACCTTGTTGTCTTTATTCCCAATAAAAATTAAAGGGTGGTAAAATATGGTGGTAAATTATTGTATGTTTAACTAATACGAGGTTCTGCCCACAATCCGTTACTTTTAGCAGAAATAAAATTCAATGTGCCTCGCCAGGTTGTAGGTAAATTGCGCAAGCGACAGCGACCTCTACTGGCGTCACATACGGCGCGCACTAGCATAGTTCAATTCGCACCGCTTCCTCGTGCATTACACTACATCAATGAGATACTAGCCTCTGAACCTTCACTAGACTTATTTTCTTGAACAGAGATATGTTTTATGTCTGTAGCTGAGAAGTATGTGGAGGCACTGACTATTAGCAGTAGTATATGTTGATCCAAGTTTATTATATTTTACTTTAACTTTATTGTAATTATTCATACATCTTTTATAATATGTTATTTTCCTCAGTATGTTTAAAAATATTGTCTATTATTGTGTATGGCACGCTGTTAGCAATAATGAAATTAAAAAAGTCTTTAGGTTTTGGAGATCAGAAAATTATTTATAGAAAAATAATCCGAATCTTATAAGACTATTACAATAAAATTAAGAATAGCAAAAACTATAAGTTTCCTTGTAGTGATGGAATAAACATACAATTTCATATCCCTTTTCTAGCCCGTTAGTATTGTAAAGTGTAGACTTTTTTTTTGCGGTGGACTATGGAGGTGGTCACGCCCCACCAAATCAGTCCGGGGCAAAGGAAGAGGCGGCGCGTGTCCCCATAGACCCACCCTGCAAAACGCCTCTTTTCGCCGTGTGAGCGGGCCACCAGTACCAGATCTTTGTCTTCAGCGGCTTGTAAAGTGTAGCCTAGGGATATGATACGCAAAAAATATGCAACAGAATGAAACTCTAAATAAACCGTATATTAACCCTTCTGACTAAAGTAGTACAAGTGGGCCAATATCCATTCTATTACGGAGAAGATCCAGATCTAGAAGGGTGACTGACATTTACGATTCATCATCAATCAACTGCTCAAGAAAAGAGAGCTGACCCCTATTGGGATGTGTATGAGTTGAGATGATTACAATGAAAAGTTAAGACTGATAACGATGACAATAAATAATAAACTAGAAAACAATTACACACAGAGATTTGAAATAAAACTATTTTTACGGAGTCTATCGCGTTTGTTTTTTATTTTTATTTTCCCGACGATTCGAACACTTTATAGGTTTAATGGTCACGGGAGGACTAAAGTGTCTAATAATGACTTGTTAATCATTATTACAGATATTTATATCTACCCGCTACAGTATTAGTTATTAAATTTTCACCTACATTTACTGATACATGTCATGTTTTTAATAATTTCTTTAAAATGTACTAGGTGTTGGCAGAATATCAGCGCTACTTTATAAAATAAAATAGTCAAAGCTGAACCAATAGCCTTTTTTGTTTCTCGTTAATTTCATTTTATACCAGAAGTTGTTTTCTTTAGTTATGTTTATTTTCATTACTTTTTAACGAGAACAAAATAAATATTTTTCTTTCTTTTTTTTCTTTCTGATACAAATTCATTGACAGTACAAAAACAAAAATGATGTTATATATAAAATTTAAGGATCAATTTTACATTGAATTTACGATAATTATTATATTGTAGCAATTGACTAGTTTAAAAACTAACAAGCATATTAAAATATCACCGGATCGTAACGTGGTCTCACTGATAAAAATATACACAGAGTTATATTTAACCATATCATCCATATTTATAAGCGATACAGGCGCCCAAGGCAAGATTTAAAACTTCACAAGGTGTTTTAAAATATAATTACGCTCAAAAATGTAATTTTACTAAGCTGTACACAGGTACGTAAATTTTGTATGAAATAATGACGCACCCAGAAGTATACCAAACAAATGTATATACCAAATGTGGCTAATAATAATATTATACACAGGTTCTGTATTGTTTCAAAACGAAAGGTAGATACTTCAGATGTAATTAACAGTATTAAATTTGCAACCATTCTTAGAATTAATATAATTACATATTTATGTCCATTGTAAAGGTTCCCCTTGTGCCAACGTTGTTGTTATTTCTCATCCCAAATTACCTCCCAGAGGTCCAAAAGGATTTTTGAGAGCAAAATCGCGTGGCTATAAAGAAAGGAAGTGTTGAATAAATAAAAAAGCTTTCATTTTTATTACGTATCATTTTAAGCACACCTACATTATTTTTTTTTTTGCTCTGGCTTAAAAATGAGGGCGCGTGGAAGTGTTTTGCTTAAACTTGGCTCGTGACTTATTGTAGTTATTTATCTTTGACTATTTAATTTTATTCTTGCCGAATCTTTTTTTCTTTGGAGAATACCTAGCTGATGATTTTAGAAGCACTAATATTACTTTTCCGTGTGGTTCGTCACCACATGGAAAAGAATCTGTAAAAGTTGTTTTATTTCCTATAATTGGTAATCTTATAGTATGAGATTTTGTAGCATAAAGAATATGTAAATTTTAAAAGATACGTTTCTCGGAGTCTTTCAAATATAAGTATACTATTTACTAAAGTTAGTTAACAGTCCCAACCCGAGACAGTTTATAAATAAAAGAAAAACTTTTTTAAAGACCTATCTAGAAGCTTCGTTGAAACGACACGTGATCGGAATAGTGGCCGTTTCTTGGCACAAAGGTTTCTCATATGACAATACTACCAACATTTTGGGAACGTTGTCACTCTAATAGGGGAATATTAAATTAACTATATTTTATGTATATTTTTTATCAATTCAATTGAATAAAAATTAAAAATATCTAAATTAAAATACAAATGCAAGCATATATGTAAGCATACATATTATCACGACTTATCCCTTGCAGGGTAGGCAGAGAGAACAGAGTGCCAGAGAACTCTATCCTTGCATACTTCACTCGTTGCCTCAACATTCATAATTCTCTTCAAACACGCTCGTCGGTTTCGGAGACTCTTGACTCCACCTTCCTTCAGTACGTGACCAATCTAGTCTAGGTAGGTGAGTCTCGGTCACCGAAGTTAAAATCGAGTACCGGTGGTCCGCTCGCACGGCGAAGAGAGAAGGTTTTACGGTGGGTCTATGGGGTCACGCGCCGCCTTTTCCGTCACCCCGGACCGATTTGGCGGGGCGAGACGCATCCATAGCCCACCAATAAAAAAAAAAAAAGAAAAGGTAGGTGAGTCTCGGTCTCCCCCGGTACTTACATCCTTTAACTTTTGCATTGTATATCTTCTTAACCAGACGTTCGTTCGGCATTCTTTCCACATGTCCGAACCATCGGAGCATTCCCTTTCGCATGTAAAGCAATTCTACGTAATATAGAATACAAAGTTTACTATTTAGTAAATAAAGAGAAAGACAGATAACTACGATAAGTAAAGCACCATAAAAATACGATAAAGGTGAGGATTTATATGTAACTGGGGATTAGTACACCAACCACAGATAGGACGTCATATGAGAGGGGAGGGCTGTTCCAGCGCTTTATTGTCGGGTCATCAACGAGAGAAGATGTCGGAAAGGGGAGTTTATACTTTTAGGTATTAATTGCGCTGGTGTTCTCAATAGACAAAGAGGCAGACGCAGTAGATTATGATGTATGCCATACTTTTCACGCCCCAAATGATTAAATGGTATATAGCCAGACTACAATCGGACGAGAAAACTCAATTTTTGGCTTACATGTAAATTGAGTTTTAAGATTAGCATTAAGTCTAGCCAGTCTTAAAATTTACACTGTATAGGTATTAATGGAATTATGACTACATGTTTTTTTTTTTGACGGCGGGCTATGGAGTGGTCACGTCTCGCTAAATCCATTCGGGGCGACAGAAGAAGCGGCATACGATTCCATAGACCCGCCCTACATGTACCTCTCTTCGCAAAGTAATCGGGCCACCGGAACCCGGCGGTCTACCCTCGCGGGTATCCTCTCGAGTAATGGCTATATGGTTTAAGATATTTATTTATAAACTTTACTGGATGCACTTAAAATATAACTATTTTTGCAGATTCTAACATGTCCGTATTCGATTTTTAATGTCAAGACATTTTGAATATACTATACAGCTTTCATCCTCAAGTGTTAACTAAAAGTGTCATCCAGGAAGTCATTATTACAGAGATTTATATCTACTCGCTACAGTATTTGTTATTAAATATTGACCCATATTTTTATACAAATCCTTTGCCAGTATAAAAATAAATGATGCTATATAAAAAAATATATACCTATATTACATCATCATTCTCCTACTCTTATCCCAATTACTTAGAGTCGATACAATATGTACTCTTCTTTTATATTACATATAGTAAAAGATATTGGCAATAGTTTTACGACTGCCTACTGACTGTTTTGCCTGCCAGACATCAACCCTCCTTGGGAATATAATTGTTGACCAAATGGCATCAGATAGAGTTGGCCCAGGTCGTTATAAAGCTCTTAGTTGTCTTTTACTACATCCACGAGCAAAGTAAGGGTTGGTAATATTCATAACCGCTACCACACAGCTATATACACCGTGACATTTTGATCGTCTTACAAAAGAAGTGCCGTAAAAGTATCCGACAAAAGAAACATATCGTAACATATTTAATTGTTCAATAGTGGTAGTGATAAAAATATAAAATCAATTAAAGTTAATATTTTGTAACAACCTGGTTATAATGTTTGCATTTTAAATAAAAAAGAAATATGGCATTCCGCATGATAATGATTGGCTAACGTAATTACGTTAGCCAATCACAGCTACGAAGTCCACGTGGACAGCTATTCCAAAGCGTACATACGCCTAGGTAGTACCTACACAGTGCGTAGGTTATGTCGAATAGGTAGCCAACGCTCGCTACATGCTGTTCTCTTACTATTTTCATTAGTAATTATTTGTAATAATTTTTAGTGAAAAATATTCCAGTAAATATTTTTCCTAAACTTTTAGTTGTACGAATAAATATTAGATACTGGATACGTTAATTGGACTGCTTTTGTAAGACGAAATAAATGTCATCGTGTATAACAGCTATATTAATATATATATATATATATATATATATATATATATATATATATATATATATATATATATATATATATATATATATATATATATATATATATCATCATCATCACAGCCCATAAATGTCCCAATGTTGGGCTCGAGCCTCCTCCGTAATGGGAGAGTAATTAACCTACTATACCGGGCTGGTCAGACGTGTTGGTATAGGGTTTTTTTTCGAGTTTTCCTTCTCTCGCATATATGGGGTGGTGAATAGTATTCTTACTCAGTCACCACACGGAATATATATATATATATATATCATTAAGCTTATAGTAATTATTATATTATGAAAACTTATTATAAACCCAGTGATTTAAAATAGATGAAAGGATTAGTTAGTTTTTCCGCTTGTCAAATGCCAAATCCTTCTATAGGATACAGGAGTTTATAAAATAAACTATGACTGTGGTCTGTCTTATATTGGCCATACAAAGATCTGTAAGAAATTAACCAAACAAATATAAAGAAGTTAGAAACTTTTATTCTTGAAAAAATATATACATTTTCATGAAATGTTAGCATATCAATCATGAAATTTTATAAAAATCAAATGCCTTTTGGGTATTTCGTATGCGTCATTATTATAGTACTTTTAGTCTCATATTTGCTTCCTTTATTTCTTAACGCCTATCCCATTTCTCGGCCTTGTATACTAACATTACAATCAATCAAATACTGACAGTGTTTGTAATAGCGCTCTAGCGAACAGCCAACGTCCATAGCATTATTTACAGATTGTATCATCCACAAATGATGATGTTGTGAAATCCAGTATGATGAATTGGTTATATATAGGTTAAGAAGATACCAAGGAATTAATTTATATTTAACTCATTTTCTTATGAGCTCTGAACAAAAAAAAATAGAATTAAATCAAGATATTTGAGAGAAAATATTATGAGAGAAATACAAGTGTAAGAATCAATCACAGAGTTTTTATGGTAGGAACACTGTTGACAGTTTTCTGTCTACAGCCGCGGGCCAGCCCGTCCGGGGTAGTAGCAAACTCTCGCAGAAAATCGATGTTCGAACAATCTCAATGTGCTGTTGCGCTTCGTTTGGAGAGCGAAAAAACCGGCAGTCCAACTTTCTGGTTGGGTTTGGGTCTTTAATTGGTAGGCAGCGGTCTAGTAAGGTCTATGGGCGGCAGTAACACATACCATCAGATGTGCTACTTGCTCTGTCGCCACCAAAAGCAATTAAAAAAAACAAAAAACAGAACCTATACAGGGTGGAAGTGCACCGCTCCAGAAAACAAAGACAGGTAATCCTACTAGTCCTACTTGTAATGATAGTCTAGAAAAAAATCGATTCGAATGAAAAAAAAAATTTTTTTCGCACACGAGGTCGTTGAACTCTTGAACATATGATTGTGAGTTTTGAATAGATTGCGTCTTTTCTCATCTGAGTAAAATTTACGTATTTTTTATGGAATTATCGTTACATGGCACTGTCCTAATACGATGGAATGTGAAGAAAACTTAAAATTCGTTGTAAAATCATTACAAGTAGGACTAGTAGAGTCACCTGTCTTTGTTTTCGGGAGCTGTCCATTTCCACCCTGTATATATTGTGTTCAATGCTGTATTCTCTGTTTATCTCACTATATATTTAAACGAGCAATTCTTGTAATATATATATGTAATCTGAATCTCGGAAACGGCTCCAACGATTTTCTTGAAATTTAGCATACAAGGGGTTCCGGGAGCTATTAATCGATCTAGCTAGGTTTCATTTATAGAAAATATTGTTTTATCAGTATTTTTCGGCTACAAAAATATAATTTTTCGTTGTAGTAGAACTATTAGAATATGAAAGTTTTCAAATTTTGACGCTGTCATTAAGAATGGACATTTAGCTCAGTTGGTTCAATCGTGTAATCTAATCCAAACAAACCGGAGCTCGGTTCGGATCCTTACTTTCTCTTATTTACTGTTTGGTCTTTTTTTTATTATTTTATTAATTATTATCATTTGCACGCATTTTTGTCTGCGCAAAAGTCGAAAATGGTTCTAATAGGATTTTTGTTTGTTTTTTACGTTATTAATTTTATTGTTATTTACAAATAATTATGTATAAATGTTTGTATACATACTTATATAGTAGGTATAACAATCTTATCCATGTGGTGACGGAGTAAGAATACAATTCACCACCCGCTATCTTAGCTGTGGGTGATCGTAAGAGACGACTAAGGGATATAAAATGCATATAACATGTATGCAAGAGAAGGAAAACTCGAAACAAAACCCTATAACAACACGTCTGACCAGTTCGGTATAGTAGGTTAACTTCCCTCCTATTATGAAGGAAGCCTGAGCCCAACAGTGGGACGTATATGGACTGTGATGATGATGATGATGATAATAATCTTTGTTATAGTAAGTAGGGTAGGTTCGATAAACATAAAAATCAAATAAAATTTTGTTATATATTATGAACACCAGGTTTCTCTTAGCAGGCCATATTTTAAACACACAGCGCTTATTCCGACCGAGGCGACGGAAGGGTAGTGTGCGCCCCATAACCCACCGTCTTTTTCATCGAAATTAGGCCTATCACTGGTACCGCTTCTTTGACATTTAACCGCGATACTACACCTATTACAGTATTTCTTTGTAAACAATATCTTTTGATTTTCTTTCGGATGCTAGAATAACCAGGCTATTCTGTGAGCTTACTCAGAAGCATGTCACATGCAACTGCCCATGGGAGAAGCAGTTTTCTCTCAAGTCTACTCCCGCTACCTTAAGAATTTGACCTCGAGCTTTGTTTGTGATTATTGCGAAGCAGACTTTAATGGTAAACTACACTCTCTGAAATTCGAAGGAGTAATTTGATGCTATTTGGAGAATCCTAGGAATAAATACAGACGTTGTTTGAGAACAATCAGTCAGTATAGTTGACCCGATTACATTGCAATGTAATGTTTTTTCTTGCAAACTGGTGGCATTGTATAATTTTGGAGCCTCAGCTTTCAATTTTAAGACAAACGTGTTGGGAGACCGGGAGCCTTCAAAGTATTCAGGAACTCCACCGGTTGTCTGACTAGGAGTTTATCACTTATTCGAAGGATTTATTTTAATGTTCGACCCCTTCGAATGATTTAAAATATTTGCAAGTAAATAGTATAAAGAAATCGAAACGACCGTAGTATCGCATATAGGTACAAGTATGTCATGACGTCTTGCGACCAATCTGATCAGCATTAACATCCTGTCTCCCCATCGTATCTTACTGATTGTTCCTAATATAACTCAGCCTTTCCGTCTCGATTTTTACAAATATGTTGATTAAACGCTAGCTAAACAGCGAACAAAAACATAGCAAATGACTATCTCTCTTTCCTAATCATTATGCGGTAAAAATACCCTTGCCAGAGTAAAATTAAAGCGGGTAATACATCGTATGAGCGATGGATTTCAGTTATACGATGCAATGTGTTATCATGGCTCTCAATTACAGTATTCGGCTTAGAAAATTACTGTCCAACAATTTAAAATTTCAAACACTACATTCCTATGACGTCGTGTCCTAAAATTGTATGACCTCTTTATAGCTTAGAAACTTTTAAATGCCGTGTTAATACAGTATTATGACTTTCGAGACATTCCAATTTCAAAGAATATTTCCATTATACCAATCCATCCATTCCATTGTTGCTTTTATGTGAATTCAACCTTTTCGGGTTTCCGTACCCAAAGCGTAAAACGGCACCCTATAACTAAGACTTCGCTGTCCGTCCGTCCATTCATCTGTCTATCACCAGGCTGTATCTCATGAACCATGATAGTTAGACAGCAGTCAGACAAAAATTTTCACCGATGACATATTTCTGTTGCCGCTATAACGACAAATACTAAAAAACAAAATAAAATAAATATTTAAGGGGTGCTCCCATATAACAAACGTGACTTTGGCTCCTTTTTGCTCAATACACTTTTTAATTTCTATTTTTTGTACTTTTTGCTTTTTTAATTTATTTTTTCATTGTTCTTATTATATTTAATCTTTCAAAACACACTATTAAGAAAATACCGAGCAAGGCTCGGTCCTCCAGACATTTCTTTCTTTAATCACGTATAAACTATCAAGCTAAAGTTCTTTATATTTGGAGTGATAATAATTTGTATTAAGCAAGAATGTAAAGAAGGATTATAATCATTGTAAAAAAAAAAAAATTTAAATTATAGCTGCCTCAGGTAATTTTGTAATACTAGAGGCAGCTATAATATATAAACTAACTAGCTTCTGCCCACTACTTCGCCCGCGTAGAAGGCTACTTTCCTAAAGTTTTTCATCCCCTATTTTTATTTTACCTCTTAAGGGTAATTTTTTTACGAAATTTTAATGTCATATTTATTTATATCTAATCAATAGCCTAAAAATAAGTTTCAAGCTTCTGGCTTTAAAAATGGCGATAATTCCTTACAACTTTTGATCCCCCTTTACAATTCCTTTTGCATTAAAAAGTAGCCTATGTCCTTTATCAGGCTTTAGACTATCTGTGTACTAAATTTCATTTAGATCGGCGTGAAAGAGCGACAGACAGGCAGAGTTACTTTCGCATTTATAATATTCGTAAGGATTGTATTGATATCAGATGTTTTTATTTATTTAGTAATCAAACAAATTATTCAAATATTGATGGAGTGAGAACACAATATTTTACCATCCTTTTTATTCATGTGATCATTTTGCGGGACGACTTAGTGACGTAAAGGGATACTGTTAACACGAGACCAGAAAATCTCTAACAAATTGTGTCACCCTGTCTGACCACCTTCTTATAGAAAACCAATTCTCTTCCCATTATGAAGTTAGTTTGCATTAAACACTCAGATATACACTAAGACATGGGTTATAAAAAAAGAAGAATAAGGAGAGATCATTTATTTATTCATAATATAATCTTCACTATTCCTCATAACTTCACAAACAAAGCAGTGAAACTTTTTCGCAGCATTTCCGCAGGATTGCTATCCGGTTGATCGGCGCGGTGTCTGCCCTATCATGGCTTTTGCCGAACGTGGGCGGACCCAGCTTCGTGGGCCGACGGCTGTATTCGGGGGTGATCCGCTCAATGGCCATGTACGGCGCACCCGTGTGAGCGAGGTCTCTAACCGTCCAGCTCAGGGCTTTTCTGTGGCGCCCACAGAGAGCCATGGCGGTCAGATCTATCCGCGAGTAGCGCACGGTGTCGACCGAGGCGGCATGTGCATTGGCCGGTACACCTTCATGGGACCTAGAGGCGGAAATGCTCTCCGACGTCTACCGGCGGGTTAATTTAGTACGCGACGAGGGTGGCTCCCTATCGCTTAGTGAGATAGCCACCTGGTGCGAGGACGCCCGCTGGAACGTTATCTCCCGTTGCGTTACGCGACTGGAGAGGCCAAGATACGGTGTTGTTACCGTTGAGGCCCTCCGGCCCGTACTGGTGGAATGGATGGAATGGCGGTATGGAGTCCTCTCCTTTCGGCTGGTGCAGGTCTTATCAGAACACGGTTGCTTCGGCAAGTACCTGCACACGGTCGTGAGGAAGTAGTTGATTCCGTCCTACACCAGTGCGGTAGTGACGAGGACACGGTGCAACATACGCTCGAGGTCTGTACAAGCTGAGATGGGCAGCGCCGTGACCTCGCCATCGTCATCGGTACCGACTTGACGCTGCCGGCTGTCGTGAAAGCGATGGTCGACAGCGTCAGGAATTGGGACGCCGTCGCTGCTTTCTGCGAGACTGTTATCTCGCAGAAGGAGGCGGTGGAACAAGGCCGGGCAGATTCCCTCCATGCGGACTCTTGCCACCACCAGTGCCTCAGGCAGCGCAGGCACAAATACCTGCGCCTGATGCCACCCTAGCCGAGGCATCGGGTGATTGGACCGGGGAATAGACCAGTCACCCGATGGCCCGCTCGCACAGCGAGGAGAGGTGTTTGCAGGGCGGGTCTATAGGGTTGCGCGCCGCCTCTTCCGTCGCCCTGGACTGATTTGGCGGGGCGTGACCACATCCATAGTCCACCGCAAAAAAAAAGGTATCGGTGCAGTATTAGTAAATTTCTAACGACAACTACGATCACCAACCTACTTGTCAAGCGCAATAACTATAACATTATACATTATTGGGAAGGCCTCTATCCAATAGTAGCCGTCGGTAGGCTGCAAAATGGATGGATGATTAAATAAAAATTATGTTTATCGCTCTCAATAGCCGTGTGTAACACATGATCGATCTACGCGGTTCTCTTGACGTTAAAACCATTTTATTGCTACATTTTCACCAATAAATCTTTTTCATGTTGCGTGTCATTTGTCAATCTTTATTTACTGGTAAAAAGCTTTCACCGTTTATTCAATGCGTAGAATCGGTAATGATAGCTATGGTAAACTGTATAGGGTGTTTTATGATGTATATGTACTGAATGGGACAAAATATGATTGTCACTAATATTTGTTTTATTAGCTACATCGAATTACACCGCACTCTGTGGCGTAACATGAGGGAAGCCTACGTCCAGCCACTGCTGGCGATAGGCTGAAATAATAGCTGCATATTTTTATTTGTCCCCTATAGATTAAGGGCCGTAAAACTGTCTGAGGGATAACCAGGAGAATGAACAAAAGGAATGTTATGGAAATTTAAAATCAGTAATTCCCTTTTTTGTGACAGCCTATGGTCACAACGTCAAATCTGTCCGAGGTGACAGAAGGGTGAAGTTCTACCTTATAACTTACACTATCACTCACTTATCGCCATTGGATTGAACACCAGTACCGATTTATTGACCTCAGTGGCCCGCTCGGTGGATTACTTTTTCAGGCACCATCTCCCGTTGACGCTCCGGTAGCAAACAATAGTGTTGTCAGAGGGTCGGCATCATCAGCTTTCTCTACGGATGATGGACTAATTTCCGGTCCGATTATCCACTGCCTCAGCTAGAGAGGCATTAATCCCTTTAGAGAGGTTCATACTCAACAGTGGATATCAGTAAGCTGATGGATGAATCGATATTTTATAGAATCCTTTATTCCTACAGATATATGCAACTACTTATCATTTAATCTCATATGATAGGGGGTGAGCTTATTATCTGATATAGGACATAGTTTCAGACAAAGGATTTCCAACAAAAAACCCGATATATTAATATTTTTAGTCTGATTCTTGATTCAAATTCAGACCTCATGGTCGACAGTTTTATATTTGTACGACTAGAACAACAAGGCGATGGCTTATATTTTGTAGACAAAAAACAACATTTTTAACTCTAGATAAAAAATTTAAATATATAAATAAGTCATATTTAATTTTATTTTATTTACCATTGTTATTTAAAAGTACTTGGAAATTATTAAGTTTAACTAATCAGGAAGTTATTTTAAAATCAACTGATAAGGCCGAAGCCAGTTTATAATAACGTAATAAAATAGTTTTCAGACCTATTTAAGCATTCATTATTTTTCTAAGTAACAACAATATTAATAACTATAATATATTTGATGAATAATCTGTAACTGCTATAAAAAGCAGAGTAGTCAATTACTATAAATCCAGTATTGAACATAATCATAAATCCCAAGGCCGTGTAAGTATTGCTTGGTATAATCCAAACAGCTCAATTTTACTAAGGGACAGTATACCGCCGACCAAGCCGTCTATAAATTGAGCCTATTTTCCATGAATCATTTTGGATAGAAAATGGTAGTGACATGAAGTATTTACATTAAGGATGTATTTTGCGGACGTTTTTTTTCCCCGTTTCTCTATTTGCTGATGTCTGATAATGGTAATGAAGGGATATTTTCGTTGGTAGAATCTTTTTTATGTTATAAAAATGAATTCGTTAATTTATTGGAATAAATAAACTGCTGAATATAAGAAGCAAGTTTTTGATGAAACCCTATGCGTTATTAAATTCTTTTCTAAGATTTTTTTATAAAAGAATAAATAAAAAAATAAAAAAGTGTATGTGTCAGCTCCGACGCATGACTGGAGTTTACTCCACAAGTACGATTATCAAAACAGGCGCAAAAAAGCTCATTTGACTAAAAATAATATATATATTTTTATTTACATTTATTAAAACTGTTCAGTGAAGTATTATCTCACGTCAAAAAGTGAAAGGTGCGCAGAATAGATTGCGCACCAAAAACGTAACGAGGTCATTCGATCACTAGATTTTACTCCTCAAATTTTTTTCATACCGGGCGCCTTATATGAAAATCGATTCTTAAGGAGTAAACTCCAAAAATAATAAAGTAAAGAATAAATATGAAAATAAAATAATTTGGTCAGCAAATTTAAATATTGCAAGGCCAGAAGGGAAACTGGCCACTGGACGTCAAGGTACCAGTGACCAGCCCAATGACGATGGGGAGCTGTGGGCTATGGGGCCACTAGTCGCCTTTTCTTCTTCGACCATAGCCTGCCAAAAGAAAAAGGCCAGAAGGGAATATTATCGTATAGTACAGTAAGGTCCGTGTGGTGACGGAGTAGAAAACTATTCACCATCCCATATTTTACCCATGGGTGATCGTACGAGACGGCTAAGGGATATAAAACGCATGTAACATCTATGCGAGAGAAGGAAAACTCGAAACAAAACCCTATACCAATACGTCCGACCAGCGCGGTATAATAGGTTAATTTCTCTACCACTGCGGAGAGTCCTGAGTCCAACAGTGGTCCAACATTTATGGGCTGTGATGATGATAGTAAAGTAGGTAAAACTTTGCTGAAGCTACAGCTATAACTTGTCCGGAACAAGTCTCTCCCCGTCCTGTTCTTGTATCTTTCCTTTCAATTCTTTTTCGCTTACAGTGAACAGCTACTTGGCTGTGTAGCAGTGACTTTGCCTAAACGGGTATGAGTGTGTCACATGAAAACTATGTATAAGAAAAAATATGTTAAATAAATTACCCTAATAATTACAGTATTTTTTCATATGGTGGATGGTTAGGCATCATGTTGACTGACTAAAAGAACACCATGAGTTTGGCACTGTTCTGCGATTAGTTCACCTGTAATCCTCAACCATCGGATTCAGCGAAACAAAACGAGAATGATCAGTAGTGTAATAAATTATATTGGTAATATTAATAGCTTCTCTTAGTAACTGGCAAAGAATCCAACGCGTCACCACCCTTACTTTTTGGGAACAGTAAAAATCGACTTAGGTGTGAATGGCCAACAGTACTCTTGTGGCAAACTTATAAAACCTTGCTTATAAAATTTGCAACTTGAAATTCTAGAGGTTTCTCATCAACTAGAACTAAGATATTCTCATATCCTATTCCCATTTCATTTTGATATTATAGCGTATCCCTCCCTTTCTTGATGTGTGCTGTAAATTGATTAACCATAGAAAAATTGTGGGTCTTCCTTCATTTCTATTCCATATTATAAAACTTATAAAATCAATTACGATGGTTAATCCGTCTGCTAAGTCTAGTAATTATCACATTATCTCCACTCGTAGGGAAGTTCATGTCGGACAGTGGGCGTTAGTAGGCTGATAGATCGAGGAATGTTTAATATTAGTTGTGAAAGTCTTTTTCAAATTTCTTAAACGCAATAAATAACATTATTTTATTGCTCTTGGTGGCAAACGAGCAAGCAGCATATCTGATGGTAAATGTTACTGACGCCCATGGACTTTTGTATAAATATATTTAATACCAGGGATACAGTTAGGCTACTGCCTACCAATAAAAACCTCAAATCCACCCATGAAGTTGGGCTGTCGACTCTCTCGCTCACTGAATGAAGCACACTGCTCAGACGTCGATTTTATGCGAGAGTGTGGTACTACCCCAAATAGACTGGCTTTCTTTTTATTGCTCTGGGTGGCAAACGAGCAAGCAGCACACCTAATGGTAAGTGTTACTATCGCCGATCTTTATAATACCAGAGATACAGGTAGGCCGATGCCTACCAATGAATCCCAAACTCACACAGAAAGTTGGGTTGCCGGCTCTCTCGCTCACTGAACGAAGCACATTGCTACTGATCAGACGTTGATTTTCTGCAAGAGTGTGGTACCTCGAATGGACCGGCCCGTGGCTGTAGACATAGAACTGTCGACAGTATAGTCTTACCCCTATTGACCCACTAACTTGGTATATTCTGGCTCATAAAAAAATTAGATTAGTAATAAAATTTCCTACACTATATAATTAAAAACAGTGATATACATAGTATATGCTTCGATTTCTGGTGCCGTTAGTCTTCAAACAGGAAGCCGCCAATAAATAATATACGTTTTATTGCTTTTTTATTGTTATTGGATTGAACTGAGAAGCTTGAGGGTTTCGAGGAGACGCTTTCGCCATTCTATTATCCTATAAAAAGGTGGTAATAGAAATGCTTGTACTCAAAATCTTGATCGAGTGTTGCTTGGATCATTTACAAACATCAGCTCTTCAACATACACTATTGCCTTTATACACAGTGTGATACTGTCATAATCTCCACGCTTATTAGGTGGATCGTGAGTTTGAAAAGATTAATGGGCACGTGAGGTCAACGTTTTCCCCACCACGGATGTAGTCAACGTGTAAATGTTTTTTAAGTTTAATTAACAGTGGTATATATATATATATATATATATATATATATATATATATATATATATATATATATATATATATATATATATATATATATATATGTATATATATATATATATATATATATATATATATATAGTGGTATCCAATCTAAGCATTAAATCTCATGGTGAAGACAAATAATAGGTATTGGTTGAACATCAGGCCATCTAATTGGATCTTAGGTTGACATATTACTAGAACCTCTTCTAGGAAATACTATTTCTTTTTAACCAAAACACAGGGTAAATACTTTGCTCCTAGCCGAGGCATCAGATGACTGGACCGGGGCTTATTTCGGTCGCCCGGAGTGAGGCCACCGAGTGAGGACCACGCCCCGATGGCGAGACTTATTGGTCAAGCTATCCGGGCATCGATTCAAGAGGATATCCACGAGAGTAGACCGATGGATAAGGCACTGACGACAAAGACGGGTTCCGGCGGCTGGCCTACTCGCACAGTCCGGAGAGGTTAATTGCGGGAGCGGGTTTAAGGGGTCCCGCGTCGCTTCATCTGGCGCCCAGGGCGGATTTAGCGGGTTGTGACCAAACCATAGCTCGCTGCAAGAAAAAAGGGTAAATACTTTGCAACTATTTATAAATGTGTTTTAGTCAATTTACAAGTTCTGAAGTTTTTATAAAATCATATCTTTTTTTGAAATGACAACCGATACTGCGGCAATCCTTGTATTGCGGTGCCCTTTCAAAATATTCCATTAATAGGACACAAATTACACTCATATCTGTAGATCACACGAAGCGATTGCCTACATAAGAATCGAACCAACAATACTAGTCAATAGTTAATCACGACGCAATCTGTATAGTCAAGTTTATCAGGATTTGTCAACAAATCGTCACATCTATTTTTTCTGAATTAAATTTTACCCTCAATATCGACAACAACGGCCTAAGTAATAAACTCACCACTAGATGGCGTGTTGAAATATAATATAATTTTTAAATTGTATTTTTTAATAAAAATAATATCTTTGACTTATTTACTCAATTTTCATCACTACTGGGGAAAGCAATCTACAAAATGGTCAAACATTAATGCTGATGCGGTCATATGAGATATATGTCATAATTCTTTTTAATGCTTTTGGAGGCAAACGAGCAAGCAGCACACCTGATGGTAAATGTTACTGCCGCCCATGGATCTTTGCAATACCAAGGGTATAGCTTGGCCGCTGCCTACAAATACAAACCCCAAGCCCACCCAGTTGGGCTTCCGGCTCTCTCGCTCACCGAATGAAGCACAATAGCACATTGCCCTTGCTCAGACGCCGATCTTTTACGAAAGTGTGGTACTATTCCAAACGAACTGGCCCGAAGCTGAAGACAGAAATCTATCAACTGCGTGGTCCTATCACTATAGATAAATACAAAGAATAACATATCAGAAATAATACATACAGATAAAATAAATAGAAGTAATATAAGAGATAATGACTTCTAATGTTTACGCGAGTACTACACATTTGAAATAAAACTACTTTTACGGATTCTATCGCGTTTGTATTTGAATTTTAATTACCCGACGTTTCGAACACTTTACAGTGATCATTCATCAGTCTCATCAGATCAGTCATCAGTCATCCCGTGACCATGATCACTTTACAGTAATCATTCATCAGTCTCATCAGATCAGTCATCAGTCATCCCGTGACCATGATCACTGTAAAGTGTTCGAAACGTCGGGAAATTAAAAATCAAATACAAACGCAATAGAATCCGTAAAAGTAGTTTTATTTCAAATAATATAAGAGATATTTAGCACATAGTTTGGCAAGATATTACCAAAAGTAATATACTATTATTATACTAATAATACTGAGTAATAATAGGCAATATTTACGGTCAACTTGTATCTGGATTATTTACTTGAAATACGATAGGGATATTATTGTGTCTCTATATTTTAATATATAGCTACAATTTTCGAATTGTCTATTATTGTGAATATGATATTTCAGATTTTATTTGTTATATTTGTCATGGATATTATTATAATAAATAATGTCATCATCCTTTTTTTTTTACGGTGGGCTATGGATGCGTCTTGCCCCGCCATAACGGTCCGGGGTGACGGAAGAGGCGGCGCGTGATCTTATAGACCTACCATGCAAACTGCTCTCTTCGCCGTGCGAGTGGGCCACCGGTACTCGATCTTTGTTTTCGGTGGCCAATGTCATCATCCTGCTGTATACTGCCAACCCTTACTTTACTCGTGGATGTCGTAAAAGATGACTAAGAGCCTTATAACGACCTGGGCCAACTTCATCCGATGCCGTTTCGTCAACAACATTGCCAAGGAGCATTGACGTCTGGCAGGCGGCCGGTCATAAAACTATTGCAAATAACTTTTAC
The DNA here is from genome assembly GCA_905163515.2 of Lymantria monacha. NCBI lineage: Eukaryota > Metazoa > Arthropoda > Insecta > Lepidoptera > Erebidae > Lymantria > Lymantria monacha. The sequence goes on from LR991106.1 coordinate 12,123,369, forward strand.
AATATGCACTATGAAAAAAGAGTACATATTGTATCGACCCCAATTAATTAGGATAACAGTAGGAGAATGATGATGAATTTATTAATGTTCAAACTCAAACAACGCACTTCAAAACGTTTGATGTATAAAAACTCTAATATATCAGATTTTATTATATACTTTACATCATCACATATCCATACATGCATACATATCATCACGCCATATCCCTTGCAGGGTAGGCAGAGAGAACAGAATGCCAGAGAACTCAATCCTTGCATACTTCACTCGCTTCCTCAACATTCATAATTCTCTTCATACACGCTCGCCAGTTTCGGAGACTCTCGACTCCACCTTCTTTCAGTACGTGACCAATCTGGTCTAGATAGGTGAGTCTCGGTCTCATCATCACATATTATTATAGATAATTCTATAACCGACGTTTTAAATATATTATAGCATCCATATTCATTGAAGAACTTCAACTTAGTTGTGGTAGAGTAGTGGCAGGTAGTAGTAGTTAGTGGTATAATTTTTATCTATGTAAAATAAACATTGTAAAATAAACATTTTATATTAATTTTAATTAAAGGTTCATCATCATCATCATCATCATCATCTCAGCTCATATATGTCTGTTGGGCTCGAGCCTCCTCCATAATGGGAGGGAAATGACCTACTATACCACGCTGGTCAGGTGTGTTGGTATAGGGTTTTGTTTCGAGTTTTCCGTCTCTCGCATAGATATTATATGCGGTTTATATCCCTTAGTCGTCTCTTACGATCATCCACGGGTAAAAAAGGGGGTGGTGAATTGTATTCTTGGTCCGTCACCACACGGAAAATTAAAGGTTCAAATAATTAATATTAATTCAAATAAAATTAATCAATTTTGAATGTGTTAATGTGTGTGTGTGTGTAAATTTTTAATAGACAATCAATAATGGTAAAAATTATAATTAAAATATTATGAGAATTTAATGAAAGCCGAAATTAACAGAAAAATTATTACAGATATCTTTCGTTTAAATATTACTAAGTATGAATTAACAATTTTTTTTTAAATATTTTTATTAATAAACTAGCGACCCGCCCTTGCTTTGCTTTGGTTATGTTTATTCAGTTGTGTAGTTCGCTTTCACTACATAGAATTCCTTTCGGAGAAGGATTTTTTGAAGTTCTACTTCATCTAACAGGGCAGAACGAAAGGCCACACCAAATTCCAAGTCTGTAGGAGCTATATTTAAAAAATGTGATTTTTACACCCCAGCGACCCCCCTTGCGGGTGGAATTTCACACTACTCGTGTAGTGGCAGATTAAAAAGTAGAATTACAATTATTAAACCTCTTCTTCTCTGAAGTCCTATCCCTTTACCGCTGCTAAAAAGGACTGTAGAATTTCTCCGCTAAATTATAAAACGTATCATACAAACTTTATTCATAATAACATTTATTTAATTCCATTAAGAATATTTCGAACTCAATGAAGTAGAATATCAATAGTGAGTTCACTTGAACGAGGTTGAACATTATAACTTTGCATTAAACCGTATAAAAAGCAAATAAACATTCCAGGAGCCCATTATCTAGAAGCCCCAACATTCTATCGATAAATTGAATTCCTTTCAATTTGTGGCTATGACTCTTCCTTATTCTAACCGAAGACAAATCACCTCATTAATTCCGCAGCACGGGCTCACAGTTTTGTCGTTACGTTAAAATACATTTAAAAAATTACACAGCCTTATAAAAATATTGTTTCATCCACCGTTACTTTAAAATTACTTGGATATTGTCTCTTTGATTACGTTTTATCCGCGTGGTGACGGAGTAAGAATACTATACACCACCCCTATCTTACCCGTGGGTGCTCGTAAGAGACGACTAAGCGATATAAAACGCATATAACATCTTTGCGGGCGAAAGAAAACTTGAAACTAAACCCTATGATCCAACACGTCTGACCAACATGGTATATTAGGTTAATTGCCTTCCCATTACAGAAGAGGCCCGAGCCCAACACTGGGATATATATGGGCTGTGATGATGATGATAACGTTTTCCTGGTTTTAAGACGGTATTTGCATGAAATAAGGTTATTACTGCATGAGAGAAAGTGAGGATAGAAATTATAATTGCTTACGTAATATATTCTTTCACTATGGTGATGTAGAAAGAAAAACCTGAATCACTACCCTGTGCATTTGCACTAACGTAGCAAAATAAGTAATTTTCTCTCTATTTATGAAGAAGGCTTGAGACCAGTAGTAGTACGCTGTGTGGTAGCGGCTACGAATACTACTAACCCTTACTTTGCTCGTGGATGTCGTAAAAGACGACTAAGAGCCTTATAACGACCTAGGCCAGCTCCATCTGTTGCCATTTGGTCAACAATTACATTCCCAAGGAGGTTTAATATCTGGCAGGCGGCCGGTCATAAAACTATTGCCAATAACTTTTACAATGTGTACTATGAAAGAAGAGTACATATTGTATCGACCCCAAGTAATTGGCTATAATAAGAGTAGGAGAATGATGATGATACTTGAGACCAGTAGTAGGTATTGAACTAAGATAATAATGAAGACTACTTAATGTACTCGTTAGTTTACTCGTGCTTATATCTAATTCTTAAACTAAGCCTTTTTTTTTTTTTTTTTTTTTGGGTGCGGGTTACGGTCGGCACACTCCTCGCACCACTCCGTCCGGGGTGACAGAGGGGCGTAAGCATGCACACCCGTAACCCACCCGTGACGTCGCCTTCGTCGTTGGGCCAACCACCGGAGCAGAGTGACTTGACGTCAGTGGTTGGCCCGACGGAATACCCCTGAGGAGTACCCTCTCCTCGACCGACGTCCCCCCTCGGGTAGGATGTCGGTCTTTCCTCACGCGGTCGGCCTCTCGGCGGGTGACGGACTAAATCCCCGATCCAGTCACCCGCAAACTAAGCCTTGGATTTTCTCCTCGCTCAACTGAGCCGAACACGGAAGAGGAACTTTGTAAAATTACTCTTTGTAAACCAATTCAAGATTTTTGGTCTAATATAACTCTTTGTTCTAATATTATTATATTACTGGCTGCCCTGTTGACTTAATAGCATAATCATGTAGTTGAGGTGGTTTGAAGAAAACATCCGATTGGGGTTGATTTGTCCGGTTGTCGAGATATATGTTACGTCTTGAAATCTTACGGTCCACCACTCTTCTCTGTATATGGAAGTTCATTGCTCTCTTCGGCAGGAGCCACGAATAATAAAAAAATGCCTGGTACACCAAACTGGTTACAATGCTTAGCATACTATTTCATTTCAGGTTTTTCTTTTCATCATCATCACTCAATAATTTTTTACGATATCTGCTACGATATCTGTTCTCTCTGCCTACCCTGCAAGGGATATGGCGTGATGATATGTATGTATGTATGTATGTACGATATCTGCGGGTAAGAAAAAACGTATACTGCTCTCGTAAAAGTATTGTTACTTACCTTAAAGGATTTCGCTCACGGCTTAGATAAAAGATAAAGAGACGCTCTCGATTAGCAGGTGCGATGTGGTCAAATCATAGCGTGTAAAAAAAGACAGAATAATATATATGTATATCACCGGCCCGCAGACATTCTTACTGGTTTAGTTCCAATTGAAAAAGGTCACCTATTATTTCCAAAATTTTAGACAAGGAATTTACTTACAAAATTTTATTACATCATCCAAAAATTTTAATCTTAATAAAAGGCTGGTATTAATACTTTATATCCATCGCCAATATCTTCGAGGGAACTCAAATTAATATTTTTTTTATATTTTAAGATCTTATTGTTAAGTTAATTTTTATCCGTGTGGTGACGGAGTAAGAATACAATTCACCACCCCCCTACCTTACCCGTGGGTGATAGTAAGAGACGACTAAGGGATATAAAACGCACATAACATCTATGCAAGAGAAGGAAAACTCGAAACAAAACCCTATACCAACACGTCTGACCAGCGCGGTACAGTAGGTTAATTACCCTCCCATTATGGAGGAGGCCTGAGCCCAACAGTGGGATATATATGGGCTGTGATGATGATGATGATTGCTAAGTTTGCTTATCCTGTCACAACATGGTCTAAAAAAATACCATGGACATTTCTTGCATAATACACAGCTAAGCATCAAAGCTATAAAACGCTTGTTATCAAAATATAACTAAAAATAAAATTAAGATTCGTAGTTCACAATGACATTCAATATTTTCTCGTTAGCCATCATTATTTCACTGTAATAAATCAGTTTTATTAAAAAAAAAACACAGCGACTGAATTCATTTAAATACAAATTGAAAGAAAATGTATTTTTATACTTCATGAAGCTTGGACTATACAAGCGTTTGTTATTTCAAGCTTCAGCCTTGCCCATTTTATTCCCCAACATCGCCTTGCGGCGGTTCTTTTAAATAAAATTTTGCATCTTTGAAAGTATTACTTGGATTCCAATTTTTACCTAACAATGATTTTTATTCCTTTGTTAAAACTACAGTCGGGAGATAGTCTGATTGAAATTCTTAGTCTTGTATAAAAAAATAACTCGGTAGGTTCGGTGAAGCGCATATCTTTGACATTAATATATACCTATTGTCCAATAGAGTTTGACTTCTATAATATTGAAATCACTTCAAAATAGCTTCTTTTTTTAATAAAATATGTTGCAAGATAGATTTTGAATTTTAATTTACCAAAATAATCATCATAATTGATGATCCGTGTGGTGACGGAGCAAGAATATAATTCACCACCCCCTACTTACCCGTGGGTGGTCATACGAGAAGACTAAGGGATATAAAACTCATTAATATCAATGTGAGAGAAGGAAACCTCGAAACAAAACCCTATACCAACACGTCTGACTAGCGTGGTATAGTAGGTCAATTACCTTCTCATTATGGAGGAGGCTCGAGCCCAACAGTGGAACAAATATGAGCTGAGACGATGATGATGATGAAAATAGGTTCATGTTTAATTTACACACTAATCAATTTTGTATTTTTTTTTTAATTTGGTTAACGTATTTTTCATTGAAGACCTGTGAACTACTTACGCTGCAGGTGACAGCAGGCTAGCCTAGACTGACAATACATTATTTGATTAATATTTTTTATTGATCTCTCTCCTTCTTTCTATTCTTGTCTTCTTTCTGGCTGGTTCTTCTTGTTGCTTTTCTTTAAAATCTGTTGATGACTTTTTTTACTGACGCAGTATTCGAAACAATAATTACAAATTTGAAATAAAACAACTTTTATGGATTTTATCGCGTTTTTATTTAATATTATTTTTTAATTTCCGTTTCCATCACTTTACACTGGTCATGGTCACGGGAGGACTAAGGCGTTTCACGTCCAAAAAGTCATTGTTATTACAGAAATTTACATCTAACCGCTACAATATTGAATATTGCGTATTTAATAACTGATATTGTGGCGGGTAGATATAAATTTCTGTAATAACGATGACTTTTTTGATGGACGTAAGACATCTTAAAAATCAAATACAAACGCGATAGAATCCGTAAAACTAGTTTTATTTCAAATGTGTAATACTCACGTAATGAGAAATAATTAAATCATTACCATGTTATATGTTCTGTTATATTTAGAACTTTCTATTCCTAAAATCATTATTAGGAATAGAATCTGCAAACAAATCCTTTCCCAAAACAAAATGAAGTATTCTATGAATATAATATATTTATACATCGTATTAAAATGTTAAATTTTGAAATTACGTTATTTATTAAATGGAATTGTTTTTTGGAAACATGTTCGCGAATTCTCGTAATAAATTATCAAACAAAAGCTCTTTATTAGGGGAAAGGAAACAACGAGATTATTAAAATCGTACTAACAAAGGTATTCTGATAACGTGTGTTTTCATAGCGTTACTTTTGAATTAGATAAAATAATTTATGTCAACATTACTCGGGTTATAATAATATAATTAATATTTTTTTTAGGTTATTAAAATTTGTATTAGAAAAATAATTTAGTTGTGGGATCATGCTATTGACAGATTTCTGTCTACAGCCGCGGGCCGTTCCGTCCAAGGTCTGAGCAATGGTAATGTGTTTTTGTGTTTCATTCGGTAAGCCAGAGAGCTGGAAGCCCAAGTGAGGTTAAGGCTACGTCCGCACAGACAGGCGGCTTGCTTAGCGCCTAGAGCCTAGCGGGTCACCTAGCGAGTAGCTCAGTATAACGAACGTTCTAGCATGTTTACGAACGGCCGCATTGCGCGCTTGACGCCTACCTAGTCGCTTAGCGTGTATCGAGGTAAACAAACGTGTTGGTTTTTTTTGTCACAAGGCGCGAGGCATTTTAGAAGAAACAAATGAATGAAATATTAATTACATCAGTTTTTAAAAGAGAACCTCTATGGAATCCGGCTAATGAACTCCATAAAAATGCGGTTGTCCTAAAGAAACTATGGGAAGAGGTAGCAGTTGAAGTAGAAAAAGATGGTTAGTACCTACCTACTAAAAAAAGTTATTTATTTTTGATGAGATAATAATATTTTTACAGTGAGTTACTAAAGATGTTAATGTATGTTATTATGACGTATTATATTTTCAGACATCTCGTCAACGTGCCGACAAGCAAATGACCAAGGCACACTGCGGCCACCCTGTATCCTAGCAAGTAGCCAGATTATAAGCCACTAAGCTCTAGGCGATAAGCAAGCCACCTGTCTGTGCGGACGTAGCCTTAGGGTTTGTATTGGTTGACAGCAGTCTAACCATACCCTTGGTATTGCAAGAGTCCATGAGCGGCAGTAACACTTATCATTTATGTGTAAACTGCTCGTGTGCCACCATAAGAAATAAATTAAAATGTATCGTTGGTAATAAAAATTATATTTTCATGGCTCTATAAAATTTATCTATTCATATCTATAAAAACACTAGCAGACCAGGCCACGCGTTGCTGTGGCTTAGGTTAGCCTCAGTAACACTTTTTGTTTATTCTAACAAATTATTTATATGAAGCGTTTGTACATTTAACATAGCGCCATCTATTAAATACTTCCTGACTGAATCCAGTCGACAGATTCCGCCATCTTTTAAAATCCTTTTGATATAACATATGATTTTGACTGTCAAATATTAGACATATAATTTGCAATAAAATAATATTACTATAACTTGAGATTTAAGCTATCCTATCTTTTAAGTTGGATCAAACTACACTTGCTGTGCAAATTTGGTTAAAATCGGTTAAGTACTTTATGAGTCCATCGTGGACAAACAACGTGACACCTAATTTATATATATTAAGATATAGAAATTCTCTCAAATATTTTTTGTACTTATAACATACCTTCTTTTTTTTTGCTGTGAACTATGGATATGGTCGCGCCCCGCTAAATCGGTCCGGGGCGACAAAACAGGCGGCGCGCGATCCCATAGAGCCACCCTGAAAAGCTTCTCTCGTCGCTGTGCGAGCGGGCCATCGGTACCCGATCTTTGTCTTCAGCGGTGATTATAACATACCTGCCGCATAATATTTTCACTGTCATTTTAGAGATGACGAAAAATGATAATAATAATCTTTATTAAGTCGAAAAAGTAATATTACAAAAATCTGTATCTATAACATATGAAAAACAAAGGGGTACTTTGCCATTCCTACTAGAATAGTATATAACACGAATGCCTTTTTAAAAAAAATACAAAGGAGGACTGCGGAGAAAAGTAAAAGTTAAACCCATGAAAAAAAAAACAAATAAAGAAAATAATAAGTGCTGAGGCACGTACTAGTATGTATGGATGTAACCATACAATAAATACACATATTAAATATATTATATTATATTATACACATATTATATTATTACTTCCTCTTCTACGGCCTTTTTTTTTTTTTTTTTTTTTTTTTTTTGTTTACGCTGTGGAAATGCTTTTGCGCACATCCCCCGCCAGTGACAGACGGGGGGGTGTGTGGGACTCACCGGCCATGAGATTGACGGCCGGAATACCCACTAAAACCTAACAGCGGTCCCTTCCGCGCTTTTACGGGATGCCGGAGAGATCGTCTATTGACATTCTATCCCCGACACCCCTACGCTTAGCCATCTGGCCACGACCAGTCAGCCGTCAAGGCGGTGGGAGGAGGTGCGCGTAGCGGCGCCTCCTTCTCCCTGGTCGCCGCCGGCGGAGCGAGTTCGCAGACGCGAGTGCTTCGCGTTCTCGCTCCGCGGCCTCCTTTGCAGAGATGACTTCCTCGCAAAAGGAGGCCATCGACGTCCAGTGCCTGTCGCTGTCAAGCATCTTGTTGATGACGGTTGACAACGACAGGTCTGCTCCAATGACCGCCGACAGGTCGCGGCGCTGAGGCCCCCAGGCGGGACATACCTCCAGGGTGTGACGCGCGTCATCGATTTGCGCGCCACACTCATGGCATCCAGGGGCCTCTTCACGTCCAATTCGGTGCAGGTACTTACCGAAGACCCCGTGTCCGGTAAGTACCTGCGTTCCTCTTCTACGGCCTACTCTCCCTCCGTCTAACGAATTTTCGATCAGGTCACGTATCCTGACGCGAGTTTAACATTTATTACCCATCCCAAAAAAACTGCACAAGTTAAAGAAGTTTTCGCTTCCAAAAATAAGAAAATATATGAAATTGAAATCTTTTTTCGCCACTTGTTGAACTTAGATTAATTTATATCGGAAGTTATTTTATTTAACCTTGTTTGTTTTTAATTACCTTTTGTTATATCTACAAAATGTACAATTTTATAATTGTACGATACAAGAATAAATATTTTCTTTCTTACTTTCATCTTTTGTTAAATTTCATATTTTCATGAAATCATCATCATTCTCCTACTCTTATCCCAATTACTTGGGGTCGATACAATATATACTTGTAGGGAAAATTTCAGACATAAGGAACAATAATGTGGATACAAAGTCGTAAATTCTCGTACTGCAAGTAATCACAATTACTTTCACAACTATATACCAATTACAATTTACACTAAGTGAACACACAAAGCAGTCCCAGGCAATCGCCTTTGCACAAACGACTACATGGTACTGGATGACACAGTAAACTGCTATCAGTTCAGTAGTACTAAGGATGACATAGTAACTGATAGATAATACTTCCCCGTGTGACTACGGGACAAGATCACAATTGTCACTACTCTTTTACTTGCATGTGGAATCCTTGGCCAGGAGTTCACCAAAAGAATGAGCAGCAGTTCTTCCTTTGGGAAATACGGCAACAGATAGTTCACTACAGATCTCGCACGTACGTAGGAGAAATGATCGTCGGAAACGTGCAGTCGTGGACCGCATCGTTTCCAAGCGAAATAGATGAACCCTGCTACGGTATCGGAAGACGCTCGATCTTAAACTGATTAAACAGACCAACAAACAAATAAATTACACGACTAGCGCACGGCATGTGCACCGTGGCACGCGCGGGCTTAGACTGACTAAACCGCGCGCTCGCCTCTTTTTATAACAAGTTTGCGTGGCGGGGAATGCATGACGCGCTAGGAGGCGTGGTCAGTGAATATGTTAACACGTTGTAACATGTTTTAGCACGTGCAATAAACGCAAGTGCCGTCACGGCCATGCTGACGTGCGTACGTCCTCGTACGCGTCTTCATTAGTCATCTGGGAACATATAAACAAACATCCTGGCAAGTTCCAGGTATAGCAATTACCAAAATTTTTTACAACAATATTTTTTAATTACAATATTTTCTATTAACTAACATCTTATCATGTCTGGTCCGGTTCACATTAACCCTTCAGATCGTACTGGACCAGTCAGCAGACCCTTCAGTTACAGATTTTACTAGACCAGATATTGATCTCTATAGCAAGCTAGACCAGATCAATTCTCTATAGCAAGCTAGACCAGATCAATTCTCTATAGCAAGCTAGACCAGATCAATTCTCTATAGCAAACTAGACCAGAATTGTCATTCCCTTTAGCCGTATCATTGGACCGGCTCAAGCCCTACAATGATGGTAGGCCCCTTTTTCTTACTACTTCTTTTTTATTTTCTTTTGTTTTTCAATAGCACAGTTCACACGTTAACACCAATCAACAATAAATCACAAAGATTTATTTTACGACTAAGAGTCAATGGGGTTACACCCGTACATAGTCCGATCGTATCGTGGCAACAACTCACTCAACAACTGCCACAATTAACTAGTGGCAACAATTCACTGCAACAACTAACTGATTAACACCAATGACCGACTACTCGTCGATTGCAACCGCGAGACTTATAAACCCATTCGAGATTACCCGTTTTCAAAAACTAGAAGTACTAAATTTGCTTGACTCGATTATATAAATTACCAACACAAAATAAATGACTATTTAATAAAAACTCTATTCATGCCGTTACGGCCGTCCTGCATTTTCACACTTCCTCGTGTGCAATGCTCTTATCCTTAGGCAACAGACAGATTACCATTAAGCTCGCCTCGGTCAACCTGACCAATTAATAAACCACTTCCTACTTTGAAGAGGTTATACAAAGAGCTAACGCTCAATAATTACCACTTTCGCTTAACTTAAACACAACTCATCATTTTAAAGATACTGTCTCGTACACATCTGTCAGTGCCGTGCCTCACAGGGCAGACGGCTATACATTGTATAGTCCATACCATACAGGCTAGTCAACGTCACACAGGCTAATGTGTATTACACATAGTTTGATGCTTACCACCTCCGTTAACTTACCACCGCCGTTAACGGTGTATCCAGACTCAACTAATTCTGAAGAAAGATCTAGTCCAGGATTCAATTCCAAAGGAACACAGCACTCACGCATAAATCTTAAGCGATCATGGACTTGCTTGGACGTCACATTGGAGTACAATGTCTTCAACACGTACCTGTCACCATCGCGCAGCTCTGTAAAATCATTTTTCAAAACCATTTTTTGATAAATCGTAAAAATTTCGTAAACTAGTAGTTCTACTACTACAATAGAGCTACTGTAAAGATAACTAGAACTCACAACACTTAGAAATCACGTTAGACATATTTCTTTATACATCATTACAAATTTATATTGGACTACCTTCAAATTCATATATCATGCAAAAATTTAAAATCTATGCTCAAAATTATCACTCGATGTACAAAATCTTACGATACCGGTTCAGGTTTCGACGTACACGACTACGTAATCTATGCGACGTCGGCATATTGGTATCACTTCACGCGCACACAAAATTAATCTTGTAGGGTAGATTCTTTGTTATATGAAAACGAAACATTTTAAATGTAGATGACCAAACTGAGCAAGGTGGTAGTAGGCTTGGATACTTTATCCCATACTTCTGATGTAGGGAAAATGTCAGACATAAGGAACAATAATGTGGATACAAAGTCGTAAATTCTCGTACTGCAAGTAATCACAATTACTTTCACAACTATATACCAATTACAATTTACACTAAGTGAACACACAAAGCAGTCCCAGGCAATCGCCTTTGCACAAACGACTACATGGTACTGGATGACACAGTAAACTGCTATCAGTTCAGTAGTACTAAGGATGACATAGTAACTGATAGATAATACTTCCCCGTGTGACTACGGGACAAGATCACAATTGTCACTACTCTTTTACTTGCATGTGGAATCCTTGGCCAGGAGTTCACCAAAAGAATGAGCAGCAGTTCTTCCTTTGGGAAATACGGCAACAGATAGTTCACTACAGATCTCGCACGTACGTAGGAGAAATGATCGTCGGAAACGTGCAGTCGTGGACCGCATCGTTTCCAAGCGAAATAGATGAACCCTGCTACGGTATCGGAAGACGCTCGATCTTAAACTGATTAAACAGACCAACAAACAAATAAATTACACGACTAGCGCACGGCATGTGCACCGTGGCACGCGCGGGCTTAGACTGACTAAACCGCGCGCTCGCCTCTTTTTATAACAAGTTTGCGTGGCGGGGAATGCATGACGCGCTAGGAGGCGTGGTCAGTGAATATGTTAACACGTTGTAACATGTTTTAGCACGTGCAATAAACGCAAGTGCCGTCATACTCTTCTTTCATAGCACATATTGTAAAAGTTATTGGCAATAATTTTATGACCGGCCGCCTGCCAGACGTCAACCCTCCTTGGGAATGTAATTATTGACCAAATGGCATCAGATGGAGTTGACCCAGGTCGATATATGGCTCTTAGTCGCCTTTTACGACATCCACGAGCAAAGTAAGGGTTGGTAGTATTCGTAGCCGCTACCACACAGCTGATCATATTTTCATTAAATACACTGTATAAATTTTAATACAACATTTTGTCGCGATTGATTTGCTTACATGTATTGACTTTAACAATATATTATATTTTACGTGTGGTGACGGAGTAAGAATACCATATCTTACCTGAGAGTGATTGAAAGAGACGACACAGGGATATAAAACACATAAAACATCTATGCAAGAGAAGGATAACTCGAAACTAAATCCTATACCAACACGTATGACCGGCGTTGTATAGTAGGTAAATTTCCCTCCCATTATGAAGGAAGCCCGAGACCAACAGTTTACTGTATTGCACATATATAAGCTGATATTATGATGATGATGATGATGATAAATTATTATCAAAACATATACACATATAATATATATCGTGGCTGGCTTGCAGCTAAATGCTTAATAAATCAAGCTATAAAATTATATTCGATATATTACTATAAAATCCTTGAGTTCACGAATAACAAAAAGTACCTACATACATATGCTTAGAGTAATGGTTAACATACCGACCTACCGTACTAGTGTTACGGATTCGAATCCTACGTAGAACAATATATTGAGCTATCCAAAAATCGTTTTGTCTGCGATTATCTTAATCTGTGAGCCCGCATTCTTCCCTTTATCGTCCTACATAACTTTACATTTGATATCTAAGTTGTCTGCTAGTTTTTTTGCCAAAAAATTACCCTTCTATGAGGATAGCATATAAACTTCTCCATAAAAAAATACTTGTACATACCAATTTTCACAATATAGCTGTGTGGTAGCGGCTACGAATACTACTAACCCTTACTTTACTCGTGGATGTCGTAAAAGACGACTAAGAGCTTTACAACGACCAACTCCATTTGATGCTGGATGGTCAACAATTACATTCCCAAGGATGATTGAAGTCTGCCAGGCGGCTGTTCATAAAACTATTGCCAATAATTTATAAAACCGATTACGAAGTGAAAAATGATGTCTCAAGCGGGATTCGAACCCGCGCCTATTGGGATTCCGGCCCAATCGTGCTGCCACTACACCACCGTGACTAATTGTAGGACATGAAAATTTCATTTCGTATCATATTTACGTCTTAAGGTGACGGTATGCTATCTACCCGACAATGTTTACACATTGTTATAGGCTTAATACTTAAAACTTTACAGTTAGAATTGTATTAAACGATGATACAACCTTGTTATTTAAATTACTGAAATTTAGTATTTAATATGCTTAATTATTTATAAAACCGATTACGAAGTGAAAAATGATGTCTCAAGCGGGATTCGAACCCGCCTATTGGGAGGCCTATTGGGATTCCGGCCCAATCGTGCTGCCACTACACCACCGTGACTAATTGTAGGACATGCAAATTTCATTTCGTATCATATTTACGTCTTAAGGTGACGGTATGCAATCTACCCGACAATGTTTACACATTGTTATAGGCTTAATACTTAAAACTTTACAGTTAGAATTGTATTAAACGATGACACAACCTTGTCATCGTTTAATACAAGATTGGGCCGAAATCCCAATAGGCGCGGGTTCGAATCCCGCTTGAGACATCATTTTTCACTTCGTAATCGGTTTTATAAATAATTAAGCATATTAAATGCTAAATTTCAGTAATTTAAATATTGCCAATAACTTTTACAATATGTACTATGAAAGAAGAGTATATATTTTATCGAGCCCAAGTAATTGGGATAAGAGTAGGAGAATGATGATGATGACCAATTGTCACAATGATTGGTCAAATAGTTTCTGAGTTTATCGATATCATATATACAAACATCCTCTTTTACAGATATAGATTATAGATTATAAGACTTATATAAGATTGGAGGTACATAATACCAATTCTATCAATAAATAACTCTGTGATAATGTTAAGCTAACATATGACAAGCTAAGAATACATGAATGTTCTATAAATCGAGATTATAGTGAACGAGATAACCCATACAGACAATATCATTGTAACACAGGGAAACTGTGTCAACCCTTTAGTTATCGTGGTTATACTAAGCCCAAGCCGGTAACTAGTGCCAGTTCAGTGCATTTCCTGTAGTTCGTGAAGAGAATGGTTGGTTGATATTGTTAGAATTTTGCTTATAACGCATTTTTATAACATAAGGTAATAATGTATGAGTATTTAATATTAATGGATGTTATACAAATTACTGAAATTTAATATGCTTCATCATCACAGCCCATAAAAGTACCACTGTTGGGCTCAGGCCTCCTCGGTAATGGGAGGGAAATTAACCTACTATACCGCGCTGGTCAGACGTGTTGGTATAGGGTTTTGTTTCGAGCTTTCCTTCTCTTGCATAGATGTTATATGCGTTTTATATCCCTTAGTCGTCTCGTTTGATCACCCACGGGTAAGATATGGGGTGGTGAATAGTATTCTTACTTCGTCACCACACGGATAAATGATGTGACAATCATGGGATAATTTTTCGCTCGTAATCAAGTTTTTATAAATAATCAAGCATGTTAAATACTAAATTTAAGTAATTTGAATAACAGGGTCGTGTCATCGTGTAATTCAATTCTAACTGCAAAGTTAGAGTATTAAATCTGTACAATGTAGAAACAATGTCAGGTAGATGGCACACGTCTCCTTTGAAGACGAAAATATAATACAGCGCAAAATTTGAATATATGTTATTTATAAAAGTTTGATTAACACGAAAAGAATAGTGTTCAAATTTTACATTTTTTTTTCTACCGCGTGTCTTAAACGTATAAAGGAATTATTGAAAAATACTACATTAATATTGTATTTTATCAAAAATTCATACAAAATATTTTCTTACAGCGCTCAATACTACAAAAATATGTCAAGATCTTTACAGTAAAAAAAAACGTTAGTTATAAAATTAGAAGATATAAAACAGTTTTTACTAAGTTATTCTTTTGGAAACGTGAAGAAGTGTGATGCAGAGCAATTCAATATTGAAAATAAGAGGCTTTTACAGGCATTTTTATATTTAAAAAAAAATAGAAATGCATAGTTCCGAGAAGAAAAGACCACTAAAATCCATAGTTTAATTCCTCTGCCTCTTTTCTATCATCAGACAACGACTTAGCAATTGATGGCCTGTGAATTTAGTGCTGTCCAAATGCAAAGACTGTTGCGAGTCTCGCAAGTCTTGCAACTCTCACTGTTAGAACAACACAGTCTCTTGTTTTGATATAAATGAATAATCCACATAGAAATGAAAAATCCAACTAAATTAATGTAATGCCATTCATCTAGTGGCACTACCTATATAACTATCAATAATTAGGTACATACCATGAAACGGAAGTGGGGCTATAATCACACCTATCTATCATGAGATTGTTTAAAATAACATCAAATTATACCCCCGTGTACTGATATTAAGACTATAAAATGTTGACAATCTTTTCTTTGCCAAAGGAATCATAAAATGCTGTCTAAGGGAGCACTGCTCAGATTGTCTCTTGCAAACATTGACAGACTCTTGCAACGAGTCTAGGTCTTGGATTTGGGCAACACTAGCTGTGATATATACTTTGACATAGAGATTCATTCTGTCTATTTGAACTGGACATTTTACTTTGTCCTAGGTACACTTTGCAATAAGTTGCCAGTTGCTGATTTAGCCCAAATACGACGTAGGTTTATATAACATTGACTTAAAGCACTTTATCTTTTTAGATTATAACTGCATCTACGTCCAGGTACTCCACCTGAAAGGATAAACAAGAACTTTTGAAAAATCAAACCAAGAAACGACAGGAGAATCGTAGAAATAAAAAAATCAAATATAAAAAAAAAAAAAGTTTCAAAATTATGTTATAAAACAATTTTGAAACGTATTTTTTTATATTTGATAATTTAACTGTCTTTTAAGACTTTGTAAAAAAAAACAGTTATATATCGAACTAATAACCATTACATTAGGGCATCTAATTGAATTACATAATTACTCTCTTTATCCTTTATATTCTTCTAAGTTCAATGGCCAACGTTAAAGACTTTCCTATCAATTACTCCAGCTTTAGAATGAAACTTTTATTCGTTCTCTCTCTGAAGTTAAATGGAAACGATCATTTTGAAATAATTTAAAGTTACCAAGATAAAAACGTATTTTATTCTAATAATTTGTATCTGTATTCGTTATTTGATTTTTTGCTTAATAGATTATTATATTATTTCTCTTAATAAATTATTATCTTATTTTAATTCATTTTAATAAAATAATCTAATTGTATTGGCGGCTATTCAGACATCAGTAACAAAAAACTTTCTTGAATGAAAGTCTTAAATATAATTTAATTAAGAATAAGAATCTCAAAGTTAATCAAAATTTTAGTAAAGTTTTAAGTTTTCAATGGAAACCTTTCAATTTATAATTATTTAATTTTATACTGGTTATTTCGTAATTAGATACTTTTAATGATAATGCGTATTATATTTGCGTATTATATGTTTATCTGCTTATTATATGTTTTATACTGGTTATTTCTTTATTAGATACTTTTAAATATAATGCGTATTATATGTTTATATGCTTATTATATGTTTTATACTGGTTATTTCGTTATTAGATACTTTTAATAATAATGCGTATTATATTTGCGTATTATATGCTTATTATATGTTTTATACTGGTTATTTTGTTATTAGATACTTTTAATAATACATACATACATACATACATATCATCACGCCATATCCCTTGCAGGGGCCTACCCTGCAAGAGATATGGGGAAGAGAGAGGGGTAAGAGGGAACAGAGTGCCAGAGAACTCTATCTCTGCATACTTCACTCGCTTCCTCAACATTCATAATTCTCTTCATACACGCTCGCCGGTTTCGGAGACTCTTGACTCCACCTTCCTTCAGTACATGACCGATCTGG
The DNA here is from genome assembly GCA_905163515.2 of Lymantria monacha. Classification (NCBI taxonomy): domain Eukaryota; kingdom Metazoa; phylum Arthropoda; class Insecta; order Lepidoptera; family Erebidae; genus Lymantria; species Lymantria monacha. The sequence goes on from LR991106.1 coordinate 12,140,520, forward strand.
TCTAGGTAGGTTAGTCTCGGTCTCCGTCGGTACCTACATCCTTCCACTTTCGCATTGTATATCTTCTTAACCAGACGTTCGTTCAGCATTCTTTCCACATGTCCGAAACATCGGAGCATTCCCTTTCGCATCTTTACACCAATACTCTCTTTCATACCTACTCGCTCTCTTACGTCGTCGTTACGAATGCGGTCGGTCAGCCTAACTCCACAGATTTTCCGCAGAGATCGCATTTCGACCGCATTAATTTTACTTTCATACTCTTTTCTGCATATCCAACTCTGGCTTCCATACAGTAATGTTGGGACAAGCACTGCGTTATGTATTGCTACACGTGCCTTCTGGCTGAGGTGGTGGCTGCCAAGAAGTTGCCCCAACGCTCCGTTCACTTTATTTCCCGCATTCACTCTTCGCTTTATATCAGTGGTGTACCTTCCATCTCGGCTAAATCCACATCCAAGATGTACAAATTCATCCACTTGCTCTAGTACATCATTACCTATTGTTACTCTTATATCTGTTCTGGCTTCATCTCTTTCAAAGACCATAATTTTGGTTTTGCTCACATTCACGCGTAGACCCCTTTTCTTACAATCTTCTGTCATTGTGTCGACTAGGGTCTGCAGGTCAGTCGCTGACTGTGCCAGCAGGACTGCATCATCTGCATAAAGCAGAGCAGTGACCACTGAGTCGCCCATCTGGACTCCCACATTCATATCGTTCAACCTTTGGAAACATTTGTCCAGATATATGATAAACAGCCTGGCTGACAGAACGCACCCCTGCTTAACGCCGATATTGACGTCAAACCAAGGCGACATTCCAAAATCCAGCCGCACACAGGCTCTACAGCCCATGTAACTGGACTGCACAGCCTGTAGCAGTTTGCCGTTAATACCATACTCCGGTAAAATGTCCCAAAGTTCCTTTCGTACAACCGTGTCAAATGCTCTCTCCAGATCCACAAAACTGCAGAAAACCCTCTGACCTAGAGCCAGATGCTTCTCCACAATGTTGCACAGAGAGAACACTTGATCCATGCATCCCCTTCCACTCCTGAAACCTCCTTGTGTCTCACACAAGTAAACCATCGGACACCATCCTCATTCTCCTTTCAATAATTTTACCATACACTTTTGCTGCCAAACTGGTCAAGCTTATGGCTCTGTAATTTGCGCACTCATAGCGAACCCTTATTTTTAAACAAAGGCACGATGACTGCGCTATTCCAGTCCCTGGGAACCATTCCCGAGCTCCAACATAAATTGAGTTGCAACAGGAACGCCTCCCAGACACAGGAGCCACCAAGCTTGATCATCTCGGCAGACACCATATCAATGCCCGCTGCCTTACCATTTTTCAAACTTCTTATCACCCATTCAACTTCATCCATACTGATGCCATCGGAGGACGCCGTCGCCGAATGTTGATCTACTAGACCACATGCGACACCGGCGCCAACCGTAGCATCCGCATACATATCGCCAAAATATTCACTCCATCGGCTTAACACGTCTTTTGTTTGTGTAAGAATGTCTCCACCTTTAGACCTTATTTTATTCATTCTGAAGGCTGACCAACCACCCCGAGACTTCTTCACCTCCCTCCAAAAGAGTTTGGTGTTACCCTCGAAGTTTTTAGTCAGCCTATCTTCTGCACTCATACTTGCTCTATCACGTTTCTCTTTCACTAAGGCCTTGGTGTCATTCTTACATTGCCGATATACTTAAAAATATATATATATATATATATATATATATATATATATATATATATATATATATATATATATATCTCAACTCTGGCTTCCATACAGTAATGTTGGGACAAGCACTGCGTTATGTATTGCTACACGTGCCTTCTGGCTGAGGTGGTGGCTGCCAAGAAGTTGCCCCAACGCTCCGTTCACTTTATTTCCCGCATTCACTCTTCGCTTTATATCAGTGGTGTACCTTCCATCTCGGCTAAATCCACATCCAAGATGTACAAATTCATCCACTTGCTCTAGTACATCATTACCTATTGTTACTCTTATATCTGTTCTGGCTTCATCTCTTTCAAAGACCATAATTTTGGTTTTGCTCACATTCACGCGTAGACCCCTTTTCTTACAATCTTCTGTCATTGTGTCGACTAGGGTCTGCAGGTCAGTCGCTGACTGTGCCAGCAGGACTGCATCATCTGCATAAAGCAGAGCAGTGACCACTGAGTCGCCCATCTGGACTCCCACATTCATATCGTTCAACCTTTGGAAACATTTGTCCAGATATATGATAAACAGCCTGGCTGACAGAACGCACCCCTGCTTAACGCCGATATTGACGTCAAACCAAGGCGACATTCCAAAATCCAGCCGCACACAGGCTCTACAGCCCATGTAACTGGACTGCACAGCCTGTAGCAGTTTGCCGTTAATACCATACTCCGGTAAAATGTCCCAAAGTTCCTTTCGTACAACCGTGTCAAATGCTCTCTCCAGATCCACAAAACTGCAGAAAACCCTCTGACCTAGAGCCAGATGCTTCTCCACAATGTTGCACAGAGAGAACACTTGATCCATGCATCCCCTTCCACTCCTGAAACCTCCTTGTGTCTCACACAAGTAAACCATCGGACACCATCCTCATTCTCCTTTCAATAATTTTACCATACACTTTTGCTGCCAAACTGGTCAAGCTTATGGCTCTGTAATTTGCGCACTCATAGCGAACCCTTATTTTTAAACAAAGGCACGATGACTGCGCTATTCCAGTCCCTGGGAACCATTCCCGAGCTCCAACATAAATTGAGTTGCAACAGGAACGCCTCCCAGACACAGGAGCCACCAAGCTTGATCATCTCGGCAGACACCATATCAATGCCCGCTGCCTTACCATTTTTCAAACTTCTTATCACCCATTCAACTTCATCCATACTGATGCCATCGGAGGACGCCGTCGCCGAATGTTGATCTACTAGACCACATGCGACACCGGCGCCAACCGTAGCATCCGCATACATATCGCCAAAATATTCACTCCATCGGCTTAACACGTCTTTTGTTTGTGTAAGAATGTCTCCACCTTTAGACCTTATTTTATTCATTCTGAAGGCTGACCAACCACCCCGAGACTTCTTCACCTCCCTCCAAAAGAGTTTGGTGTTACCCTCGAAGTTTTTAGTCAGCCTATCTTCTGCACTCATACTTGCTCTATCACGTTTCTCTTTCACTAAGGCCTTGGTGTCATTCTTACATTGCCGATATACTTAATAATATATATATATATATATATATATATATATATATATATATATATATATATATATATATTTTAATTTACTTTAAATAATAATGCGTATTATATTTGCGTATTATATGTTTATATGCTTATTATATGTATGTTTTATACTGGTTATTTCGTTATTAGATACTTTAAATCATAATGCGTATTATATTTGCGTATTATATGTTTATATGCTCATTATATGTTTTATACTGGTTATTTCATTATTACATACTTTTAAATATAATGCGTATTATATGTTTATATGCGTAGTATATGTTTTGTACTGCTTATTTCGTTATTCGACAATTTTAAATATAATGCGTATTTTATTAAATATATTATAATATCAGCTCTGTATGCTGACTGACGTGATCACTAAGCAACATAACCACATCAGCTAGCGGTGTTATGAGTTTTTAAATAAAGGTCCCACAATTGCGGTGAGGGCGGTAGCGAACCGCATGGCTGGTTGGCTTTAGGTTATACGTACACGTAACAGATATACATCTGTTAAATTTTCACAAAATCTAACCACAATCAAGTTTTCTATTTTTTTTGAAGGCCAAATTTTGTAGAAAGGAAATAATTTATATTGCGAGGGACTTTTAAATATAATATTAACAGGCACAAATTACACCCAGATTAGAGATCGAGTACCGGTGGCCCGCTCGCACAGCGAAGAGAGACATTTTGCAGGGTGGGTATATGGAGTCACGTGCCGCCTCATCCGTCGCCCCGGACGGATGTGGCGGGGCGCGACCATATCCACAGTCCGCAGCAAAAAAAATGTAATTTAAGTACTGTTTCATTTGTGCAGTCCTTTTAATTTAAAAACCGTTATTTGCAATCTACTAAAACATGGTACGAGTTTTATAGTAAGCGCAACTTTTCATGGTCAGTATGAAGAAAATACGTCACATTCTTGGTTTTAAAATTTAATTTTTTTCTTGAGATGTACGATATATTGATTAACCGTGAGAAAGTGGTGGGTCTTCTTCCTTTCCTCCATTTTAAGGTAATAATGGATTGCCGCCATGTATCACCTAATTTCATCAATTATTTAAAAATTTTCACCAAATTGGTAGAGAAATTAATAATATTACATCATGTTTGTGATATTTCAAGTTTCCATTTTCTCGTTTTTATATTACCTGCTTTAGTTTTATCGTATTTTACGATATCCATGAAAGGAGAGATAGTGAATAGTATTATTATCACTTAATAGTAACAATCAAACAACAGGGTCAAAGGCTTTCTCATATTCTACAGCCGCTAGATACAGAGGCCGATTATATATACTCAGTCTTCTGTATAATCTGGCATAGAGTGTGGATGCGGTCTATCGCACCTACTAAGGTTTTCGGAATCTGGTTTTTTCAGGTAACTCTAAGCTGTTAGTCTCGCGCGCAACATGATTCGCAATGATTTAAAAAAAAAATGTACACGGAATTCAGGTTTGAGATGGGTCTGTAATTCTTAAACAGCGTTTTATCGCTCTTACTGAAAATTTTACCACTACACTCCTAATCCAGGACTCTGTAACGTGGCCTCCGAGAATAAAATAATTAAAAAGCTTCTGTAGATCTTTTAAAACCAGCTTGATGCTTACTAAGATCTCCATGGTAAACTCATCATCTTCCGCTACATTTCCGTGCTACAATTATTTCAGAACCATTCTGATCGAACAAGCTGTCATTCAGGATTTTCTCGGGGCAGTGTTAACTTGGATTTTGGGATTTTAGATCAAGCCGACAACAGGGTTCTAGGATGATTTATACACCTACCCATAAAACCTTTCAAGCCAAGATCTCAGTCTGGAATGAAATGAAAGTGCCACCACCAAAAAATCTGTACGAGCTATATGTGGTGCTCATCCTTCTGCTACTTGTATACCACTTTTTAAAAAATTAAAGATACTTACTCTCACATGTCTATACATTTTTCAGGCAGGTTGCTTTGTAAAAGAACATGGTTCATATTTTAGCACATTTAAAGAAAAAACTAATTCTGTAATAAAAAATAGGGATCCAACAAGTCTAATCACACCTGGTTGCTCAACAACATTGTATCAAAGAAACTGCTATTATATGATCATTAAAATCTATAATAATTTGCCAAAGGTTATAAGAGACCTACCACTTAAGCTTTTTAAGACAAAACTACGTAAGTGGCTTCTTGAGAAATGTTTTTACTCTATAAATGACTTTTTAGTATAGTATAAATTTATTTCGAAATGGACATAATATACAATTTTACATGACATGGTATAATGGACATTTTTATTTTATTTTTTGTATAACTTTTTATTATTATTATTCTATTTGCATTTTTTATATGACATAAATTTATTAAATTAATTAAGTACAAAAGCTATATGTGATAATTGTACTTGAATTGTGTGATGTGTGTAAAAATCTAATTAATGCTCATTATAAATCAAATTTAGAATAATCAAAACTATAAATATACCTAATATTGTATGTCGTGAATGTCAACGACGAAATATGTGAGACCTATTTATGCACTATTAACTGCACATTGTAAACCATATTTCATGCAATAAATTTCATTTCATTTCATTTCATTTCATTTCATTTCATTTCATTGGTCATGAGCTTAGTCAAATAACTAAGGCTCTGTCCGATGGACAAAAAATAAAAATAAGACATTCAAATCACGTAAACTCTTCTTTTTTACGTATAAAGAAGGTGAGCCTAGTACACTTTGCTGCCCGTCAGTTTAGCATAGGATTTTATTGTATTTTTTTTAATTTCTTATGGTGGCAAACGAGCAAACAGTACACCTGATGGTAAGTGTCACTGCCACCCATGGACCTTTTGCAATACCATAGCTAGACCGCTGCCTACAAATACATACCCATGCCCACCCAGTTGGGCTTCCGGCTCTCTCGCTCACCGAACGAAGCGCAATAACACATTGCCCACACAGTCCACAGCGTGGTCCTACCACTATCTTAATATATATAAATTACGCGTCACGTTGTTTGTCCGCGATGGACTTCTAAAGTACTTAAATGATTTTAATCAAATTTGCACAGTATGTGTAGTTTGATCCAACTTAAAAGATAGGATAGCTTCCATCTCAATTTATAGTCGCAATATTATTTTATTTCAAATTATTTGTCTATTATTTGAGAGTCACAATTATCTGTTATCCCCAAACGATTCTAGCAGATGGCGGTATCTAAACGGCGGCTATTTTAAACGTACAAACGTTTCATATGAGCTACAATGTATTAGCATAAGCACCACGTTTTACTGAGGCTACCTGAGCCACAGCAACGCGTGGTCGGTCTGCTAGTTATATATATTTTCCCTCACCTGCTTATCTATTCATATAATTACGAAACTACAAGGATAGTTAGGTATATAACGTGAGCCACCGAAGACAAAGATCGTGTACTAGTGGCCCGCTCGCACGGCCAAGAGAGGAGTTGCACGGTGGGTCTATGGGGTCAGGCATAGCCTCTTTTCGTCACCCCGAACCCATTTGGCGGGACGAGACGTAACTACGAGCCCACCGCAAAAATAAAAAAGAAAAAAAAAAAAAAGGTATATGACGTGAGAGTCGTAGTAAGTAAGAATTTATATAATAATGCAAACGCAACGTACATCTATTCTCTTACATCAATGTATAATATAGTAGATGACAGTGGTAAACTAAAAGTAAATACTACTTATAGATTTTATAAAAAAAAAAAAAAAAAAAAAAAAAAAAAAATATGATCCACTCTATGTACTCCCTAAGACAAAGATGTCATCTTAAGTCAGGATTAACCATAATTTATTAAAGGTTTTAAAAAGGTGCTGAAACGTTGTAATAAATTGAGTCATGTTATTTAACGTTTTCATTAGAAAATTAAATTAGTACGAATGTTCGTAATTAGTACACGAAGCCAGCTTAAGACAGGAATTTGTATTTTTCATGATTTATTTGGGCTGTTAGTTAACGTCACGGGGTCAGTTACTAATTGGGAAATTATGGGGAATAATTAATTTATTATTAGATTACTTTTATTGCTTTTACTGGAATATATAAATTTTCTTTCTTTATTGTAATAGATAGATGATTTAATTAACTAACCATGGCCATTATTAATTTAAAAAATCGCCAATCTGAATGCAAATAATATGCTTCTAAAAAAAATCAGCCAAGTGCGAGTTGTACTCGCGCACGAAGGGTTCCGTAAAACTAAAAAATAAAAATCAGCCAAGTGCGAGTTGTACACGCACACGAAGGGTTCCGTAAAACTAAAAAAAAATATGTGATGTAACTAAAAATTTAAGGTTTTCTGAATTTTTACTTTATACGTGTTATAAAACATTGCTTCATGGCAAATTTCAAGATTCTAGGTCGACTGGAAGTGCCCTTTAGGTTTTGATTCCCTTGCAAGTAGTTGCGAGTTTGAAAATATGCGGCTCAAATTGCTGTTTCTTTTGATTGCGTTGACATAGAAGTTTGATTTTATTACAGCTTAAAGATATAATATTATAGACCTGAATATTTGATATGAATTTCAATTTAATACTTCTACACGCTCAGGAGGAAAGGGGTATTGAGTTTAAAATTATTAAAAATATTTTTTATAAATTATGTAAAAATTTACGGTTTTTACAATTTTTCCTTAATCTGTGCGATAAGACGTTGCTTCGTACCAAATTTCAAGATTCTGAGTTTACGGGCAGTAGGTAGGTATTGATTTTTTTTTGTAGGTTTTGATTCCCTTGCGAGTGTCAAAAATTTGCATAAATTTGCTACATAAACAGCTATCTTTTGATTGCGTTAGCTTAAAAGTTTGATTTTTTCACAGCTCTAAGGGATAGTAGACCTGAGTATTTTATATAAATTTCAGGATAATACCTATACGTGTTCTTGAAAAAAAGGGTCTTGACAAATAGACAGACGGGCGGACGGACAACAAAGTGATCCTATAAGGGTTCCGTTTTTGCCTTTCGAGGTACGGAACCCTAAAAATAAAATAATTACACTATAAATTATTGAGATTTACCCCTTTATTTATATATTAATTGATGGACTGCACAGATGACGTAGTGATCAAGATACCGACCATCCGTGCCACTGCCATGGGTTCGATTCTTACGCTGTATCAGTTACACAGAGTACTGTCCACTTTGTATAACAGATCATAAACAATGTACAAAAAATTATATATAGAATCGTTTTCTTTTTGTACTGGCAATTAATTTTTATTAAAAATGTGGGTCAAAATTTAATAACTGATACTGTAGCCGTAGCGGATAGATATAAATCTCTGTAATAACGATGACTTGTAGAACATGATATACTTTATTCCTCCCGTAACCATGAAAGTACAGCTTTCTACAGTAATACTACAGTATTCGAAATACCGAGGAGTGTTTGCCGTGTGGTGACGGAGTAAGAATACTATTCACCACCCCATATCTTACCCGTGTGTGATCGTACGAGACGACTAAGGGATATAAACCGCATATAACATCTATGCGAGAGAAGAAAAACTCGAAACAAAACCCAACACGTCTGACCAGCGCGGTATAGTAGGTTAATTTCCTTCCCATTACGAAGGAAGCCCGAGCCCAACAGTGGGACATTTATGGGCTGTAATGATGACTCAAAACGCCGAGGAGTGAAAAACCAAATACAAACATTATAGAATCAGTAAAAATAATTTTATTTCGAATGTGTACTACTTGTGTGAACATCATAAATCATTACGACATATATTTTGAAATATATAGTATAGTTATATCGACCTAGGCCAGCGCACCTGATGCCGTTTGGTCAACAATTACATTCCCAAGGAGAGTTAACGTCTGGCTGGAGGCCGGTCATAGAACTATTGCCAATAACCTTTTGCGATATGTACGATAGAAGCAGAGTTAGTACATATTGTGTCGACTCCAACTAATTGGGATGAGAGCAGGATAATGATGATGATGGTGATTTTAAAGTATATACATAAATGAGCTTGATGTTCACTGCTGAATAGAATACTCCTTAAATAGGAATAAAGTAATCACCACTCTTGGTGGGTTATTGATCACAGTTGATGTTAATTTTTTTTAGGAGAACGTTTCTTATTTGCCTCGTGATTGCTCAGCGACTTTTACAATTTGACGAAAATAAAATGGATGACATACCTATTATATTTTTTTAAACCGCATAATATGATTTTGATAGTGGTAGAACCACGCTGTTGACAGATCTGTTTACAGCCGCGGGCCAGTCCGTCCTAGGTAGTACCACACTCTCGCAGAAGATCGACGTCTGAGCAATGGCAATTTGCTGTTGTGTTTAGTTCGGTCAGCAGAGAGCCGGAAGCCCAACTAGGTGGGTTTGGGGCATGTATTGGTAGGCAGCGGCCCAGCTATTTCCCTGGTATTGCAAAGGTCCATGGGCAGCAGTAACACTTACCATCAGGTGTGTTGCTTGCTCCTTTACCAGCAAAAGCAATAAAAAAAAAAGAAAACATATTAACTTACAATTTATCAAAAATATTCGTACAATATATTTAAAAGTGCTTATTGTTCCATATACAGAACACTAAAAGAATATCCGGACAATATATCCTAAAAAGGTCTTACTTACAAACAATGAAATTGCTGTGTTGCAAATGATATCCTCAAAAAAATAATGAGGGCTGGACCTCACTTGAGAAAACGACCCACATTATATGGTTGCGAGTAAAATGTGTACGTGCGTCGGACATTTTAAAAGGTTAATATCTTGAAGGGCTTTTACAAAACTTGTGGCAGAATTATAAGGTTGTTCTAAAGTTACATATTTTTTGTTACGAGGAAATAGTTGGGTGATGGACCGGGGAATAGTCACCTGTAGAGAGGCTGACCGCGTGAGGGCGACACCCTGGCAGCAGGCTGGGGCATCGAAGGGGGATGGTAACCAAAAGGGTAACCCACCGGGTGGCCCACAGATGTCAAGGAAGCGGTACCATTGATCGGCCCAATGGCGATGGGGAGGGATAACGATGAGTTATAGGGCTACGAGCTGCCCTTCTGTAGCCCCAGACGGAACAGTTGGCGTGTTTCCATACCATAGCATACCAAAAAAAAAAAGGAGGGAGGGAAATAATTGTTAAAATTAAAAAAGCAGAAAATCTGTGCAGGTGCAGTGATTAAAAGTGTTTTGTAAAATTAAGATGAATGCATTTTTATTAGCATATTTTATTTTCTTATTAAAATCTTTTCTGTATTATTTTTTTTTTTTTTATATATTTTTTTATATAATAATAAAAATATTGTTTATATTTGTCATATGTGTAAATATGTTTTATTATTATTCACAAAAATTGTTTTCGTTTACAAAATAATGTAGTTTACGTATAAACTCTTTAAATTGTCTCGATTTTATATCAAACTGTAGAAACGTGTAATCAGATTTCTCTGAATTTTTACCCATGTAAGTCTTTAATTAAAAACAAAAAAAAAACTACCAAGAAATATTTATTGTAATTATGCCACATTCAGTGATTACTGTTTATACTGTAAATATGATCACAAAATAAATATTTAGCTCTCTATATTAGGTATTTCTAGGCTGAAATATTACACCGACACTTACGAAAATAAAATAGTGATTATATAATATAAAACAAAATCTTTAAAATATAGAATAACATATAAATATTATTAAAGTTAATAAAAGAAATGAATGGAAATATAATCTGAAAAATACCTAGACCACACTTTTCGGTTTACAGCCAAAGCTGTCGGACAGTTTTCGATTTATAACCGCGGGCCAGTCCGACCGGGGTAGTACCATACTCTCGCAGAAAATCGACGTCTGAGTAGTACTAATGTGTTGCTGTGCTTCTTTCAGTTAGCGAGATAGCCAGAAGCCCATCTTTCTGGGTGGATTATTTTTTATTACTTATGGTAGCAAACGAGGCAAGCAGCACACTAGATGGTAAGTGGACCTTTACTATACCAAGGATATAACTAAGCCGTTGCCTACCAATACAAACTCCAAACCCACCCAGATGAGCTTCCGGCTCTCTCGATTTTTTTGGGGTTTGGGGATTTCATTGATAGGCAGTGGTCTAGCTACACCCTGGTCCATAGACGGGAGCAACACTTACCACCAGTTGTACCGCTTGCTCGTTTGCCAAAATTAGTAATAAAAAAAAGAAAATATATTCGAAGGGAGGCAATTACTTTCATAATTTTGAAGGTTATAAATAACTCAAACAATAAAACACATACTGTTAACATAAATATTTCAAAAGAAAATAATACATTATAATATAACAAATGAGTCACATCACGAGCTATTAATAAAATTTCAACAAGGTCATTTTGTTGAAGTAATGCGTGCTCCACACAAATGATTTAGGATAGCTCGACCTGAATACTGCCTGAGTTATGAGTTCATTTATATGCGTAAAATATGGTGAGGACACATTGCAGTCAGATTAGCGAGTAGGATTTCACGTATTTATTTTGATTACTTTGGGCTTTTAACCCAATTTTAGTTAATGTTTTGTTAATGTTTGAAGTTCCAGAAGGCTGTGAAAAGTACCGTTTTGTGGCTCTCACTTGATATAACAAACATTTCTCTTTGTTTCCATTATGCTTTGTTAATTTTATAAGGTTTTGTTTTTATCTTCCATCCATACATTAGCCTAGCTAAACCTACAAGAAAGTTGAATATCATAATTGCAATGCTAGGCAGACGAGCCTGTAATCTCAGTGGTTGTAATAAGGTCTTCTGAAGTATGATTATACCAACTCTCTTGCTTCTCTCTTACCTGTTTTTATGACAGCATCTGCTATAAACCTGACACTATATTACTTTTTAGGTGTAAACCTGATTAATTATTTAACATGAAAACCATGCATTTTGAAATAAATCAATGTGTCACTGGTTTAGAACTAATGGCTACAAATTACAACCAAAGACCAAAAAAATATTAGTTAACTATACAAACTATCATTAGCTTAAAAAATATCACTTAATAATCTCACAATTGAAACAATGGATTAGTTGTAATTTTGAGTTTTAATTATCGGTAAGTACTAACAGTACATCAAGTTTAGTTTTCGGCTGTGGCTTCGCTCGCGTCATTTGTTGGTAAAAAGGTAGCCTATGTCCTTCCCCAGCTCACATGACGTCTCTCAATGGTTTTAATATAATTTTTGGGTAATATTATTATTTTTTTCTAAAATAAAATTAACCTACATTTCTCCTTATAACATCTACCTGTCTGTGAAAGCCCTATTGAAACAGTCCAGCCGTTTTAAAAATTAGCCGGGACAAAAACGAAAAATATTGTTTTTCACGTCATTAATTTGTACCTAATTGTGGTAGGACCACGCTGTGGACAGTTCTCTGTCTACAGCCGCGGGCCGGTCCACCCGGGGTAGTACCACACTCTCGCAGAAGATCGACGTCTGAGTAATGGCAATGTGCTATTGCGCTTCGTTCGGTGAGCGAGAGAGCCGGAAGACCAACTGGGGTGGGTTCGAGGTTTGTTATGGCAGGCAGCAGCCTAGCTATACCATTGGCAAAGGTCCATGAGCGGCAGTAACACTTACCATCAGGTGTGCTGTCTGCTTGTTTGTCACCTTAAGCAATAAAAAAAAAATTGTGAATAGCTATTAATTTTAAATTACAAATACATAGATACTTCAGTTTTACTTATATGTATAAATTATAGTCATGTATATTTCATATCATATCATCCCGTATAGTCCTACTGCCGAGCTCGAGCCTCCTCAATATTAGGAGGGAAATTGAACTACTGTCATGACGTCAGTCAGACGGTTTGCTATAGGGTTTAATTCCGAGTTTTCCTTCTCTTACATAGATAAATTATACATATTGTATCTGTTAGTCGTCTTTTAAAATACCTACGGGCAAGATAAGGGGTAATGAATTGTTTTCGCTTATGGTGTTCCTCAAAATATATATGATACCCATGCTTGATTTTAGGCAGGTATTAGTTTGTTGTAAAACAAAATAGTCGCCTACAGTGCCCCTTTTTTTTTAAAGAGACAACACAGCACTAAAAAAATAATCCTTTTATTGCAGGAGATTTTATAAACATATCAGAATCACATCAGAAAAATAACTTGTGGATTATATAAGTATTGTACTGTATGGGAATTGACTCCACGGCATTGGCTGGTATCCTAAACACTTCACCATCTGTGCTGTCATTTGATTTAAAAATAAACACGCCATTATTATTACCGCAAGCCGTTTTGTTATCACGCCACTTAATTTCGTACATACATACATATCATTACGCCATATCCCTTGCAGGGTAGGCAGAGAGAACAGAGTGCCAGAGAACTTTATCTTTGCATACTTCTCTCGCTTCCTCAACATTCATAATTCTCTTCATACACGCTCGCCGGTTTCGGAGACTCTTGACCTACCTTCCTTCAGTGCATGACCGATCTGGTCTAGGTAGGTTAGTTTCGGTCTCCCCCGGTACTTACATCCTTCCTACATTACTTCCTACTTAATTTCAAAACCTAAAAAATTCTATGTGCAGTGCGCCAAAAGAAGTTTTCACTTAAAAAGTTATTGTGAGATACACAAATGACAATCTGTGTGTAATCGGTTGCATTCGTTAAATATATTTTTGTAAAGTTTCTGTACATGGATATATTCTGTAGTGTAGGGTGTGAATTCTATCGGGCGGCGCAGGCACGATTATTGTGCCTGATGCTGCCCTAGCGGTTGGGCAGGCTGGTGATTAGTCTACCACCCTTTTTAGAGGCTGACCGTGAGGATGATGCTCCAACAGCGAAACGAAGTATTGACTTGAAACCCAAGACCCCGAGAGAACCTGAGAAGTACGCCTGAGGCGGATTATTCTGTCGCCTTTGCTCGCCTTGAAATGATCGGATGGAATACTGCCATAACATAGTCTGCCCTCAAAAAAGGGTTTTAAATCAATTAGTTTTAAAAAAAAACATGCTACCATTAGACGGCCTACAAAAGCCTATATTTTTATCTTGATTTTATTTCCATAAGTCTCTAATGGCCGTCTTCTCAAGAGTACATAATTGAATAAAAGGACTTTGTTTATTAAAAGTTTCTTCGAAATTAGTTTCTAGCACGTGTAAGACGCCAGATTTAATATTAAATAATGTAATTTGACAAATACATGTATTTAACTAAGAAAATATCTTATATACCCAACCACTATTAGCATCTCTTACCTTTCTGCCTATCCTCACCTTTCATGACCCATTCACAAGAAAAGAAATAGCAGTGAACGTTATATTCTTCCAGTACTCTAAACAAGGACGATGCCCCGACGGCGAAAGCTGCCGGGGCGTCGACTCGAGAGGATACCCGTGAGAGTAAACGGGCGGGCCACCGAAGACAAAGATCGGGTTTCGGTGGCCTGCTCGCTTGGCGAAGAGAGGTACATGTAGGGCGGGTCTATGGGGTCACGCGCCGCTTCTTCTGGCGCCCCGGAAGGATTTATACATAGCCCGCCGCGAAAAAAAAAGTACTAAAAACAAAACTCTTGAAATTTAGTAAACACATAGTCTTAAATGTTTTTCATTGCTATTTGTATTGTACCATCATTTTATTCGTCGCTATACTCTCCGCTTTCGGTATAGCGTATTCAAACACAATATCACAATAGGTACTATTACGACAGAGATACACATATACAATACGGTCTGGTTCCTATTTACATTTTAACGCAATTGGTGTCTGCCTAAATATTGTTTCATATAATTGATACTGACCCTTTAATCTTATAAGCGTCTGTTTCCACTTGACTATGATATTTAGAATAAATAACTTAATATTAACCCCGGGTAAATGTTTATTGTTAGAGCCAATTTAACGTTATAACAGTTTGAATAAATTGCTTGGATATTAGTTTAATGTAATAAAGTTTATTTGTATAGGAATATCGATGTAATGAATATGATATCTTTGACCTTTCGTGACGAGTTTTAGATGATATTAGTCTACAAGGCTGGTGGGTAACCGCTATCCCGCTTGATAGGCCATCAGAATCAAGATTGTAGTACCCGTGGTTCGCTCATACAATCAAATGAATACGTAGGGTGCTTTACGAGGTAACATGTTTTTTTGCGCTCAGACACCTAGGCTGCTGTTGTCTGCAAAAAAAAACTAACTTTGATCTATTATTGTTTTTTTTTTGTATGTTTATTACGCTTCTACACCTAAACCAATAAATCAAATTTGAAAACTTTTTAGCAATGAAAAGCTGTATTATTTTCGCTCTATACTCCATATTATCTCATGTTTATGATTCAAATCTGGAGAGAATTAATTTTGTACTTTTTAACCTATTATTATTTTTTATTATATTTTTTTTTTATTTTATTATTATTTTTATAAGATACAATTAAAATAACTATCTATATATCCATCAGCCTGTAAACGTCAACTGTTGGACATAGGCCTCCACACGAAATAAAATATCACTCTCGTATAAATACTTAATTGAAAAAAAAAATTTACTTTTAGGCAATTATCAGCATGCTCTTAAGAATTTATTATTCGCCGTAAAAATACTTTTTTAACTATAGTATTTATATAAAGCAATTTTTTTTTATATTTTCTCTCAAAAAATTGCCTCACGCCCGGGCTGGGCGTAATCTGTTACGCCGACAATACACTCGTCACAGCCCGGGGTGGGACGCTGGAGGAGGCGGCACGCATGGCAACTCTTGGCACTGAGGAGATTGTCAGGCGGATTGAGGCGCTGGGGCTAAGGGTAGCCCTGGATAAGATGGAGGCCTTATTATTTCATGGGCCCCGCACCAGTACACGATTTGACACTGTTAGCCGGAACACCCCCGTGGGACTTGAAGGCGGAGATGCTTGCCGGACTGTACCAGCGGGTGTCGGCGACGCGGACAGGTGGCGTCACCGTCTCGCTCAGTGAAATGGCTGCCTGGCGGGGCGACGCCCGCCGTGACATTATTGCCCGTTGGGAAATCCGGCTGGAAAGGCCTCGGTTCGATGTTCGGACCATCGCGACCTTCCGGCCAGTGCTGATGGAGTGGTTGGGTCGACAGCACGGAGTCCTTTCCTTCCTACTGGTGCAGGTCTTGACGGGGCATAGTTGCATCGGCAAGTACCTGCACATGGTCTTGGGAAAGGAGAGGACACCGTCCTGCCACCACTGCGATTGCGACGAGGACACGGTGCAGTATACGCTCGAGGTCTGTGTGGCCTGGGCAAAACAGCGCCGTGAACTCGTCGCAATCATCGGTGCCAACCTGGCGCTGCCGACCATCGCTAAGGCGATGCTCGATAGCGTCAGGAACTGGGACGCGGTCGGCACCTTCTGAAGAGGCGGCGGGGCGGCTCCGAGAGGAAATGCTCTTCGGTGGTACGCTCCGCCGCCGGCGCCTGGGGCGGCGTAGACGCGAGTATCTGCGCCTGATGCTGCCCTAGCCGAGACCGCGGGTGACGACCGGGGAATAGTCCGTCACCCGCAGAGAGGCTGACCGCGTGAGGGCAACGCCCTGGTAGTTAGCTGGGGCGTCGACGGGGGATGGTACCTAAAAGGGTAACCCGCTGGGCTGGCCACGGATGGCAAGGAAGCGGTACCAGTGGCCGGCTCAATGGCGATGGGGAGGAAATACGGTGGGTTATGGGGGGCTACGCGCTACCCTTCTGTCGCCACGGACGGAGAGGGCTACGTGTGTCCGGGTCATAGCCTACCAAATAAAAAAAAATAAAAAAAATGTCTCTCAAAACGGTCAATCCTTTGCTTCTAACTGCCGCGTTTATAAATTCTAATACCATTAGTGTGAATGCTGATGATAGTTTTTAATCCAGCAAAAAACCCATTACCTTAATATTCTGATATGAAAGGTTTCAATTTATTGGTGGCTTGAAATGAAATGCACTTTTATGGTAACCCTTTGATCGGAGCAGGCGTTGCAATGCTTTCTATGATTGCTTTCGTTGATTACGTTAGCCTCTACGACTTTATTACTTTCAAAGCTATTTACGTACTGTATTTTATAAATATTATTACTTATTTTATAACATTTTGCTTTCAAAGTTAGGTAGTGTTGTAGGTTCTCTTATAAAAACTCTGAAAACTGCACAAGTTACAAGTGTCGTGGTTTGATTGTCACGCAAGGCAAGATTTTGGCGACACAAATTAATATCCGAAGCCATTTTTTTTGCGTTGGACTATGAATGTGGTCACGCCCCGTCAAATCGGGCGACGGAAGAGGCGGCGCGCGGCTCATAGACCCACCCTGCAAAGCGCCTCTCTTTGCGGTGCGAGCGGGCCATCGCACTATGGTCAAGCCCCATACAAAGCCGTCTCAAAATCATTTCATGTGCAAGTCGTTGTAATAGAATAAAATTAATAAATTAATATAGTCAAATAAGCTTTCTTTTCGCAATTTTTTAGTTTTTTTTAGTTAATCATAATGTATATAAATAGGCATCAAAGCTAACTCATGTTTAATAACGTAATTTTGACGCAATACGTTACTACAATTCAACGCCACATTACTCAGAAGTTTTTCATATAAATATACAAGTTTTATACATTTTTGGAATGCTTATGATCTCCTCATAACATTTCATAATTAATATTATAAATATTGGTTTAATAAAATACAATTAACCAATATAGTTTAAGATGGTATATTTTTAGTGTTCATTTTTTTTAACGAGACTTTTACCCTTTACCGCTGCTTGCCGCTGTCGAGATATTTATTGTTTTAAGATCTTTATACATTAGTAAATGCAAGGCAAAAAAAAAAATACCAATACTTGCCCCTTTTTACACACGGGGCCAAAACATATCGCGTAATAAAAAAAAAATATGAAGCATCTTCAGAAAAAACAAAGAAACGAAAAAACATGGAATTGATACAAGAGTACGGACTGGACTGTGTGCTCAATGCATATTCTCAAGAGTTACGGTCTATGGGTGAGACGGAGGAGGCCACAATCGTTAATATTATACGAACTTCATCAAGAAATGATGAGAACAAATTTCTTAAATACATAACTGAGAACCCTGAAGACGTTACACCTTTTACAAAGGAAGAAGCAATACGGACATTTATTGACTTAGACCTTAACAAAGAACAGTATGGGAAACTTCGACTTTTTTTGAAGGACAAAAACTGCTCAGTGTTTCCTTCTTATCCAACTTTACTCGAAGCGAAGAAGATGTGTTACCCACCAGATTCGAGCATAACCATTACTAACATAAGTGCAAAAGTGAATCTGCAAGACTTGTTGGATCATACTGTAGCACTATATTACAAATTGGTTCAGTTTATAAAAACGGTTTAAGAAAGTTGAAACTATTCTGTAAATGGGGTTGTGACGGGTCATCAGGGCAGAGTAAATACAAGCAAGTTTTGTCCGAAGAAAGCGATTTTATATCAGATATAAACTTTTTTATTGCTTCACTTGTACCCATTAGACTCATAGATGAGACAACTAATACTGTTGTTTGGAAGAATGAAACCTGCTCATCTGTTAGATATTGCAGACCTATATTGTTAGAGTTTGCCAAAGAAACTCCTGAAAAAACCACGTCTGTTGTGGCTGATATCAACGATCAAAAAAAAACTGTCTCCTTCCCTGATAAATAAGAATGGTGAGGTAATCGAAATTACACATGACCTATTTTTAACCATGATTGATGGTAAAGTGGCACAAGTTTTAACTGAAACTCGTTCGAGCGCTTCTTGTACAGTTTGTGGAGCTACTCCTCGGCAAATGAATAACTTAGAGGCAGTTAGGACACGAGATGTGAACGAAAGTTCATTTCAATACTGACTGTCAACACTACATGCTTGGATTAGGAGTATGGAGATGATCTTACACATTTCCTATAACTTGTCTTTTGAAAAGTGGTCAGCTACTACACCTGAAAATAAAAAAATCAAAGACGAAAAGAAAAAAACTGGTGCAAAAGCGGTTTAGGGAAGAAATGGGACTGCTTGTCAATAAACCTCGTCAAGGCACTGGAAATAGTAATGACGGAAACACTGCTCGAACATTTTTTCAGAATTACTCGTGCTCTGCAAACATTACAGGTGTAGACGTAGAACTTATAAAACGAATGTACATAATACTACAAACTATGTCATCTGGAATGGCTATTGATTCAAAAAAGTTCGGTGAATACGCATATAGTACAGCCCAACTATACGTAAATAATTATAATTGGTATTATATGCCTTCTTCCATGCATAAAATACTTATTCACGAAGAAAAAAATCATTGAGTACTATGCTATTTTACCTATCGGTCAATTGTCTGTAGATGTGCAAGAATCCCGAAATAAGGATTACATAAAGTTTAGACTGCATCATTCTAGAAAGTGTTCAAGAGCGGCTAGCAATGAAGACGTGTTCCATACCTTATTGTACACTTCTGATCCATATATATCAAGTTTGAGAAATACCTCAGAAACAATATCGAAAGAACTACTAGATGAAGCCAAGGCCCTTCTTGCTGTCAATGAAAATCTGTAAAAGCTTGCTGAATTGTGTATATCAATTTTTTTTTCTAGTTTGGTACTATGTTCTACCATTTTATGTAAATTAAACAAGCATATTTTGTATTTTTTTCTTATATAATACATGTCTTTTTTATTTTATTTTTTTAAATTAATTTATAAACAGAATTTTTAAAATCAAAGTTATTTCATTTAAACTTTAAACATTCAAGTATATGTGTGCAAAATTACAGCTCAATTAGTTTTGAAACAACTGAGATACGGAGTTTTGAGACGAAACATACGCGATTTTCCCACTGTGCACCGGTACTCGATCTTCGTCTTCGGTGGCCAATATCCGAAGCCTGGGTGTAATTTATGTCCTTTAATTATATGTAAAGTCCCCTGCAATACAAATATATTATATTATTATATATATTTCGTTAGTACAAAATCTTGTCTGTAAAAAAAAATATTAAAGCTATATATATATAAAAAAAATAATTTAAAAAATCAAAAAACCCGACTGCGTAAAAAGTCACCAAAACTACGTACATAATAAAAAAACTGAAAAGAAAAAAACAAGCACATAGTTGTCCGGTGGTCTAGAATTCCATAATATATTATTGAATAAATACTATTGCAGAAAATGAAATATATTTTAATAATAGAACATGACAACTGAACAGTGGGGATCCATTGAAAAATTAGATTTGCTGTCGAATAAAGGATTGTTCAGTTGTCATGTTCTATTATTAAAATATATTTAATTTTCTGCAATAGTATTTATTCAATAATATATTATGGAATTCTAGACCACCGGACAACTATGTGCTTGTTTTTTTCTTTTCAGTTTTTTTATTATGTACGTAGTTTTGGTGACTTTTTACGCAGTCGGGTTTTTGATTTTTTTAATTATTTCTTTTATTTTGTACTTTTTAGTTATAAATACCTAGTTAGCTATAGTTATCTTATTTATTAATAAGTAGGTAAGTACCTAACTATATATAGTTTTTCGACTGAAGTTGAGTACTAAATCATTAGAAATTGGAAATGGGCGACCGCGTCAGACATTAGATACTTTAGGTAGGACTACCTATGGTATATTGGACAATATACCTACTAGATACTTCAGTATATGTCCATCCACATCCAGTTATATGAATTTTTCGTCTTTTCATCGTAAATTTCTACTGTCTAAAAAACCTATATGTAAGAAAGATTGTTACGAAACTTTAAATCGATATAGATCCTAAACGGCCAGTCAAAAGGAAAAATGTTGAGAGAAAACTTAAAATTATTTTTAAATACCTATTTAACGATACCCCACTCGATATAGTTTGTTGACTTTATTTTTTTAAATTTTCACAATATCGCGTCCAGTAGTCGCCATATTGAATTTTCAATAACGTCATATCTTTAGTGACACTCGCCGGATTAAGAGGAATCGATTGACGTGCGAATCATAAAAATCGGCCCAGGCGTTTGGTATATATAGTGCTTCAAAGGAACATACAAACATACATACATACATACATACATAGACTGTTAAACACAATACCACTCCTTTGCAGTCGGGTAAAAAGAAGAAGCTGACTTACTTAATGACTGACATATCAACGCAGGGCCTAAACTATAAGATAGGATATAATATCTATAAGATAGGATATAAGATAGGATAGGATAAGAAGAATAAGGGTTAGAAACTTGAAATTTTGCACAGGTGTTCCTTTTATAACGTAGAGGAGCACTAAGAAAGGATTTTTGAAAATTCACCCCCTAAGGAGGTTAAAGGTGGTGCAAAGTTAGTATGAAACTTTGCCGTTTTTGAAGTTATTTGAATGAAATTCAGTATGAAGATTCTTCATTAAGAATCATAAAATACGTGTAAAATATTTTTTCGATAATCATCCCTTAAGGAGGTAAAAAGGGAATGTAAAGTTAGTATGAAAGTTCTCTGATTATTGAAGTTATTTATATAAAATGTTGTATTTGGGTTATAAGTTCCTAAAAATTCTTATTGCCGATAACCCTTTTTGTAAATTCAATCCCTAAAAGGAGTGCAAATTTAGTAGGTATAAAAGTGTTTGTATTTATCTACATTATTTCAATAAAATTTTGTATTTAGGTTATTAGTTCTTAAACATTATAATTGGCGATAGGATATCGCTCAGAGTTTAAAGTGTCGATCGTGTGTCTAGACCTTAGCCTGCCAAAAAAAAAAGTGTTGTCGCATCAGGGACGGGTGCGACGCAAGCCGCGAGTCCGTGAAGTAAGAATGAGGATGGTAAGCTGGAATATAGGTACAATGACTAGAAGAGGAAAAGAGCTAGCAGATGTTCTGGAAAAAAAGACGAGTGAATGTAGCATGCGTGCAAGAGAGAAGATGGAAGGGTATGAGAGCTAGAGAGATTGGAACGTGTTCTAAATTTTTCTATTCTGGAGGCGATGGTAAGAGAAATGGAGTGGGTATAGTGTTGGATAAGGAATTGAAAAAATGTTTGACGGATGTAAAGATACTGAATGACAGAATTATAACAATTAAACTGGTTTGGAAAATTTAATATTGAACATTTTATTAATGCGTATCCCACATAGTGAGAAAAGCCATATAGAAGGTGATTTTAATGGACATGTAGGAAATATGAAAGCAGCGTATGAGAAAGTGTATGGCGGGTGGGGCTTAGGGAGGCGAAACGCGGCAGGCGAAACTCTACTGCGGGCTGCGTCAGCTTTCAATTTTGCTGTTGTCAATACTTTTTTTGAGAAGCACGAAGGTCACTTAATAACACATTAAAGTGCGAACCACAGCAGCCAAATAGATTACTTTCTTATTAGAAGAAATAACATATGCGCAGTAGAGGACTGCAAAGCAATACCACGTCAGCCTTAACTTCCCAACATCGCTTACTGTTTCTGGAAGTTAAAATCTCAATGCAAATAGCTAAGTTAGTAGTAAACCTAAGAAGATTGCGTGAAAGAATTTCGGAAGAAAGTAGTTCATAGAATGATTAAGATAAAGAAAAGAATGAAAGAAAAGACTGTAAATGAATGTTGGAATGACATCTCATTACATAGTAATCCCTTACATAGGAAGCCATCGCTTCCTATGTAAGAGAAGTAGCGAAGGATATTCTTGGTGAGACGACGAGTAAAGGAATGATATATACGCGGTGGTAGAATGATAGTGTACAAAAGCTTATGAAAGAAAAGAAGAATGCTTTTAAAGACTGGAAAAGTGTGAGTGTTGATAACTGATGGTGTTGAAAGAGTAAAAAGTATAGCCTATGTGAAATGTAAGAAAAAGAGTAAAAAAATATGTCGCAATTGCTAGAGGTAAGACACTATATACTTTATCAAACTATATTAAAGCGATGACTATATCAAAGTCTCGGTAGTCTCAATGGACAGAAAGAATTATACAGTCTATCGAAAGCGAGAGAAAGGAATGCTAGAGATATTGTGAATGTTAAATGTATATAAGATTGTAATGGTAGAGTTTTAATGAATGATGAAGAAATAAAATGGCGCTGTAAGAGTTATTTTGAAATTAATGAAAAATGAGAACAACGAAAGTAAAATAGAGATTCTATCGACCAATAATATTGGGTCTGGTAGAGGAAGTGAGTATAGATGAAGTAAAAAAGGCTGTTCAGAGTATGTAAAATGGTAAACAAGTTGGCACAGACAGTGTACTTGTACCTGTAACTCTTGGTGATGGATGCTCTGATATCGAAAATACCGAGGGAAGCACTTTGGTGTATGCTGTTTGCAGATGACATTGTTATCGTCAGAGAGGACGCAGTTGAGGTACAGAGCTGATTGAAAAAATGACAGGAGAGGTTAGAAAGAGTTGGCCTTAAGATCAGCTGCACCAAAACTGAAAATTTGTTCTGTAACTTCAGTGGCTTTTCCCAATTCTCTCACATTGTCTTAGATGGGATATCGTTACTGATTTTCTCTAATTTTAAGTACTTAGGCTCGCTTCTCCAAAACGATGGCAATATTGACCGGAAAGTTAGTAAAACTATTCATGCAGGTTGGATGAAATGGCGACAGGTTTTGGGAGCAATATGTGACGCGCGGATGCCCCTTAAACTTAAGCAGAAAATCTACAAGTGTCATTAGATCTGTCGTTATGAATGGATCTAAATGTTGGGCATGGAAAAAGATGGATGAGAGAAGATTGCATTGTATGCTACTGAGACGCGTATGTTAAGATGGATGTGTGGGTTAATAAGATTAGATGAAATAAGAAATTAATATATTAGGGGAATTTAAAAGTGGCATTCGTAATAGAGTAGATCGGGAGCGCGAGATTGTCTTGGTAAGGACGGGTGATGAAGAAAAATGAAAGGCATGTGTCAAGGAGGGTTAGTAATATGCTTGTGGATGGACGTAAGAATCGTGGGAGACCCAAAATGAGATGGATGTATTGTATAAACGAGGATATGTGCATAAAAGCTGTGAATGCATGCACAGGTGACAGCTGAAAAAAGTTTGTATAAGGCAAGATCGTGTTGTGCCGACCCCACTTAGCGTAGAGTGAGGGCAGGCAAATGATGATGATGACCTACTTACCCTAAATGACTACCTCAAAAATTATTAAATATGTCTATAGACGATCTCTTGTAGGCTAATGAAACTACCTCAATATCGCAAACGAAGTTGCGGGTAAAAGCTAGTTAATATTAAATGACAAATATTTCGAAAATTATGACGTTAAAGTCACTTAATTATTAACATGGAATATACTACTCTTAACCTGTCATTACATTAAAAAATATATTCTTCATCATCATTATCATCTCAGCTCATATATGTCCCACTGTTGGGCTCGAGCCTTCTCCATAATGGGAGGGTACTTGACCTACTATACCACGCTGGTCAGACGTGTTGGTATAGGGTTTTCTTTCAAGATTTCCGTCTCTCGTATACGTTTTATATCCCTTAGTCGTCTCGTACGTTCACCCACGGGTAAGATAGGGGGTGGTGAATTGTATTCTTACTCAGTCACCGCACGGAAAGATATAAATATTACTTATAAATATATTAGATTGCAACAAACCTATTTAGACTTATATTAAGTTAAATATATTAAATAAGTTTCAACGAAATTTGGAAATATATGAGGATATATTTTGATTAAAATAGAAGATCTCTTGTAATTTACATTGCCAATTTCCAAACACTCAAAGTTACACTAAAATATTCCGATCCGTTCTATATGAAATTGGAGTTCATAATAAGAACATATTTATGATAATGATATTGACATATATAGTTGAATGCTGACATACCCACAAGAATGTTGTGTAGAATAGTTCCGTACTCTTCACTGGATTTCTAAAATATTTACATACACATAAATATCAGAGTGATGAGAACAGAGTGCCAGAGAACTCTATCCTTGCATACTTCACTCGCTTCCTCAACATTCATAGTTCTCTTCATACACGCTCGCCGGTTTCCTTCAGTACGTGAACAATCTGGTCTAGGTAGGTGAGTCTCGCTATCCTCGGGTTCCTACATCCTTCCACTTTCACATTGTATATCTTCTTAATCAGACGTTCGTTCGGCATTCTTTCCACATGTCCGAACCATCGGAGCATTCCCTTTCGCATCTTTACACCAATACTCTCTTTCATACCTACTCGCTCTCTTACGTTGTCGTTACGAATGCGATCGGTCAGCCTACCTCCACAGATTTGCCGTAGAGATCGCATTTCGACCGCATTAATTTTACTTTCATGCTCTTTTCTGCATACCCAACTCTCGCTTTCATATAGTTATGTTAGGACCACCACTGCGTTATGTATTGCTGCACATGCCTTCTGGCAGAGGTGGTGGCTGCCGAGAAGTTTTCCCAATGCTCCGTTCACTCTATTTCCCGAATTCACTCTTCGCTCTATATCAGTGGTGTACCTTCCATCTTGGCTAAATCCACATCCAAGATATACCAATTCATCCACTTGCTCTAGTACATCATTACCTGTTGTTACTCTTACATCTGTTCTGGCTTCATCTCTTTCGAAGACCATTACTTTGGATTTCCTCACATTCACGCATAAACCCCTTTTCTTGCAATCTTCTGTCATTGTGTCAACTAGGGTTTGCAGGTCATTCGCTGACTGCGTCAGTAGGATTGCATCTTCTGCATAGAGCAGAGCACCGACCACTGAGTCGCCCATATGGACTCCCACATTCGTATCGTTAAGCCTTTGGAGACATTTATCCAGATATATAATAAACAGCCTGGCTGATAGAACACACCCATGCTTAACGTCGATATTGACGTCAAAGTAAAGTGACATTCCATTATCCAGCCAGACACAAGCTCTACAGCCCATGTATCTGGACTTCACATACTGTAGCAGTTTACCGTTAATACCATACTCCGGTAACATGTCCCAAAGTTCCTTTCGTACAACCGTGGCAAATGCTCTCTCCAGATCCACAAAACTGCAGAAAACCCTCTGACCTAGAGCCGGATGCTTATCCGTAATATTTCGCAGAGAGAACACTTGATCCATGCATCACCTTCCCCTCCTGAACCCTCCTTGTGTCTCACGCAGTAAACCATCGGACACCATCCTCATTCTCCTTTCAATAATTTTACTATACAATTTTGCTGCCAAACTGGTCAAGCTTATGGCTCTGTAATTTGCGCAGTCATAACGTCAACCCTTGTTTTTAAACAAAGGCACGATGACTGCACTATTCCAGTCCACGGGAACCATTCCCGAGCTCCAACATAAATTGAGGAGCAACAGGAACGCTTCCCAGACACAGGAACCGCCAAGCTTGATCATCTCGGCAGACACCATATCAATGCCCGCTGCCTTACCATTTTTCAAACTTCTTATCGCCCATTCAACTTCATCCATACTGATGCCATTGGACGACGTTGGTGCTGAATGTTGATTTACTAGACCACATGCAACATCGGCGCCAAACCGAGTATCCGCATACATATCGCCAAAATATTCACTCCATCGGCTTAACACGTCTTGTGTTTGGGAAAGAATGTCTCCACCTTTAGACCTTATTTTATTCATTCTGAAGGCTGACCAACCACATCGAGACTTCTTCACCTCCCTCCAAAAGAGTTTGGTGTTACCCTCGAAGTTTTTAGTCAGCCTATCTTCTGCACTCATATTTGCTCTATCACGTTTCTCTTTCACTAAGGCCTTGGTGTCATTCTTGCATTGGCGATATATTTCTTTCTTCTGTTCAGCCATACTGTTATTCAGATTTAAAGAAGAGACATAGTTCATCCACGCTTTCTTATTTTGCTCTATGGAAGCTGCCACTTCCGCGTCCCACCATGCATCACCATTTATTTTTCTATGCTTCTTTGAGCTTCCACATACTCGCTGTATCTACCATACTCTCTTTCAATATTCTCCAGCATTCTTCTATGTCCGATTGCGGTTGGCTTGCCATCGTCAGCCGTTCTCGGACACCCCCTGCATACTTTTCTCTTACACACTCTTCTGGCAACCTTTCAATCTTTATTCTTTCAAGCCCTCCGAAGTGGACACGCTCTCGCCAGTGCCTCCACTTTCTGAACAGACCACTAAATCTCGCAATAACGAGATAGTGGTCCGTATCGACTGTGGGGCCCCTGTAGGCTCTTGCGTCCAATATTTTGCTTCGGAGGCGACTGTCTACCAAAATTAAATCTATAATACTTCTCTGTTCATTCCTTCTCCATATATACATATGGGTGTCCTTATGTTGGAAAAATGTGTTTGACACAATAAGTTTTCTCTCCATGCATACATCCGCAATGAACCCACCTGCGTCGTTCACTCTCTTATCATGAAATGGACCAAGTACGTCCTCATAGTCAGGACGCTTGGTACCCACCCATCCGTTCAAATCTCCGCATACAATCACGCGTTCACTGGTTTCTGCCTTTGGCTTTCCGCTTCATACTTGTTAGATATTTTGGAGCCGATTTTATAGCCGAGGCCGCGGCTTTCAAGACATTAGGGGCTTCCCTCCCATACGCGGAGATGACTGAGCTGTCATGCCAACTCAGCAAGGGACTTCCCGACTTTGTCGGGACCCTCTGGAGGACTCATTTTCTTTTTCTTCCTTCTGTCATTTTAGTGCAGTGGGGGTTTTAAGTCTCCCCGGGAAACTGGGTACCACTCTAGTGGCTGACTTCTCCGAGTAACCATGCATCCTCTCGCCGAGCGGTGAAACTTAGGATTCGGGATTGTTTTTCGGGAGGGGAATCTACCTCCGCAGTTCCCGGCCCTGAATCTAAGATATCCTAAACTCAGGGACGCGGGTCGGATATGAGAGCCATCTCGTAAGAGCAAGAGACCTCCATACCCTTTGGAAAGGGGACGACGGGGAACTTGCCATCCCGTCCAACGGGATCAAATCGCGCGTGCTCAATCGGCGCAGAGCACGCCGAGACCCGATCGCTGAACTCTTGCCCGTCAGACGGGGAAAAAGGGCTGACGTTTCCAGGGTGCACCACGTGAAAGTGGTTCAGCACCGCACTCCATATTATATAACTTATTCGCCTTTTACAACACCCATAGACAATATAGGGGGTTAATTGTAATCTTATTCTTTCACCATTCAGAATAATAATATAGACATTTGAATATATCTTAAATTTCCAAGATAGTCTGAATATTTTCTTAAATTTAAATAAATTAATAAATTGAGTCCTAATGATATCAGTGTAAATTGATATTACTAAAATGTTTGTGCCATTCTCACGGAGACCGCCAATATGTGGCTGCCGCAGAGATTTCAAGATATACCAAGACCCATTTAAACTTAATATGCTAAATTTAACTAAGCAGGCAAGATTGTTAGCGGGTTATTAGTTGAATTAATTATTATAAGTTAGATAGTACTCGAATTAAATATTATTCTTCAGAATATATAATGAACTAGCAGACCTGGCCACGCGTTGCTGTGGCTAATGTAGCCTCAGTAACACGTGGTGGTTATGCTAATAAATTGTAGCTTATATGAAACATTTGTACGTTTAACATAGTACCATCAATTAAATACTTACTCAATCCAGTCAACAGATACCGCCATCTATTAGAATCGTTTGGAGATAACAGATAATTGTGACTGTCAAATAATAGACAAATGATTTGCAATAAAATAATATTGCGACTATAAATTGAGATGGAAGATATCCTATCTTTTAAGTTGGATCAAACTACAAATGCTATGCAAATTTGATTAATATCGGTTAAGTACTTTATGAGTCCATCGCGGACAAACAACGTGACACGTAATTTATATACATTAAGATTTATGTTATCCCGTATTCGTGGTGCCATACTGCTGCACTTATCGTAGCTTTACAGCCCTTTACTTATTGGCTGACTAGTCAATATTGCCTTCTGTCTCCCGCTTTGCCTGAGAGGGAAGTGGAATCACTCTTTTCCAACTCCTCCTCTTTAACTTTTCTAATTAAATTTGTTACGGGTTCCAAGACAATTAAAATCATCTCCCGGGACTGACTGAGGGTCAAACGTCGGTGTCATTTATGTAACCAGATATGTGAATCAGTTACGCCATAGAGAGTCAGATGTGACTCCAGGCCCAAGTAGTGACACACGTGACCTTCTCGGAATACCGCAAGAGGCTGTGGTAACATATGAAGGGAAGCGATTATAAAATGCATAGAAGTGTAATATAACTAAAGACAATTATTATATTAGTAAATTGTCTAAATAATGTAATGAACAATAAATTAACTATAGGGGAAGGTATGTGGTGTATTTAGGTATAGTGTAAAGTGATTATAAGTACTTTGTGACATGTTAGCATGAGTGTGGGTAATTGGAGAAGATCTTTTCCATCAACCTACACATCTACCTTCAAGCAGTCTTTATTAACCTAGTAACTAACAGTGACCATTGTGGATCCTGGCTTACAGGAGTTACAATGGTGCGAATGTGTGGTGGGATCAGTTTCAATAAAAAAAGAATGTATAATTAAAAACATACGAAAAAATTGCCACAAAATAATTAGATACCTTTGGAGTACTGAGTAGTTTTAGTCGTTGTTCTAAAAGCCCACGTGGTGACGAAGTAGGAATACGATTTACCACCCCCTTTCTTTCTCTTGGGTGATCATAAGATACCAAAGGACGCAATCAAATAACGTCACTGCAAGAGAAAGAAAACTGAATATGCAACCTTATACCAACCCTTTTAACTAGCTGGTAAAATAGATTAATTGCACTAAGACGTGTCCTGTCTTGCATCAAAACTATGATATTTAACCGTGAACAAAATGGGACCAATATATGATATAATTTCTGGATTTAATATTTTTTTATATCTCATCATCATCATCAGAGTTCTCTGGCACTCTGTTCTCTCTGCCTACTATGGATATGGCGTGATGATATGTATGTATGTATGTATCATCATCATCATCTCATCTCATCATCTCAGCCCATATATGTCCCACTGTTGGGCTGGGGTCTCATCCATAATGGGAAGGTAATTGACCTACTATACCACGCTGGTCAGACGTGTTGGTATAGGGTTTTGTTTCGAGTTTTCCTTCTCTCGCATAGATGTTATATGCGTTTTATATCCCATGTCGTGCGGTGTTCCGCAGGGGTCGGTTCTGGGGCCGACTCTGTGGGACATCGGGTACGACTGGGCGTTGCGAGGGAGTCTCCCTCCCGGGCTGAGCTTGATATGCTATGCTGACGATACGCTCGTCACAGCCCGGGACAGGACACTCGAAGAGGCGGCGAGCCTGGCCACTCTCGACACCGAGGAGATGGTCAGGCGAATCGAGGCGCTGGGGCTCAGTGTAGCCCTAAACAAGACGGAGGCCCTCTTATTCCATAAGCCCCGTGTAAGGCCGCCTATCGGCGCCTCGATAGTCGTCAACTCCATCCACATCAGTATCCAGGCCCATATGAAGTACTTGGGCCTAGTGCTGGGCGGCGTTCTGGGAGTATTTCCACCGAATTGCTCCCCGGCTGGTCGGCGCGGCGTCCGCCCTATCACGGCTCATGCCGAACGTGGGCGGACCCAGCTTTGAGGGCCGACGGCTGTATGCGGGGATGATCCGCTCGATGGCCATGTACGGCGCACCCGTGTGGGCGAGGTCTCCGACCTCTACCGGCGGGTGACCTCAGTGCGCGACGAGGGTGGCTCCCCATCACTTAGCGAGATAGCCACCTGGCGCGAGGTGGCCCGCCGAGACGTCATCGATCGCTGGGCTACGCAACTGAGAGGCTCGCCGGCCCGTATTGACGGTGTAGATGGAGTGGCGGCACGGAGTCCTCTCTTTCCGGTTGGTGCAGGTGTTGTCGGGGCACGGGTTCTTCGGCAAATACCGGCACACGATCGTACGGAGGGAGTCGACTGCGTCCTGCCACCATTGCGGCAGTGATGAGGACACGGCGCAACACACGCTGGAGGTCTGCGTGAACTGGGCGCGGCAACGCTGTGATCTCGTCGCTGTCATCGGTGCCGACCTGACGCTGCTGGCTGTCGCGAAAGCGATGGTCGACAGCATCAGGAACTGGGACGCGGTCGCCGCCTTCTGCGAGGCTGTCATCTCGTAGAAGGAGGCCGCGGAACGAGTCCGGGTGGAACCCCGTGATCCGAGCCGCCGCCAGTGGCCAGGGCAGCGCAGGGGTAAGTATCTGCGCCTGATGCCGCCCTAACCGAGGCTTCGGGTGATCGGACCGGGGAATTGTCCGGTCACCCGATGTGAGGCCACCGCGTGAGGGAGACGCTATCGGAGCATCGACATGAGAGGAACCCGCAAGGGTAAACCGCCGGGCGGGCCACCGAAGACAAAGATCGGGTACCGGTGGCCCGTTCGCACGGCGAAGAGAGGTTTTTGTAGGGTGGGTCCATGGGGTTGCGTGCCGCCTCTTCTGTCGCCTCGGATGATTTGTCAGGGCGCGACCACATCCATGGTCCACCTTGCGGGGAAAAAAAAAATATGTGTTTTATATCCCTTAGTCGTCTCGTACGATCACCCACGGGTAAGATAAGGGGTGATTAATTGTATTCTTACTCCGTCACCTCATGGAATGTCATCATCTGAGTTCCTATAAATCCAATGCTGGGTTACAGCCTCCTCCACAGTGGGAGGGAAATCGATCTATATCATGCTGGTCATATAAATTTTTGTTTCGAGTATTCCTGCTCTTCTATAAATGTTTTCAGAATATAAAATATCCCGTAGTTATATAGATATAAAAAATATAGCAATATCAAACATAGTTATATCCCAAATTCAACTAAAACCTGCAAGAGTGAGGCCTAAAAACAAAATTTTATTTACCAGATGCTTTCTACTAACAATTTGATTCGGTTTCCAGTTACAGTTGTATTCTGTATTTGTATTTTTACAGCCCATTTTACTTACGAAATGAAAAAAACCAAGACAACATTTCCATTCTTCCGTGTTTCCGTGAATACCAAAGTGTTTTACATATTTCATGGAATCCAAACAGCGTTGAAAGATGCTTCTATATAATTTCTATTTTATGGTAACAAGAAATAATTAATATTCAACGAAACACACACTCTACTATCAGAATTGTGTTTCGTACTCCTAAATTGCATGAGTTAGAGTAAGTGAGCCAATTCTACCTACCGCGGGCGTTCGCTAAAACTTTGCTCATATTTAATTTGGCTTTGCTAGTCTGATTATTGTTACATAAATGTTATAATATTAACATTAATATTGCGCGTTCAGTTTAGCATTAAATATTAATTGTAATATCCTTATTTTTTTTTTTTTTTTTTTTTTTTTTTTTTTTTTTTTTTTTTTTTTTTACAAACTTAATAGGCTTCAATCATCATGGAGGAGGTGGGGCCCGATCTGTCGGACGCTCAGTATGGGTTTCGGAGGGGGCGTTCGACCATCGGGGCCCTATTACGCCTGAGGCAGGCGGCCGCGGAGGCCGTCGCCGGGAAGGGAGTGCTGTTGGCGGTGTCGTTGGACATCGCCAACGCATTCAATAGTCTGCCATTCGGCTGCATCAGGGAGGCGCTCCGGTTCCATGGAGTGCCCCTGTACCTCAGGCGGCTGGTGGCAGACTATTTGGAGGGCCGCAGTATCCTCTGCGCGGGTCCCGCAGGGGACATTGTGCGGACGCCCATGTCGTGCGGCGTTCCACAGGGGTCGGTTCTGGGGCCGACTCTGTGGGACATCGGGTACGACTGGGCGTTGAGAGGGAGTCTCCCCCCCGGGCTGAGCTTGGTGTGCTACGCTGACGACACGCTCGTCACAGCTCGGGGCAGGACACTCGAAGAGGCGGCGAGCCTGGCCACTCTCGGCACCGAGGAGATGGTCAGGCGGATCGAGGCGCTGGGGCTCAGGGTGGCCCTAAACAAGACGGAGGCCCTACTTTTCCATGGGCCCCGTGTGAGGCTGCCCATCGGCGCCTCGATAGTGGTAAACTCCATCCACATCAGCATCCAGGCCCATATGAGGTACTTGGGTCTGGTGCTCGACGGGCGATGGTGGTTCCGGGAGCATTTCCGACAGATTGCTCCCCGGCTTGTCGGCGCGGCGTCCGCCCTTTCTCGACTCATGCCGAACGTGGGCGGACCCAGTTTTGAGGCCCGACGGCTGTATGCGGGGGTCATCCGCTCGATGGCCATGTACGGCGCACCCGTGTGGGCGAGGGCTCTGAACGCCCAGCTCAGGGCGGTTCTGTGGAGGCCACAGAGAGCCATGGCGGTCAGAGCCATTCGCGGGTACCGCACGGTGTCGACAGAGGCGGCGTGCCTGTTGGCCGGGACACCCCCGTGGGACCTAGAGGCGGAGATGCTCTCCGACCTCTACCGGCGGGTTATCACAGCGCGCGAGGAAGGTGGCTCCCCATCGTTGAGCGAGATAGCCACCTGGCGCGTGGATGCCCGCCGAGACGTCATCGCCCGTTGGGCTACGCGGCTGGAGAGGCCTAGGCACGGTGTGGAGACCGTTGAGGCCCTCCGGCCCGTATTGATAGAGTGGATGGAGCGGCGGCACGGAGTCCTCACCTTTCGGCTGGTGCAGGTATTGACGGGGCACGGGTGTTTCGGGTTGTACCTGCACAGGGTCGTGTATAGGGAGTGGACTCCGGCCTGCCACCACTGCAGGAGTGACGAGGACACGGCGCAACACACGCTGGAGGTGTGTCCGGGATGGGAGCGGCAGCGCCGTGACCTCGTCGCTGTCATCGGTGCCGACCTGACGCTGCCGGCCGTCGCGAGGGCGATGGTCGACAGCATCAGGAACTGGGACGCGGTCGCCGCCTTCTGCGAGGCTGTCATCTCGCAGAAGGAAGCGGCGGAACGGGCAAGGGAGGATTCCCGCGCTCCGGGCCGCCGCCAGCGGCCGGGGCGGCGCAGGCGCGAATACCTGCGCCTGATGCCGCCCTAACCGAGGCTTCGGGTGATCGGACCGGGGAATTGTCCGGTCACCCGACGTGAGGCCACCGCGTGAGGGCGACGCCCTGACGGCGAAATCTGTCGGGGCGTCGACGAGAGGAACCCGCGAGGGTGAACCGCCGGGCGGGCCACCGAAGTTAAAAATCGGGTCCCGGTGACCCGCTCGCACGGCGAAGAGAGAGGAGTTTTACGGTGGGTCTATGGGGTCACGCGCCGCCTTCTCCGTCACCCCGGACCGATTTGGCGGGGCGAGACTAATCCATAGTCCACCAAAAAAAAAAAAAAAAAAAAAAAAAGGCTTCAATCATCATTCTCCTACTCTTATCCCAATTAGTTATCGGTCTATACAATATGTAATCTTTTTTGGTAGTACATATTGAACAAGTTTTTTTTTTTTTTTTTCTATTTATTTAAGGAACTTTTATACAATAAGTACATGTCAGTTCCGTTTGAATCTAATACAGGTTCTATACACTTATCGACTACTAATATATAAAAATAAATGTTTAGCAGCGTCTGACGTTGGTGAGGCTAGCACTTCATGGAAGGTGCCCATATTTAACATATTTAAATTAAAGTTCCTCATCAAAGTCTCTCGTTCCGACTTAAATCGGACACATTCAACCAACAGGTGTTGCACATCTTCGGGGACCCCGCACACGTCACAATTAGGAGATCCTCTGACTTTCATCATATATGCAAACCTGTTTAGTGGCATATGTCCAGACCTAAGTCTGAACGCTGTTACACTTAAATTTCTATTTAACTTTGCATTAATAAACCAAGGTATACGAGGTGGCTCACAATTCAGAGTTTTGTACCATATACCCTTCTCTAATGATCTTTTGTCAAAAGATTCTTTCCATTCATGGTAGCATTGCTTCTTGTAATAGGGTTGATATTCCCAACATTGTGGCAAGACACATATTTCAGTCCCTTCTATAACACACTTTTTAGCTAGTAGGTCAGCCTCCTCGTTGCCTTTTACACCTATGTGTGAAGGAACCCATTGCAATCTCAAACATATATTTTTGGAGTAAGACTCATATATTACCGCCAGAATTGCATATGCTACTGGTGAGCCTCTGAAGCCAGAGGCGCATCGAGCTATATGTAATAATGCACTTTTACTATCTGTACATATGAGAATATTTCTATCATTAAATGTACAAGCATGTAGTATCGCTTTTGAAATTGCTATGAGTTCCATCGACATAACAGATAATTCATACACAGATTTAAAACAATTATTTACATTATCAATATTTGATCTTTGTACATCATAAAATGCAGCTGCACATCCCTTTTTATTCTTTGAACCATCTGTAAAAATAGTATAGTAACCTTGATATTTAGTTTGTAAATATGAAATAACATTGTATTTTAAAAAATTACAATCATGCATCCGTTTGGCTTTCTTAACAGTGTCCAACTCAGTGTTGATTACATTTCTAACGTTAATATTTGTAACCCAAGTTTTCATCTCAAACATGTGTAGCTTGGAAGATGACGATATAGGCTTATTCTTGATGGAATCAAAAACCTTAATTAATAACGGCACTTTCTTATTGTTCCAATACGGTTTATTATATTCACTACTAAGCTTTGTTAATTTTTTTGTTAATTTTTTCGTAGTACATATTGTACAAGTTATCAACAATAGTTTTATGTCCGGTCGCCTGCCAGACGGCAACCCTCCTTAGGAATGTAATTGTTGACTAAACGGCCTCAGTTGGTCCAAGTCGTTATAAGGCTCTTAGTCGTCTTTTACAACATCCACGAGCAAAGTAAGGGTTGGTAGTATTCGTAACCTACCACATAGCTACTTAATAGGTCTCAATGTTTATGCGAATACAATACATATAATTATCATTGTTCAGTACAGTGACGGAATTAGAATACAATTCACTATCCTGTATATTTCCCATGTGTGTCGTAAAAGATGACTCATCTCATCATATCACCTCATATATGTCTCACTATTGGGCTCGAGCCTCCTCCATAATGGGAGGGAAATTGACGTACTATACCACGCTGGTTAGACGTATTGGTATAGGGTTTTGTTTCAAGTTTTCCTTCTCTTACGTAGATGTTATATTTATTTTGTATCCGTTAGTCGTCTCTTAATATCACCCACTGATACGATAGGGTGTGAAAAGATTACTAAGGAATAGAAACGGAAAACTCGAGGGTTTTATCTTTATCTATATGACCAACGTGGTATAGTAGGTCAATTGCCCTTCTATTGTGGCGGATACACGAGCCCAATAGTGGGACGTATATGGGCCGAAACAAAACCATTTTTAAAAGATTTGAAGTCTCCATGAACATTCATGCTGTAACTTATACGAATTGCTTTTTTTTTGGACCAATGCCACCAAAACAATATTAAATCGTTGTAAACTTAATACAAATCTTTTATACTTCTATAGGCCATAGGTGTCGCCTACAGTAATTGATTCCGAGACCTCTACATTTCAAACAAAGCAAGTTATTAGATTCTCCATAGGACAATAGGAATTTAATAGATTAAAAGCAATCCTTGCTGTACTAGTTTAATCTAGAAATGAGTCATCCAAACGATACTTGTAATGAATGAAGACGCAACGTTAGTTAAGCAAATGTGGAATTTGGCAAAACGCCGTGTGCCTGAACATTTGCTTCAGTTTAGGGAAGACCTAACCTAAATGTTTCCTTTCAAAATTATCATATACATTCGTAATATTATTGCTGGAAAATTTAATTCATTCGGGTACAATTAATGTTTGAGATATATAATATAATATGAGAATAAATTTAGAAATATAATTGCTGCAAGTTTATATTATAAAGGTTTTTATCTAAATAATTTATACTTAAATAATATAATTTATATATCACTAACTATTCGGTTGCTAAAATGGTTTAAGTACTGATATTTTCTACCTGATTTCTATAAATAGCCCTATGCAGGAGTAATTTTTATGACGACCGGCGCCCTCGGCGGCGCCGGCGCGAATACCTGCGCCTAATGCTGCCCTAGGCGAAGCATCGGGTGATCGGACCGGGGACTAGTCTGGTCACCCGAAGTTAGGCCACCGCGTGAGGATGATGCCCCGATGGCGAAAGCTGTCAGGGCATCGATTCGAGAGGAACCCGTGAGTGTAAAAACGGTTGGGCGGGCCATCGAAGGCAAAGATCGGGTACCGGCGGCCCGCTCTCACAGCGAAGAGCGGCGCTTGGCAAGGTGGGTCTATGGGGTCACGCCCCGCCTCTTCCGTCGCCCCGGACCAATTTGGCGGGGCGTGACCATTTCCACAGTCCACACAAAAAAAGGAAAGGAGTAATTTTTATGATCCAAAAAAACATTGTTCTGAATGACAATGAATCTGGCTGTAGTTTGTGTTTTTTTATTATATGCATAAAAAGTCCCTCGCGATACACAAAATTATGCCTTAATAACTTAATCGAAAGTGTCGTTCGTTCTCAAAACAAACAAAAAAATAGCTCACCTCAAACTTTTTATTCTAAAGAACATACATACATACACACACACATATCATCACGCCATATCCCTTGCAGGGTAGGCAGAGAGAACAGAGTACCAGAGAACTCTATCTCTGCATACTTCACTCGCTTCCTCAACATTCATAATTCTCTTCATACACGCTCGCCGGTTTCGGAGACTCTTGACTCCACCTTCCTTCAGTACATGACCGATCTGGTCTAGGTAGGTTAGTCTCGGTCTCCCTCGGTACCTACATCCTTCCACTTTCGCATTGTATATCTTCTTAATTCTAAAGAAAAAAATGACAGTTCTGATTAAAGTGAAATTCTAAGGAAGGTTCACTTTAATCAGAACTGTCATTAACTAATATGTCCTAGACGAAGATTTATCACCAAAAGGCTCAACGAAAGGGAGCGTTAACAATAGACAAGGAAATAAGGTTCACGAGAGGTGATCATAATAGAACTACGAGGCTAACAGCAGACAACCATTGAAAGTAATGAACTATATATATAATCTCGCGCCAAAATATTAATGTTTTTCCACCTTTAATATTGAATACAACATGTTTTTTTTTTGTTTTTAATGATATTTTTTTTAAATGTTCATAGTAATATTGCTTCGAGATTGTGTGGTAGCGGCTACGAATATTACCAACACTTACTTTGCTCGTGGATGTCGTAAAAGACGACTAAGAGCTTAAAGCTCTTAACGACCTGGGTCAACTCCATCTGATGCCGTTTGGTCCATAATTACATTCCCAAGGAGGGTATGACTGCTGGCAGGCGGCTGATCATAAAACTATTGCCAATAAATTTTATATAATGTACTATTAAAAAAGAGTACATATTGTAACGACCCCAAGTAATTTGGATAAGAATAGGAGAATGATGAATGATGAGACAAGAACACCATAAGCCAACTACCAACGAACTATCTATTAAGTTATCCAAGTACACTGGTGGATATTTGTCTTCCTAAAGGGGTTATAATGCCATAATCGCCACCCTTGGTAAGCGGGTTAGTAATCGCAGTTGGTATTTTTAGTTACCCAGGAGAACGCTACTATTCATAAGATTTCGCCAATAATACAATTTAGATTAGAAGTTCGAGGATTTACTCTAAATTCTAGGAAGTTAGACGAATTAAGTTTTGTTGCTGGTTTACGAATTTTCTTTTAATTTGATTGATTGGTTTACCCTAGAAACTCCCATATGGTATTATATTATCCATATTTATCTTTAAAATTACTATAACCTCAAGCTACAATTATGCGGCGGGGCTGGTCCGTGAGGATCTCCTCTACGACGACACGCACCCCTCGCTGGCGCTTTGGGCGGTGCAGGCGCGACTACCTGCGCCTAATGCCGCCATAGCCAAGGCAGCGGGTGACTGGACCGGGGATTATTCTGGTCACCCGGAGTGAGGCCATCGCGTGAGGATAACGCTCCGCGGCGAAAGCTGCCGGGGCATCGCCTAGAGAGGATACCCGCGAGGGTAGACCGCCGGGTGGGACTGAAGACAAAGACCAGGTCCCGGTGGCTTAGTGGTACGGCGTCAAATTCAAATTCATTTATTATGCATAAAACCTGCGAGGGCACTTACATATTGTCAGTTTTAATATTTGAATTTAATCTAATAAACTACCACCGGATCGGAACTAGACCACTACTGAGAAGATCTGGCAAGAAACTCAGCGGGTTTGTCTATTATTGTCATTTCTTTTTAATATGTTTTTCATATAAAACAATTATGGTACATATTAAGTAAGAAATAGCTCCAGTGTGATGCCCTTCGAGCCCAATAGTTAAATATAATGTAAAATAACCAATGGCTGGACCAGATTCCACAAGCGGCACCCGATCACGAGTTAACTACTAGAGCAGCCGCCACTCTCTCAACCACCTTGGAGGGAAGGGAGAGACCCGCTCCACACAGCTACCGCAAGTAGACCTTTCAGTGAGCATGACCAATACCATGTACTACAAACGCTAACCAAGGTCAAAACTCGTTAGGAAAAACACGTTACGCTTTACATGTATGTAAAATTATTATAATAAAAAACGAACAGTTTACAAGACAATGTAATGGCTGAATGAGGAGCTGCTCATAGCCAGTCGATAGGTACGTTGCTGATTCTACGGTGTCATGCGCCGCTTTTTCTTAGTCGCCGCGGACGGGTTAGCGGGGCGTGACCGCGAGTAGCCCGCTGCCAAAAAAAGGTGCTATTATGTTGATGACAATTTGAAGCATCAGAAAAAAAAAATACATTAACTATAGTTTAATTTTATAGTTAATATAATCTGTCACGATATCATCTTCTTTTTTTGTGTATTGACAATGAGCTAATTATACGAGCTATTGTTGCTAGTGTCGAGTCATAATTTTTTTCACGTCTTTAGTCTCTACAGATTCGTCATTGTCCGTCAGTAAGTCAAATCGTCACCCTCAACAATGCTATGGCTACACTGTTAATGGTGTCTTATAGGATTTTTTGTGGAAAACGAAAACTTTGTAAAGTACTTTTATATTATACTAGCTCCTGCCCACAGCTTTGCTCGCGTAAAAGGTTGCTTTCATAAAGTTTTTCATCCCCTATTTATATTTTACCCCTTAAGGGTAAATTTTTTACACAATTTTAATGTCATATTTATTTATATCTATCTAAATGACGATATTTCCTTATAACTTTTCATCCCCTTTTACAACTCTTTTTTGCATTAAAAAGTAGCTTATGTCCTTTATCAGGCTCTAGACTATCTGTGTACCAAATTTCATTTAGATCAGTTCAGTATTTTTGGCATGAAAGAGCGACAGACAGACAGAGTTACTTTGGCATTTATAATATTAGTAAGGGTTCTTACACTTCAGTATTTCCATCAAAATTATCTAATACAACACTTTAAACACTAAGATATCGAATATAATATAATACCATCACATGGCGTTTTTAGATTGCCGCTAAAAGTCCCATGATATATGTTCACTACCGTCCCCCACTAACCTAGGATGCGCAGTGGAAGGGAACACCGGGTCAGCGAGGGGAACAAATGGGTAATAACAATGGCTTGCGATTACGCAAGGCTATTTAAAGTTCTCTTGAATGTACTAAACAAGAACCGATAATTGTAAAACTTACAAGTAGGTACCGCAGAGACAGCTACAACGTAACCTAACTCAGCGTTCAGTCTGGCCAGACAAATAGAACCTAACTGAGGGGTCACTTAGCTTTGTATCCAAAGGCGCGGTGACGACAGCCGCCTCGTACAACTCAGGGCTTCGGACTTGCTACTTGCACACTTGTTCTTTTCCTTTACCTTATCCCATTTATTTGGGGTCGGCTCTCCTCGTTCTCATGCGCCAGGACTGTCTATCCTGGGTTGTCGTTGACGTCATCTGGGCGCGCTCCAAATCCCTGGATACCGTGGACCACCAGGTAGCAGGTGGGCGTCCAACACCTCTTTTGTTATTGGGGAGGGCCAGCGCTTTTCTTACAACATGATCGTCGCCACGTCTCATGACATGTCCATACCATCTCAAACGCTGTTCCGTGAGTTTTGCCGTGATAGGCGCAAACTTGAAACTTCCTCTGATGTGTTCATTTCTCACTTTATCGAGTCTAGTTACACCTGCTGCCCATCTCAGCATTTTCATTTCATTGGTATGAACTTTCTGTTCGTGCACTTTTTTGATCATCCAACACTCAGCACCATAAGTCAAGGCAGGTCTTATAGCCGTTTTGTATACTTTGCCTTTGGTTTTTATGGGCATGCGTTGATCACAAAGGACTCCTGTTAAGGCACGCCATCTTTGCCATGCAACGTTGATGCGATGGTTGACATCACGATCGATGTTTGTATCTGATGTAAGCACTGACCCAAGATACTTAAATTGTGTCACCTTTGGAAGTGGTGTTCCCTCCAGACGTATACGTGAGCCTTGCGTATCGGGCTGGTATAGACATTCTAAATGCTCAGTTTTACTTCTGCTGATTCTTAGACCGTTACTCTCCAAAGCATTTCTGCAGGCTTCCAGGGTTATCTCCAGATTTTGTGCACACTTGTCCACAAGCACCACATCGTCAGCGTACAGAAGGCACCAAGGAAGAGGTGACTGAATATCTCTGGTGAGAAAGTCCATTACGAGGTTGAAAAGTAAAGGACTCAATGCCGAGCCCTGATGCACCCCCACGCTCACCTCAAATGACTCGCTGACTCCCACTGGACTTCTTACTCTAGTATTGATACTATCGTACATATCTTGGACAGTTTTGATGAAGTTCAGGTACTCCTTTCGTTCTCATAACATGCCAGACTAGCCTTCTAGGTATTCGATCAAACGCTTTCTCTAAGTCTATGAAAACAAGGTGCAGGTTTTCTCGGTTGGAACGATGTTTTTCCATTAATATTCTGATGACCAAACTGAAACCAAACTGATTGTCCGATATGGATACTATGGCTACGAGGCGCTGGTTTATTATCCTTTCCCATATCTTTAAAGTGTGAGATGTCAGCTTAATGCCCCTGTAATTTCCACATGAGCCGACATCACCCTTGTTCTTGAAAAATGGTACTAGGAAACTCAGGCGCCAGGAGTTCGGGATATTCATGGTCGTCAGTATCACGTTGAACAGCTTTGTGAGCCATTTCCATCCGGTAGGGCCCACCATCTTCCAAAGATCTGTTGGAATCTCGTCCGGGCCAAGAGCCTTATGGTTTTTCATTTTGCTTATTGCCATTTGGACTTCATCTATAGTGATTTCAGGTATAGGCCCGAGAACTGGTGCAGCGTGTTGTAGTTGCTGGCTGGGAAACTCCTCGTTCAACAGCTCCTTGTAATACTGCTTCCATCTATTGTTAATATCTGTATTTGATGTCAACAGCTATCCGTTAGCGCTTCGAATGTATTTATTCATTTTTATGTCCATCGTAGACTTGTTACGCTGCTTCGCAATTTTAAATACCTCATTATCGGTTTTGGCATCATCGAGTCTGCGGTAGAAATTTTCTTTCGACTTTGCTATTGATTGGGCCACTATCCGTTTCACCGATTTTTTAGCATTTTTGTAGGCTATCCGATCCTCGTCGATTTTTGTCAGTTGCCACTTCTTGAAAAGTTCTCTTTTAGTGCTGATTTCTTGTCTAACTTCCTCGTTCTACCATGTGGGATCTTTGTTAGTACTTACTCCACCTTTAGCGACTCCCAAGATGTTAGTTGCTTTCTCCTTACAAGTTCTTTCAAAGTTAGACCACATAAGTTCAGCACTTGAGTCGTCTGTGACATCATTTGCCAGGTAAGCTCTTAGAGTTCCTACAAGTTCTTCGCCCTTCTTCGTATAAAGCAGGCGCCATTTAATTTTTGGAGTTCTGTCCTTGTGGATTTTAATAGGTCTTGGTAGCAGGAAGTTTGACACTAATAACCAGTGTTGTGATGTAAGCTCCTCTCCCGGGATTACTTTGCAATCCTTGAAACACTTCAGTGACTCTCTTTGGCAAATTATAAAATATATTTGAGTACAATTTCCGGACTTGCTACTTGCACACACAACTTATAAATGTTCACAAATATATAGTTCTACTCAACTCGCGTACATTACCGGCACACAAAACAAAAGGTGGAGCGCGATATTATAAATACCAAGATTCCACGGCTTTAGTGAACAAAAGGCGTAGCAATCACAAAAATATATGCATACGCGACCGTTACTTCCAACGCAAGTTTTTGGCCGGCTCCGAGCCAACCGCGGACCAAAAAATTATGAACTACCCTGCATGGTATTAATTAAACTCTAATAAAAATGTTTGGTACCGAACAATATATATAGATATATCTATCTGACACATTTTTATATTGACAAAACCCATATTTCTTATATTTTTTTTCTTATATTCTTCAATTGTGGTAGGACCATGCTGTTGACAGTTCTCTGTCTACAGCCGCGGGCCGGTCCATCCGGGTACCACACTCTTGCAGAAGATCAACGTCTGAGTAATGGCAATGTGCGCTTCGTTCGGTGAGCGAGAGAGCCGGCAGCCAAACTGGGTGGGTTTGGAGATTGTAATGATAGGCAGTGGCCTAGCTATACCCTTGGTATAGTAAAGGTCCATGAGCAGCAGTGACACTTACCATTAGGTGTGCTGCTTGCTCGTTTGCCACCATAAGCAATAAAAAAAAATAGTATTCTAAAATTCCCTATAAGGTTTTAGTGCAATAAAAGGTCGATTGTGAATTGTCATATATATACTGAAATGTAATCTGTGTGTTTATACTTTAACATATCACAAATAATCATAAAGATTACCAATAGGTCAGCACTATTCAATACATTTGCCAAATACCTTTAGTGCTACAGTCAATTTACTTAATTTGACTTACCGAACAAAGGGAACAGAAGCTCTAAAGGATATTATGGTAACTCAAGCTTAGCTGGCACGTTTGGTACGCAAATCCCAATCTCAACTAAAAGCATCATAGAATCCCCCAGTCACCACTTATTCCTTGTTTTTTCTCTTTTCCAATATCATAAGCCGATTGGTATTTCGTTTCAAAGCGACTGTAATATTATATTTCAATTTTATATTTACTTACTTAACATTATTTTTTGGTAAATTATTTTGTTATATTAATTGAATTAATTTGATTGTATCGAGTTATTAATTCATGTTTATTATAGTATGATACTTTGATATTTCATCCGTGTGGTGACGGAATAAGGATATAATTCACCACCCTCATCTTTCCCGTGGGTGACCGTAAGCGATGACTAAGGAATATAAAACGCATATAAGATCTATGCAAGAGAAGGAAAACTCGAAACATAACCCTATATCTACGTCTCACCAGGGTGGTTTTGTAGGTCAATTTCGCTTCTATTATGAGGGAGGCTCGAGCCCAACATTGGAATATATATGAGCTGAGATGATGATACTCGGTTTTTAAAGCAAAAAAAGTGTGTGTCAGCTCCGACGCACGACTGGAGTTTCCTCCTTAAGTACGATTGTCAAAACAGGCGCAATAAAAGCTCATTTGACTAAAAATAATATATATATATTTTTATTTACATTTATTAAAACTGTTCAGTGAAGTATTATCTCACGTCAGAAAGTGAAAGGTGCGCAGAATAGGTTGCGCACC
This sequence comes from Lymantria monacha, assembly GCA_905163515.2. Lineage (NCBI taxonomy): Eukaryota > Metazoa > Arthropoda > Insecta > Lepidoptera > Erebidae > Lymantria > Lymantria monacha. The sequence continues at coordinate 12,185,295 of LR991106.1, forward strand.
AAAAACGTAACGAGGTCATTCGATCACTAGATTTTATTTACTCCTCAATTTTTCTCATACCGGGCGCCTTATATGAAAATCGATTCTTAAGGAGTAAACTCCAATAATAATTATAATCTTATTCCAACTACTTGGGGTCGGCGCAATATGTACTCCTCTAACATCTTACTTATTATAATACATACATACATAGCCTCACGCCTATTGCCCAGAGGGGTAGGCAGAGACTAAGGATTGCCACAACCCACGATCTTGACATACCTCCATCGCTTCATTCACGCTCATCACAGTCTTCATGCATGCTCTACGATTACGCGTACTCTTAATCTGACCTTTCACTAACACATCTTCAATTTGATCCAGGAAAGTACGACGTGGTCTTCCCCTTGTAATCGTCCCACTCACACTCGCTTTGTATACTTGTTTAGTCAACCTTTCTTCACTCATTCTTTCCACGTGTCCAAACCAACTCAGCATACCCTTTTTACCCGACTGCAAAGGAGTGGTATTGTGTTTAACAGTCTATGTATGTATGTATGTATGTATGTATGTATGTATGTATGTATGTATGTTTGTATGTTCCTTTGAAGCACTATATATACCAAACGCCTGGGCCGATTTTTATGATTCGCATGTCAATCGATTTCTCTTAATCCGGCGAGTGTCACTAAAGATATGACGTTATTGAAAATTCAATATGGCGACTACTGGACGCCATATTGTGAGAATTTAAAAAAATAAAGTCAACAAACTATATCGAGTGGGGTGTCGTTAAATAGGTATTTAAAAATCATTTTAAGTTTTCTCTCAATATTTTTCGATTTGACTGGCCGTTTAGGATCTATATCGATTTAAAGTTTCGTAACAACCTTTCTCACATATATGTTTTTTAGACAGTAGAAATTTACGATGAAAAGACGAAAAATTCATATAACTGGATGTTGATGGACATATACTGAAGTATCTAGTAGGTATATTGTCCAATATACCATAGGTAGTCCTACCTAAAGTATCTAATGTCTGACGCGGTCGCCCATTTCCAATTTCTAACGATTTAGTACTCAACTTCAGTCGAAAAACTATATATAGTTAGGTACATACCTACTTATTAATAAATAAGATAACTATAGCTACCTAGGTATTTATAACTAAAAAGTACAGAATAAAAAAAATAATTATTAATAATTATTTATAAAAAAACTGAAAAGAAAAAAACAAGCACATAGTTGTCCGGTGGTCTAGAATTCCATAATATATTATTGAATAAATACTATTGCAGAAAATTAAATATATTTTAATAATAGAACATGGCAACTGAACAGTCGGGATCCTTTATTCGACAGCAAATCTAATTTTTCAATGGATCCCCACTGTTCAGTTGTCATGTTCTATTATTAAAATATATTTCATTTTCTGCAATGGTATTTATTCAATAATATATTATGGAATTCTAGACCACCGGACAACTATGTGCTTGTTTTTTTCTTTTCAGTTTTTTTATAATGTACGTAGTTTTGGTGACTTTTTACGCAGTCGGGTTTTTTGATTTTTTTAATTATTTTTTTTATTTATCTTTGTCACTACTTCTTCATTCATACCACAGCGCTCTCTTATAACACTTACTTATTATAAAAGCTTTGTAAATAGTTTTATGATCGGTCAGCTGCCTAAGATGGGGTTACCGTTTTAGGAATATTATTATTTACCAAATGACCAAATGACTTGGGTCAGCACTATCTGAGCGTTGACCTAAGTCGTGGTAAAAATGTCTTTTACATGCAATGTAAAGGTTAGTAGAATTCACCACCACACAGCCATGCCATAAATATGTTGGTATTTTGTATTTATTTGAATACTTCGAAATCGTACGATGTAGAAAGATATCATATTCTTTATAAAACCCGCTTACGATGCGAAAAATGATGTCACAAGCGGGATTCGAACCCGCGCCTATTGGGATTCCGGCCCAATCGTGCTAGCTAGTTAGAGTTTTAATACAATTCTAACTGCAAAGTTTGAAGTATTAAGCCTATAACAATGTGTAAACATTGTCGGGTAGATGGCGTACTGTCACCTTAAGACGTAAATATGATACGAAGCGAAATTTGCATATCCTACAATAAGTCACGGTGGTGTAGTGGCAGCACGATTGGGCCGGAATCCCAATAGGCGCGGGTTCGAATCCCGCTTGTGACATCATTTTTCGGATCGTAATCTGGTTTTATAAATAATTAAGCATATTAAATGCTAAATTTCAGTAATTTAAATAGCATATTCTTTTGAAAAATAACACCTGACACGAGAATTTGGGTAATGAAGCCGCACGCCGCCCATCCGTTATCCTAGACGGAATGGACGGGGTCTGTATATACCGTAGCCTGATAAAAAAAAGAAAGATATCAGTGAGAACTGAGAGACGTAAGCAGATATAGCATAAGACAACTTGAAATAAAACTTAGTGACAAAACATCTTGCCTTATGAGTTAGTAGGCCAATTTTCCTCAAATTTTGAAAAAAAAAATATGTTTAGCAGCGGGATGTTGATAAGTGAACAATAAAAGAAAGAATAATAGATATCATCACCTTCGGCAGAGAGATTGGCGTTTGCATTTAATGTCATATATTTCCCAGGTAAATGATCTAGCACATTCTCTTCGTATATTTGGCATTGGCTAACAATGTTTTAAACTATTAAGCAAAAAAAGATTATTGACGCATTGAATTCTTAACGTTGCCATCACCATCTCAGCTCATATATGTCCCACTGTTGCGCTTCACTGCATAGTGGGAAGGAAATTGACTTACTATATCAATATGGTCAGACGTATTGAAACAGGGTTTCGTTTTCCTTCTCTCGCATAGATATTATTTTTTTTTTATTGCTTATGGTAGCAAACGAGCAATCAGCGCACCTGATGGTAAGTGTCACCGCCGCTGATGGACCCTTGTAATACCAAGGGTATAGCTAAGCCGCTGCCTACCAATACAATACCCAAACCCACCCTGCTGGGCTTCCAACTCTCTTACTTACCGAAGCGAAGCGCAGTAGCACATTGTCATTACTCAGACGTCGATCTTCTGCGAGAGTGTGGTACTACCCCGGACGGACCGGCCCGCGGCTGTAGGCAGAACTGTCACCAGCGTGGTCCTACCACTACTATATGCGTTTTATATCCCTTAGTAGTCTCTTACGATCACCTACGGATAAAATAAGGGGTGGTGAATTGTATTCTTACTCCGTCACCACACGAAAAATTTTTTAATCTATTAACTTAAAGAATGTTGTATTAACACAGATACAAAAAAAAAGTTACTTAATATAATAATTGGTGGAAAATATTAATTCATAATTTTTTATCATTAGTACTATTGCTATATCTCTTATAGGTTCACTTCATTGGTTAGTTAGGAAATATGGTTATTTTATTGTATATATTGCATGTTTTACAAATTTTAGTCGCAAATTTTTACCCATTACTTACATCTTACTTATATTATAAATTATTTTTCCATATAACTAACTACCTACTTATATTAAACTTTACTTAACTTCTAATTATTTCTACTCGTTATTTTATTTATTAGATTATTAATTAATACTTTTCTTTTTATCTCTAACATTAATTTACGCATTGTATTATATTCCTTAATGTTGTGTACATCTGTAATTGATATAAACACTAGTTTTAATGCATTGGAATGATTTTAGCATATATTAGTGTTTATGTCGTAGATGAGCCTTATATAAATAAATAAACACAGTGTAGTTTAGTTTTTATAGTAATAGTTTCTATACGTGTAACGTTGTTAATATCTTCAATTCCCAACAGCGAGCTATGAGAAATCTTCATCCAATGGATTCTCTAGCGTGTAATACCATATACACACATATTTGTAGTATTACAATATAATACGTGAACTAAAGTAATATACAGTGTTAGAAGTACTTAACTCGACTGTGTTGAGAAGGGGTAAATATGATACTATTACATTTTGATTTTGTTTCATTTTTTATGAACTTTTATTTTTTATATATTCATAGCAGTTTTTATCCCTTATATTATTAGCTTTTACATAATTTTAAGTTAACAAATCTAGTATTTATGCTTCTTTTATAAAAATGATGTTCTCTAATGTAAATTTATCACGTTTTTTTTCTTTGTTATTTTATGTATTAAGTAATTTTTATTGTATTTTATATTGTGAAATTGAAATAAAAAAAGTGTGTGTGTCAGCTCCGACACACGACTGGAGTTTACTCCTTAAGTACGATTATCAAAACAGGCGCAAAAAGAGCTTATTTGACTAAAAATAATATATATATATATATATATATATATATATACATTTATTTACATTTATTAAAACTGTTCAGTGAAGTATTATCTCACATCAGAAAGTGAAAGGTGCGCAGAATAGGTTGCGCGCCAAAAACGTAACGAGGTCATTCGATCACTAGATTTTACTCCTCAATTTTTTCCCATACCGGGCGTCTTATATGAAAATCGATTCTTAGGGAGTAAACTCCAAAAATATTCTAGCCCAATACTGGCTAATCGTCTTAGCTTAAATATATCTCACTGTTGGGATCAAGCCTCCTGCTCATAACAGGAAGACAATTGACCTACTCTACTACGCTGGTCAGAGACGTTACTATAGGATTTTATTAAGAGAAAGAGGAGAGTCAGTGTGTGCCTATATGTGTAAGACAGACAGTGATAAGTAAAGATCTCTTATATAGATGTAACAAGTAAGCACATTACACCCTTGGTCGTCTTTTACGACACCCATTGGCAAAATAGTGGGGCTGAGTTGTATTTTTTTTTTACTTCGTCATTGCACAGAGCAATGATTTTGGTTAACATGCATAGAGCATAACTCTATACTTTGAGCTTGATAGTTTCTTTAAAAAAAAACTAATTGATATTTTTGTTACGAATTTGGATTTAATCTTAAGACGAATTCAAAACAATTACGAAAATAACTGAAATTTAGCATTTAATATGCTTAATTATTTATAAAACCCGATTACAAAGCGAAAATCATATATCAATCAATAATCGGGTTTTATAAATTACGAAAATACTTCAAAGTAATTTTATTTCACTCCCCCCCGCGCGATCACGAAAGCAAGACGTACAAGTGTCATCTTTGATTTCGATATTCATTAATTGTAAGTTAAATAAAATTTCTTACCAGAATATCCTACATAATACGTGTGTAATATACTAAAACTCATAATAGTGCATAAATAACTAGTGAAAGTTGTGCAAGGCGGCCAAATATTTTGTTATTGTTTTAAAAAATAAATCATGTGTTAAAGTTTCTTCACGTTTGTGACTTTTACAAGTATTATAGAGGGTATCCGGCATAATTGTGGCTAATAATTTTAATCTTATCATATATACCAGTAATTTCACAAATCCAAATAGCGTTTACCTGGTGTATTGCTGTAACACTGCATCTGCGAACTAATACACATCGAGTTCGAACCCCGCTGGCACCGACCACTTTTTGTGCATTTAAAAAAATATATATAATTTCATAATACAATATGCCGTTAAAAAGAACTCCTCCAAAAGCGGCAACGGAGTCGAAGTACGATTCTGAGCCCGATTTACAAATATATGAATCTATCGCGGCTATACCCACAAAATCTACTTCAAACACAACAAGATTTAAACGTAAACATCAACAAATAGATGAATTCTCTGTATTCACGGCCGATATCAAACAAATGTTTAAAGACTTTGCCGATCAACAAAACTTAAAATTCAACAATCTTCAATCTTCAGTGAATGAGCTCAAGGAACATTTCAACGAGATACGTAATACTTTAGAGTTCTTGTCAGCTAAATACGACGATATAGAACCACGTTTAAAAAAGCTTGAGTCAGAAAATATGCATAAATTGGCGTGTATTCAATCGTTGGAGGATAGGATTGAAACATTAGAAGTATACAATAAATCCTCTTGCATAGAAATTAGAAATATTCCAGAATCAAAAGTTGAAACTAAATCAACTTTGTGTAATTTAGTAATTAATTCCGCGAAAACTTTGGAGATTGATATAAATAAAGCAGACATACGGGACATCTATCGCTTAAAGCCAAAGATACATTCAAGAAATAACACCATGACCACAATCGTAGCTGATTTTGCAACAATTCCTATGAAAGAAGATTTCCTCCGGGCTTATAAAAACTATAATAAAAATCACAAAGATAATAGACTGACCACAAGTGACCTACAGATGGTCGGTCCGACCAATACTATATTTATGTCAGAACATCTGACCCATAAGAAAAAAAGATTATTCTACCTTGCTCGTGACTATGCAAAATCCAATGACATAAAATTCTGTTGGACATCTTTTGGAAAGATTTACTTACGTAAACAGGAGGGTCATCCCGTTGTCAGGATTGACTCCGATTTAGATTTTGCAAAATTAAATATTGTTAAATGACTATTTTTCTCATTGTTATTGTTTAATTTAGATAAGCAAATTACTTTTTTAATTATAGTTACACTATGTTTATTATCGCTTGTCACACATTTATATTGTGCTCTTACACTCCAAATATTTTTTTTTGTATTATATAAGCTGATTTGTCTTACACATGTGCTACACTGTCAATCAAATATCTTTGCTACTACACAACATACTTACACAACTGCTAAATTATTTTATCTATCACATGCTGTACTCACCCAAAACATATATATTACATATCGGTTCTCAAATGGATACCAGGTTTCTTTTAATATTTACCCTAGCTGGGCTAATCATCTCATATATTTCAATTATAAACAATACAATTTTTCGGTTTCTTTTCCTTTTTCAGTGGGTGGCTATCTACATGACATGTTACTCATAAAGTCAGGTCCTATGTTAATTACCATTATCATTCGATAACTTTAATGATTTAGGAATGAGTCTGGATGATTTGACCGTATCCAGAGTATTCTCCTGCAATATAGAGGATTCCTACAAATTTATTTCTAATCCACAGTCGGGACTTATCATACTCACTCAGAACATACGTAGTATAAGCTGCAATATGACGGGTCTTGAACTAATGTTGGCTAGAATGAAATTAGAATGTGACATACTGGTTCTCACTGAATGTTGGGTGTCATCAGTCTCTATTTTACCTAAAATGCCGGGCTATCGTTCGTTTGTTACAAAAGTAGCTAAAAATCAAAACGATGGCGTTATAATATTCTACAAAGAGTTTTTAAGCTTTACTGTTCGAGAACCCCTGTTCAATGATGCAAATTGTCTAGTGATGGCAAACGAACAACAAACTGCCATTATCGCCCTATATCGTTCCCCCTCAGTCAAAAATATTGACACGTTTTTGGCATCTTTAAATGACACATTAAAGGACTACTCTGTTTTTAAGAACATCATCATAATTGGAGATATCAATATTCCGATTAATCCTGAGAAAATTGATTCGACTGGTGAACAATATCTTACCTTGGCTGCTTTCCATGGATTATTACCAGCTCATACGTCGATAACTAGAGACGTTAGCGGTACATGCCTAGATCACATTTTAATAAAAACAAAACATCCTACAATCACAGTTATCCCACGTACAAATCTAACAGATCACTTTCCAGTCTTAATGTGTCTAGAACACAAACAGCCACGACTCTACACAATGGATACCATAACCAAACTCGATTTAGAAAAACTAAGGGTGGACATCGCAGCTTTTGACTTAGAGCCAATTTATCATTCACGAGATCCAAATTTATCCTTAAGCTACTTGGTGGGCCAACTACAACAAGCCATAGAAAATAATTCCAAACCTGTTAAACTCTCTAGAAGGAAGAGAATTATCAAGCCATGGATAACGCAAGGCCTTCTGCGATGTATGAAAAATCGAGATAGATTGCATAAACAGTCTAAGCTGTCACCTGATAACCAGGTCTTTAAAATTACATATTTGCGTTATCGAAATTATTGTAACAAAATTCTTAAAAAGGTAATGAGGACATATGACAAAGCTTTACTTGAAAAAGTTAGAAATGACCCCAAATCTCTATGGAGAACCATTAAATCAATTACTAATACAGATAAAAATACTCATAATACGGATGAACTATTGAGAACTCTAACAACGCCTCAATTGTCAGTAAATCACATTAATCAATACTTCGTTAATGTAGGCAAGAGCTTAGCAGAAAATTGTATATTAACCAGCACCACTGTGCCCGTTAGAGTAGACAGCTATGACAATTCTACAAAACACATCCAACGCGACTCCTTTGTGCTAGAAAACTTAACCGATTCTGAAATAGAACGCGCCATTTTTGAACTTAAAAGTGTTTCTACAGCGGGATGTGACAAAATTACAAACAATATAATTAAACAAAATAGTATTACCTTAATCCCTCCACTCACATATATCTTCAATAATTGTTTTGAGCTGGGCATCTTTCCAGAAATATTTAAAAAATCCATTGTTCGTCCTATACATAAAGTCGGCGAGATTAGTAGCATATGTAATTACAGACCGATCTCAATATTACCAGCGCTCTCTAAAATTTTAGAGAGATTAATCAACACTAGACTAGTGACTTTTCTTGAGAAGAAAAAGTTACTATTTGATGGACAATTTGGTTTTCGCAAAGGGAAGTGTACAGAAGATGCAGTGCATAAATTAGTTAATTATCTATCTGCAAATATAGATAAAGGACAAAAGTGCCTTTCAATCTTTATAGATTTAAGTAAGGCATTTGATACTATATCAATCCCCATTCTAACAAGTAAGCTTGATAGACTAGGTGTGCGGGGAACCCAACTGAAACTTTTTGAAAGTTATCTTGAGAGACGAAAACAGTGTGTGCGAATAAATAATTACACTAGTAACGAGTTACCTGTCAATTACGGCGTACCTCAAGGAAGTGTTTTAGGTCCGACACTGTTTCTAGTCTACATCAATGAGCTAGGTAATATTAATCTCCCACAAGGCGAACTCATCTCTTATGCAGACGATACTGTGCTCCTTTTCAGTGCTGATACTTGGGAGAAGGTATACGATAACGCCCAAAAAGGCTTCACTATTGTAAAGAAGTGGTTGACTCAAAATTTATTAACATTAAATACTGATAAATCAAAATACATTGCCTTCAGCTCCCGTCTTGTTACTGAAATTGATAACTTCAAAATTATTTCTCACGAATGTGACTTAAAGACTAGTTGCTCGTGTGCTACTCTAGAGCGTGTTGATACTATAAGATATCTAGGTATCATATTGGACTGCCATCTCAACTTTAAAGAACATATAAAATACTTAAGTGGCAGGATTCGGAAACTTATATATGTTTTTAAAACTTTGCGCCATATAACCGACTCCATCCTTTTGAGACAAATTTATATTGCTGTCGTTCAGTCTGTTCTATCGTATTGCATATCTACGTGGGGAGGGGCATCAAAAACCTATCTTATAAACATAGAAATAGCTCAACGGGCAATTTTAAAAGTTATGTCATTTAAACCATTACTATTTCCGACGTTAGAATTGTATCAGTCCTGTAAGGTGTTGACAGTCCGACAGTTGTTTATCCAAAGTATCCTACTTAAGCAACATCTTGATACACCTTATAACAAAAATGTTTTGCTTAAACGCAGATATTATGCTGTGTGTAAGAATTACACCATAAAAACATCTTTCATTAAAAGATTCTATCTATTTCTTGGTCCATATTTATACAACAAAGTCAATAGAATCATTAATATATATCCTTTGAATAGATCCAATTGTAAAGAAAAAATCCATAATTACTTATCCGATCTCTCATATATAGAAACTGAAAATTTATTAAAAATTTTTAATTGATCTGGTATTTATCGTAAATAACAAATCAAAAATAGTAATAACCCAAGTTTCATACCTAATTGATGATATTTTATACACACCCTCCAAAACAAACATACACGTACGGTCATGTGCATACACACACAACATGCATGCACGCACACGCACTCACACACATGCACGCACACACACATGCAGGCACACCCACATACACACATAGACACACGCGCGCGCGCGCACAGGCACGCACGCACGCCCACAGAGGCACGCACGCATACACACACACACACACACACACGCACACACACACACACACACACGCACACACACACACACACACACACACGCACACACACACGCACACACACACACACGCACACACACACACACACACACACACACACACATATTCACTCTCATGCACAAGTATAAATAAACACGCAACTAAACATCTTCCTACAGTTAGACGTGGATGGCACAAAATAGAATAAAATGTACTACCATATTGATCCTACTCTAAAGGGGACAACTGCACTCCGAGATACAGGTTCACACCTAGTTCGGGTGCAGTAGCCAATAATAAATTCCTTTGTAGTTAAATACCTGATTGTATAGTTATTAGTCTTGTGTTATAACTAATTCTTGTGCTTGTAAATTTTAGGAATTACTGTCAAATTATTGCTAAATAAATATTATTATTATTATTATTATTATTATTATTTACAAGTAGCTAATACTTGCGTAAGTATCAAGCACTTTTAAAATTTTAATTATACTATAGATACATAAATGAAGCTGAAGAACTTTTACTTTCTTAAAAAAAATACATACATACATATGATCACGTCATATCCCTTGCAGGGTAGGCAAAGAGAACAGAGTGCCAGAGAACTCTATCCTTGCATACTTCACTCGCTTCCTCAACATTCATAACTCTCTTCAGACACGCTCGCCGGTTTCGGAGACTCTTGACTCCACCTTCCTTCAGTATGTGACCAATCTGGTCTAGGTAGGTTAGTCTCGGTTTCCCCCGGTACCTACATCCTTCCATTTTCGCATTGTATATCTTCTTAACCAGACGTTCATTCGGCATTCTTTTCACATGTCCGAACCATCGGAGCATTACCTTTCGCATCTATACACCAATACTCTCTTTCATACCTACTCGCTCTCTTACATCGTCGTTACGAATGCGATCGGTCAGCCTAACTCCACAGATATTGAGTAGAGAAAAACAAATCTGTCACGTATAAAATTCAACATACCATAGTAGTATATACCATAGTTCCATATAAAAATGCTTTTAAACAATATAGGATAGTTCGAAGAGTCGGCTTAGTGAAGTGGGACAGAAAATAATGGTTTAGTGGCGAGTAAACACTGACGAATTAAAAGACGTTGTACAGAATGCCTCCCTACGGGGCGAACTGACACTATAGTGATATTTATAGACAGTCGATCGCCTGCCATGTTGAACCGGCTTTTAATGCCTGTATACATTGCAGGCATTACAATACGGTTCAACGAGTAACTCTTGAGAGGAAGCTATGTCAGACTTCAGACAGTATTGAGTCAAAGGTTGAATAGATAAATTTCTATTACATTTTTGTCTTTCAATAAAACAATTTCATATTCAAATTACTGAAATTTAGCATTTAATATGCTTAATTATTTATAAAAACCCGATTACGAAATGAAAAATGATGTCACAAGCGGGGTTCGAACCCGCACCTATTGGGAGTCCGGCCCAATCGTGCTGCCACTTACACCACCATGAACTATTGTAGGACATGCAAATCTCACTTCGTATCATATTTACGTCTTTAAGGTGACGTGTGCCATCTACTGGACAATGTTTACACATTGGGTAGGCTTAATACTTCAAACTTTACAGTTAGAATTGTATTAAACGATGACATAACTTTGTTATTCAAATTACTGAAATTTAGCATTTAATATGCTTAATTATTTATAAAAAAAAATTTTTCGTTTCGTAATCGGGTTTTTATAAATAATTAAGCATATTAAATGCTAAATTTCAGTAATTACAGACGTAAATATGATACGAAGCGAGATTTGCATGCCCTATAATAGTTCACGGTGGTGTAAGTGGCAGCACAATTGAGCCTGACTCCCAATAGGTGCGGGTTCGATCCCCGCTTGTGAGAATTTCATATATTTCAATATCAATTTTTAACTTATTGTAACTACCAAATTATTTCTTTGATTAGTTTCATCTAACAAAATTAATCCTATCTTCAAGGAATCACATTAAATTGAAGCGATTAACCTATATAAAGTTGAATTTTCTATCTTGGTTTTAATTAGTCTCTATATAATAATAAAGATAACCGCTGCGCCATCTGCACAATAAAGTTGTATTACAAATGTCTCCTAACTAATAATGAAGTTGAACAATGATATTTAACGTTTATAATATTATTGTTGGCATTCTCCAGAACATTACAGTGTATATTACCGTATTAAACCATCTTAATGCAACTTGCTTTTAACCTACATCGGATGAAAACTCGGCACGTATTACCAGCTTTGAGGGTAAATAGCGGCTGTTCATTGCACCGTACTAGTTGAATCAGAGAAATTGGCTCGTTAAAATATGTTTTGAAGTTAGTAGAAAATTAAAGTAAAATATTCGTATCACTATTTATACAAACTAAGCTATTAGAGTGCATCTTCTGCTGTTGATGAATCAACTGGAGAGTATTTGCTACCTCTAATAAGACCTGGTATGTAAATGGTATCTCTTAGTACATTATTACTTGCTCAAACGATAAATACACAAAATAGTATAGTTTATAGCTATTCCCTGAGAGACCTTATATAGATGTGGTTGTGGACAGCTGAAAAGTATCATCACGAGCAAAAAAGTATGCTATCTCTATTTGAAGGTACTTTAATTGTAACTCATTACCCAGTGACCCACCCGTACGACGTCGAGTGTCGATTTACCGTGCCAGTGTTGTGCGTTCGATTCCTACGTACCATAATACTTTGTGCGATCTATAAATTGTTGTTGTAAGTAAAAAATAATATTATTAACTCATTTATATCTCAATACATATTTTTTTATTGCTACCAGCAAACAGATAAGCAGTGATGGTAAGCGTTACTACCGCCCATAGACCTTTGCAATATTAGAGGTAAAGCCGCCGCTAACCAACTAAAGCCCACCAGAGTTAGGATTCTAGCTCTCTCGATCACTGAACGAAGTGGAACAGCACATTCTCACTGCTCAGACGTTGATTTTTTTGCGGCTGTACACAAAAAGCTTTCAACAGTGGGATTCTTCAACTACTAAATACATGTACAGTTTTTACCTCCGATTAAGGTACCTACACAAACATATAACCTGGAACAAGAATACGTGAACCATATAAAGAATTTGTCTATGCTAAATGTTTTTTTTTTATGCGATAGGAGAGGTTTCTGCTTACACCATCTGCCGTCAATTTGAAGGGTTTCACACAAACCATTTGTTTTATAGGTCAATAAATAAAGTCCATTCACCTCAAATGGGTCATACACAATTGTAATGGTGTATATAATTATGGTGAAAAGATCAAATATTCAGTAGAATTAGGAAGTAATAAATTTAATGGAATGTTAATATCAGTCGGATAATGCTACGCAGCAAATTGCTTGAGGATAGCTTAACGTTGATAACGTAATGATGATGTGTGGTTATTAATATTGATGATAATAATATAGATATTGTCATTGGTTTATGACGCTAATTTTAGTATAAAATTTAATCATCTGTGACACAGGGTTCCTTATTACAGATACAAGTCTCTCACAAAAGAATGAGTGTTATCATAGACTTGCAAGCGATCGAATAGCTTGGAGTCAAGAGTCTCCGAAACCGGCGAGCGTGTATGAAGAGAATTATGAATGTTGAGGAAGCTAGTGAAGTAAGCAAGGATAGAGTTCTCTGGCACTCTCTTCTCTCTGCCTACCCTGCAAGGGATATGGCGTGATGCTATGTATGTGTATGTACATGCATACATATGTAAGCGACCGGACCGGGGGATTAGTCTGGCCGCGCCAGTGCAAGGCCATCGCGTTAGGACGACGCCCTGACATCGAGATTCAGGTCGAGATGACGGGGCGTCGTCTCGAGAGGATACTCGTGAGGGTAGAATGCTGGGTGGGTCACCGAAGAAAAAGATCGCGTTTCGGTGACGGGTGGGTCACCATGGCATCGAGAGGTACATTGTAGGGCGGGTCTACGGGGTTGTGCATCGTTTATCTTGTCACCCCGTATGAATTAACGAGGTATAAAGTACCGCAGCCCACCGCTAAAAAAAATTATAGACTTAATGTACTTGTATAATTTGTACTTACCTTTGTGATAAAATAATAAATTAATAATTATTAAATGCAAATAAAAATCCAGTCGGAAAATTGTATAGATATTGATATAAAGTATATATCGTATTTGAATATTTAGTTTGTAGTCCAACAGATTAATCATCATAATTCTCCTCTTATTACAATTACTTGGAGTCGACGTAGAAGGTATTCTTCTACCATGGTACATATTACATAAATTTTTACAATAATTTTATTATCAGCTGCCTGTCTGAAATTAACACTTCTTGGGAATATAATTGTTGACTAAACTACATTAGATGGAACAACTGCCTAAATTGACATAAAGAATTTTGTTCCTTTACGAAACCCACAAGCATTATAAGAACTAATAGCATTCTTGGCTACCACCAAGTAGCTGTTACAGCTATAATTCTATTTACTAGTTTATTTTTATAGATGTTAGTAAAATTAATTTAATTCCAGCAGCTATTTTCATTAACACATCATCATCATTCGCTTGCCCTCTTCCTAAGCGGGGTCGGCCCAAATGTTCTAGCCTTCCATAAGTTTCTATCAGCAATCATATCTGCACTTACAACTTTCATACCCATATCCTCTTTCACACAATCCATCCATCTCTTTTTGGGTCTCCCACGATTCTTCTGTCCATCTACAAACATATTGATAATATGACTTTCATTATAAACGTTCACTAACACCTCTACTAGTTACATTAGTCATCATTCTCCTACTCTTATCCCAATTACGTGGGGTCGATACAATATGTACTCTTCTTTCATAGTACATATTGTAGAAGCTATTGGTGATAATTTTACGACCGGCCGCCTGTCAGATGTCAGCCCTCCTTGGGAATGTAATTGTTGACCAAACAGCATTAGATGGAGTTGGCCTAGGTCGTTATAAGGCTCTTTTACGACATCCACAAACAAAGTAAGAGTTGGTAGTATTCGAAGCCGCTGCCACACAGCAAATTACTTCTTATATTAGTATCATTCTGAATTCATGATTGGTGAATTGATACAAAATTAAAAGCAAAAAAGGAATTCTTTTTACTGTCCCAAAGTTGGAATGTAAATGTTTTACATAATTTACGTCTATAATATAACTTAATAAGTTTATTTCGTTGATCACAAAATATAAAGATGATAAACCAGTTTCAAAATTGAACATTAAATACACACATACATACATATATATCATCACGCCATATCCCTTGCAGGGTAGGCAGAGAGAACAGAGTACCAGAGAACTCTATCCTTGCATACTTTACTCGCTTCCTCAATATTCATAATTCTTTTCATACACGCTTACCTATTTCGGAGACTCTTGACTCCACCTTCCTTCAGTACTTGACCAATCTGGTCTAAGTAGGTTAGTCTCGGTCTACCCCGGTACCTACCTCCTTCCACTTTCGCATGAGCTTTGAACATTAAATGAGGATATTTAGTTATATCACATAAGTATATTTATGATAAAACAGTTTCAAAATTAAACGTTAAATGAGCTTATAAAATTATAAATTGTATAAAGTTAGCAGCACCCGTTGTTGAACTAGTTTGATAACCTATTTTAGAATGCAACTTCTATCATTGAGTTCAACCCAAACGAACGACGCTGCGTAGGAGGACCCCTTACTAGATGGACTGAAGACATTTTAAAAATTGCAGGGAGTTATTAGATACAAGTGTCACAAGACTGTTTTAAAGATGATTTTTATGGAAACCTAAGTTTGGACGTCTGAAGGCTAATGGTTTTCAAAATGTCGTCATATTATTCGAGATCACCGGTGATCAGATAAGAGGGAGTAAGGTCCACAGAGTACAAAATTAAATTTTACTGTAGAGACCACAGTAAGGGCATTGCTATTACTGTTTAATGTGGCATTTCAAAAATCATTTGCCCTCTTACGAGGTACACAGGTATATAGATAAAATACGTTAAAATATTTTATTGAAATAAAACATACATTATTGTTATGTGGTGACGGAATAAGAATAAAATTCACCATCTTTGTACACGTAGATGTTTTAATAGATGATGAAGGGCTATGATATGCAAATAACATCTATGTAAGCGAAGGAAAACTAGAAATAAAGCCTTGTACCAATACATCTGATAAGCGCGGTATACCAGGTCAATTCCCTCCGACTGTGAAGGAAGCTTAAATCCAGCAGATGGACATATTTGAGCTGAAGGTATTATAAAAACTCAGTTTGATCTTTATATTATAACACGTTATCTGCTGATAATTTGTTAACTTTAACTATTGTCGGTAATATTAAGTAAAAAACAAAGCTATGATAAATGAGTGTCTCCATCTGTTAGAAAAAACAGATAAACATTTTGATTTTTACAAAAAAAAACGGCACTGATCGTAAAATGATCATATATCTACAAGTAAAAGCAAGAACACATTTTATAATGCAAATTCTACTGCGAAGTCTTATGCGAAGTTTTCGCACGGGTGTTCTATTGTAATTCATTTCTAATTTCTGATATTTATGAGAACATTATTTTTTAAATAAACCTAATTTTTAGCGATTCTATTGCATGTATATTTGATCTTTAATTTCCCGGCGTTTTGACATTCCTCCCGTGGCAATAAGCAACGTAAAGTGTTCGAATATCAGACAATTAAAAAATCAAATACAAATGCGATAGAAACCATAAAAATAGTTTTTTTTTAATTTCTGCTCTGTTATATACGAATACAGTTCGGTGTGACAGTTGACAATTTTAACCATGTAGTGGTTGCAGGACTATCGAGGTACAGTATGTCATATGTACTCTGCATATTCATTAAGATCGTTCGAGCATGCATCTATTTACCTCAGCATACTTTAGTAACGTATTTTATTTATGAAATTCATATATTTTACAGAAATTTGAGATGATATTCTCTTTTTTCATCAAGCTTCATTTAGCTTAAATTTAGAAAATATTTTCAATGATACTTAAAAAGATCGTGAAGGTAAGGTATACACTTAAACCTAATATAGTAATATTAGGGCTCTAAAAATCATTTTGAGGCTTTAAAATCTATAAAAACCCGATTACGAGTGAAAAATTATGTCACAAGTGGGATTCGAACCCTCACCTATTGGAAATTCATCCCAATCGTCCTACCACTTACACCACCGTGAACTATTGTAGGACATTCAATTCTTGCATCGTATCATATGTTACATCTTTTAGGAGACGTGCACCATCTACCCAACATGTTTACACATTGTATAGGTAATCCTTCAAACTTTGCAGTTAGAATTGTACTAAACGATGACACAACCCTGTTATTCAAATTACTGAAATGCAGAATTTAAAATGCTTGATTATTTATAAAAACCCTATTACGAGCAAAAAATGATATCACAAGTGGCATTCGAACCCACACCTATTGGAAATCCATTCCAATCGTGTAATCGGGTTTTTATATTATAAATAATCAAGCATATACATTTTTTTTTTAATTTTTTTTTTCTTTTTTTTTAAAAGACACCACCCTGCGCTAAGGAAAATAATCCTAGTATCGCGGGGGACTTTACAAACATGCAATTAACGCAGACAAATTACACCCAGACTCAGAACAATACTTTGTGGATCGCACAAAGTAATGTCCTACGTGGGGATCGAACCCGCGGCACTGGCATGGAAGGTACCTTAACTACTACGCCATCTGTGCAGTCAATATTAAATTTCAGTAAACTTTAAAATCTTTATCATCATCATTCATTCAAGCTTGTTCTTAAATTTTTCTATCAATAGCTTGATTTCAATAAAATAATTAATATTTTTTAATTTTTAAAGCACCGTGATTAAACGCATGATGCAATATTGTCTATTTTTCATAACAAACATCGATCATTTTTTTGAGATTACTAAAATTTTATTATTATTTACGCTTGTAATATATGCGTGCATAAAATTTTGTAAATATGCAGTAACCTAGATATAGCTAGGCCACTGCCTACTAATACCCAAACCCACCCAGTTGAGATACCATTCAATCCAATTATAGGAGATTTACACATTTTATTAAAACTATATACATAAAAACACCGTCACACGATTTCTAAAAGACTGTTCTATCATTTTGAAAAGTATCTCTGTTTAGTGACGATCATAGAAGACAAATAAGCGATATCATATGCATATAAGGGCATATATGAAGGAAAACTCGAAATAAAACCCTTTATCAAGTTATTTGCCAAATGTAGTATAGCAGGTGAACTTCTCTCTTATTGTATTGTAAACCCAAGCCCATAAGTGGCTCATGTATAACTTGATGTGATGATTTAGAAAAGAGAAATGTCCTATTTGTCAAGATTTATATTATAGAAGAATAAGAAAATTTTTATAAGAAGTATATGGTTTAAAAAAAAAGCTAAACTCGTTCACTTAGATAGTAATTTATATTATACTAACACAATATATTGATATAGGGCTTTATTTCCCGTTTTCCACCTATTGCAAGAGTATTTTTCATTTATATCTGATGAAATTCATCTTTTTTTTTTATTGTTTGTGGTGTCAAACAAGCAAGCAACACACCTGATGGTAAGTGTTACAGCTGCTTATAGATCTTTTCAATACCAGGGGTAAGATTAGACGGCTTTTTATCAACGCAAACCCTGGGTAGGTTTAAGTTGGTAATTGGGCCTTCAGCGCTCTCGCTCACCAAACGAAGTGCAACAGTACATTTTCCAGGCGTTTTAGGCGGGGCCACCGAAGACAAAGATCGGGTATCAGTGGCCCGCTCGCACGGCGAAGAGAGGTGTTTGCAGGGTGGGTCTATGGGGTTTCGCGCCGCCTCTTCTGTCGATTTACCGGGGCACGACCACATCCATGGTCCACCTTGCGAGGGAAAAGAAGGCGTTTTACACTGCTCAGGCGTCGATTTTCTGCAAGAGTGTGGTACCACGGACTGATCGGCCCGTGGCTATAGATAGAAAACTGTCAAACAGAGTAGTCTTACACTACAAAACACTCACTCAAGTTTCGTTGCAATAACACAGTTGTATAAAGCGGAGGATAAACCAACAAATGTTCGTTTTACATGCACTTAGGCTTGAAAAATATATTTGCGCAACCTTTATATTCGGTAAACTACTGCAGGCATATCGCTAAACAAACTTATACAAGATTTACGATGCTCTCTTTTGAATATATCTGCACCATTCAATATTAAGTGCATATTTCATATATTATTGGCTTTTGAGTTATTTGAGATTTAAAGTCTATACATATTTGTGTTTCAACTGCACAGATGGCGTATTGGTTAAGATACCCATCTTTCGTGCCAGTGTAGAGGGTTCAATTCCCACGCAGGACAAAATTGTGTGCGCGAGTCTCAAGTGCAATTTGTCTGCGTTAGTGAAGTACCCCGCAATACAAGGATCATCTCCTTAGTGCAGGGTGGTGTCAAAAATAAATAAAAAAATATATATGCGGGTTTACACACACACACATATCATCACGCCATATCCCTTGCAGGGTAGGCAGAGAGTAATATGCAGGTTTCCTTACAAAATTATCTTTAAAGCTAAACTAAGCATCTTCAACTTGATTTTATCTCTATTATTTGAAGTGAATGCGATATGTACTGCGTTTCTTTTATTTATTACAATAGTTGTTTGCAATAGTTTTATGGCCGGCCGCCTATCTGACGTCATTTCTCCTTGAGCATGCAATTGTTAACTAGATAGCATCAGAAGGTGTCGATCCAGGTCGATGTAGGTCTAAGTAGTCTTTTAAGACATCCATTAACAACGTAAGGGTTGATAGTATTCGTAGATGGCACCACACAGTTAAAGAACACAACAACCACACAGTTAAACAATAATTAATAATATTTTATCTTCGGCTTGAGAGCCCTCAGCGCTCACCCATAGTCCGCGTAAAGCTGTCAAAGCCATCTGCGGCTAACAGCTATAAGCAAACAAAAACAAAATTATCAATAATATTTGACTTTACAGATGGTGTAGTGGTTAAGAACGACCTACTTAGGTATCGCGAGTTCAATCTCACGAATGATTATATTTTGTGCGATCCGCAATCTGTTATTCTGTGTCTGTATGTAAATTCTTGACAATAAATATATCAAGGATAATTCCCTTGAATACTACCAACCCTTAATTTGCTCGTGGCTGTCGTAAAAGACAATTAAAAGCCTTATAACAACCTAGGCTAATTCCATCTGAGGCCGTTTGGTTAACTATTACGTTTCCAAGGAGGGTTGACGTCAGGCAAGTGGCCGGTCATAAAACTATTGCCGATAACTTTTACAATATGTACTATGAAAGAAGAGTACATATTGTATCGATCCCAAAATGATAAGTGTAATTTGCAATTTATCAATTTAAATTACTGAAATTTAGCATTTAATATGCTTAATTATTTATAAAACCCGATTACGAAATGAAAAATGATGTCACAAGAGGGATTCGAACCCGCGCCTATTGGGATTCCGGCCCAATCGTGCTGCCACTACACCACCGTGACTAATTGTAGGACATGCAAATTTCACTTCGTATCATATTTACGTCTTAAGGTGACGGTATGCTATCTACCCGACAATGTTTACACATTGTTATAGGCTTAATACTTAAAACTTTACAGTTAGAATTGTATTAAACGATGACACAACCTTGTTATTTAAATTACTGAAATCTAGCATTTAATATGCTTAATTATTTATAAAACCCGATTACGAAATGAAATCGGCGCGGGTTCGAATCCCGCTTGTGACATCATTTTTCATTTCGTAATCGGGTTTTATAAATTATCAATTTAAGTTTAAAATGAGCAGGATGTAAATCAATTTTCTAAAAACAAAACAGACGTAGTTAGTTTTAACGAGTTGGCATTCACTAAGTTGTTTTCGAATTCACTGGCAATTTTATTTGTAACCCAATACTCCAATACACCTCTGCCAGATAGCTTTGGACTTGGAGTATTTACTTGGATTTATTGCTTCGCCGACATTTCGGCAACTTCCCAAACGTTTACTTGTTTTGTTTTAACTTAGTTTCTTCCATTCTAAAAGACTAAATTAAATAAAGTTCAAAAAGTTCTTTAATTAGTTTCAGCTCACATCCTTTTCTAGTTAATTAGTGTTTCAAATTTTGTTGGAGGAAACTTCAGTAATCTATAATTTCACCAACTTTTAATTAAAGACTTTGTTCGGCAGTATAAGTATACGAATATTTTATTTATATTTTAGAAAAGATTCCATTAATAATCATTAGTTATTTACCTACAGAACTGCTATTTTATATATAATAAATGACATAATAAATTTATTATTATCATTACTATTTTGAGCGAGGGTGTATGAAGAGAATTATGAATGTTGAGGAAGCGAGTGAAGTATGCAAGGATAGAGTTTTCTGGCACTCTGTTCTCTCTGCCTACTCTGCAAGGAATATGGCGTGATGATATGTATGTATGTATGTATTATTTTATATATAATAATGATAATAATAAATACATTTTTTAATAAAATTAAATATCATTACCGCTAGAGTTATATTTTGGCGGTCGATTTTATTATAAAAAAAAAAACTTATGTAATTAAGATTAATAATATTTAGGTAAAATTAGAAATAGCTATTACGAATGCTGGTACAAGAAAGGTTTTGAATTTACATTGTGTAATTACATTGCTTTCTAAAACAATGAAATAGTTAATAAGTCCTCTCTGTGTGTTTTTAGATTTTCTTATAATGAAGAATCATTTTACATGGTACAATTGTTGTCTGTCTACAAAATCATCACTCGACGCCATTGAAGATTCAACAAATTAAAAAGGGATTCAACAAATTCCACAAAATAAAAAAGCCAGCCAAATAAATTAGCTCTAAAATAAATAGTGGCACTTGCTTTATGACTAGTCGTTCTTTAAACAAGACTTGAACTTATTCCTACTAGTTCTTAGAATCATCATTCTCCTACTCTTATCCCAATCCCTTGGGGTTGATACAATACGTACTCTTCTTTCATAGTTCATATTGTAAAAGTTATTGCCAATAGTTTTATGACCGGCCCCCTGCCAGACATCAACCCTCCTTGGGAATGTAATTGTTGACCAAACGGCATCAGATGGAGTTGGCCCAGGTCGTTATAAGTTACTAGTTCCTACAATGTCTTATGAAATGTAATATGCAATGAAAAAAGCGATTTTCTTTTAATACATAATTACCGACTTTTGTAGTTGATTAATCTTATTACTGAGATCAAATGAATTTAAGAATGGATGAGATGAAACCAACTTAATCTCATGGTATCCATTTATTTCCGCGTGAGGAAAGACCGACATCCTACCCGAGGGGGGGATGTCGGTCGAGGAGAGGGTACTCCTCAGGGGTATTCCGTCGGGCCGACCACTGACGTCAAGTCACTCTGCTCCGGTGGTCGGCCCAACGACGAAGGCGACGTCACGGGTGGGTTACGGGTGTGCGCGCTTACGCCCCTCTGTCACCCCGGGCGGAGTGGTGCGAGGAGTGCGCTGACCGTAGCCCACCCCCCAAAAAAAAAAAAAAAAAAAAATGGTATCCATTTATTTGTGCTGCAATGGAAATAGAGTTCAATATTGATAAAAAAAATTGAAACGTTTTCAGTTCAGAATAAGCGATATTTAAGAAAAATAATATGATTGTAAACAAGTCTATAATTAATTTCTTTATAATAATTTATAGAGTTATGACAATTCATCATCATCACCTTATTGTCATTCCAATTACTGGCGTCGAAGCAATATTTAACTCAGATTCTATCGTACATATTGCAAAAAATTTGACATTACTTATATAACTGGCCATCTGCTTAACATCATCAACTAAGTAATTGTCGTCCAGATAGAATTAGCCCAAATCGTTTTTTGCAACATTCACGAGCAATGTAAGGGTTGGTAGTATTTGTAGCTGTACACCACACAGCCCTATATAGTTACGGTCTAATTTTATTTTTAAAATAATTAACATTTAGGACTCGAAATTGAATATATATATGTAAATATGTAAATATATATATATATATATATATATTCATATATATATATATATATATATTCATATATATATATATATATTGGTTGACTGGTAGAGAATGACTCTGGCATTAAGTCCGTCATTGTACTCGTTGCATAAAGTTTAATAAACTGTTCAAAATTAAAAATAAAAACAGCATTAATTTATTGTTTGTAACGCCATAATTTTATTAAAAATTATATGAAATTTAAATTTTGCAGTGACGGTATGTCTATAAACGGCAATTTTCAAGCTCAACGAATAATAAATCGGCTCAAAAGTATATGAATGTTGAGTTGTAAAACTTCTACAACCTTTATCGTATTCTTATAATATCAAACTATGAAAAAATCACTGGGATTTACGGTTCTCTATTATAAATATTTAGATTAGTCTGTTTAGACAACAAACTCTTAGACAATAAAGTCTCGGTTTATTTAAAAAAAAATAGGGTTTATCAAATCGGATAAATATGATAATTTTACTGAAAGAAATTCATCTCAATTCATATATGTCCCATTGTTGGGCTGGAGCCTCCTACGTAACGGGATGGAAAGACAGTGATGGTGAATTGTTTTATTACTCCATCGT
Source organism: Lymantria monacha (assembly GCA_905163515.2). Lineage (NCBI taxonomy): Eukaryota > Metazoa > Arthropoda > Insecta > Lepidoptera > Erebidae > Lymantria > Lymantria monacha. The sequence continues at coordinate 12,209,098 of LR991106.1, forward strand.
CACACGGATTCAGAAAGAATAAAAGAAATACAAAAATCATATTTGCTTTAACTTATTAAATATGCATACAAATGCGAATTCGGAATCTGATATTAATTTTTGATGTGGAACTGAGTCTGATTTATCTAACAGGAATATAAATTGTATGAAATAATAGTATTTTTTATTAATATTACACTAGTCCTACGTTGATTTAGTCTTATTCTTATTGAGGATTGATTATGGTGCAGCATCACCCTTTTTTTAGGCTACATACGTCCTTTTCATTTGAGGAAACAAAAGGGCATATGGACTCATAACTCACCGTGTTTTTTAACCATAGTTATTAGGATAACCACACATACTGATTCTTTGACATCATTGGCCTATTCAAACGTTGCTTTGGTAGCGGCTACGAATACTACCAACCCTTACTTTGCTAGTAGATGTCGTAAAAGACGACTAAGAGCCTTATAACGACCTGAGCCAACTCTATCTGATGCCGTTTGGTCAACAATTACATTCCCAAGGAGGGTTGAAATCTGGCAGGCGGCCGGTCATAAAACTACTACCAATAACTTTTACAATATGTATTATGAAAGAAGAGTACATATTGTATCAACCCCAAGCAATCGAGATAAGAGTAGAAGAATGATGATTGGCCTACTCAAACGCTCAGGGTAACAAAAAATAGCGTAGGGCACCATAACTCAGGGTGTTTTCTTCTACCAACCACTCCGCTGGTGCGCAACATCTCCTCCTGCAATCCATGGCGGAGTGGTCGATTGGTGCAGCCGTAGTCGCGGAACCGTAATGCGTGCCTGATCGCCCCAATTGGGTGGTCAGCCGAAACGTAACTGCGGCAATCGTCGTCTCAACGCAGCGGCACTTCCCATCCTTGTCCCTTTAGGATAGGGGCGAGGAATTTGTCGCGGCGGAGTGGGGAGGGGTCATGCTCTACAGCGTATACCTCTCTCCTACTAGAAGAATGGACGATTTCGGGGCCTCCCTCACCAACCTGGAGGCCTCGATACGGCGACTGGCAACGGGCCTCGTCCTGGTTCTGGGGGACTTCAACGCCAAATCCACGGCGTGGGGGTCCCCTATGATGGACGAACGCGGGCGGGTTGTCGTTGAGTGGGCGGCATTACTGGGCCTCTGTGTTCTTAACAGGGGCTCAGTGAACACGTATGTGCGGCAGCAGGGCAGGTCGATAGTGGACTTGCCGTTCGCTAACCCTGCTGTCGCGCCACGAGTGGGGAACTGGAGTGTCCTGGAGGAGGCAGAGACCCTGTTGGACCACCGGTATATCCGAATGATGGTCTCCCCCTGGGACCCCAGTAGGGGTCATAGGGCGGACGGAGCTCCCGCGTTTCCGCGGTGGGTTGTGATTGATAGGGATCTACTGGCGGAGGCGGCCATCGTTCACACGTGGCTGTCCTCACCACCCCCCGCGGACGGAGTGGACGCTGAGGCTGTCCGCATCCGCGGTGCGTTAACGCAGATCTGCGATGCGGCCATGCCCAGGGTGCGGCGTCTACTTCCGAGGAAGGGGGTCTACTGGTGGTCCCCAAGACTGGCGGACCTTCGTGCGGCGTGTATCAGTGCCCGAAGGTCCTACACCCGCAGTCGGCGGCGTCAACGCGACGCTGAGCGGGAGGGCCAGCTGTACGAGGCGTACCGCAGTGCGCGGACTGCCTTTCGGCTGGCCATCCAAGCCGCCAAGGATGCGAGTTGGCAGGAGATACTGGATGGTCTCGACCGTGACCCCTGAAGTCGCCCGTATCGCGCGTCACTGCACAAGCTTTGCGCGCAGGGATCCAGCCCGACTTTATCTGTAGGGTGGTCGAGGAGTTGTTTCCGCGACAGTCGAAGCACACGCCCCCGGTCATGGCATCGCCAGATCAAGACCGGGAGGCCGACGATAGTGTTCCGCCCGTGACGGAGTCGGAAGTGGGGGCGGCTGTGGCGAGGATCCGTTCCGCCAACACGGCCCCCGGCCCGGACGGAATACCAGTCCGGGTGCTAACGTTGCTCCTCGAGCACCTCGAGCCTCGCCTCAGGTGACTGTACAACGCCTGTTTGGACGGTTCCCTGAGTGCTGAAAGGAGGGGAGGCTGGTTCTCCTGCCAAAGCCGGGACGGCCCTTGGATTCGCCGTCGACCTACAGGCCCATCCTGCTCCTTGATGATGTGGGTAAGCTGCTGGAGCGTATCCTCGCTGCCCGCATCGTCCAGCATCTGGGCGAGGTGGGGCCCGATCTGTTGGACGCTCAATTTGGTTTTAGAAGGGGGCGTTCGACCATCGGGGCCCTGCTACGACTGAGGCAGACGGCCGCGGAGGCTGTCACCGGCAGAGTAGTGCTGTTGGTGGTATCGTTGGACATCACCAACGCATATCAATAGTCTGCCATTCAGCTGCATCAGAGAGGCGCTCCGATTTCATGGGGTGCCCTTGTACCTGAGGCGGTTGATGGCGGAATATTTGGAGGGGCGCAGTGTCCTCTGCGCGGGTCCCGCAGGGGACATTGTGCGTACGCCCATGTCATGCGGTGTTCCACAGGGTTGGTTCTGGGACCGAATCTGTGGGACATCGGGTACGACTGGGCGTTGAGAGGAAGTCTCCCCTCGGGCTGAGCTTGATATGCTATGCTGACGATACGCTCGTCACAGCGCGGGGCAGGACACTCGAAGAGGCGGCGAGCCTGGCCACTCTCGGCACCGAAGAGATGGTCAGGCGAATCGAGGCGCTGGGGCTCAGGGTGGCCTTAAATAAGACGGAGGCACTATTATTCCATGGGCCACGCGTAAGGCTGCCAACCGGCACCTCGTTAGTCGTCAACTCCATCCAGATCGGATACAGGCCCATATGAAGTACTTGGGTCTAGTGCTTGAAGGGCGATGGTGGTTCCGGGAGCATTTCCGCCGAATTGCTCCCCGGCTGGTCGGCGCGACGTCCGCCCTATCACGGCTCATGCCGAATGTGGGCGGACCCAGTTTCGAGGGCCGACGGCTGTATGTGGGGGTGATCCGTTCGATAGCCATGTACGGCGCACCCGTGTGGGCGAGGGCTCTGAACGCCCAGCTCAGGGCTGTTCTGTGGAGAACACAGAGCGCCATGGCGGTCAGAGCCATTCGCGGGTACCGCACGGTATCGACCGAGGTGGCATGCCGACTGGCCGGGACACCCCTGTGGAAACTAGAGGCGGAGATGCTCTCCAACCTCTACCGGCGGGTCACCTCAGCGCGCGACGAAGGTGGCTCCCCATTGTTGAGCGAGATAGCCACCTGGCGCGGGGACGCCCGCCGAGACGTCATCGCCCGTTGGTGCAGGTGTTGTCGGGGCACGATGCTTCGGCAAATACCTGCACACGGTCGTGTGGAGGGAGTGGACTCTGTCCTGCCTCCATTGTGGTAATGACGAGGACACGGCGCAACATACGCTCGAGGAATGTTCGAGCTGGGACGAGCAGCGCCGCGACCTCGTCGCTATCATCGGTGCCGACCTGACGCTGCCGGCTGTCGCGAAAGCGATGGTCGACAGCGTCAGGAACTCGGACGCGGTCGCCGCCTTCTACGAGGCTGTCATCTTGCAGAAGGAGGCGGCGGAACGAGTCCGGGAGGATTCCCGTGACCCGGGCCGCCGCCAGCGGCCGGGGCGGCGCAGGCGCGAATATCTGTGCCTGATGCCGCCCTAACCGAGGCTTCGAGTGATCGGATCGGGGAATTGTCCGGTCACCCGACATGAGGCCACCGCGTGAGGGCGACGCCTCGACGGCGAAAGCTGTCGGGGCATCGACAAGAGAGGAACCCGCAAGGGTATACCGTCGGGCCGGCCACCGAAGACAAAGATTGGGTACCGGTGGCCCGCTCGCACGGCGAAGAGAGGTGTTTGCAGGGTGGGCCCATGGGGTTGCGTGCCGCTTCTTCCGTCGCCCCGGGCCGATTTGCCGGGGCGCGACCACATACCTGGTCCCACCTTGAGAAAAAAAAAAGGGGTGTTTTCTTCTCAATTTGTTGCACGGCTCAACAGAATCCATGACCTAGTTTGCGTGGTGCACTAATTCAATTCTTTCCTTATCCTAAATTTTGAAATCAACTCCATTATCATCATTCAACTTTTTGCCCTCCACAGCTGGAGGTAAACTTCCCTAATACTTCATCTAATACGAGAGGATGAGGTTACGCTTATCGAGCGGATTGAAGATTGTAGTGAGATAGGATTGATAAAGATATATACTCTTTATATACATATATTATACTCTTTGTCCATTAAACTTACAATATTGAATTTGAAAAAGAACATTAATAAAATTTGGTATATTATATCTTTATTTAACCTTTCTGAGATAAGGATGTGAGACAATAAGAAAGATTCAGCCTAGAATATAGGCGGTGAATGTCCGCTAGCAATTCTTAGCTTATTTCGGTATTGTGCTGATTTTTTTTCAAAACTCTTAAAGAATGGGAGTGGAAAGTTGGAAGTTTTGTTCGAAACACTGCGGTTCAACCGTTCCTTTCTCACGTCCGTTTTCAACGTGAATTAAAATCTTGCAAATGCCTGTTTTTGTTTGTGAGTCGAGTTTTTTGCCTTGTATTTTTCGATGAAGCGATGCTTCCCTTTTCTTTTATTATCTTTTATTTTCTTTAAGTTTTTATAGCCACGTGCCGAAAATATATCCTTTTCTTAATTCGTGAGCAGTTTATTTCAAGATTATACTCACTAAAGGCAATGACAAGAAGTTTACTTTTAATAATGATTTTAAAATATTTTTTTAAAATAAATATAAATATATAGTGAAATATTTACAAGCAGAACCTATTCCCATGCTACAAGCAGTTTCGATTGATTCGATCCGAAGAAATGATTTACAGCAAAGCGATTTTTATTTCAGCAGTATTTTTTTCTTGGTGTACATCATATTTTGGACCTATTATGTCCGATCGTATACCCCTCAGCAATCTGAGGCGACACAAGAACAGTGCTATAGAACCCATTGTATGCTAACTCTATCTATTAAATACCACACGTATCACTTATTTGAGTTAGGTTATTCCTAGCTATATTTCTTAAGATATCTTTTATTGTTTATATAGAAGACTATTTGAATTACGCGATGTTGTCAACTGTAATCTGATTTTGTCAATTATCTACTGACATAGGATATATTCTAGGATGTATATAGAATATTTTCTATTTTTTTTTATTTAATCACCACCCTACCGATATTCCCTGCAATCATCAAAACATTAAGCTTACAGGACCGCAGTCACGTAGACTTGTTGATAAATTTATATTTATTATTATTATAGCACCACGCATTTATTTAAATTAAGATAAGTTGAGGTGTCATGTCGCACAGGTTTCTTCTACCCAAAAGAGAGCTACTATATATAAAACCCGATTACGAAGCGAAAATATGATGTTACAAGCGGGATTCGAACCCGCGCCTATTGGGATGCTGGCCCAATCGTACTGCCACTACACAACCGTGAACTAGTAGGACATCCAAATTTCGCTTCGTATCATATTTACGTCTTTAAGGTGACATGCGCCACCCGACAATGTTTACCAATTGTTATAGGCTTAATACTTCAAACTTTGCAGTTACAATTGTATTAAACGATGACACAACCAGGTTATTCAAATTACTAAAATTTAGCATTTAATATGCTTAATTATTTATAAAACCCGATTAATCGACAAATGAATCCCGCTTGTGACATCATTTTTCACAAATATTTTGGGTTTAAATACTGCACGCCACTATTGAACCGATCTAAATGAAATTTGGTACACAGATAGTCTAGACTAGACTTTAGAGCCTGATAAAGGACATAGGCTACTTTTTAATGCAAAAAAGGGTTGTAAAGGGGGATGAAAAGTTGTAAGAAAGTATCGTCATTTTTAAAGCCCGAAGCTTGAAACTTATTTTTAGGCTATTGATTAGATATAAATATATATGACAATAACATGTTGTAAAAATTTACCCTTAAGGGGTTAAATAAAAATAGGGGATAAAAACTTTAGGATAGTAAACCTTTTATGCGGGCGAAGCGGCAGGCAGAAGCTAGTGATATTTATAACAGGCGAGACCAACAGTCTAATGTACTTGGGGCTTCATACATTAACGTGTATGCCGTATGATTGAAACCCGAAATCACCACATAAAAGTCTCTTAATTACTCACTCGGCTATTGCCATTCATTTTTAATATCTATATTGAGTTATTATGCCATAAATAATGTAAAAAATACATCGTGAAATATTTACAAATTTTATACCCAGTGCTGTGCAAAGTAAAAGCTTACAATAAAATAATTTATTACTTAATGCAGCTAATGCGCTTGAATTGAGTAGCAAATTTGCACAAAAGCTTGCAACAATTCATTATAAGAAACATCAAAATTCAGTTATAACTTTAACTTTTGTTATTAAAACCATTTGCAGCGCTTGCATTTTAGTGAAGGACATTATAAAAGTTATCTCAAAGCTTTCATTATTCATGAAAAACCGTGACGTCTTGATTAATGCTTAAAACAAAGTTGAAATTTTATTTAACTTGTACAAATGGGAAGCAACTGCTATTTTTCATATAAAAGTTTATAAAAACACACTATAATATGTTTTTCAGATATTAAAAAGAAGCTACTTTTAGGATATTCAAATCTCGCTTCGTATCATATTTACGTCTTTAAGGTGACGTGTGCCATCTACCGGACAATGTTTACACATTGTATAGGCTTAATACTTCAAACTTTGCAGTTAGAATTGTATTAAACGATGACACAACCTTGTTATTCAAATTACTGAAATGTAGCATTTCATCACGATTGGGCCGGTCTCCCAATAGGTGCGGGTTCGAATCCCGCTTGTGACATCTTATTTCGCTTCGTAATCGGATTTTTATAAATAATTAAGCATATTAAATGCTAAATTTCAGTAATTTGAAACTACTTTTTCTTTATATTAAACCATCGGTTCCAACTGTCCTGAACATCTATGATTCTTGATATTAGAAATCAGTATCTTCTATATATCTTATTAGGTTACTATTAAATGAACATGACTTTTTGGGGTTCAAAAGATCAAGTGATAGCCGCAGATAAGATGAATGATATTCTGGCAAAACTAGTTACCTCTAATGGAAGTTTTTTTTTTTAAATTACTGAAATTTAGCATTTAATATGCTTAACTATTTATAAAAACCGATTACGAAGTGAAAAATGATGTCACAAGCGGGATTCAAACCCGCGCCTATTGGGATTCCGGCCCAATCGTGCTGCCACTACACCACCTTGACTAATTGTAGGACATGCAAATTTCACTTCGTATCATATTTACGTCTTAAGGTGACGGTATGCTATCTACCCGACAATGTTTACACATTGTTATAGGCTTAATACTTAAAACTTTACAGTTAGAATTGTATTAAACGATGACACAACCTTGTTATTTAAATTACTGAAATTTAGCATTTAATATGCTTAATTATTTATAAAAACCGATTACGAAGTGAAAAATGATGTCACAAGTTTTTTTTATTGCTTATGGTGGACAATGAGCAAGCAGCAAAACTGATGGTAAGTGGTAGTGCCGTCCATGGACCTTTGCTGTACCAAGAGTATAACTAGGCCGCTACCTACCAATACAAAACCCAAACCCACTCAGTTGGCTCTCTCGCTCACCGAACGAAGCGCAACAGCACGTTGCCATTACTTAGACGTCGATCTTCTGCGAGAGTGTGGTACTACCCCAGAACTATCAACAGCGTGGTCCTACTACTAATTTAAATTCAATATGATTGGCCATAATAATTGTTCAGTGGATTTTATGATTCGTATGAGAAAAGAAGATAGTGGTATTATATATCTTTGATCCGTAGATCAAACTGTATTTCATTTTTTATATGATGTTTTTTACATAACACTTTGTTTCAAGTTCTCCTTCACTTGCATTAATATTATTAGCATATCTATGTTAGTCATATTTTATGACACTCGAGGGAGAGAGCTCTTATAATTATGAATTTTATTTTATTATAATCATTTGATACCTGAATCAAACTCTGTAATCTTTGATATATTTAAAAAAAAATATATCAAAACTCATACAACTCTAAATCTTACTATAAAACATCACCAATCAAATATATCAGCGTTATAAATCTTACAAATGTCTTGAGACTGATAAAAACTCACTGCAGGTCCCGGTGGATATGTGTTCACATTAATCTATCTCTGACTATTAATCTATCGTCATGCTTCAAGTATTCCCTGAGGAAGGCAAAGGTACCGCCATTTGTCAATTTAAAGATGAAATTCTACTCATTCTTCTTTAACGTATAACAAAGTTATTATCATAATAGATGATATAAAAATTCAAATGTATTTATTTTCTTGAATTCTTGAAATTTTTCTTTGACGCTGTCAAAGGTTTGATTACTAGCGAAAAATGATTGTCACATAAGGGATCCTATATGTGAGAATCATTTTTCTAAATAAAGTATAAAGTTTTTATAAATAATCAAGCATTCAAATTACAAAAATTTAACATTTAATATGCTTTATTATTTATAAAAACCGAATACGAGCGAAAAATATCACAAGTGGGATTCGAACCCACACCTATTGGAAATCCGTCCCAATCGTACTAACACTTACACCACCGTGAACTATTGTAGGACATTCAATTCTCGTATCGTATTACATTTACGTCTTTTAAGGAGACGTGTGTCATCTACCCGACAGCATTTACACATTGTATAGGCTAAATACCTCACACTTTGCAGTTGGAATTGTATTAAACGATGACACAACCTTGTTATTCAAATTACTGAAATTTAGCATTTAATATGCTTTATTATTTATAAAAACCGAATACAAGCGAAAAATGTCACAAGTGAGATTCGAACCCACCACTTACACCACCGGCAATTGGCGATTGGGACGGATTTGCAATAGGTACGGGTTCGAATCCCACTTGTGACATTTTTTGCTCGTATTCGGTTTTTATAAATAATCAAGCATGTTTAATGCTAAATTTCAGTATTTTGATTGTCAAAGGTGCTGAAAAAATATACAACAAAAAAAATTGTAGATAACGAGTAAGAAAATACAATAAAAAAAATTAATGTAGATCCAGTTTTATTTAAATGTATTAGTAATAATGAGGAGAAATATGTTTCTTTTGCCAAATGAATTTTAATATTTCCAGCTTTTTTTTTTTTTTTTTTTTTTTTTTGTGTGTCTTAGTTGTTAGCCTCAGATGGCTATGACAACTTTACCCGGACTGTGGGTGAGCGCTGAGGGCTCTCAACCCGTAACTATATTTCCAGCCTGACTCTGCGGGGTGATATCAAGCTGGGACTTCATAACCAGATATAGTATTATTTTCCTTATTTGTATGGGATTGCCATTGCAAATAGGTAATAAAAAGGTCTTTATCATTAAAAATATACATGTTCCATAATACATCCTTCGAGTTTAGTTATGAGGATAATACGAGTGTACTCTTTTTTTTTTTTTTTTGGCACGGTGTAATTATACCCCGCTAATCCGTACAGCCAAGTGGCTCGCGACCTCGTAGCCCCGCCAAAAGATAGGTACGCTATCTAAAGAGATACCGCGTGGTGATTGAGTAACAAAATAATTTACCACTTTCTCTACTACCCATTGGGGCTGTAAAAGACGACTAAATGATATACAGATAACATATTTTTAAGAGAAGGAAAACTTGATATAAAACCCTATACCAACCCGTTTGAACAATGCAATATACTAGGTTAATTTCTCTTCCATTATGGAACAGCCTTAAGCCCTGGAGACGCTGCTAAAATTACCTATAATGCGCACCTTATGGACTGTATTAATAATGCTATTGAAGTTTTTTTATAGCCTAAACACTACTCATCATCACATCATCATCAGAGCCCATAAATGTCCCATTGTTAAGCTCGGGCCTCCTCCGTAATGGTAGAGAAATTAACCTACTATACCGCGCTGGTCAGACGTGTGGGTTTTGTCTCGAGTTTTCCTTCTCACGCATAGATGTTATATGCGTTTTATGTTTTATATCCCTTAGTCGTCTCGTACGATCATCCACGGGCAAGATATGGGGTAGTGAATAGTATTCTTACTCCAACACCACACGGACAAAAACACTAATATGAGCTAAGAATAGAGAAATTTTAATAAATAGATAAATATATGCATGTAAAATCGTAGAACATAAAATATATTTACATTGTTTTATGATTTAAACATCGTACTTATTGTCAGAGGAAGTGTAACAAAGGGCGTCATCAAAATACGTCCAAAACACTGTATCACAAAAGCTTTAAAGTCTTTAGATATAATACGACGACAATGAACTTCGCACAGTAGCAATTTACAGAACAAAGAGCAAAGCAAACCTCTAATGTTCGGCTCTCCCCCTCAAACATAATGTTTAGTAATTCAACTGGAAATATGTTGGAGCGTTCGGTATTAAATCGGATTTCTTGATATTGGACAGCAACAGTTATATGTGATAGTATTTCTCTGTATGTTCATGGGTTATGAATATTACGTTTTAGTACCTAAAGTAGTTAGTAAAGATGCGAAAGAGAATGCTCCGATGGTTCGGACATGTGGAAAGAATGCCGAACGAACGTCTGGTTAAGAAGATATATACAATGCGAAAGTGGAAGGATGTAGGTACCTGGGGAGACCGAGACTAATCTACATAGACCAGATTGGTCACGTACTGAAGGAACGTGGAGTCAAGAGTCTCCAAAACCGGCGAGCGTGTATGAAGAGAATTATGAATGTTGAGGTAGCGAGTGAAGTATGCAAGGATAGACTTCTCTGGCGCTCTGTTCTCTCTGCCTACCCTGCAAGGGATATGGCGTGATGATATGTATATACGTTTTAGTACCAGAAGAAATAGTACAAATTCAAGTACTAATAATAACAATAGTAGTCTAGTTTTCCATCTACAGCTGTGGGCCAATCTGCCCGAGGTACCGCGAGTATATTTTTTTTGGCGGCGGGCTACGGTATGTCTCGCCCCGCTATAATCCGTACGGGGCGACAGAGAATCGGCGCACGACGCTATAGACCCGCCCTACAATATACGTCTCGACGCCGTGCGGGTGGGTCACTGGAATACCGCGAGTACCACACTCTCGCAGAAAATCGACGTTTGGTCAGTGGCAATATGTTGTTGCGTTTCGTTTGGAGAGAGAGAAAGCCAGCAGCTCAACTATTTTTGTGGGTATGGACTTGTCATTCGTAACAGCGACGATTAGGCTTGACGTAGATGTACCTCTGGTATTACAAATGGGCGGGAGTTAGACTTACTATCAAGTGTACTGCTTGCTCGTTTGGATAAGCAATAAAAATACATATTTCAACCCAAACTAATAGAGTTGCAAAAATAAATTATTAAATACTAACATTAACTCTTAACAAGAGAATTATGAATGTTGAAGAAGCGAGTGAAGTATGCAGAGATAGAGTTCTCTGGCACTCTGTTCTCTCTGCCTACCCTGCAAGGGATATGGCGTGATGATATGTATGTATGTATGTATGTAACTCTTAACAATTAAAGGTAGGTACTAGTAAAAGATTGATTTTAATATTCATTACTTTATCGAAATCAGCTATTTAAATTCAAGAGTTACAAATTATTTGGCGAAGCGGCTTTCTATGCATCTGTATAGCAAAAGTATAAAACTTATTTTTATAATAAAAATGATAAAATAGCAAAGTACATTTTAATGAATGAACACAAATTGACGAATTAATAAATAACAAGAACAATTTACTTCATAATCAAAACATAAAGAAAGTAACCTTTCAAAAAATTTAAAAGTCATTAAAACTGTCATATCTTAGACAACAACAAACAAAAATTATATTATTCACAGTTGAATCGTAAATTTTATAACTTCCATTCGTTTTAGCGAGAAATAAAATTTGAACTTCTTTACAACATTCATCAAGCCGTCACGGCCAAAGCTTTTGAATAATAAAAATCTTCGCCGGGAGCCACATAACGAAGTTCCCTTACCTAAGATATGCTTTCCCCTCACGGTTTTTGTAACTTTATTATAAAAGACGAGAAGTAATTTCTTACATTTATTATTATTGCCGAAATCTCATTTATCATGTCAGGTATCCGTGATAAATATCAATAACGAGGCTTGTAAAATTTGTTCTCGTGGTTATTTTTTTGTTGGACGAAATGAATGTTGTCATGTTGAATGTTGTCATATTTTATCGCTAACTCATTTTTATATTCGATATTAATATTAAATTAATTTTACTTTACATCAGTCTATAATCACGGTAATTGCGCACGTATTCAAAATCTATCCGTGTGGTGCCGGAGTAAAAATACAATTCACCACCCTCTATCTTGCCCGTTGGTGACCTTTAAAGATGACTAAGAGATACAAAATGCATATAACATCTATTCATGAGAAGGAAAATTTGAAAAAAATCCTATACCAACAGGTCTGACCAACATGGTATAGTAGTTTAATTTCCCTCCTATTACGAAGAAGACTCATATCCAACAGTGGGACATAAATATATACATATACAAGCTGAGATGAGGATGCTTAGATTCCGTAATAATATTATTGGTATCGAAGAACTGTATTAATTATTCAACGAATAGAATTGAAGAATATCGATACCTAATGCAGAAAGGCAACAGAAGTATTTTATACATTGGTTCAAGTTAGATCTATTTATATGACGTCCACCTTAGACATTTACAAAGTTATATTTGCATCACATTTGTGGGAGGAGGAATATATCGCGAGGAAAACTAAATAGCGAAAAGCTTTATAGAAATGTTATCTAGAATATTTGAAAAATATATTGAGTCATAGATCTAAGGCAAGATAGCCTGTATATGTAAATATTAATATAATTTGGCGGGCAGTAAATATTTAGTCTTTATATATCTTAAAATGTTATCTATATTTTGACGAACGATCTAGATTTAAGGGTTTTTGGTATTGCACTATAAAACCTTAAATACCGAAACTTTCTTGGTTTGCGAACAATAGGTTGAATCGACAAATGACTGTAATAACCTTTCGTCTATGTTCAGCATACATTCCATCAAATGCTTTTAGATTCTTGATGGAAAAAAAACCCATCACCTAATTGTATAGAATGTGGAAAGGTAGAAGTTGTGCAACATTTTTTGATGGAATGTGTGCGAAACGAAAATTGTAGAAGATCGTTTTTTTTTTGACAGATTTATATATTTGACATCGGATTTTGTAACTCCATTTTAGTATATCCTATCGCTGAACATGCTGTTTTGTTTTATAGGTTAGCTAAATTAGTATTATTAAGTAATTATAGTATTAATATTAGATTATAGGTATTAGATTAGTAAGAGAAATGTAATGTTTTACAATACGATATGATCGCTCAGCGAAAAAGCCTTATAATAAATTAAAAAAAAATGTAATCACTAAATTATTGTAAAAAAAATATTGTAAATTATTGTAAACACTAGATTATTGTAATTTAATACGCATAGATGCTATGTAAATTTCCTCACTTTTATACTCTGATAAAACTATAATTTTACTAAGTGTAGCGATTAATGTTAGAAACGAGAACTTTACCAATGGTCCTTTTTCTTTTTTCTTCACTCCAATAGTCATTACGGATACAATTTATTCATATCAATAGGTGGAATTACTACGATGAACCGCCAAGATGGTAGTCTTTTATCCCAAGACGCAATATTTTGTTTCAAGGGGAACCACCGTCTCTTACAGCAGTCTTATTGTTCTTAAAAACTTGGTGATATGGATTAAAATTGCTTTAAGTACTTTTCAGCATTTTTGATACATTGCGAGTAAAATTTTATTAAATTATCATAGGTGTAATAGTCATGGATGAGTAAATTAAGCGTTAAAGTGTAATGAACAAACAAACAAATATTTAATATTATTGGGGATTATTATAATTACCGATTATCAGTTAAGAAGATATACAATGCGAAAGTGGAAGGATGTAGGTACCGGGGGAGACCGAGACTAACCTACCTAAACCAGATTGGTCACGTACTGAAAGAAGGTGGAGTCAAGAGTTTCCGAAACCGGCGAGCGTGTATGAAGAGAATTAATTATGAATGTTGAGGAAGCGAGTGAAGTATGCGAGGATAGAGTTCTCTGGCACTCTGTTCTCTCTGCCTACCCTGCAAGGGATATGGCGTGATGATATGTATGTATGTATTATAATTACCAATAATAAAAAAGTCATCATTTTAATTATTTGAAATTTATATATTATTATTGCTTTTGGTAATAAACGAGCGAGCAGCACCTGATGGTAAGTGTTACCGCTGCCTTGTACTTTTATGATACCAGGGGTACAGCTAGACTGCTGCTTACCAATGAGAACCCCAAAATCACCCAAAAATTGGGCTACAACAGCACAGTGTCACAGCTTGGACGTCGATTTTCAATAAAGTATAGTTATACCCCCAAACGAACCGGCCCGCGGCTGTAGACAGGTCAATAGTTTGGCCCTACCACTATTTAGTATATATTAATATGTTTAAAAGGCAAGAATTAGGCGATACATGACGGAATTCCATTATTATTATAAAATGAAGGAGAGGAAGGGAGACCCACCACTTTCCCACGGTTAATCAATATACCGTACACCTCAAGAAAGGAAGGAATACGTGATGGGATCAATGTGGAATAGGATATAAGGGAATCTTACTCCTGTGATGAGCACTACTTCCAGAACTTAAATTTGCAAAAGACAGGCAATCATCATCATCATCACAGCCCATAAACGTCCCACTGTTGGGCTCGGGCTTTCTTTGTAATGGGAGGGAAATTAACCTACTATACCGCGCTGGTCAGACGTGTTGGTATAGGGTTTTGTTTCGACTTTTCCTTCTCTCGCATAGATGTTTTATGCGTTTTATATCCCTTAGTCGTCTCGTACAATCACCCACGGGTGGTGAATAGTATTTTTATTCCGTCACCACACAGAAGACAGGCAATATAAAATATTAAATTGTAAAATTATTTATATAAGAAAACTATATATCAAGTATATTAAACCATTACAGAAACTTTTGTAACCAAGTTTAAGGCAATAAAATCGATAGGGGTAGTTTGTGCATTGCAGATCAGATCCACTGACTGGAAATTGCAATCTCCCGAAGCGATGAAAGGAATGAATTTGCTTCACAGAATGAATACCTGCTGAGAATTGTGTTTAGATAAAAAATGTGATATTTCGTTTGAAATGAAATTGATATTAAGGTGATTTTTTTAGCAAGTATTGTACAAATTACTGAAATTTAGCATTTAATATGCTTAATTATTTATAAAACCCGATTACGAAGCGAAAAATGATGATGTCACAAGCGGGATTCGAACCCGCGCCTATTGGGATGCCGGCCCAATCGTGCTGCCACTACACCACCGTGAACTATTGTAGGACATGTAAATCTCACTTTGTATCATATTTACGTCTTAAGGTGACGTATGCCATCTACCCGACAATGTTTACACATTGTTATATAGGCTTAATACTTCAAACTTTGCAGTTGGAATTGTATTAAACGATGACACAACCTTGTTATTCAAATTACTGAAATTTAGCATTTAATATGCTTAATTATTTATAAAACACGATTACGAAGCGTTTTAATTCGTCTAGTGAAAGAGATAAAACCAGAACAGATGTAAGAGTAACAATAGGTAATGATGTACTAGAGCAAGTGGATGAATTTGTATATCTTGGATGTGGATTTAGCCGAGATGGAAGGTACACCACTGATATAGAGCGAAGAGTGAATGCGGGAAATAGAGTGAACGGAGCGTTGGGGCAACTTCTCGGCAGCCACCACCTCAGCCAGAAGGCACGTGTAGCAATACATAACGCAGTGCTTGTCCCAACATTACTGTATGGAAGCGAGAGTTGGGTATGCAGAAAAGAGTATGATAGTAAAATTAATGCGGTCGAAATGCGATCTCTGCGGAAAATCTGTGGAGTTAGGCTGACCGACCGCATTCGTAACGACGACGTAAGAGAGCGAGTAGGTATGAAAGAGAGTATTGGTGTAAAGATGCGAAAGGGAATGCTCCGATGGTTCGGACATGTGGAAAGAATGCCGAACGAACGCCTGGTTAAGAAGATATACAATGCGAAAGTGGAAGGATGTAGGTACCGAGGGAGACCGAGACGAACCTACCTAGACCAGATCGGTCATGTACTGAAGGAAGGTGGAGTCAAGAGTCTCCGAAACCGGCGAGCGTGTATGAAGAGAATTATGAATGTTGAGGAAGCGAGTGAAGTATGCAGAGATAGAGTTCTCTGGCACTCTGTTCTCTCTGCCTACCCTGCAAGGGATATGGCGTGATGATATGTATGTATGTATGTATGTATGTTAATTCGTCTAAGATGTCTTACGTCCAATATGTCATTGTTATTAAATAAATTTTATATCTAAAAGTAGTTTTATTTCAAATGTGTTACCATCGCGTAAATATCAGAAATCATTAAGTACTGTACAGTTTACACAAGTATTGATGGTATAAGATAATTTTTCAGTTCATATAGAGTTTACATTTTATTTTACATACATACATACGTATCATCACGCCATATTCCTTGCAGGGTAGGCAGAGAGAACAGAGTGCCAGAGAACTCTATCTCTGCATACTTCACTCGCTTCCTCAACATTCAAAATTCTCTTCATACACGCTCGCCGGTTTCGGAAACTCTTGACTCCACCTTCCTTCAGTACATGACCGATCTGATCTAGGTAGGTTAGTCTCGGTCTCCCTCGGTACCTACATCCTTCCACTTTCGCATTGTATATCTTCTTAACCAGACGTTCGTTTCGGTTATTTTATTTTAATCCCCTCTAATTAATTTATTCCTTATCTCGCGTATTAACCTCAAAAGACAGACATTTTTTTTAGTGCTTATGGTGGCAAACGAGCAAACAACACACCTGATGGTAAGTGTTAATACCGCCCTTAGATCTTTGGAATACCAAGTGTTTAGCTAAGCTGCTGCATACCAATACAAACTCCAAACCCACCCAGTTGGGCTTCCGGCTCTCTCGCTCACCGAACGAAAGCAATAGCACTTTGCCATTGCTCAGACGTCTATCTTCTGCGAGAGTGTGGTACTACCCCGGGTGGACCAGCCCGTGACTGTAGACAGAACTATCAACAGCGTGATCCTACCATTACTAAAATGTATAAAGAACATGTAAGAAGATGCCTATTACTGGTCATAGCTCCAATTTATAAGCTTGATGTTAAGAGTTTGTCGATAAAATCCTGAAAAATCAAGGAACTTTAGAGTAATCATGGTAACAATACTTGTTTCCCACTTCAGATTTACACACAAAACTAACAAGCAAATGCATTTATAGCACTAATTTTACGAGACAGTGATGTATGTACAAAATATTCATCATTAACTCTAAAGCAACTTGATCAATCTGATGAAATTTAATGTAT
Organism: Lymantria monacha; assembly: GCA_905163515.2. Classification (NCBI taxonomy): domain Eukaryota; kingdom Metazoa; phylum Arthropoda; class Insecta; order Lepidoptera; family Erebidae; genus Lymantria; species Lymantria monacha. Next base: position 12,226,595 of record LR991106.1, read on the forward strand.
AATATAAATATGTATTTGTACAAATTAAGGTATTGTAAGGAGTCAAAATTAATATTAACGAAAAGCGGGTAGCGCAACCTATATAAAGCGCGCGCTAAAGAGGTCGATGTGTAAAGCCGTTTCTAGTTTTTTTTTTTTTTGTTGGTAACGCAGTGGTTGCGAAGAATGCATATGCACGGGGTAAGTGCGTAAATGCATTCTTTGCAACCACTGCGTTACCAACAAAAAAAAAAAGACTAGAAACGGCATTACACATCGACCTCTTTAGCGTGCGGTAGCTCTGCTTACTCGTGTACCGATTACCGTTTGTTTTTATATCGTTGAAGTGTTAGGATCAACTATTAGTTTAACGAGTGCTTATAATTCGCTTATTGGTTGGTTTTATGAAATATGAAAGTGATTGTAATAATTAATATTTTAGTGTTACACATTAAAACCCATTTAGTTGTTTTTTCTTTATATTAAAAATCCTTCGTCTGCCAAAAGTATATATACAAAGATAAAAAGGGTATGCTGAGGTGATTCTTTCCACGTGTCCAAACGGACACGTGGAAAGAATGAGTGAAGAAAGTTTGACAAGTATACAAATCGAGTGTGAGTGGGACGATTACAAGGGGGGGACCACGTCGTATTTTTCTGGATCAAATTGAAGATGTGTTAGCGAAAGGTCAAATTAAGAGTACGCGTAATCGTAGAGCATGCATGAAGACTATGATGAGCGTGAAAGAAGCGATGGAGTATGGCAGGATCGTGGTTTGTGGTAATCCGTATTCTCTGCCTACCACTCTCGGAAACAGGCATGAGGCGTGTATGTATTTAATAAAACCTATACCAAACTGCCTTACTAGCGTGGTCTAGTAGTAGTACTACCTCGGACAAATCAGCCCTGGCTGTAGACAGAACACTATCAACAATGTGGATCTGCCACTAAAAAAATAGTATTATTTATATATTTTTTGGGACTTCCACCACACATTCCGGATCCACAACGGTCTCCATAAATGACACCGAGGTTTGAGGTAAAGGTAACTCGAGAAAATCGTCAAAACTTAAATTCCATAGATAAGGACTTAGCACCGAACCTTGAGGGTAGCCCGTCGTTAGTGGCTTCGACACAGCATGGTTACCAAGTTTCAATTTAGTCGAGTCATTTAAAAAGTACGACTGTGTGATTTGGTAGATATTTCTATAGCACACACGAGCCTTTAGTTTCAGAAGTAGCATTGGCCACCAGGCATTATCGAAAGCACCTGAGATATCCAGGAAAACGCCTATTACGTATTTCAAAACGGATGCGCTAGTGACATTTCTTACCGCAATGGCCGCGTCGATAGTTGATTTACCGTGAGTGAAGCTAAATTTTTTGATAGAATATTGGTCCACCCGGCAATAAACGAGGTGCAATGAGACGTTCTAAGAGCTTGTCTAATGAAGGAAGTTAGGTGATTAGTCGATATGACTTCAGGTCGTCTGGTGGCTTATCACCGCCTTTAACTATACATATATAACCACGACGCCATATAAGAGGAAAAAATATTTATATATAAAAAACTTTCAAAGACCTATTTTATTACTTGCATAAATATAACGCTTGTAATATGAAAAAAATAGCGTATAATGATCAAAACAACCCATTCTCCAACTTACATACTAACCCTCCAGTAATATTTTAAGTACATCTTTTGTCGAGTCACCTAGTATAAGTGCAGAATCACATTAGCATTCTAAAATATGCGGATCGCCAAAACTTTTCGCCTATTGTACTACCAACTCGCAACCGCAAACTCTGGAAAACAGTTAATCACTTAAGTTCTCGATAATGTCTTATACGAACTTTGTTCGGTATTACCAGCCTTCTATAACACTTGTAATGAGTTTGATAAGTGTGAGTTTTTTTGGTAGTGGTTTGTATCTTTTGATCGACATTTCAACTTTGGGAAATATTAGATATTATATATATCTATATATTATACTTCCTGAAGTATATTTATTGATTTTGGTAAGACGAATTATACGTTTATTTATCTGCTAGCTACCCGCCCTCGCTTCGCTTCGGTTACGTCAGTTCAGTTGAATAGTTTACTTTCGCAACATAGAATTCCTTTCGGAGAAGAAATTTCTTAAAATCCTACGTCATCTGATCTTTACAGGGCAGATAAAAATGTTCATACCAAATTTCAAGTCTGTGGTAGCTATATTTGAAAAATGTGATTTTTACACCCCAGCAACCCCCTTTGCAGGGGAATTTCGAAAAATCCGTTCTTAGCTGACCTCTACTCGGCGAAAGAAATACTTCTACCAAATTTAAGGTTTGTAGGCCTTATATTTCCAGAGATATCGTGATGAGTCAATACATAGGTGGAAATCTCTTATATATATATATATATAATAGAAAAATAGATGAATGATAATATGAATTTACATATGACTATATTTTTAAATATACTATTAAATAATATATAATTACTATATACTTTACTTGAATTTATTTTTATATATATTTTTTTTTTCATTTTTTAAAATACTGATATTAATTTTTAATAATTTCTGATGTTTACGCGAGTATTGCACGTTTGAAATAAACTGTTTTTACGGATTTTATCGCGTTTGTATTTATTTTATAATTTCTCGGCGTTTTGAACATTTTACAGCGTTCACGGTCACGGAAGCGCTATTTTATTGCTTAGTCCATGGATCACATTGTAAAGAAGCAAGTTACTATAAGTATACTATACGTCTCCCCATATTTAGTAAAACTCTTCATATAGGGGGAATAAATAATTACTAAATAACTACTGATGTTCAATTAGTTTTAGTTTAGACTTCCTTTGTGGGACATAGATCGCCCTATAGAAGATAATATAGACAGAAATCATTACTGTAAAATTAAATATAGAAAATTTTATACTTGAAATAAAACCCTATTAAGCGATATTTTGCCTCAATTCTTATGAAAGCATGTTAGCGAGTGACTGGACCGGGGAATTAGTCCGTCACTCAACGAGAGGCTGACCGCGTGAGGAAAGATCGACGTTCTCCCTGACGTCGGACAAGGAGAGGGTTCCCCTGAGGAGGTATTCCGTTGGGCTAGCTACTAACGTCAAGTTCACTCTGCTCCGGTGGTCGGCCCAGCGACGAAGGCGACGTGTCACGGGTGGGTCACGGGTGCGCGTGCTTACGCCCTTCTGTCGCCGCCCCCCGGACGGAGTGGTGCGAGGAGTGCGCCGACCGTAGCCCACCCCAAAAAAAAAGCGTTGAAATTTAAATAAGTTATAAAAAATAAGAAGAATATAAAATTTAATGGAATAATTCATCAAAATTTATGAAACATCTAAAAGAAGATAGACCGCAAAACGATATTTCTTCAGCAAATTGTATTAACCCCCTAAAAATATTCACTCTACTGGGCTTAAAATAAAACATCTCATAACGTTCAAATGTAAGACAACGAGTTAATGGGCCGTATCATTACGGTACGCTTAAGTTATCGAAGAGGAAAACTGATAAATTAGTAGGCGTTTGAGCATCGGAGATCTTAAGCAATCGATGGATCAAAGTGCTTTTGCTTAAAATATCCTCATCAACTGTTTAATCACCTTCATTCAAAGAGCATTTAAAAAATTATATATTTTGGTTATGCTTTGTTTTAACCTTGAGCTGTGTGATAACGGCTACGAATACTACCAATCATTTGCTTGTGGATGTCGTAAAAGACGACTAAGACTATCTGATGCCGTTTGGTCAACAATTCCCACGGAGGGTTGACGTCTGACAGGCAGCAGGTCATAAAATTATTGCCAATAACTTTTACAATATTTACTATGAAAGAAGAGTATATATTTTATCGACCCCAACTAATTGGGCTAAGAGTGGGAGAATGATGATGATGTTGCTTTATTTTAACCCTTAACAGGCCGAGTGCGGTCACCATGACCGCGGTAGGTGGCAACACTACCAATTTTATACTCTTCCAATATTCGATCATACTCGCCTCTCCTGGTACCTTCTTAACTCAGGCGATTAGTATGAGGAGCAGCTTAATAATAGTCGCACGCGTCTTTTGTTTTAAGTTTTTACTGTTTAAAAGTTTGCAGCGGTCACAGTGACCACACCCGGCCTGTTGTGTGATTTTAATTAACTAATTCCTTTCTCGGTGTAGTCACATTTACCTAAAAAAATGGATCGTTATGAAAGACAAATACAAGAATGGCTTACAGAAGAGGATAATGACGCCCCTGCCTTTAATGGTGATGGTGAAAAAGCCGATATGTATCGAATGTAGCCAAAAGTTGTGCCGCGATTGTCGAGAAGCAAGACCATGAATGACGGTTGTCAATTTTTCATTAATAATATCGTTTATGATTATATTTTATTTTCGCTATGTTATATGATCTCTTAAGACAACAAAACCAAAATGTTTTCCAAATATTTTGTTAGATTTTTTTAAGGACTTTTCACAGAAGCTTAGAGATTTTGTTTAGTAATAGCGTTTGAGTAATGTTTTTTTTTTATTTAAAGTTAATAAAAAGTTATATTTTGTTGATTTTTCTTTTCTAATTAAAAGTAAATAATATCAATAACATTGTGTAATTTTATTTATTTATTATTTGAATAATAACACAAAAATATGATACCTAAAGTACATGCGATCACGGTGACCGCACTCGGCCCGTTATGTTACAAAAAAACCACCCAGCCAGTTGAGTGTTAACCGCCTTTATTACATTCTTGCATTAATCTATATCAAACATGCTACTAAACGTGGTCCCTAAATGTAAGCCCCATAACCAGAGATAGAATTCGAAATACGGAAATTCGCAGGAGAACGGTTGTAACCGACATAGCACGAAGAATTAGCACGCTGAAGTGGCAATGGGCAGGCCACATCGCTCGAAGAACCTACAACCGCTGGGGAAGAAAGGTTCTAGAGTGGCGACCACGTACCGGACGACGCAGTGTAGGACACCAACTAAGTGGACAGACGACCTCGTGAAGGTTGCTGGGCGTCGTTGGACATAAACGCACTCTATGGCGTAACATGAGGGAGGCCTATGTCCAGCAGTGGACGGGAATAGGCTGAGATGATGATGATGATTAATCTATATCTATAAAGGAGGATGTTTGTATCTATGACATCGCTGAACTCAAAAACTATTTGAGAGATCATTATGAAATTGGTATGTATATTGGTATATATGCTATCCCCATTAATGTAACTCGTCACCTGGCGGCGCAGCGATAGTCGAATTCTACAAACAAACTAACGGACTTGCCAGTAAAATATATATAATTAAACGTGTAGTGTAATTTGAGAAGCATGTCTTACTGCAAAATGAATAATGTTGCTATACTGCCACCTTTTTTCGCTACTTCCCATGCCATTCGCCAAGTTTGTGGCAGCGAAATTACGCGGTACCATAAAAGATATTTTTATATATTAGTTTATTATATATAATTTACTTGAAAAGTGAATTAAATAAATAATGTATTTAGTAATTTTCTTTTGAGTACCTTATTTGAAGAACAATTTTAAGTCATTTATATTTTTTTTATTTTAAATTTATTTGCCTAACTGGATTTAGCTCTTGTGGCACCTTTTATTATAAGAGAGCAAACCTGTTTTCAACGATCACACATTTTGAATTTAATAGTGATGAAGAAAATAAATTATACACATTTATATAAAATTTACTTTGCAGGACTCATAATATACAAATAAATACTCGCGTCCACGTGAGCGTAATTCCCTACTCTATGGTACGGAATTACAAAAGCCTAACATTAATAAATCAAAGATTCGAAATACAACGGCGAGCGAACACAGTTGTATTAGCAATTTGAATAGATTATTGTAAGTAAAAGGAATATATAATTAAATTATTCAATCTTTGAACAAAAGATTACAATTAAAATAATCTTATTAAATGGAATTTGTTAACATTATTCATTTATTCTTAATTTATATTATTAATAACGGTAGATGAGCTAACAATCTAACCTACTCATTACTTTATGTGCTAAAGAGTTAATATACAGGGTGGAAGTGGACCGCTCCCGATAACAAAGACAGGTGACCCTACAAGTCTTACTTGTAATGATAGGCTAGAAAAAAAATCGAAGCGGATAAAAAAAAAATTGTCACAACGAATTTTAAGTTTTTTTTCACATTCCATCGTATTAGGACAGTGGCATGTAACGATAATTCCATAAAAAAATACGTAACTTTACTCAGATGAGAAAAGACGCAATCTATTCAAAACTCACGATCATATGTTCAAGAGTTCAACGACCTCGCGTGGTGTAAAAATTTTTTTTTTTTTTTCATTCGACTCGATTTTTTTTCTAGCCTATCATTACAAGTAGGACTAGCAGGGTTACCTGTCTTTGCTTTCGGGAGCGGTCCCCCGTCCAACCTGTATATCACTATTTTTGAAAATCGGCTGAGGTCTCATCAAGACGACAATGAGCAGAAAAATTCTCCTGAGAAACTTTTAACAATAAATGCGATTGCTAATCACGCGTAATTATAATATTATCACTTATTTTATTATGTCTGTGTCGAAGAACCGATGTAAATAGATGAGATATAACACAAAAATATTGTAAGAAAGAATCCACCACCGTGGCTTGCTCAAAGGTTTCGTAAAAGACGACTAAGCGATATAATATGCATATAGGATCTGTGCATATGGAGAAATACTCAAAAAACTTATACAGTCACATCTGACCAGCGTGGTATAGTAATTCAATTTGCTTCCCATTATGAAGGATTGAGCTCATCAATGGGACGAATATGAGCTTGGCAGCGCCCTAGCTATGCCCTGGTATTGCAATGATCCATAAGAGGCAGTATTAATTGCCATTAGGTATGCTATTTCTTCGTTTACCACCATCTTCAAAAATAAAGCTGTGAAAACTTTAATTAAAAAAAAAGTGTCACTACCAAATTTTCTGCATAAATATTTATAAAAACAAAACCTATAAAATGACGTGAAAACGAACTGCGATAAAAACCTACGCTTAGTTAAGGGCCCGTATACACATCATCTGCATACAGAAAATTTGTTCCCATACAGAGAAAAGGGCAAGCCCATCTATGAGTACAAATAATATTACAGAGAATTCTTTTCTGCTTTAATCAGTAAAGGCAGTTCCTATGGAGGCAGTTTATCACAACTCCCAGCAAATTTTCCCCTTTTTGTGACAGACTAGGGTAGGGTTGCTATATTATATTGAACAATAATGGACACCATTTTCCTCTAGTCGTTTAGAGATACGGTATTTATGCGTTCAGTTCGTAAAATAACTGTTCTGCTTATCACTGCATTTGTAGCAGAGATTTTTTTGATATATGAAATATATTCTGTATTAAAAGCTAAATATTTATGTTGTTTCTATTTTATATTTATGTATTTATTTGTGCCTAGTAGCATTGAATTCGATTGTTGTATCCAACTCCGTTATCTATTTTTGCTAAAACCTAAGTACAGGATTTTTTTATATCGACCCAGGTCAACTCCATCTGATGCTGTTTAGTCAACAATTACATTCCCAAGGAGGGTTGAAGTAAGGCAAGTGGCCGGTCATAAAATTTTACTAATAATTTTTACAATGTGTACGAGTACATATTGCGTTGACTCTAACTAATTGGGATAAGAGCAGGTGAATGATGATCAGGACAGACAGGCTTCTTATATCTCATACTTTTTCTCCTTTACCAAACAGAGCAATATAATAATAAATTATTAATTAAAATAAGGTAAAGTACGAAAATATCTTTCTAAATTTATGAGAGCATAACGTCAAATTCTAAATTCTACATATTGTAGACAAGTAGTCTAAACTATTGTTTCTGTTGCCGTGTTTAAAATTTATTTTAATATACATACATATCATCACGCCATATCCCTTTCAGGGTAGGCAGAGAGTGCAGAGTGCCAGAGAACTCTATCCTTGCATACTTTACTCGCTTCCTCAACATTCATAATTCTTTTCATACACGCTCACCGGTTTCGGAGACTCTTGACTCCACCTTCCTTCAGTACGTGACCAATCTTAATCGTGAAATATCCCAACTACTACTAATTACTTGAGGTCGATACAATATGTTCTCTTCTTTCATAATAAATATTGTAGAAGTTATTGGCAATAGTTTTATGACCGGCTGCCTACCTGACGTCAAACCTCCTTGGAAATGTAATTGTTGAACAAACGGCATCAGATGGAGTTAGCCGAGGTCATTACATGTATAACAAGTTTATTGTTAAAAATTAAAAATATCATCATCATCATCATTCTCCTGCTCTTATCCCAATTACTTGGGGTCGACGCGATATGTACTCTGCTTCCATCGTACACATTGCAAAAGTTATTGGCAATATTTTTATGACCGGCCGCCTGCCTGACGTCAACCCTCCTTGGGAATGTAATTGTTGACCTGGCGGCATCAGGTGGAGTTGGCTCAGGTCCATAAAGCTCTTAGCCGTCTTTTATGACATCCACGAGCGAAGTAAGGGTTGGTAGTATTCGTCGCCGCTACCACACAGCATGTAAATTAAAATTATAATTTAAATATTTTTGAAAGAAAACTGGTTTTAATTTTAGTCCTCCGGTGATCATGAACGCTGTGAAATGTTCCATGTAACGGTAAATTAAAAAAAAAAATTAAATACAATAAAAATCTTTAAAATTGTATTTCAAATGTGTAACATTCTTGAAAACATCAAAAATCGTTATATAAATATGTGTTTTCATTATCTACTTTTCACAAAAGCTCTAAAAAAATCTATATATCAGGATTATCCATTAAAACTTTCTAAATGATGTCCACCCTAACATTGGCTGGTTCTTAACAAATAAATTGTACACAGCTGCCTCTTCACTTCCCGTAGACAATTAACGTGACACAAATATATTGTTCTACACTTCTGTAAACGTCATATGAGATTATTAAACATCATATCTCTAATTTTTACATAGCAATAACCTTTTTTTTTTAAAAAAAAAATAAAAAAAACACCCTAGTTAACAAAGAAAAAGTGTAAAATCTTGGATAATAATACCCATGAAAGACCTATGGGGATTTTATAAATATACGTAACGAAGACATATGCGTGTATTTGAAAGAATTCTTTATGAAATTTATAATGAATTGTTCTACGTGTGGTTTAAGCTTCAAACTCTTTTATAACAATCATATGTGGATTAAGAGCATATATTCCATAAAAACAGCTTAATAAACATCTCAGCTTTTATATGTCCCACTGTTGAGCTCGAGCCTCCTCCATAATGCGAAGAAAATTGACCTACTATAACACGTTGGTCAGATTTGTTAGTATAGGGTTTGTTTCCAGCTTTCCTACTCTTGCATAGATATTCATCATCATCATCATCATCATCATCACAGCCTATATATTTCCCACTATTGGGCTCAGGCCTCCTCCGTAAAGGGAGGGAAATTAACCTACTATACCACGCTGGTCAGACATGTTAGTATAGGGTTTTGATTTGAGTTTTTCTTCTTTTGCATAGATGTTATATGCGTTTTATATCCCTTAGTCGACTCTTACGATCACCACGGGTAAGATATGGGGTGGTGAATTGTATTCTCACTACATGGCAAGTCAAAATATTGATTTACTAAATAATTTGGAACTGCTTTTAATTGAAAATGTAATCGTATTTATACCAAGTAACAAAACTAAATATAAATTAAACCAAGATGAAACCGTCGTTTGCACGCTTTAAATTCTTTAATTACGAAAAGCACCAATTCGAATTGATAATTTAATTCCCAACATCTCTTAGCTGAATACATCTGACAATACGCTGACGCACAGACCGTCAGTTTTAACAAATGGAAACAAAACAAAGCTTTAGTAAACGCGGGTTCAAAAGTGGAAAACCAATTTCGCTTCGCCGTCCGTGGGCGGAAACTCGTTTGTGACACAAAGTTTTGAAATAAAAACTAGCACCGTTTCAATATGTTTTCAATCAAGTTGGCTGTTGTTTACATGTTAAAAAAAAATATTAATCACTTCAATTATATCTAGTAAGTAGTTGAAAAATGTATTTTTCTCAAACATGCTTGGAGCTTGGAGTATTATTTTGACCACCTTCTTCGAGATAAATCGATATTGCTGTACTGACCAAATACATGCGAGCAGCAAAAAATGTATGTATATATATATATATATATATACACTCATTTGCAAAAAAAAACGGGCACCTAAGCAATGAACCATTTCAAATGTTAATATTTCTTTGTTTGATAATTATAGGTAGTTTTATCCACACAATTTGGTAAATTAATAAGAAAATAATCGTTTTCATCAGTATTTCATAAAATTTAGATACAATTTATGGGAAATAATGCTAAACCTCGCTAGTAGTGTATATTCGCTAGTAGTGCATATGCTCATGAAGTAAAAATAAAAAAGTTTTTTTGTTTGTTTTTCTTTAATAAAGTAAAAGCAGATAAATGTTTAGTATCGAGTGTGACCCCCTCTAGCTAAAATCACAGCTTGAATTCGTCTGGGCATGCTAGCGAGTATATCCCGGATACTTGCTTGCGGAATACGTTCTCACTCCGCAGTAATCACATTCTTCAGCTCTCTGATGGTCTGCGGAGCCGGGTGTACTGATCTCACACGCCGTTTCAGAACGTCCCAGACATGCTCTATGGGATTGAGGTCGGGACTTCGAGCTGGCCAATCCAAACGACGAATGCCGACCTCTTGCACATACGCATTAACATCGCGGGATCGGTGGGCGCGAGCATTGTCGTCCATAAAAATCGAGTCTTCACCTAGAGCGGCCAATGCGGGTTGTGCATGAGAAATTAGAACTTCCGTTATGTATCGATGCCCAGTCAGTGAGCCGTTTTCAATGAAGACTAACTCTGTACGATCCATTGAATTTATTCCTGCCCAAAACATAACAGAGCCCCCACCATAAGGTGTGATTTCTTCGAAACATGCCTCTGCAAAGCGTTCTCCTTGTCTTCTTAGCACTCGCCGACGTCGATCTTCACCGAACAGAGATATCCTGGCTTCATCAGAGAACAAAACCCTATTCCAATCGTCTTGAGTCCATGATTCACAATTTCTAGCGAACCTAAGCCTGTGAACTCTGTGCTCACGGAGTAATTTGGGGCCGCGGGCCGGGCGGTGACTGCGTATATTGGCAGCGAGAAGCCTCCTCCTGACCGTCCATAGACTAATATGCACATTTCTTACTTCTTGGAGGTTGTTCTTAAGATCCACATACGAAGATTTGCGATTTCTCAATGCGCGACTCACAAGAAAACGATCATCCCGTGGTTGGGTACATGGTTTTCTTCCAGAACCAGGCCTTCTCTCGACGGAACCAGTCTCCTGATATCGCTGCCAGGTCCTTTGGACTGTCGAGCGACTAACATTTAGCCTCCTAGCCACGAAACATTGGCTGCAACCCTCTTCAAGCAGCGCGATAATTTTGGTAGCTTTTACCACTTTATCTACCATTTTTGATACAGCCAAACAGCATTAAATAAAGCTTTGACAGTCAAGGATATGAAATTAATCGATACAAATTGAATAAAAGTTATGAAAGTCGATGTTAACTTCTGGAACTTCGCGCCAAAAATGTAGGATAAAAAGGGGTTTTCTGTAAAAATGAACATCAAATGAAAAATTGAATTTAGAACGTACTTTTTTAAATACCACAGCATTTTTAAAACCGGCCAGTAACGTGTACAAACGATTGAAACCTTTTTGGTATTGTATCTTTTTAAATATGAATGAAAATCAAAACCGCCCGTTTTTTTTTGCAAATGAGTTTATATATATATATATAAATTCATATCTATCGTATATTTTAAAAATGGAACGATTTGTTACTTCAAAAAATAGCCACCGAGAAAATGACTTATCAGACTTTTATTTAAATTCCAAACTGGTTTGAAAAAGAAAGCTGTTTGATAATGAAAAAAAGCTAATGAACCCTTTAGCACGTAAAAAATCTTGTTCATTGTTCGTCATGTATACAGTTCTACTTAGTTTTAATTTCCGCACATTATTTGAGAAAAGTACTATACACGTCTTGGGCGCAACTAGGATTTGATGGACTTACGTATATGTGCCTCGGCTACGCCTCGGCCCACATTTACACGTTCGTCCATCAATCCCTGTTTTGCTGGCCGCTGCAGCAATGTATTATTTTATGTAATGATTTCTGATGTTTACGCGAGTATTACACATTTAAAATAAAACTATTTTTACGGATTCTATCGCGTTTGTATATTACTTTACTTAGTATTTTACTTTACAACGTTTATGGTCGCGGGAGGATAAACCTTTCGTGACTATGAAAGCTGTAAAGTGTTCGAAACGTCGGGAATTTAAAAATTAAATACAAACGCGATAAAATCCGTAAAAGTAGTTTTATTTCAAATATATTATTTTAATAATAAAATGAAAATTACTTTTAAATTCTACTTTGATAAAATATTGTAACAGAATTAATATACCTTTATAGGAATAACCATTACTTTATTATACAGTGCTTTTTTTTAAAACGCTATAACTAAATTAAAATTAAGTCCTTGTAGAAATAATGCTGAACGAACGTGGTTAAGAAGATATACAATGCGAAAGTGGAAGGATGTAGGTACCGGGGAAGACCGAGACTCACCTACCTAGATCAGATTGGTAACGTACTGAAGGAAGGCGGACTCAAGAGCCTCCGAAACCGGCGAGCGTGTATGAAGAGAATTTATGAATATTGAGGAAGCGAGTGAAGTATGCAAGGATAGAGTTCTCTGGCACTCTGTTCTCTCTGCCTACCCTGCAAGAGATATGGTGTGATGATATGTATATGTATGTTGTATCGTTGATGACTTCTTAAACATACAAATTAATGTACACAAATTATAACAAAATTAATTTGTATTTCACGCAAAGAATTAATCCTCGTGAGAATGAAATTCATTATATTCAGCATGTGAAAACGGTAACGGTACGATACATACGTATTTCGCCAAATGAAAGACATCAACAGAACTGTAAATAGCAATAATATAGATAAATCAATTCTCCCCGTGTGGTGACGAGATAAGAATACAATTTTCACCATCTCTTACTCAACCATGGGAGTTGTCAAAATAAACTAGACATCTTAACAGGAAAGTGAGCAGCAGTTCTATGCCGGGGAACATATAAGACCTCACCACGATTGCAAACTCACCTGACAAGTGTGGCGATTATAGCATTATTCTTTAATTTATGGAGGTGTATGTCCAGCAGTGGACGTTGACAAACTGAATTATAATGAAATTATTCAAGTTAGTTTGAACTTTTAATTACTAGCTATTGTTTAGAACATTTATTATAGGATTAAAATAACATTGTATTATCTTTATGCTAGATAAGTGGGTACATTTTCCGTATATAACAAATAAAAGCCCGCCTATATAAATAATAACGAATTTATAAATTAAATTTGATATTAAATCTAGAAGTAATTTAATAACACTTTGCTATTTAATAATATCGTATAGTTTATAAATCATAATGTAGAGAAAGTACTTATAAAAAAACCTAATAAATTGTAAATTTCTCCTAAATATCCGAACACATAATTCCAAACCATTTAACTGGTTGTTTGGTTGCTAAGGAAAGAGGGATGAATCAAATTGATGTTTATCTGCAGATTCGTTCTAGCATAAATTGATTAATATTCTTTTTTTATTTTATTTTTATTGATGAAATGCTTATACGTTTCGTTGTAGAAATATTTTGAAAATAACTAAAATTATAAAGATATAAGTATCTTAGCCCATTGCGTTTCAATTTCATTAGATTCTATAAATTTCGTGCTCTTATATACTTCTTGGCTCTTTCTTAGATTTTTTTGTCAAATTCTTCTTCTTCTTATGTATTGGCAATCAGCTACATATACGAGCTATTGGTGCCAGTGTCAAGTTATAAATATTTTCACGTTTTTAGTCTTTCAAGTCAGTCGTTGTCTAAGTCAAATTGTCACCATTAACAGTGCAATGGCCACACTGTTAATGGTATCTTGTGGGCATTTTTATGGAAAACGAAAACATTGTAAAGCACTTTTATATGATATTCACTACATCCCAGTATTTTCGCACATCACATTACATAAAATGCCATCAAAATTATCTAATATAACACGTTAAAACACTAAAATATCGAATATAATACAAGAGCACCTCATAACGTTTTCAAATTCCCGTCAAAAGTCTTTTGTCAAATTCATCTAAGCGTCACAACGCTGGGTTTGAACCTCTTTCACAATGGAGGGGATTTCCCTACGTATATTTATACCTACTGTAACACGCTGATGTATAGGTTGGCATGAGAATATAAAGATAGTCAATTATTTTATTTTAAATTATTACCTTCAATCATTTTATCAATATTTCAGATCTAACTGCAATTATTAATAAACAGAATATTTCAGAACTAACTACAATTATTAATAAACAGCCCCCTAAATCCTTTGGGATTGATATCTATGCCGTTATGAACTTTGTGTAAGACAATTTGAAGTCTCTTACTCCATATGGAATACAATATAAAGACTTGATGCAACTTGAGAAAATTACCGTGCGTTCAGGCGCTTCTGCTATACTTACTCGTACTATTGCTATCAATCTTAAGGCTCACATATAGACCCCTTAAGCTCTAAGCGTATCCATGGTATTTTACTCATGCGCTTATCGTAGCTATGCATTCACTTATGTACTCATTGTCTTATTTAACAATTTTACTTCAAATCTCTCGCTTTGCATAGGAGTGAATTATTTTTTTAAAACTCTTGTTTTTCTTTTTTTAAATAAATTTTATAACACTTTATTCACTCATATAGATAATTAGATATAATTTTATTTATTGATTTAATAGGAAAACTGAAATTCTCACTATAGATGTATTGTCATGAGCTATAATGTCAGACTATTTATCAATATATCGACGCCCACTCTTTGAAATAATCTCTGCATATCCCTCAATCTCATTTATGTAAGCGGAATAGGGTTATCATGTAGGGTCAGTAATTAACGGTACCGACCTGACGCTGCCGACGTGCCGCGTGAGAAAAGACTGACGTCCTCCCTGAGGGTTGAAGTCGGTCAAGGAGAGGGTACTCCTAAGAGGGTATTCCGTCGGGCCGGCCACTGACTTCAAGTCACTCTGCTCCGGTGCTCGGTGCAACGATGAAGGCGTGGTGTCACGGGTGGATTACGGGTGTGTGTGTGTACCCCAAAAAAAAAATTAAATCCATCAAACTAACTTTACATGCTCAGTTGACCAATATTTGTTCATCCTGTATTTATTTCCATGTTGAAATTATACAAATTTAACTGATAGTGTTTCGTACACATTATCAGTTGTTTCCAGTTCAATGGTTATTGCTCACAGTTTAGTACTGTCTTTTATTATATTTTAAAAATATCCGTGAAGTAAAACATTAATTGAATCTATGTATCTCTTCGCAAAAACGATGTATCTTGCTATGGTATAGCTTGTAGAATATTGACTTCATTATAAAGTTTAATATTACAATTCTTTACTTATAAGTGACGTAAAAGAAGATTTTAATCTTCTACTAGCTTCTGCCCGTGGCTTCGCCCGCGTAAAAGTTATATCTAATCATTAGCCTAAAAATGAGTTTCAAGCTTCTGGCTTTAAAAATGACTTCCATACAACTTTCCATTCCCCTTTACAACCCTTTTTTCGTATTAAAAGGTAGTCAGCTTATGTACTTCGTCAGGCCCCAGGCTATCTGTGTACCAAATTTTATTTAAATCGGTTCAGTAGTTTTGGCGTGAAAGCGCGACAGACAGATAGACAGACAGAGTTACTTTCGCATTTATAATATTAGTAAAGATTACGACAGTTACTAACTTAGTAATATGTAACTAGCATTACTATCAGAAAAGACAATTCTTCTCTGTTGTTCTAAAAAATTTTTTTAGAGAAATATTAACAAAATTGCACTCACTCTTTAATAGTGGTAGAACTACACTGTTGAGAGTTTTCTGATCACAGCTATGGCTCGGTCCGTTCGGGATAGTCCCATACTCTCGTAGAAAAACGACGTCTGAGCAAAGGCAATGTGCTGTTACATTTTTTTCGATTTTTGGAATTTTTATTGGTAGGTAGTGGCCTGCTTGCTCGTTTGACACCACAAGCAATAAAAAAAAATAAAGAATACATACCATCACGCCATGTCCTTTGCAGGGTAGGCAGAGAGAACAGAGTGCCAGAGAACTCTATCCTTGCATACTTCACTCGCTTCCTCAACATTCATAATTCTCTTCATACACGCTCGCCGGTTTCGGAGACTCTTGACTCCACCTTCCTTCGGTACATGACCGATCTGGTCTAGGTAGATTAGTCTCAGTCTCTCCCGGTACCTACATCCTTTCACTTTCGCATTTTATATCTTCTTAACCAGACGTTCGTTCGGCATTCTTTTCACATGTCCGAACCATCGGAGCATTCCCAAAAATAAAGAAAATAACTCAAAAATCGATATCTTAACACACAATGGTTTTTTTAATGGATTACATAGGTACATATGATGCAAGACATATGATTTTCTATGAATATCGAGATATGAAGTTAAATGCAAGATCGAAGCATAATATTTTAAGTACAATTTTATATTCAAAGCGGTATTTCGCCAAACAACAGGGCAAACACAAAGATAAAAGCTTTTTAAATCTCCAAATTTATGGTTTGTTTGTGCAAACGGAATACTATTTGGTAAATCCTAGCGTTTACAGACCGATATTATATTAATACGACGGGTTCAGCACATATTTTATGCGGAATCACGCGTTAGATCATTGCTGTAGAGATTTGGTTGCACATACATTGTTCAAAGCACTTTAGGAATCCTTTTATTTGTATGGTTATTGTTTTCTTTCCCATACTATCACTGCATCACTCAATCCACTGTTAGATAAAAGCCTCCTCAATATCTCTTTCTTCGTCGTTCCTTTTACTCTGATTCTGTTGGTCTAGTATACATTCTAGTTGTAAGTAATGCAGTATCAAATTTTGGCTAAATCTTACGATCGGTTACTTGCTTTTTGAATGCAATCGTTGATCGTATTAGGTGAAATTTGGCCTAGATTATTGGACAGGAAAGAAACTTATGGCTAGCAAGTTCTACATAACCCCCCATCCGTCATTGGATAGGGACTGCTTAAAAGCATTCCCGCGGAGTAATTAAAAAAGTCCATTAGCCATCATATTAGGGTTAAATTAGCCTATTACACAATGAAAATACTACCATATTATGAGGGGTTAGAAATGCTATGTATCGCTAACCTACAGGTTCGCGACCTATACTGGATGATAGCTACTGGAACTGGAAAATAATCAGAATAAAAAAACCGACTTCAAAAACTGAAAAATACAAAATAACTTAAAACACTATTATTTGGATGTGCTATCTATTGATAGGTTTGAAATCGGTGCCAAGCTCTTAACAAAATTATAAACACTTCAGGTACTTACTATAATGAAATTCCTACACTAAAGATACCGATACCGGCACCGACTTCAAATCTATCAATAGATAGCACATATAAATGATAGTATTTTAAGTTATTTAGCATCTTTCAGTTTTTGAAGTCGGTTTTTTAAACGTTTTTTATTTTATTTTTTATTTTTTAGTGTTACAGATACACACAGGTTGTTCTATTAATAGCGGGGCTTGAGCTACTCGTTCATTTGTCGCACTCATACTTAATGCTAATTTTAGACTTATATGGTTTTCTCATGGATGCCATTGTCAGAACTGAACCAAATTGAATTAGGACCACACGGGAAGCACCAGCTTTGAAATAAAAAAAGGATCATTAAAATCACATAGCCCAGTCAGTTATGAGGTAACAAATATAAAAAAAAATACAGACGAATTGAGTACCTCCTCGTTTTTTGAAGTCGGTTAAAAACAGGAGCATTCGCCTGGAAAACTTTTAACACTAACTGCGATATATATCATCTGTACAGAAAAGTCTATATATATTGGCATTGTGGACATACATTGCCATCCATCCATCTTAGATCAATAGACAATGGCAATCAAACGGTTTATTATAGAATTTTTTATCGCGCTCTCCTTATTACGTGCCATAGTGCCTAATAAAATTCACTGAAATGGATATACCTAACTGAAGAAAAGAGACCTTTGCACGGTAGTCTACTTTATATATATATATATATATATATATATATATATTTACATATATATACACAGTATATGTACAGAAAAGTCTATATATATATATATATATACCGTCAACTGTGGCAACATTACCATATTTTTTTACTTTTATGCAATTTACTTCTCTATGAGACCAGTTTTTTTAAGTTTTCTCGATTTAACTTGTAAAAACAATGTCGCTTATTACGTTGAATCATTAAATTCTACTATATTTCACATAGAACCGCTGTAATAATCAAGAGTAAGAGCAGGGTAATTTTGGCACATATTTGGCAATTACAACACATAGGTAAAGTTGACACAAGAATTTCAAAATTATCATAAAAATAAGTGAATCTCATAAGGATTGTCAAAAAAATTAAAAACCTAAATCTTTTTCTTTAATAAGAGTTAAGGAACTTTGCAGGGGAACTTTCAGGGAAGTTGTATTTTTGCTTCTCACTAAATCAACAGCTAATAGTAGCATCTCTTCTGAGTAGTTTTTATAACTACGTGCTCCCAAACGTCATCTATTACGTTGTTTAATTCGAATCTTGGGAGGCATATCAAATACAACTGAAATAGGCAAGAAGTAAATTTATTACTTATGTATTTCTTTTACACAAAAATATTTCAGGAACAGATAAAAAAATCTTGATGAAAATGACTGTTCTGAATAACTAAATGAAATTTTGAGGTTCTCATACTAAACTAGATTAGATATGCGTGATACATATGACAACCCTAATCATAGGTAAAGTTGCCTCCGTGCTAAGTAAGGTAACTTTACCTAACCTCGAACAACATTACCTTTTTCCAATAACTCAAAAAATTAAACATTTATAGGGTTGCATCATTATGATATATCTTAATAAGAATATATTCTATAATATTTTATATAAGACACTTACCTGCACTTTGATTTTCTGTATGAAAAACCAATCTTTATGTGACGATGCTGCGAATATAATTGACCACATAGAATGAAAATGGACGTTATTTTGACAATTAGCAGAGTTATTAGCCTGAAAAGCTTTATGACATCATATACCAATATTTCTAAAATTACGTCAAATGCCAGACAAAAAAATATTGAATGAAAACTAGTAGAAGGTATGCTTAGCTTACCCACGAAAAGTAAAGATGCCACAGTTGACGGTATATATATATATATATATATATATATATATATATATATATATATATATATATATATATATATATATATATATATAATAAATTGTTGGTCCACAGACTTTTGTCCGTGTTTTTTTTATATTTTGTATTTTAATTATTACATTGATGTTATATAATTCATGATTTCTTGAAGTGCTTTCTACTTTTTAAGTTATAAGCTGTTATACTAACTTATCTGATATAACAAAAGATCACACGATTAAGTGTGATACGGATACGGTCTCTATTTTATTAAGAGTTCCATATCGTATTAGAACGAGTAATTTGTCGTCGGACGGGTACGTGGGCTGAATTTAATTTCTTTCGATACGTTGTTCAGATATCACGCTCCAGTAAGAATAATCTTGTACTTTCAGAATACAATCATCAAACACAAGTAGATACTGTTATATCAAGCGAAAAACTTTTATTAGCCAATTGAGTATTTAATTCAAAATTACATATTATGTACAGACTCGTTATTTATAACATTACGACAAGGACTAGGACTAACCAGAAAACAAAGGTATCGGCATAGAATTATTTTTTAGACTTATAATCTCATAATCATCATCTCAGCTCATATATGTCTCACTGTTGGGTTCGAGGGAATGTAATTGTGGACTAAACGGTATCAGATGGAGTTGGCCCAGGTCGTTATAAGGCTATATATATATATATATATATATATATATATATATATATATATATATATATATATATATATATATATTTAAGTAGTTTATGTTTAAAAGCGTTGAGATTGAACTCTGTAATTTAAAGTAGATAATTCAATATTAGGAAGCCTCAATCTTACCAATAAGCTATTGCTTTCAAATGATAAAAATAAAATAATAAAATTGTTTCATAACTCATCTTGTGTTTCACGTGGATTCTGTAAAAAAATTATTAATATAATTTTCTTTGAAACATTGAATCTATTTTTCGGTTTAACAATGGCTTAACGATTATGAGTTCGATAAAACTTTAACGAATATTCAGAGAAATATCAAATATTCTTTGTTTTAAATCAAACTTTACTCTCAATAGGTAAGCAGATTTCTAATTCATAGACATTTGATGTTTTATAATGGTTTCTGATGCTTACGCTAGTATTACTTATTTGAAATAAAACTACTTTTACGGTTTTTATCGCATGTGTCTGTTAAAATAACACATGGTGATAAAAGACTAAAAATACAATTTAATTTTAGTCTTTTATCGCTATGTGTTATTTTTTGTCGCTATATAGTGGTGGATAATACAACTAAGCCTTACACTACTTGTGTGTGTCTTAAAGACGACTAAGAACATCGACCTGGGTCGATGCTATATGATGCCGTCAGGTCTAAAATTACATTTAATTTTTTACATGTAGTATACACATATTCCCAAGAAGGGTTGACGTCTGGCAGGCGGCTGGTCATAAAACTATTGTCAATAACTTTTACAATATTTACTATGAAAGAAGAATACATATTGTATCGACACCAAGTAATTGGGATTAGAGTAGGGGAATGATGACATGTAGTATACACATAGTCGGTAATATAATCAGTGCTAGTTATCTATTTAAAAGAATAAGAACAAACGCAGTTGGTTTAGATACATGCTCAGGACAAAGATGATGGAAAAGATTAAAATAAAAAGGACATTGCTGAAAATCAGCGTTGTGGTGTTACATTGACATCACAACAAATGCTGAGCAATTATCCTTTTTTCTGCCGCAGCCGAGACGTTCACTCGGTGTAATTATTATTATGCTCTCCTTATTTAGTTTATAGATTTCATGTGTTTTCATTTATTGTAAGGTTTATTGTTGTTTTTCTCTGTGTTCCTAACGTCTCTCCTATGTGGCACTAAATAAATACTTTCTTTCTTTCTTTCTTATTAATATTTTTTTCTACTAATATGTGAGCTAATTTACTGCTTATAGTTGGTGAATCGGTTGCACAGATAGAGTAACACTCTTAATGGTGACCATTTCAAAAATCATAGCATCGAATTACACGCAAAAACGGTTTTTTTATGCGATCCACCATTTTTTTTTTATTGCTCTTGGTAGTAAATGACCAGATATATAACTAGGCTACTGCCTATCAATGAAAATTCCAAACCCACGCTGAATGTTCCAGTTCTCTCACTCACCAAACGAAGCACAGCAGTATATTGTCACTGCTCAGAAGTCGATTTTTTGCGAGACTGTGGTACTTACACCGGACGGACCGGCCCGCGGCTGTAGACAGAAAACTGTCAACATTGTGGTCCTACCTCTATTTGTCAATTTTATCTTTTAATTATATGTTTATAAACGTCTTCTAAGAGAAGGAAAACTCGATACAAAACCCTATACCAACACGTCTGACCAGCATGGTATAGTAGGTCAATTACCCTTCCATTATGAAGGAGGCTCGAGCCCAACAGTGGGACATATATGAGCTGAGATGATGATGAAGAAAGTTCTTATCAGCACGAGATGTTATCTTTAATAAGAAATCTTCATAAAATGTTACAAAGCTAATTTCTGAAAGTGGATGTATCATTAAAATGATTTATATGCTTGTTTTCCATTAACCAAAACTTCTGTTTGACGGTTACTATACTGTAACCAACAATGTTCAAATAGAAAGGTGACAAAACTGAGCATGGCAATAATAAGCGCAAGTATTAAGTGGCAGATTTGGAGAGCAAAAGCCACGATAACAGCAGGAACCCCGTTTAACGTTATAGCTTAAGTTATAACGAGCCGTCATAAACTCGGTATTTACTTGACTCTCCACCGTGATGAGTGTAAGGTGCTGTAGGTAAAAATCTGCTACATAGACTTTATCGTAAAAAGTTATTATGTCGTTTCTTGAGCGTCTAGTGTCTTAATATCAGAATAGCAGAATTATAAAATGCTTTATATTAAGTTTTCAGTGTAAGTTTATTCAATTTTGTGAATATTTTTTATGTAAAATTTATTTGTTACTTGAATAGTATTATAATTCTACAGTAAATTTTAACTTAATTTATAATTCACCATCATCATATCCACCACCATACCTTAGATCATATATCCCACTGTTGGGCTTAAGCCTCCACCATAATGGAAGGGAAATTGATCTACTATACCACGCTAGTCAAGCGTGTTAGTATAGGATTTTGTTTCGAGTTTACCTTTTCTTGCATAGATGTTATATGCGTTTCATATCCCATAGTTGTGTCTTTTATATTCTTTTACGGGTAAGATAAGGAGTGGTGAATTGTATTCTTACTCCATCACTACACGGCAAAACTTATAATTATAATAGAATAAAGAGTATGTAAAGTATTACGAAATTACGTACTTTTTCATCTTCATCGTCATCATCTCAGCTATATACATATATATATATATATATATATGACCCATTGCTGGGCTCGAGCCTCTTCTACACTAGTTGGAAAATTGACCTACTACACCACGCTGGTCAGATGTGTTGATATAGGGTTTTATTTCGATTTTTCCTTCACTTGCATTAGAGTTATATCCATATTATATACCTTGGTTGTCTTTTACGGTCAAACACAGATAAGATAGGGAGTGGTGGGTTATCGTAAGAGACGACCAAGGGATATAAAATGTATACAACATCTATGCGAGATAAGGAAATCTCGAAACAAAACCTCATAATAACACGCCTGATCAGCGTGATATAGTAACTCAATTTCCCTGCCATTATGGAGGAGGCTCGAGCCTAACAGTGGGACTTATGAGTTGAGATAATGATTATGAGACGATTAATTTTCTATACCTACACAGTATGTTAAAATTTGTAAAGGTATCAAAAACCTATCAGCCCGTTTTTGGACTATCGACACCCTCTGTTTAGCAGAGTGTGCAGTAGAACTCCTACTAATGGGATAATGCTACAATTGTTAATTTTTCTTATATTTTCTCTTACATACTTACATAGGCTACGATACTAAAAACCCTTAATTTACTCGTGGATGTCATAAAAGACAACTAAGAGCCTTATAAAGACCTTTCTTTTTTTTTTGTTTACGCTGTGGAAATGCTTTTACGCACTATCCCCCGCTAGTGACAGACGGAGGGGTGTGTGGGACTCGCCGGCCATAGATGTTGGCGGCCGGCATACCCACTAAAACCAGCAGCGGTCCCTTCCGCGCTTTTACGAGATGCCGGAGTGATCGTCTAATGACATTCTATCCCCGACACCCCTACGCTTGGCCATCTGGCCACGACCAGTCAGCCGTCAAGGCGGTGGGAGGAGGTGCGCGTAGCGGCGCCTCCCTCTCCCTGGTCGCCGCCGGTGGAGCGAGTTCGCAGACGCGAGTGCTTCCCTTATAAAGACCTAAGCCAACTCTATCTGATGTCGTTTGGTCAACAATTATATTCCCAAGGAGGGTTGATCTCTGGCAGGTGGCCGGTCTTAAAATTATTGCCAATAACTTTTATAATATGTACTATGAAATAAAAGTTCATATTATATCGACCCCAAGTAATTGGAATAACAGTAGGAGAACGGTGATGACATAAATTAAAATACAATGTTATCTTTATCTTTTCCTTCAAACTATTTTTCACAATATGATCTTCCACATTAAGACTGAAAGTTGACCACGGTATAATTGTACGGTAGATTATGTGGCCGTGGAACGTTCTCGAAAAAATGTTGCACCTCGATATCATTTAGGAAGTAAATTATGGATCCTGATTTGTAGGAGTTACAAGAATAGTAATGTGTAGTATTTATTACAAAACAAAAATAGAAGATTCAATAATATATATAACTTTAAACGCTCACTCCAAACAAAATTCCCTATCGTCGTTGCCTGTTGTAAGTTATTAACATTAGTACATAGTATCATAGAACTGACAGCGAAAATAAATTGCCTATTACGCCGTGTCTTTGTTATACACTATGAATGTCTTATTTCGTTCTTATATTCAATACTTTATCAGTTTCTTTTGAAGATATTTTGTGAAAGGTTTTATTTATAAATAACTCTGTTTCTTCATTTCTTTATTCTAAATATATGACTGCTGATAAGCAGGTCCCATATATCTGTATCTGGGACCTGCTAGGATATGTAAAATTCACAAAGTTCTTAGTAAAATAAATGGTCATTTAATGGCTCTTTATTATGTTGAACTAATAATTAAGTACTTACTTTCTTTTGTAAAATACGAAATTATTTTTAATCAAATATATCAACACAATACTTTAAAATATACAGGTATTTAATAACTTTTACAACACCATCCTGCACTCAAGAAATAATCTTTGTATTCTGAGAAACTTTAAAAACATGCAATTAATACAGACAAGTTATACCCAGACTCAGAACAATATTTTGTAGTTTGC
Source organism: Lymantria monacha (assembly GCA_905163515.2). Taxonomy (NCBI): domain Eukaryota; kingdom Metazoa; phylum Arthropoda; class Insecta; order Lepidoptera; family Erebidae; genus Lymantria; species Lymantria monacha. The sequence goes on from LR991106.1 coordinate 12,251,350, forward strand.
ACAAAGTATTGTCCTGTATAGGAATAGAACCCACGGCAATAGCGGGGTAAGTCGGTATATTAACCACTACGCTATATGTGCAGTCAATAATAACTAGAATCTGTGGAGTGACGGTTTAATAATATAATATATTATCACTGCTTACTTTTTCATGGATGTTGAAAAAAATCAACAGAGTGATACAATGTATCAACGAAACGAACGAAACCAAGTGAGGGGAAACCAAGTGGTACATTGTGTCTAAGCAGTAGCAATGTGCTCCTATACTTCGTTCGGTGAGCGAAAGCGCCGGCAGCCCAATTTTCTGGGTGTTAGGGGTTTATGGTAGGCAGTAACCTAACTGTAACTTTCTTATTGTAAAGGTCCGTGACCAGTACTAACACTTACCATCAGGTGTACTGTTTCCTCATTTACTATCATAATATAAAAAAGGAAAAAGCAAAAAAAAAATATGGATAAAATGTACAAAATAAATAAAAAGGATCAAGCAACTTTTTTGGATCATATCTATTCGATCAAATTCTAATTATTATTTATTTATAATCATATTATTCTATAATACAGTTAATCCAAAAGTCTCTTTTCTTTATAAAACTCGATTACGAAGTGAAAAATGATGTCACAAGCGGGATTCGAACCCGCGCCTATTGGGTATTCATCGTTTAATACAATTCTAACTGTAAAGTTTTAAGTATTAAGCCTATAACAATGTGTAAACATTGTCGGGTAGATAGCATACCGTCACCTTAAGACGTAAATATGATACGAAGTGAAATTTGCATGTCCTACAATTAGTCACGGTGGTGTAGTGGCAGCACGATTGGGCCGGAATCCCAATAGGCGCGGGTTCGAATCCCGCTTGTGACATCATTTTTCACTTCGTAATCGAGTTTTATAAATAATTAGGCATATTAAATGCTAAATTTCAGTAATTTAAAGTCTCTTTTCTTTTTTGGTTAACAGGTACAGTGATAACTCTAAAGTCTCTTCATATTCATGTACCAAAAGCGGTTCTGACTGGTGATGACGCCGAACTGAAGTGTTCGTATGAGCTGGAAGGTGCACAGTTATATTCAATAAGATGGTATCGAAATATGATCGAGTTTTATCGCTACGTGCCGAAAGAGTCACCTGCAACGAAAGTTTTTCCAGTAGCTGAGATTAAAGTTGATGTAAGTATTGTTTCCTTTCTTTTTTTCTCTAGTAGAATATGTAGTTTACATACATACAAAAATATCATCACGCCATATCCCTTGCGGGGTAGGCAGACGAAACAGAGTGAGCCAGAGAACTCTATCCTTGCATACTTCACTCGCTGCCTCAACATTCATAATTCTCTTCATACACGTTCGCCGGTTTCGGAGACTTTTGACTCTACCTTCCTTTAGTACGAGACCAATCTGGTCTAGGTAGGTTAGTCTCGGTTTCCCTCGGTACATCCTTCTTATATATATAGTTTATTCCACTATTATATTTACTGTATATTTTTTAGGAATATAATGTTAAAATATAATGTGTAATAGGACCACGCTATTGGTAGTTTCTTTATTTTTGTTTTTTTTTCTACTGCCATGGGCCGGTCCCTCCGGGATCGTACTACACTCTCGCAGAAGATCGGCGTCTGAGCAGTGGTAATGTACTGCTGTGCTTCATTTGATAAGCGAGAGCCAGAGGCCCAAATTTCTGGATTTGGGGTTTTATTTGGTAGACCTAGCTATACCCTTTGGGACGCGGTCGCCGCCTTCTGCGAGAGCGTCATCTTGCAGAAGGCAGCGGCGGGGCGAATCCGGGAGGATCTTCTCTTCGAGGATTTGCGCCGCCGCCGGCGACTGGGTCGGCGAAGGCGAGAATATCGCCGCCTTATGCCGCCCTAGCCGAGGCAGCGGGTGACCGGACCGGGGATTAGTCTGGTCACCCTTGGAGAGAGGCCACCGCGTGAAGACGACGCCCTGACATAGAGACATATTAGTCGAGATGCCAGGGCGTCGACCCGAGAGGATACTCGTGAGGGTAGACCGGATGGGCCACTGAAAAAAAGAACGCGTACCAGTGGCCCACCTGCAATGCGTAGAGAGGTATGTTGTAGGGCGGGTCTACGGGGTCGTGCGCCGCTTCTCCTGTCGCCCCGGACGTATTAGCGGGGCGTGACCGTTCCGTAGCCCGCCGCCAAAAAAAAAAAAGGCCTAGCTATACCCTGGTATAACAAATGTCAATGGGCGGCAGTAACACATGCCATCAGATATGCTGCTTGCTCGTTTGCCACCAAGAGCATTAAAAAAGTAGGCCATTACCTACAGCGTTAGCTGTTACAGTAAGTGTTACATAGTTTCCAGCAAGTAGTTTTTGTCTTTTTCCTGATTTTTGGAAAGTAAGAGGTTAGTACATTGTATTCTTAACTCAACCCACAGAGATATAGTTTTTGTATTTCTTCATACCTGTTATCGGCATAATTCAGAAGATTTATAATTGGAAAAAAGAAAACCGTATTTTTTTTATTGATTAATTTTCAATTTAAACGAACTTAACATACTAGAATTATTTATTTTTATTCTAAACACCTTTTGTATAATCTTTGTACATTAAACTTTCACAGTCCAAGTAAAATTGGCGTAATTATAACACTGAGAGTTTGATATATTAGGTTAGTCAAGCTTTTCTTATTAACACCCTGTCAGGACAATAGAATGCTATTAACTATTACAACTGTATGGATGGCATAGTGCATTAAGTCATCTTCCATTGTTCGTAGATCCGATTACCACGTAGAAAAGTTTCTTTTAGAATCCATAAATTGGTTTCAAGTTGAGTTGTAATATATTTCTATAAATTGTAAACTTGTAAAATCTCCTACGACTATTAAAATTTATTATTTAGTGCAAGGCATTTAAATCAGAAAATAACAAAAATAAAACTAAAATTGAATGTATTATTGACAGATCGGAAGATGTGTGTCCAAGTCCATAGCCTTTTTTTTGCCGCCCATTCCATCCGCGGCGACGGTAGGGTAGGGCAGGGCAGGTGACGGTTCGGTTAGGGCGGTATCTACGTATGACCCTAACCACCATAGCCCTCTGTGGTCGCCACAAGAGGGCCCTAAGTTGGTCGGTCAGGGACCCCGCCCACACAGTTGGCATAAATCAGGATCTCAGTCCAGAGCCTACCAAAAAAGGGGCACAAGACTAATAAAAAAACTTTCATCAATGTTAATAATATTCTTAATAAATGTTTAATGAAAAAAAATATATTGTCAATATCATCATCATTATGATCATTCCACCTCATAAATATACCACCTATGGGCTCAAGTGTCCTCCACAATAGAAAGGTATTACTAAGACCCTTGATGCTGGTCAGAAGGGTCTGTATAGGACATTTACCATAATAAATAAAAATATAATTGTTAACAAATTACTGGGTTAAATTTAAATTTTACTCGTTAGCGTCATTTGTATTATACTTTAGACTCTCTCTAAATTATTAGACTACTTGAACGAGCACCCCAGAGAAGAGCAAAAATCCCAAAAAATCACTAAACCCTTTTGGGCTCGAGCCTCCTCCATAATGGGAGGGAAATTGACTTACTATACCACGCTGGTCAGACGTGCTAGTTTTGCGTTTCGCGGGTTTTGTTTCGAGTTTTCCTTTTCTTGCATAGATGTTATATTGCGTTTTATATCCCTTAGTCGTCTCTTACGACACACACGAGTAAGATAGGGGCTGGTGATTTGTATTCTTATTCCGTCATCACACGAGAAATAATGATTGCACTTCAAAAAAAAAAAATTCTTAATCCAAACAAACGGATAGTGTAGAAGTTTTAAAAGTAAAACGTGCATCTATGTAAATTGCTTCCTCGTAGATGTTGCTACGAATGTTCTACGGCATAGCTTCACGTAGTATTTTGCATAATATGTTCTCAGTTATAGTACTACAAATGTCAGCAAGAAAATAAGTATCGTTTAACAGCTTTGGATATAATAAGATTAAAAATACCTTTTTAAAAATTTTACTTACAAATATTATGAGTTATTTCTATAGTATTCTAGACTACTTATAGCCGATTAGATATTCATTAATTAAATATTCAAAAAATTCAAAACATTGCTTTAAATGATTGTATTGAATGAATTTCTATCATTATTACTCATGTTAAATTAAATAGCTTTTGTACTATTTTAAATATATTATATACTATTTTAAAATTTTATAATTCACCTACTATGTGCAGTTAATTTTTATTTGAGGTTAAGTTTTATTTGAGGTTTGAGAGGTTTTCTTCTTTTGAAGTGGAGTAATCTGCTTGTATCCCTTAGTCATATTTTCGATCGCCCACTAGAAACCATTTCTGTTACTGCTCATTGTATACCAATTCATTACCGAATATATAATAATATAGAATAAATAAGATGAAATTCAATTTACAGCTAGATATAGCCTTTCCTCATACTGTAATTTATATAGGTGGGTTTGGTGTTATTGGTTAGGTGGAAACATTCTTACACAAACACAAGACGTGTTAAGTCGATGGTGTGAATATTTTGGCAATATGTATGCGGATACTACGGTTGGCGTCGGTGTCGCATGTGGTTTAGTAGATCAACATTCGGCACCGGCGTCCTCCGATGGCATCAGTATGGATGAGGTTGAATGGGCGATAAGAAGTTTGAAAAATGGCAAGGCAGCGGGCATTGATATGGTGTCTGCCGAGATGATCAAGCTTGGTGGCTCCTGTGTCTGGGAGGCGTTACTGTTGCTCCTCAATTTATGTTGGAGCTCGGGAATGGTTCACGGGGACTGGAATAGCGCAGTCATCGTGCCTTCGTTTAAAAATAAGGGTTCACGTTATGACTGCGCAAAATACAGAGCCATAAGCTTGACCAGTTTGGCAGCAAAAGTGTATGGTAAAATTATTGAAAGACGAATAAGGATAGTGTCCGACGGTTTAGTGTGTGAGACATAAGGAGGTTTCAGGAGTGGAAGGGGATGCATGGATCAAGTGTTCTCTCTGCGCAACATTGTGGAGAAGCATCTGGCTCTAGGTCAGAGGGTTTTCTGCAGTTTTGTGAATCTGGAGAGAGCATTTGACACGGTTGTACGAAAGGAACTTTGGGACATTTTACCGGAGTATGGTATTAACGGTAAACTGCTACAGGCTGTACAGTCCAGTTACATGGGCTGTAGAGCCTGTGTGCGGCTGGATAATGGAATGTCGCCTTGGTTTGACGTCAATATCGGCGTTAAACAGGGGTGCGTTCTGTCAGCCAGGCTGTTAATCATATATCTGGATAAATGTCTCCAAAGGTTGAACGATATGAATGTGGGAGTCCAGATGGGCGACTCAGTGGTCACTGCTCTGCTTTATGCAGATGATGCAGTCCTGTTGGCACAGTCAGCGACTGACCTGCAGACCCTAGTCGACACAATGACAGAAGATTGTAAGAAAAGGGGTCTACGCGTGAATGTGAGCAAAACCAAAATAATGGTCTTTGAAAGAGATGAAGCCAGAACAGATGTAAGAGTAACAATAGGTAATGATGTACTAGAGCAAGTTGATGAATTTGTATATCTTGGATGTGAATTTAGCCAAGATGAAAGGTACACCACTGATATAGAGTGAATAGTGAATGCGGGCAATAGAGTGAACGGAGCGTTGAAGCAACTTCTCGGTAGCCCCCACCTCAGCCAGAAGGCACGTGTAGCAATACATAATGCAGTGCTTGTCCCAACACTACTGTATGGAAGCGAGAGTTGGGTATGCAGAAAAGAGTATGAAAGTAAAATTAATGCGGTTGAAATGAGATCTCTATGGAAAATCTGTGGAGTTAGGCTGACCGATCGCATTCGTAACGACGACGTAAGAGAGCGAATAGGTATGAAAGAGAGTATTGGTGTAAAGATGCGAAAGGGAATGCTCCGATGGTTCGGACATGTGGAAAGAATGCCGAACGAACGTCTGGTTAAGAAGATATACAATGCGAAAGTGGAAGGATATAAGCACCGGGGGAGACCGAGACTAACCTTCCTAGACCAGATCAGTCATGTACTGAAAGAAGGTGGAGTCAAGAGTCTCCGAAATCGGCGAGCGTGATGAAGAGAATTATGAATTTTGGGGAAGCGAGTGAAGTATGCAAGGATAGAGTTCTCTGGCACTCTGTTCTCTCTGCCTACCCTGCGAGGGACATGGCGTGATGGTATGTATGTATGCAATTTATATAAAGGGATAGAGCCGTAATCGCTACGTTTGGCAGGTAGGTGGGCGATTGCAGCCAGATATTGTACGTTACCAAGGGGAGAAGTTGTTGCTTATTCTCTTAGTGAACCCTTAGCCGATTTTACGATTATCATGAACAAATGGTGGCAAAAATTGTATTCTTATTCGTCGCCATACGGGCCCATTTTAATAAACCATATTTCTCATGAATCCAAGACTGCGCAAATGTTTATTAAACGCATCTCGCATCCAGTTTTTTTTTATCGCTAGTGGTTTTACTGCTGCTTATTGACCTTTACAATATCAGGAGTACAGCTAGACAGCTGCCTACCAATAACCCTAAGCCCACCCAGAAAGTTGCTGCCGGCTCTCTTGCTCACCGAACAAAGTGCAACAGTATATTGTCACTACTCAGACGTCGATTTTCTGCGAGACAGTGGTAATAATCCGGACGGACCGACCCGAGCCTGTAGACAAAATACTGTCCAGAGTGTGGTCTTACCACTACGCAACTAGACTGATGGATGGTTAGATGTATGGATGTCGTATTTACTGATAATATTTTTTCACAGGTAGCAGCCTCAGATCAAAATCGCGTGGTGCTGACCGAGGTAGATCGGACACTGACGGGTGAATATCAATGCGAAGTTTCAGCAGATGCGCCATCATTCCATACAGATATAAAGTCTGCGGAAATGGTTGTTGTTGGTGAGTGAATATTGTTATACACATCATCATCTCAGCTCATATAAGTCTCCTTGTTGGATTCGAACCTCCTCCAAAATGGGAGGAAAATTGACTTAGTATATCACACTGATCAGATAGATGAGCTATAGGCTTTTATTTTATGTTTTTCTTCTCTTGCAATGATGGTAAATATTTGCGTCCATCCCTTAGAGGTCTTTTGTAAAGACTACCCGGTAAGGCAACCTCTGTATTATTACTCCGTCACTATCTAGAATGAATATCTGTAAATACTATTTGACAAAGCATATTTATTATTTGCTTGTCTGCGCTGTGGTTTTCGTTTGTTAGTGCAGCATAAAAGTAGTATTAGTCTATTGTTACAATGGATATTGCCAAAAATCAGGCATCAGTTTCGAATCTTATATTAAAGCTCAAAATTTCAAGTGATTTAAGCCAAAAGAAATTAGCGCGTCAATTACCCGCGTTCCATTTTCTTGAAATTATAACCAAAAAAATCTTGTATTTATATACAACACAACTGCAAGAAAATTTTTAGTTTTTCTTTATTGCCTTTGATGGCAAACGAGCAAACAGTACACCCGATGGTAAGTGTTACTGCCACCTTTATAGCCGCTGCCTACCAATACAAACCCCAAACCCACCCCAGTTGGGCTGCCGGCTCTCTCGCTCACCGAATGGAGCGAAATAGCACATTGCCGTTACTCAAACGTCGATCTTCTGCGAGAGTGTGGTACTACCCCGGACGGGCCGGCCCGTGGCTGTAGACAGAGAACTGTCAGCAGCGTGGTCCTACCACAATAAAACAACCTATGCCAGTTTCCCTGAATTGAAAGGAATTTTTTTTTTCTTTTCATCACATAATATGTGATGAAACTGCCGCTTTTTAGGCGTGAAAATTTTCTTTATAAAATTTTTACCTTCATTTTACAAGGGAAAGAATATTCGGTATGTTAATATGATATATTTACTTACTTAGGCATATCTTATTATTCCCACGGGAAAAAATGTAGTGATATATTGCAATCTTTATCCATCAACACATTGTTCATAAAAAACTGAATGACTACAAAATTTTCTCGACGGTGTGAAGTTTTGCAATCGGAATTAAAGTATGAATATTTAAATTACGAACTTTTTTCGATATTAGAAAAGACATTTCAGTAAATCTCTAACAAAAATATTCGCGATCTATTTACATAGTTTCATTATCAGACATATATCCCACTGCTGGGCTCAAGCCTTCTCTACAATAAGAGAGATATTTTACAACATTAGTCAGCGAGTGGATATGGTTTAATTTGAGATTTCATTCTCTTGTATAGATGTGTAGTGTTGTGTGGTAGCAGCTACAAAGACTATCAATCTTTACTTTGCTCGTAGATACTATAAAATATGACTAACAGCTTTATATCGGCTTGGGCCAACTGCACCTGATTTGAACAACATCATCATCATCATCATCACAGCCCATAAAAGTCTCACAGTTGGGCTCGGGCCTCCTGCGCAGTGGGAGGGAAATTAACCTACTATACCGCGCTGGTCAGACGTGTTGGTATAGGGCTTTGTTTCGTGTTTTCCTTCTCTCGCATAGATGTTATATGCGTTTTATATCCCTTAGTCGTCTCATACGATCACCCACGGGTAAGATATGGGGTGGTGAATAGTATTCTACTTCGTCACGACACGGAGTAGTTGATCAACATATACCTTCTTAATAAGGGTTGATGTCAGGCAAGCGGCCAGTTATAAAGCTATTGTCAATAACTTTTGCAATATGTATGAAAGCATATTGTGTCGGTATCAAGTAATTAGGAGAATGATAATAAATGATCATTCTCGTATATAGATGTTATTTACATAATGATTTCTGATGTTTACGCGAGTTTTACACATTTGAAATAAAACTACTTTTACGGATTCTGTTGCGTTTGTATTTGATTTTTAATTTCCCGACGTTTCGAACACTTTACAGTGATCAGGGTCACGGAAGGACCCGTGACCATGATTACTGTAAAGTGTACGATTTTTTTTTGATATTTACATATTAAATCAATTAATCGTCTTTCTCAATATCTATAGGTGAGAAAGAAGGCGGTGATTTGTATTCTTACGTCATGAAATTACGTTAGTTAATAAAACTAACATTGATTAAAAATATCTAATAATCTAACAAATAGTTACTGAATTTGTTGAAAACAAATGCGGTCAATGTTATCAGTTGAAAATGTCGGACCGGCCAACATCTGCCTTTCAATATTCCCTCCCCTACGGATCCTTTTATTAGGATGGGTGAAATATTGCATATTCACAACGCAGCTGGCACTTCATCTGCAAATATACCGTCCAGTTTGATTTTAATCTCATCGCAGAAGGCTTTTTCGTTAAAAATACAAAACTGGTAACCAAATTTCTAATTCGCTTTGACAGAACAAACACCTTTAAATTAATTGAAAAATAGCAAAAAAAAATATTACCTAAATCTGCAAATCCATTTTTAGTGAAAGGACTGTATAGTTATTAAATTATTTTAATTAAGATTAAATACCTAATTTATCTGCACTTTCTTTTGCTACAGATCATCATCATCATTTACCTACTCTTATCTTAGTTACTTAGGGTCGATACAATACCTATATACTCCTCTTTCGTAGTGTATATTATAAAAGTATTCCGTGTGGTGACGGAGTAAGAATACAATTCACCACACCCCATCTCACCCGTGGGTGATCGTACGAGACGACTAGGGGATATAAAAAGCATATAACATCTATGCGAGAGAAGGAAAACTCGAAACAAAACCCTATACTAACACGTCTGACCAGCGTGGTATAGTAGGTCAATTGCTCTCCCATTATGGAGGAGGCTCGAGCCCAACAGTGGAACGTGTATGAGCTGAGATGATGAGACGAGATGATGATTTTAAAAGTTATTTGCAATAGTTTTATGACCGGCCGCCTGCCAGACGCTAACCCTCCTTGGGAATGTAATTGTTGACGAAATGGCATCAGATGCAGTTGGCTCAGGTCGCTATAAAGCTCTTAGTCATCTTTAACGACATCCACGAGCAAAGTAAGTGTTGGTAATATTCTTAGTTGCTACCACTCAGCATTTTTTTTTGCTACAGATGTCGTAAATATAAAAAACAAATATGAATATATAATACAACTGCAATATAATCCCATTACATAAAAAGATTTAATGAAGAAGCTATGGGGGTGACGGAGATGTATTTGTTAAGCTAAGCCTTTTGTGAAATAATCACTATCATCAAAACTAAAAACTGTGGTCAGACGTTAGTACGATAATCATCTAGTTATTAAATTGTTCTGTAATTCAATAATTTGAAAGTTTTATATATTTTATTTGAAATTAGTGCAAGGATTTTTTATGTTCTTACGTTTTGTAACTACCAGTAAAATATGATTGCCTAGAATAAGCCAATTGACCATAGATAAATACTCTATATTGTTTATTTAATTTTTGACATAACCATATGTATATGTATGTACTTCGATTGTAATTGTGCGAAATTTCACATTCCTTATAATGTCAATTGCCTTAAATATGGTATAAATATTTTTGAATTCTTTCTTTAATTATAATACAAATATGTATCTCCAAAGAGTAATATAATATAAGTATATTATATTACTCTTTGGAAAACTCTTTGGAAATCGTGATAATCAAAAATAATAATAATATCGTAATAATCGTAATCTCGTAACGACGACGTAAGAGAGCGAGTAGGTATGAAAGAGAGTATTGGTGTAAAGATGCGAAAGGGAATGCTCCGATGGTTCGGACATGTGGAAAGAATGCCGAACGAACGTCTGGTTAAGAAGATATACAATGCGAAAGTGGAAGGATGTAGGTACCGGGGGAGACCTAACCTACCTAGACCAGATCGGTCATGTACTGAAGGAAGGTGGAGTCAAGAGTCTCCGAAACCGGCGAGCGTGTATGCAGAGAATTATGAATGTTGAGGAAGCGAGTGAAGTATGCAAAGATAGAGTTCTCTGGCACTCTGTTCTCTCTGCCTACCCTGCAAGGGATATGTCGTGATGATATATATGTATGTATGTATGTATATTATATATATAAGTAATTACTTATATTATATATTATGTGAATATGAGCTTATTTAAACTCATACATATACAGTAACAATAAGTACAAGGAAACTATACTATAGTACAGTTTGCAAGGGCCACTTATTTTCTATTCATTCTGACGTAGTTCCTTTAGTGCTCACAATTTAACTTTTTACCCAGCCCAGAATAACGTATTCATGATCTCACAATGGATAGTCGTACGCTTATACCACAAAATCATAGAGATAATACAGTTTTTGTTTGCAGAACCGCCACTAACAAGTCCCAATGTGACCTCCGATCGATTGTCATATGTGGGCGGTGATCATATTCGTGTTAACTGTTCATCACCACCCTCGCTACCAGCAGCCAACATCACGTGGTTCGTCAACGAGCAAATGGTGAGTTGATTCAGCATAATAAAAACTATTATCCATGTAGCATTAGCGTAAGAATACATTACCCCTCCCTTTCTCGTGGATTACCGTAAAAAATAACTAAGGGATTCAAACAGACAACATCAGTGCAAAAAAAGAACAACCATCATCATCATCATCATCATCATCTCAGCTCATATATATCTCACTGTTGAGCTCGAGCCTCCTCCATAATGGAAGGGAAATTGACCTACTATACCACGCTGGTCAGGCGTGTGGGTTTCCTTTTTTTCCCCTTGCGATGGGCTATGGATGTGGTCGCGCCCCGCCAAATCGGTCCGAGGTGACGAAAGAGGCAGCGCGCAACCCCACAGATCCACCCTGCAAGAATTCCTCTCTTCGCCGTGTGAGCGCGCTACCGGTACCCGATCTTTGTCTTCGGTGGCCGACCTAGCCGAGGTATTGGGTGATCGGACCGGGAAATAGTTCGCTTACCCGAAGTGAGGCCACCGCGTGAGAAAAAGCTGTCGGGGCATCGACTTGAGAGGAACCCGCTAGGGTAAACTGCCAGGCGAGCCACCGAAGACAAAGATCGCGTACCGGTAGCCCGCTCGCATGGCGAAGAGAGGTGTTTGCAGGGTGGGTCCATAGGGTTGCGCGCCGCCTCTTCTGTCGCCCCGTACCGATTTTTCGGGGCGCGACCACATCCATGGTCCACCATGCATAAAAAAAGATAGATGTTATATGCGTTTTGTATCCCTTAGTCGTCTCTTACGATCACCCACGGGTAAGGCGGTGGTGAACTGTATTCTTACTCTGTCACCATACGGAAAGGTTCCATTTCATGGTCTATGTAAAATGTAATTTGTAAGGAGTAATAAATATTATTATGATTAATTTGGAGTTTGGTTGAGTATAAATATAAGTCCTATGTCGGCAGAAAAGACGAAGTAAATAGGTAAACCATCAAATAGACCAGCGTGAGCTGTCATATGACATTCAATTTTCGGCTCGTATTATCTTTTCGTCGTTAAATGAGACCTGTGCCATCTACCCGAAATTGTTTACATATTTTACAGATTTAATACTCTAAAACTAAACTTTCCAGTAAAAAATGTATTAAACGATGACACGACCCTGTTATTCAAATTACTGAAATTTAGCATTTAACATGTTTGATTATTTATAAAAACTTGATTACGAGCGAAAAGTGATTGTCACACATGGAATGAGACTGGCTCGTAATCAAATTTTTATAAATAATCAAGCATATTAAATGCTAAATTTCAGAAATTTTAAACCAACAAATGTCAAGATTTGTTGATTACCAAAGTTATAAAAAATAAATCCAAAATGAATAAGATTATTTAAATTCAAAGCATGCATTACCTATAAAATCTATTCAAATGCCCGCGAGACACCGAGTTTCTAGTGGAATACGAATAGTACGAGATTTAAAAAGATCCTCTTATAACCATTTAACATAACGCTGACGTACTTTTATATTTAAGAGCTACCTTTCCATTCATATTTTTATATTATTAGAACTACTTCATAAAATTCAAACATTTATCGACGTAAAATTGCATCACTGTTTCTATTGTATTTTCTGAAACAGTAGTCTTTTTTCTCATTACATCTCTCCATATGGTGGCGGATTAGAATACAATATATCAACATCTCTTACTTTCCCATGGGAATCATAAAAATTGGCTAAGGGAGGATGGCAGTAGCACCTGCTTTGAAAATTTATTTATTGGAGTTTACTCCGTATGAATCGATTTTCATATAAGGCGCCCGGTATGAGAAAAATTTGAGGAGTAAAATCTAGTGATCGAATGACCTTGTTACGTTTTTGGTACGCAACCTATTCTGCGCACCTTTCACGTTCTGACGTGAGATAATACTTCACTGAACAGTTTTAATAAATAAAAATATAGATATTATTTTTAGTCAAATGAGCTTTTTTTGAGCCTGTTTTGAAAATCGTACTTAAGGAGTAAACTCCAGTCGTGCGTCGGAGCCGACACACACACTTTTTTTTTGTCCTTGAAAAGAGGTTCATAATTATAGTCTATTTATAATTATGTATATAAGTGTTCCGTGTGGTGACCGACTATGAATACAATTCACCATCCCCTGTCTTATCTGTGGGTGATCGTAAGAGACGACTAAGGGATATAAACCGCATATAACATCTATGCGAGAGATGTAAAACTCGAAACAAAACCCTATACCAATACGCTTGACGAGCGTGGTATAGTACGTCGATTTTCCCTCTCATTATGGAGGAGGCTCGAACCCAACAATGGGACATATATGAGCTGAGATGATGATATAATTACTTTCATATGCTTCTCACTGCTAAAACTTTCTTCATAGTGATAGGATAATGTATCTGCCGTTTCGATCTATTTGTATCAACATATCGAACTGATATATCTATAAACTCATACACCTTATAGTAAATTCTAAAGCTAATATCGACGTAACACCCATAAGAACATTCATTTTACCAGTAGACCGTTACAGTAAACGAGCCAAGCTATTAGTATCGACGATATCGTTCGGATGTTGTAAAACATTGGAATAGCATCGAAATCGTAATAATACTAAGTTTTACAGTAGCACACAAAATACTGAATTTAATAGACATATTTTATATTAATCCTACTAATATTATAAAAGTTCATTATTCTCCTACTCTTATTCCAATTACTTGGGGTCGTTACAATATCTACTCTTCTTCCATAGTACTAATTGTAGAAGTTATTGGCAATAGTTTTATGACAGGCCGCCTGCCAGACGTCAAACCTCCTTGCGAATATAATTGTTGACCAAACGGCTATAGATGGTGTTGGCCCAAGTTATTATAAGGCTCTTAGTCGTCTTTTACAACATTCACGAAAAAAGCAAGTGTTGATAGTATTCGTAGCCGCTACCACACAGCGTTATAATAATAATACCTATCATAGAAATTATCAGAGGTTCAAAATACGGAGTCAAAGCAACTAAAATCGCTTCCTGATAGCGAGTTATATTAATAGGAATAGCATATAAGTTTTTCCGTGAAAAAATACATATATACGAGCACATACCAATTTTCATATTGAACGGTCTAACAGTTTCTGAGTTCAGTGATGGCATATATACAAACATCCTATTTTATAGATACAGATGTGCTATGTGAGTATATTATAGTAAATAATATTTGAGGCAATTTTATCAAATGATTAAACATTCCATAAAGTACTTTTTTATATTGGTAGCGTTAGTAGACTAATTAAAAGCAGAAAAAAAGTTAATAAAATATTTCATCATCATCATCATCATCACAGCCCATATATATCCCACTGTTGGGCAAGATATGGAGTGGTGAATAGTATTCTTACTCTGTCACCACACGGAAAATATTTGGTACAAAATAAGTATCGGCCAGCGTACAATCGCTTATAACCTAGAAATAGGCTTATTAGGATGAGAAACATGGATAAAGAATTTAATTTCAAATCTCTTCCAACGATATAATTTTACTCAAGTCTCATTTTCTCTTAAGATACATAGTGTTAAAGAAATTTTGATGATTTGAATGCAAAGATGGCGTAGTGGTTAAGATATCGACCTTTCGTCCCAGTACCATGGGTTTGATTCCTACGCAGTACAATAATTTTGTGTGATTCCTTAGTATAGGGTGGTGGTGACGGAGTAAGAATACAATTCACCACCCTGTCTTACCCGTGGGTGATCGCGTGAGACGACTAAGGGATATAAAACGCATATAACATCTATGTAAGAGAAGGAAAACTCGAAACAAAACCCTATACCAACACGTCTGACCAGCGTGGTATAGTAGGTCAAATACCCTTCCATTATGAAGGAGGCTCGAGCCCAACAGTGGGACTTATATGGGCTGAGATGATGATGATAGGGTGGTGTCTTAAAAAAAAACAATAAATTATGATGATACATTCAATTCTTAACCTGTTATCCCATATCCAAATGTGCTATAGAAGTCAATTGCGCAGTGCCAGTAATCTACAGCAAAAGACGAAGAAAGTACAGTGAGTTTTACTTGCCCAGATAGCATATCTAGTCGTATCATAGCTGGACAGAGAAGACCCTTACCACAGTCACTAAATCCATTATATGTTACAGGTGCCCGGTTTCACGGCGAACCACGTGTTAAACTTCAGTAATGGTTACGCATCTAGTTTAGCTACGTTAGAGCTTGAAGCTGCTCAGCATTCGCCAGTGCCTACTCTAATGATTAGGTAAGTAAACGTATTCCACATCCATCCGTATATAAATCTATAAGTGTTTACCGTTAGAAATAGGTCTATATAAATATATACATTTTTGAAATGTTATTAAAATTACTAAAAAAAAAAAATTAAACTTAGGGGCCGTTCATAAATTACGTAAAGGATTTTGAAGAATGATTTGGCCCCCTCCCCCCTACCGTAAGACATCATAAGATTGCAACTATTCCCCCTTGCCCCTTAAAAAGATGTTTTTTTTGTAAGAATTATCAAATTGATCAAATATAACCTAGTTTGTTCTGAAAATATCTTTTGTTACAATCTTCTTACTGCATTAGCATTAAGCTTATTAATAATCTATCACAGTTTTGATCAAAATTTGTAATTTTCAATTTAATAACTTACATAATGTCAGGTTCACTACCACGCCTATAGTAAGAAGTTATAGTATCCAGTCAACACTATAAAACGCCTTACATAATTTATGAATGGCCCTAAGTAATACTTTAATATTTTGACAACATCATTCTCCTTCCTTTATCCTAATTACTTGAGGTCGATTGCAATATGTACTGCTTTTTCTACATTAAAAAAATATAGATAATAGTTTTATGACCAGCCGTCTGCCTGACATCAACCCTCCTTGCAAATGTAATTGTTGACCAAAATGCATCAGATGTAGTTGGCCCAGGTCAATATAAGCCTCTAAGTTGTCTTTTACGATATGCACTACCAAACTAAGTGTTGGTAGTAATCATAGCCACTACCACACAGCGAATAGTTTAATATTTTGACAGTAGTGTTAATTCATTGTGCAATCGACGATGCTCTGGATATAATCATCACCGTCATCATCATCTCAGCATATACGAATATACACATATATGAATATGTCCCACTGTTGGGCTCAAGCCTCCACCATGATGGGAGGGAAATTGACCTACTATACCACGCTGGTCAGACGTGTTGTTATAGGGTTTTGTTTCGAGTTTTCCTTCTCTTGCATAGATGTTATATGCGTTTTATATCCCTTAGTCGTCTCGTACGTCACCCATGGGTAAGATGTGGGGTAATTAATTGTATTCTTACTCCGTCACCACTGGGTGTAATGTGGTTTCGTCATTTGTATGTTTATAAATCCCTCGCAATGCCAGAATTTTTGTCTTTAAATATATTCCTACTGTAATTTCTTATCCAGAAAAAATCTTAGAGAAATTTAATATCAAAATATTCGTAACTAAATTCATTCAATGTGAACAAACGCGAAGATAATCTTGCCCTCCAACCCTTTTTATGTTATACGGTGGAATAAACATTTTATTTATTATGCGCTTATTTGCTAAAGGTGTCGTTTTAAAGGAAGCGCTTAAAAACTGACATTAGTTCCTAAATCATGTACTTTGTGAACAATTAGATGTATTAAATTTGACTGCACAGATTGCGTTAATGGTTAAGATACTGACCTGGGGTGCCGTAGGTTCGATTCTCACGTAGAGCAGCACTTTGTGCGAACCGCAATGTGTTGTTCTGATTCTGGATGTAATTTTTCTGCATTAAGTTAGCAATACAAGGATTATTACCTTAGTGGGTGGGGTTTTATAAAAAAAAAATATTTAACCAACCTCAACCTGACGTCAAAACCCTTCTTGGAAATATACTTGTTAACCAGACAGCATCAAGTGTAGTTGAGCCAGGTATAGACTTGAGCTAACTTCATCTGGTGGTTTTCAGTGGACTGATGACATTGTCAAGTTCGCAGGAAACCGTTGGATGCAGGTGGAACAGGACCGTTGCGAATGGTATTCTCGTGGGGAAGCCTATGTCCAACAGTGAACGTTTATGGGCTGATAGTGTGATGGAACTTCATCTGATGCTGTTTTTACTAGCTTTACATAGGTAATACTTTCTTACACCTTACACCCAAGGTTGGTAGTTGTAGCAGCCAACCACTACACAGCCATACAAAACTGATCACAGGATAATATTTTACAATATTTTATATCATCATTCTCCTACTCTTATCCCAATTACTTGGGGTCGATACAATATGTACTCTTCTTTCATTGTACATATTGTAAAAGTTATTGGCAATAGTTTTATAACCAGCCGCCTGCCAAACGTCAACCCTTTTTGGAAATGTAATTGCTGACCAAACGACATCAGATGGACTTGTCCTAGGTCATTATAAAGCTCTTAGTCGTCTTTTACGACACCCACGAACAAAGAAAGGGTTGGCAGTATTCGAAGCCGCTACCATACAGCATTATATTTTACATAATATAAAATATTATACACTTGACAAAGTAGGAACTAACCGCGGTTGTTAAAACCGCTTATTCTGGTGGTGAGCTTTATAAGCGAGTTAAATAAGACCACAGTATCCGTCAGTACGCTTTGTCGACCTATTTTAGGATAAGCTCCGTACATTATTACGCTGACATTACAAGGCAAGACAAAATTTAAGGCCTTCATTATTTTCATAAATTATGTTATAATTTTATCATATATATCTGCAATTTAGAACTGGTTTAGTAGTTCTATTCACGCTATTATTTTATTCGAAATGTCTTTAAGTATTGTTTTTCTGTTTAATGGGGATTTTGTTTGAGATTTGTGTGATTTATATGGCTAGAATGAAGAATAATAACTTAAAAAACTAAATAGCAATTTTACATAATATTCTATTGCAATTATAAGAATAGGTAAATATTTCAGAACAATAAAAAAATATTGCTATTTCACAAGTCGGTCTAAATTTTTCGCTGTACTTATTCATAATAAAGATACTAAATTTCAAAAAATCCTATATTATGTTTTGCATAGGACTCAAATCTATGACAGTCTGCATGGGGGTCGCTAATTGCGCCATCTATTTATTTATTTTTTATGAAAATTATTACTTTTACTTTCCTGTAATTTAGAACACTCCTTCCATGAGCACGTTTAATATTTACATATTAACGATAATTTTGATAAAAACTTGATTACGAGCGTAAAGTGATTGTCACACATAAGATCCATCTCATGTGTGACAATAATTTTTATCATTTTTATAAATAATCAAGCGTGTTAAATGCTAATTTTCAGTAATTTGGATAATTTTGATATTCACAATCACGATCTACATTAAGTACTGTGTACGGTGGTTATATATCTAATATATTTAATGGTGTATTATTTAAAATAGCTTCTTAAAATACTCATTATTTTTAGTGATTTGTAAAAAATAAAGATGGTTACTGAGGGCTATCCTTAGAAGACAGACATATATCATCGCGGATATATTTTTAAATCTTTTTAATATAAATAATTTCACACATACTTTATTATTTCTAACTTGTAAGATTTTGTAAGAAATATTCGCGTAAAACTCATAAATATATATTTTTTTCAAATTGTTTCAGATGTGAAGCATCAATATTTAATATATGGAGATCAACAAGTCACACGGTAGTGCTTCGTGAACGTAGCGCTAATCCCGCGTCTGCTTTGGGCAGAAGTTTTACTGGTAATTGTTTCTTGTGTATAAATTCAGGCTTCGGTTTTTGTCCCGAAAGAAGGTTATGTGTTCCTATTTCTTCTTCATACAGTTCTATCCGTTAGTTGATAGAGTAAATATACAATTCACCACCCACTATCTTGCCCGTTGGTGGGATAAAAGGTGACTAAGGATTTAATATTCATAAAATATATCGCCTCTTTGCTTCAATAATGTGTTATCTTGAAAAAATACATTTTATAAGATTATTTTTGAAGTTTCAAAAAATAATTGTCGCAACGAATACTTTTTTATCGTACATCTGATTTAATTAAATTTATCATAATTTATTTAAATTTGAAAAACACTCCTCTAAAATATCATTCTTCAAGATAACGCTTATTGAAGCAAAAAGGCGATATATGCAAGAGAGAGAAAACTTGAAATAAAATCCTATACTAACCTGTCAAACCATGATGATATTAGGTCGATGTCTCAATATAATATCGAAGAGACTGCAGTCCAGTAGTGGGACCTGTGTCGACTGAGATTGATGACGACATATCTATACTTCTTACATGTATACATACATACATATCATCACGCCATATCCCTTGTAGGGTAGGCAGAGTGAACAGAGTGCCAGAGAACTCTATCTTTGCATACTTCACTTGCTTCCTCAACATTCATACTTCTCTTCATACACGCTCGCCGGTTTCGGAGACTCTTGACTCCACCTTCCTTCAGTACATGACCGATCTGGTCTAGGTAGGTTAGTCTCGGTCTCCCTCGGTACCTACATCCTTCCACTTTCGCATTGTATATCTTCTTAACCAGACGTTCGTTCGGCATTCTTTCCACATGTCCGAACCATCGGAGCATGCCCTTTCGCATCTTTACGCCGATACTCTCTTTCATACCTACTCGCTCTCTTACGTCGTCGTTACGAATGCAGTCGATATACATATATACATACATACATATCACGCCATATCCCTTGTAGGGTAGGCAGAGTGAACAGAGTGCCAGAGCCTCAACATTCATACTATTCTTCATACACGCTCGGTTTCGGAGACTGTTTACATAGATTAAATCGTTGTTCATGAATTAATATAACAATTTTTAACAAAAAGCCTTAATAACATAGTTGCGAGTATTTAAATACTTATATGCCATGCGCGATATCGTTGGGTCGCTCCTCACGTAGCACAGTTGTTTGTGTGACCTAAAAGTAATGGTTCTAAGTCTATATCTTACTTGTTTTAGTTAATTATATTTCTATAAATTGCACGCAATAGAAGAATTTACAACTTAATGACTTCTAATGTTTACGCTGAGTATTACACATTTGAAATAAAACTACTTTTACGGATTCTATTGCGTTTGTATTTGATTTTTAATTTCTCGACGTTTCGAATACTTTACAGTGATCATGGTCACGGGAGGACTAAAGTGTATTACGTCCAATTTGTCATTGTTATTACAGAAATTTATATTTACCCTATAAGATATTAAATTTTGACCCATATTTCAATTTACAACTTCATGCGTGGTGTTGTAAAAAATAATATAACACACATTTCGTCTTTTCGCAGGTGCAGCCACTGAGACGTGCTTACCAACCATAATGGTCTTGATTTTACAATTCTTCCTGCAAATGTTACTGCAGAGGTATAGCGGTACATCAATAAGATAGCTGATTAAATTATAATAAATAATATTAATAATTTGTACGTACGTAATACTTTGGTAAACTAAGGTCAGGGTTTGAAGCGATTGATTGAAATAATGTAAAAATATTATAAGTGTAATTATGAAGGAATATATTGAACATTTAATATTATGGATTTATTGTATAAATAATTTGCTTTTATATATTGTGATGACGTCATCTATATTATTATGTATAAAAAAATGTTTCAGTATTTATTTTATATAGTTTTAAGCAAGCATTCCAGTTATGTAAATAGTGATATAAAATGCAATTACTATTGCTTAAATATTTTTTCTTTTTTTTTATTGTAAACACTTTTTTCTTTTCAAGCTACCCTCGTTATTGACGGCAATGTATATGTGGGACTCATTGATAAGTTATTCATCAGAACTTTGTAAAGAACTGCAGAATTTCGCCTTTTGAACATACGACTCTAACACTCTGGCTAAGTCTACACTAAATAAAAGGATTGATATATTTTTTGCTTCGAACGTTGCTGATTTTGGCATGATGTTACATCCTTATGCCCCTTAATCATCCCTTAGGCCACCCATGGGCAACTGGGAGAAACCAAAGTACATAGTAAAGTCTTATGGTTAATTTCCGTTCACCGCGGCCGATCTCAGCCGCGTGCGGCAGATGCGATCAAAGTATGAAAATGTATGGCGCAGCTTAACTTATTCGTCACTTGCGTCTCTCGCAGACCTCAAGAACGGCGCGTCAGTCGTACACGATCTATCGCGCAACAGCTACAATCTGCCACGATGCACGGTAATGAACATTTTATCTACAAAGAGAATTTATTTCTATAATGACAATTAATTTCATTTATTAGGCCTTCTTTTTTTGCTTTATATTTCAAATATCTACTATTCTCTGTTTAAACAAAATATTGAAATAACTAGATACTGTTAGTACCGTTAAAAAATCGAAAACTTCACTTTACTTTTAACTGTTTATAAAATGAAGTGAACAGTAAATGTGGTTAAAATGATGCATCGTGATATTTCTAATCGCCATTTGTTAGTAATAAAAATAATATGTACTACGAAATAATATGTTTGAGCAGCGAGATTTAATATAATTAATAATTATTTGGAAGTTAATAATTTAATTAAGTACTGTTGACTTAGAAAATATACTGTTAACATAGACTGATTATATAGAATAATTTGTGTAAATAATAATTATTATAAACAATAATATTTATGTTTATTAATATTTCTCAGTAATATATATTAGGTCCAATTTATTTCAGATAAAAATTTGATATAATTTCACAATATTTAAATATTAAAATTAAAATTCATAATACGATGCTTTCATTTATATAAAATAAAATATATTTTTAAGAACTTTAATGCGTTTAATCTAATTTCGATTTTTATTTTATATCTGTCATACAAATATTTGTTTAATTATATTTGATTATTATTTATCTATAAAATTTATTAATTTTGACGTGATAATGCCTCACGTATGAAAAAGTGTCACGTTCCGCCTGAGCCGAGCGTGCAAGGGAGAGCGCGGCACAAGCAATAGAGAGGCACGATCGGCCTAAGCGTTCTTGTATTTTAAGAATTTGACGTGAACCGTTTTATCAATTGTTTATAAAGTGAAGTGAACAATTAATGTGGTTTCCATAGTTTATGTTTGATCAATTCATAAAGGTATGCAATAGTAATTTTTGTCAATAAATAATTGTATTCATTTCAATGTGGTTACAAGGCTGTGTTTATAGTAAAAAGCTATGATTTTGTTAACCTATTATTGTTTTGTTTGATATATTTTTAAATTGATGGTGCATTAAATAATTGTATTATATTATTAAAAAAAAAATGTTATGAATTGTGAATGATTATAAATTGTAAATAGTTCGTGAGAATTAGTATTAATAAAAATGATCCTTAGTCCAGAAATGTAATGTATAACGTAATATAATAAATGTTTTTTGACCGTGTCTACTTCAATAATGGAGCAATCGTTTTCAAATATAAACAAATTGTCTATTAATTACTAATTTTTTTTATTTTTTTTTAAGCATACAGCTGTTATTTTTGAAGTTTCATCTGGATACTGAATCGATGATACTGCTACATGACAAAGCGAATTTTACTTGGTCACGAATTTGTATAATCTTTTCTATGAAACATTAATATGATTCACAGATTGACTGCACCTATTTTACTTCATCATTTCATCATATTCGTCATTCAGTGGCTATAATTGGCTGCTAAATATATACCTAGATATAATTAAATACTCGCCTAATTATTTTAGGTTACTTATTTTATCAGCAGCATAAAATAGTTTTTCATTTCATCTACCGCGCACGATTTTATACACGGATGTACTTCCTGGATAATAACTCAATGTACATTGCTAGAACTGAAAATCAAAAATTAGACCTAACATATTAATAATGAAATAGCTATGACATCAAATCATAGAAAAACTTTGATAAATTAATTTTAATTCTACTCTCAGTCTTGTTCGACTTCTGCAGAGGATACTAGCTCAGTATACCATACTTCTCCGAATGATGACCAAGTATAAATATAATTATTACACTACCTCCTACGTAACCGTGGATATCTTAAAAGGCGCTTAATGATATAATATGCAAATAACATATATGCCAGAGAAGTAATACTTTTAATAAAATTCAATAGTAAGCTTTCTGAAGCAGCGCAGTATAGATCAATTTCCCTCCTATTTTGGAAGAGGTATATGTCTAATAATTATGGCATTATACTTCTTATGGAGATACCTATATTTAACAGTGAAGTTCGAAATAGATATATTTCGTTTAAATGTGTATGTGATTGAAATCCTCCTAAGCGGTTGGTCCAATTATGGTGAAATTATGTATCCAAGTTAGTTCAAGAATAATAGAAACCTTTGTATTTTATACTGAAATTTATATCATCATGCAGTTCTTATATAATGCAAGTTATATATTCGTTAATTCTCTTTTTTTTTTAAATCTGCTATTATTATGTTGTGTTTTTCTCTCTTACCTAAAATGTATTCACCCGTTTGTGCATTAAATTGAAACTAGTGAATATTGTATTCATTAAACTGGAAAGTAAACGAATAAAGACGTAATAATTGTAAATTTGATTTTTATTACAATGTAAGTAGAATTTTTTTTTTATGAAATTCTCTATTAGAGAAGTTATTGAACTAGTGACTGACCTCAATAGTCAGTACCAGTGGCCAATCCAATGATTGGGAGGAAATTCCGTCGATTATGGTGTCAAACGCTATCCTTTCATCGCTCCGGACGTATTGAGCTGGATGTGTCCAAAGCCTGCCCACGTATAAAATAAAAAAAAATACAAAGCTTAATCAATTCCTATTATTAATGAATAATAAAAAAAATTATAAAGGAGCTGAACTCAGCCAACTAGCCATCAGCTTAACGACTATTGGACACTTGCCCACTATTGGACATAGGAATCTATTAACTGCACAATAGCTGTGTGGTAGCGGCTACGAATACTACCAACCCTTACTTTGCTCGTGGATGTCGTAAAAGACGACTAAAAGCCTTATAACAACCTGGGCCAACTCCATCTGATGCCGTTTGGTCAACAATTACATTTCCAAGGAGGGTTGACGTCTGGCAGGCGGCCGGTCATAAAACTATTGCCAACAACTTTTATAATAGGTACTATGAAACAAGAGTGCATATTTTTTTTTTCTCGCTGTGTAAACGCATTTACGCGCTATCCCCTGCCTGTGACAGACGGGGGGGAGTGTGGGACTCACCGGCCAACTGAACAGTCCGACCGGAATACCCACTAAAACCACAGCGGCCCCTTCCGCGCTTTTACGGGACGCCGGAGAGATCGTCTACTGACATTCGATCCCCGACGCCCCAACGCTTGGCCTTCTGGCCACGCCCTGTCACCATTCAAGGCGGCAGAAGGAGGTGCGCATACCGGCGCCTCCTCCTCCCTGGCCGCCGCCTGCGGAGCGAGTCTGCGGACGCGATTGCCTCGCGTGCCCGCTCCGCGGCCTCCTTTTTAGAGATGACCTCTTCACAGAAGGAGGCCATCGACGAACAGCATCTGTCGCTGCCAAGCATCTTCGAGATGGTAGTCGGCAGCGACAGATCTCCCCCAATGACCGCCGACAGGACGTGGCGCTGGGGCCCCCAGGCGGGGCATATCTCCAGAGTGTGACGCGCATCGTCTACTAGCGCGCCACACTCGTGACATCCTGAGGCCCCTTCTCTTCCAATTCTGTGCAGGTACTTACCGAAGACCCCGTGTCCGGTAAGCACCTGCACCATCCTAAAGCTTAGGCTGCCGTGCCTTCTATTAATCCAGCGGTGGAGATGCGGCGCAACCGCCTCTACAGTCCCCCGCCCTGCTACGGGGGACTCCAGTTCTTTTCTCCACCCCCGGATGACTCCCCTTCAGGCCACTTCCAGTGCTCTGCCCAGTCCCCTTACGGAGTCTTGCTCGTCGTCGGCTCGCGCCACGACGCGAAGCTGGTAGGCCTCAGCCAGTGCCTCAGCCACAAGTGGCCAAGGCGGATCGCCCGCCAACAATATGGCCGCAGTCCACGACACCGTACGATAGCCCCTGATAACCCTCACCGCCATGGCCCTCTGCGGACGTCGCAAAAGAGCCCTGTTGCGGGTGGTGAGGGAGTCCGCCCAAATAGGGGCACCATACAGCGCCATGGACCGCACGACTCCGGCGTATAAACGCCGGCAAGACGACCCGGGACTGCCAGTGTTTGGCAGAAGCCTACCTAGCGCCGCAGCTGTTTTAACGAGCCTCGGAGCGAGCTGGGCAAAGTGTGGCCCGAAATTCCATTTAGAATCAAGGTGCAGACCCAAATATTTCATTTGGGCCCGCACCGGCACGGCAACCCCAGTCACGCCGATGTGTGCTCCTCGGGGGGACCTCGACGTGGGCCATGAAATAGGAGGGCCTCGGTTTTCGCCACCGAGACCCTCAGGCCCAACATACCGATCCAGCCCACGACGAGCGCAACCCCTTCCCCTGCCAATCGGGCAGCCCCCTGGAAGTCAGGGCTTCTCACCGAAGAGTGCATATTGTGTCGACCCCAAGTAATTGGGATATAAATAGGAGAATGATGATGAGTTGGTATAGCAACCTAACTAGTACTCTTATTCCATAGGTCTTGAGGTTCCCATAAACAAGACATTTAATAGTGCTTTACACAAATAATAATTGATCGAAATGTGGATGTTATTTATGCTGTAAAGTTCACCGTGATGTATTAGTGCGGAGATATTAAAGAATCGTCCATATATTAAAGAAGTAATAATAACAGGTTTATTTCAACTTTCAAAGTAAGAAGTAGAAACACATTCTTAATCCAACACCACAAGGAGAAAAATTGCATAAAGCATTATTTTCAATTCTTATGTACTAAGAGGTAAAATTATAACGTATGCCTATTTCACTGCACAGATGACGTAGAGTTTAAGGCTGGAAACAGTGCTCAGACGTGTCAGTGAGTGCTGACCGTCGGTCGGCGTAGCCATATCTATGCAAGTCTATGAATGCGCACACAGCTACGTTGACGGTACGCACCTCCAGTCGGTCGAGCCGTCTCGTCGGTCACGCGTACGTTGGTCGACCGACGAGCTATGAGATTGTATGGATGTGTTCAGTGCTTCGCTGACGAAGCAGCCGACCGTATGCGCGTGTGTACACTTAAATCAAAAATGAACATCGATACAGAGTGCCTTATTAGTGAAGTGCGGCTTCGTCCGGCATTATGGGAATTATCGTCTGTATTTTATAAATACCGTGATGCTAAAATAAGTGCTCGGCTAAAAGTTTATAAAGAATTAATTCCGGTAAGAATTTAGTCCGGGTGTACATAATATTTTCATTGCCTTCTATTCCGTCGCTTGCGCAAAAAATAGCGTGCACATATTAGAGCATTTACAGCAAAAGGATACATTTTTCTTGTGAACTGTACAAACGCATCGCAGTTCGCCATCAGCGTAGCACCGAACGCATTTTCGCATGCGACGGTCAGCGCTGACGGTCAGGGCGTACCGAGGGTCAAGTACCGTTTCCAGCCTAAAATATCGACTGACTGTGCCAGTACCGCGAGTTCGATACCCACGCAATACAAAAATTTGTACGATCCACCAGTTGTTATTCCGAGTCTGGTTGTAATTTATGTTTGTTAAATATTTTGTTTATAAAGTCGTCGCAGTACAGGGATTGTTTTCTTAGAACAGAAAATTGCCTAACAAAACAATAACTATATAAAAAAGAAATCCTATTCCATTAAAACTTCCTAATTTCGTCCACTCGGTCTAATAACAACTTCGTATTAAAACTAAGGCACACAAATTATCAAGCCTAATGATCCAATTTAGTCAATGTAATCAGCGAACTTTTATAAATAAAAGCCCAGCTGGGTGGGTTTGGGGATTTTATTGGTAGGTAGCGGCCTAAGCCCTTGGTATTGCAAAGGTCCATGGGTGGCAGTGACACTTACCATCAGGTGCGCTGCTTGCTCGTTTACCACCATAAGCACTAAAAAAATGAAAGTAATAAAAGAACTAGTTACATTTATAAATACTCGATTACGAAACGAAAAATGATGTCACAAGCGGGGTTCGAACCTGCACCTATTGGGAATCCGGCCCAACCGTGCTGCGACTTATACCATCGTGAACTAATTTAGGACATTCAAATTTCGCTTCATATTATATCTTACGTCTTCAAGGTGACGTATGCCATCTATCGGACAATGTTTACACATTATATAGACTTAATACTTCAAACTTTACAGTTAGAATTGTATTAAACGATGACACAAACTTGTTATTCAAATTACTGAAATTTTTAGCATATATAGCATATAGCATGGGCCGGATTCCCAATAGGTGCGGGTTCGAACCCCGCTTGTGACATCATTTTTCGTTTCGTAATCGGGTATTTATAAATAATTAAGCATATTAAATGCTAAAAATTTCAGTAATTAGTTACATTTAATTTTATTTCATAGTATATTTTTCCGTGTAAAGTAAGAATACCATTCACCACTCCCTATCTTACCTGTGCGTGATCGTAAAAGAAGACTAAGGGATTTAAAATATGTATAACATCTATGCTAGAGAAGGAAAACTTGAAACGAAACCCCATACCAACACGTATGACCAGCATGGTAGGTCAAACTCCTTTTCATTGTGGAGGAGGCTCGAGCCCAGCAGTGGGACGTCTATGAGCTGAGATACATACATACATATCATCACGCCATATTCCTTGCAGGGTAGGCAGAGAGAACAGAGTGCCAGAGAACTCGTATCTTTGCATACTTCACTCGCTTCCTCAACATTCATAATTCTCTTCATACACGCTCGCCGGTTTCGGAAACTCTTGACTCCACTTAGTCTCGGTCTCCCCCGTACCTACATCCTTCCACTTTCGCATTGTATATCTTCTTAACCAGACGTTCGTTCGGCATTCTTTCCACATGTCCGAACCATCGGAGCATTCCCTTTAGAGGATTCGATCCCGGGATCCCGCTCATATTTTAGTCCCGAAATTTTTGGGATCAAATTTAATGAATCCCGGGATTTTCGGGATTGATACATTTTTTAAATTAGTCAATATAAATGTGCGTGAGACGAAACGCACTTACCTTGATTTGATGTTTTAACAGCCACCTTGTTTACACGGCTGATTTCACTTAGAATACACATATTATTAATTGATTCATACTAAGTAATTTCATTTGTTTTTATTAACGACCAGATTATGCGTAAAAGTGTGTATAATTTTCCGCTTCACTATGTGTAAGTATTTTCCGTGTGGTGACGGATTTAGATTACTATTCACCACCCCATATCTTACCCGTGGGTGTACGAGACGACTAAAATATATAGAGCGCATATAGCATCTATGCGAGAGAAGGAAAACTCGAAACAAAACCCTATACCAACACTCTCTCCACTCACTCTGACCAGCGCGGTATAGTAGGTTAATTTCCCTCCCATTACGAAGGAGGCCCGAGCCCAACAATGGGACATTTATGGGTTGTGATGATGATGATGTGTAAGTATTGATATTTTTTTGTTAATTGGTGATAATCAAATTATTAAAAAGCAAAAATGCATTAATGATTTAATTTTCGTGGTTTAAATAAGTGATCTGTGAAATTTATGGTCAATTTAATTTAAAATCTAAGTACCCATAAACATTGGTAGAAAGAAGTTGATTTTTTGAAGTTTATTGTTACTTACATAAATTATTTACAGAAGTACCTAGTTTGATTATTTTATAGGAAGAAATTTTATAAAAAAATGTTTAGTTTTTGTTTAACCGCCTTTTTGGAGATTTAAAACTATATTCTATGTCCTCAAAAATTGAATTTGATATGTTTACTGACTTTTTGTTACCATTTTCCATTAATTAGTAATGGACAATCCCGGGACTATCCCAGGATCCCGGGATTAACTATAGATTATCCCGAAATCCCGGGATTAGAAAAATCGACCGGGATTGAAACCTCTAATTCCCTTTCGCTTTCCTTGAGCTGAGATGATGACAGTAAATTTATACCGAAAAAGAATTAGTGGACTAAAAATGAAGTACTGAAAGTCGCAAGAGATCTGATTTGTCCCTTCAATTTAATTAATGTAAGTTTTTGAGGATAGGACATAGTGTGGTCACACTCCAGCAGTAGCAGCCCCATAATCTTTTGTAGGAGTACCTCTTAATCATCATATGAGCGAGCCACCGTCCGACGGTTTTACGACCCTTTCGGGTACAATCTCGTTTCGATGCCCTGAGAACTGCCCCTCAAATTGACCAGATTATATATTACTCCGATAATAAATTACAATAAGTATTCATTTCATAAACTAAATTAATACAATGGTTTCCATTAATTTATCCATCAGCTCATCGATATTAGATATACGCCTTCCCGGAATAATACGATATTCGACACGCTCAGAAGTTACTTGGCGATCCCAGTTGATGTAAAATTCCTAGGAGACCGCTATTTATCACGTATATCAAGTAATGTATTACATCACCCCTGAAGGTACAAGAAAGGCACGTTTCGCTCATAACCTAAAAAAATTAGAACACTACTTCTTATTTTACTAGCGATTCATTTACAACTCCTGCAGGAAAGTGTGATTAGCACACTATTTTCTTTATCTATCAGCGTACTGAAAAAAAAGAAAAGGAAAATATTTTATTTAGCGATGAATACACACACCCAGATAACTCACAGTACAAATAAATTATAAAAAATGAAAGAAAGAAAAACACAAGAATATAACAAAAAATATATGAATTACATACATGACATAAAACACTGAATACTAACGAGTTAATCGCGTTTAAATAAAAGCTCTATAGTTTTTATTCTTTTGTTTTTGTAGTGATTGAGTTTCCGTGTGGTGACGGAGTAAGAATACAATTCACCATATTGGTCGAGTGTTGTGAAACATGACTAAGAGATATGTTATATATACATATAACATCTATGCATGATATACATACATATGTATATGCAAGAGAGGAAATCTCGAACTAAAATTCTACACCAGTCTGACCAGCTAGTCGTGTATGGTAATTCAATTACCTTCCTATTGTGGAAGAAATTGCCGACCAGTGGAAGATATATGAAAGATGATTTATATGAAAGAAATAAAAATTCTCATGCGAGTACATAAATACCCGTGCATTTTTTTTTAACCATATAACTCGCCTGTGAACGAACAATTAATCAGTAAAAGCGCTTCTCTACTCGAACTCCCTGTTAGCTAGTAAACAATCGATGAGTTATTATCTTTCGTTCGCAGGCAATGTTCTATTCACTGACGCACTCAAACACAAAATGAAAAATATATATTCACCTGTGCTATTATTGCTTTGGTGAAATATGAATTATTCAAAAGGCATGGTATGTACCAACTATCTATGTTTAATAAAATATTTTCACTAGATGTGGCTTGCTTTAGATTTGAAACTAAAATCATAATATCACATATTATGATTAGGTTACACCAATATTTATCAATACTGAAGGAAAGTGGAATCAAGAGTCTCCGAAACCGGCGAGCGTGTATGAAGAGAATTATGAATGTTGAGGAAGCGAGTGAAGTATGCAAGGATAGAGTTTTCTAGCACTCTGTTCTCTCTGCCTACCCTGCAAGGGATATGGCGTGATGATACTTTAATACATATGTACGTATGTATGTATGTAATATTTATCATTATCATCACAGCCCATATATATCCCACTTCGTAATGGGAGGGAAATTAACCTACTAGACCGTGCTGGTCAGAAGTGTTGATATAGGGTTTTAGTTTCGAGTTTACCTTCCCTTGCATAGATGTTATATGTGTTTTATATCCCTTAGCCGTCTCTTACGATCATACACAGGTAATTTGGGGGTGGTGAATTGTATTCTTAATCCATCACCGCACGGATAACCACAAGGACACCAATATTATATATTGAAAATAAAATTATTTTTATTACTAATTTTTTCGCCATTGTGTTTGATTTTTAATTGCCCGATGGGAGATTGACTGATTGCGAAGGAAGTCCTCTCGTGACTATAAACACTGAATAGTTTTCGAAAATACAAACGGTAATAAACGCCTAAAATAGTTTTATTTCAAATGCATAATATTCAATGTCGAATATTTTCTCTCGAAAAAAATGATAGCCGGTTTATTTATGAATAGATAAAATACTAAAATTCAGATAGAAAATTGTTTAGTGCTTGCGATACAATAATCATTCTTTTTATTGATAATGGTAGCAAAAGAGCAAGCAACACATCTAACGGTAAGTAATACCGCTCATGGACCTTAGCAATATTCGTATTTCCCTTTAAAGCCCTTTACTTTAATATTCTCATTAGATATTGTAAAATAATTAGACGCAAATTAAAACGCATATAATCTGCAGGTTTTTAATTTTGGTGGCGGAGTAAGAATACAATTCACCACCCTCCATCTTACACATGGATGATCGTAAGAGACGATTAAGGAATATAAAACGCATATAACATCTATGTAGGGGAAGAAAAACTCAAAACAAAACCCTATACCGAAACGTTTGATCAGCGGGGTATAGTAGTAAATTTCCCTCCCATTATGGAGGAGACTTGAGTCCAACAGTAGAACATATATGAGCTTTGATGATGAATGATATAGTTTCAATGTATTTAAGAGTTTTATGTGCCTAGTGATATTCGTGCTATCAAGATTAATCAAATGACGGATTAGTTGAGTAATTGAGTAGCAGCCATAGGGACGAACATATATACCTATACATACTTTGAATACAAAAGGCATTTTAAGCTTCACCGCAGTCGTGTAAGATATGGTAATGACTTTTTTTTTTGCATGGTCTTTTCCAGTAAAACACAATTTAATGTTGTGCATCAAAAGGCGTGATTTGTTCTGTTTCATTCTTTCAGAAAAAAAAAAGAGTTTAAATTTAGAACCGTTATTTCTGTAACATTGTAAGACTTAATAAAACGTTTTGTGTTAAAATTAGTTATAAGCCTAAATATATGTAACCAAAAATTTTGATGTGAAATTATATTCAAAATTAAGCAAACTATTATCTTAAACGAGAAGAAATGTATTTGAAATAAAACTACTTTTACGGATTCTATCGCAGTTGTATTTGATTTTTATTTTGCTGATGTTACGAACACATTACAGTGATCATGGTCAGGGGAGGATTAAGGTGTCTCACGTGCAATAAGTCATCGCTTTTACAGATTTTTTTTATGGACTACAGATATGATACACTGCTGGATACCGTAGCAGTCGTAGCAGGGTTCACCGATTTCACTTAGAAAAGTTATAATTCTCAACTGTACTGTCTAGTGACTGAATAAGTACTTATTCAATGACCATATCTCCCACGTACATGCAGACTTTAGAATTGACTACTTGCTGCTGAATTTGCCGAGTGCTATGGCATGTACTTCTTTAAAAGAGGTTTAAACAGATCACTTTTATAGCCTTGATACTGCTAAGGTTTATGAACGGCAGTATACTGCTTGCTCGTTTGCAATCATAAGACACCATAGAAAATTGGCAAATATATTTCTTGTGTATAATTAATATTATATTTTTTTTTTACACCACAATAAAATTATTATTATTATATATTTTTTAAACCATTATGCACTAAAAATGTAATCCTTGTATTTTGGGGGTCTTTACAAACATATAATTTACCCAAATTACACCCAGACTCATAACAACACTGTGAATACACAAAAGAATATCCTGCGTAGCAATCGTACCCATAGCATGGAAGGTCGGTATCTCAATCACTACACCATCTGCCCATTCATTATAATAAAGTTATATATACTAAATAAATTCATATTATATTAATTTATTAAATGTAGTGTAGTGTTATTAGAATATCCATGGATGGCAAAGAAGCGGTACCAGTGGCCGACCCAATGGCTCTGTGGAGGGAATACGGTGGATTATTTGGTCACACGCTGCTCTTCCCCGGACAGACCGAGTGGCATGTGTCCGGACCATAGCCGGGCTAGTCCGGACGTTAAAAAAAGTGTTATGATAATATGATGCCATAAAAAAAGTAAATGGAAAGATAATAAATCAGATCAGAATATATTTTATCGTAATAGTATAAATCACGCTGCTTCACAGATTGAATGTAGGTCGCGATCATCAAGATCCGATGACGCATGCAATTTGTTTCGTTATTCGCATGTCATCGTAACTACATATATTATATAAACCATACTACATATTTTGTAGTTTTAATTAATAATATCTGGATGACCGAGATATATATAGATATATATATATATATATATATATATATATATATATATATATATATATATATATATATAAATATATATATCATCATCATCACAGCCTATATATGGCCCACTGTTGGGCTCGGGCCTCCTCCGTAATAGGAGGGAAATTAACCTACTATACCGCGTTGGTCAGACGTGTTGGTATAGTATATTGTTTCGAGTTTTTCTTCTCTCGCATAGATGTTATATGCCCTTTATATCAATTAGTCGTCTAGAACAGAGAGCCAGAGAACTCTATCTTTGCATACTTCACTCGCTTCCTCAACATTCATAATTCTCTTCATACACGCTTGCCGGTTTCGAAGACTCTTGACTCCCCCTTCCTTCAGTACATGACCGATCTGGTCTAGGTAGGTTAGTCTCGGTCGCCCCCGGTTAGGAGTGTCCACTTTGAAAAAACATCGATGTTTTTTTCGATTCAATAAATCGAAACTGTACATCGATGTCTTTCGATGTATCGGATGAAAAAAACATCGATGTTTTTAAACATCGAGTACTTTTTCTAAAGTCATATCAAAAGTGTTACTTCTAAAAAAAAAAAAAAGGTCTTTTTTGTGGCATTTATACCTATTCCACAGTCCGTTATCAAACAGATTTCTAAAAAAAAAAAAAGGTTTTTTTGTGGCATTTACTGGTTATCATCGTTTCGATGTTTTATGAAAAAACATCGATACATCGAGTATTTCGATAGCTCTTCAAAACATCGGATCGATTCGATGTATCGCATTGTAGACATCGATATTTTCGATGCATCGATGTATATCGAATATCCCTACCCCCGGTACCTACATCCTTCCACTTTCGCATTGTATATCTTCTTAACCAGACGTTCGTTCGACATTCTTTCCACATGTCCGAACCATCGGAGCATTTCCTTTCGCATCTTTACACCAATACTCTCTTTCATACCTGCTCGCTCTCTTACGTCGTCGTTACGAATGCGGTCGGTCAGCCTAACTCCACAGATTTTCCGCAGAGATCGCATTTCGATCGCATTAATTTTACTTTCATACTCTTTTCTGCATACCCAACTCTTGCTTCCATACAGTAATTTTGGGACAAGCATTGCGTTATGTATTGCTACACGTGCCTTCTGGCTGAGGTGGTGGCTGCCGAGTAGTTGCTCCAACGCTCCGTTCACTCTATTTCCCGCATTCACTCTTCGCTCTATATCAATGGAGTACCTTCCATCTCTGCTAAATCCACATCCAAGATATACAAATTCATCCACTTGCTCTAGTACATCATTACCTATTGTTACTCCAACATCTGTTCTGGCTTCATCTCTTTCAAAGACCATTACTTTTGGTTTTGCTCACATTCTATATATATATATATATATATATATATATATATATATATATATATATATATATATATATATATATATATAGCCGCTACGAATACTACCAACCCTTACTTTGCTCGTGGATGTCGTAAAAGACGACTAAGAGCCTTATAATGACCTGGGTCAACTCCATTTGACGTCGTTTGGTCAACGATTACATTCCCAATGAGGGTTGACGTCTGGCAGATGGCTGGTCATGAAAGTATTGCCAATAACTTTTACAGTATGTACTATGAAAGAAGAGTAGATATTGTATCGACCTTAAATAATTGGGATAAGAGTAGGAGAATGATGAATGATATATAGTTAAGGAAATTAAAATTATCGTATAGAAAGTAGAGGTATTAACAAAAAGTTCTAAACTTCACACATACTATTCAAAATATGTTCAGAAAAATATTTAAAAATCCCAATAAAATGTTAGAAGATTCAAAGCTGCAAACAATCGCAGCAGGATTATGTGTATGCCACTACACGTACATAACACTTATCTATTCTTATGCGTGTCTACTTATTTACTCGTATACGTAGTTTGAAGCTACTTGTCTATCTTAAATAAAGCAGACAATTGATGCACCATTAACTTTATAACACCTTTTTTTCTCACAACTGTTTATACGGATTATATCACGTTTTTTCGGATTCGATATAAGGATTCTATATTTTTAATTTCCCGATGTTTCGAACACTTTACAGCGTTCATGGTCACGCGAGGACTGAACATTGTAAAGTGTTCGAAACGTAGGAAAATTAAAAATCAAACACAAATGGGATAGAATTCGTAAAAATAGTTTTATTTCAAATGTGTAATATTCGCGTAAACATCAGCAAATATTATTCTGACTATACATACATACATACATACATACATATCATCACGCCATATCCCTTGCAGGGTAGGCAGAGAGAACAGAGTGCCAGAGAACTCTATCTCTGCATACTTCACTCGCTTCCTCAACATTCATAATTCTCTTCATACACGCTCGCCGGTTTCGGAGACTCTTGACTCCACCTTCCTTCAGTACCTGACCGATCTGGTCTAGGTAGGTTAGTCTCGGTCTCCCTCGGTACCTACATCCTTCCACTTTCGCATTGTATATCTTCTTAACCAGACGTTCGTTCGGCATTCTTTCCACATGTCCGAACCATCGGAGCATTCCCTTTCGCATCTTTACACCAATACTCTCTTTCATACCTACTCGCTCTTTTACGTCGTCGTTACGAATGCGGTCGGTCAGCCTAACTCCACAGATTTTCCGAAGAGATCGCATTTCGACCGCATTAATTTTACTTTCATACTCTTTTCTGCATACCCAACTCTCGCTTCCATACAGTAATGTTGGGACAAGCACTGCGTTATGTATTGCTACACGTGCCTTCTGGCTGAGGTGGTGGCTGCCGAGAAGTTGCCCCAATGCTCCGTTCACTCTATTTCCCGCATTCACTCCTCGCTCTATATCAGTGGTGTACCGTCCATCTCGGCTAAATCCACATCCAAGATATACAAATTCATCCACTTGCTCTAGTACATCATTACCTATTGTTACTCTTACATCTGTTCTGGCTTCATCTCTTTCAAAGACCATTATTTTGGTTTTGTTCACATTCACGCGTAGACCCCTTTTCTTTCTTTCTGACTATAACTAACTAACTAAAATATGTGCTTACATACATATTTTTATTGTATTAGAAGTGACATTTGAAATAAAAGTTTATATTTATCTCTCTGGTCTATATAATATAGATAAAATAGAAAATCAGCCTTTTTATCGTAATAAATTTATATGAACAACATGGCAGATACAAAAGGAAGAAAAATATTTCCAAAAGCTAAACATACCAGATGTTTAGATTAAACATGCTTTATGAGCATTTCTAATGGGAGACTTTGAAGCTAAGAACTGATTTATCCAGCATTTCATGTGAATATGGTCTTCGAAAGAGATGAAGCCAGAACAGATGTTGGAGTAACAATAGGTAATGATGTACTAGAGCAAGTGGATGAATTAAAGTATATCTTGGATGTGGATTTAGCCGAGAGGTACACCACTCATATAGAGCGAAGAGTGAATGCGGGAAATAGAGTGAACGAAGCATTGGGACAACTTCTCGGTAACCACACCTCAGCCAGAAGGCACGTGTAGCAATACATAACGCAGTGCTTGTCCCAACATTACTTATATTATATGTAAGCGAAAGTTGGGTATGCAGAAAAGAGCATGAAAGTAAAATTAATGCGGTCGAAATGCGATCTCTACGGAAAATCTCTGGAGTTAGGCTGACCGATCGGATTCGTAACGACGACATAGGACGAGTGGGTATGAAAGAGAGTACTGGTGTAAAGATGCGAAAGGGAATTTTCCGATGCTTCGGACATGTGGAAAAATGCCGAACGAACGTCTAGTTAAGAAGATATACAATACGAAAGTGGAAAAATGTAGGTACCGAGGGAGACCGAGACTAACCTACCTAGACCAGATTGGTCATGTACTGGAAGGTGGAGTCAAGAGTCTCCAAAACTGGCGAGCGTGTATGAAGAGAATTATGAATGTTGAGGAAGCGAGTGAAGTATGCAAGAATAAAGTTCTCTGGCACTCTGTTCTCTCTGCCTACCCTGCAAGGGATATGGCGTGATGATATGTGTGTATGTATGTGTCATGTGAATAGTGTAAAAATACAGTAGTGGTAGGACCACGCTGTTGACAGTTTTTTGTCTACAGCCGCGGGCCGGTCCGTTTGGGGTAGTTCCACACTCTCGCAGAAGATCGACGTCTGAGCAATGGCAATGTGTGTTGTGCTTCGTTCGGTGAGCGAGAGTGCCGGAAGCCAAACTGGGTGGGTTTGGAATTTATATTGGTAGGCAGCGGCCTAGCTATACCCTTGGTATTGCAAAGGTCCACGGGCAGCAGTGACACTTACCTTCAGCTATGCTGCTTGTTCGTTTGCCACCAAAAGAAATTAAAAAAAAGAATATTATATATACTAGTATTTTTTACTAGTTTGATTGTACTACAATATTTTAAATTTACTTCAATTTCTGTTAAAGACATCAAGTCTTTAAATTTTAAATTAAACGACTTTTATTTCAATGGGCCAGCCGTTTTTTTTTTTTGCGCCAAGCTATGTTATAGTGACACTCCGCCTGATCCATCCGTGGCAACGAAGAGGATATCGAGTGACCCCCTAACCTGCCCTGCAATGTACGCTGTGTGCACCTGCATGATATTAATATCCCTTTAAAATAAAAATGTAGCTAATAGAAACAATTTTTTGAATCTATTTTTTCGATGTCCACTTTACGTAAAACGCTTCTTACTACAGCAGCTATTTTCATTTTCCTGCTTGCATTAAAACTGAAGCATAAATAACTTCCAAAGCTTTTACACCGCTTCATTTCACTCTTTTATGTCAAATGTGAATCACAAACAACGGTATAATGCTCTACGAAAACCCGCACAAAAATAGTGCGGAGTAAACTGGAAAGCATTTTTATATCACGATAAGTCTATCTCTAGACTGTCACATCGTTGCCCATCCGAATGCAATTCATATAAAAAGGCTCATATATCGTTAAAAATACGAGGCTTTGTTTCAAGTTGCCTGTTATTGTGACACAGTGTGTCGGGACGCTTATATAGAGATAGTAGTTCCGGATTCGTGAACCCGAAATTTATAGCTGTTTGCCAGAGTCCCACACGTCAAGGGAAAATGTTGGCCATTAAACAATTTTGATCTGTGATATTCGATTCGATAAGAATTAACCTGCATTAATGTATTACTTATCTTTATTTAATAGTAATTGGAATTTGTTACGGAGATTGAGCAAAAGCGTAAGAAGAATATTTACCTTTTCATTAAAATTATATGTTATTTTTGTTCTAGAACAGGTAGCTAAAGGTGTAATTTTAATTGAAATTATAAGTGTATCTTGCCGTGTGGTGAAGGTATAAGAATACAATTCACCACCCCCTATCTTACCCGTAAGTAAGAGACAACTAAAGGATATAAAACACATATAACATCTATGCAAGAGAAAGAAAGCTCGAAAAAAATCCTTATACCAACACGTCTGACTAGCGTAGTAATAGTAGGTTAATTTCCCTCCCATTACGAAGAAGGGTCGAGCCCAACAATGGAACATATATAGCTTATATAGAGATCATCTCTTTAATCATCATCAGATAATGATTATTATAAATGTAGATTGTCTGTTACGCTAAAACGCCTCAATTACTCAACTGAATATCATCATATTTCACTAACATGTCATTAAAGATACAGAAAAGTTGATATAATAATGTAATAATTAATGACAGTCGTGTAGTAGCGCGAGCGGCTACGAATACTACCAACCCATACTTTGCTCGTGGATGTCATAAAAGATGACTAAGAGCCTTATAACAACCTAGGCCACCTCTATCTGATGCGATTTAGTTAACAATTACATTCCCAAGGACATCTGGCAGGCGGCCGGTGATAAAACGATTGTCAATAACTTTTACAATATGTACTATGAAAGAAGAGTACATATTGTATCGACCCCAAGTAATTAGGATAAGAGTAGGAGAATGCTGATAATGCGTGTGGTGACAGCTTAAAAAAATATTATCTGTGAGTGATTGTAAGGTACTAACTAAGGGACAAATACATCATTACAATAGATGAAAAAAGTCAGTATAAAACACTATACCAACCCGTTTGATGACCGTGTGTAAGTCAATTCTCTTCTCACTATGGAGGAGACTTGAGTCAAAGAGTATGTACCTTTATTCGCTAAAACGAATGTGTTAACTTGCATCCAGGGAAACAAAAATAATACCAAGAGTTATTGAACTTAATAAAGAGAATGAAACTTTCGCTAGTATAGATATATTTTGCTTCGAATCTTTTTCAGTTCTACCTGTAGTATCAAACTTCATGTTGTTATTGATAATTTCACCTTATAATATTTCAATAATATTTTAACTGTCTTAGAATCAAATACAAGACCTAATGGATTATAAGAATGTTTATACTGCAAAATCAAATTCATTATTTATAAACCCTGTGAGGGCACTTATCTATTTTCAATTTTAAGGTTTTAAATTAATCTAATACGCTACTACTGGATTGGAGCCTAATCGTACTGAGAAGACCCTGCCAGAAACTCAGCGGGTTGGTCTATTATTACTACTTTTTTAATAAAAATAACCTGATCAGTAGGAATTTATTCCAATGTGATGAATTTCGAATCAAAATATTCCGATAACAAATTTTTGGTAAGCAAGTTATGCATGATTGAAATATATATCTTATATCTTTCCGTATGGTGACGGAGTAAGAATAACTATTCATCACCCCATATCTTAACCGTGGGTGATCGTACGAGACGAGTAAGGGATATAAAACGCATATAACATCTATGTGAGAGAAGGTAAACTCGAA
Source organism: Lymantria monacha (assembly GCA_905163515.2). Taxonomy (NCBI): domain Eukaryota; kingdom Metazoa; phylum Arthropoda; class Insecta; order Lepidoptera; family Erebidae; genus Lymantria; species Lymantria monacha. The sequence continues at coordinate 12,291,822 of LR991106.1, forward strand.
ACAAAACCCTATACCAACACGTCTGATAAGCGTGGTATAGTAGGTTAATTTACCTCCAATTACGGAAGAAGCCCGAGCCCAACAGTGGGCTGTGTTTATGGGCTGTGATGATGATGACGATGAAGTATATATTTATAAAACCCGATTACGAAGTGAAAAATTATGTCACAAGCGGGATTCGAACCCGCGCCTACTGGGATTCCGGCCCAATCGTGCTGCCACTACACCACCGTGACTAGTTGTAGGACATGCAAATTTCACTTCGTATCATATTTACGTCTTAAGGTGACGGTATGCTATCTACCCGACAATTTTTACACATTATTATAGGCTTAATACTTAAAACTTTACAGTTAGAATTGTATTAAACGATAACACAACCTTGTTATTTAAATTACTGAAATTTAGCATTTAATATGTTTAATTATTTATAAAACCCGATTACGAAGTGAAAAATGATGTCACAAGCGGTATTCGAACCCGCGCCTTTAGTGTAGTGGCAGCACGATTGGGCCGGAATCCCAATAGGCGCGGGTTCGAATCCCGCTTGTGACATCATTTTTCATTTCGTAATCGGGTTTTATAAATAATTAAGCATATTAAATGCTAAATTTCAGTAATTTAAAGAAGTATATATTGTTACAAAATCGTTAGTTATATGTAGATCTCTGTATAGCCAAGTGAACCAAATTAAATAGCTTGCCATGTAGAGATCTAGATATATATATATATATATATATATATATATATATATATATATATATATATATATATATATATATATATATATATATAATACGTATATCTCTGACGATTAAAAATACGTATTTTTTTAAAATGCTCTATTGCACGTACTGTAATAACCACCAGATATATGTGAATCCCACGACACTTCATATACGAGGCAATTATTTATCATCACTACGTAGAATCGCATCTCAAATTGCTAAAAATAGTTTGCTTTAACACAAAATTAGATAATTTTAAAAGATTTTTGTGAAAATATGTATTGTGTGCCTTTTTTCTTTTTTTTTTGTGGCGTGCTATGGTCTGGTAACATCCCGCTAGATCCGTGAGGGCCGACAGAAGAGGTGCAATGCGCCTCTCTTCGCCGAGCGAGCGGGCCACCGAAACCTGATCTTTGTCTGTAGTAGCCCACCCGGCACACAAGTACATAACTTGTGTGCCTGAGAATTGTATGTAACAAGTTCGAATAATCATTCGAAGAAATTAGACTATTTACTGACAGATTTAAAACAACAATTTGTAGATCGCACTACTACACAATACTTTTATTGTACTACCTAAGAATCGAACCCAAGACACTGGCACGGTATGTCGTTATCTTAACGAATACACCATGTGTGCAGTCATCATCAATTTGAAAGATAGCAGATTTGATACGAGTAACACATTTAATTGGTGTAATATAGGTTCCATAGAAACTTCAAGTAGTCAGTTCTTTTCATTTTTAATAAAAAAAACATGACAGACTCACTGCTAAATTTTAACTCATTCAAAATAGACAAGAATTTGGTCTATTATAGCATATTACTTAATCATGGTCATGGAGGACTGGTATCTGGTATGATCACTGTAAAGTGTTCGAAACGTCGGGCAATTAAAAATCAAATACAAAAGCGATAGAATCCGTAAAAGTGGTTTTATTTTAAATGTGTAATACTCGCGTAAAGATTAGAAATCATTATGTTGTAATCAGTGTAAATGCACATGTGGGGTATATACATAATATACAATATTGAATTTAAACTATATGCAAGAAATATCGTTGTTACTGAACTATCAATGCAATGGCAGTCAATTATATTGTTGATGTTTATTACCTAACACATATGAAACATCACAGCTAAAACAAATAATGAAACTAAATATTTGACGTACACTCAGTTAGATTCAAATAGATGGTGGTCCAAGTTATAAGCGATGCGAATGGCACTAAATAAACTGTGATCTGAATTCGGTTTATAGAATTATTTTTGAATAATTAATATAAAATAGCGTCTATCTAGACACGCTCAGCACAACTACTCATAACTGCACATTAAATTATCTTGCCTAGAGATGTAAGCCACTTGAAAGCTTAGCACAAGAAGTTGGTTGAAATATCTAAGATATTCATGGCATTTATGTAATCATAAATTGTAAAATATTAACGTGGACTCTGGTATTTCTAATAAAGGTATTAATAATATACACTCATTTGCAAAAAAAACGGGCACCTAAGCAATGAACCATTTCAAATGTTAATATTTCTTTGTTTGATAATTATAGGTAGTTTTATCCACACAATTTGGTAAATTAATAAGAAAATAATCGTTTTCATCAGTATTTCATAAAATTTAGATACAATTTATGGGAAATAATGCTAAACCTCGCTAGTAGTGTATATTCGCTAGTAGTGCATATGCTCATGAAGTAAAAATAAAAAAGTTTTTTTGTTTGTTTTTCTTTAATAAAGTAAAAGCAGATAAATGTTTAGTATCGAGTGTGACCCCCTCTAGCTAAAATCACAGCTTGAATTCGTCTGGGCATGCTAGCGAGTATATCCCGGATACTTGCTTGCGGAATACGTTCCCACTCCGCAGTAATCACATTCTTCAGCTCTCTGATGGTCTGCGGAGCCGGGTGTACTGATCTCACACGCCGTTTCAGAACGTCCCAGACATGCTCTATGGGATTGAGGTCGGGACTTTGAGCTGGCCAATCCAAACGACGAATGCCGACCTCTTGCACATACGCATTAACATCGCGGGATCGGTGGGCGCGAGCATTGTCGTCCATAAAAATCGAGTCTTCACCTAGAGCGGCCAATGCGGGTTGTGCATGAGAAATTAGAACTTCCGTTATGTATCGATGCCCAGTCAGTGAGCCGTTTTCAATGAAGACTAACTCTGTACGATCCATTGAATTTATTCCTGCCCAAAACATAACAGAGCCCCCACCATAAGGTGTGATTTCTTCGAAACATGCCTCTGCAAAGCGTTCTCCTTGTCTTCTTAGCACTCGCCGACGTCGATCTTCACCGAACAGAGATATCCTGGCTTCATCAGAGAACAAAACCCTATTCCAATCGTCTTGAGTCCATGATTCACAATTTCTAGCGAACCTAAGCCTGTGAACTCTGTGCTCACGGAGTAATTTGGGGCCGCGGGCCGGGCGGTGACTGCGTATATTGGCAGCGAGAAGCCTCCTCCTGACCGTCCATAGACTAATATGCACATTTCTTACTTCTTGGAGGTTGTTCTTAAGATCCACATACGAAAATTTGCGATTTCTCAATGCGCGACTCACAAGAAAACGATCATCCCGTGGTTGGGTACATGGTTTTCTTCCAGAACCAGGCCTTCTCTCGACGGAACCAGTCTCCTGATATCGCTGCCAGGTCCTTTGGACTGTCGAGCGACTAACATTTAGCCTCCTAGCCACGAAACATTGGCTGCAACCCTCTTCAAGCAGCGCGATAATTTTGGTAGCTTTTACCACTTTATCTACCATTTTTGATACAGCCAAACAGCATTAAATAAAGCTTTGACAGTCAAGGATATGAAATTAATCGATAAAAATTGAATAAAAGTTATGAAAGTCGATGTTAACTTCTGGAACTTCGCGCCAAAAATGTAGGATAAAAAGGGGTTTTCTGTAAAAATGAACATCAAATGAAAAATTGAATTTAGAACGTACTTTTTTAAATACCACAGCATTTTTAAAACCGGCCAGTAACGTGTACAAACGATTGAAACCTTTTTGGTATTGTATCTTTTTAAATATGAATGAAAATCAAAACCGCCCGTTTTTTTTGCAAATGAGTTTATTTTAAATTGAATATATTTAGATAATATCACAGCAAGATAAGAAAAACTTGAAATAAAACTTTGTACCAACACATTTAGATAGCGTGGCATAATAAACCGATATCCTTCAGCTGGAAAAGGGTACGGGCTCACCGATAGTAAGACGTCTAAATATATTGATACGGTAATATATTGATACGGTCTAAATATATTGATTAATGATAATCATCGACATCATTTAGCCATCCATTTCCGGACGAAACCTCCCCCATAGGACGCTTTGTGGCGCGGTAATTCATGGCAAAGGTTATTGGAGTAATCGCCACGCATGACAAGCGTGTTGGCAATCGCACTAAGGTGTTATACTCTTTGCAAGAGATCGTTGTTCTCAATTCTGTTGGTGATCTCTTAGACGAATTTTAAGGTTTCTACAGAAAGAGCAGAGTAGTAGACGCCGTAAAATTGAATGTCTTTTTTTTAATAGACGTACCAATAGTGGCCAGGAATAAAGTCTAAAGTTTTAGCCACCATTTAACAATGCCGTATTACAATGATCATAGAGTCTAAATAGTTTATTAGAAAATTGTATTCAAAATCGTCCAATCTCTTAAGTTTTAAGGCAACCACTAGTCAGTAACTCGCGAACTCCAATTTCCTCACTAAAGCCATTGAAAACTTTCACCTTACTATGGTTAGCAAACAGGAGCTGTTTACAAATTATTATCGGCATAATAAAATTTTATTTTTAATATAGAAATGCGTACAAATATTTATTAGCGTTTAATCATAATACAATTATCGTAAAGAAACTAACAATACTTTATTATAGGCAAGCTATTCATTATCTCCTTTGTTCATTTTCCGTGTGGTGACGGAGTAAGAATACTATTCACCACCTCATATCTTACCCGTGGGTGATTGTACGAGACAACTAAGAGATATAAAACGCATATAACATCTATGCGAGAGAAGGGAAACTCGAAACAAAACCCTATACCAACACGTCTGACCAGCGCGGTATAGTAGGTTAATTTCCCTCTCATTACGGAGGAGGCCCGAGCACAACAGTGGGACATTTATGGCCTGTGATATTGATGATGATTCATTATCTCTGGTCATATATGTCCCGTTGCTGGGCTCGAGCCTCCTCCACATTAGGAGTGACAGTTGACTTACTACACCACGCTGGTCACGTATCTTGGTATATGGTTTCATTTCGACTTTTACTTCTCTTACATAGATGCTATATGCATATTTGATCCCTTAGTAGTTTGTTTTAAGATCGCCTACAAGTAAAATAAGGGGTAGTGAATTGTACTTTTACTCAGTCACCACGCGGCAAAATCTATTATATAAGCGATTATATTTACCTCTATTGTCAACAGAATAATTTTATCACTATCATCCTCCAAAAACCAGTTAGTGATAATTACTAATATATAAAATATCGTCACGTATATTTTAACTATGTTTAAAGAAGTGTAATTCTTCTGCATAAAACCTAATTTAATATAATTGTGAAATAAAAATAGTTATATAGATTTTTTAATTTTAATTATTTTTTTTACTTTGTTAATATTTGGAATACTTTTAAGCATTTGAAATAAAACTACTTTTACGGATTCTATCGCGTTTGTATCTGATTTATAATTTCCCGACGAACACTTTTCAGTGATCATGGTCACGGGAGGACTGAGGTGTCTTACGTTCAATATGTCATTGTTATTACAGAAATTTATTTATATCTACCCTATAAGATATTAAATTTTGACCCACATTTTTATACAAAATTAATACAAATTCATTGCCAGTACAAAAAGAGAGTGATTCTATATATAAAATTTATGTTGTTTATGATTTGTTATTATTAAGGTATTTAATTTATGATAATTATTATTGTGGCAATTTTACAATTTTTACAAAACTAACAAAAAGTATTCAGCTACTACCGGATCGGAACACGGCCACACTGAGAAAAATCCGGCGAGAAAACTCAGGAAGCATGATACTAATTTTATTATTGAATTTTTGAGTGGCGGCCTACTTTATCTTACTAAAATTAATTAAATTAAAATTTAACTATTATTGTGGGTCAAATCTATACAATAAGTGCTCACAGTGTCTTGCAGTCTTGTGGTGGTTTTCTTAGTTTTATTTTTAATTAAGTGAATAACAGGATCCCAGCTTGATGATAATACCCAGCCATCCTCCCTATTGAATTTTTTATGTTTTTTGATTTCAATAACCTCGCGAACCATTCTAGGCAGGTATCGGTGTTCTTTTGCGAGGATTTATGGCTTATCAAACCTGATGTAAGGACCTGATGTAAGTAAATGGCGGGCGCGGTCCTGACTATGCTCACAGACTGCAGACTTAGTGTGACGGCGGTGTTTCACATCAGCTATATGTTCCTTGATCGGAGTTCTTACAGATCTCTTTGTTTGGCCTATATAAGAGAGACCACAGTCACAGTCTAATTTATAAACTCCTGCATCCTGTAGCGGGATCTGGCACTTGACAGGTGGTAAGAACTGACTAATCCTCTTCAGTGGCTTAAAGTAGGTTTTTATAGAAGCAAGTTTTAAGATATAGCCAATCTTGTCAGTGACTCCTTTTACATAAGATAGGACTGCAGGGAGACGTTCAACTGTTGGTGCTTTCACACGGTCTCCGTGACGGGGGCGAGGAACTTGCAGCTTGTTTGCACGTAGAACCTGCTTGACATGCTGCAGCTCCCCAGTCAGGTGTTCATCGTCACAGATTCCTCGTGCTCTCTGTAACAAAGATTTTGAAACGGTAGTTAACTGTGAAGGGGGATGATGAGAATCACCATTCAAGTATTTGTCTGTATGGGTTGCTTTGCGATACACTGTATGACTCAAGGTGTTGTTGGATTTACGGATAACCGAAATATCTAAGAAAGTTAAAGAGTTGACTCCAGTTCCATAGTGAATTGAATTTTTGGATTAATGGAGTTAAGATGGTTAAGGAATATGGTTACTTTGTCTGATGGTAATATTGTGAATATGTCATCTACTTACTGCTTATAGAACCTGGGTGTGATAGGCGAGCTTCTTAGGGCAGTCTCCTCGAAGTCCTCCATGAATATATCGGCAACAACGATATAAATCAAATACAAACGCGATAGAATCCGTAAAAGTAGTTTTATTTCAAATGTGTACATACGTGTGTATATGTGTATATACTCGCGTAAACATTAGAGGTCATTATACTTTTAAGCATTTGTGGTCCATTCATCCATTCATTCCGTATGGTGACGGAGTAAGAATACAATTCACCAGCCCTATCTTACCTATGATCATAAGAGACAACTATGGGATATAAAACGCATATAACATCTATGCAAGAGAAGGTAAACTCGAAACAAAACCTTATACCAACACGTCTGACCTGCGTGGTATAGTATGTCAATTTCCCTTCCATTATGGAGGAGTTTCGAGCCCAACAGTGGAAGAAATGTGAGCTAAGATTATGACGATGATGATTTATGGTCAGGAGAGTACCATGTTTCACGTCAAACAAGTCATCGTTATTACGCACGTCTTTATCTACCCGCTAAAGCATGTAGTGGTAGTATCTATTTGAAAAAAAAAATTGAATAACAAGGTTGTGTCATCGTTTTAATACAATTCGAACTGCAAAGTTTGAAGTATTAAACCTATACAATGTGTAAACATTATCGGGTAGATGGCACACGTCACCTTAAAGACGTAAATATGATACGAAGCAAGATTTGAATGTCCTACAATAGTTCACGGTGGTGTAAGTGGCAGCACGATTGGGCCGGACTCCTAATAGGTACGGGTTCGAATCCCGCTTGTGACATCATTATTCGCTTAGTAATCAGGTTTTTGTAAATAATTAAGCATATTAAATGCTAATATTCGGTAATTTATATAGTATGTTTTTTATATAGAATAATTTTCTTTTTCTGTTAATAGTCAATTTGTAACATAATGTGCTTTAAAATGAAGTAAGTATACATTTCAAAGTACATTTTGATACAAATTAACTATTAGCAGAAAAAAAAATGATTCTTTATAAAAATCATACTATTTTTTCAATAGTTATTATTAAGCATTAAATATATGGCAATTATTATACTGCGTTAATTTATTAGATTAAACCTGATAAATCTAATATGCCATCACAACTTGGAAAGCTGCTTCACTGCGATTAGGGATATTCGATATACATCGATGCATCGAAAACATCGATGTTTACAATGCGATACATCGAATCGACCCGATGTTTTGAAAAGCTATCGATTTACTCGATGTATCGATGTTTTTTCATAAAACATCGAATCGATGATAACCAGTTAATGTCACAAAAACTCAAGGTTATGTTTAAATAAATGATTCAATAATATTTCAAAGTAATATAATTTTTTTTTTAATAATAAATTACAGTTTTATAAGGGATTGGAATAGGTATAAATGACCACAAAAAAAATCTTTTTTTTAATAATAATAATAAACTTAAACCTCCGGGCCAGTCGTTACCTCACCATGAGGCTAACGCAAAACTCTGAGGAACATTATATGGCTCCTTAAGTTCTTATGATATAAAAAAAAAATATATCACAAGATTTACAGGAAAGCCAATAAACCGCAGGGCAGCTTGTGGCGAGCTGAATGTGAGTGGCGACACTGCGTTCCTGAATACTCCAGAGAGTCGATCAGGGACTCGTCTCCAGCTGGCCTTCATTGGCTAGCTAGAGTGGAAACCGAAGAGTGCCCGAAGGACTCTCAGCTCTGGCTTGCCTTAAACAGCTGGTCAGAGAGGGGTCGCCAGAGCTATATGCTCGGGGGTGGAAGTGTCATTTTCAAGGGCATAATTAAGGGGAAACCAAGGGTATGTTTATCGCAGACTCAATGGTGAAACCAGCGCCGCACCGCTCGACACTCCTAGCCACTTACACCAATGTTGCCCTCTGTTGCCCGTATGACTAGTGTGTCTGTGGCGACTATTTAGGGAGCCCATTCAGTGAGTTGGCGAGTCACCGTCGGCCACCGTTCATCTCTTAACATGGGTTTGAAGGCAGACGACAGTTTATAATTTCATAGATATAAGATGAACCAGTCCACTAAGCACCCACTCCCATATTCATATATTAGATACCATCATTACACAATAGTTTTACACTTAGTGCTGGCATTCCACGTATGTTAAGTGCAGACGTAGAATGTCATCGGTAGGTGTCCCATCCCAATATTTAGATTAAATTTCTCTAAAGGCCTCTGCGTGTTGGATCCATATCCCCATGTAAGCCTCCCAAAGGACCGGGCATCTTCCCTATGGAAGATCCCGTGAATTAAAACGAGATACATAATAATAATTTATTGCCTTTTCAGAACTTAAACTAAAAACTAACAATTATAATAAACAAAATTAAATCTAGTAGGCAAAAGGAATTGGCTCAGCTTCTGCTGTCACAAGAACAGCGCTGATTTTCAGCCATCCCCGTGAATCTATTGTATTGTGTATGTTTATGTGTGTGTGTGTGTGTGCCTGCGTGTATGTATGTGTTTAAGTGTGTGTGTGCATGAGCGTGTGTGTGTACTTGTGTGCGTGTGTGAGTGTATGTATGTGCATATGCAAGTGTGTGCGTCTGTGTGTTATACTACTGTGTGTTACTATGTATGATATAAGATAGTGCTCGTGTATATGAGTAGGCATACTTGCAGGTATTAATATAACTATATAATGCATTATCTGTTGGCTTATTTAAAAAAAATATTGTTTTAATTTCAAAGTGTTTAAATAGGTATGTGTCAGATTTTCCCCAGCCAATTGTCGTTTTAGTAAAGCAGATTTGTATTTTGATTTAAAATTGTTATCACTTACTTTCTTTCTCGTTGGAGGGGGTAGATCATTCCATATTTTTTGCCGCTAAAAATCTGAAACCACCTTGGTAACGCGTAGATTTATATGATGGTATTTTGAGAAGATTTTATGTTGTAGACCGATTACTTCTTGCACTGAGATTTTTAATCCAAATTACTTTCTCAAATGAGTATTCCGGTTTTTTATTTTAAATTATTTTTTTAACAGGGCATGCAAGTTGAAGATCTCTTCTAGCTTTCATGTTCAATATGCCACTTTTGTTCAAAAATGGTGAAATACGTTTCTTTTTAGGTATGTTTAGAGAAAATCTTATGCAAGCATTTTGTACTCTCTGGATTGCATTTTCCGTCCGTTGGTTAATTCTAGGACCATAAATGGCGCTGCAATAGTTAAAGTGAGAGAGAACTAGTGATTCCGTTAACAAGAGACGCAATTCTTTGCTTATATATGGTTGTATTTTGTAGAGAGTTTTTAGTTTAAAGAATGCTGTCATAATTTTGTTATTGATATGTTGTGTGAATTTTAATTCGTCATCCATAATAAGACCTAAATTACGTGAATATTTGACTTCTTCAATAGCAGCTTTATTTATTTGAATTTTAATTTTACACGTCGAAATGCAAGATATTTGGTGTTTGGTTCCTAGTATCAGCATTTGTGATTTAGAGGCGTTAAGTATCAAAGAATTCTTCTTAGACCATATGTATATATTATTTAAATCATTGTTTATTTTTAAAAAAGCTTCTTTAACATCTGTATATCGTAAAGAGTAGTATAGTTGTGTGTAATCAGCATATAGGTGATATTTGCAGGATTGATGAATGAAACAAAATTGGAGATAATGGTGAACCTTGGGGTACCCCACATTGTACTGGCAGTAGTGAAGAAAATTAATTATAACCACCTTTATCTTCAGTAACAACCATTTATTTTCTATTTAAAAGAAAGGATTAAAACCAGCGGCAAATTTTTAGAAGTATCACTTTTGATATGACTTTAGCTTTGTAATATATTTTCGAAAAGTACTTGATGTTTACAAAACATCGATGTTTTCATCCGATACATCGAAATGCATCGATGTACAGTTTAAATTTATCGAATCGATAAAAACATCGATGTTTTTTCAAAATGGGCACCCCTAACTGCGATAGATCCGCTAAGAAAACTTAGTGAGTAAAATATTTAGTTATCAACTTTTATAAGGTGGTTTTCATAATATAATTGAATTAAAAAATATTACGAAAACAGTACCTATCAACGCTTAACTACCTCAAAGTAGCGGCAAGTTTATCTGATTTGAACTTTGTGCTTAAAGTTTGTTGAAGTTTATTTTAATTATCCCATTCAGTTGCAGCGTTGTTTCATCTCAATTGGTCATAAAACTATATAAAGTTTCTATTAAATAATATACTTCTTGACTTGTCAGTTTATTTTTTTTTTTAATTATTACATTGTTTAGCAATGGAAATAAATTATTTTCTGAATTCAGGCGTCTGAGTGATGTGTTCGTATTACAAAATTGAGTTCTCAATTTATATCTCAAATTATATAAAGCTGCTTAATTATTATTTCTATAATTCTTTAAGCGCTTCATTTAGCATGAATGAGTGCTTCATAAAAGCACTGCTACTCCCTTCTTTGGCGCTCCCTTTTTTTTTTTTTTTTTTTCGCATGGTGGGACCATAGATGTGGTCGCGCCCCGGCAAATCGGCCTGGGGCGACGGAAGAGGCGGCGAGCAACCCCATGAACCCACCCTGCAAACACCTCTCTTCGCCGTGCGAGCGGACCACCGGTACCCGATCTTTGTCTTCGGTGGCCCGCCCGGTGATATACCCTCTCGGGTTCCTCTCTCGTCGACGCCCCGACAGCTTTCGCCGTCGAGGCGTCGCCCTCACGCGGTGGCCTCACGTCGGGTGACCGGACAATTCCCCGGTCCGATCACCCGAAGCCTCGGTTAGGGCGGCATCAGACGCAGATTTCTTTGGCGCTCCCTAAGCTGGATTCTTATGACTTACACGAGAAGTGATAGGTGGTGACACATAGCATTCTTAAATTTTCACGGTACGGGAAGAGCTTTTTATTTTAAATCTTCTTTATTAAGGAAATAAGCCTTGTATTGCGGGGGACTTAACAAATATGCAATTTAACGCAGACAAATTACACCCAGACTCAGAACAATACTTTGTGAACCACACAAAGTATTGTTTTGGAAATCGAAGGCACGCCACTGACAGGGAAGATCGAAATCTAAACACTACGCCATCTGTGCAGTTGAAATTAGAAATATTCAATATTATCATCTCAACTTATATACTCCCCGATGAGCTTAGGCCATCTCCAATGTCTGAGGGAAATTTATGTACTATACCGCACTTGTTAGACATGTTAGCATTTTGTTTTTTTTGCTAGGCTCTAGGCCGATTACGGCAGACCACCGAAGACAAAGATCGGGTACCGGTGGTCCGCTCGCACGGCGAAGAGAGAGGATTTTACCGTGGGCTATGGGGTCACGCGCCGCCTTCTCTGTCACCCCGGACCGATTTGGCGGGGCGAGACGCACCCATAGCCCACCAATAAAAAAAAATAAAAAAAAAAAAGGCCGAATACGGCAACAGGGCGTGACGGAAGGACAGCGTGTGGCCCCATATCCCACCGTATTCTTTCCGCATCGCCATTGGGCTGGCCAATTGTATCGCTTACTTTCCATCCGTGGCCAGCCCGGAGACAAGTTAGCATAGGATTTTGTGTCAAGTTTTCCTGCTCTTGCATTCATTATATCTATTTAATATATTCCTTAGTCGTTTGCGATATAAGAAAACTTGCCCGTAGGTGACGTAAGACGCGCCACGGTTCCGAGATTTTTATTCTTACTCCGTCACCATACAGATGAATTGCAAAGTAGCAGTTCAATATTTTATAATTAGATATTAAAAATATTATTAGTGGTAGGACCACGCTGTTGACAGTTCTCTGTCTAAAGCCGCGTGCCGGTCCGACCGGGGTAGTAACACACTCTTGCAGAAGATCGATATCTGAGTATTGGCGATATGCTATTGCGCTTCGTTCGGTGAGCGAGGGAGCCGGCAGCCCATCTGTGTAGGTTTAGAGATTGTAATGGTAGGCAGCCTAGCTATAGCCTTCATTATGGCAAAAGTCCATAGGCGGCAGTGCCACTTACCATCAGGTGTGCTGCTTGCTCGTTTGTCAACATAAGCAATAAAAAAAAAAAAAAATATTATAAAGAAGGCAACCTAGAAGATTATATATTTTGATAGATAGATTGATTATAATATAACATAGGAATTCAATCCGTTAAAGATATAATGTATTAATTTTAATGAATATCGATGTCAAGGGCTTGTAAATACGCCTGTGACAATGAAAATCAATATTCTCATTAATTCCGTTGTTTAGTACTGGAAACAAATTATTTCCTGAATTCAGGCGTCTGTGTGATGTAATCGTATTACAAAATTGAGTTGTCAATTTATATCTCAAATTATGAAAAGCTGCTTAATTATTAAAGGCTTTAATTGTCAATTTATTCCATATTTTTTTTTTGAAAGTAATTATATTTGAAATAAAACTACTTTTACTGATTCCATCGCGTTTGTATTTTATTTTTAATTTGCTAACGTTTCGAACACTTTACAGTAATTATGGTCACGGGAGGACTAAGATGTCCTACGTCCAAAAGTCATCGTTATTACAGAAATTTATTTACATCTACCTGCTACAATATGAGTTATTAAAAATTTGACCAACATTTTAATACAAATTTATTGCCAGTACAAAAAGAAAATGATTCTATATGTAAAAATTTTTATATTGTTTATGATCAGCTATATTAAAAACAATAATTTACTATAATTATTATATTGCGGCAATTTACTAGTTTAAAAAATCTAACAAAGACTATTAAGCTACCAGCGGACCAGTAATATGAGAAAGATCCGGCAAGAAAACTCAGACGGCATAATACTAATTTCATTATTAATTTTTAAGGGCGGCTCCGTAAAAGTATTCATATTAAAATCTCTCGGGATACGAGAATACCATTTGGCGGTGATAGGTTAAGAATACAATGAATTACTATCCAATACTTTCTCGAGGAAATTACAATAACTGGTTAAAGAATCACGAGGAAAATACTCGACTGGCAAATTTAAAACACCAAATACGATCTGCAAGCATGGTGACATATGCTATTATTTTCCATACGAGGCCTATGTTCAAAGGTGAGTCGACTATGTGAAAACAGTGACGGATATTTTTTTTTATTTTATTGTTTATGGCGGCAAACGAGCAAGCAGCAAACCTGATGGTAAGTGTCACTGCTGCCCATGGACCTTTGCTATACCAAGGGTATAGCTAGGCCTCTGCCTACCATTACAATCCCCAAAGCCTCTAATGAAACTAAAATACTGTGAGAAGTGGCTAAAAATATTTTATTAAGTATACTTTTTTTATATTACTAGAAAATTTAATTTAATTACAGAAGTTATCAATGGATAGCTAGTAAATTCTCTGCCAAAAACCACAATAAAAAATAATATAAACATTTTATTTCAGACCAAAGTTTAATTTATTATAAAAGCTAGCTAGTGACGTAAACCAATGTTTTATGCTCATTTATTTATAAAGTTGGCAGGAACAACCTTTTATCACATTAATAGATAAATAAAATACAACAGTTCTCGCGTTCATAACATACATGTGGAAATTTTATATGAAAAGTTTTTATTGAAGCGATTCGGTGTTTGGCATCGCTTTCGCAATCTTTCCATTCATTTATTGTTCTCAAATCTATTCGACATATTACTATTGAAACCGTTACGATGTTATTTCATATTAGGTAAACAACTAATACATGTACATTTAACTCATGTACATATGTGGTATACAAAGATTGCTGTGTGGTAGCAGCTACGAATACTACGAACACTTACTTTGCTCGTGAATTTTGTAAAAAACGACTAAGAGCCTTATAACGACCTGGGCAAACTCCATCTGATGCCGTTTGGTCAACAATTACATTCCCAAAGAGGGTTGACGTCTGACAGGCGGCCGGTCATCAAACTATTGCCAATAACTTTTGCGATATGTACTATGACAGAAGAGTACATATTGTATCGACCCCACTTAATTGGGATAAGAGTAGGTGAGTGATGATGATGATACAAAGATGGTATAAATAGCGACGTCCTATGCCGAGTATCTTCGATTTACACACATAATAATTCTTTCTAATAATGCTTACTACGCTGACTAGATGGATTGCCATTGCTGAGGAATTTAGTTGATGATAATTTTTTCCGTGTGGTGACGTAGTAAGAATACAATTCGATATCTCTTATCTTAACCGTGGGTGTCGTAGAGGAAGAAAAATTCATAATAAAACTCTAGTCAGGTCAAATCCCCTCCTATCATGGAGGAGCCTCAAACCTACTAAGGGGAATATAATACGAATCTTATATATATATATATATATATATATATATATATATATATATATATATATATATATATATATATATATATATATATAAGAGATTTCCACCTATGTATTGACTCATCACGATATCTCTGGAACCATAAGGCCTACAAATCTCAAATTTGGTAGGAATATTTCTTTCGCCGAGTAGAGGTCAGCTAAGAACGGATTTTACGAAATTATATCCCTAAGGGGGTGAAAAAGCAGGGTAAAGTTTGTATGGGACAACGTGATTCCTTGGTCCAATCTACTTCAAACTTTGCATAAATATTCTTTAACAGAATTGATGAAAGATGTGATTCATATTTTATTGAGACTTATCTCCTAACTGGGTTAAAAAGGGGTGGAAAGTTATTTTAGGGGTGATTTGCTTTAAAGTTGATATCAATACTTCTTAGTGATTTTGATTTAAAAGACATTTTATTTTGACACATGTTTGAAAACACAATTCGATTATATTCAAAAAACCGGCTAAGAGTGACTCGGAGTCGCGCACGAAGGGTTCCGTACCATTATCTATAAATGGCAAAATAATCATGTTTGTTGTATGGGGGCTTAAATTCTCTATTTGTTTTATTTTAATTTAATTATTTATTTCTTAAGGGAATATATTACTAAATATTCTGTGAATATTTTAAACGACTAACTATTTTTGTTATCAATATCGAGCAAAAACCTTACCTTTGTTGTGTGGGAGCCCCCTTAAATATTTATTTTATTGTTTTTTAGTATTGGTCGTTGTAGCGGCAAAAGAAATTCATCATCTGTGAAAATTTCAATTGTCCAACTATCACGGTTCATGAGAGCAACCTGGTGACAGACAGGCTAAGCAAAGGATGGACAGCAGAGTCTTAGTAATAGGGTCCTGTTTTATCTTTTGGGTATGGAACTCTAAAAAGGTTGATGTCACATAAACGTTCTTCTTCTTCTCTTTGTGTATTGGCAATCAGCTACTTATACGAGTTATTGGTGCCAGTGTCACGTTATAATTATTTTTATGTTTTTAGTCTTTCAGGTTAGTCATTGTCTAAGTCAAAACGTCACCATCAACAGTGCTATGGCTATACTGTTAATGGTATCTTTGAAAACGTTGTAAAGCACTTTTATATGATATTCACTACATCCCAGTAGTTCCGCCGCATCATCATCACAGCCCATATATCATCCATGCACTCTTAAAGTACTTAACCGATTTTAATCAAATTTGCACACATATTAATGTGTAGTTTGATCCAACTTAAAAGATATGATAGCTTTCATCTCAATTTATAGCACAATATTATTTTATTGCAAATTATTTGTCTATTATTTGACAGTCACAATTATATGTTATCTCCAAACGATTCTAACAGATGGTGATATCGGTTGACTGGATTGAGTAAGTATTTAATAGATGGCGCTATGTTAAACGTAGAAGCGTTTCATATAAGCTACAATTTATTAGCATAACCACCACGTGTTACTGAGACTACCTTAGCCACAGCAACGCGTGGCCGGGTTTGCTAGTAATATATATTTTTGTATATATGCCTCAAAAATTCGTACTTTCTATTCGTAGTGTGTTACCAGCGATGACTTACGGAACTGAAATGTGGTCTCTAAATGTTGGCCTCATCAAAAGGCTCAAAGTTGCTCAGCGTGCTATGGAAAGGGCTTTGCTCGGTATTTCTCTACGTGACAGAATCCGGAATACGGAAATCCGTAGAAGAATGGGGGTAACTGACATAGCCCAAAGATATGGCACGTTGAAGTGGCAATGGGCAGGCCACATCGCTCGACGAACCGACAACCGTTGGGGAAGAAAGGTTCTCGAGTGGAGACCACGAATCGGACGGCGACGCGCAGGACGACCCCCCACTAGGTGGACTGACGACATTATCAAGGTCGCAGGAAACCGCTGGATGCAGGTGGCGCGGGACTGTGTTGAATAGCATCCTCGTGGAGAGGCCTATGTCCAACAGTGGACATTTATGGGCTGATGGATGGATGGAATATAATAATTAAAATACAAAACATAAAAAGGCACGGACAAAAGTCTGCGGACCAAAAGTTTATTACGTAAAAAAATTTAAAAAAAGCTATGCAGTAGGAGGCAAATTCGAAATAAAATCCACTACCAACGCGTCTAACCAGAGTATAATATTTGGTATAGTAAGTCAATATATCTCCCATAATGGAGGAGGCTTAATTTCAGTAGTGGGTTTTATGTGAGTTATAATGATAATGAAGATGACATAAACTAATATAAAAAGTAATTATTACGCAATATTTAATTAATATAAGAGGCAGTCTAAATAATAAAAAAGTGAAAACAAAATTCCTCAAAATGGCTACTTGAAATAGGTCCTGTCTAAAATAAGTCCCGAGTGTAACAGTTTATAAAGACGGCCTTTTTAAACAAAATTAAAGAAGTCTTAAAATATAAGTGCTGGTTATGCCAGGACACTAAGAAAAAACAAGTTCTTTTTAGGGTTCCGTACCCAAAGGGTAAAACGGGACCCAATTACTAAGACAGGCCACATCGCTCGACGAACCGGTTTCCCCTGGAAAAGAAAAGTAGGACGCCAACCAGGTGGACAGACGACCTAGTGGAAGTTTCTGGGCGTCGTTGAATGCAGGCGGCACAGGACCGCTCTCTGTGGCGTAACATAAGGGAGACCTACGTCCAGCAATGGATGGCTATAAGCTGGGATGATGATGATGACTACTTAGACTCCACTGTCTGTCCGTCTGTTTGTCCGTCTGTCTGTCACCAGGCTGTAACTCATGAACCATGATAGTTGGTTTAAGTTTTCACACACGAGGTATTTCTATTGCGGCTGTATATATATAGAACAAATACTAAAAACAGAATAAAATAAATAAAATGACTTCTGATGTTTATGCGAATATTACACATTTGAAATAAAACTAGTTTTACGGATTCTATCGCATTTGTATTTGATTTTTAATTTTTCGACGTTTCGAACACTTTACAGTGATCGTGGACGCGAAAGGATAGTTCTCCTCGTAAAAGTAGTTTTATTTCAAATAAAATAAATATTTAAGCCGGAGTTAAGAGCAGTGGCAACATAAGATGGAAAAAAATCGATGTAGGATGACGAATTTAATATTAATTTTAAGTTACAAAATTAAGATGTTACTTATTATAATCTTCTAAGAAGTCTGACTATGTCGGTAATTGACAAAAAGTGAGTTCTTTGTATCCACTTGTGTTGAGTGTTGTAATTGGTATTAGTGAAATTGAGGTCATTTTTATGATTTTTGTTCGATATTGATAATAGAGTTTAAAAACTCAAAATAATGGTACGGAGCTCTTCGTGCGCAAGTACGATTCGCACTTGGCCGGTTTTTTTAAATATTGCTTTTTGTAAATAGGGCAGGTGTATATGAAAGTTTTCATTTAATTTGCCGTCAGACTAAATAATAGACTTAACATTGCTGTTACTTGTATTGTCTGAGTTTTTAGTAAATTTTAAGGATAGTTTTATAACTAAACCAGCTAGTTGAGCATTTAGAATGTTAGTTGAGGTTTTTGAAGTAAAATGTTTTATTGTCTCATCATCATCATTCTCCTACTCTTATCCCAATTACTTGAGATCTATACAATATGTACTCTTCTTTCATAGTACATATTTTAGAAATTATTGGCAATAGTTTTATGACCAGCTGCCTGCGAAACGTCAACCCTCCTTGGGAATGTAATAAGGCTTTTAGTCGTCTTTTACGACATCCACAAGCAAAGTAAGGGTTGGTAGAATTCGAAGCCGCTAGCACAGCTAAATATTTTTATTGTCTATGAGGTTGTAACAGATTTACATGACATGATAATGAAATGAATACTAGCTATATATTTTAATGTCTTTGGTGGTAGACTACCTAATGGTAAATGGTATGACAACTTCAGGTATACTAGCCACAACTAGACTATAAAATGCTTTTGAGAAATACTTTATATCAGCGCTACTGGATAGTGGTTTACTGAATTTATTGTGGTCGTTTTGCACGAAATAATGTAAGCTTAAACTTTGTTCTTTCTGAATTCTATACGAACAAACTGATCAGAATAGATACCGGCGGCTATATATATATATATATATCTATATATATATATTAGCTTCTGCCTGCGGCTTCGCCCGCGTAAAAGGTTGCTTTCCTAAAGTTTTTCATCCCCTATTTTTATTTTAACTCTTAAGGGTAATTTTTTTAAGAAATTTTAATGTCACATCTAATCAATTGCCTAAAAATAAGTTTTAAGCTTCTGGCTTTAAAAATGGCGGTCATTTCTTACAACTTTTCATGCCCCTTTACAACCTTTTTTTTTTGCTTTAAAAAGTAGCCTATGTCCTTTATCAGGTTCTAGACTATCTGTGTACCAAATTTTATTTAGATCAGTTCAGTAGTTCTGGCGTGAAAGAGCGACAAACAGACAGAGTTACTTTTGCATTTATAATATTGGTAAGAATATACACTACCGTCCAAAAGTTTGGAAGCACACCTGTTTTCAAACAAAACAAATAAATGCCGACTAATAGCGGTAAAAATTAGCAATAATCTTAAGTTTTACAACCTTTTACGACTGTCTACACAAACACAAAAGGATTATTATCCTACATTCATCAAGTTTTATGGAATTCCTTAATATTGACGAAACACGTGTTTTATGACTTAATCCGTCGGCTACTTTATCCTATGCAATGGTGTAGTTTTATTGATAATGTTTGCTGGTTTTAACTTTTTTAGACCTTATTCAGTCGCACTTGAGCATTGGCACGTGAAAGTTGTGATATTAACATTGTCTGTATTCGAAAGATATCGGCTACTACTTTGACCGTATTTTTTCTTCTGAAAATGGCAAAACGCAAGCAAATCACGCTTGAACAGCGAAGCGCTATTTGCACTCTACGCGAGGAAGGATACAGTGAACGTCAAATCGCAGAAAGGCTCGGAATTTCTTGTAAAGGTGTCCACTATACCCTTGCTAGAAAACAAGAAACGGGGAAAAATGAAGATAGAAAGAGATCTGGTAGGCCCAAATCCACAACAAATCAAGAGGACAACTTCATTAGAGTTCTTTCTAAACGGAATCGACGCTTAACTGCACCACAGATCACTGCAGCTCTGAATGATACGCGAGAAACACCCATTTCAACAACTACTGTTAAAAGACGCTTACTGTCTGCGGGATTAAGAGGATGTGTTGCTGCTAAAAAACCCAAACTAACAAATCGACATAAGAAAAATAGACTAGAATGGGCAAAAGCGCATAAAAACTGGACTATAGAACAATGGGAAAATGTCCTTTGGAGTGACGAATCAAAATTTCAGATTTTCGGATCCAATAGACGTGTCTTTGTACGCCGGTCAAAAGAAGAGAGGGCTTCAGAGGCATGTACAGTGCCTACCATCAAACATGGTGGTGGTAATGTCATGGTTTGGGGGTGTTTTGGCAACAGTAAACCCTAAATCTTGTGAGGATAACCGGAAAATTAAACAAGGAAGGCTATTTAAAAATTCTCCAAGATTCTGCCATACCCAGTGGACTAAGTCTCATTGGTTCTGGATTCATTTTTCAACAGGATAATGATCCTAAGCATTCGTCTAAATTGTGCCAGAACTTTTTAAACAAGAAAAAAGCTGAAAACATTTTAAACATCATGCAATGGCCATCTCAATCCCCTGATCTTTCTCCCATTGAACTTGTTTGGGATGAACTTGACAGGAGGGTGAAAAGTCGTTGTCCTACGAGCTCAGAACATTTGTGGCAGCTATTAGAGAACGAATGGAACAAATTAGATAAAGATTATTTTAAAAAATTGATTAATAGAATGCCCAGAATATGTGAGAAGATTATAAAGGAGAAAGGTGGACACTTTGATGAAGCTAAAATTTAATCTAATTTACCATTGTATATTATTTTTTTATTTTGTTTAAGTTAGTTTCTGTTTGTTCTTTATTTTTTTATCAATACATTTAAATTTAAATGACTTAGTTTGGTTTTATTCGATTTTACCTTGCTGCTTCCAAACTTTTGGACGGTAGTGTATATATATATATATATATATATATATATATATATATATATATATATATATATATATATATATGCAACACACCTGATGGTAAGTGTTATTGCCTCCCATGGACATTTTCTTTCAATGCCGGGGTACTGCTATGCTGTTGCTTACAAATAAAATACCCCAAACCCACCCAGAAAGTTGGGCTGCCGGCTCTCTCACGTACCAAACAAAGTACAGAAACACGTTGCTACTACTCAGATGGCGATTTTCTGCAAGAGTATGGTACTAACCCGGACAGACCGGAGACAAAAATCTGTCAACAGTGCCTGGCCCTACCACTAGGAAATATTACTTACGCCACCGAAGACAAAGATCGGGTTCCGGTGGCCCGCTCGCACGGCGAAGAGAGGTGTTTTGGAGGGTGGTTCTATAGGATGGCCACCGAAGTCAAAAATCGGGTACCGGTGGCTCGCTCGCACGGCGAAGAGAGAGGATTTTACGGTGAGTCTATGGGGTCACGCGCCGCCTTCTCCGTCACCCCGGACCGATTTGGCGGGGCGAGACGCATCCATAGCCCACTAATAAAAAAAAAAAAAAAAAAAAAAAGGTGGGTCTATAGGGTTGCGTGCCGCCTCTTCTGTCGCCCCGGACGATTTGTCGGGGCGCGACCACATCCATGGTCCACCTTGCGGGAAAAAAAAAGGAAATAGTACTTTATCATGTATTATCATTACGAAATATTATTATATGAACGCATTAAAGTTACTTGCATTTTTTAAGCGTATTAAAAAGGTTTAATATATTTCATCTTTTAAACAAGGATGAACATTACGAGAAGGAAAAAGGTTGGAAAGGTTTAAGTAAAAACATTTTGTATACAGGGCAGATGTAATGAGCAGATGTTTTTATTATTTAATCCTGTCTTAAAGCGAGTAGTTAACCTTTCTCTGAGATATTCAAACGTTTAATTTAACTTAAGCTGTTACATGGTCTCTAGACAAAACTTCAACATAGTTTATTAGTTTCTACTCGTAACAATATTCACATCGTATAATTAAATAAACATAAAAGGCCTTACATCCTTAGGAATAAGTATGTGAAGAAATGTTAAAAAAAAAGTTTACTTTAGTAAAAATTGCATTTCAAATTCCATCTCCAAAGATTCATTTATTAGGAGAAAGAGATTTCTGATGGAGACCTTTGATTTTTTGGAGTTTACTCCTTAAGAATCGATTTTCATATAAGGCGCCCGGATATGAAAAAAATTTGAGGAGCTAGTGATCGAATGACCTCGTTACGTTTTTGATGCGCAACCTATTCTGCGCACCTTTCACTTTCTGACGTGAGATAATACTTCACTGAACAGTTTTAATAAATGCAAATAAAAATATATATATTATTTTTAGTCAAATGAGCTTTTTTGCGCCTGTTTTGATAATCGTACTTAAGAAGTAAACTCCAGTCGTGCGTCGGAGCTGACACACACACTTTTTTTTTATTGCTTATGGTGGCAAACGAGCAGACAGACCTTATGGTAAGTGTCACCGCCACCCATGGACTTTTGCAATACCAAGGGTATAGTTAGGCCACTGCCTACCAATACAAACCCAAACCCACCCCAGTAACAAACAAGGGCTCTAAATAAGTTTCAGAGGTGTTCACGGACCGGGTCAAATATTGACCCGAAATTATAAAAAAAAACCACCCCAGTTGGGCTTTCGGCTCTCTCGCTCACCGAACGAAATACAATAGCACATTGCCATTACTCAGACGTCAATCTTCTGCGAGAGTGTGATACTACCCCAGACGAACCGGCCCGCGGCTGTAGACAGAAAATTGTCCACAGAGTGGTCCTATCACTAATAAAGGGTTACTTCTGGCTATATTCAGCCAATTATGGCTAGCTGTACTTCTAATCATTTATCTAAAATAGTCAATGATCGACTGAAACCTTTACTTTTCCCATCCATTTCACATCGCATTTTAATCAATATTGCCTCTTAAGCACGATTATTGAACTGAGATATAAGAAAATTACCATAATAATGGTGAAATCGAATAATTAGCCGACTCCGACAAAGCCAAAAAGGGGATTATGTGAACTAATAGATATGTGGGGATGTATATGTTATACTATTTCCTTTAAAGAGCATTATCTTTTACTATTCCTTCATAGTCTCTGATTATCTTTTGCTGATTGCTCTGATCTGATTGCTTCATGTCTTCCGCTTTGCATAGGCGGGAAATGGAAATTCTTCAACTTCTCCTGTTTTTTGTAATTAAATTTGTTGTGGGTCCCAAGACAATTAAAAGCATTTCCCGGGACTTCCTGAGGGCCAAACCTCAGTTTCTATTATGGAGACCATTGTGGATCCTGGCTTACAGGAGTTACAGTGGTGGGAATGTGTGGTGGGATTAGTCTCAGAGTATCATATATTGTCAACACACTAATATCAGAAACTTGAAAGATTGTATTCCAAACAAACCGATTGCGTCAAATAATTTGTTTATTTATGAAAAGTTATCTTTGCAATTTGTACTCCTCATCCTTTGTACATATTGCAAAAGTTATTGGCAATAGTTTTATGACCGGTCGCCTGCCTGGCAACCTTCCTTGGGAATGTAATTATTGAGCTGACGATATCAGATAGAGTTGGCTCTGGTCAATATAAAGCTCTTAATCGTCTTTTACGACATCCATGAGCGAAGTAAGGGTTGTTAGAATTCGTCACCACACAGCAATTTATCATGCAAAATTTATAATATACAACGCTGTGATAAATAGGATTGAAACATCCATACTTTCTTACTAATATTATAAATGCGAAGGTAACTCTGTCTGTCTGTCTATCGCTCTTTCACGCCAAACTACTGAACCGATCTGAATGAAATTTGGTACACAGATAGTCTAGAGCCTGATAAAGGAGATAAAGAAAAGCTACTTTTTAATGCAAAAAAAGGGTTGTAAAGGGGGATGAAAAGTTGTAAGGAAGTACCGTAATTTTTAAAGCCAGAAGCTTGAAATTTATTTTTGGGCTATTGATTAGATATAAATAAATATGACATTAACATGTTGTAAAAATTTACACTTAAGGGGTAAAATAAAATAGGAGATGAAATACTTTGAGAAAGTAACCTTTTACGCGAGCGAAGGCGTGGGCAAAAGGTAGTTATCTATAAATGTTAAATAAATTATTAATATTAACAAAATTTATTAGAAATTACTCTCAAGCATAACGCCTGTTGTCATAGGAATTACTGAGATAACAAAAAAATATGATTGATGTATTACAGATATTATTATTCTTGATAATTGGAATTAGTGCCACGATCCGACGTAGGTGTATCTAACAAAGTAATAGCAGTGCATAAGTAATTCACACTAGGGAAGTTGCTGGCACAGCTCGTAAATAAATAAATATATATTAGTTTAAGTTATTATTTAAATTGCTCTAAACTCATTAAAGGCTTCTAAAATAATGTAATAAAATTAGTGTTATGCCTTCCAAGTTTTCTTACCGGATCTTTCTCAGAGTAGCTGCGTTCCGATTCAGTGGTAGTTTAATATTTTTTGTTAGATTTTTAAACTAGTGAATTGCCACAATATAATAATTATCAAAAATTAAATAAATAATACAACTGATCATAAACAATATATTTTTTTTTACGTATAGAATCATTTTCTTTTTGTACTGGCAATAAATTTCTATTAAAATGTGGGTCAAATTTTGAATAATTGATACTGTAGCGGGTAGATATAATTTTCTGTAATAACGATGACTTTTGGACGTAAGACACCTTAGTCCTCCCGTGACCATGATCACTGTAAAGTGTTCGAAACGTCGGGAAATTAAAAATTAAATACAAACGTGATAGAATCAATAAAACCTTATTCTAACCCACCTATACAGCACAATGTAATAAGTTACTTTAAAAGGTATTTTAAAAAGCATTTAGTGGTATAGCAGCACTTTTGACAATTTTCTGTCTACAGCCACGAGCCGGCCCGTCCGGAGTAGTACCACATTTTCGCAGAAAATCGACGTGGGAGCAGTGGTAATGTGTTGTTGAATTTTATTCTGTGAGCAAGAGAGTCAGACGCCGAACTTGGGGTGGTTTGATTGATAGGCAGCAACCTAGCTGTACTTCTAGTATTGCAAAGGTGGACGGCAATAACACTTACTATGCACTTACCATCATTCATCATCATTCTCCTACTCTTATCCCAATTACTTGGGGTCGAAGAGTATATATTGATGTACTCTTCTTTCATAGTACATATTGTAAAAGTTATTGGCAATAGTTTCATGACCGGCCGCCTGTCAGAGGTCAACCCTCCTTGGGAATGTAATTGTTGACCAAACGGCATCAGATGGGGTTGGCCCAGGTCGTTATAAGACTCTTAGTCGTCTTTTACGACATCCACGAGCAAAGTAAGGGTTGGTAGTATTCGTAGCTGCTACCACACAGCTATCACTTACCATCAATGAAAAAAAATATTCCTGTCTAAGACCTTGCCATATGATAGAAAAAAAAAATATTAAAGGACAATAACATATTAAAATCCACAAGCAGTATTACTGTCACTCTTAGTCTCATAAAAACAACAAAAGATATATAACTCATAAAATTTTAGTAAACAATTTTACGGCTACTTCATCTCGTATTGCTAAACGTGTAGATATTTTTCGTTTTCGTTTTATTTCTTATATATTTTTATTATATGACATATTGGGTTATTAAAAGTATAGATATTTTCATTGGATAGCAAAGTTATTAAAACTGAGTCGCCATAAATAATATGGAAATTGTATGATCGTGAATAAGAGATAGAGAAAATTAAATTATTGTTATCTATTATATCTATATAGCTGTGTGGTAGCGGCTACGAATACTACCAACCCTTACTTTGCTTGTGGATGTCGTAAAAATCGACTAAGCCTTATAACGATCTGGGTCAACTGCATCTGATGCCTATTGGTCAATAATTACATTCCCAAGGAGGGTTGATGTCTGGCAGGCGGCCGGTCATAAAACTATTGCCTATAACTTTTACAACATGTACTATGAAAAAAGAGTACATATTGTATCGACTCCAAGTAATTAGGATAAGAGTAGGTGAAAGAAGGTATCTATTAATTCATCTCAGATCATATACGTCCCACTGTTGGACTCAAGTCTTTCCATAATGGGGTAAAAACTGGCTTCTATTCGTATAACACGTTGCTGGTCAGATGTGCTGGTTGGTATAGAGCCTTGTTTCAAATTTTCTTCTCTTGCATAGATGTTATTTGCAGTCTATATCCCTTAGTAGTCCTTCATGATCATCATGATGATAGACTACAAGCCCATGGAAAAAAATTAACCTATGAAATGAACCAACGTGAATAACGCTTAGAAGGCTGTTACTATATCATAAGTGTGAGCGCTATGCCATCATTTCTCAGCGGTACAGGTGAATACGTGAGTAATTGGAATATGTCAGATGCAAGTGAGGAATTATGACTAATTATTAATGTACGGCTTTATTATAGCTTATTAAACAGTTGTATTTCGGCAATACTCACGCGTTAGAGTCGATTATGTCGACCCGGGTTTCGAGCATGTCCGATGCTCATCATCAGGGCGAGTGCGCAGCTGCGTCTGCGAGCCCCCGACGCGCACTGAGTCAGTGCACGTCGGGGGGCGCATCTAACGCGTGAGTATTGGCGAAATACAACTGTTTAATATGTGTCAAACTCACGATAATATTAATACTAAAATTTATTATAGCTTATAGATGATTAAAATTAAATGTCGAGAAACCTAGTGCCGTACTAAAGTGGTACCGGAAGTTAGTGCAATTTTTTAATTCGCCGGTAATTGTAGAAGCAATAAATATTACTATTATTATTGTATTACTTTTAAGTTTCTGTTAGGCTGATAATTTTCAATTTCTCTAATAAATTAAAAAAATAGTTTTCCGATGTTTCTGACACCTTACAGCATTCAGCGTTAATACCATGAACACTGTTAAGATAATCTGAGTCCTCCCGTGACCACGAACGCTATAAAATATTCGAAACGTCGGGCAATTAAAAAATCAAAAACGAACAATATAGAATCCATATAAATAGTTTTCTTTCAAATGTTCTTACATCACATTACTCACACTCGCATAAATATTTAAAAATTATTAGTTTTTTTTTTGTGGAGGTAATGGAGAAGTCAAATAATCGACCAAATCTAATCACAGACAGCACATGATGATATTTATGACAAGAAATCATGTTTTAAAATATATATAAATCTAAAGAATTTGGAAAATCCAAAAGTGCATGCCTCATAATTTTTATATTATAATATTTATCATTTACTATTAGTCAATGCCATAAATGAAAAGGAAAGAAAAAATACTTTTGAAATTTGGTACCATTCTCGATGAAGTGCTAAATATAGCTGTTCGTTTACAATAGACTCTATGGGATTTGTCCCCTTTGCCTGTCCGAATGGACGAACAAAAAATGTAAACGAACGTAATTTTCATAAGGTATACATACACTAATGACAGAGCAGTTTAGTTTTTTATTAATTGCAATTAAACGACAAAGAATTACCAAGGCATTTTCAAAAGGAAACAGCACGTTGCGATTATGAAGCTTTTAAAAAAATAAATATTTTGATACATTAATTTTTACGGTTGTGATCGTGCCAGATCCAGAATATTTTATCCGACGTCCTCGAATATTTTATTTAATCAATCATTTTCTTACTTTAAACAAAATAATTGCTTTTTAAAACTATCAAATATGTTTAAACGAATGTTTTTCTTGACATATGTATGATAATATTATCCTATAAGTGCAAAGTGAGAAAATACAATCATTATAGGTTTCAAAAGTGCTTGATTTTCATATATTGGCGTGCAAAATCATAAGTTAGTCTGAAATATGTAATAGCAAGGAAATAGTATTGCTTTTACAAAATAACATATTAAACTCCTTGATCCATCAATAAAGTTAACGTACACGGCGATTTGATATCTGTTCGAGTTATTATCTTCAAAATATGGATTCGATGTACAGTCGTAAAACTGACGCGAATTTAACGACTCTGACGCTTTGAAAGCAGCGAGATAGATTTGATATTATTTTCTGCTCATACTTCCGTAAGAATTTTTATGTGAAAAGTATTTCACTGGCTAATATAAAGATAAAATCTTATGGTGCATATGTTTACTTAATATCAATGATGGTTATAGTAATATCATTCAATTATCCTATAGACATGTACTATTGGGTATAAGCTTCGCCATGATCATCATTATCATCAGCATTCTATTCTTATCCCAGTAATTTCAGAATGTCTAATATTTACGCGAGTATTACACATTTGAAATAAAACTATTTTTACGGATTCTATCGCGTTTGTATTTCTCCATCGACCATGAACGCGGTAGTGTTCGAAACGTCGGGAAAATTTAAAATCTAATAATATGTAAAAATAAAATGTAAAAATAAATCAATGGAATCCGTAAAAAATGTTTTATCACAATGATATTTGGGATAGTTACAATTTGTGCGATAATTTTTACATCGTACATATTGCATGAAGAGAAAGCATGTATGAAGAGAATTATGAATATTGAGGAAGCGAGTGAAGTATGCAAGGATAGAGTTCTCTGGCACTCTGTTCTCTCTGCCTACCCTGCAAGGGATATGGCGTGATGATATGAATGTATGTACATATTGCAAAGGTTATAGTAATAGTTTTATGATTGTCCGCTTGCCTGACGTGAATCCTTCTTGAGAATGTAACACCCACATCGTTCGACGAACCGACAACCACTGGGGAAAAAAGCTTCTCGAGTGGCGACCACGTACTGGATGGCGCAGTGTCGGACGGAACCTCACTAGGTGGACAGACGACCTGGTGAAGGTTGCTGGGCGTCGATGGATGCAAGCGGCACAGGAACGCACTCTGTAGCGTAACATGAGGAAGGCCTACGTCTAGCAATGGATGGCGATAGGCTGAAATGAATAAAATTTATGTCGTGAATATCTGATAGCGTACGGTTCATACACGTCATGTGTATTATACATTGAATCGCAAGACACGAGTTCTCTATTCTGCCTATTATATATGTTTTTCATCCTCCAAAACAAATTTAATATTCCATAGTTGTTTTGTCATCTTGAAAAATGCAGGGACGATCTCGGCTACTAAGTAGCGCGCGATTAATGTTGGTGACGAATGAACTAAATAATAACAGCGACGCCTGCCTATGTATGAACCTTTATGAATTTGTATCATCATCATCATCACAGACCATACATTACCCACTGTTGGGCTCGGGCCTCCTCCGTAATGGGAGGGAAAATAAACTTACTAAACCGCGCTGGTCAGACGTGTAGGTATAGGGTTTTGTTTTTGAGTTTTTCTTCTCTCGCATAGATGTTATATACGTTTTATATCCCTTATTCGTTTCGTACGATCACTCACGGGTAAGATATGGGGCAGTGAATAGTATTCTTACTCCGTCAACACACGGAAAGAACTTGTATAGTATTTTACAAATAATACTATACAAATTAGCGACTACTATACAAATAGTAGTCGGTTAAAGACTAAAATCTTCAGGTATCGAAGAATAACGTAGCCTTCTGTACGAAATGCTATAAACTCATTGATAAACTGTTAATATAGATGAGTATTGAGTAGTACCTTTATCATCTAAGCATCCAATTAGTTCTATTTCCATTAACATTCACATTGTTTCAGCTAAATACCAGACATCATAATGGTATTTTTTTTTTCACAAATTGGTATTTTATCACACTCTCGAGTAATATAAGTATTACTAGTATTCGTAGCCGCCATCACAAAGTATATAGAGTATAGTTAAAAGGAGAACAAATTAGTTTTATAATGAATAATTGCAAATATTTTTTTT
Source organism: Lymantria monacha (assembly GCA_905163515.2). Classification (NCBI taxonomy): domain Eukaryota; kingdom Metazoa; phylum Arthropoda; class Insecta; order Lepidoptera; family Erebidae; genus Lymantria; species Lymantria monacha. The sequence goes on from LR991106.1 coordinate 12,321,952, forward strand.
AAATAAAAATATTTTTACGGATATTTTTTAACTATCACGTTTGTATTTGATTTTAGGGTGCCGTACCCAAAGGTTAAAAACGGGACCCTATTACTGAGACTGCGCTGTCCGTCCGTCCGTCCGTCTGTCACCAGGCTGTATCTCAAGCCGTTCTTATCTATCACCGTTGCTTAGCTATCACCGTTGATAGCTAGATAGTTGAAATTTTCACAGATGATGTATTCCTATTGCCGCTATAACAACAAATACTAAAAATAAAATAAAATAAATATTTAAGGGGGGCTCCAATACAATAAACTAGATTTTTTTACCGTTTCTTGCTCGATACTAATAACTGTGATAGTTAGACGCTTTAACTATTCACAGAACATTTAGTTTTATGTTCTCTTTAAGTAGATATAATTAATTAAAATAAAATAAAATAAATAATTAAGGGGGCTCACATACAATGAAAGAGGTTTTCGTCGTTTATTTATATATATACCTAAGAAACCTTCGCGCGCGAGTACAACTCTCACTTGGCCGATTTTATTAAATTTCCCGGCGTGTTGAACATTTTACAGCGTTCCGACGTTCAACGAGAGGAGTGACCTCCCGTGACCATGAACGCTGTAAAGTGTTTAAAACGTCGAAAAAATGAGAAATCAAATACAAACGTGAAATTAAAAAAAAAATGTTTTATTTCAAATGTGTAATACTCGCGTAAACAACAGAAACCATTATGTTAACCATTACGGACTGGAAATTGCAATTTTATTTATAAATAATCTTTTTTTATAAAAATTATCGATGCATGATGATCAAACATATGATTGAGAATAAATATTAGACAACCATATGGTAACTGGTTAAAATGGAAATGTGTCACCATCTCACATCCTCTCTAACTTTTAAATGTAAATCATAACAACCAGAAGAGGGATCACGAAGAGAATCTGTAGTAGCACTATCTTGTAAACTATAAATGTCAACTATGTTCGCAAATTCGTCTATCATTCAAGACGATTTTCTTTTATATACAAAGATTCCATAAGGAAATAGTCCTTGTATTATGGAGGACTTTACAGATATGCAACTTCACAGACACAAATTGCACCCAGACATAAAACAATAATTAATCACGCAATCTATTGTTCTGCGTGGCAATCGAATTTATGACGTTAAGTCAGTAACTTTACCACTAGCTAAGATAACGACCTATCGTGCCATTGCCGTGAGTTCGATTCCTACGCAAGACAATATTTTGTGCGATCCACAAAGTATTATTTTGAGTCTAAGTGTAATTAGTCTGCGTTAATCATATGTTTGTTAAGTCCGTAATACAAGGATTTCAATAAAGCAGGGTGGTGTTATTGTGGCAAAGGAGTGCTGTAGGCGGTGTCGTTGGACATCGCCAACGCCTTCAATAGTCTGCCATTCAGCTGCATCAGGGAGGCGCTCCGGTTCCATGGAGTGCCCCTGTATCTCAGGCGGCTGGTGGCAGACTATTTGGAGGGGCGCAGTGTTCTCTACGCGAGCCCCACAGGGGACATTGTGCGGACGCCCATGTCGTGCAGTGTTCCGCAGGGGTCGGTTCTGGGGCCGACTCTGTGGGACATCGGTTACGACTGGGCGTTGAGAGGGAGTCTTCCCCCGGGCTGAGCGTTATTTGCTATGCTGACGACACGCTCGCCACAGCCCGGGGCAGGACACTCGAAGAGGCGGCGAGCCTGGCCACTCTCGGCACCGAGGAGATGGTCAGGCGAATTGAGGCGCTGGGGCTCAGGGTGGCCCTAAACAAGACGGAGGCCCTACTATTCCATGGGCCCCGTGTGAGGCTGCCCATTGGCGCCTCGTTAGTCGTCAACTCCATCCACATCAGTATCCAGGCCCATATGAGGTACTTGGGTCTGGTTCTCGACGGGCGATGGTGGTTCCGGGAGCATTTTCGTCAAATTGCTCCCCGGCTGGTCGGCGCGGCGTCCGCCCTTTCTCGGCTCATGCCGAAGTCAACTATGTTCGCAAATTCGTCTATCATTCAAGACGATTTTCTTTTATATACAAAGATTCCATAAGGAAATAGTCCTTGTATTATGGAGGACTTTACAGATATGCAACTTCACAGACACAAATTGCACCCAGACATAAAACAATAATTAATCACGCAATCTATTGTTCTGCGTGGCAATCGAATTTATGACGTTAAGTCAGTAACTTTACCACTAGCTAAGATAACGACCTATCGTGCCATTGCCGTGAGTTCGATTCCTACGCAAGACAATATTTTGTGCGATCCACAAAGTATTATTTTGAGTCTAAGTGTAATTAGTCTGCGTTAATCATATGTTTGTAAAGTCCGTAATACAAGGATTTCAATAAAGCAGGGTGGTGTTATTGTGGCAAAGGAGTGCTGTAGGCGGTGTCGTTGGACATCGCCAACGCCTTCAATAGTCTGCCATTCAGCTGCATCAGGGAGGCGCTCCGGTTCCACGGAGTGCCCCTGTATGTCAGGCGGCTGGTGGCAGACTATTTGGAGGGGCGCAGTGTTCTCTACGCGAGCCCCACAGGGGACATTGTGCGGACGCCCATGTCGTGCAGTGTTCCGCAGGGGTCGGTTCTGGGGCCGACTCTGTGGGACATCGGTTACGACTGGGCGTTGAGAGGGAGTCTTCCCCCGGGCTGAGCGTTATTTGCTATGCTGACGACACGCTCGCCACAGCCCGGGGCAGGACACTCGAAGAGGCGGCGAGCCTGGCCACTCTCGGCACCGAGGAGATGGTCAGGCGAATTGAGGCGCTGGGGCTCAGGGTGGCCCTAAACAAGACGGAGGCCCTACTATTCCATGGGCCCCGTGTGAGGCTGCCCATTGGCGCCTCGTTAGTCGTCAACTCCATCCACATCAGTATCCAGGCCCATATGAGGTACTTGGGTCTGGTGCTCGACGGGCGATGGTGGTTCCGGGAGCATTTTCGTCAAATTGCTCCCCGGCTGGTCGGCGCGGCGTCCGCCCTTTCTCGGCTCATGCCGAACGTGGGCGGACCCAGTTTCGAGGGCCGACGGCTGTATGCGGGGGTGATCCGCTCAATGGCCATGTACGGCGCACCCGTGTGGGCGAGGGCTCTGAACGCCCAGTTCAGGGCGGTGCTGTGGAGGCCACAGTGAGCCATAGCGGTCAGAGCCATTCGCGGGTACCGCACGGTGTCTACCGAGGTGGCATGCCTATTGGCCGGGACACCCCCGTGGGACCTAGAGGCGGAGATGCTCTCCGACCTCTACCGGCGGGTTACCTCAATGCGCGAAGAGGGTGGCTCCCCATCGTTCAACGAGATAGCCACCTGGTGCGAGGACGCCCGCCGAGAAGTCATCGCCCGTTGGGCTACGCGGCTGGAGAGGCCTAGACACGGTGTCGTTACCGTTGAGGCCCTCCGGCCCGTACTGATGGAGTGGATGGAGCGGCGGCACGGAGTCCTCTCTTTCCGGTTGGTGCAGGTCTTGTCGGGGCATGGTTGCTTCGGCAAGTACCTGCACACGGTCGTGCGGAGGGAGTGGACTCCGTCCTGCCACCATTGCAGTAGCGACGAGGACACGGCGCAACATACGCTCGAGGTATGTTCGGGCTGGGACGGGCAGCGCCGTGACCTCGTCGCTGTCATCGGTGCCGACCTGACGCTGCCGGCTGTTGCGCGAGCGATGGTCGACACTGTCAGGAATTGGGACGCGGTCGCCGCCTTCTGCGAGGCTGTCATCTCGCAGAAGGAGGCGGCGGAACGGGCCCGGGAGGATTCCCGTGACCCGGACCGCCGCCCGCGGCTGGGGCGGCGCAGGCGCGAGTACCTGCGCCTGATGCCGCCCTAACCGAGGCTTCGGGTGATCGGACCGGGGAATTGTCCGGTCACCCGACGCGAGGCCACCGCGTGAGGACGACGCCTCGACGGCGAAAGCTGTCGGGGCGTCGACAGGAGAGGAGCCCGAGAGGGCATACCGCCGAGCGGGCCACCGAAGACAAAGATCGGGTACCGGTGGCCCGCTCGCACGGTGAAGAAGAGGTGCTTGCAGGGTGGGTCAATGGGGTTGCGCGCCGCCTCTTCCGTCACCCCGGACCTATTTGGCGTGGTGCGACGTCCATAGCCCACCACAAAAAAAAAACAAAAAAAAAAGGGTGGTGTTATTAAAAAAAGCCTCTCTAGCAGATTGACCAATATAATTCCAGCAGTACTTTTAAAGACTGATCAAAATAAAAAGGAAAAATCTCTACGTAGCCGATGGGAAACTAATAACATAATTAAAATTTCCATATTGTAAAGTGATCCCCAATAAGGATAAACAAACGCCATTGTGGCTGTACCGTTTAAAAGTAAACACATAATCTTAGAGATCTCCCATTCACCCTCACCGTTTTATAACTTCATTTTACGCTTGGAGTGTCTCGGTAATGACCTTCGTCTACCGAAACTTGCTGAGGATTTTTGCTTTGACTCTCGATATTCTTATCAAGGGCTTTACTATATTAACCATGTTTATCTAATGCAAACAAGATTGGATTAGTTACGAAAATTTCTATTGTGTTATTGGATGGAAAATAAAGTTTTGTTTACGATGTATATATAGATACTGGTTCGAATCTGATCCTGAGAGTTCATGTTATTTATATATAAAAACTAATTTATGAATCGAGTGGAAAAAAAATGATAAGCGTTGTTGGAAGTTTTCTGGCAATATATTTCTTTTTTATTGCTTATGGTGGCAAACGAGCAAGCAGAACACCTAATGGTAAGTGTTACTGCCGCCCATGGACTTTTGCAACATCAACGGTATATCTAAGCCGTTGCCTACCATAACAAACTCCAAACCCACCCAGTTGAGCTTCCAGCTCTCTCGCTCACCGAACGAAGCGCAATAGCACATTGCCATTACTCAGACGTCGATCTTGTGCGAGAGTGTGGTACTACCCCGGATGGCCCGGCCCGCGGCTGTAGACAGAGAATTATCACGGTCTGATCCTACCACTAACTATATCTTGATTCTTCGGTTATTTTATCAAAGAGTTCTCAATGGAAAATTAAAAATTTGAAATTTCAACATTATGTAATTTTAATTATTACAAAAATAATTTAGTAAAATATCGCAGTGTTCCACCTTTGTTTGTATATCGCCACTACGAGTGAAGTGAAATCCATATGTGTAAAAGATGATATTTGTATACATGAAATCGCTAAACTTAGAAACTATTTGACTGATAATTATGAAAATTGATTATTTTTCACAGAGAAGGTTTATATGACCATTGATTTAATCGCCACCAGGTAGCGCTGCAATATAGAGACAAACATACCATTAAATAAAGCATTATCCTAAACTGCTACTAGACTTTTAAAGTGAATAAAGTTCGCCTCAATAATAATTCTCAACACTAATAATAAAATTCATATTATCTATAAATAAATACAAAACAAAAATCAATAATAAATCAAGATATTTGCTATCCGTTTTGGCTCGTTTTGACTCAACCAGAGATGTTGACAAATTTCTTTGTCATACCTGACAGCTATTACTTCTTCTTCTTCTTCTTCTTATGTATTGGCAATCAGCTACATATACGAGCTATTGGTGCCAGTGTCAAGTTATAAATATTTTCACGTTTTTATTCTTTCAAGTCAGTCGTTGTCTAAGTCAAATTGTCACCATTAACAGTGCAATGGCCACACTGTTAATGGTATCTTGTGGGAATTTTGATGGAAAACGAAAAAGTTGTAAAGCACTTTTATATGATATTCACTACATCCCAGTATTGCCGCACATCACATTACATAAAATGCCATCAAAATTATCTAATATAACACGTTAAAACACTAAGATATCGAATATAATACAAGAGCACAACATGACGTTTTCAAATTCCCGTCAAAAGTCCCGACAGCTATTACAATTTGACAATTACTAACATATGCCAAAGAGTTTGTATGTCATGATGTTTTTCGTAATATGAAAGAAATGTAAATATTTTTGTGTAATTCGAAAAAACCTTCTTCAAAACAACTCAAAGAAATACATCAATTTTATATTGATAGAGATATTTCTTAAGTGTTTTAACCATATTCGACTCGACATAGAGTTATACTACATAAATGACGTAGTAGTTGAGCTACCGACCTTTCATGCCAGTGCCGTGGGTTCGATTCCTATGTAGAACGATACTTTGTGCGATACATAAAGTGTTATTTTAAGTCTGGGTGTATTTTGCCTGCCTTAATTATATGTTTGTAGTCTCCACAATACAAAAGTATTGTTTTACTTTTTTTTTTCCTTAGTGTAGGATTAGGGTCTTTTAAAAGAAAAAAAAACAAGACATTTACAGCCTTATAACTCTTAAAAAATAAAAATGAGAGCAAAAATTTTTGAAAGAAATTTCGTATTCTATAAATTGGGTTACCACTATTTTTGATTTATCATTAACCGTTAGTTATGTATTTAACTACCACTATATTAAAAAAGGTTGGAACGTCAAATAAAAACGTATCAAAACATGAAAAACTTAAAAAAATAAGTTGTACGAAATGTGATTATCTATGAAAATAATCTCTACTATTTTTGTCGTGCGATGCACGGCTAACGAGATATTTAATGAAACGCGTTTTCCAAGATGGCGGCTAAAGCTATCCTCTAACAGCCCGCGTCCCGCCAACATAAACTTACATTCGGAGGGCATCCGTATATTGCAGTAAAAAAAGTATCCGGTTCTTGGCCTATCCCGTTCTATATATTTAAAAACATTAAACCGCATGAGATTAATGAAAGAGTTTGAAATATATTATCAAATAATTCATGATCAGATTATTAATGATCACTTAAGGCTTCTTACATTTTGAATTTAAGCATTTTATTTACCTGTTCTGATATTACCACATAGTAGTCTCTTTTTTTTTGACCGTGTAACAGCCGTATTTTTCTGACTACAATCAGAGACCGCACTTATTATTAAAAGAGAGAGACAGACAGACACCATCTTTATTTTACTGAAATACAAATACAATGTTACATAATAAAATATTTTTTTTTTTTTTACTATATATATAGGGAGGTGCCCTGCACTAAGGAAATAATCCTTGTATTGCGGGGGACTTTACAAACATGCAATTACATACATACATACATATCATCACGCCATATCCCTTGCAGGGTAGGCAGAGAGAACAGAGTGCCAGAGAACTCTATCTCTGCATACTTCACTCGCTTCTTCAACATTCATAATTCTCTTCATACACGCTCGCCGGTTTCGGAGACTCTTGACTCCACCTTCCTTCAGTACATGACCGATCTGGTCTAGGTAGGTTAGTCTCAGTCTCCCTCGGTACCTACATCCTTCCACTTTCGCATTGTATATCTTCTTAACCAGGCGTTCGTTCGGCATTCTTTCCACATATCCGAACCATCGGAGCATTCCCTTTCGCATCTTTACACCAATACTCTTTTTCATACCTACTCGCTCTCTTACGTCGTCGTTACGAATGCGGTCGGTCAGCCTAACTCCACAGATTTTCCGCAGAGATCGCATTTCGACCGCATTAATTTTACTATCATACTTGATAGTGATCATACATACTACAACATGCAATTAACGCAGACAAATTACACCCAGACTCAGAACAACACTTTGTGGATCGCACAAAGTATTGTCCTGCGTGGGAATCGAACCCACGACACTGACATGGAAGGTCGGTATCTTAACCACTACGCCATCTGTGCAGTCGTGTTTTTATATATTATATAACATTTTAAAGATAAAATATCATATAAAAACTATTCTCACTACTATGTTTTGTTTGTCCTCCAAGACCGCCGAGTCTGATATATATGTACGAACATATTACAGTACCCGGCAGTCTCGGATACAAACCTTGACATATACCTACTTACTGTTGGAAGTCGTTTAGTTACTAAATTTTAATTTATAAATTACACTTTGCTTTTAATGTCAATCTCATGATAAAAAAACCTGAATGCACACGTATTGAGTTCTATGAAAAATAAAAACTTTAATATGTGTCAAATCAGTGTTATGCAGGCCATATTAAGGTGTTAGAATCAGCTATTATAATCTTAATCACCTTCGTTTTTTTTTCCATTGTTTTTTAAATATTTTCTGTTTACATTGCACCTACCTTACATTATTTCTGCTCCACCCTAGGTCGACTGGTAGATAATGCCTATGGCATTAAGTCCGCCTTGTATTGTTAATTTGTGCAAAAGTTTTTAAATAAATAAATATCATTACCATTTATAATTGTTAGTATGAATATTACTTCAAACAAAAGAAATAAAACATTATTTGAAACTGTTATTAATGTTTTTAGGAGGTATATTCCTCTTAAATTGCATTGAAATCTTGCGACTAATAACAATACTTATATTGGCTATATATAAATAAAATAAGGGGTTAATAATAGGCGTTTAACATTTATAATTATTAGTATGAAATAGTATTACAAACATCTCGGCATATTTTCCAATTCTCAAATATAATTATCGGTTTCAGTTGTGAAAGGTAAATGGCAGTTGCTTCTTGGAAATAAGATATATTTATGAAATTGATTACAATAGAAAGCCAATTGCTATACAATTAGGATTAATAAAGAACTCAACGATATTATTTAAATGAATCCATAGGGTTCTATAGATTCAATAAATAAAAAAACACGAAAAACACGTAATAATTCGGCGACCAATCACAGCGCTCGGGCATCGCTTGGTCCGGCATTTTTGCGCGCGGAATATTCGCGCCTTTTTTTGAATTAATAATTTCATATTCGATTCGCATTCCATATTTTTAACATTGCACAGCTTTACGCGTAAAATTACCTAGTGTTTTAACCGACTTCAAAAAGGAGGAGGTTCTTTATTATTATTTTATTATTCAACATTATTTGTAACGAAACGTTTACATAAAGCTCTCCTTGTTTTTTTAATTGAAATTATTATATTATATCTTTTTTCTTCAAACAACATTCATCCCACTATTGGGCACGATAGACTCGTGATAGACTCTACAAAAGAAAGAAAATTTACCTACTCCATATATCATTTTTTTTTATTGATCAGACCAATTAATGATTCTCTTTCTTTTGTGCAATAATGTTAATTGTTTATATCTTTTAGTCTCCTTTTAGAATACCTACGTAAAAGTAAGGTAATGGTGTATTCTTACTCTAACATTACACGGATAATCACACTGCCTTAAATTATCATAACCATCCTCTTAGCTTCATATATGTTCCACTACAGATCTCGAGTCTACACATTAGCAAAGAAATTGACCTACTATACCACGCTGGCCAGATGGATTAGTTCGGTATTTTGTTTTTTATAGATATTATTTTTTTTATTGCTTTTGATGGCAAACAAGCAAACAGAACACCTGATGGTAAGTGTTATTGCCGTCCATGGACTTTTGCAATACCAGAGGTATGGCTAGGTCACTGCCTTCTAATACGTATCCCAAACCCACCCAGTTGGGCTTCCGGCTCTCTCGTTCACCGAACGAAGCGCAACGGTATATTGCTATTACTCAGACGTCGATTTTCTGCGATAGTGTGGTACTATCTCGGACGGACCGACCCACGGCTATAGACAGAAAGCAACGCCCCCTATATACATATCATAGTTGTATTTTATGCCATCATTCATCATGAATGATGTCATAAAATACAACTAAGGGATATGATATGAATATAGGGGGGCGCTGCTTTCTGTCTGCAGCCTACTGTATTTTATGACAATCACGAGAAAGATGGAATTATATTTTCATTCCGTAATTACATGAAAATTAAATTTAAATATGAAGAATAAAAAATATATTCTATGAAGGAGCACAGATTTTTTTTTTTTTTTTTTTTTTTTTTTAAAACACCTCCCTGCACTAAGGAAATAATCCTTGTATTGCGGGGGACTTTACAAACACGCAATTAACGCAGACAAATTACACCCAGACTCAGAACAACACTTTGTGGATCGCACAAAGTATTGTCCTACGTGGGAATCGAACCTACGGCACTGACATGGAAGGTCGATATCTTAACCACTACGCCATCTGTGCAGTCAACAACGTGCGATTTATAACAAATTACCGAATAACATTAAAAAAATATAATCTTATGCGTTATATAAAAAAAAAACTCTGAAGCACCACATTCTAAAATAATTTATTAGATACTAAACATTAAACAATTATATTTAATATAAATGTACCCAATTCAATAAAATGTAGTCATATTTTATTTTTCTGTTATTCTCTAATAATAATCTAAGTAATCATATTTTAATAGTATTATACTTTTCCTCATAAATGTTTAAAGTGTGTGTTACAGTTTTTCATAAACTACTTACTTATAATTGCTATCAAGTTACCATCCGTATTCGAATACGTAATAGTGCATGTTATTCTGTTGTTACCTACATCACAAGTTTATTGCTAAATATCAAACCATATTAAAGTACCAGTACCTGCATGCCCATAAAAAATAGTATTACAATAATGTGATTTCTCATTAATAATTAATTGTATTATTCTATCTTTCAGAAATAAATGTCTTAAACCAGAAGAATTAACAAGACATCTTCTTATTATTTCTTTTTAAATCATTACATTACGTCAAAGAAACACCGTAGAATCTTCAACTACGATACAATGCGTTCAATTGCATTAGTCGCGTTCGCACATAAATTCAATCGTATTCGATCTCCACCCGATTTATCTTCTTACTGAGATTCGAACAATTCTGTCTTGAATTGAATATAGCTTTAAACTTTTATTATTTTAGTATCTATTGTGATCAAACTTTTAGTACTCAACTTTTCTAAGTTCCTGTTGGATATAGAAAATTTTTATTATGGCCCATAATTTTTATGTACTTTTAACTGAATATATAGAATGATATTTTATATTATAGATAATGTTTTATGTTCAGTAAACTATTAAAAATGTTATAACCTTAAAATGTTTGAAGTATTTGCTGAAATTTGACGGACAAGCATTACGTAGCATACTTGTGGGAACCCTGAATAATGTTTGTGGTAAGGGATAGTATTTTGTAAAAGATAGTCGAGAAAATTTTAAGAGCACTGCCGTTTAACACTTTTTCACATAATCGTTTAAAGTCTGAGGATATTGTACGAGTTTAAAAATATATCTCTTTGCGAAGTATTTTCACTGTTTTAAGTATGCGTCTATCCACCGTATGGTCCCATATTTAAATCTTAGCTATATTATCGTCCTCAAAAATTGGTGATACCAAAATTTTACTTGGGCCTAATTTTTTAATTTGATGTACTTCGCAAAGGAATACTATAATAGTAATAGGATATATAGTGGTAGGGTATATATTTCATAGTGGTAGGACCACGATGTGGACAGTTCTCAGTCTATAGCCGCGGGCCGGTCCGGGGTAGTACCACACTCTCGCAGAAGATCGACGTCTGAGTAATGGCAATGTGCTATTGCGCTTCGTTCGGTGAGCGAGAGAGCCGGAAGCCCAACTGGGATGGGTTTGGGGATGATAATGGTAGGCAGCGGTCTAGCTATACCCTCGGTATAGCAAAGGTCCATGGGCAGCAGTGACACTTACCATCAGGTGTTGTGCTTGCTCGTTTGCTACCATAAGCAATAAAAAAAAAAAACTAAATATATTTAAATAAATAAAAATAAATTCTATTGGTTTAGTATCAAAAATGATTTGGAATTTCTGCAAATTATTTAAATTATTTTAGTAAAATTTATTCTTGTAAATTATTTAAAAAATATCTCGGTAATAAGCGCGAATTGTAAGACTGTTTCAAATAGATGAAAATTAATATAATAATATAGAATTTTATGTGTTGAAATTGTTCATTAATTTAAAGGCCTTGAATTTCAACTGGTAGTCCCTGCCCGAAATATAACCATCTCCTTGAACTGCTGCGGAAAAAAATTAAGTACATCTTTCCTTCGTTTTTATATGTCACATAAGTTATATTATAATAAATAAACCCCCTCCACAATGGAAGGAAAATTGGCTTTCACTCATCACAGGTTTGTATAACTTTTTATTTCCTATATTACTTATCGTAGTGCTATAACTGCCTATTCTTATTCTTTAGCCGTATATTTCTATGCATTTAGAAAAAGTTAGAAGGTAGGTAACGTTAATTACAACGTAGCGTTAATTGTAACGTTGTAATTTTAGTATCATCATCATTCTCCTACTCTTATCCCAATTGCTTGGGGGTCGATACAATATGTAGGTACTCTTCATTCATAGTACTTATTGTAAAAGTTATTGGCGATAGTTTTATGACCGGCCGCCTGCCAGACGTCAGTAGCCCCAGTTAGGCCGTAGTTGGCCCAGGTCGTTATAAGGCTCTTGGTCGTTTGTTCGTCTGTTACGACATCCACGATCAAAGTAAGGGTTGGCGGTATTCGTAGCCGCTACCACACATCTAGGTTTTAATTTTATCATATAAACGAAAAAGATTAATGTAATGGCAATGATAATATAAATTTAGGTAAAATATTACGAGTTGTAATATATTTCACAACTTAAATTCAAATAAAATAAAATCACATATATCATATTAATATATTCAATTCAAGGAATTCTAAAATGTTTTTTTTTCTATATTAAGCATACCTATCAATATATATTTATATATTTATTTTTTCTTAAATATTTAACCGATATACCTTTCAATAACTCCATCATTACAGTACATAGGAATTTAAAGGAAGATTTAATAACATTTCGCTTTACTAAAATAATATACAATTGAATGAATTACTTATTCAATTATAAAAACCCGATTACGAACGTAAAATGATTGTCACAAGTGGGATTCGAACCCACACCAATTGGAAATTCGTTCCAATCGTGCTGCCAGTTACACCACCGTGAACTATTGTAGGACATTCAATTCTCGCATCGTATTATATTTTCATCTTTAAGTGCCATCGTGTGCCATCTACCCGACATTGTTTACACATTGTACAGACTTAATACTCAAACTTTGTAGTTAGAATTGTATTAAATGATGACACAATCCTGTTATTCAAAATACTGAAATTTTGCATTTAATATGCTTGATTATTTATATAAACCCGATTACGAGCGAAAAATGATTGTCACAAGCGGGATTCGAACCCACACCTATTGGAAATTCGTACAGAACATTGTACAGAACAAGACACTTAAATATTTACTCAGATGCAGCTACGCCCCACAAGTTTTTTTTATTCAAATCCAAAAACAGTGTAATAACTAGAATCTAGAAATTGTGTTGGTGCCTTTGGTGGCAGACCTGACCGCTTGCAAGCCACCCAGTCGTCCGATATTATAGAAGGGCAGCGAATGACTTCATAAGCCGCTCAGTACTTTCTCTTTACCTATCGGGTTGAGAGCCCTCAGCGCTCACCCACAGTCCAGATAAAGTTGTCATAGCCATCTGAGGCTAACAACTAAGTCACACAAAATTAAAAAAAAAAAATTAAATGGCCTATTTTGAATCACCGATATTGCTGACTTGAATTGGCTGACCCACTCAGTGAGTTGTCCTTTCAGCTACGTAACCTTCTACTATATATCCACTACCTTAAGAAATCTTTCTTTTCAAACTTTTTTTAAAATAAAAAATATATCATTTATTTAAAGATTATCCATTAGTAATAGGTTATATCTTTAAAAAATGAACCCTTGTAATAATAATAATAAACCCTACTAAATTATGTTTATTCAATGAACATGTTGATAGATTTACGTTTCATATTGGAAGCAGTATCTCTTACATTGAAACGTGCTGTTGATATATAGCCCTCAAAGACAGCCCTTAGGGATCTTGGATCTTATGAGATGTCAAAAGTATCAATGTTGCAGTAATAATATTAAATTCGTTTTTATTTAAAATTACATAAAAAGAAATATTAAATTTATATCTATTTGATATTATTATTATCTCTATAGTGAATATGTGACAATAAATACAAAATTTTGTTACGTTTTCTTTTATCACGAGTATGATAAGGGATGCAATAAAACCGAAGAAATCATCATCATCATCAACACAGCCCATAAATGTCCCACTGTTGGGCTCGGGCCTCCTCCGCAATGGGAGGGAAATTAACCTACTATACCGCGCTGGTCAGACGTGTTGGTTTATGGCTTTCCTCCTAAATTTTCCTTCTCTCGCATAGATGTTATATGCGTTTTATATCCCTTAGTCGTCTCGTACTCCTTAGTCGTCTTGTACCCCTTAGTCATCTCGAACCCACGGGTAAGATATGGGGTGGTGAATATTATTCTTACTCCATCACCACACGGAAAGAAAAAAAACTGAAGAAATATTTAGAAAGTAAGCACTTAAGCAGATAATATCGATCTAAAGGAAGCACAAAACTCTATGTCATTTCATCTACTCTATTCGAGGCAGCAGTGACCAGGGTTTAGTCTGGTCACGAGGCCACACCGCATGAGGATGATGCTCCGTTGGTGAGATGTTTAGTCGAGCTATCCGGGCATTGATTCGAGCGGAAACTCGTAAGGATAGAACGCCGGGTGGGCCACTAAAGACAAAGACCGTGTTCCGATGGTCGAATCGCAAGGCGTCGAAAGGTACATGAAGGTCAGGTTTATGGGGTCGCACGCCGTTCTTTCTGTCGCCCCGGATGGAATTAACGGAGTGTGCCCACACCATAGCCCGCCGCAAATTCAATAAGTTAATTTCTTTTCTTTTTTTTAATCTGTTATGAAAAATAATTATTTGTTAAGTGATATATGCATATAACAGATGTTATCTATATCTATATATATATATATACATATATTAGAGATTTCCACCTATGTATTGACTCATCACGATATCTCTGGAACCATAAGGCCTACAAACCTTAAATTTGGTAGGAATATTTCTTTCACCGAGTAGAGGTCAGCAAAGAACGGATTTTACAAATCTCCACTCGCAATGGGGTTTGCTGGGATTTAAAACTCACATTTTTTAAATATAGCTCTTACAAACTTGAATTTAGGTAGACATATTTGTGTAACCGAACCGAAGCGAAGCGAGGGCGGGCCGCTAGTAGTTTTATATATATATATATATATATATATATATATATATATATATATATATATATATATATATATATATATAACTCGTATAGATATGCGAGAGAAGGAAATCTCAACGTAAAACAAGTCCATTTCCTTTTTATTGTGGAAGAGGATCGAGCTGAGCAATAGTACATAAAAGAGCTGAGATAATGATGATGATAAAGTGAGCTGAATTGAGTTGAAGCTCACTCCATAGTTTGAATTTCACTACTCAGCTCAGTCGGGTTCAAATAAAAGGTTGGTATATAGTTATCCTGTAAAAACTTTTTCTGTATTGTATTGAACGGTTGTTTTAGCTCTAAATTAGCACTATAATGCATTTAGCATTATAGTTATAGTATTGTTAAGTTTATGCACTATATATTTCAATATGTCTTATGACATTGCTGTGATTTAGACGTTTACTTAGTTTTAAGAATAGTTATAGATATTGTTATTAAATGTTATTTAAGTTTATTGGGACAACCCAATAAACTTAAATAAAATAAAACAAAAAAAATTAAACAGTTTTGTAAAATACAAATTCAATAAATCTACGCATAGAATTTATAATACTAATAAATTTACTAGAATATTTTTTTAAAGTACAATTTTTTAATATTACTGCAACATCTATAATTTCAGTGTAGCGCTACAGGAAATATTCCTTGATACTTGACAACTTGTTTATCCAAACTGAAATGTTACAGATGAATAATTTATGTTACTACTGACGTAACTTAGGCAAATTTACTTTAGCCCCCATACATTTGTAATTTGTATGGATTTCCCATAAGGCATGGTTTCGGTATTTTAGTAATAAAACTGAAAGCATTCTCTTATATGTTTTTATTAGAATACCTTCGCAAGGGAATAAGTACGAGTATATATGTTTCTTAAAAGATTATAAATCTTTGCACGTCCATTTCTTTTGGCGGCAGGCCACGCTGTGATTACACCCCGCTAATCTGTCCAGCGCGACAGAAGAAGCGGCGCGCGACTTCGTAGACCCGCCAAACAACGTACCTCTTGACACCGTACGAGTGGGCCACCGGAACCAGGCTTTTGTTGTCGGTGTCGTACGCGGTGGTTTACCCTCGCGGGTATCCTATCAAGTCAATGCCCCGGCAGTTTTCACCGTCGGGGCATCGTTCTCCCGCGGTGGTCTCGCTCCGGGGCGATCAGAATTTAACCTTTAAGCCTTTAACCGTTATTGGATAATATAATAATAATATAATAATATTTATCTATTACTCCTTACAAATCAGGTTATACATAGAACAAGAAATTGTGCTAATGAATGTGTTGGTTGTAACTAAGGAGCTGGTGTCTGAAGTGGGATAAATCTGTATTACAGATCACCACGTCCTCACCTCGGATTTTGATTAATATTATTTACTATTCTAAAATATTCTATCCTTTTCCAATCCTTTTATTATTTTATTGTAATTAATTATTTGCATACAATTAAAACCCATTGTTTAATGATGCTAAAGAAGTATAACTTCGCACGCGCGTACAAAGTACACGCATCCATTTCTTTTTTTATATTAGAATATCTTAGTCTCAAATGTATAATAAGCGAACATAAATTACAATCAAAACTCAAAATAAATGTTTGTTTCAAAGATTAATCGTGTATCGAACCCACAGCATTTATTCTATTTATCATCATCTCAGCTTATATATATATACATATATATATATATATATATATATATATATATATATATATATATATATGTATATATACATATATATATATATATATATATATATGTATATATACATATATATATATATATATGTATATATATATATATATATATATATATATATATATATATATATATATATATATATATATATATATATATATATATATATATATATATATATATATGTATATATACATACTACTACATACATACTACTGCCGATAGAAGTGAAAACTATTAACTTAAGACTAATTGAAATAATACCTAATAATTTTCTAATTTTTATATAAAAATAAAAAATATTATCGAACATCTAGGAATCGGTTTATCACGCTAGTGAGATAACCTTTAAACCACAATGATACTCATTTCATGACATAGAGGTTAAATATTAAAAATACAATTAAAATAAATAATGCCATACTTTTAAATGCAAATATTGATATGAATATTGAAAATATTTGAAAATAAATTCTTAATTTTCATTATTAATTTATCTATATAAAAACATTAAAATGTCCAATACTCACTTTTATATTGAACAGTAATCCTTTAATTAAACGATTACAATAACATCTAAACTATAAAACCACTTAAATAAAAACGCTGAACTTTCCACGTTGCCAATTTAACCTTACTTGTACAACACGGTCCACTTACGAATATAAATGTACTGCTATTATAGCATGTTGGTGACGCGAACTCATGAAATTATACCCATCCAAACGTCCAACGCGCACATGATACAGTCAGAGATATTTAACGTATACGTTGTAGTGTATACGTGTACACAGGGCACTGCGCGTGCGCCAGTCTGACTACTCATAGCTATAGATATACTATTAGCATTAGCATGTCGGTGACGCGAACCTATAAGTTTTTCCCCTCCAAAAACGCTCAACGCACCTAAAGAAGTTTTCATATAGCTATAGATATACTATTAGCATTAGCATGTCGGTGACGCGAACCTATAAGTTTTCCCCCTCCAAAAACGCTCAACGCACCTAAAGAAGTTTTCATATAGCTATAGATATACTATTAGCATTAGCATGTCGGTGACGCGAACCTATAAGTTTTTCCCCTCCAAAAACGCTCAACGCGCCTAAAAAAGTTTTCACTTCAATAAGTGCGGTAATTGTATGCTTATTAATTATATATATTAATATAATTTAAACATGAATCAATATATAAAGCAGCAAGTTAACTACCATTCAATAATAATACAATAACTACGTTACCTACCACTCATCAAGAAAAGCGATAAAATAAATCACATTGAGTTTAATTTATTTCCATTATATCTGTGATACAAATTATATATTCTACCGATGTTTGTCCGCGACTATACCAACTTGCCCGCTCTATTGGCTTGACGGAAGTTGTGGTTAGTATCGGAAATGCATGATGCAATACATCACAAACATACAACGGTTAGAATTTCGTCTCTTTGATTCTGAGATATATTCTGGTGTGAAAATAAGTTCATTTCGAATTGATAACGTATTTGATTTAATTTAAAATTATCTCTATATTACCGTGGAAACCTGCGTAGTAATGGTTAAAGCTGATAAGTGGATAGAAACACTACTCGTAGATGAGAACATTTATGCGAGAGAAGGAAAACTTCAAACAAAACCCTATACCAACACGTCTGACCAGCGTGGTATAGTAGATCAATTACCCTCCAATTATGGAGGAGGCCCGAGCCCAACAGTGAGACATATATAGGCTGAGATGATGATGATGACAATTGAATAAGAGCCCATATTGCATTGAAGTAATTAGGATTATAGCGGGTAATAATTATGGATCCTTCATGCCTAATTAGAGAGTTTTAATGTATACATCAGCCTAACTTGAATTTATCAAGCAACTTTATTAGCGATTAAATATTTTAGTCGCCCACGGTCATTACTAGACTTTATTGTAGCAGACTATAAAAAGCCGAGTAAAATTCTTGTCCATTATACAATTAACATTTTAATTATGCTAATCGTAAGTACGTTATTATGATAAAATTAAAATGAAGTATAACAAATTAATCCTTTTCCGCTTTTATATTGTAATGCTTGTCTTATATAAAATGAATTCATCAACAGAAATAATAACGAGACAAATATCAGTAGTAATAATAACGGTAATGTTACAATTTGAAACAAAGAAAAAACGTAATTACTCACATTTTATTTTAATATTGTCCGTGTGGTGACGGAGTAAGAATATAATTCACCACCCCCTATCTCACCCGTGGGTGACCGTACGAGATGACTAAGGGATATAAAACGCATATAATATCTATACCAGAGAAGGAAAACTCGAAACAAAACCTTATATCAACACGTCTGACCAGCGTGGTATAGTAGGTCAATTGCCCTCCCATTATGGAGGAGGCTCGAGCCCAACAGTGGGACGTGTATGAGCTGAGATGTTGATGATGAGATGATTAATATACTCAAGTAACCCGTTCCACCCATATCCCACTGTTAGGCTCCATTCTCATCTATAATAGGAGAGTAAATGAGCTACTACATCAAGCTAGTTAAACGGCTTAGTATGGCGTTTTATTTTAAGTTTTCCTTCTCTTGTATAGATATTGTATTCACCGTCAACACACAATGATCTCCAAGTAATTTCGATTCATAAACTCGAAAAGCACTTTGTGTTGATTTATAACACAATATGTCACTAACCTTTACTTTCCCCTGGGAAATTATTTATTTTATTTATTAGGTTAACAAACATTTCTACAGTAATTGTTCATGCTTATAACTGTATTATGGATAATAAAAATAAATGATAATCGTTAAAATTGCTTGAGGGTTGACCAGGAGAATGAGGCAGTATTATTCTTTTGGGAACCTTATACACCTTCTGCAATCACCAAGCTGCCTGCCAAGCGCGGTGGTTATGATGTTAAAACTCTATAGAGCAGCCCTTTTTGTGACTTTCTATGATATAGTCGCACCCCACACAATCCGTTGAGGCGGCAGAAAGGCTGGCGCGCGACTCCATAACCTGCTGTACCTGTACCTCTCTACACCGTGCGAGCAAGCCTCTAGAACCCGATGCTTGTCATCGGTAGCCCCTCATATATACTAAAATAACTATAAAATTATAAATTTCATTATTAAATTGAATGATTAAAATAAGCTTATAAATAAAACATGAAAACATTTGCACAAATTTACATGCTTATGATATCCGTAGGATTGCTTTTTTACATATATATTTTTTAAACTGTTCTGTATGGTGACGGAGTAGGAATACAATTCCCCTATCTTACCCGTGGGTGATCATAAGAGACGACTAAGGGATATAAAACGCATATAACATCTATGCAAGAGAAGGTAAACTCGAAACAAAACCCTATACTAACACGTCTAACCAGCATGGTATAGTAAGTTAATTTCCCTCCCATTACGGAGAAGGGCCGAGCCCAACAGTGGGACATACATGGGTTGTGATTAGGGTTGCCACCCGTACTTTAATATAAAGTATCGTACGTTATTTCAGATAAATGTACTCTATACTTTATGAGAACAATAAGTTGTACGAAAATACTTTATTTGGTGCTAGCTTTTGCCCGCGACTTCGTCCACGCAGAAGTCATCTCTGACAGAGATAAATAGAAAAAGCAATGCAAGGTGTTGAAGGTTTGTCGTCAGGACGATGATTAACAGCGTCAGAAACTGGGATGCGGTCGCCGCCTTCTGCGAGTTAGTTGTCTAACGAAATTAGGCAATATGGTGGGTCCGAGAGAAAATACTCTACGTTGACACGCTCTACCGTCGGTGCTTTGGGCGGCGCAAGCGTGAGTACCTGTATTGAGGTTCACTGCATGAGGGCTTCAACTCGAGATGATACCCGCTTGCGGTGGCCCGCCCGCATAACGTAGATGTACGTGTACGGCGCGCTATGGGGTCATGCGTCACCTCAGACGGATTGGGTGCGGTGTGTCTATATACCATAGCCGGTCACTAAAGGAAAAGGTTGTTCAAAGTTCCTTTCATTCTACAAATTATATCGCCTTTAATATACTATTTACGGTATAACCATGGGATAAAAATATAATTCTCGCCACCCTTTATTTGACTGTTTTGTTTCACCAGCAGAGTTGCGACCTCGTTAGATATGATTTATTATTTGAGTTATAGAGTGAACATTTTTGAAGCTAAACTTAACCTGTATCTTAAACCCTTATGCAAGAACCTATTGCCGTCTACTATGTGTATCGTGTGAGCTGTCACGCCGGCACTTGTCGCCACGATGGCACTGGTGCGGGGTTGATGGAGAGGGGGAGAGAAACACGTGTTTATTTATTTTTCCGAAGAATATTTGTACATGATTTAAAAAGATTCGATAAAGAAATATTCTCCCCATACACACTTTGCCACTTTGTTACACCTCCATAGGGGCGGAATTAATACAATCCTTTCATATTGAATCTCTATGTCACAAAAAGAAACGTGCGTCAAAATTTAATGTTTCTAGCTTTAATAGTTTCAGTTAGGCGGTAATGAGTCGGTCAACCCGCATCACAGGCCTAATTTATACAAACAGAGGATGAAAATTGACAAATGCCGGATATTACCATAGAATATTTGATTCGACTCGTAATTTGAATCGTTAAAGATTTTTTTCTCCCCATACAAACTTTGCCACTCTGTTCCACCCCCTTAGAAAACATTAAAATCCTTTCTTAGTAAATCTTTACGTCGTAGAAAGAAACCGCTGTCAAAATTTCAAATTGCTAGCTTCAATAATATCGGCTTGGCGCTAATGACTTAATGAGTCGTCCAACCCACTTCGCAGGCCTAATTTACACCCCCAGAGGGTGAAAAGAGGGTCCGCCCGTGACGGAGTCGGAAGTGGGGGCAGCCGTAGAGAAGATTCGTTCCGCCACCACGGCCCCCGGCCCGGACGGAGTCCCAGTCCGGGTGTTGACGTTGCTCCTCGAGCATCTCGAACCTCGCCTCAGGCGACTGTTCAACGCTTGTCTGACGTCTGGACAGTTCCCTGAGTGCTGGAAGGAAGGGAGGTTGGTTCTCCTGCCAAAGCCGGGACGGCCCCCGGATTCGCCGTCGGCCTACAGGCCCATTGTGCTTCTGGACGATGTGGGTAAGCTGCTGGAGCGTGTCCTCGCTGCCCGCATCGTCCGGCACCTGGAGGAGGTGGGGCCCGATCTGTCGGACGCTCAATTTGGGTTTCGGAGGGGGCGTTCGACCATCGGGGCCTTGCTACGCCTGAGGCAGACGGCCGCGGAGGTTGTCGCCGGCAAAGGAGTGCTGTTGGCGGTGTCGTTGGACATCGCCAACGCCTTCAATAGTCTGCCATTCAGCTGCATCAGGGAGGCGCTCCGGTTCCATGGAGTGCCCCTGTTGCCCCCTGCCCCGGCTGGTGGCAGACTATTTGGAGGGGCGCAGTGTTCTCTACGCGAGCCCCGCAGGGGACATTGTGCGGACGCCCATGTCGTGCGGTGTTCCGCAGGGGTCGGTTCTGGGGCCGACTCTGTGGGACATCGGGTACGACTGGGCGTTGAGAGGGAGTCTCCCCCCCGGGCTGAGCGTTATTTGCTATGCTGACGACACGCTCGTCACAGCCCGGGGCAGGACATTCGAAGAGGCGGCGAGCCTGGCCACTCTCGGCACCGAGGAGATGGTCAGGCGAATCGAGGCGCTGGGGCTCAGGGTGGCCCTAAACAAGACGGAGGCCCTGCTATTCCATGGGCCCCGTGTGAGGCTGCCCATCGGCGCCTTGTTAGTCATCAACTCCATCCACATCAGTATCCAGGCCCATATGAGGTACTTGGGTCTGGTGCTCGACGGGCGATGGTGGTTCCGGGAGCATTTTCGCCAAATTGCTCCCCGGCTGGTCAGCGCGGCGTCCGCCCTTTCTCGGCTCATGCCGAATGTGGGCGGACCCAGTTTCGAGGGCCGACGGCTGTATGCGGGGGTGATCCGCTCAATGGCCATGTACGGCGCACCCGTGTGGGCGAGGGCTCTGAACGCCCAGCTCAGGGCGGTGCTGTGGAGGCCACAGCGAGCCATGGCGGTCTGAACCATTCGCGGGTACCGCACGGTGTCGACAGAGGCGGCGTGCCTATTGGCCGGGACACCCCCGTGGGACCTAGAGGCGGAGATGCTCTCCGACCTCTACCGGCGGGTTGCCTCAATGGGCGAAGAGGGTGGCTCCCCATCGTTTAACGAGATAGCCACCTGGCGCGAGGACGCCCGCCGAGAAGTCATCGCCCGTTGGGCTACGCGGCTGGAGAGGCCTAGACACGGTGTCACTACCGTTGAGGCCCTCCGGCCCGTACTGATGGAATGGATGGAGCGGCGGCACGGGGTCCTCACCTTCCGACTGGTGCAGGTGTTAACGGGGCACGGGTGTTTCGGGAAATACCTGCACACGGTCGTGTACAGGGAATGGACTCCGGGCTGCCATCATTGCAGTAGTGACGAGGACACGGCGCAACATACGCTCGAGGAATGCTCGGGCTGGGACGGGCAGCGCCGCGACCTCGTCGCTATTATCGGTGCCGACCTGACGCTGCTGGCTGTCGCGAGGGCGATGGTCGACAGCGTCAGGAATTGGGACGCGGTCGCAGCCTTCTGCGAGGCTGTCATCTCGCAGAAGGAGGCGGCGGAACGGGCCCGGGAGGATTCCCGTGACCCGGGCCGACGCCCGCGGCCGGGGCGGCGCAGGCGCGAATACCTGCGCCTGATGCCGCCCTAACCGAGGCTTCGGGTGATCGGACCGGGGAATTGTCCGGTCACCCGACGCGAGGCCACCGCGTGAGGACGACGCCTCGACGGCGAAATCTGTCGGGGCGTCGACAGGAGAGGAGCCCGAGAGGGCATACCGCCGAGCGGGCCACCGAAGACAAAGATCGGGTACCGGTGGCCCGCTCGCACGGCGAAGAAGAGGTGCTTGCAGGGTGGGTCATTGGGGTTGCGCGCCGCCTCTTCCGTCACCCCGGACCGATTTGGCGGGGTGCGACGTCCATGGCCCACCATAAAAAAAAAAAAAAAAAAAAAGAGGGTGAAAATTAAGAAACGCTGTAATACGTGTTTATTTATTTTTCCTGAAAAATTTGTGTACGTAATTTGAAAAGAATCCATAAAGCTTTTTTTCGCCGAGCATTTTTTAAATTGAGGTAACTTTTTTATTTATAAACCAATTAACATGAAATAATGTTAAGTGAACCTACCACAATATATTAGCGAAAACCGCGTCTGAATCGGATAAGCCGTTTCTGAGATTAGCGTGCACAAACGCACAGACAAACAGATAAACAGACAAAAATTTTAACAATCATTGTTTTGGGTTCTATTTGTGTTGATAAAGGTCCCAGTAATATTTTTTCTCATATATCTTCCATGTGCAGACAGCGATCCGTTACATTTTTATTATATGTATAGATGATTTGATTTTTTTGGTATTTTGTAAAGTTTAGTCATAGGTATGTTTTCGTTAACGAAATTAACCGCCACTCGCCAGCGCCACATCACTTAAGTACTCGTTTTTAATAATTTCTGACGGAATTTAACCTCAAATGTCAATTTCTTGATGTTTTTGTGCAAAACGGTTTGAGTACACTAAGAATACGATTATCATCATAGATTTATGCCATGGCATAAATCTATGATAATATAAATAGATTTATGCCATGGCATAAATCTATTTACCATGGTAAATTATGGACAAGAATACTCCTCATAAATATTCAAACACAACTTCGATAGTGAGACGGAGCAAATAGATAGTGAATATGTTGCACCGAAAAAATGTTTTAAAAAAATGATACAAAACAGAAAAATAAATTATTGCAGAAGTATGAAAATCTGGTACTGAACGAAGGTGGAGTCAAGTCTCCGAAACCGGCGAGCGTGTATGAAGAGAATTATGAATGTTGAGGAAGCGAATGAAGTATGCAAAGATAGAGTTCTCTGGCACTCTGTTCTCTCTGCCTACCCTGCAAGGGATATGGCGTGATGATATATATGTATGTATAAAAATCACTGGGAAATCGAACATAGTGATTGGTTAATTAGAGATCCACAAAACGAATATCAATAAAAAGCAATATAAAATATGATTTTAAACATAATAATAAATATAAATAAATTGTACTTTATTTTGATACTGTGTACTTTTTCTTCCCCATAATAACCAATGTACTTTATTTGCAAAGAAAAAAGGTGGCAACCCTAGCTGTGATGATAATGATTATTTTTTAAACATATATTTAAAAAAAATTGCTACCAGATATCAAAATATGTATAATTATAGTCTTAACTCTTTCAATTAGTCACGTCCTAGTATTAAGTAAATGCTGTATCCACAATGTAAATGCGATTCTTCAAAAATCTCCTTTTAGAATACGCTACTTGTACTATTTTTTTACTGTTTGTCACATTTTCTATGGCTTCTTTCTCTTACAATGATTTTAACTAATGGCACACTTTAATCTTTTATGTGTACGGAGAAAAAATCGAGGTTGATGCGATTATTCTCAGTAAGTACATCACTATAGATATTAAATAATAATCTAAAAACAAAGTGTGTGTGTACTTATGTACACGCGTTAGAAATTATACTTCTTTGGCGTAACAAAATAAAATCTTTTAAATTTTTTTTTCTTTCGCCTTATTCTACGTTTGTAGAAGAAACGACACTAACAATAGAAAAAAGGTATTTAATACATTAAAAGTTTTATTATAACGCATTGTCTAGTTAAAAAACTAAAATGTTGACTATAGCTAACTTCAGGGTGTCAGATTTTCGTGACGGTGTGCGCGCCTCTCTTATATTTTTTTTTCTAACGCGTCAAAAGAAGTATAGGTTCAAAAAAAAATCATTTTGCTCTCAATGAAAAGTATAATAAAATATTAATTGATTGATTACGAGTTTTAGTAACAATGTTTAGAATTTAGACTACAGGAGTAATTATCTAAAATAATATTTCAATAATAAGTGTTCGGTACCAAACATTTTTATTATAATTTAATAATTAATATATGTAGGGTAGTTCATAATTTTTTGGTTCGCGGTTGGCTCGGAGCCGGTCAAAACTTGCGTTGGAAGTAACGGTCGCGTATGCATATATTTTTTGTAATTGCTACGTCTTTTGTTAACTAAAGCCGTAAAATCTTGGTATTTATAATATCGCGCGTCACCTTTTGTTTTGTGTGCCGTTAATGTACGCTACTTGATTAGAACCATATATTTGTGAACATTTAAGTCGTGTGTGCAAGTAGCAAGCCCGAAGCCCTGAGTTGGACGAGGCCGCTGTCGCCACCGCGCCTTTGGATACAAAGCTAAGTGAGCCCTCAGTTAGGTTCTATTTGTCTGGCCAGACCGAACGCTCAGTTAGGTTACGTTGTAGCTGTCTCCGCGGTACCAACTTGTAAGTTTTACAATTATCGGTTCTTGTTTAATACATTTAAAAGAACTTTAAATAACCTTGCGTAATCGCAAGCCATTGTTATTACCCATTTGTTACCCTCACTGGCCTGGTGTTCCCTTCCACTGTGCATCCTAGGTCAGCGGGGGACGGTAATGAACACATACACACACATACATAAACATATTTGCATTATGCAATTTAGTTAATTATATGCTTGAATATCGTAGAAAACGACGCTTTATATCAACCTGGGCTAACTCCATCTGATGCTGTTTAGTCAATAATTATACTTAAAAGGAGGATTAACATCAGGCAAGCGGCCAATCGTTAAACTATTGCCAATATTTTCAATTTTATTAGTGGTAGGACCACGCTGTTGACAGTTTTCTGTCTACAGCCGCGGACCTATCTATCCGGGTACCACGCTCGAGAAGATCAACGTCTGAGTAATGGCAATATGCTATTTCGCTTCGTTCGGTGAGCGAGAGAGCCAGAAGCACAATTGAATGGATTTGGGTTTTGTATTGGTAGGCAGCAGACTAGTTATACCGTTGGTATTGCAAAGATGCATGGGTGCAGTAACACTTATCATCGGGTATACTGCTTACTCGTTTGCCACCAGAAGCAATAAAAAAAATATCTATTGCAATATGTACCAAGAGGTGGATATATTGAATTAAACCTGAGTAATCTAAGTATCCTAAAGATAAGTTTCTTTGATGCAATAAATAAATAAATAAGAGCAGTAGAATAGTGAGTTTCTTAGTACGGCGAGTACATTATTTACATATTATTATCTTTCATTCTCTTTCCGTTAGAACGACCAGATGAACAGTGGACTTTTATCCGCCATTATTTCGTCCATTCTGGTTACATGATTCACATTAATCTCCACAATATATACAACAATTAAATGATATAGATTTCTAATTTCAAAATGCCTACTTGATCACTGCATTAAATTATTTTTACAAACTTATTTTTTATCTTTTTACCATTCGCCTTGAATTTACAAGCTCCCAGTACCAAACTACTCGTTCCATCTCACAAACGTAATCAAAAACAACTTGAAAGACAACTAACGCGTTAAATTACTTATGGTAACATTTAAAAGCGATTAACTCGATAAAACAAAAAACCTAAATATGATGTCTTACTCTAATTCAATAACCTTTATTCCAAAAATTACAAAAATTGGATTTATAACAGACTATTACGTCTGCATGAACATTCACGTACAGCATACGTGCCCAGGCATAGAACGTCAAACATTAAATAGTATTTTTATTTTTACATACATATCATCACGCCATATCCCTTGCAGGGTAGGCAGAGAGAACAAAGTGCCAGAGAACTCTATCCTTGCATACTTCACTCGCTTCCTCAACATTCATAATTCTCTTCATACACGCTCGCCGGTTTCGGAGACTCTTGACTCCACCTTCCTTCAGTACGTGACCAAGATTGGTCCTAACCAACCTAGACTAGATGGTCTAAGTAGGTTAGTCTCGGTCACCCCCGGTATCTACATTCTGCCACTTTCGCATTGTATATTTTCTTAACCAGACGTTCGTTCGGCATTCTTTCCACATGTCCGAGCATTCCCTTTCGGATCTTTACACCAATACTCTCTTTCATACCTACTCGCTCTCTTACGTCGTCGTTATGAATGCGTTATTTTTATTTTTATCTATAAAATATATACCCATAAAATAAATATATTTTTAAATCATTAGAAACACGTAAATACTGCCAGTGTTATCGTGCTATAGACACTAAAAGTCTTAAGACTTATACTGAGTAAACTTTGACGCGTGCTAAATGTATAGAAAGAATATTAGTTGAACTCAGCGGACCCGTGCCCTTGACGAGTTGGCACTATTGTAATTGCTGTACAGTAAATATTTTCAATGACCTTTTCGAAATCCAAATGGGAATTCTGTGGTTAGACTTTTTTTTAAATTGAGTATGTATATAAGATTGTAGTCTGAAAAGAAAAGAAGTAAATTTTATTATTTTTATATTTCAGAATGTATTTAATCGTTTTTATTTACTTATATGTATTTGATTTTAATGTGAAGCTCACTTTAATGTAAATAAATAATGACAGTTTACTGCTGGATCTGGGGCCTCCTGCATAATGAAAGGGAAAATGACATATCAAGCTGGTCAGGCGAATTTGTATAGGACTTTATCTCTTGCATAGATGTTATCTGTACATAGTATTCCTTAGTCATCTTTAAAGATACCCAGGGGCAAGAAAGAGGGTGTGGAATTGTATTTTTAATCTGTCATTACATGTAACAATGCATGTTTGAAGCTTAATCCCAGCTATTTCGAGGCCTACTTTTCTAGAAGTGATTTTTTCGTCTTTCTATCATTTAGTTGTCTTTTACGAGACCCGAAGAATCAAAGAACAATCAAAAAGAAAAAAATCAAAGATTGAGTAGTGAATCATCATCATCATCACAGCCCATTTATGTCCCACTGTTGGGCTCGGGCCTCCTACGTAATAGGAGGGACGTTAACTTACTATACCACGCTGGTCAGACGTGTTGGTATAGGGTTTTGTACCGAGTTTTCCTTCTCTCGCATAGATGTTATATGCGTTTTATATCCCTTAGTCATCTCGTACGATCACCCACAGGTAAGATATGGGGTGGTGAATAGTATTCTTACTCCATCACCACACGGATAGTAATATAATAGCAATAATAAAATAATAATAATATAACGCATATAACATCTATGCGAGAGAAGGAAAACTCGTAACAAAACCCTATACCAACATGTCTGACCAGTATAGTAGGTCAATTTCCCTCCCATTACGGAGGAGGCTTGAGCCCAACAATAGGACATATATGAGCTGAAATGATATCTACGTATATTCTAACACGAAATATCTATATACTCTCTACTACTACTATCCTTATTATTTTAGCTACACAACGCTAAAATCTACATAGCTTGAATTACGTTGTAATTTATTGTATAAAATTGCGTATTAGATTTTCTGTCTATTTTTGTTATACGTAAAATATGTTTAATGATATATTGTAATGAAAATGAAAATATGGCATAAGTTTTAAAAAATATTTTTAATTCTAGAAAATAATAGGATAATAAGTTATAATGAACTTGTTATAGATACGGTTATACGGCTATTGTCTATTACTACTCTCCTTCTCTTATCCCAATTACTTAGGGTCGATGCAATATGTACTCTTCTTTCATAGTACATATTGTAAAAGGTAATAGTTTTATGACTGGCCGCCTGCCAGACATTAACTCTCCTTAGGAATGTAATTGTTGACCTCCTTGGGAATGTAATTGTTGAACCAAACAGCATCAGATGGAGTTGGCTCAGGTCGTTATAAAGGCTCTTAGTCATCTTTTACGACATCCAAGACTAAAGTAAGGGTTGATGGTATTCGTAGCCGCTACCACACATCTGTCATTGTCTATAAGCTTTTGATATAAAACTGTTTTTACGCATTCTATTGTGTTTATATCCGATTTAAGGACACGTCCTCAATGCTGTAAGGACATGTCCTACCGAGATCCTGAAGGCTGTAAAGTATTCGGAATGTCGGGCAATTAAATATCAAAAACAATACCGTTATTAGAATCCATAAAAACAGTTTTATTTTATTTATATCATACTTGCATAAAAATCTAAAATCTCTAAGTTCTATTGTCATTATTAATTGTCACAGCTTAACTCGAGGTTTCACATTTATATATACAATTACACTCCATCCCTTAACTCACCTCTAAAACATACGGCTCACTTACTAACCTTTTATTTACTTTTTCGGCGGCTCTTATTGAAAAACTTCTAGAAACATTACTTTTAGAAATGTTATAACAATGAACGTTGGTTTCGTAACATAAAATAAATAAAGGCAAATTAAAAATAGAAAACCAGAAAAAGGGCTCATATATAAGAGCAGAAATAATATTTCATTCTAATGTGAACCAAATAACATATTTATTTTTCTTCCTGTTATTTTCGGTTACATTTTGCGTTATTACGTCACCACAATATAAAAGCAAAATGCTACAAATAAATAATTTATAGTTCTAAAAGGATAAGATAAGATAAGATAAGATACTTTTTATTTGTGAAAACATCTCTAGGTAAGTTCTTAAACAATCTATGATTAATTGGATTCAACATGTTCTGCCACTATAGGCGAACAAATTGTCACAACATTATTTTACAATTCTAGTCTTGTCATTTAAAAATTCTTGAACTTTGTAATATGTCTTATTGATAAGAAGGTCCTTAACACTTTGTTTATAGTACATTACTGCAGCGACCAGCAAAACAGGGATTGATGGACGAACGTGTAAATGTGGGCCGATGCGTAGCCGAGGCACATATACGTATGTCCATCGATCCCTAGTTGTGGCCAAAGCTTGTATAGTGCTTTTCTCAAATAATACGCCGTAATTAAAACTAAGTAGTACTAAGTAGAACTGTAAACATGACTACTAATAGCATTTTTCACGTGCTAAAGGGTTCATTTGTTTTTTTTTTTTTTTTTTTCATCATCAAACAAGTTTCTATTAGAGTTTTTGGCGGGAATCTAAAACGTTATGTGGTGCTCTTGTATTATATTCGATATCTTAGTGTTTTAACGTGTTATATTAGATAATTTTGATGGCATTTTATGTAATGTGATGTGACGCAATTGCTGAGATGTAGTGAATATCATATAAAAGTGCTTTACAACGTTTTCGTTTTTCATCAAAATTCTCACAAGATACCATTAACAGTGTGGTCATAGCACTGTTGATGGCGACAATTTGACTTACTGACGGACATGACTAATCTGAAGACACTAAAAACTTGAAGATAATTATAACTCGACACTGGCAACAATGGCTCATTTAAGTAGCTGATTGCCAATACATAAAAATAAGAAGAAGAAGAAGTTTCTATTACAAGCCAGTTCGAAATTTAAATAAAACTCTGATAAGTTGCCTATATAGTTGCAATATTTTGAAGCAACAAATCGTTCCATTTTTAAAGTACACTATAGATATGAATTTACATTATATATTTATTTGGCCGCTAAAACACGACAGATAT
Organism: Lymantria monacha; assembly: GCA_905163515.2. Taxonomy (NCBI): domain Eukaryota; kingdom Metazoa; phylum Arthropoda; class Insecta; order Lepidoptera; family Erebidae; genus Lymantria; species Lymantria monacha. The sequence continues at coordinate 12,353,263 of LR991106.1, forward strand.
GGATTTTCATACATTTTTTGCGGGCCGCTGCTCGCATGTATTTTGTCAGTACAGCAATATCTATTCACCTCGAAGAAGGTTGGTCAAAATAATGCTCAAATTTCCAAGCATGTTTGAGAAAAATAAATTTATATTTAAGGTTTTATATGTATTTGGTTGACAATATTCATTCAATTTAAAGGTTGGCAGTATTCATTATAATATGGCGTAGATATTATTTAATAATTTTATAATACCGACCGCTATCTTTCCGATTACTGACGGTATCAATAACAACGTTAATAGCTTTATGACGTGAACGTCGTCACTTGCGTGAAAGATCACTGTTAAATATCTTAATTGTCATGCTAACAGGCATGTTATAATTAATTCATTAGTTGATTAAAGGTAAGATAAACCGTCGTCATTTCTGTTGATAAGTGAAATATTATCATTGTTGAATTTCTTGACTAAAATAATGTTATTTGATTAAGGTATTCATTTATATATTATTAAATTTGAAATATAAGTTGAAGGCACCGGTGATTTTCATAAAAAATATGCAGAGATGATAAATTGAGATCAATTTAAAAAATAAAAAAAATTTTTTTTTTTTTTTTTTCGTTTGTCGAAAACTAATAGAATATAAAACCAAATTTGGGCTCTGTCGTAAAGAATACACATAGCTCTGTTAGGAAACCGAACAGTTGAATCCAAACAGCTCCAATTTAATCCTTGATTTCCCTTTTCTTTCTTTTTCTTTTTCTTTTTATTTTATTATATCATAATTTCGGCAAATATTTTTTAATTTTCTAAATATATTAAAAATTAAAAAGAGAATACCGAACCGAGCTCGATCATCTTAATATTGTATTTTTATATCAATAATTTGTATAGACTTAGAAACTTTTGAAACAAATTCTGTTTTAATTCGTACCCTAATCCATCTCAATACATTTTCATATAATGTTTTTGTTTTAACAGTCATATTAAAAATATTTCTAGCAAAATTTTTGATTTATCTTACTTTGAAACTTTTGTAACACGTTGCTTGCTATATTTATGTCATATGCTTCTCTTTTATTTTGCCAAAACTTCAACATTTATGCATATCTGTCTAAAAATACGTACGCTCAGATAACACATTGGAAACAACTTCAGAAATAAATTTAAATTGTTTTTGAGACTTTTGGATGTAAATATATTTATACTAGCTTCGCCCGCGTAAAAGGTTACTTTCCTAAAGTTTTTCATCGCCTTATTTTATTTTATCCCTTATGGGAAAATATTTTACAAAATTTTAAAATGTCATATTTATTTATAATCAATAGCCTAAAAATAAGTTTCAAGCTTCTGGCTTTAATAATGACGATACTACCTTACAACTTTTCATCCCCTTTTACAAACCTTTTTTGCATTAAAAAGTAGGTACCTAGCCTATGTCATTTATCAGGCTCTAGACTATCTGTGTACCAAATTTCATTTAGATCGGTAGTTTTGGCGTGAAAGAGCCACAGACAGACAGAGTTACTTTCGCATTTATAATATAATATTAGTAAGGATGTAACATATTCCTTTAAAAAATAGTTTTCTTTGAAACCAAATAATAAGTTTGCCGTATCATACAATAACGAACTATATTAAATTAGTTTAATGTATTATGCTGTTACAAATCTGAGAAGGTGATATCAATATGGCGATTTTTATCTATCAACTAACTTCATTTTTACTATTGCTGAAATATATTTTACTGCTGAGTAGATCACTAAGATTGAATGCTCTCAGGGCTAGTGGTCTGATCGGGTACCGGTGGCTCGCTCGCACGGCGAAGAGAGGTGTTTACAGGGTAGGTCTATGGGGTTGCGCACCGCCTCTGCCGTCACCCCGGACTGATTTGGCGGGGCGCGAACACGTCCATAGCCCACCGCAAAAAAAAGGTCTAGTGGTCTACATTAAACTAAATACTGCAAGTAGCAAGTCATAGACTTATAGAAACGGACGGTAGGGTGACAAATTTACCACTACTTTGACCTTTTTAATATCAATACCTCGTGTTAGGCAATGGTCTAGCAGTACTCTTAGTATTGCATAGGTCCATAAGTGACATTATTACTCATCATCAGGTACTACTGCTTGCTTATTTATCACCATAAGCAATAAAAAATATGTAATCATTGCCTGGCAGATGGTACACGTCTCCCATAAAGACGACAAATAATGTGAGATGCAAATTGGTTTTCATACGACAGCTTACCCTCGTCTAAGTTGTAGTTATTGATATAGATTGAAGAATTGGAATAGATTTCTCAGCTCGCGACTCAAGTGTGACATTCATTTTTCGCTCGTAAACAAGTTTTTATATACAAATATTAAATGCTAAATCTCAGTAATTTAGAAAACACATCGAGTTTTGGATTAAATCTGGCATTTTTCGTGTGGTGGCGGAGTAGAAATACAATTCACCACCCCTTATCTTACCTGCAGTTGATCGTAGGAGATGACTAAGGGATATAAAATGCAATTTATGCAAGAGAAGGGAATCTCGAAACAAAACTCTATACCAATACGTTTAATCAGCGTAGTATATTAGATCAATTTCCCTCCCATAATAGGAGAAGCTCGATCCCAACAGTGGGACATATATGAGCTGAGATGACGATTAATTTATTAATAAAATACATAAATAAGTTAGGTTATATAACTTTATGTTTTTTTTTTTATGTTTTTTTCTATAGTAAGTCAATTTCCCTCCCATTAAAAGGAGGCAACAGTGGGACACATATAAGCTGAAATAAGATGATGTCATTTTACAAATGAAGCATCCATTTTTAATGACGTTAATAAAAGCTAGTTTTGCTTTACTAAAACGGCAGATTTTTTAGTAGAATTACGTTTTCCAAACAAAAACGTCAAAATTGTTTACTTCCATAAAATGCATTGTCTTACAACGTAATTTTTTGCCATTAAAGTAGTAGTTCATAAGATTAGGAACCTTGCGCCACAAAAGCACTGCTCAGGCGTCGATTTTCTACAACATACATACATATCATCACGCTATATCCTTTACAGGGTAGGCAGAGAGAACAGAGTGCCAGAAACTCTATCCTTGCATACTTCACTCGCTTCCTCAACATTCATAATTCTCTTCATACACGCTTGCCGGTTTCGGAAACTCTTGACTCCACCTTTATTCAGTACGTGACAAATCTGGTCTAGGTAGGTGAGTCTCGGTCTCCCCCGGTACCTACATCCTTCCACTTTCGCATTGTATATTGTATATCTTCTTAACCATCTTTTCTATAAGAGTGTGGTATTACCTCGGACGGACCTGCTAGCAGCTGTTGATGGGAAACTGTTAATAGTAAAGCCTTGCCACTACCAATTTAGTTATTTTATCTTGATCAATATTATCATATAACGTCAGATGGAAATAAGTAAACACTTTTTTTTTTTTTTTTTTTTTTTTTTTTTTTGCGGTGGGCTATGGACGTCGCACCCCGCCAAATCGGTCCGGGGTGACAGAAGAGGCGGCGCGCAACCCCATTGACCCACCCTGCAAGCACCTCTTCTTCGCCGTGCGAGCGGGCCACCGGTACCCGATCTTTGTCTTCGGTGGCCCGCTCGGCGGTATGCCCTCTCGGGCTCCTCTCCTGTCGACGCCCCGACAGCTTTCGCCGTCGAGGCGTCGTTCTCACGCGGTGGCCTCACGTCGGGTGACCGGACAATTCCCCGGTCCGATCACCCGAAGCCTCGGTTAGGGCGGCATCAGGCGCAGGTACTCGCGCCTGCGCCGCCCCGGCCGCGGGCGGCGGCCCGGGTCACGGGAATCCTCCCGGGCCCGTTCCGCCACCTCCTTCTGCGAGATGACAGCCTCGCAGAAGGCGGCGACCGCGTCCCAATTCCTGACGCTGTCGACCATCGCTCGCGCAACAGCCGGCAGCGTCAGGTCGGCACCGATGACAGCGACGAGGTCACGGCGCTGCTCGTCCCAGCCCGAACATACCTCGAGCGTATGTTGCGCCGTGTCCTCGTCGCTACTGCAATGGTGGCAGGACGGAGTCCACTCCCTTCGCACGACCGTGTGCAGGTACTTGCCGAAGCAACCATGCCCCGACAAGACCTGCACCAACCGGAAAGAGAGGACTCCGTGCCGCCGCTCCATCCACTCCATCAGTACGGGCCGGAAGGCCTCAACGGTAATAACACCGTGTCTAGGCCTCTCCAGCCGCGTAGCCCAACGGGCGATGACTTCTCGGCGGGCGTCCTCGCGCCAGGTGGCTATCTCGTTGAACGATGGGGAGCCACCCTCTTCGCGCATTGAGATAACCCGCCGGTAGAGGTCGGAGAGCATCTCCGCCTCTAGGTCCCACGGGGGTGTCCCGGCCAATAGGCATGCCGCCTCGGTAGACACCGAAATAAGTAAACACCTAACAAATAAAAAAAAAAAGCGACTAGTTCTTAACAGAACTATCGGATACGTGTGTTTATAATGGCTTCGTTTGCCCTCTTAATCCGATTTCAACAGGTCCAGTCAGCGATTGTTATAAGTGGTTAAATTAAAGAAGTAATCTTGTAAAACAGCTTACTGGTATTGTCAATTGGATTATTTAAATAAAATCATGTACTTATTGACACGTGAACAATAAGTAAGCGGTTTTCTTTAATTTAGGTTATATTCACAGTTCATTTTATGTACCACGAGCATGTTGAAAAGGAAAAAGAAATGAGTTACAATTTTAACGAACTTTTGGCAAGAAATTTCGTTTTGTTTTAAAGACAAAATCCATCATAAAAGAACTAATTTTTGTATTACTGAGGAGTTTACAAATAAATATTTTAACGGCCACAAATTACACCCAGATTCAGAACAAATATTTGTGATTCGCATGAAGTATCATCCTTTTCCGTGTAATGACGGAGTAAGAATACAATTCACCACCCCTCTTTCTTAACCGTGGGTGATTGTAAGAGACGACTAAGGGATGCAAACCGCATATAACATCTATGCCAGAGAAGGAAAACTTGAAACAAAACCCTATACTAACACGTCTGACCAGCGTGGTATAGTAGGACAATTTACCTCCCATTATGGAGGAGGCTCGAATCCAACAGTGGGACATATATCAGCTGAGATGATGATAATGATTATCCTGCATAGGTATCAACGACTCTAGCCCGATAGCTCTTAACCAAGTATTTTCTCGTTTATTGTTTTTTTTTGTTCTTGTTGATCTTAACTTCTATGTTTAAAGAATATATTTAAGTGTTAAGAACATTGAGAGTATGTATAACATAGTACTATAAATAATCGAGTAATCGGAGTACTCATAAGACATCATAAGTTTTATAACATACCTTGCTTTTCCTCTTCATCTATTGAGTACGCGATTCCGCCGACCTATCCAGTAGTTTTTAAATTCCGAGCGAGGTCTCGGCATAAACATTGCATCTTGTTCCGTGTAGTAGGGGGATAAGAATAAAATTCATTACCACAGGGGTATAATTTATCTTACCTGAAAAAATTGACTAAGGATTAGAATGTATTATAACATCTAAAATTCGAAACTAATAAGTTTAATGAGCGTAGTATTGTAGATCGAATAATTTCTTTAAAAAAATGAGGTCTGCACTCTGCTGTGGCATATGAGTTAAAATTATATTGATAATATTATACTAGTGTGTATTTGCAAGTTAAAAGACCAAATTCATATATTTTATGAGCATTGTTGTATGATTTTGGTAAATAAAAAAGCTTTTATTTTGGATTTAAATGTTATGTCATTGGTATGCTAAACTTCAATCTTGGTATAAAAGGTTATTTAAATATATTTATTTATACTCGTGGTATGACATGTGATATTGCCCGCGTGGTGACTGAGTAAAAATACAATTCACCACCCCTTATCTTACCTGTAGGTGATCGCAAGAGACGAATAAATGACAAAGCATATAAATTCAATATGATTTTTGCGGTAGGTAATCAAATCTTAATTTATGTTAAAAACTGTTAACGAAAATTTCAAAATAATACGGTCTGTGATTAAGTACATCGTAGTCCTACGTAAACAAAAAGATTTACTCGTTGAAATTTTTGTTTAAGTATTGTTAAAGATAATTGGTGTTATTTACAATTGTTTTATCATAATATTTACATTTCAAACATTAAAATATTCAACATTTGTATTATTTATTTTGATTTTATTTATTTTTTCGTATTTTATTTGAAATATAAATGTAAGTTGCAAGTAATGAAATAATTAAATTATTTTAAATTCAGAAATATTTACACAAGTTTTAAGTATAATGGAAGGGAAATTAATCTACTAGATTATGATGCCAAATCAGGTTTTTTTTTATATATTGCTCTTGGTGGCAAACGAGCAAGCAGAATACCTGATGGTAAGTGTGACTGCTGCCCATGGGCGATTGCAATACCAAGGATATATATAGCTAGGCCGCTGCCACCAATACATATTCCAAACCCATCCAGTTGGCTTCCGGCTCTCTCGCTCACCGAACGATGCGCAATAGCACATTGCCATTACTCAGATGTCGATCTTCTGCGAGAGTGTGGTACTACCCAGGATGGACCGGCCCGCGGCTGTAGACAGAGAACTATGAACAGCATGGTCCTACCACTAAAAAGGTTAGCATTTATTTTTTATGTTATATAATAATAATAATAATAATAATAATAACACCGTTCATCCCTTAACATGGGTTTGAAGGCAGACGACAGTTTATAATTTCATAGATATAAGATGAACCAGTCCACTAAGCACCCACTCCCATATTCATATATTAGATACCATCATCATACAATAGTTTTACACTTACTGCTGGCATTCCATGTATGTTGAGTGCAGACGTGGAATGTCATCGGTAGGTGTCCCATCCCAATATTTAGATTAAATTTCTCCAAAGGCCTCTGCGTGTTGGATCCATATCCCCATGTAAGCCTCCCAAAGGACCGGGCATCTTCCCTATGGAAGATCCCGTGAATTAAAAGGAGATACAATAATAATAATAATTTTTATTTCAGAGTACAGGGCTCCATATTTTGTTAGTAACAATAAAAACTTAAGAACTAGTGTTAGTAACATTGACATAATTAACTTATAATCTATAAACAAAACTAACATAAAACTGTTGGTCGTCCGAACCTGAGGGTGTCTACTTAACTGCATGCAGTCGTATCCAACGCCTCAGGATCGGCGATTCCCACCAATCAGCCAAACCCTTTATTATGTTATTGGGGCTGCCGCGCATACGACGTAATAGCTAGGCGCATATATACATAAACACCTTTTTATTTGATTATTTTTCAATCGCCACATGTAGGCTATAGGCTATTTTATACAGTACTCACACACATTGCTAGGCTTCGATCACAATAGGAAGGCAATTGAAATGAAGAGTGTCTAGTTTGCTTTCTTTTGCAGTGGTGTTATCTGCATATAGTGGGTAGGATCATGTTGTTGACAGTTCTCTGTACAGCCGCGGGACGGCCCGTCCGGGGTAGTACCACAATCTCGCAGAAGATCGACGTTTGAGTAATGGCAATGTGCTATTGCGCTTCGTTCGAGCCAGAGAGCCGTTAGCCCAAGTGGGTGGGTTTGGGGATTGTAATGGTAGGCAGCGGCCTAGCTATACCCTTGATATAGCAAAGGTCCATGGGCAGCAGTGACACTTACCATCAGTTGTGCTGCTTGCTCGTTTGCCACCATAAGCAATAAAAAAAATATTATATCCCTCAGCCATATTTTTTGACACCCACGGGCGAAAGAAGAGATAATGTATTGTTTTCTTACTCCGTTACCACACGAAAAAACTTTTAAACAATTTGGATATATTATGACCATTATGACGACGACGTGACCAATATAACGAACTGTGATCATCTCCCTCATTTGCTTTAAATTCTATAAGTAAAGCTGCTGACGTATTTCTACCTATAGTCATAAATGGGTCATCTCATTTGTAGTAATAAGTATTACAATCGTAAAACATCGACCTTTCAGTGGTAACAATATGTAAAATTAAAAATGCGCATATTTTTTTTTTTGCTTATTGTGGCATACGAGTAAGCAGCACACCTGATGGTAAGTGTCACTGCCGGCCATGGACCGTTGCAATGCCAAGGGTATAGTTAGGCCGCTTATTACCAATAAAAACCCCAAACCCAGTTGGATTTCCGGCTCTCTCGCTCACCAAACGAAGCGCAATATCACATTGCCATTACTCAGACGTCGATCTTCTCCGAGAGTGTGGTACTACCCCGGATGGACCGGCCCACGGCTGCAGATAGAGAACTGTCAACAGCGTGGACCTACCATTACCTGAAAGTGTCGGAAAGAGCTGAAGATTCAAATCTAACCCAAGGCAAGTCAACGTCAACGTCTTAATACACCTGGTATTGCGGAGGTTCATAAGCGGTAGTTATCACTTACTGGTAGTTGGACTATTGGTTCGTACGCCATTAAAATCAAAAGAAATATTATATTAAAAAAAATATTATATTAATATTTAAGGAATCATCACTTCCCTCCCCGCCTCAGTTCGGTGCAGTGTGTAGTAGATTCGTGTGTGGATTAAAAAATTAGTTTGTCCTTTTAAGGATATTCTATCGGCTCGTGCAGTGTTTACAATTGTGTTTTATTGTGTTTAGTTCGTGTTTACGTAAATTACGATAAGTATTTGTTCTTGTTTATACTTAAATATGGATTAACTCGGTAAGTTTTTATATTTTCTTGAGTAGTAGGTAGATTTAAAATTATTATTGAGTTAGACATTTAAGTTTTGTTTACTTCGATTATTTTATATTATACTTAATTTGAAATGCCGAAATGTTATAACGACAACGAACCGCCTGATCGTGGTGCTGATGTATTTCGTCTAAGTCAATTAACACCACGTTCGCCACCGGCCGGTACGAGGGTATGAGGGTAGTTCGCTGTTGCGATGTCAAAAGCTGTTTTACGAGTTCCGTATTTTAAAGTGCAATAAAAATAGTTATCAGTGCTAAAAATATCTAAATAACATTCAAAATATAAACTATGAGGCAGAAACATTCGAATACAAGTGTGAACTAGTGAAATTTAAGAATTTTTTTTGGTATAAAACAACAAAACTTTGGACTCTTAAGTTAACATTTAAAAGTGTAGAAGATCAGTGCGAAATAAAAATCTAACCAGAAGAGCAGAAAATAATTCATAAGAAGTGTAAATTGTATCTAAATGAGCAAATAAAGACTAAATATGTGTTAAAATAACCTACCAAATTTTTTAAAGTACTCGTTAACGAATATTTAAATTGTTACATAGCGCCATCTAGGAGCGAGTAGTAAATTTCGTAAATCTAGGAATTTAGGCGCTAACAATTAAATAGATTGGTAGACAGCGCCATCTATTATCGAAAAGTATACAATATGGAAGACATAACGAAAATTTTAAAATCTATACAATTTGAGCTATCAGATCAAAAAAGAGAAATGAAGGAAATGGAAACAAATATTACGAATAACATTAACAAAAATATCAGCGAAAATTTCAAAATAATGGAACAAAACTATAGTAAATTGAATGAAAAAGTTCAAAGTCAAGAAAAAATTTTAGATCGTATGGAGAGACAGATAAGGAGGAAAAACTTGGTATTTTTTGGTATTGAGGAACGAGAAAAATCATATCAAGAGCTGGAAGATAAAATCTTAGAATTTATAAATAAAATAAACATTTCATGCGAACGTAACGAAATTGAATCAGTAATAAGATTAGGAAAGAGAGGAGATAAATCTAAACCTAGACCGATTACAGTCACGTTCAGTACTTTAGGAAAAAAGATAACACTATTACAGAAAAAGAAAAGCATTGAAAATACCAGTATATATTATAAAGAAGATTATCCACTTAAAGTTTTAGAGAAAAGGAAACAATTACATAGTGAAGTATTAAAATATAAAACAGAAGGTATAAAGGCAATTATTAAGTATGACAAACTAATAATCCTTAATGATCATAAATCTAACAAAAACCACATTAGTCAACATCACTCAAAAAAACGAAATTTACACATATCTCCAAACCAAGATAAAAAATGCAATGAAAAGCAAGCCTCGAAGAAAAATAAAATTACAACATTTATGAGGCCAAAAAAAGACTCTGAACACTTCACAAATAAAGAAAATAGTTTATCCGATATTTAACAATTAACGGAGACCCCTCTACCATCACAAAACCCAACACGGCTGGTCACCGCGGGGGAGGAGAACGATACCAGTTCTTCTCTTGACTACAACCCTCCAAAAATACAGTCAACTACCATTGAATGTAAGAAAAATAAAGACTATATCTATATAGGTACATACAACGTTAGAACATTGTCAAGTCCGGCTAGAGTTATAGAACTTACAAAAGCGCTTAGTAATATTGAGTACGATATTATTGGTCTGTCAGAAATGAGAAGAATGGGTTACGGCATTGACGAATACGACGAATTTATATTATGTTATAATGGACAGACGAAGGGAAGATACGGAGTCGGCTTCATTATAAAAAAACAATTAAAAAATTACATTAAATGCTTCAGAGGATTATCCGACCGAGTAGCGCTCTTAGATGTAGATATAAATGGTTTGCCAATCACTATTATACAAATATATGCACCAACTGAAGATTCTGACGTATCTGAAATAGAATTATTTTATAACACCTTACATAAAGCGCATGAAATTTCAAGACAACATGTTATAGTTATGGGAGATTTTAATGCAAAAATAGGAGTAAGGAAATCCGAAGAAAACAAATTTCTTGGCAAGTTTGGGTATGGTAAAAGGAGTCCTAGAGGACAACAGTTGATACTTTATGCCCAAGAATATAACTTATCCATAATGAATACTTTTTTTAAGAAAAAGTTTAATCAAAAATGGACGTGGAAGTCTCCAAATCAGACGACCATGAATGAAATTGATTTTATACTCACAAACTTCCCAAACCGATTCCAAGATGTACATGTAATAAATAATATCATGTTTTCATCGGACCACAGAATGGTAAGATCTAAAATATCATTTCTACAATCAAAGAAGAGTCGTGTAAAATATAAAAGCTCTGTTTACAAGCTGAATAATGAATATGAAGCAAGTAATTATCTTAATAAACTAGAAAAGAAGTTACAATCTATAAAAATGGATGACATATATACGAGCCAATTTCTATATAATAAAATAGAAAAAAGCTTACTAGAAAGTATGAAAAGAGATAATAAAACAGAAAAAAGCAAATTGAATAAAATCCTCACCGAAGAAACACTAAATTTAATGAAACAACGTTATAAACTACAAAATATAAAATGTAAAAGTCGAGAAGATAAAGAAAAACTTAGCTTTATTTATAAATTAACAAATAAAAAGATTCGAAAAGATTATAACAACCACAGGCGTAAAATTATAGAGAAACATTTAAATACTAGCGGCAGTTGCAAACGAGCTTATAGTGAACTACGCTCTCACAAAACCTGGATACCCAGTCTATTAGAAAATGGTACCTCATCAACTTACAGAGAGCACATTATTAAAATAGCAACAAAATTTTATGAAAACCTATATAGTTTTAAAGACAATGAAAAATTTGAAACCATGCTTTCTCCTACTCTACATGAAACAAATACCGACTGGAAGGAATTAGAGATAGATCGAGAAATAAGGAGGCTAAAATCTAATAAGAGTGCAGGCCCTGACGGTATCCCAAATGAGGCGATAAAACTGGCCAGGAAACTACTGACACCAATAATAACTCTCTTATTTAATATTATCAACAAAGAGCAGAAAGTACCTGAACAATGGACTAAATCAAATATTATATTACTGTATAAGAAAGGAGACCCGAAATATATAGGTAATTATCGACCTATTAGCTTACTACCTAGCCTCTACAAATTATTCTCACAATGTATACTAAGCCGAATATCTGCAAAAATTGACGAAAATCAGCCGGTAGAGCAGGCAGGATTTCGTAGAGGATATTCAACGGTTGACCACATTCAAACTCTAGAGAGCATAATAGAGAAATACAGGGAATTCCAAAAACCACTCTACCTAGCCTTCATTGATTATCAAAAGGCGTTTGACTCTATTTCACATAAATCAATCTGGGAGGCACTAAGGAGAAACAACGTAGAGACAACATACTGTAATATAATTAAAAATGTTTATGACAGGAGTACCAGTAGAATTAGCTTAGAAATAAATGGACCTGAAATAAAAATCCAAAGAGGCGTAAAACAAGGCGATCCGTTATCTCCTAAACTCTTTATTGCCGTATTAGACACAATATTCAGAAAACTTGATTGGCAAAAGGTTGGCATTGAAATAAACAGGAAATATGTCAGCCATCTCCGTTTTGCTGACGATATAATATTGTTCTCTCAATCAAGCTCACAATTGGAACAAATGCTGCAAAACCTGCAGGCAGAAAGTTTATATGTGGGATTAGAATTGAACCTACAAAAAACTAAATTAATGACCAACTCTACAAAGCCACCCATAAAAATAGGAAACGAATCACTTGATTACGTAGATACATATATATACCTCGGAAAACAAGTATCTTTTCACAGAAATAATAACTCAGAAGAAATAACTAGAAGAATAAACATATCATGGCAAAAGTATTGGGCCCTTAAAGAAATAATGAAAGGAGATATGTCGCTTTCAGTAAAGAAAAAAGTCATGGATAGTAACATCCTCCCTTGCATAACATATGGCTCACAAACCTGGACATTCACCAAACAGGTGAAAGAAAAGATAAGAAAATGTCAGGCAGCCATGGAAAGATCTATCCTAGGAATTCGAAAAATAAATAAAATCCGTCATACTAAAATAAGAGAACGAACAAAACATATAGACTTCTTACTCCACTCTATGAAACTGAAGTGGAAATGGGCGGGACATCTAGCGAGAATAGAAGATACTAGGTGGACGAGACATGTCATAGAATGGAAAGGACCCGAGGGAAAAAGACAACGGGGAAGACCAATAAGAAGATGGCTTGATGACATCAAAGATATAGCGGGAGATAAATGGCAGACAAAGGCGAGTAACAGAGATCTTTGGAATGATATGGAGGAGGCCTTTACCCTACAGAGGGGTTCTCATTAAAAGTGACATAATATATTATATCTAAAATTCAATTCAATTCAAATTAATTTTATATTTTTAAATGTATAATTTGTAAATCAAAATAGAATAAAAAAAAAAATTGTATAAATACTTTATAATATAATTTATCACACTGTAATTTGCATGTTAAATGAGAAATAATAAAAGGCTTATTTATTATTATTATATTATTAGTTGGACTATTGGTTCGTACGCCATTAAAATCAAAAGAAATATTATATTAAAAAAAATATTATATTAATATTTAAGGAATCATCACTTCCCTCCCCGCCTCAGTTCGGTGCAGTGTGTAGTAGATTCGTGTGTGGATTAAAAAATTAGTTTGTCCTTTTAAGGATATTCTATCGGCTCGTGCAGTGTTTACAATTGTGTTTTATTGTGTTTAGTTCGTGTTTACGTAAATTACGATAAGTATTTGTTCTTGTTTATACTTAAATATGGATTAACTCGGTAAGTTTTTATATTTTCTTGAGTAGTAGGTAGATTTAAAATTATTATTGAGTTAGACATTTAAGTTTTGTTTACTTCGATTATTTTATATTATACTTAATTTGAAATGCCGAAATGTTATAACGACAACGAACCGCCTGATCGTGGTGCTGATGTATTTCGTCTAAGTCAATTAACACCACGTTCGCCACCGGCCGGTACCAGCAGACGTGCCCTTTACAATGAGCCGTCGCCAGCTTACATTACTCCCGAGTCGAAACCTTTACCGGTATCTGGCGCGATTAATTCGTCACCATTTAGTGTCAGCGACGGCGGATAACCTCATTATTGTGAACTAGTTTCAGAGGCCTCCACATTTCTGTCAAAAATAAACGAGCTCGTCAATGACCAGGGTTCACGTATGAATAACGCGAATAAAACGGCAATAATGGACTACACTCAACGCATTACTGCCATCGTATCATTACTAGCGTTAAAATCATCTTGCAATGAGACGAAACTGGCAAATATTGAACGGCAATTAAACCAGACCTAAAAAATACGGCCTTTAAACGATATTCAGAAACCATCGTACCTACGCCGATAAATTAAAATTATCAAAATTCGTGACACAAGTGGAGGTTCGTTCGTCACGTCACGAAGACAACGCGTTCCTTGTCGCACTTTACCGTCAAAATATCAAAGACGAAATGTCACTTAACGAAGACGATTTTATTAATGCCACGAAAATTATTCGCCGCCGAAAATTACAAAACGGGCGTAAATGGATCGGTATTGAACTCGATCCTGAAGTGCGCGTTCATCTGCTAGCCACCAAGGAAAAATTATTTATAGACTGGGCCAGCTGCCGCTTCTACGATGATTTGGAAGTAGTACACTGCTCAAACTGTCAGGTACACGGACATGTCGCGAAATATTGTACGGGAAAAACACCTACGTGTGGTCACTGCACAGAAGGACATATTACGAAGTCCTGCCCAAATAAGGACAAACTAGATTTTAAACCTAAATGTGCGTCTTGTAAAAATCGTATGATCATTCTTGTGGTGCGTCAGATTGCCCCACTTACAAACTTAAGCTAGAACAACTGGTGCTCAATACTAACTATTAGAAATGGATAGTTTAAATATTGGGCAATTAAATCTTCATAATGATAGGGTTGCGACTTCAGAGTTAGATCGTATAGTTATGGAATATAATCTAGATATAGTACTTGTACAAGAACAATACCAGAATGACTATTCTGCATACGTAATAGGGTTGTACAATTGGACAATAAAGCTCGAGCCGGCATCTATGTTGCAAATTCCAAATTTACGGTGACGTTACTACAAAATCTCAAGACGTCACACTGTGCTGTCGCAGAGGTCACATCCCCATCCTGTAGGGTATATATTTTCAATATTCAGACCCTGTTAGTCCACACTTACACCATCTTCGTCATGCCTTGCGGTCTCTTACGGGCCGTAAAACAATAATAGGAGCTGACGTGAATGCGTCATCTACCCTCTGGTATGGCAAATTTAGATACACCGACACGGACCGGCAGTGTGCTATAGAAGATTTCATCGCTGAGATGAATCTGTCCATCCACAATACACCCGATGCACCACCAACTTTTTGCAGCCCTTTGGGCGAATCTTCTATTGACGTCACACTTTCAAGTGCAGACGTCCGCTTGAATAGGTGGCGTGTTCTCCCTGACGCGTCGTGTAGTAATCACCGTCTGATCGTGTATGAATTTGGATCGAGTCTGTCGCAGAATCTTACTAGACAGAGTTACAATTTTAGATATAAATCTAAAGGAGCTAACTGGGAATTTTTCAGCTCGCTCTTTTCCTCGTGTGCTAGGGATTTCACTCGCAGTCAATTAACCGCAGAGGAAAGTGCTGAAATAATGTCACACTCTCTAATATACTGTGCTGATATAGCTTTGGGTCGAACACCCCTGCCTAATACTAAAAGGTGTGATTGGTGGCATAATCACTTAGTAGAACTCCGCAAACGCTTCCGAAAGGCGCGTAGAAAACATAATAAACTCAAAAAGTCATGCAGGATGGAAGTGGCCTTTGATGAACCAATCACACCTTTTAGGTGTGATTGGTGGCATAATCACTTAGTAGAACTCCGCAAACGCTTCCGAAAGGCGCGTAGAAAACATAATAAACTCAAAAAGTCATGCAGGATGGAAGTGGCCTTTGATGAATCTCTATCTTTACTGATAACTGCCCGGTCTTGCTACCGGACTGCGGTGGAAAAATCGAAAGACGCTTTATTAAATAGGATTGTAGAAAAATTAGAAAGTGAAGGTCCGTGGTCTCCACTATATCATGAGTTTAAAGCAAATCGCTCAATCGACCTAGCTTACGTACAAAATATCAAAGTCAATGATAAACACACTACGGGTATTCAGGAGACCACGGAAGTTTTATTAAATACGTTAATTCCAGACGATAACATATCAGTCAACAGCGAACACCATAAACAAATACGCGCGTGGGCCGCTGATCCACCTCTCTCGCCTATGTCTGACCTTCCGTCTATTGCCGAGTTTATGTATACCGTTAGAGCTCTTCCCCTCAATAAAGCTACTGGGGAAGACAAAATATCAAATAAAATGATCAAAGAAGCTAGTCGAGCATCGGGCAGCTCAATGTTAATAGTTTTCAATCGTTGTATATCTGAAGGTATTTTTCCTCGGTTATGGCGTCGCGGATATATACGGATAATTCCTAAAGGCGGTGATAAACCACCAGATGACCCGAAGTCATATCGACCAATCACCTTACTGCCCTCACTAGGCAAACTCTTAGAACGGCTCATTGTTCCTCGTTTATTGCCGGTTATTCGGATTCACTCGCGGTAAATCAACTATCGACGCAGCCATTGCGGTGAGTAAAGTTATTAATACATCCGCTTTTAAATACGTGCTAGGCGTTATCCTGGATATCTCAGGTGCTTTCGACAACGCCTGGTGGCCAATGCTACTTCTTAAATTAAAGACTCGTGGGTGCTATAGGAACATCTACCTAATTATACAGTCATACTTTTCACAAAGCTCTACTAAACTGAAACTTGGTCACCATGCTGTGTCGAAGCCACTGATGATGGGCTGCCCCCAAGGTTCGGTGCTAAGTCCATATCTATGGAATTTAGGCTTTGACGATTGCCTCGAATTACCTCTGCCGAAACATTGTCAATTGATCGGCTATGCCGACGACGGTCTTCTACTCGTAGAATCAAACACTAGAGACGGTTTAGAGAAATTAGCAGAAATTTGTCTCAATAATATATTCGAATGGGGCACACGAAATCGGCTTATATTTGCCTCACAAAAAATGTATCACCTTTTATTAAAAGGAAATTTACAATCGTTGCCGCATATAAAATTCAATAATATAACAGTCAAAAAGAAAGAATCAGTTTGCTATCTTGGTCTACTATTAGAAAAAAAAAATCATTTGTCGAGCATATTAAAACTGTAGGTGAAAAAGCGAAACGAAATTTCTATGCGCTTACTAGAATATCAACGTCTACCTGGGGCCTTCGTTTTAATACACCTAAAACTATATATATGGCCACATGTTTGGGGTTTATTTGCTACGCTGCACCCGTTTGGCCTGATAGGGCTACCATAGGTGCAGCTCGCCTTAAATGAGTACAAAGCCAACGATTGGCCTTAATATTCGTAAAACCTACAGCACGGTCAGTACCGAGGCCTTGCCAGTACTCGCGGGTGTACTTCCGGTTGACTTGGAAATTCAGAGACGGGCATTAATGTAGTATTACACGACAAGGGATAATATGAACAAAGATTTCCTTCTACCGCGCGACCGTAATAGAATTGCTCGATTGTTTGCACCGCAATCCGTTGTCTAAGAAGAAATTTTAATTGAATGGCAAGAAAGATGGGATTCATCATCGAAGGGCCGTCACCTCTATCTATTTTTCCCATGTGTCTGCGAGCGCCTAGAGAGAGTGTGGCTGGAGATTGACCATTTTGTAGCCCAATTTCTTACTGGCCATGGCAACTTTAAAAGTAATTTATTTTCTTTTAAACTCGTACCTTCACCACTATGTCAATGTTCTACACATAACCGCGAGTATGAACATTCAGCACATCACATTCTCTGGGAGTGCGATCTCTGGCGTAACGAGCGCGACCTTATGTTAGACAGTTTGCAAGTCACATCTGGAGTATTATACTATACGGATCTTGTAGCAAGCAACTCGAGAAAATTGCCGTGCGTTTAGGCGTTTCTGCCATACCTACTACTGCAATCAATCTTAAGGCTCACATATAGGCCTCGTTAAGTTATCCCGTATCCGTGGTGCCGTACTGCTGCGCTTATCGTAGCTGTACTACCCTTTACTTATTGGCTGACTGGTCAATATTGCTTTCTGTCTCTCGTTTTGTCTGGGAGGGAAGTGGAATCACTCTTTTCCAACTCCTCCTCTTTAACTTTTCTAATTAAATTTGTTGCGGGTTCCAAGACAATTAAAATCATTTCCCGGGACTGCCTGAGGGTCAAACCTCGGTGTCATTTATAGTAACCATTGTGGATCCGGGCTTACAGCAGCTACAATGGTGGGAATGTGTGGTGGGGGTCCCAAAAAAAAAAATATTAAAGGAAACATAATTATACACAGTCGAAGATACAATTGATTTATGTTGCAATTTCAAGAATAATTTTAATTATAATGATATACTATATTTTTCTTTTGTGCCGTTTGTTATTTTCCTCAATTGTGAAATAAGGAAAAATATAATAAGATCATAACAAACTCATGTAAATCTGAAAAGATTTTATTTTGAATAACAATTGTATTTTCTTTATGCCGAATAATAATTGGATACAAAAAACAATAGGTTTCAATAAAATGATCATAACAAAAGAAAATATCTTTCTTAAACACAATATATACTGTTACAGGAACTCTTTGAAAAAAAAGGAAAATGTTAGCAGTTTATTATAACTTTATATATACTCCGTGTAGTGACGGAGTAAGAATACAAGTCACTATAGTTCATCTAATCTAAGAAGTGCATTTTGACGTTTCGCATTTATTAATACACAATAACCTTGGTCAAACGTATACACATGATTGTAAACAATAAATCTGAAATTTTGAAGAAATATTAAGTTATTTACATAATTAACGTTGCGAGTGAGTTTCTTGTACAATAATGTAATGTTGAAACTCGTAAAACTAATTTAAAATTAAAATAACATTGTAAATAGTAATTATTATGGACGATCTTACAATATCACGTCATAACGTTCTAAACAGTAGTGCTTGACAACTTCCAATTCACGAATATCTAAATAATCGGTAAAAATATTAGATTAAAATATTTAATCGAATATAGATTTTGACAGAGATGTACGTTTCGACAATTTTATTGATAAGGATATAATTATTAATGTTCGCGACGGTGATAATTCAAGTAATACTAATGATTCTGAACAAATAGCTATTTTCAAATCCAGGTTTTGTTTTTACTTAACCTAATCCTACTAAATATGATGAATAGATTTTATGATGAAATAATTAAATTTGTTTAGTGTTAATTTAGCACTTAATATTTCATCTCCTTTTTGAAAAATAAAAAAATAAACCAATTTTTAATTACAAAGAATTAATATCGAATTCTCATCAAAATCGGATATTTTCGATAGGGATTATTTGGTTCACATACCTAGACAACTTACTCTGACAGCTGTCAAAGTGCACTTCTTAGATTAGATAGACTATAGTCCCTTACTTACCCGTGGCTAAGTAAGGGATAAGAGAGGACTATAGTTGTCACAAAATAAAAGGCCCGTTTTGACATTTATCTTAGCGATGGATATAGTGATATAACCATACGACTCGGTACTCGATAAATCGATTCAAGTTTGCATGAGTATTTGATCGATTTGAATATGTATTGTAAAGTGCATTGGATTACTGTTTGAAACTTTGCTATTGTAGGTATTTTGAAATGATACAATGTTATGAAAGAAAAATTTTCTATCAGTTAATATTTGTGTTACAATTTTGTGATTGAGTGAATGTTTCACTCAATCACAAAATAAAAAATTGAGAAAAAGTGAATCTTCAATTTCTTCATTTAAGTTCTTCATTTTCTTCAAATGATGAGCCAAAATTTTCAGTTGAGCTATCGTCACCCGTATCTATAATTATTTCATTTTCAATTATATTGTCAATATTATTGACGTCTCTGTCATAGTCTTCCTTAATTATTTTCGAGATTTCTACCACTTTTGCCTAGTCTTCTTTAGTAATTTTGGCACAAGCTTCATTCAACAATGTCATAATTTTCTTAGTGGAGAATGGCGGCTTTGTATTGTGGCGTGCTGTGTATTATTTCATTTGAGCCCAGATCAAAGCATTGTAATGACAATGGTATGGTGGCATTCTTATCACTTTGTGTCCAAGCTGAACCACTCTGTGAATTTATTTGCATCCATTTCTTCGTGATATTTTTTTGTACTTTTAGACTCAATTGCGAGCAAGGCATCATTAAAAAAAACTCCCTCCAGCTGGTTCAGCGTGGCAGATTATTAAGCCTCTACCTTTTCCAATTGGCACTTTTGAGCAAGATGCTTTGGTATCATCCGTCCACGACTGCGGCACGGTATGATTCGAGTTCAGCCAAATCTCTCCGACAAATATGACATTGTCCTAATTTGTGACTTTGTTAGCTCCAAACTCATAACTTTCAGTAAAGATCAATACACAGCTGGTGAAATTCAATAATTCTAAACACTAGTATTAAAATTAATAAAACCGGACAAGAGCGAGGCCACCTTAAAAGAAAATATTTTGATCGATTTATTTTTTCTTTAACCGATTATTAATAGTCTGTGGACAATATGAAAAAATCGTTATGCACGGCACTTGGCCGAGTGGGCGGTACCCAACAATGAAAAAATATAATTATCTTCAGAACATTTCAATCGTTAAAAAATAGATAACTTCTTGGGAGTGAACTGTCAAAACGGGACTTTTATTTTGTGATTACTATAATGGATGTAATATATACGCAAGAGAAGAAAACTCAAAATAAAACTGTACCAACCCGTCTGACCACCGTCGTATTGTAGGTCAATTTTCCCTCCTATTTCTTTTCCTGTTCCTATTTTAGAGGAGACTTAAGCCCAGTAATGGGATATATATAAGAAGAAATAAAAAATTAAATGAAATATTAATAATTGAAGGTGAGGTTATCTGTGTGGTGACGTATAAGAATACAATTCACCACTCCCTATCTTACCCGTGGGTGATCGTACGAGACGACCAAGAGATATAAAATGCCTTTAACATCTATGCAAGAAAAGGAAAACTCGAAACAAAACCTTATACCAACACGTCTGACCAGCGTGGTATAGTAGGTTAATTTCCCTCCCATTACGGACGAGGCCTGAGCCCAACAGTGGGACATATATGTGGCTGTGATGATGATGATGACGATAATGATGATGAAGGTGAACACTAAATTGAAGATTAAATATTTTAATTTTATTAAAAATTAAACCAAATTTAGCTATATTTATCTCATTATTTACCTCGGTTCATAGACTTTCCACTGCTGGGCTCAAACCTCCTCCACAGTGGGAGAAAAATTGACCTACTATACAATGCTGGTCAGGCGTGTTGGCATAGATTTTTTTTTAGGTATTTTCCTTATCTAGCATTGATTTTATCTGTATATATTGGTTACTTTTACGACGCCCACGCACAAGAGGGAGGATGTGAATAGTATTTTACTTCATCATTACACGGCTACTTATCCACGTAATGACGGACTAAGAAAAGTACCTATATTAAGCCAAATATATGAAACAGTTTGCATTAAAACTATTATAATGAAGATAAACTTTCTAAGTGCATTCGTAATAAATATATGGATATTATATGCACATTACCTACCGTCTACTATCGTCCCTTAGAAGCCTTCAACCGTTCCTTAGGAGTCCTCTATGATGACCATACCATCACCCGAATGTCAAGAAAGCGGTATCAGCAGTCGACCTAATGGCAATGGGGAGAGAACATGGTGGCTAATCAGTGTTCTTTTTTCATAATAAGTATTTTTGTAATTTGTGATGCTGTGATACTAAAGCTAACAATAAGTTTTACGCTACTTAATGTAGCAATATTCTCCCATAATATTAAAATGAACATTGTGATATTTTGTTTTTGTGCATTCAGCAGTGAAAATGTTTTTGTGTTTAACAATATTGTTAGAAAAAATCCGCCAAGTGCGAGTAATTCACACGCGAAGGGTTCCGTACCATAATATATAAAAAAAATGTGATGTAACGAAAAATGTAAAGTTTTAGAATTTTTTTCTTTATATTTGCTATAAATCATTGCTTCCTGCCAAATTTCAAGATTCTAGGTCCCCTGGAGTACCCTTTAGATTTTGATTCCGTTGCGAGTGGTTGCGTATTTGAAAATATGCGGCTTAAATTGCTGTTTCTTTTAATTGCGTTGTCATAGAACTTTAATTTTATTACAGCTTAAAGGTCTTATAGATTTGAGTATTTCATATGAATTTTAATTTAATACCTCTACGCGTTCATGAGGAAAGGGGTAGTAAGTTTAAAATTATTAAAAATATTTTTATTATATGATGTAATTAAAAATATACGGTTTTCACAATTTTTTTCACCTTTATCTGTGCTATAAGACGTTGCTTCGTACCAAATTTCAAGATTCTAAGTTCACGGGAAGTACCCTGTAGGTTTTGATTCCCTTGCGAGTGTCGAAAATTTGCGGCAATTTGCGGCATAAACGCCTGTATCTTTTGATTGCAATGGCTTACAAGTTTAATTTTTTCACAGCTTTAAGGGACAATAGACTTGAGTATTTGATATAAATTTCAGCTTGATACCTCCGCGCGTTCCTGAGGAAAAGGGTCTTGACAGACAGACAGACGGACAGACGGATGGACGGACAGACGGACGGATGGACAGACGGACGGACGGACAACAAAGTGATCCTATAAGGGTTCCGTTTTTTCCATTTGAGGTACGGAACCCTAAAAACAGTTAGTTTACTTATGATTTTGTTTTTCTAGGATGTATAATGTATACTATAAAACCAAATGTTATGACTAATAAAAATATTTTGAAATCAAATCAGTGGGTTATGGGACGGGATAACACCCTACTATGTAAACTTTTCCTCTTATATTACATTAAAAACTATATGTTAATCGAAAATATTCATGAGATGCTAGATAAATTCCTTGTATCGTATAAAAATATCATTAAAATAACCTGTTTCTTACATATAAAACTCAATTCTTTAAACAAACGTTGCCTTTATTTTGCAACCTTTATTTTCTCTATTTAACTTGTAGCATTTGTTACAGTTGCATGTTAATAGAAAAACGTAAAAAGGATTTGGCTGTAGTAATCGAAAATTCAGATAAGCAAAGATTTTATTTTAATAGCATCTTTAGAAATCTATCATGTTTCAATTACTCAAAAGGTATTTTACTAAAATGTTTGTTATTCAAGATAAAAAAAAATTATATAAAAGGAAAAATTTGATAACGAAGCGTTTTTTAAATTCAATATCTTAAACTGTTCGTTCTTAAAACAACTTAAAATCAATTATTTAGATCTCATCAATCATTGTTGGATTAAATTTCTATTTAAATATTTAAAATGAAATCATCTCATCATCATCTCAGCTCGTATATGTCCCACTGTTGGGCTCGAGCCTCCTCCGTGAGAGGGAATTTGACCTACTATACCACGCTAGTCAGACGTGTTGGTAAAGGGATTTGTTTCGAGTTTTCCTCCTCTTGTATAGCTATTATATGCGTTTTATATCCCTTAGTCGTCTCGTATGATCACCCACGGGTAAGATATGGAATGGTGAAATGTTTTGTTACTTCGTCACCACACGGAAAATGAAATAATATTCATAAATAATTCGTAAAATTTTATTTTGTTTATTAGCGTATCGATATCATCTTTATTTTATTGAAAATGAAATATGTCTTATTTTTTTAAACTAATTACTCTGAACTAAGCGATAAGTCCTTCTACTACTGCTGCGTTAGTTAATTTTATTTTTGTAGACGCAAAATGACCACTATTTTCAGAACTGTTTGTGGTTCGCACAAAGTATTGTTCTGATTGGTGATCGAACCCATTATACAACGTAATAAGACTAATTACTGAAATCACTATCCTATTGATGCAGTAGTTATATAGAGGATAGTTTTATCTATTGAGACTTTTTTAAGGATATTTGAAGCATAAATAAATAAGAGTTTTATAGAACGAAAGAAAGAACATAGAATTCAGAACGTGATTGCAAGTGGCACTTTGTTTCCTTGAATAAAATAGTAAGCGTGCGTACCTTTAAAACTTTGTTTCTTATTTGTTTCTTTTACAGACCCCGTCTTATTGTTGGCATAATACCACGCTAATAAAAAGTTGGCATACGTAGGTTTTGTTTTGAATTTTCATACTTATAAGGATTTTTATTAATATAATTACGTTCTTACCTTTTCTTCACTTTTGATAGTGATAGAACCACGCTGTTGACAGTTTTCTATCTACAACCGCGAGCCGGTCCGTCTGGGGTAGTACCATACTCTCGCAGAAGATCGACGTATGAGTAATGACAATGTGTTATTGCGCTTCATACGGTGTGCGAGAGAGCCGGCAGCCCAACTGGGTGGGTTTGGGGATTGTAATGGTAGGCAGTGGCCAAGCTATACCCTCGGTAGAGCAAAGGTGAACCATGGGCAGCAGTGACACTTACCATCAGATGTGCTGCTTGCTCGTTTGCCACCATAAACAATAAAAAAAAACTTTGCAGATTGGAAGCAGCCTCATCTAAGTAAAATTAATTAGCCTATTATATCGCTGAACATTGATAGTACAGGGTATTGTTTCGAGTTTTTCTTCACTTGAAGAAATGTCATCTGCTCGCGTCCTTTCGTCGTATTTTACTATACCTCAGGAACAGACGATCTGGTGAATGTTTTGTATTCCTAATTTACACTTTTTAATCAACTTTTAATCTTAGCTCATATATGTTTCATTGCTAGGCTTGACCCTTCTCCACAATAGTAGGGATATTGACCTACTAAAACTATTTTATGGATTTATATTTGATTTTTAATTTCTTGACGTTTGGAACACTTTACATCTTTCATGGTCACGGAAGGACTCTTCGTGAACGCTGTAAGGTATTCGAAACATGAAGAAATTAAATTTCAAATACAAATGCAATAGAATCCGTAGAAATAGTTTTATTTCAAATGTATAATACTCATGTAAGGAAAGTTTGAAAGTTGCACCAGTGATGGAAAATTTAAGGAGTGAAAGACTGACATGGTATGGACATGTGATGAGACGGGATGAAAGTAATGTTGTGAGGAAAGTTTTAAGTATGAATGGAGAAGGTACCCTAAAGGTAAGGGAAGACCGAAGAAAAGATGGATGGACTGCGTGAAACATGACATGGATAGACATGGAGCGACCACAGAGATGACGTCTGATATGGTTGTATGGAAGGAGAAGATACATAGCGTCGACCCCAAATAAATTGGGATAAGAGCAAGTTGATGATGATGTGTAATGCTCTCTATATCAAGCTAGTCAAACGAATTGATATGAGGTTTTATTTTTTCCTTATATAATTTCCTTCTATTTCATTGATGTTATATGCATAAAATATACCTACTTTACCCATCTTTTAGCATACCGACATGCACCCCTAAGGTTGTAATTTATGTTCCACAGGGCGAGAGAATGAGTTAAGAAAACGAAGAAATAAATAATTTTTAATTTAACTGTTGCTAGAAGTAATAAATAAACATTTCATATATTATCATTATTACGCTTGCCAAAATTCAGGATTTAAGGGACTCAAAGTTACTATAATATTCTATTTGCAAGCCAGTAGTGTGCTACCGCGAAATTTAAATTATTCAACAAATATTTGCAAACATGTTGTTACTATGATTTGCTTTGAAGTATAAAGACTTTTTAGTTTTGAAATAAAACTACTTTTACGGATTCTATCGCTTTTGTATTTGATTTTTTATTTCCCGACGTTTCGAGCACTTTGCAGTGATCATGGTCACGGGAGGACCTTTTTAGTTTTATCCACGTAACTATAATTAGCAAAACTATGGTGAAAATTAAAACTACAATCGCCTACTTACCTGGCAAGCGTTACGATCATGGCCTTATCCAATATCCTATGTTCAATGGTGGACATCGATAGAAGATGGTTGGAGTTAATTTATAAATTACTTACTTTCAACGATTTTGTTTACATAGAAATTATGTGTAATTCGTTAAATATGATTTTAGTTATATTATATAATATATATTCTGTATTATGGCTGGCCACGGATGGCAAGGAAGCGGTACCAGTGGCCGGCCCAATGGCGATGGAGAGGGAGTACGGTGGATTATGGGCCACCCTTTTGTCGCCACGAGCGTACCGGACGGCGTATGATCAGACCATAGCCTACCATAAAATAAAAAAAAAATAAAAGGGGTAAAAATTATCTTACCAAGGTCAAGGAATCCGTACCAGGTAATTCCAATAGCGATGAGCAGAGTATATGGTAGATTATGAGGATGTGCGCCGCCCTTCCGTCGTACTGGATAGACTGGGCGAGGTGCGCCCAGACCAGAGGCTGCCAAAAAGAGGGTGAAAATTATTAAATCAAAATTCACTCCTTGTTTTATACCCAAGATGTATGAGATAAATCTTCAGAGGGGTTAATATTCTCTTTATTATTTTATTCCGAGTCTCAATATCATAGAATTATGTCGAGTAGTTGTTTTTGTCAATTTAAACACTTAGGGGGTGAAAATGATAAATAAAAAAACGTATTTCAACAATTTAATATTGAAATGCATATTTACTTATTTTTACTGAAGAGTATTTGTGCTTAATTAAAAGACAATGCAAGTTTGATGATAGTAGCTACGAATACTACCAAACCTTACTTTGTTCGTAAATGGTATATCGACCCGGGTCAATTCTACCTTATGCTTTTTGATCAACAACTATGGTAACTCTATTATCTAGTACTGAATAGGAGTGCCATAGTAGTTTTAATTCTAGTTTTCTTTCTTAAAAGTGTACGTATTCGCAGGAAAAGAGAAGGCGTTCTCTTCTCCCTATATTACCACGAGTTAAAATCTTCACAGAATAAATTCCAATGGCATCTGGTTTACAAACGTAATAGTTCGGTAGCAAAGTAACAAATCAGTGTATTAACTCTACACAGTAAAGCCCTCGTTAAATACGATTAGGTGACGTTTCAATGAGAATCTGCAATCAAACTATGCCATATTAATTTCAAGTATGACACATTATCAAGCATCATGACTAACACATCGAACTTGCAAACATAATCATTGATAGAACAGAATGGAATGATGCATTTGACATATAGAAACATGTTTTATTTACATAAAAGGAAATATATAGTATACTAGTTTCTGCCCGTGCCTTCGCCCGCGTAAAAGGTTACTTTCCTAAAGTTTTCATTCCCTATTTTTATTTTACCCGTCAGGAGTATTTTTTACGAAATTTTAATGTCATATTTATTCATATCTAATCAATAGCCTAAAAATAAGTTTTAAGCTTCTGGCTTTAAAAATGGCGATAATGCCTCACAACTTTTCATCCCCTTTACAACCCTTTTTTTGTATTAAAAAGTAGCCTATGTCCTTATCAGGCTCTAGACTATCTGTGTGACAAATTACATTTAGATCGGTTCAGTAGTTTTGGCGTGAAAGAGCGACAGACACACAGAGTTACTTTTGCGTTTATAATATTATCAGGCTCTAGACTATCTGTGTACCAAATTACATTTAGATCGGTTCAGTAGTTTTGGTGTGAAAGAGCGACAGAGACACAGAGTTACTTTCGCATTTATAATATTAGTAAGGATAATATTTTAACTAGAATTTACATTGCTGTGATTAAAAATAAGATTAATGATAGGTAATAAATGGATTAATAATAAAACTTGTAGTATTTTGTTCATTTTATTTTCATTCATACATCTCGGTTCATGTACGTGTGGGACGTACCTGTTACTCGAGCTCATATACAGGGTGGAAGTGGACCGCTCCCGAAAACAAAGACAGGTGACCCTACTAGTCCTACTTGTAATGATAGACTAGAAAAAAAAACGATTCAGATTAAAAAAAAACTTTTTCACAACAAGTTTTAAGTTTTTTTTTTACATTCCATCGTATTAGGACAGTGCCATGTAATGATAATTACATAAAAAATACGTAACTTTACTCAGATGAGAAAAGACGCAATCTATTCAAAACTCACGATCATATCAATTTCAAGAGCTCAACGACCTCGCGTTATGGAAATTTTTTTTTCATTCGTATCTATTTTTTTTCTAGCCTATCATTATAAGTAAGACTAGTAGGGTTACCTGTCTTTGTTTTCGAGAGCGGTCCACTTGCACCCTGTATAGAAAAGAAATTGACCTACCATACTATGTTGGTTAGACAAGTCTCGTCTTTTGCAACACTAACGGATAAGAAATGGGGTGGTGAATAGTAATCTTACTCCGTCACCACACTGAAAACCAAAGGGTATTAACCAAAGTTATTAGTATTATAGCTTTGAATTATCTGAGTAGAATTTTGTATTTGATTTTTAGTTTCCTATCGTTTCAAACACTTTACAGTGATCATGATCACGGGAGGACTATTTTCTCAAAGTTCTCCTGTGATTATAATCACTGTAAAGTGTTCGAAATGTCAGGCAATTAAAAATCAAATACAAACGCGACAGAATCCATAAGGCTGGAAACAGTGCTCGACCGACTGTATGCCCTCACCGTACATCCTGACCATCAGAGCTGATCGTCGGTTGCGAAAATGCATTCAGTACTAAGCTGACGGCGAACTGCGATGCGTGTGTACAGTTCACAAGAAAAATGAATCATTTTGTAATATAATGTAAATGCTCTAATATTTGCACGCTATTTTTTGCGCAAACGACAGAATAGAAGGCGGCGAAGATATCATGTATTATTATCCCATAGTCCAAATCCGGAATTAATTATTTACAAACTTCTTGGCTAGCACTTATTTTAGCATCACGGTCTTTATAAAATACAGACGATAAATCCCAAAAAGACGGATGAAGCCGCACTTCAGTAATAAGGCGCTCTGTATCGATATTCATTTTTGTTTTAAGTGTACGCCCGTACAGTTAGTCGCTCTGTCAGCGAAACACTGAACAAATCATGGAGCTTTAGCATAATACAATCTCATAGCTCAACTGTCAACCGACGTCCGCGCGACAGACGAGTCGGACCAACGGCTAGACCGACCGTACGCGCGTACTAAATCACGCGCGTACCGTCGGCGTAGCTGTCTGCATTCATAGACTTGCATAGATATAGCTACGCAGACCGACGGTTAGTGCTGACCATCGGTCGAGCACTGTTTTCAGCCTAAAAGTAGTTTTATTCCCAACTAGCTTCTGCCCGCGGCTTCGCCCGCGTAAAAGGTTACTTTCCTAAAGTTTTTGATCCCCTATTTTTATTTTTGACCGTCGGTAATACAGTGCAACGGTATTACAATACTCGGGGTTGGAACTTCATTACTGGACTGCTAGATGGCGTTGAAGAAGCTAGATTTTGAGGTTTTTTGACAAACAATTTTTTTATTTTTCATATAAAAATTTGATTTTTTTTTAATAAAAAGTATCCTATGTTACTTTAAATACCTCCAAGAATATGTGTACAATGTTTCATGATGATCGGTTGAGTAGTTTTAGCGTGAAAGCGTAACAAACAAACTTACATTCACATTTATATATTAGTAGGGATGTGTAGTACTCGCGTAAATATTAGAAATCATTAGAATGATTAGATTAATAAACTAAATGTGTTTATAAACACAGTTGAATTGATCAGCTGTCGCAATTTACAAAGTTTGTGACTTAACCAACAAGTTCATAATAAGAATACGATATTTGAATAAAATTTTTGCAATACGTATATATTTTTCTGAAAATTTTCCACAAAATTTAACAACTAGGTTATAACATCGCTGTAATTCTACAGCGAAACTCGCGAACTACCGTCTTTCCTACAGACTGAACCCGTTTCAATTAAAACGATCCTTGCAAGTTTTCGTTCATATCTCGTACCATAAAATTCATAGATAACATCTTTAGGAGATATTGAATAAACGAAAAGTTTATATATAGATACAATAAATTTGGATATCGGGTTAAATGAAAATATTCAATATACTCTACAACTGACTTAATAGTGACGATCTTTCATGTCGAGTGTCTTGAGTTCGATCTAATAGTGTAGTGTAAATCGATTTAATAGTGGTAGAACCAGGCTGTTGACAGTTTTCTGTCTACAGCCGCGGGTCATTCCGTCCGGGATAGTATCACACTCTCGCAGAAGATCGACGTCTGAGCAATGGCAATGTGCTATTGCTCTTCGTTCGACGAGCGAGAGAGCTGGAAGCCCAACTGGGTGGGTTTGGGGTTTTTATTGGTAGGCAGCAGCCTAAGCTATACCCTTGGTATTGCAGAGGTCCATGGGCGGCAGTGACACTTACCATCAGGTGTGCCGTTTGCCACCATAAGCAATAAAAAAAAACTTGACCACAAATTATTGTTCCCAGTCTGACTGTTATTTTTATAAGTTAATTTGTAAAATTTATAATGAGATAAGGATTTATTCCTTAATGCTAATATAGTGTTATGCTTAAAAAGAAATTTAAAAAATACATTACGTACTAAATCAACTGTATATCTTTATGTGTAGAGATACTTGTATATCTTTATTATACATAATTCTTTGCTTGTGCATTTGACTTACGTACTTCTCCAAAATCGCTACACCTATTTCATTGATTTTGTTTTTTTTTTGTTTTCAAATGGATTCTTGAATAATTATATTAAAAACTAGCTTCTGCCCGCGGCTTCGCCCGCGTAAAAGGTTACTTTCCTAAAGTTTTTGATCCCCTATTTTTATTTTTGACCGTCGGTAATACAGTGCAACGGTATTACAATACTTGGGGTTGGAACTTCATTACTGGACTGCTAGATGGCGTTGAAGAAGCTAGATTTTGAGGTTTTTTGACAAACAATTTTTTTATTATTCATATAAAAAATTTGATTTTTTTAATAAAAAGTATTCTATGTTACTTTTAATACCTCCGAGAATATGTGTACAATGTTTCATGATGATCGGTTGAGTAGTTTTAGCGTGAAAGCGTAACAAAGAAACTTACATTCACATTTATATATTAGTAGGGATTATATATTAGTAGGGATTATATATTAGTAGGGATTAGAACCGCCAAATGGCGTTATTATAAATTTCGAATAAACTAATTTTTCCGTTCTTCAGGCGGATTCAAAGAGAGATTACGATTAAAAATTAGTATCAGTAGGTGCCACTATAATCGATTACAATGAATTCTATTTTTATTTATTTGTACAACACAGCGTCTGTTAATTTAGCTGTTAAAATAAACTAACTAGTAAATTCACGGCTTTATTTAAGAACTCATACTTTTATCGCCTAAAGTTCAAGGCCAGTTTCAGACTCCGTGTTCTTGTGAATGTCCTTGGAAAACTTGGTGTTTTGCTTGATATAGGTACTGAAAGTTTTAACATTTCCCTTGTAATATGTATTGGAAGTAGCCTTATTTGTAAATAATAACATAAGCCTTATTACGTCAGTTGCCGAAATGAGAAAAGGCTCTGTTAGAACCCATATATAAATCAAATTTATACAACACTGTTCTGCTGAAAATACGTATTTTTGGTATGACTCCTGTTATACATAATAAGTTATTAAATATTTTTAACTAGGGTACTAAAAATAATTTAAAAAAATACTGGCTAAGTTTTTCGTGTGGTGACGTAGTAAGAATACAATTCACCACCCCCTATCTTACCCGTGCGTGATCGTACGAGACGACTAAGGGATATAAAACGCATTAATATCTATGTGAGAGAAGGAAAACTTGAAACAAAACCCTATACCAACCCGTCTGATCAGCGTGGTGTAGTTGGTCAGTTACCCTCCCGTTATGGAGGAGGCTCGAGCCCAACAGCGGGACGTATATGAGCTGAAATGATGATGACTGGCTAAGTAATTATTAATTATTGAAAAATGCTATTTTCAATAAGTAATCCTTACCAAATTATAAATGCGAAAGTAACTCTGTCTGTCTGTTTGTCTGTCGCTCTTTCACGCCAAAACTACTAAACCGATCTAAATGAAATTTGGTACGCACATAGATGAATGTATGTAAAAAATAAAACTAAAACCAGAACAGATTTACAGCCGCGGGCCGGTCCGTCCGGGGTACTACCACATTCTCGCAGAAGATCGACGTCTGAGTAATGGTAATGTGCTATTGCGCTTCGTTCGGTGAGCAAGAGAACCGGAAGCCCAACTGGGTGGGTTTGGGGATTGTAATGGTAGGTAGTACAGCAAAGGTGTCAGTGCTGCCTATGGGAGCGGCACTGACACTTACCATCAGTTGTGCTCCTTGCTTGTTTGCCACCATAAGCAATAAAAAGAAACAGATTTACCACAAAATATTGTTTTATCATTTCGAACTTTAATCTATTAAATAGATCTTACTAAACTAAACCAGGGGAACAGATTGTGAAAACAATTTCGGCCACCGGAATATCTATAAAAACTTTTCACATAACATTTTAGTAGTAGCTTATATACATATATATATATATATATATATATGTATATAAACTCATTTGCAAAAAAAACGGGCACCTAAGCAATGAACCATTTCAAATGTTAATATTTCTTTGTTTGATAATTATAGGTAGTTTTATCCACACAATTTGGTAAATTAATAAGAAAATAATCGTTTTCATCAGTATTTCATAAAATTTAGATACAATTTATGGGAAATAATGCTAAACCTCGCTAGTAGTGTATATTCGCTAGTAGTGCATATGCTCATGAAGTAAAAATAAAAAAGTTTTTTTGTTTGTTTTTCTTTAATAAAGTAAAAGCAGATAAATGTTTAGTATCGAGTGTGACCCCCTCTAGCTAAAATCACAGCTTGAATTCGTCTGGGCATGCTAGCGAGTATATCCCGGATACTTGCTTGCGGAATACGTTCCCACTCCGCAGTAATCACATTCTTCAGCTCTCTGATGGTCTGCGGAGCCGGGTGTACTGATCTCACACGCCGTTTCAGAACGTCCCAGATATGCTCTATGGGATTGAGGTCGGGACTTCGAGCTGGCCAATCCAAACGACGAATGCCGACCTCTTGCACATACGCATTAACATCGCGGGATCGGTGGGCGCGAGCATTGTCGTCCATAAAAATCGAGTCTTCACCTAGAGCGGCCAATGCGGGTTGTGCATGAGAAATTAGAACTTCCGTTATGTATCGATGCCCAGTCAGTGAGCCGTTTTCAATGAAGACTAACTCTGTACGATCCATTGAATTTATTCCTGCCCAAAACATAACAGAGCCCTCACCATAAGGTGTGATTTCTTCGAAACATGCCTCTGCAAAGCGTTCTCCTTGTCTTCTTAGCACTCGCCGACGTCGATCTTCACCGAACAGAGATATCCTGGCTTCATCAGAGAACAAAACCCTATTCCAATCGTCTTGAGTCCATGATTCACAATTTCTAGCGAACCTAAGCCTGTGAACTCTGTGCTCACGGAGTAATTTGGGGCCGCGGGCCGGGCGGTGACTGCGTATATTGGCAGCGAGAAGCCTCCTCCTGACCGTCCATAGACTAATATGCACATTTCTTACTTCTTGGAGGTTGTTCTTAAGATCCACATACGAAGATTTGCGATTTCTCAATGCGCGACTCACAAGAAAACGATCATCCCGTGGTTGGGTACATGGTTTTCTTCCAGAACCAGGCCTTCTCTCGACGGAACCAGTCTCCTGATATCGCTGCCAGGTCCTTTGGACTGTCGAGCGACTAACATTTAGCCTCCTAGCCACGAAACATTGGCTGCAACCCTCTTCAAGCAGCGCGATAATTTTGGTAGCTTTTACCACTTTATCTACCATTTTTGATACAGCCAAACAGCATTAAATAAAGCTTTGACAGTCAAGGATATGAAATTAATCGATAAAAATTGAATAAAAGTTATGAAAGTCGATGTTAACTTCTGGAACTTCGCGCCAAAAATGTAGGATAAAAAGGGGTTTTCTGTAAAAATGAACATCAAATGAAAAATTGAATTTAGAACGTACTTTTTTAAATACCACGGCATTTTTAAAACCGGCCAGTAACGTGTACAAACGATTGAAACCTTTTTGGTATTGTATCTTTTTAAATATGAATGAAAATCAAAACCGCCCGTTTTTTTTGCAAATGAGTTTATATATATAATATATATATTATATGTTATAAGCTAAGAAATCGTTGTTTTATTTTTGTACCAATTAAATAAATGAGATATATCAACAAACTGGCTGGCTGATTGGCTTAACTGTGTGGTAGCGGCTACGAATACTACCAACCCTTATTTTGTTCGTGGATATCGTAAAAGACGACTAAGAACCTATAACGACCTGGCCAATTCCATCTGATGCCGTTGGGTCAACAATTACATTCTTAAGGAGGATTGCCCTCTGGCAGGCGGCCGGTAATAATATTATTGCCAATAACTTTTACGATATGTACTATGAAAGAGGAGTACACATTGTATCGACCCCAAGTATTTGGGATAAGAGTGGGAGAATGATGATGATCAACAAACTGGATGAAAATACAATACACCACCACCACCCTTTATTTTGGGTGATCGTAATGGGAGGGAAATTAACCTACTATACCACGCTGGTCAGACGTGTTGGTATAGGATTTTGTTTCAAGTTTTTCTTCTCTTGCATAGATGTTATATGCATTTTATATCCCCTAGTCGTGTCTTACAATCAATCAAACAATACCCACGGGTAAGATAGGGAGTGGTGAATTGTATTCTTACTCCGTCACGACACGGATAGAAATATTTAAAAAAATATATTAATATGACAATAGTTATTCTTTTTGACAACTACGGTCTAGGATGATGCCTATTGCCAGAAATATTGATGATCATGCGGTTGTAAAAGTAACTCATACAATTGGTAGGAAATATCGAGATTTATTTTAATTTTAAACCACTATGTTATCCTAGTATGTTTTTAAATAAAAAACCTAAACCGTTGAATATTGGCACCAATTCCCTTGCGCAAGCTTAATTGAAATTCTAGTATTACTTCGTTTTATTAAAGAAATTTAATTTAAAAAAAGGGAACCATTGTTTTAGAAGACATATTATTTTATTTATACATATATACATATCATCACGCCATATCCCTTACAGGGTAGGCAGAGAGAACAGAGTGCCAGAGTACTCTATCCTTGCATACTTCACTCGCTTCCTCAACATTCATAATTCTCTTCATACATGCTCGCCGGTTTCGGAGACTCTTGACTCCACCTTCCTTTGTTTTGTATTAATTGTATTTTATTAGTTTATAAATATATTTTATTTAACTTAAAAGGGTTCCTCATCAGTAGTGGCCAAACTTTTTTTTTATCTACAACCGCGAATTATTGTACAAAACGATAGCACAACAAAATTTACTAAAGTTATATTTATGTTTTGCTGATTTAATATTTCATATAGTAGACTATTGGAAAAAAATAATAAAGCTTAATTTGCAAAGTAATTCAAACTAAATGACATATGTGAATTCAAACTTTGCCTGTGGTAATCTGTTTTCCATTTCAAAAACTCAGAGAAACGAGTCAACCCTGATTAAAGTCTTATTTTATCTACGTGATGGTAGAACTGGAAGAGGCCCACAGCTAACAGTGATACGTGTTTGAACTAAGAATAGAATAAAGCAAAGCCATTAATAAGGCACCATACTCTATTAATTGCCAGTGTCAAATTTGGATAATAACGGTAGAACAAAAATTACGAGGTGATATGAGTGTATCTTATTCGTGACGGAGTAAGAATACTATTCACCACCCTATATCTTACCCGTGGGTGATCGCACGAGATGACTAAGGGATATAAAACACAAACATAACATTTATGCGAGAGAAGGAAAACTCGAAACAAAACCCTATACCAACACGTCTGACTAGCGTGGTATAGTGGGTTAGTTTCCCTCCCATTACGGAGGAGGCCCGAACCCAACAGTGGGAAGTTTATGGGCTGTGATGATCATGATGAGTGTATTATTTGATTATCCCTTTAATTATAGTAGCGGGAAACTATAAGCGAATTAGTCCAAATTAAATAGTATACAGTAGAATTATCTTCCTTAAGAATTTCAATGGCTTAACTAGTTATTATAATTAAAACTAACGAGTACAATTTAGCCCAAAATAATTACTGATTTTCAATTCGATCAGAGAGTTGAAGGAGTAATAATAGCATACTAAAACTGAACAAGCAAACTGTTATATCCTCAAATAATAATACAATCGTTTATAATAATATACGGTAAATATACTATGACAATTGCAACAAAAAGTTTTATATAAATGAGACAGTTGCTACAAAAAATCATAAATAATAAAATTTTCTTTATGACAAAAATTGTGTAGAAAATTGATTATTTTATATGAATGTTATGTATATGGTAAGTACTCATCATCATCATCACAGCCCATATATGTCCCACTGTTGAGCTCGGGCTTCCTCCATAATGGAAGGGAAATTAACCTACTATACCGCGCTGGTCAGACGTGTTAGTATAGGGTTTTGTTTCAAGTTTGCCTTCTCTTGCATAGATGTTATACGTGTTTTACATCCCTTAGTCGTCTCTTACGTTCACCCACGGCTAAGATAGGGGGTGGTAAATTGTATTCTTACTCCGTCACCACACGGATAGTATGGTATGATAAGTACTCTTATACCGTAATTCATAAAGCATTCTTTTAATTCGCAATATAGATTCAAAAAGAATTCTTGAAAAAAAAATGCAATCAAATTCTTAAAAAAAAAATTCGACAATTCGTAAAAAAAAAGTGATGAAAGCAATAACAGTGTAATGATTACTGATGTTTAGGCGGGTTTTAATAATTATAGTAGCTATTTCATAATAGGCTAATATGTCATCAACATAATTATTTGCCAATGTTACAATTGCCACCATTAGTCAAACTGCTATGCTATCCATAACATGAACATTACTCATCATCACCTTCATTTTAAGAATCTAAATAAGAAATTAATAACAATGAAATAATACTGTCAATAACCTGCTCCATTATCATCTCAGCTCATATACATATATGAAGTGGGACGTCCACTACTGGACTCAAGCCTCTTCCACAAAAATTGGGCAATTCACCGAATTTCAAGTTTTCCTTTTCTTGCATAGGTCTTATATATTATATCCCTTAGTTTTCTATTACCATCCTCACGGATAAAATAGGGGAGGGTCAAGTGTAATCTTACTCTATCACTACTACTGAGTCTTCCTAGTGATTCACTAGGAAGACTGCAGCATACTTAAAGATAAACGTTAGTTTATCCTTTTGTTTTTATTTTCTTTAGTATAACTAAAATATGATTGAAAAAGACGGATGAGAGGCTATCGCATGCTACTGAGATGCGTATGTTAAAAAATGGATGTGTGGAGTGACAAGATTAGATAAGATACGAAATGAGTATATTAGAGAAAGATTGAAAGTAGCACAAGTGATAGAGAAGTTTAGGAGTACGAGATTGTCTTGGTATGTGATGAGGAGGGATGAAAGGCATGTAATAAGGAGAGTTATCAATATGCTTGCGGATGGGCGTAAGAAACGCTTCTTACGCCCATCCGCGAGTGAGATCCAAAAAAATAAGGATGGATTATGTAAACGAGGATATGTGTATGAAAGTTGTGGAGATATGACGGCTGATAGAAGATTGCGGAAGTCAAGAACGTGTTGTGCTGACCCCACTTAGCGTAGGATGAGGGCAGGCAAATTATGAATCCGGCTGGAGAAGCCTCGGTTCGGTGTGCGGACCGTGCAGGCCTTCCTGCCGGTGCTGATGCAGTGGTTGGAACGGCGGCACGGGGTGCTCTCCTTCCGACTGGTATAGGTTTTGACGGGGCATGGATGCTTCGCCAAGTACCCTACACACGGTCGTCGGAGGGAGAGTACACCGTCCTGCCACCACTGCGATTGCGACGAGGATACGGCGCAGCATACGCTCGAGGCTTGTGCCGCCTGGGCAGAGCAGCGCCGTGAACTCATCGCAATCATCGGTGCCGACCTGACGCTACCGGAACTGGGACGCAGTTGCCTTCTGTGAGGCACTAGTCTCGCGGAAGGAGGCGGCGGAGCGCGTGCGGGTGCAGGGTAGGCAGAGAGAACAGAGTGCCAGAGAACTCTATCTCTGCATACTTCACTCGCTTCCTCAACATTCATAATTCTCTTCATACACGCTCGCCGGTTTCGGAGACTCTTGACTCCACCTTCCTTCAGTACATGACCGATCTGGTTTAGGTAGATTAGTTTCGGTCTCCCTCGGTACCTACATCCTTCCCCTTTCGCATTGTATATCTTCTTAACCAGACGTTCGTTCGGCATTCTTTCCACATGTCCGAACCAACGGAGCATTCCCTTTCGCA
Source organism: Lymantria monacha (assembly GCA_905163515.2). Taxonomy (NCBI): domain Eukaryota; kingdom Metazoa; phylum Arthropoda; class Insecta; order Lepidoptera; family Erebidae; genus Lymantria; species Lymantria monacha. The sequence goes on from LR991106.1 coordinate 12,391,531, forward strand.
TCTTTACACCAATACTCTCTTTCATACCTACTCGCTCTCTTACGTCGTCGTTACGAATGCGGTCGGTCAGCCTAACTCCACAGATTTTCCGCAGAGATCGCATTTCGACCGCATTAATTTTACTTTCATACTCTTTTCTGCATACCCAACTCTTGCTTCCATACAGTAATGTTGGGACAAGCACTGTGTTATGTATTGCTACACGTGCCTTCTGGCTGAGGTGGTGGCTGCCGAGAAGTTGCCCCAACGCTCCGTTCACTCTATTTTTCGCATTCACTCTTCGCTCTATATCAGTGGTGTACCTTCCGTCTCGGCTAAATCCACATCCAAGTATTACACATTTGAAATAAAACAATTTTTACGGATTCTATCAGGTTTGTATTTGATTTTTTATTTACCCAACGTTTCGAATACTACAGCTACGAATTCTATCGTGTTTGAATTAAAAATGAAATAATTTTTAATTTTCCGACATTTCGAACACTTTACAGCGTTAATGGTCACGGGTAGACTCCCGTAACAAATGCAATTGAATCCCTAATAATAGTTTTATTTCAAACATACGGTTTTGACTTATTAATTTATTAACGCGAAAATAAAACAGTTTATGACAGCTATAAACATTTCAAGAGACTTAACGCAATAATAACGCGCAGAAACTCACCGTTCACAATATAATTTCAGTTGAATTAACAGTTTAATGTTAGCGGATTGTCTAATGCTACAATTTTGGAGTCTTCAAAGATTTGTGCGCGAGGTCGTGTTAATAGGATCGCATTATGCAAACAGCAATCAACTAAATATATTTTAGTAATGGCGAATTACTTTTGAAAATTTAAGGAATACATTCACATGCCTGCTTTTTACATAAAAATATTTAACGAGGATAATATGTATTCGTGTAGCAAAGAGTAAGAGTACAGTTCACCGCACTTGCTGGTGTATGCCGTGTATATTAGGCATTAGTCACATTTGTGATAGGATCACGCTGTGGACCATCTCTGTCTACAGCCGCGGCCGGTCTATCCTGGATAGTACCACGCTCTCGCAGAAGATCGACGTCCGAGTAATGCCAATGTGCAATTGCGCTTCGTTTGGTGAACGAGAGTGCCGGAAGCCCAACTGGGTAAGTTCGGGGTTTATAATGGTAGGCAGTGGCCTAGCTGTACCCTTGGTATTGCAAAGATCCATGGACGGCAGTGACACTTAACGTCAGGTGTGCTGCTTACTCGTTTGCCACCACAAGCAATAAAAAAAAGTCTATACAAAAGAAAACTTGAAACAACACTTAGCGTGATTGCTAGAGGTAGCGGGAGAGATCTGTCGCTATCGACCATCATCTCGAAGATGCTTGACATCGACAGGTGCTGGTCGTCGATAGCCTCTTTTTGTGAGCCAGTCATGGAAAAGAAGTAGTCCACGGAGCGGGAACGCGAGGCGCTTGCGTCCGCTGACTCACTGCGCCGCCGACGATCGGGGAAGAGGAGGTACCGTTATGCGCACCTCCTTCGACCGCTTTGAGGATTGACAGGATGTGGCCAGAAGGCCAAGCGTTGGGGTGCGGGGATCGAACATCAGTAGTCAGTAGACGATCTATTTGGTGGGTATTCCTGTCGGGCAACTGACCGACAAGTCCCACACTCCCTTCTGTCTAACACTAGCGGGGGATAGCAGACGTTAATACGTCTCTACAGCAATAACACAAAAAAAAGTTCAATATGTTTTACTTGAAGAATATTATTTAGAAAATGTTCATAAATTATTGTATTGATAATATAGAGATGTAATATGTACAATTCATATTTAAATAAATATACCTTTACAAAATCTTCTTGCTTCATTTATGTATAATGTCGTCCAAATTTTAGTGTGAGCATAAAATAGAGCGTAGGGTTGAAATTTACAGAGACTTCATTAATTTTACTGTACAACCACAACAAAGGCAGGGGACAAGCACTGAGATTTCTGTTATATTCCAGTAATAGTCGTGCAAATAGAAAATTTTGAATAAAATATATATTGCGTAATTTCATTGGCTTTATGACTAAAAAGACTTTCCGTGTGGTGACAGGGTAAGAATACTATTCACCATCCCATATCTTACCCGTGGATATAGATAGATACAGCGCGGTATAGTAGGTTAATTTTCCTCCCATTACGGAATAGGCACGAGCCCAACAGTGTGACGTTTATGGGCTGTGGTGATGATGGTGATGATGACCAGAAAAGATTATTTATATCATTCTATTTTTAATTAGTTATAACTAATTTATCTGTATTGAAGTGACTATAGATCACCAGTTTTAAGTTTTAAATACCTATGTCTTAGTACAATTATCACTATTTATATTATCATGATCAGTCTCTACTGTTTTTTTTTTGCAACAGGCTGCGGATCGGTCACGCCCCGCTTCGAACCACGGGTGACCCTTACATTACCCATGGGTGTCGTACTGTGGGTGTCGTACTGTCGTTGACTGAGAGTATTGCATAGATCTAGACCAACTCCATTTGAAATCGTCAAGTTAACAATTATATTCCCATGAATGGCTGATATGGATGATACATATAGGCCCCTTAAGCTCTGTCATATTCTTGGTGCTGTACTGCTACGATTCACGTATCAGTATATCCCCCTATCTATTGGCCTATTAGCCAATTTTTCTTCATGTCTCCCGCTTTGTATAGGAGGGAAGTGGAAATTCTTCAACTCCTGTTTTTCTTTTCTAAATAAATTTGTTTCGGGTCCCAAAACAGTTAAAAGCATTTCCCGGGACTTCCTGAGGGTCAAACCTCAGTGTATTTTATGGAGACCATTGTGGATCCTGGCTTACAGGAGTTACAGTGGGGGGAATGTGTGGTGAGATTAGTCCAAAATGAATGGCTGATATAAGGTAACACGATCATAAATGATTGACAAAACCTTTAACAATTTGTACTCTACATATTGCATCGACCCCAAGTAATTGGAATTAAAACAGGATAATTATAATAAGCGGTCAGATCATTTGGAATGAAAATCCTAAAAAGGAAACTAATGAACGAAATTAACAATTTTTATCCGTTCACATCCTTTGAGTGACACTCCAAAAGTATTATTATACTCGTAGCATCGTCTCGTCGTCGTCTCGTCTTAACTCATATATGTCCCACTATTGGGCGCGAACCTCCTCCATAATTTTTTTTTTTTTTTTTATTTATTTATTTAAAAAGAACCAACAGCTTACATATAATATTTAACAGCAAAATAATAACAGATAGCCAATTATAGGTTCTTACAGATAGATATCTTATTACATTAGAAAGCTCATTAGTCGACAGTGAGGAGAAACCACGCGCCTACTCCAGCGCAAAGATTGAAGAAATTAAAAAGAAAGAAAGACAGAATACTTATACTAAAGAATGTTACCACTGACACCCCCATAAACAGAGAAATACTCACTTAGTGTAGACTTTACAGAAGTAATACTTGTATTAAACAAATCAAAATCGTGAACAGCCGATAGTTCATTGAAGCTACTGCACACTCTCCACAGATACGAGTTCTGCCGATAATTGGTTGAAGCTAACGGTACATGAAGCGGACGATTCTTTCTCAGAGTTCTATATGGAACTTGTAATGACAGCTTCGATACTAACTCTGCACAGTCGACACAATTTTGGGCTATTTTAAATAGATAAACTATATCAAATATGTCACGACGAACGTATAATGGTAATAAGTGATGAGAAGTGATAATGGGAGGGAAAATGACCTACTATACCACGCTGGGCAGACGTGTCGGTATAGGGTTTTGTTTCGAGTTTTCCTTCTCTCGCATAGATGTTATATGCTTTTTATATCCCTTAGTCGTCTCGTACGATCACCCACGGGTCTTAATAGGGGGTGGTGAATTGTATTCTTACTCCGTCACCACACGGAAAATATTAATATAGCATACACTTAATATTTTAATAAATATTTACTTAGGCTGTAAGTTTTTATACCCAAAATATTTCAACACGAAAAATATTTTAAAAACTCAAACAAAACAAAACCTTTTATAGTCTTCACTTTGATCTTGATCTTAATTTTTTTCATAAATTTCGTTCACAGTCAACGTTTAGTGTTTACCACAAAACGCTAGCAAAGAATATAAGTTAAATAAATATTTGCATTTAACATTTTATACACAAAGAAATAGTTTTAAAACCGACTCTCTTATAGCATTTTTGTTCTACCACAAAATGCTTTAAAATGGCCAACTCGTGATTATTTTCAAGAAAAACATTATTCAAATTCGCTAACAGGTTTAAAGAGATATTATTTCTTCTAAAACGAAATGATACAGTGTAATATTTACTTAATAGTGTAAGCGAGGGTAAATGTTTTGAGAAAGCTCGTTTCTTTAAGAATATGCGCATATATCAACAGTAACTGCGTTTACATAATGGATTTATTTAATACTAAGAGGAATTTGTTTAATCGCAAGCTATTACCCAGAATATCTGTTTTTTTTTAATAAATAAAATCATATTACAGAATTTTGCAATTAGAATTGTATTAAACGATAACACAACTCTGTTATTCAGATTACTGAAATTTAGCATTTAATATTCTTGATTATTTATAAAAACTCGATTACGCAAAGTTTGAGTATTAAGCCAATGTGTAAACAATGTCGAGTAGATGGCACACGTCTCCTTAAAGATGAAAATATAATACGATGCGAGAATTGAATGTCCTACAATAGTTCACGGTGGTGTAAGTGGCAGCACGATTTGAACGGATTTCCAATAGGTTCAAATCCCACTTGCGACAATTATTTTTCGCTCGTAATCGGGTTTTTATAAATAATCAAATATATTAAAAACTAAATTTCAATAATTTGAATATTACAGTATTTTAGTTCATTATTATGCAACGTCAATAATAGTTATAATAGCTTAGCTAAATAAAAAAATAAAGCAGCCCGGCACGTGGAATACACCGAATTTTTGAAAGAGTTTCCATTTTAATAGTTACTCAAAGCCCGATTATTCTTTTTATTTTTCAATTTCACCACTTTTCCTAAGAGGTTTTACATCAACCTGGGTCAAAACCAACTGATGTCGTCTGTTCAACAACTACAATACCAAGGAGAGTTGAAAGTAGACTAAAGATGTAACGTAAACGAACAATATTAGAAACCCGAACATGATTTCTAAAATGATCATGATGATGAAACCTTAACATATACTTTCGTTTAAAGTAGTCACTAACTGTGATGTAGAAGGTTAACAAGAAATCGCTGTGTGGTAGGGGCTGCGAATACTACCAACCCTTACTTTGTTCGTGGATGTCGTAAAAGACGACTAAGATCCTTATATCGACCTGGGGCAACACTACCTGATGCCGTTTGGTAAACAATTACATTCCCAAGGAGGGTTGACGTCAGGTAGGCGGCTGGTCATAAAACTATTGCCAATAACTTTTGCAATATGTAGGAGGAGTGGTACATATTGCGTCAATCCCAAGTAATTGGGACAAGAGCGAGAGAATGATGATGTAGAAGGTAAAGAATGTATATTCTTACCACCCCTTCTTTCTTGTGGTTATAAAATCTGACTGAAAGATCACCAGGTAGATGACTGGTATAACACAAACTGCGATCGACAATCTTCTGACCAAGTGTGGCGATATTATCACTTTAAATAGCATTGTCCCTTGGCGAAGCTTACATCCAGCATTGGGTTTTTAAGAGGCTGATGATGATGATAATAATAATAATGAAACAGTGGTTATCTAGCAAGAGATAAACAGACAATAAGGCTAGTTAAATACCTACCACGCACATCTTGTACTATTCGAAGTTATTTAAAATATAAAGCTTATATTATTAATTCGACTACACAGATGGCGTAATGGTTAAGATACCGACCTTCCGTGCCAGTGTCGTGGGTTCGATGCTTACGTAGGACAGCATTACATTTAGCATTACATTGACATTTTTTTTTTTTTTTTTTTGCGGTGGGCCATGGACGTCGCACCCCGCCAAGTCGGTCCGGGGTGACGGAAGAGGCGGCACGCAACCCCATTGACCCACCATGCAAGCACCTCTTCTTCGCCGCGAGCGGGCCACCGGTACCCGATTTTTGTCTTCGGTGGCCCGCTCGGCGGTATGCCCTCTCGGGCTCCTCTCCTGTCGACGCCCCGACAGCTTTCGCCGTCAAGGCGTCGTCCTCACGCGGTGGCCTCACGTCGGGTGACCGGACAATTCTCTGGTCCGATCACCCGAAGCCTCGGTTAGGGCGGCATCAGGTGCAGGTATTCGCGCCTGCGACGCCCCGGCCGCTGACGGCGGCCCGGGTCACGGGAATCCTCCCGGACTCGTTCCGCCGTCTCCTTCTGCGAGATGAAGGCCTCGCAGAAGGCGGCGACCGCGTCACAGTTCCTGACGCTGTCGACCATCGCCCTCGCGACAGCCGGCACCGTCAGGTCGGCACCGATAACAGCGACGAGGTCACGGCGCTGCCCGTCCCAACTCGGACACACCTCAAGTGTGTGTCTCGACGTGTCCTCGTCACTGCTGCAATGGTGGCAGGCCGGAGTCCACTCCCTATACGCGACCGTGTGCAGGTACAAACCGAAACACCCGTGCCCCGACAATACCTGCACCAGCCGAAAGGAGAGGACTCCGTGCCGCCGCTCCATCCATTCCATCAGTACGGGCCGGAGGGCCTCGACGGTAACGACACCGTGTCTTGGCCTCTCCAGCCGCGTAACCCAACGGGCGATGACGTCTCGGCGGGCGTCCTCGCGCCAGGTGGCTATCTCACTCAACGATGGGGAGCCACCCTCCTCGCGCACTGAGGTAACCCGCCGGTAGAGGTCGGAGAGCATCTCCGCCTCTAGGTCCCACGGGGGTGTCCCGGCCAATAGGCACGCCGCCTTTGTCGACACCGTGCGGTACCCGCGAATGGCTCTGACCGCCATGGCTCGCTGTGGCCTCCACAGCACCGCCCTGAGCTGGGCGTTCATAGCCCTCGCCCACACGGGTGCGCCGTACATGGCCATTGAGCGGATCACCCCCGCATACAGCCGTCGGCCCTCGAAACTGGGTCCGCCCACATTCGGCATGAGCCGAGAAAGGGCAGACGCCGCGCCGACTAGCCGGGGAGCAATTTGGCGAAAATGCTCCCGGAACCACCATCGCCCGTCGAGCACCAGACCCAAGTACCTCATATGGGCCTGGATACTGATGTGGATGGAGTTGACGACTAACGAGGCGCCGATGGGCAGCCTCACACGGGGCCCATGGAATAGTAGGGCCTCCGTCTTGTTTAGGGCCACCCTGAGCCCCAGCGCCTCGATTCGCCTGACCATCTCCTCGGTGCCGAGAGTGGCCAGGCTCGCCGCCTCTTCGAATGTCCTGCCCCGGACTGTGACGAGCGTGTCGTCAGCATAGCAAATAACGCTCAGCCCGGGGGGGAGACTCCCTCTCAACGCCCAGTCGTACCCGATGTCCCACAGAGTCGGCCTCAGAACCGACCCCTGCGGAACACCGCACGACATGGGCGTCCGCACAATGTCCCCTGCGGGGCTCGCGTAGAGAACACTGCGCCCCTCCAAATAGTCTGCCACCAGCCGCCTGAGGTACAGGGGCACTCCATGGAACCGGAGCGCCTCCCTGATGCAGCTGAATGGCAGACTATTGAAGGCGTTGGCGATGTCCAACGACACCGCCAACAACACTCCTTTGCCGGCGACAGCCTCCGCGGCCGTCTGCCTCAGGCGTAGCAGGGCCCCGATGGTCAAACGCCCCCTCCGAAACCCAAATTGAGCGTCCGACAGATCGGGCCCCACCTCCTCCAGGTGCTGGACGGTGCGGGCAGCGAGGACACGCTCCAGCAGCTTACCCACATCGTCCAGAAGCACAATGGGCCTGTAGGCCGACGGCGAATTCGGGGGCCGTCCCGGCTTTGGCAGGAGAACCAACCTCCCTTCCTTCCATCACTCAGGGAACTGTCCAGACGTCAGACAGGCGTTGACCAGTCGCCTGAGGCGAGGTTCGAGATGCTCGAGGAGCAACGTCAACACCCGGACTGGGATTCCGTCCGGGCCGGGGGCTGTGGTGGCGGAACGAATCTTCGCCACGGCTGCCCCCACTTCCGACTCCGTCACGGGCGGAACACTCTCGACGGCCTCCCGGTCGTGATCTGACGAAGCCATGACCGGGGGCGTGTGCTCCGACTGCCGCGGGAACAGCTCCTCGACCACTCTACGAAGGAGGTCGGGCTGGAGGGTCTCGGTGAAGGGGGGGGCCCTGCGCGCGAAGCTTATTCAGCGACGCGCGATACGGGCGACCCCAGGGGTCACGGTCGAGACCGTCCAGCATCTCCTGCCAACTTGCGTCCTTGGCGGACCGGATGGCCAGCTGAAAGGCGGTACGCGCACTGCGGTACGCCTCGTACAGCTGGCCCTCCCGCTCAACATCGCGGCGACGCCGCCGACTGCGGGTGTAGGACCTTCGGGCACTAATGCACGCCGCACGAAGGTCCGCCAGTCTTGGGGACTACCAGTAGACCCCCTGCCTCGGAGGTAGACGCCGCACTCTGGGCATGGCCGCATCGCAGACCTGCGTTAACGCACTGCGGATGCGGACAGCCTCAGCGTCCACTCCGTCCGCTGGGGGTGGTGAGGACAGCCACGTGTTCACGATGGCCGCCTCCGCTAGTAGGTCCCTATCTAGACGCCCCACAGCCCACCGCGGAAATGCGGGAGCCCGGTCCGCCCTGTGACCCCTGCTGGGGTCCCGGAGAGGGGAGACCTCCATACGGATGTATCGGTGATCCGACAGGGTCTCTGCCTCCTCCAGGACACGCCAGTTCCTCACTCGTGGTGCGACAGCGGGGCTAGCGAACGACAAGTCCACTATTGACCCACCCTGCTGTCGCACACACGTGTTCACTGAGCCTCTGTTTAGGACACAGAGGCCCAGTGACGCCGCCCACTCCACGATCGCCCGCCCGCGATCGTCCGTCATCGGGGACCCCCACGCCGTGGATTTGGCGTTAAAGTCCCCCAGGACCAGGACGAGGCCCGGTGCCAGTCGCCGTATCGAAGCCTCCAAGGTGGTGAGGGAGGCCCCGAAATCGTCCATTCTCCTGTTAGGGGAGAGGTAAATGCTGTAGAGTGTGACCCCTCCCCATTCCGCAGCGACAAATTCCTCGCCCCTATCCAAAAGGGACAAGGACGGGAAGTGCCGCTGCGTGGAGACGACGATTGCCGCGGTTCCGTTCCGGCTGACCACCCAATTGGGGCGATCAGGCACACAGTACGGTTCTGCGACTACGGCTGCACCGATCGACCACTCCGCCATGGATTGCAGGAGGAGATCCTGCGCACCGGCGGAGTGGTTGGTGTTGGCCTGCAGGAGGTGAGTGGACTGGGCAGCCATTAATGGGCCGTGTCCATTATTTATTTATTTATTTATTTATTTAAACTTCATGCAACATGTACATTGGCGCACTTAATGCCCGAGGCATTCTCTACCAGTCAACCACAGGTGACGCAGAGATGGTAAAAGGTAGGTGCATGTGTTGAGGAAGTTAGTTGAGATAAAGAAAATTGTAAAGTAAATAATACATTATGTAAACCGAGAAATACAAACAAGAATATGTAATACATATAAAATACATACATATATACTTATATATATTCAATAATGTACAATACATAATAATATACATAAAATAATATAAATATATAAACAATACATACACTACATATACATAATTATAAGAAACGTTGAATTATAAAAATCATGATGATTCTGCTAATTCATTCAAGAGATACCCACGAACTCTCTTCTTGAAAATGTGACGGCTGGTCGACATCCTGATATCGAGAGGTAGTGAATTCCAGAGGAGAACTACCTGGACAAGGAAGGAAGAATGAACACACTGAGAAGAGTGGGATGGACAAAGTAAGAGTAAATTGTTAGAAGAACGAAGATTCCTGTCATGGTTAGTAGAGAGGTATTGAAAGAAAGAAGATAAGTAATCAGGCGAATTAGGAGACTTGAGGATAGAGAATAGTAAGTTGAGGGCACGCATACTACGGCGTTGGCGAATAGTAAGAAAGTTAAGTTGAGAACGGTAGGTAGAAACATGATCATACTTGCGAAGGTTATAAATGAATCGAATGCAGTTATTAAGAAGACGGTCAAGTTTATTGAGAAGATCTGCATTCAGGTCAAAATAACACATATCACCATAGTCAATCAAAGGAAAGATTAAGGTTTGGACAAGCATTGTTTTAGTTCTAACCGGTAAAAAGTGTCTCAACCGATTAAGAGTCCGTAAGCTACTGGTGACTCGCTGACTCGTTCTGGCAACTTGAGTTCTCCAATTAAGAGTGGAGTCTATGTATAAACCAAGGTCTTTGACAACAGAGGATAGAGGTACAATGGAACCGTTGTAAAATATTGAAGGGAGAGATTTGACGTCTACTCGGCCCATCATACGCTGACTACCCACAATTATAGCTTGACACTTGGTAGGATTTACCGTCAATCCAAACTGGTCACACCAACTCTTTATGTTTTCCATATCCCTATTGATCTTGGCAATTGCTGACGGAATGGTGTCCACGGTCGCCTGGCAGTAAAGCTGCAAGTCATCGGCATACAGATGATACGAACACTGAAGATAGTTAGTAATGAGGTTAATAAAAATAGAAAATAACAAAGGAGAAAGAATACCGCCTTGGGGAACGCCAGCGTTCAGGTCGCACCAATTTGATAAGCTGTCCTCAATGCGAACACACTGCTGACGTCCCTGAAGATAAGAAGAGAACCATTCCAGTGCGTTAGACGAGATCAAAATATGTGACAGGATAGCTAGAAGGATGTCGTGACTCACGGTATTGAAAGCGTTAGAGAAATCTATCAAGGCTAAAACAGTGACATTAGTCTTCTCCATACCAGCTCTAATGTCGCCAGTCACTTTGAGAAGAGCGGTTGTGGTGCTGTGGCCAGGTCGGAAACCGGACTGGAATTGACTCAACAAATCATTACTGGAGATGAAATCAGATAGCTGTTTATGTACACAAGCCTCCAGCACCTTAGAAAGACAAGGAAGAATAGATACATACATACATACATACATATCATCACGCCATATCCCTTGCAGGGTAGGCAGAGAGAACAGAGTGCCAGAGAACTCTATCTCTGCATACTTCACTCGCTTCCTCAACATTCATAATTCTTTTCATACACGCTCGCCGGTTTCGGAGACTCTTGACTCCACCTTCCTTCAGTACATGACCGATCTGGTCTAGGTAGGTTAGTCTCGGTCTCCCTCGGTACCTACATCCTTCCACTTTCGCATTGTATATCTTCTTAACCAGGCGTTCGTTCGGCATTCTTTCCACATGTCCGAACCGTCGGAGCATTCCCTTTCGCATCTTTACACCAATACTCTCTTTCATACCTACTCGCTCTCTTACGTCGTCGTTACGAATGCGGTCGGGTCAGCCTAACTCCACAGATTTTCCGCAGAGATCGCATTTCGACCGCATTAATTTTACTATCATACTCTTTTCTGCATACCCAACTCTCGCTTCCATACAGTAATGTTGGGACAAGCACTGCGTTATGTATTGCTACACGTGCCTTCTGGCTGAGGTGGTGGCTGCCGAAAAGTTGCCCCAACGCTCCGTTCACTCTATTTCCCGCATTCACTCTTCGCTCTATATCAGTGGTGTACCTTCCATCTCGGCTATATCCACATCCAAGATATACAAATTCATCCACTTGCTCTAGTACATCATTACCTATTGTTACTCTTACATCTGTTCTGGTTTTATCTCTTTCAAAGACCATTATTTTGGTTTTGCTCACATTCACGCGTAGACCCCTTTTCTTACAATCTTCTGTCATTGTGTCGACTAGGGTCTGCAGGTCAGTCGCTGACTGTGCCAGCAGGACTGCATCATCTGCATAAAGCAGAGCAGTGACCACTGAGTCGCCCATCTGGACTCCCACATTCATATCGTTCAACCTTTGGAGACATTTATCCAGATATATGATAAACAGCCTGGCTGACAGAACGCACCCCTGCTTAACGCCGATATTGACGTCAAACCAAGGCGACATTCCATCATCCAGCCGCACACAGGCTCTACAGCCCATGTAACTGGACTGCACAGCCTGTAGCAGTTTACCGTTAATACCATACTCCGGTAAAATGTCCCAAAGTTCCTTTCGTACAACCGTGTCAAATGCTCTCTCCAGATCCACAAAACTGCAGAAAACCCTCTGACTTAGAGCCAGATGCTTCTCCACAATGTTGCGCAGAGAGAACACTTGATCCATGCATCCCCTTCCACTCCTGAAACCTCCTTGTGTCTCACACAGTAAACCATCGGACACCATCCTCATTCTCCTTTCAATAACTTTTCCATACACTTTTGCTGCCAAACTGGTCAAGCTTATGGCTCTGTAATTTGCGCAGTCATAACGTGAACCCTTGTTTTTAAACAAAGGCACGATGACTGCGCTATTCCAGTCCCTGGGAACCATTCCCGAGCTCCAACATAAATTGAGGAGCAACAGGAACGCCTCCCAGACACAAGAGCCACCGAGCTTGATCATCTCGGCAGACACCATATCAATGCCCGCTGCCTTACCATTTTTCAAACTTCTTATCGCCCATTCAACTTCATCCATACTGATGCCATCGGAGGACGCCGCTGTCGAATGTTGATCTACTAAACCACATCCAACACCGGCGCCAACCGTAGCATCCGCATACATATCGCCAAAATATTCACTCCATCGGCTTAACACGTCTTGTGTTTGTGTAAGAATGTCTCCACCTTTAGACCTTATTTTATTCATTCTGAAGGCTGACCAACCACCCCGAGACTTCTTCACCTCCCTCCAAAAGAGTTTGGTGTTACCCTCGAAGTTTTTAGTCAGCCTATCTTCTGCACTCATACTTGCTCTATCACGTTTCTCTTTCACTAAGGCCTTGGTGTCATTCTTACATTGCCGATATATTTCTTTCTTCTGTTCAGTCATACTGTCATTCAGATTCAAAGAAGAGACATAGTCCAGCCACGCTTTCTTCTTTTGCTCTACGGAAGCTGCCACTTCCGCATCCCACCATGCATCACCATTTGTTTTTCTATGCTTCTTTGAACTTCCACATACTTCTTTCGCTGTATCTACCATACTCTCTTTCAATACTCTCCAGCATTCTTCAATGTCCGATTGCGGCTGGCTTGCCATCGTCAGCCGTTCTCGGACACCCTCTGCGTACTTTTCTCTTACACACTCTTCTTGCAACCTTTCAACCTTTATTCTTTCAAGCCCTCCGAAGTGGACACGCTCTCGCCAGTGCCTCCACTTTCTGAACAGACCACTAAATCTCGCAATAACGAGATAGTGGTCCGTGTCGACTGTGGGGCCCCTGTAGGCTCTTGCGTCCAATATTTTGCTTCGGAGGCGACTGTCTACCAAAATTAAATCTATTATGCTTTTCTGTTCATTCCTTCTCCATGTATACATATGGATGTCCTTATGTTGGAAAAATGTGTTTGACACAATAAGGTTTCTCTCCATGCATACATCCGCTATGAGCCTACCTGCGTCGTTCACTCTCTTATCACCAAATGGACCAAGTACGTCCTCATAGTCGGGACGCTTGGTCCCCACCCATCCGTTCAAATCTCCGCATACAATCACGCGTTCACTGGTTTCTGCCATATCCAGAACTTCCCTAACATTATCCCAAAACTTCTCTAGGTCTGATGCCACCGAGGATCCTACGGGAGCATATGCCAGAACCATGAATACCTTGGTGACACCTAGTTTTATACGGACCCAGAGAAGTCTGGGATCATACATTCCGTAATCCTTCACATCTGAGGCCAAGCGAGAGGACAACAGCACTCCTACCCCCACGCTGGCTCGATCGCTCTGTGGTACACCAGACCACAGAGCCATCCCGCCACCAGGAAGATCGCAGGCGTCGCTGCCCCTTCGCTTGGTCTCTGTTACACAGAGCACGTCTAGCTGTTTGTCCGCCATGACGGATATCAGCTCGTGCAACTTACCTTCCACACAACCTCTTACATTCCACGTGCCCACCCGGCACTCCGTTCTCCTCGACTCGCCTAACTGGGCAAGGCGTGATGGGTGGCGGCCCCCATCGCCGCAACTGCCGATGTTCGTACCGACGGGGGCGGGTCGGTACGCGTCGCCTCCGGGGGACGCCCTAACCCGCATTGCGGTACGCATTTCGAGCCGGATTAGCAGTCTAATTAGACTGGCAGGGGACGCGAACGAGCACGCTCCGGACTATGCCCCCCTAATAGATATAGGGCGGAAATGATTTGGAAGAGAAGGATTAGAGATTTTAGGCAATGGGATCACATAAGCCTTACGCCATAGTGATGGAAAATGGCCAGATTCAAGAGAAAAGTTAATAATGTGAGAAATAGCAGGAAGAAGGTGGTCTAATATTAATAAAATCATACGGCGACTGACGTAATCACAGCCCACAGCATTAGATTTAATAGATAGGATTATTTTTTTGATCTCTTCTATCGCAACTGGAGAAAAATGAAAGGGATAGATATTAGACTGAGGTAAATGGTTAAGATAATCCACAGTGCGACATTTGGTGTTGTGATTCAACGGAATAGTAGAAGCAAAGTGTTGATTAATATCATCCAAACCAATTGGCATCTGGAGATCAGGCTGACAGTGCTTACCAATACCCAGGGTCCCAAGGAACTTCCAGGTATTAGCAGCAGAAGATAAACTAATATTATTGAGAATATAGCGGCGTTTGGCGTTACGAATCATCTGATTACACCGATTCCTCGTGAACTTATACCCAGACCAGTGTTCATGGCAACGGTTCCTTCTATATTTCCGATATGCTCGGTCTCTGCGCTTCATTGCCGTACGTATATCTTCTGAAATCCATGGGGCTGGTGGACGTTTCAATTTCACCTTTCTGACAGGAGCGTGAATATCATAGAGTTGGTGGACTACTTCACCAAAATATTGCACTTTTTGGTCAATTGATGAAGACGCTTCAATGTGGTCCCAGTTGACTTTCGAGGCATCACTCTGTAAATCAGTTAAGTTAATTCTACTAAAACAACGCATATACAAACATTTGGGCTTAGGTTTAGATGGTTTCAGGACGTAGGAAAGGAAAATGAGATCGTGGTGAGAGAAGCCAGGGGCAGGAAATTGGCCTTGAGAGTAGATAAGAGAAGCATTATCACCTCCTGGCTTGCGGCGGGCGATCGGGCCGCGCTAGGAGCGGGAGCGGCCGTGGTCGAAAGGCCGCTCCGCCCCTTTGGAGCCGAAGCTGGAGGTTTACACGCCCCAGAGCCCATGCGGTGCTTGGCAGGCTTATTGCCCGCCGCACACGCGGGGCAGTGGGGCGGGGCGGCACAAGATGCCGCCATGTGCCCAGTCTGACCGCAGCGGAAACAGAGTCCGCCGCAGTCAAAGCAATTAGTGCATGTTGGCCGGGTATGCCCGACCGCCATGCACTTGAAACACCTCGCAGGCCGGTGCTCCAGCACGGTGACTCGCGCTGAGCTCCAGCCCACGAGGAGCCTGCCTGAGCCGGCCAGTTGCCTGACCGACTCCACTGGGCACTGCACCCAGGCGGCACCTACGCCGCCCGGACCGGAACGGATGGCGCCAACTCGGACGGTGTCCAGGGGACACCCGGTTTTCGAGGCGATGGCCTCCCGGATGTCTTCCACCGTCACGGAGTCGTCCAGACCCGCGATGCGCATTTCGGCGCACTTTACGGGTCTGGCGATTTTGACGCCACCCTCCTCGGCGAACAGACCTCGCAGCTTCGACGCCACGCTATCGGCCGTCCTGGTACCCTCGGCCCCAGGGAACTCTAAAATCCGAGCCCCTGTCCGGGCCTCGCGGGTCCTGGCTTCGACGCCTCCTATGTCGGAGACGTCGAGCTCCCGCCGGGCTTTCCTCAGAACGGCCTCATAGCTGAGACCCCTTTCTGCCGCCTCAGGCAGCACAGTGATCACCACTGCGGCTGTCTTCAGCGGCCGGAGCCCCTTGCGCGGCCTCTTCCTCTTCCTCCCGCCTCCTTCGGCTCCTGCCTGGGGAGCGGCGACCTCAGCAGCGCGCTTGGCCGCCACTCTCCTTCTCTGGCCGCGACTCTTCCTACCGCGCTCAGCCACCTGCCAACCCTGTTCGGGCGCAGCGGGCGTGCCAGGCGCGGAAGGCGCGGTCGCGGGCGCTCTAGTCGTCGCTGGCGGTGTCGGTGCTGGCGACGACTGCGGTCCGGCAGGGGCCGGTGCTGTCTTCCTCTTCGGAGCAGGCCCCTTCTTCTTTGGCCCAGCCGCGGCTGCGGCGTAGCTCACCCCCACGCGGCCACCCTGACAAGGTAGCGGGGCGGGGGCTGGTGCCGCATATGGCCGCTTGTCCGCGGCGAGAGGCGGCCGAACACGTGGTTCTGGAGGCAGCCTTGCCTCCAGAACGGCCAAGCGCGCATCCACCAGATTACCGACGGTGTCGATAATGGCGCGCAAGGCCTCATCCGGCACGCCCCCCACCGCGGGCAGCGGGGTCGATGTTATCGGCTGGGCCGCTGTAGGGGCCTGCTCCACGGCGTTGGGTGGGCTGGCGCTGGTCGGCGGCGCACGCTCCGTGGTCGGAGGTGTCTTCGGCGCGGCGGCGACCACTGGGCGGCCAGCGCCTCGGGGCGGTTTCGGAGCGGCGACAACTCGGCGGCCAGCACTGGCCGGCGGCGCAGGTGGCGTAGGCGGCACGAGCCGTGCGATTTGGGCCCTCAGATCGGCCACATCCTTTGAGAAGACGCGGCTGGCCCTCCTTACCGCGGCCAGCTCCGCCTCTAAGCGGCGATTCTGGGCCCGCAGGCCTGACACCTCGCCACCAAGGCGGGCGTTTTCGGCCTGCAGGGCCTCCATGTCCGGGGCGTTACCGCTCGTGCGGGCACCAGCGTCCGCCACTTCTGTGGGAGGGATGCCGGACAACACCCCCAGCACCCTCGCGGCGACCGCCTCGTCGTCGGCCCGCTTGCGAGCCTCCGCCCCTCCACGTACTCCACCGGCCGGGGAGTGGGTCGTCCTTCCCGACGCCGCGGCCCCTCGCCCTCTGCGAGAGGCCGGAACTTTGGGAGGAGGCATGATGACAGCACTCCCCTCGGAATCGGCGCCCGAGCTGTCCTCCCTGTTCAGGGGGCGCTTCTGCACCTTCGAGGGGAGGGCCTCCTCCCTTACCATCAGTGCCGCGGCTAGGGCCGCCGCCGCAGGATGCGGCGACGACTTGGCGGCGGCGGCTTCCTCAGCCGACCCGCTGGCCTCCTTGGACGGCTCTGCGGAATTACCGCCCTCGTCCATTAAATCGGCAGATCCACTGCCCTCGTCTCTGGACGGCTCTGCGACAGTACTGTCGCCCTCGTCCATTGACGGCTCTGCAGTTGATCTGCCGCCGTCCTTCTTCAGTTTGGCGGCATCCCGCTCCTGCTTTTTTGCCGCTGCCCGCTGCCTCTCGTGAGGGTTCGCTTTGCCCCATGTGTACCGGGTCCGGCGCCTCTTCTTCTTCGAGAGGGGGGCCTCTGTGGTCGGTGCCGGGCCCTCGGCGGATGCCTCCAGTCCTAAGAACGAGGCGTCGTTTTGGTCAGTTTTACATAGGCTTGACGAGGCCGTGATGTGGGAATCCTCTGGATTCCCGTCTTGAGTTGGTGTAGGTGTAAAAGAAGTAAAATCCATATTGATTCCCACGATTATGGGAGAAATAGAGCGTCGACCCGGGCAGAGATCCCTGTACCCGGGCAAGCCTACATTTACCAACCAGGGGGTCGGCCGGTACCCTGGCTGGAGCGTGCTAAGAACAGAACAGCCCATCTGCCATGCATCTTCTCGCCGCACGCCAGAACTTAAGATTCTGGGTGATTTCCGAATTCGAACGTCGAATTCTTTATAGAGGTTATCTTCCTCGCGGTCCGGGCAGTTAAGCCAAGACCCTCGTTCCTGAAACTACGCCTCACGACAATTTGTCTTGAAGCAAGATATCAGGTTTACGATATGTCGGCGGTGGCATAAACCTGCCCAGCCCTCAAGTTAATGAGTGACCGGGCCCGTCCGAAATTTCGCGTCCTGTACCGTCTACAACTAGAGGGTCAGGAGCGAATTGCTCTACCCATTGCTGGGGAACCACCCCTCGCGCCAGAAATTCGCTACGGGCGACAATTCAACAGAGGGATCTGGGGGACTGTCGCCCGCACCCAGGGTACACCACGCGGAGGTTTCTGGCATCGTACCCCAGGTTTGTAAAGTCCCCTGCAATACAAGGATTATATTCTTATTGCGGTATTATGTCTTTAAAAAATAAAAGACTATCCCCTCCTTTAACTAGAAAGTAGTATGTCTCGAAGAATACGTTAATTGACACCAGTTGTGATGAATATCTTTGACAGCCGATATTTTATTTTATTTTATTCAGCACACCAACAGTACAATTACAGCAAATGCACTAATACAACAAATTTGCTAACATATTTAACTTAGTAGTAATTACACAGATGATAGGTATGCATGACAATCATTATCACATTAGATTAGAGACTATATTAATTTTGTATATTATTATATGAGAATCTAAACCCTCTATAATCTCTAAAGGTCTGTTGTGGCTTATAATTTCGTTATCTAAGTATTTGGGTTGAAGATGTCCTATGACCGCGCAAACCTTACAAAAATTATATTCATTGCGTCTTTTTAGCACTGTTTACACACTTCTCAATACTATTAAGATTAATAAACGTTCAAAGGATTTTTTTTTTAAATATTTAAAATGTCTACACAGAAAAAAACCACACAAAAGGCAAGTTCAGTTATTTTTTATATTTTCAAAGTAAAAATGCTAACGAAGTAAATTTAATTAATACCAATTGTCCCCAGCGACTCCTAAGCAAAAATCTCAACGGCCCTTATGTTTACTTAGGACTTTGGAGTATTTAATCGCCTTATTATTTTTTATTTTTGTTCTTTTTTTTTCTGTTAGCAGTACAAGTAAATTAGATTCGGGTATAAGTTTTTTTTTTGTATAGGATTTCATTCGTTAGTAAAATTAAAATAGGCTGTCAATATTTTAAATGTTATATTTATAACTAGGGAACCGGCCTCGCTATTGTATACGATCGCTCTGTTTCGGCATTTAAAACCTCTGATTACTTCTAGAATATTCATTTTAATAATATACTGTAATTTACATTAAAAGTGGCATTTAATATTTATATAATGTTTTTATTTTAATAAACACTAATACTGTATTGCTAAAAATAGTTTCCTAATCCATTATTTTCAGTAATATTTTATTTGTGGGAGGACCATGTTCTTGACATATATATAATAATAAACATGATTATTGCAAATTATCCTTAGGAAATACATACATATCATCACGCCATATACCCTGCAGGGTAGGCAGAGAGAACAGAGTGCCAGAGAACTCTATCCTTGCATACTTCACTCGCTGCCTCAATATTCATAATTCTCTTCATACACGCGCGGCGGTTTCGGAGACTCTTGACTCCACCTTCCTTCAATACGTAACCAAGATTGGTTACGTATTGAAGACAGACCAGATGGTCTAGGTAGGTTTGTCTCGGTCTGCTCCGGTACCTACATCCTTCCACTTTTGCATTGTATATCTTCTTCAAGTAGGCCCTGACGTCATCACGTTAACATCAATAGTAGGCGTGGCCTATTAGCCTTCTGTCGTCGCTGCCGGTGTTCGTACGGTGCATAAAATTATATTTTTGGTGTATTTTTATGTTATTACGAAGAAAACCATGAAGTGTTGTGTTTTATCATGTAAAAACTACTCCAATAAACGTACAGATGCTATGGAAAGAATCACATTCCATTCGTAAGTATATTTATTCATAATTTATCAAAATAATTTCTAGAAAGTTCTTTTGACGATATCATGTTCAGAAATAATTTTACTCAACGTTAGATGGCACCACTTTGCGTAATAGGACCTAGAACAATAAAAGCACATACAGTTCAAACTACTAAGATTATTGTAATAAATAATAACCATGAGTATTAAAGTTTATACCCAAAGCCTTTTACCTCGACAAAAATATGAGTTTTATATGTAGTTAATAATTATTTTGTAAGCAATACGCCAGCTGTCGTTAACTATGAAGAACTATAAAAGTGCCAAAAATCCAGGGTCGTAATTAGAATATAATTATAACATTCGGATTTTTCATCAAAGAAAAATATTTTTTCAATACTTTAAATGAACCTATTGTAATTAAACTGTAAATTTTGTATGTTTTAGAATACCGTCCAATGACGTTGCTAAGAAGCAATGGATTTTTTAAAAATTAATAGAAAAAACTGGACTCCTACGAAATATATAACGATTTGTTCTTCTCATTTTAACAATGAAGATTTAAAGGACTGTACTGCAGCTAATGGAAACCACTTCAAACAAGCTTTTTATATTTTAAATTGTTTTATATTTAGGTATGTATTAAACTAACACTGTAAAAGTAATAAATATTTTTTGCAATAGAAAAAGGTTTTTCTTTGTTACAGTATTTAGGGCAAGACTAGGTATAGCTCAAGAAATATATGATCCAAACGAGTATTTCATTTTTATTATTGGCACCAATGTCACCCTTTCTTCTTTATTTATTAATAATGTAATTGCACTCGATGCAATTTCTTGATAAGATTAAAGAGGTTGAGCACGTCACAAAAATATTTAAAATGGTGGTGGCATCCAAGACCGGGTCTTCAAGTTACCTTTGGTACGGCTAATCTTCTGAGTTTATCAGAATGACAGTAAAGAAAAGATGGATTTTTCATAAAATATTAACATTATGAACAATGCTGACAAGCCTTACAAAGAAATTTGCGGTTAAAACAGTAGTCATTCACCTATCCGCTATGCAGAATTATTTGATTATAAACATTTGTATTTGAATAGAGCAAACAGCTAATAAGATTTGTTTGTATCTTTGAAATAAAAAAAAATTAGCACTCCTTGATATAGGTAAATTCTGAGTACATCCCTGTTACACCATACACTTATTGACATCTAATGCAAGATAGCTCAACTGCATACAATATACGAAATTAGTAGTTGTGCTAATAGCCGGTAGATGGACATAAAGGAGGGAGTGAGACAAGTACTATTACTTGTCTCACTTTCTCCATTAGCAGCGTTCCCCTCACTCCCTGTAAATGACACGCATTGTTTCATAGAAAATATTCATTGCAATAGCTCCTCTTTGTATTTGCTCCGTGTCTTAACCAGACGTTCGTTCGGCATTCTTGCCACATGTCCGAACCATCGGAGCATTCCCTTTCGCATCTTTACACCAAAACTCTCTTTCATACCTACTCGCTCTCTTACGTCGTCGTTACGAATGCGATCGGTCAGCCTAACTCCAAAGATTTTCCGTAGAGATCGCATTTCGACCGCATTAATTTTACTATGCTGCTGATGCTCTCTCCTCCTCCGGATGCCGTAGTGTACGGATGTGTGCACAATACATTTTGCTGTAATTTTTATACGAATAATATTAAATAAATAGTTTCGCAAAAATACAAGTGGATACCAGGAGCACATACGCTACGCGCATGTTGATTATACGACGGTTGGAACAGGACATATCATAAACAGAACGAGATAGTTACAACTTATAAGATACACCTGTTTGCCCCACCTAATGCGATATAGGACGCCGCCCTCAAGCACGAGTAAGCAAAATTGTTTATACTATTGGTTAATGCTTCGGGATTTGCACAACTTCTCTTCGGCAACTGCAACACCCACCAACCAATCCGTTCGGCGCATACGCAGCTGGCAATATAATATTAACTCGACGTGAATAACAAACGGGATTTTATTTAATAATTGCTTTGTTTACCTATCACTAATGTCTCTTAAGCGTACTCCGCCGAACTTATTGCATAGGCAGAATCTGGTACCGACGCCGGTTATATCTTACGGATCTGACCCTCAATTACATGTGTCTTCGCATGACTCCGTACCAGTGGAACACGGTGAAAATACCACTCGTAGATTAAAACGGAGACTTCTTGACGAATATGATGAATGCTTGGAAATCACATCCATGGCCGATCAGATGAAGGCGATGTTTGCTTCTTTCGAAACTAAACAGAACTCTAAGTTGGAGAGGCTTATGGAGTCTGTACTTACTATTAAAGATCAGAACACTGAAATACAAAAAAGTGTTGACTTCTTATCCTGCAGGTATGATGATGTTATAGAGAAAATGACTGAACTAGAACAAAAGAACAAAGCTTATGAGCGCAAAATTGAACTGCTCGAGAGCAAGATTGAGCAATTGGAGCGAAACTCTCGCACATCATCCGTCGAGATCAGAAACATACCCAAACAACCTAACGAAAATAAAATTATTTTAAACTCATTGGTTAAGAGTGTTGGCGAGTTAATTGAACACCCTATATCAGATTCCGATATTCAGGATATCTATCGCTTAAAAACTAAAAGCCAGTCTAGCGACCACATAATTGTAAATTTTACAACTACTTTGTGTAAGGATAGCCTAATCAAGCAATGCAGACACTTCAATAAGACTAAGGATAGTAAACTCAATACCACTCACCTCCAGTTACCGGGACCACCTAAACCTATTTTTATCGACGAGTCATTAACAAGCCTTGGAAGAAGACTGGCATTCCTGGCTAGGCAGTTTGTAAAGGAACATAAATGCCACAGCACTTGGACGTCGTACGGTAAAATATTTATAAAAATGTCACAATATTCCACACCACTACGTATAGATTGTGAACAAGATTTACAAAAAACTTTGCCTAAATGACTATCGCCTGTCAAATTTTTATTATTTATGTCATATAATATTGTTTTTTCGTATGTTACCATTATAATAACGAATCATACACTTCTACTCACATGCAAGTATATTATTACCATTTTCATACAATCGCATAACATACACAATATTCACTTAATTATGATACACTCACACAACAAATACTACTCACTATTCCTATATACCTATATTATACAGCTTTCACCCGCCGCTACTCAGTATATATTCTATGACCACTGTTATAAATCCTTATATATTTTTTGTAGAATAACTTATACATTCACCCACTTATCATATCCATATCACATTCGATAATGTTAATATAATAAATGGTTTTCTAGACCATTTGAATGTTGCTCATGCGTCCACATGCAAAATAGACGATTGCCCTAAATTACTAAACAACTCCCAGCCCGCCTTAAAAATCATCCACCAAAATATTCGCAGTATAAACTGCAATATGCCAGGCTTTTTAACACTCCTTGAAAGATCTAATACCGATTGGGATGTGATAGTGCTTACCGAGTGTTGGCTTCGTCACTCTGAGTATATACCCCAAATAGATGGTTATAATTTTATTCAAAGTCAAAATAACTTAACTCAAAATGAAGGTGTAACAGTTTATTTCAAAAAAACTATGCAAATAACAATATTAAATTCTGTTTTGCAAGATGCAAATTGTGTAACAATTAAATTAGACCATAATACAATCGTAGTTACAATATATAGACCACCGGGATATAAAAATATTCAACCATTTATAGAGTCTCTAGAGGTGTTACTCAGTAGTATGAGATCACCTAATATCATTATTATAGGAGATATTAATGTGGACATAATGCCAAACAGTAAAGACCCCAACTGTTCAATTTACTTAAATTTACTTGCTTCGCATAGCTTATTACCTGCCCATCAACTACCCACACATGGCAGAACTTGCTTAGATCATATTATGCTTAAAACCACACTCCCAGCCTCTTGCTATGTTGCTGAGGCATCAATAACTGATCATGACTGTATCCTTATCGCATTACAGTACGATATTCAACAAAAAAAGGCATACTGCATTAAAAAAATAGACTACGATGCCCTTGACATAGATATGAATAATATTTGTTTAAATAATATATATAATTCAACTGACGCTAACGTGGGTACTAATTTACTTATATCTACATTAACTTCAGCGATTCAACGTAATACCCGAACTGTCACTGTACCAAATCGCAGGCGTATAAAAAAACCCTGGATAACTGCTGGCCTATTGAAATCCATGAAAAATAGAGACAAATTACACTTGAAATGTAAAAAAGACCCGCATGATAACGCTATTAAAGCCATATATATAAAGTATAGGAATTTTTGTAATTGGCTATTGAAAAAATTAAAAAGAGACTATGAAAAAGATTTATTAAATAATGCATCAAGAACTAATAATAAGACTTTGTGGGAAACAATAAATAAAATTACACGCTCTAAAAATAAAACCAACCCAGTTACAGATTTAATATCTTCTGTAGACCCAATTTCTTCAGTTAATGATATAAATCATTTTTTTGAAACTGTTGGTCAAAATTTAGCTGAAAAAAATGGGATTTGTAATTTACCCAAAGTGTCATATGTTGGTCATCTGTCGTCTTTCGCCCTCACTGCAGTCACCGAAACAGAGGTCTCTAACTACATACTAGGTCTGAAGAAAATATATTCAGCTGGAAGAGATGATATCTCAGGTGTATTTTTAAAACGGTATCACAGTGTACTAGTACCTCCATTAACATATATTTTTAACCTCATGTTTACTACAGGAGCTTTTCCTAAGGAATTTAAACTTGCCGAGGTAATCCCCATCTATAAGAGTGGCGACAGAGACTGTATCAATAACTATAGACCTATTTCTATTCTACCTACCATTTCCAAAATAGTTGAGAAGCTTTTAAATAAACGTTTAATTCACTATCTTGAGACTAATAACCTTCTGTCTACACTTCAATTTGGTTTTAGAGCTAAACCTTCAACTAATGACGCTGTTCATGAATTAACGGATCACATAGTGAAAAAATTAGACAAAAAGAAAAAAGTAGTAGTTATTTTCCTGGACTTAGCAAAGGCCTTCGATGCAGTCTCCATCCCACTCTTACTAGTTAAACTGGAAAAACTAGGTATTCGCGGCACCCAACTCCAATTATTCACGAATTACCTTACCAATAGATGTCAGCGGGTAAAAGTCGGGGAAATCATTAGTGATGACTTACCTATTACCTACGGCGTCCCTCAAGGGAGCGTCCTGGGTTCCACGCTCTTCCTCACCTATATAAATGAGTTATGTAACCTCCAACTAAGCAATGGCAAAATAATAACCTTTGCTGATGACACTGCTTTGGTCTTTCATGGAGATACTTGGGATGATACTTATGCCTTTGCTCAAATGGGTTTTAATATTGTATGCTCATGGCTAAAAGATAATGGACTAACGCTTAATGCCACTAAAACTAAATTTATGCCTTTCGCTATTAAATCTACTCCATCTGACTTATTTAACAGCTACCGTATTATAGCTCACTCTTGTTTACCAAATCAACCTCATAACCTTTGTACCTGTGATACTATAGAAAGTACCTCCTATATTAAATATTTAGGTATTGTGATCGGCAGCACTTTAAGCTTCAATCATCATATAGAACTTTTATCATCAAGAATACGTAAGTTGTTATATATTTTTAAAAATTTAAGCCACGTTGCGGATAGACAGGTTATCAGAACGGTTTACATGTCTTTATGCCAACCCATTTTATCATACTGCATTTCGGCATGGGATGGCGCTTGTAAAACTAGCTTAATAAAAATAGAAAGAGCGCAAAGGGCAATTCTTAAGGTAAGTCTTTCTTTGCCTTATTTATACCCTACAAGAGATTTATACCAACTCGCGAATGTACTGACCGTAAGGCAACTATATGTCCTAAGTACTATATTAAAGCAACACTCCTTACTCCCGTATGACATTCTGCGTACAAAAAAGCGACAGAAATATAAGGTTTTCTCTTTAATTGGAAATCGGTATTCTACAGCTTTCTCTGGTAAATTCTTTGAGTTCCTGGGAAAGTACTTATACAATAGGGTTAATGAAAAAATACACATTTACTCTCTCAATAAACATCATTGTAAAAAGACCTTAACATGTTGGCTGAAAACTCTTAATTATGAGGAAACTGAAGACTTGATACACGTCCTAACATAGGTATAGAATATATTATACACACACACACACACACGCACACACACACACACACACACACACACATACATATACACACACACACATACATACACACACACACACACACACACACACACACACACACACACACACACACACACACACACACATACATACATACATACACACACACAAGATACACACAGCATTCACACATATACACCTACACACCCACACCACAGATACAAAAGTACACAAATTAATTTAAGTAAATTAGAATATATTGTATAAAAACAAAAAAAAAAAAAAAAAAAAAAAGTGGAATTAACTAAACACCAACTCATCTGGAGTTAGGAGAGGCTGGTAATCTGTCATACAGGTCGTCCTAGTACAGATGCCAGTCTCTCACATAGATACGAACAATTCTTATGTTAATTATCCTAGATTAAGATCCATTTGTTACTTTTCTGTGTGAGAGAGAAATAAAAAGCTATTATTAAAGCTATTATTACTATCATGCTCTTTTCTGCATACCCAACTCTCGCTGCCATAGAGTAATGTTGCGACAAGCACTGCGTTATGTATTGCTACACGTGCCTTCTGGCTGAGGTGGCGCCTACCGAGAAGATGTCCCAACGTTACGTTTACTCTATTTCCCGCATTCACTCTTCGCTTTATATTAGTAGTGTACCTTCCATTTCGACTAAATCCACATCCAAGATACTCAAAATCCTTAGGAGATGTATGTATATCTATATATATATATATATATATATATATATATATATATATATATATATATATATATATATATATATATATATATATATATATATATAACTCAAAGATGACTGACTGACATAGTGATCTATCAACGCACAGCCTAAACCACTGGACGGATCGGGCTGAAATTTGGCATGCAGGTAGATGTTATGACGTAGGCATCCGCTAAGAATTTTAAACCGATCGGGCTAAGACTTTGCATGCATAAAGCTACTATGACGTAGGCATCCCCTAAGAAAGGATTTTGAGATGCAGGCTATATAATATTAGTAACTTTTCAGTTTAAAATATACGAATTTCTGTATGCTAACGCCATATACATTGAGTTATTTTGGAGAGAAATTTGAATTAACCATTTTTGTGCATAGTGCATAGATAATATATCTAGCGGATTATATTTAACGACTAGCCTTTGCCCACGGCTTCGCTCAAGTATTATTAAAGTAAAGTAAGTAAGCTTCAAGTATTATTATTAAATAGGTATAGTTTTTGCGCCTTTACTTTTGTTTAGCGTGTGTAAAAAATTAGGATTATTTTTTTAATTTTTGAGCTGTGCGTTGATAGATCACTATGTCAGTCATACTATCATATGTCAGATAAGTTTTCGTTTGTTTTAAGTATAGGTTTTGTCGGTTAGACTTTTTTAAAATGGCTAAAGAAAGTCTGTACGTTAATGGAGAAGTTGAAGAATGTACTGTCGTCCCTATTGTTGGTGACGGTGCATGTTTGTTTCGTGCTCTCTCTTATTTAATGTACGGAACACAAGATAGAGCGATGGAGGTGCGTTCAAAAATAGTCAGATATGTGGTTAATGACTGGAGCAAGTTTTCAATTATGACCCACGACAGGAATGGTGATAACTACGTAACATCTGACGAATATTTTGCTGATATGATTAAAAATGCTAGTTATGGCGGATTTTGTGAGTTAAAAGCAGCAGGATTAATATTCCCATTTAAGTTTGAAGTTTATAGCAACGGTATCATATATACGGAATCTGGATATAACGACTATCCGGCAAGGGGATTACGATTCAGCCAAGATTTGTCCAGTGGGGATTTTGATGACTATCTTCCCATAGCAGCACAGAAAATTACTCGGCATCATATGAAGGTAGCTGTAGAAGAACATGATTTTGGAATTGATACACCTTCGCAACTTAAAGTTGATAAGGGTTGTCAGGAGGTACCTGTTTTAGAGCGTGAACATTCACCTATGGTATCTTCAATAAATTATGATGAAAATTTAATAAAAAGTTTATTGTCCTAATCTGAATCTGTGACATTAATAGAAAAAAAGAAAAATAAATGTAGGGCAAGCTTTACTAATTACACATGAAAAAATCAATTAAAAAAGGCACAAAAAAAATATGGACAGACTCTACCTCTACGTAAAGCTGTGTCTGAATATAAGATAAAAAATTGTCTATGCGTTTGTGCACGCTAATCTCAGAAACGGCTTATCCGATTTAGACGCGGTTTTCGCTAATGTATTGTGGTAAGCTCCACTTAACATTTAGACTTTATTTCATGTCAATGGGTTTATAAATAAAAAAGTTATGTCAATTTAAAAAAATGTTTGGAGAAAAAATCTTTATCGATTCTTTTCAAATTGCGTACAAATTATCTTCAGTAAAAATAAAGAAACACGTGTTTGAGCATTTCTTAATTTTCACCCTCTGGAGGTGTAAATTAGGCCTGGGAAACGGGTTGGACGACTCATTAAGTTATTCGCGCGAAGCTGATATTATTGAAGCTGACAACTTGAAATTTTGACAGTGGTTTCTTTCTATAACGTAGAGATTTACTAAGAAAGGATTTTACGAAATTGCACCCCTAAGGGGGTAAAACAGAGTGGCAAAGTTTGTATGGGGAGAAAAAATCTTTATTGATTCTTTACAAATTACGAGTCGAATCAAACATTCTATGGTAATATCCGGCATTTGTCAATTTTCACCCTCCGGTTGTGTAAATTAGGCCTGTGAAACGGGTTGAACGACTAATTACCGCCAAACCGAAACTATTAAAACTAGAAACATTAAATTTTGACGCACGTTTCTTTTCATGACATAGAGATTCAATATGAAAGGATTTTATGAATTCCGCCAAAGTGGCAAGTGGTAGCGTGTATGGAGAGATTTCTTTATCGATTCTTTTCAAATTACGTACAATGTTCTTCGGTAAAAATAAATAACCACGTGTTTCTCTCTCCCTCTCCATCAACCCTGCACCAGTGCCGTCGTGGCGACCAGTGCCAGCGTGAGAGCTCACACGATACACATAGTAAACGGCAATAGGTTCATGCCTAAGGGTTTAAGATACAGGTTAAATTTAGCTTCAAAAATGTTCACTCTATAACTCAAATAATAAATCATATCTAACGAGGTCGCAACTCTGCTGGTGAAACAAAACAGTCAAATAAAGGGTGGCGATAATTATATTTTTATCCCATGGTCATACCGTAAATAGTATATTAATGGCAATATAATTTTTAGAATGAATAGAACTTTAAACCACCTTTTTCTTTAGTGACCGGCTATGGTATATAGACACACGCGCGCCGTACACGTACATCTACGTTGTGCGGTCGGGTACCGCAACCGGGTATCATCTCGAGTCGAAGCCCTCATGCCGTGAACCTCAATACAGGTACTCACGCTTGCGCCGCCCAAAGCACCGACGGTAGAGCATGTCAACCTAGAGTATTTTCTCTCGGTTCCACCCTATTGCCTAATTCCGTAAGACAACTAACTCGCAGAAGTCAGCGACCGCATCCCAGTTTCTGACGCTGTTGATTATCGTCCTAGCGACAAACCTTCAACACCTTGCATTGCTTTTTCTATTTAACTTTGTCAGAGATGACTTCTGCGTGGACGAAGTCACGAGCAAAAGCTAGTATATAATATATATAGGTAAATAGATTCTTTAACGCGCGGTGTCGCGGTGTCACGAAGGGGCCAGGGGGCGAGGTACCGCAGCGCGCGCGCGCGCAGCTCGCATCGTTTTCACTACAATTGGCTTTCACCCTTCACCGCTGCTACACCTCCTGAGTCTTACCAACGCCTTCACATGGCTTCCCCTTGAAATTCATAAAAACCGGATGAGGAATCACCAGGAGAATGACTAGCAGTTTCTCTTTTTATTTTTTTGTTTTGCGGCGGGCTATGGTGCGGCCCCACCCCGTTAAATCCATCCGGGATAACAGAAAGAACGGCGCACGACACCATAGACACGCCGATATCTAGGCCCTGCGAGGGGGCCACCAAAAGCAGTATTCTCTTTGGTAAACTTTAACTACTATATTCAAGCTGCCTACCAAGCATAGCGATTATGACGTTATTGGCTATTAGAGCAACCCATGTCTACTATTGTGCATCGATAAATAATAATAAATGCATACCTTATCTTTAATACAAAATAAAATATTTAGATAATAAAGAAAGTTTCTTTTTATTCTTAGCACAGCAGTTTAGTTATGATACATGATAAGAGCGCATAAGCATTAAAAATATTTTCCATTCGAAACTTATTTTGCAAACGTTTTATTTTCAATGCTACTGAATGTAGCATTTTATTACAAAAATATTTTTAAATGCTATCAAAAACCATTTTATTTGTTACAAAAGTAGTTTGCAATGTTTTATCTTAATGCAACTTAACATACCTAAAGTTAGATAGTCATGTTACAACGAATTTTGGCAAAACAACAGAACGTATGCGACATAAAAATACCAAGTTAAAAATGTTACAAAAGTTCAAAACTAAGTGTACAATAAATCAAGAATCTGGTACGAAATTTTTAATATTAAACTTGAAATGAAATAACAGAAGAATAATATATTGAAACTGATTAAGGCACAAAGAAAAACAAAGTTAAGTTTTTGTTTGAGTTTAAAAGTCAATAGAAGGGAAATGGTTTAGTTAATATTTCTAGCTTCAATATAGTTAATAAAAGGTGAAATGTTTTTATCTATAGATAATATGAATAAAATTAAAATTTGTTTATAATATAAAATCAGCTTTTTATTGGAATTTATATGATAATATGTACAATGTGTTTACAATAAAAAAACGTTCAAATTACTAAAATTTAGCATTTAATATGCTTAATTATTTATAAAAACCCGATTACGAAGCGAAAAATGATGTCACAGGCAGCACAAATATATATATATATATATATATATATATATATATATATATATATATATATATATTATATATATATAATATATATATATGTATACATATATAAGTATTAGCCTATGCAATGTGTAAACATTGTCGGGTAGATGGCACACGTCACCTTAAATATTTTTTCAACTACCCTCTCTCTATTTTGTGTTTGCTGTTTTTATGCGGGCATTTTTATCTTAATTTTAAAACAATATTGTATATTAGTATTTTTTTTTTTTATGTAATTAGTTTATTTTAATTTAAATATCAGACGAATCAAATACGCGTATAAGCCAACATAGGCTTTTGTCGTATTTATAAGCTAAATGTTAAAGGAATTGTATAAGATTGTTTTTAAATAAATAAAAAAAAAAAAAGACGTAAATATGATACGAAGCACGATTTGAATGTCCTACAATAGTTCACGGTGGTGTAAGAGGCAGCACGATCGGGCCGGACTCCCAATAGGTGCGGGTTCGAATCCCGCTTGTGTCATCATTTTTCGCTTCGTAATCGGGTTTTTATAAATAAAAAAACGTTTTAATCTAATTTAATTTGTTTGTCGTTTTGAAAATCATTGCAATGACTAGATCAATTTTGATGAAATTAACATTGGCAAATAGAGTATGTTATAAAAAATAAAATAGGCTTATTAGTTTAAAAGTTTAAGTTGCACATAAAAGTTAAGTAATAAAACAGTGTACAGGTAATTTAAAATAGGGAACTAATTCTTAAGAACTGTGTGATAGGCTACGAACACTACCAACATATTACAGCTATATTGCTCGTGGATGTTGTAAAAGACGATTAAGAGTTTTATATAGATCAGAGAACATTACATCTGATGGTATCTGGTCAATAATTACATTCTCAAGGATGGTTGATGTCTGGCAGGGGGCTGGTCGCAAAACTAATGCCGATAATTTTTGCAATATGTAGGGTGACAGTGGTACATATTGCGTCCACTCCAAGTAATTTAGATAAAAGCAGCATGATCATGAGGGAGGTAATTACGGGTTGAGAGCCCTCAGCGCTCACCCACAGTCCGGGTAAAGTTATCATAGCCATTTGAGGCTAACAACAAAGAGACTCAAAAAAAAAAAGGAAAGTAATTCCTATTCTTGTTATTTTTTTGACCAAGTTTGGTGATCATCTATTTTTTTTTTAATTTGGCATTTAACATGCTTGATTATTTATAAAAACTTAATTACGAGCAAAAAATTAAAGTCACACATGGAACTCGAACCGAAAAATAGATGGCACACGTCTCCTTTAAAGACGAAAATATTATACGAGGCGAAAATTAAATGTCATACGACAGCTCACGCTGGTGTAAGTGGTAGCACAATTGGAACGAATTTCTAATAGGTGTGGGTTCGAGTCCCATGTTTGACATTCATTATTCGCTCGTAAACAAAGTTTTTATAAATTTTCAACATTAATTATTTTGATTCATCATTCTCCTACTCTTATCCCAATTACCCCAAGGGTCGATACAATATGTACTCTGCTTTCAGCAACTTTTACAATATGTACCAACAGATTGTAAAAGTTATTAGCAATAGTTTTATGACCATCCGCCTGCCAGACGTCAACCCTCCTTGGGAATGTAATTGTTGACCAATTTATTATCTATATTTTTATGTACTATTTTTTTTTATTATTTTGAATATAAAAATTATAAGATCACGTTTTAATAATAGGTCTAATTAAAGTAATTTATTAAGATTTCAATAAACGTGTAAAAACAGTAAGGAAAATTGTAAATGTAACGGGAAAATCAAGGGCAATATTTTAATAAATGTATTAAGATTGAACATGGCAAACTCCGAACAGAAATAAACTTCTAAATTAGTACAAATTACCTAATAAGATAAATTATAATTAGTAAAGTTTTGAATATATATTTATCAACACGGATCTTTTAAAGGTGTTTGTCTACTGACTGCACAGATGGCGTAGTGGTTAAGATACCGACCTTCCGTGCCAGTGCCGTGGGTTCGATTCCCACGCAGGACAATACTTTGTGCGCTCCACAAAGTATGTTCTGAGTCTGGGTGTAATTTGTCTGCGTTAATTGCATGTATGTAAAGTCCCCCGCAATACAAGGATTATTTCCTTAGTGCAGGGAGGTGTCTTATAAAAAAAAAAAAAAAAAAAAAAAAAACTACACCATTTCACAGTAACGGTCCGGCCATGAGTTCAGTCCATAGCTAAATGCGACGGCTAGTGGATTATACTGTGGTCGCGCCCCGCCCAATCGGTCCGGGGGCGACGGGAGAGGCGGTGCGCGACCCCATAGACCCACCATGCAAAACATCTCTCTTCGCCATGCAAGCGAGCCACCGGTAACCAATCTTTGTCTTCGGTGGCCAGAGGTAGCCATACCGTATACATTGAGCACGTCTAAGTAGCGGTTAGTGACTGCATCTGTGGTGGACGTATATATGATATTTTTTTAAAGATCACTTAATATTCCACCACTAAATAATAAAGTTCGAAACGTCAGGCAATTAAATATCAAATATAAATGCGTTAGAAACCGTAAAACTAGTTTTATTTTTAAAAAAATGTGTGTATGTCAGCTCCAATGCACGACTGGAGTTTACTCTTTAAGTACGATTATCAAAACAGGTGCAAAAAATCTCATTTGACTAATAAATAATATATATATATATATATATATATATATATATATATATATATATATATATATATATATATATATATATATATATATTATTTACATTTACTAAAACTGTTCAGTGAAGTATTATCGCACGTCAGAAAGTGAAAGGTGCGCAGAATAGGTTGCGCACCAAGAACGTAACGAGGTCATTTGATTACTAGATTTTACTCCTCAAATTTTTCTCATACCGGGCGCCTTATATGAAAATCGATTCTTAAGGAGTAAACTCCAAAAACTGTTATATTTATGCCCGTAACTTTTTACTTTTTTCTAATATTATAAAACTTATATTATGATTGTTTTGATATCTATATTGGCAGTAGAATTAAAATTTTCGTATTAATAGCTTCTATGTTCATTTACAACAGAATTTCGCACCAAGATTTTCGTTTAAAAATATTTTGTTTAACCAGTGCTTACCGTATCCCGTATCGCTCTGTACCTACCGGTGGCATCACATTAAGTCGCGCATATACATTTGTTCCTGCCGAATTTCATGCCATGCACCGTTCGCGTAATTTGCTCGATAAAAACTGCTCGCGTTGCTATCTAATGCGACTCATGGCGTCATTGAATATTTTAGTACATTTATTCTTATCGTTCACCGCCCCGCACTAAGCTACTGCTGATATCGACGTGGTCGTGGCCAGGCCGAATGGCAATACTAAGAAAGTGTCAGATATAGAAAGAAGTACGAAATAGAACGTCTACGTCAGCTAGAATAAGCATATTGGCATCGACATATATATATTTGCTTATATATTCACGATCAATACATGGCATGCGACAGCGTTGGCTGGTGAGAGACATAGTTTAAAGACAATCTGGAAGATATATTTTTTTTCCTGCACTAAGGAAATATTCCGTGTGGTGACGGAGTAAGAATACTATTCACCACCCCATCTTACCCGTGGGTGATCGTACGAGACGACGTAAGTGATATAAGACGCATATAACATCTATGCGAGAGAAGAAAAACTCGAAACAAAACCCTACACCAACACGTCTGACCAGCGCGGTGTAGTAGGTTAATTTCCCTCCCATTACGGAGGAGGCCCGAGCCCAACAGTGGGAAATTTATGGGCTGTGATGATGGTGATGAAGGAAATATTCCTTATATTGTAGGGGGCTTTACAAACATGCAATGAATGCAGATAAATTACACCTAGACTCAGAATAACACTTTGTGGATCGCACAAAGTATTTTCCTGTGTGGAAATCGAACCCGCGGCACTGGCGCAGAAGGTTGACATCTTAACCACTACGCCATCTGTGCTGTCAATCAACACGTTCACACGTTCAAGACTATTTTTTTTATTTCATACGTTTCTATTACGATATGAACTAATAGTGGTAGGACCATGCTGTTGACAGTTTTCTGTCTACAGTCGCGGGCCGTTACGTCCAGAGTACCACACTCTCGCAGAAGATCGACGTCTGAGTAATGGCAATGCGCTATTTGCGCTTCGTCCGGTGAATGAGAGAGGTGGAAGCCCAATTGGGTTTGGGGATTTTATTAGTAAGCAGCGGCCTAAGCTATACCCTTGGTATTGCAAAGGTCCATGGGTGGCAGCGAGACTTACCATCAGCTGCTTGCTCGTTTGCCACCATAAGCAATAGAAAAAAAAAGGAACGATTTAGTGAGAAGGCTCCTTTAAACAACGCATGGTTATATTGAAGTTTGCGAAATATTCCAATAACACAGATAACACTTTAACTTCTCATCTTAAACCTCTCTCCATCGGCGTTAGAAAATTTACTGATGGTATATAGCGTAATAAGCTTTATGAATTTATATTTGTACTTTTTAAAACGGCACACGAACGCGACTTTCAATGTTCACGCGAATATTATACATTTGAAGCTTGCAGTGAGTGCAAGCTTCAAATGTATAATATATATATATATATATATATATATATATATATATATATATATATATAACAATTTTCTTGAAATTTAGCATGCAGGGCGTTCCAGGGATGACCAATCGATCTAGCTAAGTTTCAATTGTAGAAGATATTGTTTTGTCATATTTTCAGACAATGACAGAATATTATTTTGCGTTGGCTGACAATTATTAAAATATGAAAGCAAATTTTGACGCTCTCTTTAAAACACCTCTATTGGATAATCCAGTAGTCTAATCGAGGCCGGTTCGGATCCTTTTTCTCATTTTTATTACGTTTTGCCTTTTTTTTATTATTATATAATCGATTATTTTTATAATATTTAAATATACATATCTTCAAAACACACTTAAAAGTAAATACCGAGCCGGTCATCCAGATATCATATAATAATATAATACATAGAGACACTGTAATGTTCTTCTTACGTGATACTGAGCTATTTAGTTACAAAAAGCTTTAAATGATTGTATGAATGAATGAGATTAGGTGAGGTTTTGATATTATTAATGGAGGTAACGAAATAATGATCTTTCAAATGGTATTTTTATAGGACTCGCAAGGAATATATAGAAACACAAACGCAGATGGTATGATGGTTAAGAACGTAGCCATTCCTGTGCCAAGGGTTGGATTTCCACGCAGGATTATAATTTATTCAATCTTCAAATTATTATTCTGAGTCTGTGTATAATATACGAGTACACATGCACGGTATATAAAAGTAAATTTATATATCCTTTTCTAAAGTTTTATATCTTATTACGGGGAACTAAACACTCATGTTCTGGCCTTTTTTTTATTGTCTATGATGGCAAACGAGCAAACAGTACCCTTGATGGTAAGTTTTACTGTAGGGACTTTTGACGGGAATTTGAAAACGTCATGTGGTGCTGTTGTATTATATTCGATATCTTAGTGTTTTAACGTGTTATATTAGATAATTTTAATGGCATTTTATGTAATATGAAGCGGCGGAACTACTGGGATGTAGTGAATATCATATAAAAGTGCTTTACAACGTTTTCGTTTTCCATCAAAATTCCCACAAGATACCATTAACAGTGTGACCATTGCACTGTTAATGGTGACAATTTGACTTAAACAATGACTGACCTGAAAGACTAAAAACGTAAAAATATTTATAACTTGACACTGGCACCAATAACTCATATAAGTAGCTGATTGCCAATATATAAGATGAAGAAGTTTTACTGTAGTCCATTGACTTGAACAGTACCATGGTTACAGCTAGGCCGCTGCCTGCAAATTAAAACCCCAATGATAAAAAAGGAAAAACCAAAGAGTTGGATTACCGGCTCTTGCACGACCTTGCGTGCCAGTGCCGTGGGTTCGATACCTACATAAGACAATATTTTGTGCGATCCACAAACAGTGGTTTTGAGTCTAAGTGTAATTTGTCTTCGTTTTATATATATTTGTAAAGTCCCCCACGTTACAAGGATTATTTCGTTAGTGCGAGATGGTGTATTTTAAAAAAAATATTTTTTTTTTTGTCATTATGTTTAGTTAGTTCATTTTTAGTATTTTTTGCGACTATTATAACAACTAGCTAGATAGTGACTTGATATAGTTACATTAAACTGTGTATTTTATTTTTGAATATGACATATAATTGTAATGACGGAGTAAAAATATGGTTATAATCTCTTCATTTCCCTTGTCTGTTATTAGAAATACCTAAAAGACATGAGCAAATAACATCACTGCGGGAAGAGGAAAACAAAACTTTGTCGTTTAAGCATTTAATGTAAACCTCTTACCCATTCATCATAAAGGAAGTCGGGAGATATGTGGATTGAATAAATCACGGATCATACTACGTTTTCTACTCGCATTAATGTTCCTTCCATGTGGTGACGGAGTAAGAATACAATTCACCACCCCCTACCTTATCCGTGGGTGAACGTAAGAAACGACTAAGGGATATAAAAACGCGTATAACATATATGCATAAGAAGGAAAACTCAAAACAAAACCTTATACCAACACGTCTGACCAGCATGGTATATTAGGTCAATTTCCATCCCATTATGGAGGAGGCTCGAGCCCCACAGTGGGACATATATGAGCTGAGAAATATTTGTTTAGTGTCTTATTAATTACAATTTGTTCAAAAGTTGGTGTTAATTAAATTTTATAGATTGATTTCATAGCGTTATATTGCGGTTTTGAAATTGTCGATAACAAATTAGTCTTGCAATGTTTATATTGTTTTACCCAAATAATTATACTGTAGTGGCTAATACGTTGCCAGTTTAAAAAAATAGATCCGCCGGTCAGTCCAACTGGGTTTTTTTTCTCTTTTTCTTTTTTTTTTGGCGGCGGGCTGTTCAGTAATCACAGCGTGCTAAATCCATCTGGGGCGACAAAAGAAGCAGTGCGCGACCCCATAGAACCGCCATCTCTCTTCGCCGAACGAGCGGGACAAGTCTTTGTCTTCGATGGCCCGCTTGCCGGTTTACCCTCACGGGTATCCACTCGAGTTTATGCCGGCATGCTCAGCAGCTTTCGCCGTTGGCGCATCGTCCTCACGCAGTGTGGCCTCGCTCTGGGCGACCAGACTAAACCACCGTCTGGTCACCCTCTGCCTCGACTAGGGCGGTATCAGGTGGAGGTACTCGTAGTAGGAGAAATTGACGTCTGAGTATTGCCAATATGCTGTTGGGCTTCGGTGAGCGAGAGAATTGGAAGCGCAAATTTTTAGGTGGCTTTTGGTTGTTTATCAAAGTTCCTAGTATTGCAAAGATCCATGAGCGGCTCTAACACTTACCATCAGGTGTATAACTTGGTCGTTTTCCACCATAAATAATAAAAAATTAAAAATTTTCAGCAGCCGTAATAATTTTTTGCTTATTTAATTTAAATTATCATATTAAACAACGTAAATAGTAGACCAGTATTTTTTTTCTATATAATCTATTTTAAAAACATCACTGTTGCGATAAATCTACTTACAAGACTGTTGAATGATCATATTGTGAACGGTCCTATGGGTCTTACTATTTTGTAAATTCACTTAACGGCAGAGCATTTCTTGAAAAACATTTGAAAACCTTTTTCCTTGAATAGTTTTTAAGTCTTTCGGACTATATCCGTAATGCGTATTTTGCTTGGGATATATATGCATCTTGTAGAAAAATCCCCAACTGTAATCATTACGTCATTATTTTTTGTTTTCGTGATAGTCGTGAAAAAACCAGCTCAGTGAGCTGCAGACATCAGCAGTACTCAAGACCATCTATTGCCATATATATCCATATATCCATATATATATATTATACATACATATATCCATATATCCATATTATATATATCCATATATATATATATTACCATATATATCCATTTTACTTTTTTTTCAGGCTATGGAGCAACGGTAAGACTGTATGCGACCCTGGGAACTGAGTATCATCGGAAACTTATAACATCAACCTTGTTTGTCAAAATACCAACCAAGTGTGGCGTTAACGTTATTATTAGTATAACAGTAGATAACTATAGACTGATGATTGAAAGAAATAAAATAAATAATGAAAAAAAAGTGATTGCAAAGACAATTTAAAAGTAATGCAATAAAAGGCCGTAAAAAGATTGTGAATAGAAAATAAAATAAAAATAAATGACCTCGGTTTAGCAGAATATATTATTATTATGAGTTAAAAATCTTAAATACGAGAATTAAGTTTACATCAGAACCCAATTGCAAATTATAAAATCCAAAGAAAGTTAATAGGTTCCTTAGCAGTAGGGTAATAAGAAATATTCTTCTTATTTTTAGAAGTGAAAACTTCTTTACCGTCGTGCACTTTTTTTGGGATGGTTAAAAAATGTTAAACTCGCGTCAGGACACGTGACATCATCGAAAATTCGTAAGACGTAGGGAGAGTAGACCGTAGGAGAGGAAGTAATAATATAATATGTGTATAATATAATATATTTAATATGTATATTTATTGTATGTATGTATATATTACACGCATACATACTCCCTGGGGCACACTTTTATTTTTTTTTCATAGGTTTAAGTTTTCACTTCTGTCGGCAGTCCTCGTGATTGCTTTGTGTTTTTTTTTTATGAATAGCAAACTTATAAACAGATCTGTCAGCTCAACATCTAATTTCATACTTGCTATTCGATGGCGATTTTGTTCATTATATTAGAGACATCATGTTCATCTGCAAACTTAAACCTCTAGATGCAAAGCCTGCGCAGATTTCTTAATGTTAAGATACTGTGCCAAATATCGCGCGTAAGATTCCCATACAAGGACTATGATCTATATGATATGACTATGATAAGATGTGTGTTAATCCCGCATTATAATGATTAGTGCCTTAGTGTAGGATATTATCTTTGAAATAAAACAGATTACGAACAAAAGTTACGTAAAAAATTGTATAAAAAAGTATAATAGACATTGAATGGTTGCTGATGATTGATGAAGTTGTTTTTTTTATTGCTTTTAGTGGAAAACGAGCAAGCAGCACACCCGATACCAAGTGCTACTGCCGTCCATGGACCTTTAAAATACCTAGGCCGCTGCCTAACAATACATATCCCAAGCCCACCCAGTTGCACCTCTGGCTCCTACTTCGAGAGTGTGGTACTTACCCAGACGGACCGGCCCGCGACAGCAGACAGAAAATTCTCAACAGCGTGGTCCTAACACTACTAGGTTTGTGGGGCTCATACTCGCTCGCTATTTTACTGTCCACTACATGTACGGGTAGTCGGCAATTGGGAAATAGTCTGCTGCCAGATATGCATATGTAAGTTTTAAAATATATCTAAGTTTGACTGCAATTTCTGCTGGATAAATTACATGCTTCTAAAGTCCACGGATATGGAGACTTATTATTTCGCGTCAATTTGAGTAAGCATTTGAAACCATATCGATGTTCATAGTTTGTGGAAATATCAATCTGTGCGTTGGAAACGATCCAAAAATACTATTATGATGGTTGGGATTGAGCTGAAACAATATGAATGTTAGCAATGGGGATAGAACCAATTGGATTTTTAGATGATAAAAACACTACAATATAATCGTATATATGACAGGTTTATCGTTAGTTCAATGCTGTATTTATCTGTGTTTTCATATAAAAATTATTAACCAATGTTATTAATTAAATCACATGAATAGACCTTTTTTTTTTCATTGCGGAGGGCTATGGATGTCGTCGCGCTCCGCCAAATCGGTCCGGGGCGACGGAAGAGATGGTACGCAACCCCACAGACTCATCGTGTAAGGACTCCTATCTTTGCCGTGCGAGCGGGCCAGCGGTACCCAATCTTTGTCTTCGGTGGCCACATGAATAGACTTTTTTTTTTTTGCCCTGGGCTATGGACGTCGTACCCCGCCAAATCGGTCCGGGGTAACGGGAACATGAATAGACCTGAGCTAACTCCGTCTGATGTCGTCTGGTTTCAAAAGAGAGTTTACGTCAGGTAGGCAGCTAATCATGAACCTAATGCCAAAACTTTTGCAATATATACAATGGAAGGAAGAGTATGAGTATTACGTTGACCTCTAGTAATTAGGATCTTTTTTTTTCGACGGGCTATGGTCCGGTTACATCCCACTAAATCTGTCCTAGGCGATAGATGATAGATGAAGCGGCGCACTACCCCATAGTGGCGTCCCGCAAGGTACCTCTCAACGAGTGGGCTACGGGACAGTAATTGGGAAAAGAGCAGGATGATGATAAATAAGTAAAGGAAATAATCAAAAATCTCAACGTAGCGCAAGGATGAGAATACAGTAGTTGCTACCTTTTAGCTAGATTAGCTGATGTTTCGCAGGGAGAATAGACAACAGTGGTTCCTTATGAAACGAATAATGCCTTATTGAAATCGAAAACCCGCTTGCCGGGACTTTTGGCGGGAATCTAAAACGTCATGTGGTGCTCTTGTATTATATTCGATATTTTAGTGTTTTAACGTGTTATATTAGATATTTTTTATGGTATTTTATGTAATGTGATGTGACTGAACTTCTGAGATGTAGTGAATATCATATAAAAGTGCTTTACAACGTTTTCGTTTTCCATCAAAATTCCCGCAAGATACCATTAACAGTGTGGCCATAGCACTGTTGATGGCGACAATTTGACTTACTGACGGACAATGACTAATCTGAAGACACTAAAAACTTGAAGATAATTATAACTCGACACTGGCAACAATGGCTCATTTAAGTAGTTGATTGCCAATAGATACATAAAAAGAAGAAGAAAGAAGAACCCGCTTGCCAAGCATGTCGATTACAAGTTGTATGACCGAGCTATGAATAGTTCTATATGGAATACCTACCTCCAGCAGTGGAGGGCAAAGAGTAACTAATAAAAGAAAACTATTTATATAGGTAATATATATTTATAAATAGGTAATATTTGTGCAAAATTGCAGTTGCTTTTTCCTTAGTCTTGTCATTCGCATGGCAGACACTATTGTTCCAGCTTTTATCAATCTAAACGACATGTTACGCTGCTTTGGCGGACGCCCAAACAAAAATGCTCCTTTTATTTTGTGTTGAACTGATTTCGTTTTTTTTTTTCTATTTTATAGTATTGTCTGGAATAAGTGTGTCATTCCAGGGTATTTGCGTTGGTATCTTAAATTAAAATGCGAGAGTTGGTTTATTTGTTTACCCTATCACTCTATAATTACTTAAGGAATTATCTTAAAATTTTCTATTTACATAGTTTAGAATGCAGAAAGAGACATATACATTTTTTTGCTAGACGAAAATTACTATTTAGAAGATATAGAAAAGAAACTTTTTGCATATCGTACATCTTATAATGTATATGTGTGTATGTATGTGTATGTATATTATTCGAATACTAGCAAATTCAAATTACTGAAATTTAGCATTTAACATGCTTGTTTATTTGTAAAAACTTGATTACGAGCTAAAAATGATTGTCACACATGGGAAGCTAGCAAATTCAAATTACTGAAATTTAGCATTTAACATACTTGTTTATTTATAAAAACTTGATTACGAGCGAAAAATGATTGTCACACATGGGGTAATAGCAAATTCCTGCGGTTTCGCCCTTGAATTGCTCTTTTCCGTGGTAATACTGGAATAAACATAGCCAGTGTTATTCGGCGATAATGTAGCATTCAAATGGTAAAAGAATTTTAAAAATTGTTTTAGTGGTTTAGGCGTGAAAACGTAACAAACAAACTTACAATTGCATTTGTGCTATTTGTTAGGATTTGCCAGTTAATAATTGATACACACGAGAAATTAATAGATTTTTAATGCAGATATTAATTTTAATATATTTATTTAATTTTGTCACTATAAGACAAAATAATCATCAAAATGGCATCTCAAACATTAAAATAGGTACAGTACAAGTACTTTATTTTCTACAAGCAAATTTGAGTAGTTTCAACCCATAGTTCCCGTTCCTATGAGATTACGAATAAAATATAGCCCTACTACTCGCTAATAATATAGCTTTCCATTCATGAAAAATATTCTAAAAACTATTTAGTTGGTTGAGGTTAAAGCGTAAAAAATAAACAAATAAACTCACATTCGCATTTATAATATTTATTTTAACATAAAATATATTTCATAATTACAAAAAAAAAACGCTAAAAAATAACATAAAGTTATATCTTCATCATCACCATTTCAGCTCATATATGTCCCACTACTGGGCTCGAGCCTCCTTAATAATGGGAGGGAAATTGACCTACTACACCACGCTAGTCTGACGTGTTGGTATAGGGTTTTGTTTCGAGTTTTCCTTCTCTTGCATAGATGTTATATGCGTTTTAAATCCCTTGGTCGTCTCTTACGATCACCCACGCGTAAGATAGGGGGTGGTAAATTGTATTCTTACTCCGTCACCACACGTAAAAAATACTTATATAACCTAACTTATTTATAAAATTATATAACCTAACTTATTTATGTATTTTATTAATAAATTCATCATCATCTCAGCTCATATATGTCCCACTGTTGGGCTCGAGCTTCACACATTATGGGAGGGAAATTGACCAATACCACGCTGGTCAAAAATGTTGGTGTTGGGTTTTCTTTCGAGATTTCCTTCTCTCGCGTCTCTGTTATATGAGTTTTATATACCTTAGTCGCCTCTTATGATCACCCACGGGTAAGATAGGGGGTAGTGACTTGTATTCTTACTCCGTACATACTGAAAGTTAATTAATTATTGTATGATAAATTTTACAAACATGAGATAACCAAAATATTTTCACAAATATCATGACGTTGATTTCTGATGTTTACACGAGTGTTACACATTTGAAATAAAACTACTTTTACGGATTCTATCGCGTTTGTATTTGATTTTTAATTTGCCGACGTTTCGAACAATTTACAGTGATCATGGTCACGGGAGTATTAAGGTGTCTTACGTCCAATATGTCATTGTTATTACAGAAATTTATATCTATCCTATAATATTAAATTTTGACCCACATTTTTAATACAAAATTAATACAAATTCATTGCCAGTACACAAAGAAAATGATTCTATATATAAAAATTTATATTTTTATGATCTGTTATTATTAAAGCATTTAATTTATGATAATTATTATTGTGGCAATTTACAATTTTAGAAAAACTAACAATACTGTGTGTTCAAAACATCTGGAAATTAAAAAGCAA
This sequence comes from Lymantria monacha, assembly GCA_905163515.2. NCBI lineage: Eukaryota > Metazoa > Arthropoda > Insecta > Lepidoptera > Erebidae > Lymantria > Lymantria monacha. The sequence goes on from LR991106.1 coordinate 12,435,888, forward strand.
ATACAAACGCGATGGAATCCATAAAAGTAGTTTTAAAAAAAATCATTACTTTGACTAAAAATTTTAATAGATACCGAAACTGTAGAAGCGAATGAGCAATTAAGCTAAGTGTGTACATTTGCAAAGCGAAAAGCGCCGGATTCTATTTTGCAGTTTCAATTCGCTGAAGTGAAAGAGCCTTTGAAAGATATACTGGTTTACTAGTGAGTCGGTTTCTTTTCTTAACTTGGATGTGTGCCATTTCAGAATCTGATTGATAGGGATTTCTTGATCCATTTAATGCTTTCCAATTTAACCGTTTCTCTTCAATTCTTTAAATTATTTTTAGTAACGAATACAATTTATTTAGATTATTATAAAAAATGCAATTTATTTATTATATTATAAAAAGCTATAATATATAGCTATAAAAAGCGTGAATGTGAGCCAAACCAAAATAATGGTTTTTGAAAGAGATGAAGCCAGAACAGATGTAAGAGTAACAATAGGTAATGATGTACTGGAGGAAGTGGATGAATTTGTATATCTTGGATGTGGATTTAGCCGAGATGGAAGGTACACCACTGATATAGAGCGAAGAGTGAATGCGAGAAATAGAGTGAACGGAGCGTTGGGGCAACTTCTCGGCAGCCACCACCTCAGCCAGAAGGCACGTGTAGCAATACATAAGGCAGTCCTAACATTACTGTATATAAGCTTGTCCCAACATTACTGTATGGAAGCGAGAGTTGGGTATGCAGAAAAGAGTATGAAAGTAAAATTAATGCGGTCGAAATGCGATCTCTGCGGCAAATTCTGACCGACCGCATTCGTAACGACGACGTAAGAAAGCGAGTAGGTATGAAAGAGAGTATTGGTGTAAAGATGCGAAAGGGAATGCTCCGATGGTTTGGACATGTGGAAAGAATGCCGAACGAAAGTTTGGTTAAGAAGATATACAATGCGAAAGTGGAAGGATGTAGGTACCGAGGGAGACCTAGACTAACCTACCTAGACCAGATCGGTCATGTATTGAAGGAAGGTGGAGTCAAGAGTCTCCGAAACCGGCGAGCGTGTATGAAGAGAATTATGAATGTTGAGGAAGCGAGTGAAGTATGCAAAGATAGAGTTCTCTAGCACTCTGTTCTCTCTGCCTACCCTGCAAGGGATGTGGCGTGATGATATGTATGTATGTAAAAAGCTATCCATGCCTATCCAGATAGGGGGTGGTGAATTGTATTCTTACTCCGTCACCACACAAACTATACATATTCAGATCATAATACAATGACCTCGGCTATATATACAACTTTCATTGATTTATAAGCATAGAGACAAACAACAAGTACTTAAACATGTGTTATTAAAACTACTAGCCATTCCGACCATTTTATTGGTCTGTCTACAACAACGTTACGGCCCATAAAGTTGAAAGACAGCAATAATACATCGAATCGAAAGTTGTGAATGAATAATTTAGAACGAAAGAACGAATGAGCTATTCTGTTCACGTCATCTTGAATATTCGTATACGCGAAGCATTTATGGCTGACCTTTCTAATTTATAACCTTGTTGGGACTTTTACATGTATTATCTATACATTTTTTTTAATGCTTATGGTGGCACATGAACAGGCAGCACACCGGATGATAGGTGTTATTGCTCATTGATCTTTACAATATCAGGAGTAACAGCTAGGCCACTGCCTGCCAGGCAAAACCAACCAAGAAAGTTGGGTTACTGCCTTTCTCGCTCACCGAACGAAACGCAATAGCACATTGCCTCTACTCATATGTCGGTTATCTGCGAGAGTGTGGTATTACCACTGACGGACCGGCCCACGTATGTAGCCAAAAAAAAAAGTAAGCAATATGACCCTACCACTAAAAATATAATTCACAAAGGTAATTTTTAATTTATATGAAATTTTTAGCGTAATACTATATAATTTTAATATTTGATATCCCATCCAGAAGATTATTTTATATAATAATAATAATACTAAGAATACCGCATTGTACTATAACTGTATTTTTTTAATGAAAACTGTCTTATATTTAAACAAGTTATCTGGTGGCATTTTATTCCTTTATGTGTATCAGCTAGACTGTACATTTATTATCACAGTTATAAACTAACAAGAAATACATTATACTATTCAAATTTAAAAATCAGAAATCTATCTCTTATATGAGCCAAAGTATAAAAAAAATAACAAATATTTTAAATGTTTTTAATTTTTTTTATAATTTGCGTTAGACTTTTTATTATACATTTTTATACGCATATTCTATGTTAGCATATATTATAAATATGTGACGAATACTGAGTTACTCATTAGAGTAACAAAAAGCTTAACAAAAAGCAAGTTTTACATACTACATTAATACACATACATATATTAATTTTAGTAATGTCATATTTGACATTTTAATAAATAAGAAATATGATTTTTTTAAACATAAATTTGAGATTTTGTTAGCTCAAAGAATGCAATTTTCATTCCTAGTGCTGCCAAATCACAGGACTATATTTGAAATTCTCTCATTTTACTTTTGAGATTAAAGTTGCGCCATTTTGTCGTTTCATAGAATGGATTCACTACCAAATTAATAAGACTACTATATAGACTTACCTATATAATATCTTTTAGTTTTTCAAACTACTAATTATAAGATAGTTTTGTTGAAGAATTAATTATATTCCTTTTTTACCCGACTGCAAAGGAGTGGTATTGTGTTTAACAGTCTATGTATGTATGTATGTTCCTTTGAAGCACTATATATACCAAACGCCTGGGCCGATTTTTATGATTCGCACGTCAATCGATTCCTCTTAATCCAGCGAGTGTCACTAAAGATATGACGTTATTGAAAATTCAATATGGCGACTACTGGACGCCATATTGTGAAAATTAAAAAAAATAAAGTCAACAAACTATATCGAGTGGGGTATCGTTAAATAGGTATTTAAAAATAATTTTTAGTTTTCTCTCAACATTTTTCGATTTTACTAGCCGTTTAGGATCTATATCGATTTAAAGGTTCGTAACAACCTTTCTCACATATAGGTTTTTTAGACAGTAGAAATTTACGATGAAAAGACGAAAAATTCATATAACTGGATGTGGATGGACATATACTGAAGTATCTAGTAGGTATATTGTCCAATATACCATAGGTAGTCCTACCTAAAGTATCTAATGTCTGACGCGGTCGCCCATCCCCAATTTCTAACGATTTAGTACTCAACTTCAGTCGAAAAACTATATATAGTTAGGTACTTACCTACTTATTAATAAATAAGATAAATATAGCTACCTAGGTATTTATAACTAAAAAGTGTAAAATAAAAAAAATGATTAAAAAAATCAAAAAACCCGACTGCGTAAAAAGTCACCAAAACACTACGTACATAATAAAAAAACTGAAAAGAAAAAAACAAGCACTTAGATGTCCGGTGGTCTAGAATTCCATAATATATTATTGAATAAATACTATTGCAGAAAATGAACTATATTTTAATAATAGAACATGACAACTGAACAGTCGGGGTCCATTGAAAAATTAGATTTGCTGTCGAATAAAGGATCCCGACTGTTCAGTTGTCATGTTCTATTATTAAAATATATTTCATTTTCTGCAATAGTATTTATTCAATAATATATTATGGAATTCTAGACCACCGGACATCTAAGTGCTTGTTTTTTTCTTTTCAGTTTTTTTATTATGTACGTAGTGTTTTGGTGACTTTTTACGCAGTCGGGTTTTTTGATTTTTTTATTATTACATTTGGTGAGTTCATTATCGCAGTTGCTATTCTAAAATTTTCAGGAGTATTCAACTGACAATCTTCTATCGTTTCTTAAGACTACTGCAGGGAAATTTAGTAGTTGTAAACTAGGCTCTGGACACTAACAAGCTGAGAAGACGAAGATACTGGCTGGCATGAAAATTCAAAGTATGTTTGTACCCTATACTGAAACTTCTATGATTTAATGAGGCTTTCATTAGGCCAAGTAAATGATAATTATCAAATTATACCGACGTAGATGACTAAATGATTGCACAGAGCGTAGAGTATCGTGAGTTATTTTCCTACGTAGTATTTTTTTATACGATAATTTTTTGAGTTAATTACCCACGTAAAAATTTTTTTATGCCATCAATTTATTAGGGGAAGACTAGTCACATCCCGCTCGATCTACCCAGGATGACGGAGAGGGCGGCGTAAGACCCCATAACCTGCTATACTCGTACCCCCCTACTCCGTGCATACGTGCCTCCGGAACGGTGGCCCGTCCGGCGGGAAACCTTGTCAATTAACCCTTTCGGGTACCATCTTATGCGATCTTACTCGATTGTTTGTCTGCGCGATGAAAGGATTTATGCCTTAAAAAGTATAAAAAAAAAATAGTATTAAATGGATATTTAAACTAGAAGATCTTTATTCAAATTGCAAGTGTAATAAGTGTTACTTATAGAGTACCTAAAAGTGCTTGCAAGAACTAGCGGTATTATCAAATTTATCTCGATGCTCGCATTCAAAATGCCAGTCATTAAATTCGTCTCAGTTTTATGGTTGTATATCGTATTCATATTCCAAAGACAGCACGCGAATACCAATTACGAAGTACTTTACATAACTTTAGTATTATTAGGTATTGAATTAATAAATATACCTATTTAAAGTTTTCTTTTTATTTAGATATCTTAGCAAAAAAATGAAAATTGTTGCTGTGACCAACCCAACAACTTAAGTCATTTCCATTTATCACGTGCTCATGGAACGATAAATAGAAATAATTTTGTATTACTACTTTCTGTAATGCTTGGATTTTCATAGTTCATTAGTTATTTCAACAATAAATGTATGAAGCTTTAATCATTAGACTATTTTTGACGTCGATAGATACAATAGACTATTTGTTGAAAACGATTACGTATTATATACAAGAAAGAAGTAGTTTTGAAATATTAAAGCGCCCGATCATGAGCGAAAAATGATGTCACAAGTGGGATTCGAACCAACACCTACCGTTCACGGTGGTATAAGTGGCAGCACGATTAGGATGGATTTCTATTAGGTGTGGAATCGAATGCCACTAGTGACATCATTTTTCACTCGTAATCGAGTTTTTATAAATAATCAAGCATATTAATTGCTAAATTTCAGTAATTTGAATATTAAAGCGCTATAAAAACATGCTTTCAATAATTACGCGGTTAATTAAAAACCTCAGCGCTGTCAGAATCAGTTAAAGTCAGAGAATAATAAATTCATGAAATTGCATTATTTTTTATTATTATTGTTACATTTCATCGTGTTAAATTTAATTTATGACATTCTGAATGTTTAAAAATTAGACTATCTACAATCTTGTAACTACTAAAATTATTCAACATTAAAAATCCATCGTTGTTAGGGAATTTTTGTTTACTCATTATAATTTCAAGTTATTAATTTCAGATACATCTATATTAATTCGCTGTGTGTGTGCTTGGCAACGAATACTACCAACCCTCACTTTGCTCGTGAATGTCGTAAAAGACGACTAAGAGCTTTATAACGACCTGGGCCAACTCCATCTGATGCCGTTTGGTCAACAATTACATTCCCAAGGAGAGTTGACGTCTGGCAGGCGGCCAGTCATAAAACTATTGCGAATAACTTTTATAATAATATATGTACTATGAAAGAAGAGTACATTTTGTATCGACCCCAAGTAATTGGGATAAGAGTAGGTGAATGACCACATCTATATTAATTACTAGATGACCCGGCACACTTCGTTCCGCCTGACAGTTAATGAATGAGCAGATCACGATTAATTTTAAATTATTAAGTAATTTTCTTTATTATGATAATAAATATGAATATTATATAAATTTAAAACATCAAGTATTTTAATAACGTGCTAGCAAGACAAAGAAGTACGTTGTGTTATACAACATTCTTCTTCATGCACATTGAAAATTATCTAATTGCTGATCTCTGAGATTTGTTCGACGATTTCGCATTATCAACCGAGCCGTTTCACGGGCTGCCTCGCTTTGCTCTTGTAATTAAGAAGCACGAAGTTTGGCCATATTAACGCGGCGGTCTTCCCATGCAATATCTTGTTCTTCTGCCGTGGTTACATTCGTGATGTTTCGAATTCTAATTGCGTTACGGCTTTGTTGTGAAGGATTTCATCTTATTGGTCGCGTCATTGTTGATGACAATATAGACACAACATGATTTATTATAACAATATTCGTAAAAATTCGTAACACTCGCACAAAACGAACACTGGCTGGTCAAATTTAACTTCAACTTTTCGCGGTATTTTCCAAACAAACCATTAAACCACGTAATGACGTGAGCTGTCAGTTGCCTTTTGTTACATAACCAAAGAATAAACGTTTAGAACTGATGTTCTTTTTTTAATATTTTTTTTTGCTTATTAATATCATATTTCAATATCCTATTCCCGACAACAACAAACTTCACTTTTTATGATTTTTATGTTTTGAACATAAAAATCATGAAAAGTGGTCCAGCCGTTCTCGAGTTATAAGTGTTGTAACTAACACAACTTTCTTTTATATATATAGATATCTAATTGTAGCTTATATGAAACGTTTGTACATTTAACATGGCGCCATCACCATCTATTAAATACTTACTTAATCCAGTCAATAGATACCGCCATCTGTTAGAATCGTTTGGAGATAACAGACAATTGTGACTATCAAATAATAGACAAATAATTTGCAATAAAATAATATTGCGACTATAAATTGAGATGGAAACTATCCTATCTTTTAAATTGGATCAAACTACACATGCTGTGAAAATTTGATTGAAATCGGTTAAGTACTTTAGGAGTCCATCGCGGACAAACAACGTGACGCGTAATTTATATATATTAAGAAGATAAAGATATTATTCGTCATTACAAAAAAAAAGCTTTCATAATACTATATCAATTTTAATGTTTGATATGCTATTTTCAAGATTATTTCACCTTAATAATGATGAAAATAAGTTAATATTTAAAAAAAATATATTTTCACTAAGAAACAGTTCATTATCTCATGTATATCAACGAGTAAGAACATAAGTTTATAGAGAAGAAAAACTAGGCGTTGTTAGGTCATAGTTATGTACATAATAGATGTTCAACCAATGGATAAAGTATTCGTAAGGGTGTTGTAAGTTTTATATATTATTCACATTATTCATCTTGTTTTCTTTCTCTTTTTTTTTTTGAATACTTCGCACTAAGTAATATATTCTTGTGTTGCTCAATGCTACAATTAAAGAACACAAATTACATTTACACTCAAAATAATCACTTGTGGGTTGCAAGTATTGACTTTCGAACAAAGCATTGCATCTTTCGTAGATATCGAACTCACAATTTTCGGCACGAAAAGTCAGTGCATACACCACTCCGCCATCTTTATAGGTCATTGATTAATTATCAAATTAAAAAATAAAATACTATTAAGCCATTCACGCTGTCAAATATTCATTCGTATTTCTACGGCTGGATGGTAATCTATACTTATAAAAGAGGTTGTTTATATATAATATATATATATATATACATACATACATATCATCACGCCATATCCCTTGCAGGGTAGGCAGAGAGAACAGAGTGCCAGAGAACTCTATCTCTGCATACTTCACTCGCTTCCTCAACATTCATAATTCTCTTCATACACGCTCGCCGGTTTCGGAGACTCTTGACTCCACCTTCCTTCAGTACATGACCGATCTGGTCTAGGTAGGTTAGTCTCGGTCTCCCTCGGTACCTACATCCTTCCACTTTCGCATTGTATATCTTCTTAACCAGGCGTTCGTTCGGCATTCTTTCCACATGTCCGAACCATCGGAGCATTCCCTTTCGCATCTTTACACCATTACTCTCTTTCATACCTACTCGCTCTCTTACGTCGTCGTTACGAATGCGGTCGGTCAGCCTAACTCCACAGATTTCAGAGATCGCATTTCGACCGCATTAATTTTACTATCATACTCTTTTCTGCATACCCAACTCTCGCTTCCATACAGTAATGTTGGGACAAGCACTGCGTTATGTATTGCTACACGTGCCTTCTGGCTGAGGTGGTGGCTGCCGAGAAGTTGCCCCAACGCTCCGTTCACTCTATTTCCCGCATTCACTCTTCGCTCTATATCAGTGGTGTACCTTCCATCTCGGCTAAATCCACATCCAAGATATACAAATTCATCCACTTGCTCTAGTACATCATTACCTATTGTTACTCTTACATCTGTTCTGGTTTTATCTCTCTATATATATATATATATATATATATATATATGTATATATATATATATGACATCGTTAAACTCAGAACTCTTTCCGGAGTAAGAACCATTCACCACCCCATATCTTACCCGTAGATGATCGTACGAGACGATTAAGGGATATAAAATGCATATAACATCTATGCGAGAGAAGGTAAACTCGAAACAAAACCCTATACCTACACGTCTGACCAGCGCTGTATAGTAAGTTAGTTTCCCTTCCATTAGGAGGCCCGAGTCTAACATTGGGACATTTATGGGCTGTGATGATGATGATGATGATGAAACTCAGAAACTATTTGACTTATCATTATGAAAATTGGTAGAAGTTTTATATTGACCTATGCCCATTCATGTAACTCGCCACCAGGCTGTGATATATCGACTTCTACAAACAAACCAACGGGCTCGGTATGCTAGTTTAATAGATATATTTTGGATTTAATACATATATATATTTTTATATTAGGCCTTCTTATGGATGACGAACTATATTTATTTAATCAGAAATAGTTTCAGACTTATATAAACGGAAATGAATTTTGTTTGGTTAGTTATTGACCATTTGCCCAAAACTGACACCGAATCCAAGACCTAATGATTAGCTATCACATTCCTTTATTATATCAACATGGAAGCTATTAATGAGTGAGATGTATTGTCATTAAAGTTATAAAATAATACCATTCTCTTAATAAAGCTTATTATGGATATAAAAATAATCCTTGGCAGTAAGCCGCCTGTTGTAATGGGGCCCCTAAGCTATGATTCTGCAATTAAGTCGTCTAATAGGTCGATTATTAGCTGTAAAGGACCGTACCGTAATCTCCGTTAAGAATAAACAATTACAACAAATTTGAAGATGTCGCCTTTATTGTCTAGAGTCTATTATCTTTTTTCTGAAAATAATTAAATTATAATCTATTTAATAGTCTTATTATTTGAGGTAATTTAAACTCTTAAGTTTAATTATAATTATAAATTTTAATCATATTTATTCTTAGCATATATAAATATATATATATATATATATATATATATATATATATATATATATATATATATATATAAAACACCACCCTGCACTAAAGAAATAATCCTTGTATTGCGGGGAACTTTACAAACATGTAATTAACGCAGACAAATTACACCCAAACTCAGAACAAATATTATGAATCGGACAAAATATTGTCCTGCGTAAGAATCGGACCCTTGGCACTGGCACCTTACCATTACGCCATCTGTTTAATCAAATTTCTGGCGTTTAAGCGTGTATTTGCAATAATGTATTTAATTTTTAATTTCCCGTAGTTTCAAAAACAATGATTTTATATAAAAAAAAAAATAGATTAAGTTACTTTTTGTTCTGGCAATCAATTTGTATCGAAATGTGGGTCAAAATTTAAATATTATAACTCTAAGGGGTAGATAAGAATCTCTATAATAACCATGACTACTTGAGATATCTCAGTCTTGAAATGAACGTGAACGCTGTTGTGTTCGAAGTATAGAAAAAATAAAATGCAAATATAATCTGTTAAAATAGTTTTATTTCAAAGTTTCTGATGCTGTCTGCGTATATCCCTTAATCGTTTTTTTACTTAACCATGGTTAAGTGAGGTGGCAAACATTGCATTTTTACTATATGACTGTCAATATCATGATTTTTTCTTCTCAATCTCACTGGTTTGTTGTTACTGACGTAGGTCAGTCACATCTTGATTTTTTTATGTTATTCGCATTATATTTGTTCAATAATAATCTTTTAGAATACCTTTAAAAATATCGAAGAGGTGATGATTTTTTATTTAACTCTTTATATCATCTTTTCCATGTACGTATTTCAGTCTATAAACAAACCAAGCAAAAAGAAAGTATCCGATCTTATGCGGCGCTTCTCTGCTATGAAAAATGTTAACTTTTAATAGTGTGGGCGTTCCTGGCGTTATTTCCTGTGCTACTCTTATCATTTATCATCACACCGTTCCTTAATAGTTAACCCCAATAGCTGGTGTTATGTTTTACAATCAGGATTTTGGCAGTCATTCAGCTGGCACCCGAGGTGTTATTTCATCTGTTAAAAACATCTTTCACAAGTTTGCAGTGCAGTGTGTGTGTGTTTGTGTGTGTGTGTGTGTATGTGTTTGTGTATCTGTGTGTGTGTTTGTGCATGTGGATGTGTGTTTGCGCATGTGTGTGTGTGGGTGTGTGTGTTGTGTTGTTTGTGTGTGTGTTTGTGTGTGTGTGTGTGTGTGTGTGTGTGTTTGTGCATGTGTATGTGTATGTGTGTGTTTCTAACGTGGTGTGCGTACTCACATACAGTACAGAGCGAAGGATCATAATACTCCTGTAAGAAGACTTTCTGTCGCTTCATAATTTAAAGTCACTGGTGTTACTTTCAAACTTCCCCTAATATATCACAATATATCACTAAAGAATATATTTATACATCAAACAATATAAAGTCTTACTTGAGAAAATGCCATAACAATATTTGGCAAAAAATTTATATGACTTTTATCTAATGTTATTTTTGTATGATGCTGAGTGCTGATAACATTCCCTGAGGGTACCCATCTTGACTTGTAATTTGAGCACTCCATTAGGCTATAGTCAATCCTTAAATATGTTTGTTCTACTGAAAGGGAGATGGATTGGTTGGTGATTTATATAATAAAAATGGATATAAAAATTTCTTAGGTTGAAATTGGATGAATTTAGTTTAGCTTTTCAATGCAGTGTCTATATATAAATCGAAATTAACAGCTTTATATAATTCACAAATTAACAGCTAATACTGTGGGTCTTTTTCAATCAATATATGTCCGAATATTTGGCTACGAACTCAATGGAATGGAAAGACATTTTCACCTCTTACAGTCATATTATCAATTTACTGTGTGGTAGCGGCTACGAATACTACCAACCCTTACTTTGCTCGTGGGTGTCATAAAAGACGACTAATAGTATCTGATGCCGTTTGGACAACAATTACATTCCCAGGGAGAGTTGACATCAGGCAGGCGGCCGGTCATAAAACTATTGCCAATAACTTTTACAATATGTACTATGAAATAAGAGTACATATTGTATCGACCCCAAGTAATTGTGATAAGAGTAAAAGAATGATGCAAGTCATATTATCAATTACTTAATCATCTTTTAAGACATTGACAGCAAGTGTGATGTGAAACGCAATTATCTTTATCAAATTAGAACAAGCAAAATTAAGGTTACATTTAATCTATATTACTATTGTGGCTTAATAGTGTGGATATTTGTTTGTTACGCTGTTAATCTAGAAAGAATATTGACTATAAAAGATAACACTCCAGTAAATAAGAGCCAAGCAGTAATCATAAAATGTTAGCAAGTCGGTAAAATGTTAGCTACTACGTAAAATTGTTAACCGAATCCCTCGACTTATAATTTTCGTTGTCATATCAACTATTTATACAAATTTGTTTTAACTTTTCACAAAAGTATTTTATGAAGATATTAAAATTGAATGCAGAATAATCTAGAACTATCTATGGTAGGTGGAAAAGACTTTTTCTAATTAAACCAAATGATAATTAACAACCGATCGTATTCGTAACGACGACGTAAGAGAGCGAGTAGATATGAAAGAGAGTATTGGTGTAAAGATGCGATAGGAAATGCTCCGATGGTTCGGACATGTGGAAAGAATGTCGAACGAACGTTTAGTTAAGAAGATATACAATGCGAAAGTGGAAGGATGTAGGTACTGGGGGAGACCAAGACTAACCTACCTAGACCAGATTGGTTACGTACTGAAGGAAAGTGGAGTCAAGTGTCTCTGAAGCTGGCGAGCGTATATGAAGAGAATTATGAATGCTGAGGAAGCGAGGGAATTATGCAAGGATAGAGTTCTCTGGCACTCTGTTCTCTCTGCTTACCCTGCAAGGAATATGGCGTGATGATATGTATGTATGTATAATTAACAATTTACGATTTAATTGCTGTAAAGTTGAACGTGAGATCTCCACGTAGTATCTATTGATCCACTTGGCTATCGCATACTACAAATAAATATATTTACAATAAATTTTCTATTATAAAAGGCAACCCGGTCAAGAAATATAGAATTCCTGTAGTAAACGACAGAGGTGATCACGGGTATAAATGATACCCATTACGTCACCGGCAGCCACCGTGTTTGAGAAATAACCCTTTAGTTGCAGCTGCAGACTGAAGCGGGAAATGTTACAATCGTACACACGGCCAATAATGTTGATGAACATTACTACGAGAACTATTATTAATAACTTAATACAAGTATTTAACTTAGACTGATAATATAGTTTGCTAAATTGACTTAGATTTTACTGTGTTTGTACTTATTTTAATTTTTATTTTTCTAATCTTAATCTTTTTTTTACAATAGGTTTTATTATTTAATTATGAAAATCTACACCCTGCACCAAAAGAATAATCCTTGTATTTTTAAGTCTTTACAAATGCATAATTAACGAACACAAATTACACCAAGATTCAGAAGAACAATTTGTATATAGCACAAAGTTTTGTCTTGCATAGCAATGGAATCTATAACACCGACAGTCTAGCTAAATTAGTAACTATATTAGCAATAAAAGCGAAATTCATTTATTCTCATCAGAATGTTATTAAAGTTGCTGAAGATATTTATGTATTAGAAAGAAAATTTAAAACGAAATCCTATATCAACCCCTTTGATTGGCATATTAAAAAATATATTAATTACCCTTCTATTTTGGAGTAGACTCGAACCTATTAATTTACCGCATATAAGCTGTGATAACGATAATGATAATATCGCAAGTATTTCAAAATTTTCAAATACCACATGTTTTTATGTACCTAATGAATTTTCTTGCAGTTTTAAAGAAATAATCTACCATGACTTTATTAAAGTTTTATATTATTAGTCTATAAGAGACAATCAATGTAGTTTTATATATCTAAATCTTTATAAAATTATAATAAATAATTTGGTGGTGTACTACGTCCGGATTAAGAATAGAACATATCAACAGCCCTTACTTCTTGTAGCAATCGTAAAAATGTCCAATAGAGTGCCAAGGCAGGAGAAGTGCTGTTCTGAAAAACTTACAAGAGCAACTGCGCCAATCTGCCTTCTAAGTATGTTGATGTCCATTATCCTTCAAACAGTGAGGCATGTTAATCCACACGTTAGATTGGATATAGATCCAACCTAACGTGTGGATGGATAACAAAAATATTGATATTTCAACCATACACACATCTGTTAGACCAGGCTAGCTAGTGAACAACACAATTATGGCATACTTACTGCTGATCCAATTTGCACGCGATGTTATAAGATTTAAGTGGCAGTATGTCCCCAAACTATTACGCTATCCCGTTGAAAGGTGTTTGGAATTATTGCTAATGTAAAAATGCATTTGCTCTTTGTTCCTTGTGAGAAAAATAATATAACAGTGTGAATTTACAATTGAAAAAGATTTATTCATATACTTTTGTTAGTTAAGCTGTGTGGTATCAGCTAATAACACTATCAACCCTTACTTTGCTCATGAATGTTATAAAAGACGACTAAGAGGTTTATATTAACCTGGACCAACTACACCTGATGCTGTTTGATCAACAATTGCAGTCCCAAGAAGAGTTGACGTCAGGCAAACGGCCGGTCATAACACTATTGCCAATGACTTTTGCAATAAGAATGAGTACATATTGCGTCGACCAAGTAATTAGGATAAGAGCAGGAGAATGTTGATGATAATGATGATGATGACCACAGTTAGTTAAATTTTACATGGCTTGAATAAATATGTAAGGCAAAAGGTACAAAGGGGTATGCCCATTTATGGTTTCGTTTAGAACATCAACCAAATTATTATCAAATTTTCAATTATCATGTCACCTTTCATACTCGTAATATGAAATCATAATAACGCCGGATATAAATGCTAAACAATAAAAAAGTATATTTACGGTTGTGCCATTTTTTAGTGTACTATTCTGCATAGTTGGCAGTATTTTACATACATACATACATATCATCACGCCATATCCCTTGCAGGGTAGGCAGAGAGAACAGAGTGCCAGAGAACTCTATCTCTGCATACTTCACTCGCTTCCTCAACATTCATAATTCTCTTCATACACGCTCGCCGGTTTCGGAGACTCTTGACTCCACCTTCCTTCAGTACATGACCAATCTGGTCTAGGTAGGTTAGTCTCGGTCTCCCTCGGTACCTACATCCTTCCACTTTCGCATTGTATATCTTCTTAACCAGACGTTCGTTCGGCATTCTTTCCACATGTCCGAACCATCGGAGCATTCCCTTTCGCATCTTTACACCAATACTCTCTTTCATACCTACTCGCTCTCTTACGTCGTCGTTACGAATGCGGTCGGTCAGCCTAACTCCACAGATTTTCCGCAGAGATCGCATTTCGACCGCATTAATTTTACTTTCATACTCTTTTCTGCATACCCAACTCTCGCTTCCATACAGTAATGTTGGGACAAGCACTGCGTTATGTATTGCTATACGTGCCTTCTGGCTGAGGTGGTGGCTGCCGAGAAGTTGCCCCAACGCTCCGTTCACTCTATTTCCCGCATTCACTCTTCGCTCTATATCAGTGGTGTACCTTCCATCTCGGCTAAATCCACATCCAAGATATACAAATTCATCCACTTGCTCTAGTACATCATTACCTATTGTTACTCTTACATCTGTTCTGGCTTCATCTCTTTCAAAGACCATTATTTTGGTTTTGCTCACATTCACGAGTAGCCCCTTTTTCTTACAATCTTCTGTCATTGTGTCGACTAGGGTCTGCTGGTCAGTCGCTGACTGTGTCAGCAGGACTGCATCATCTGCATATAGCAGAGCAGTGACCACTGAGTCGCCCATCTGGACTCCCACATTCATATCGTTCAACCTTTGGAGACATTTATCCAGATATATGATAAACAGCCTGGCTGACAACGCACCCCTGCTTAACGCCGATATTGACGTCAAACCAAGGCGACATTCCATCATCCAGCCGCACAGAGGCTCTACAATCCATGTAACTGGACTGCACAGCCCGTAGCAGTTTACCGTTAATACCATACTCCGGTAAAATGTCCCAAAGTTCCTTTCGTACAACTGTGTCAAATGCTCTCTCCAGATCCACAAAACTGCAGAAAACCCTCTGACCTAGAGCCAGATGCTTCTCCACAATGTTGCGCAGAGAGAACACTTGATCCATGCATCCTCTTCCACTCCTGAAACCTCCTTGTGTCTCACACAGTAAACCATCGGACACCATCCTCATTCTCCTTTCAATAATTTTACCATACACTTTTGCTGCCAAACTGGTCAGGCTTACGGCTCTGTAATTTGCGCAGTCATAACGTGAACCCTTGTTTTTAAACAAAGGCACGATGACTGCGCCATTCCAGTCCCCGGGAACCATTCCCGAGCTCCAACATAAAGTGAGGAGCAACAGGAACGCCTCCCGGACACAGGAGCCACCAAGCTTGATCATCTCGGCAGACACCATATCAATGCCCGCTGCCTTACCATTTTTCAAACTTCTTATCGCCCATTCAACTTCATCCATACTGATGCCATCGGAGGACGCCGTTGTCGAATGTTGATCTACTAAACCACATGCGACACCGGCGCCAATCGTAGCATCCACATACATATCGCCAAAATATTCACTCCATCGGCTTAACACGTCTTGTGTTTGTGTAAGAATGTCTCCACCTTTAGACCTTATTTTATTCATTCTGAAGGCTGACCAACCACCCCGAGACTTCTTTACCTCCCTCCAAAAGAGTTTGGTGTTACCCTCGAAGTTTTTAGTCAGCCTATCTTCTGCACTCATACTTGCTCTATCACGTTTCTCTTTCACTAAGGCCTTGGTGTCATTCTTACATTGCCGATATATTTCTTTCTTCTGGTCAGTCATACTGTCATTCAGATTCAAAGAAGAGACATAGTCCAGCCACGCTTTCTTCTTTTGCTCTACGGAAGCTGCCACTTCCGCATCCCACCATGCATCACCATTGGCAGTATTTTAAAACTGTATTAATCGATTTTAGGATCTGGGTTGGTTTTGCGTTTTTATTTATTGCTACAAATCTATTTTCCTAACCTTAGAATAATGTATATATAATACAGTTAACATATATAGGTTCTAAATAAAATAGATTATAGTAAATTAGTCATAAACATGTTTTATGAACATGAAGTTTCTTTGCTAAGCAATATTTTTGGATGCCAGATATATTGCTACCGGAGACACCATTCTATGGCTACAAGATTCTTAAATGATACTGATCAATCAAAAAAAAAACGATCAAGTCGGCAAACTGTAAATAATAATCTAAGGGGATCCTAGAGGGATCGGCGGCTGGTGGCACACTAAACCTCGGTCCACCAGCCCGCGGTCTCGGCTAGTATGATATCAGACACAGGCAGTCGTGTCCAACATGCCGGCGGCGGTGTGTATCGTCGTAGAGGATTTTCGCTCGTATTCTATATCTTAATATATTAACATATGTTGTTTATTATGTATCTACCTGATTTTTTTTTCTTCTCTAATTATTTATAATGTATTGTATCTAAAAAGAAAGTCTGTTCTTTATAAACATTGTACATAACTGTGGATAACTGTAATAGGTCCTATTAATTAGTAATTTTCATTCTATGTTACATGTATTTGTAACGACTGTTGTTATCCCAAATAAAATAAAATAAAAAATATTATATTAAATAAATATTGATCACATTTTATATAATGTGAAGCGAAGGAACCGCTGAGGCGTACTGATTATAATATAAACAGTTCTTTATCAGTGTTAACAGTTTCAACCAAAATTCCTAGAAGATACTATTAACAGTGGGGCCATAGCGCCGTTGAAGGTGACTATTTAAAATACCAGCAGTGCAGCTAGGCTGCTGCCTACCAACCAAAACTCATCCAGAAATTTGGGCCGACTCTGTCGCTTACCAAACAAAGTGAAACAGCACATTGACACTACTTAGACATAGATGTTTTCAAGAGTATGTTACTACACCGGACGGACCGATTCAGGGCTGTAGACAAAAAATTGTCAACAGTGTTACCCTATAACTCTTAGATCATCTCAGTTCAGCTCATATATGGCCCACTGTTGGGCTCGGACCTTCTCCATAACGGGAAAAAAAATTACCGACTATACCACGCTGGTGAGACGTGTTGGTATAGGGTTTAGTTTCGAGTTTTCCTTCTCTTGCATAGATGTTATATGCGTTTTATATCCCTTAGTCGTCTCTTACGATCACCCACTGGTAAGATAGGTGATAGTGAATTGTATTCTTACTCTGTCACCTCACGGGGGACCCTATAACTACTAAAATTCATTCAAAATGCTTTAATATAACGAATAAATAATATTTTATCTTTATTGATGATATGGAAATATATATATATATATACGTTTACCTCAACCATTTGAGTGGATTTCCCGGAAGGAATAATTTTGTAGCTCTTATTTGCGTGTTATGATTGCATACACATGTAAGAGATATGAGAATATCAAATAATATTTTATTTTTGCCAATGATATTTTCATTTGAAAGAAATAACGTATTTCCATATGGTGAAGAAGTAAGAATATAATGTAGGTAGGAGCTGTGTGGTAGCGGCTACAAATACTACCAACCCTTATTGTGCTCGTGGATGTCGTAAAAGACGACTAAAAGCCTTATGACGTCCTGGGCTAACTCCGTTTGATGCCGTTTGGTCAACAATTACATTCCCAAGGAGGGTTGACGTCAGGTAGGAGGCCGGCATTAAAACTATTGTCAATAACTTGTACAATATATACTATGAAAAAAGAGTACATATTGTATCGACCCCAAGTGATTGGGATAAGAGTAGGAGAATGATGATGGTGAAGAAGTAAAAATACAATAGATCTCTCTTATCCTTACGTATGGTTAAAAGGCCGGGCGGGCCACCGAAATCAAAAATCGAGTACCGGTGATCCGCTCGCACAGCGAAGAGAGAGGAGTTTTACGGTGGGTCTATGGGGTCACGCGCCGCCTTTCCGTCACCCCGGACCGATTCGGCGGGGCGAGACGCATCCATAGTCCACCAAAAAAAAAAAAAGTATGGTTAATAAAAAAATAAAAAAAATAATCACTAAGAGATTCAATATGCGTATAACAAACAAGAGAAGAAAACTCGGATTAAAACTCTGTACCAATATGTCTGACCAGTGTGGTATAGTAAGTGGTATCCCCCCCCCCCCAGTGTGAAAGAGGCTCAAGCCCAGCAGTGGGATGTATATGAACTGAGATGAGGGTGATGATAACCCTTTTTTTCTCCAATTCATCATCATCTCAGTCCATATATGTCCCACTGTAGGGCTGGGCCTCCTCCATAATGGGAGGGTAATTGACCTACTATACCACGCTGATCAGACGTGTTTGTATAAGGTTTTGTTTCGAGTTTTCCTTTTCTCGCATAGGTGTTATATGCGTTTTGTATCCCTTAATCGTCTCGTACGATCACCCACAGGTAAGATAGGGGGTTGTGAATTGTATTCTTACTCTGTCACCACATGGAAAGTCCGATTAGAGATCGTGTAAGAATGTAATTCATCATCAGTCATTACCCTATTACTCTCTCATCGATCATTGGAAAACACCTAAATATAAGCATATAACATCACTACTAGGAAAAGTCTTCGACATATAGTATTTCTAAGCCGCACGAGGATGACGAGAGAAGGAAAATATAATATAATATTGAGTGTAATTTGTCTGGTAGCTAGCTATGTGGTAGCGGCAACGAATACTACCAACCCTTACTTTGCTCGTGGATGTCGTAAAAGACGACTAAGAGCCTTATAACGGTCTGGGCCAACTCCATCTGATGCTGTTTGGTCAGCAATCACATTCTCAAGGAGGGTTGACGTCTGGCAGGCGGCCGGTCATAAAACTATTGCCAATAACTTTTACAATATGTACTATGAAAAAAGAGTACATATTGTATCGAACCCAAGTAATTGGGATAAGAGTAGGAGAATGATGATGAATGATGATTGAGTGTAATTTTGTGTGTGTTTTGCATGTTTATAAAGTCCCTCGCAATACAGGGATTATTTCCTTAGTGCAGAGTAGTGTCCGAAGACGAAGATCAGGTTCCAGTGGCCCGCTTGCACGACAAAGAGAGGCGCGCTTTGCATGGTGGGTCTATGGGGTCACGCGCCGTCTCCTCCATCGCCCCGGACCGATTAAGCGCGGTGAAACCATTCCATAGCCCGCCGCCAAAAAAAATGTCATTCCGTAGCTGTTCGGATTAGAATGCTCGATTTCGCATCACAGCTATGTCTTTTCTTGATGACAGTGTCCAAATTTACCTTCATATTCTAATTCACAAGTTTTCACTGATTGAAAACACTGATAAAACGAGATTTTCTATAAATAGAAACCTATTTATAGCCCCCGAGACCTCTTGCTGACTAAATATCATAGAATTCGCTGGCGGCATTTCCAAAATTCTGAATACATACTATGTAGAAATAAATAAATATAGAAACAAGAATTTCTCATTTAAACATATTAGATATATCGTAAAACATACCATATCCAACCGTCAAACAATAACTGGGTACTAAAAGCTATTGAATAATTGATAATAAATAATAATAAAAAAATATTACCTATAAATCCTTACTAATATTATAAATGCGAAAGTAACTCTGTCTGTCGCTCTTTCACGCCAAAACTACTGAACCGATCTAAATGAAATTTGGTACACATATAGTCTAGAATTTGACAAAGGACATAGGCTACTTTTTAATGCAAAAAAAAAAGGTTGTAAAGGGGGATGAAAAGTTGTAAGGTAGTATCGTCATTATTAAAGCCAGAAGCTTGAAACTTATTTTTAGGCTATTGATTTGATATAAATAAATATGGCATTTAAATTTTGTATAAAGTTACTCTTTAGAGGTAAATTAAAAATAGGGGATGAAAAACTTTAGGAAAGTAACCTTTTACGCGGGTGAAGCCGCGGGCAGAAGCTAGTTGAATATATGTAGTAATCATAGCGACACAGCAGTGAAGAGAAGCTGAGTGTATCTTTCTCGCTAGGGTACACTCGGCGGTCCCGAGTTCACCCGATCGTGCCTTTCACCTCAGAGCGTGACGGATCAGCCTCACTTACAGCCCATGAAAAAAATTGTGTACGGTGTACCAAAAGAAGTTTTCACTTCAAAAAACTTCCAATCGTACGTAGTTTTCTAATCATGTGTAATCGTAGTTCTTGAGATTAGAACGTTCCAACAAAGTACACTGTTGAGTGTTATAATACTAAAATGGATTAGGATTAAGTTCCTTTGACATTGAGATACACGTGGCAGCAAAATATTTCATCAACCCATTTCAAATCCACAAACAAGTACGGGTATTAACTCCTGAGTGACAGCGGGTTATCCTATAGTTTAACTCGATAGCAGACGCGCTTCAAGTACTTTAACCCCTAGGATATATATAGGTACCGAAGACAAAGATCGGGTACCGGTGGTCCGCTCGCACGGCGAAGAGAGAGGATTTTACGGTGGGTCTATGGGATCACGCGCCGCCTTCTCCGCCCACCAAAAAAAAAAAAAAGATAGGTATATATAAATGTTTTTCTTTCTTAATAAACACTATGTAAAACATTAAATTTCCTTCTTAATATTCTTAATAACACTTACTTTAACTACATGCTTTTAGCTACGATAAATTAGCAACAACATTGCAGAACAGCGAATTTATATGGTACTGATTCGCTCGAAAAGTAATCGATTCGCTCAAAAATAATCGCATGGTGGGTTTGGGTGGCTTTCGTATAGCAATGGATTATGTGGCCTGAGTAACCATTGTGTAGTGCGAGTCACTGAGACAGGCTAAACGGTACGCAGCAACACTCACCTGAGAAATACTACGAAAGAAGTAAAATACAATTATTGACAAAATAGTTTATCAAATTGTAAAAGATATTACCCTAACTTGGACTGTAACAAATTTTAACAATCATCTCAGTTTATTTACGTCCCAGTGTTGGGCTCGAGCCTTTTCCGTAATGGAAGGAATATTGACCTACTATACCGCGCTGGTCAGGCTTATTGATATGAGGTTTAGTTTCGAGTTTTTCTTCTCTTGCATAGATATTATATGCATTTTATATGTCTCAGTCGTCTCTTACCCATGGGTAAGATGTGGTGAGGAGGTGGTGAATTGTATTCTTACTCCGTCATCACACGGAAAATATTTTTTTACAAAAGAGTTGCAAAATAACATATTTTGCAACTCTTTTGTAAAAAATATTTTTGTCATCTCCATTCATATATATGTTACTGCACTATTCACAGATTTGCCGTAGAGATCGCATTTCGACCGCATTAATTTTACTTTCATGCTCTTTTCTGCATACCCAACTCTCGTTTCCATATAGTAATGTTGGGACAAGCACTGCGTTATGTATTGCTATACGTGCCTTCTGGCTGAGGTGGTGGCTACCGAGAAGTTGTCCCAACGCATGTACATGCCTCACTTCTGTACTGGGATCTCTTCCACAATAGGAAGAAAATTAGCCTACTATACCACGCTGATCAGGATCAGGGGTTGGTATATGGTTTAATTTCGAGTTTTTTTACTTTCATCTCAGCTCGTATACAAATTAACAGCTCCGATCAGTACAGGACTCTGGAGCATCAATGTAGGACTGATACTCAACTGATAGCTCCACCGCTCTGGTCAAACGGATAAAAACAAGACTGGATATAGGGTTTGTTTTGAGATTTCTTACTATTGCAATGTTATTATCTGTTTGCATCCCCCTCGTGCCACCTCGTGAAAGAGAGGATTAGATCAGTATACTAATTGACATTCGTATTCCGTCGTCACCATTGATAAATAGTTGTATGGCTTAATTATGCTAGTATACCTAATAATGTATAAATATTTATTCATCATCATCATCATCACAGCCCCTAAAGGTCACTGTTGGGCTCGGGCCTCCTCCGTAATGTGAGGGAAATTAACCTACTATACCGCGCTGGTCAGACGTGTTGGCATAGGGTTTTGTTTCGAGTTTTTCTTCTCTCGCATAGATGTTATATGCGTTTTATATCCCTTAGTCGTCTCGTACGATCACCCAGGGGTAAGATATGGGGTGGTGAATAGTATTCTTACTCCGTCACCACGCGGAGAGATATATTTATTATCAAGTATTTATACATTATTCCTTTAAATTTTCAAGCTTTATACATTATTCCTAATATCTTGTGTTAAATAAATGTTGGCAAATTTATTACAGATACCCGTATAGCATTTAAATAAGCACAATATATAAACAAGACTGTTATAGCCAAGTTTTTACAACAAAAGAACAATTTGCGAAGAACAACGGTGAAATTTCACAAAACTTAGAGTTAACAAATAACTTTATACTAATATTTGTACAATAATTTAACGTAAATGGGTAAAAATATCCGTTCAACTAAGTTAAATAGATTTGAATAGTTGAAAATGAAATGTTGTATAAATTTATATTATTTTTCTATCATACATGTATGGTGTGATTTCTTTTCATA
Source organism: Lymantria monacha (assembly GCA_905163515.2). NCBI lineage: Eukaryota > Metazoa > Arthropoda > Insecta > Lepidoptera > Erebidae > Lymantria > Lymantria monacha. The sequence continues at coordinate 12,458,810 of LR991106.1, forward strand.
ATGTGAGTGAAATTGTGATGACGGATCTGTGTGGTAACGGAGTAAGAATACAATTCACCACCCCCATCATCTTACCCATGGGTGATCGTAAGAGACGACTACGGGAATTAAAACGCATATAACATCTATGCAAGAGAAGAAAAACTCGAAACAAAACCCTGTACCAACGCGTCTGACCAGCGTGGTATAGTAGGTTAATTTTTCTTCCATTACGGAAGAGGCCCGAGCTCAACAGTGGGACATATAAGGGCTGTGATGATGATGATGATAATGAGTGAAATTGACTATAGCTTTTCATATGGTGACGAAGTTAATTTACAACAGGATGACCTAATAAAGGTTGTTATGAAAAAATATAAAAATAAATATATAAATGGAATACCTTGCAATCGATGACAGCACCATCTATCCAGCAAATTTTTAACCTAAACCATTCTTGAATCCATCTGAAGTCAGATACAGTACAGTCTGAGGATTAACGGCAGTTTTAGACATTATAACAAGTGAATGCCGCAAGGAGTCTTAATTGTGCTAACTGTTTCGCATAAAAACGTTTCACTGCTAGCCTTGGGGAAAATTGACCTACGATATCACTCTGATCAAACGGATTCGTAAGGTTTCATATCGAATTTGACTTTCCTTGTGTCGATGTCATATGCCGATATAACCTTTAGTAGTATTTTACGACATGGACAAAAAAATGAGTAGTGAATTGTATTCTTACTCCGTCATTAAGACATGTAAATTTTCCTTCTTCCTTTTCGCTGGGCTTAGGCTCAGCAATGGAACGTACGTAAGATGAAAAAAACCTACATAAGCTTCTGGAACTTAGAGCATGGATATATTTAAATATAGACTGAAGGTCTGGTTGTTAGAGCATTAATTTTATTCTATTGCCGAATTTTATTTATTACCCAAAGTATGACATACCCTTTGGTTGCAAATAAAAAAAATGTATTAAGATTTCTATTTATATTGTATACATAAAATGTTATTAAATTCAATTATTATAAATTAGTTTAAGTAAAATAAATATTAAAATAATTAGATCACTGTGAATTAGTATTTAAGTAATGACTTGTAACTGTAATTGATATGGTGTCTGCCGAGATGATCAAGCTTGGTGGCTCTTGTGTCTGGGAGGCGTTCCTGTTGCTCCTCAATTTATGTTGGAGCTCGGGAATGGTTCCCAGGGACTGGAATGGCGCAGTGATCGTGCCTTTGTTTAAAAACAAGGGTTCACGTTATGACTGCGCAAATTACAGAGCCATAAGCTTGACCAGTTTGGCAGCAAAAGTGTATGGAAAAATTATTGAAAAGAGAATGAGGATGGTGTCCGATGGTTTACTGTGTGAGACACAAGGAGGTTTCAGGAGTGGAAGGGGATGCATGGATCAAGTGTTCTCTCTGCGCAACATTGTGGAGAAGCATCTGGCTCTAGGTCAGAGGGTTTTCTGCAGTTTTGTGTATCTGGAGAGAGCATTTGACACGGTTGTACGAACGGAACTTTGGGACATTTTACCGGAGTATGGTATTAGCGGTAAACTGCTACAGGCTGTGCAGTCCAGTTACATGGGCTGTAGAGCCTGTGTGCGGCTGGATGATGGAATGTCGCCTTGGTTTGACGTCAATATCGGCGTTAAGCAGGGGTGCGTTCTGTCAGCCAGGCTGTTTATCATATATCTGGATAAATGTCTCCAAAGGTTGAACGATATGAATGTGGGAGTCCAGATGGGCGACTCAGTGGTCACTGCTCTGCTTTATGCAGATGATGCAGTCCTGCTGGCACAGTCAGCGACTGACCTGCAGACCCTAGTCGACACAATGACAGAAGATTGTAAGAAAAGGGGTCTACGCGTGAATGTGAGCAAAACCAAAATAATGGTCTTTGAAAGAGATAAAACCAGAACAGATGTAAGAGTAACAATAGATAATGATGTACTAGAGCAAGTGGATGAATTTGTATATCTTGGATGTGGATTTAGCCGAGATGGAAGGTACACCACTGATATAGAGCGAAGAGTGAATGCGGGAAATAGAGTGAACGGAGCGTTGTGGCAACTTCTCGGCAGCCACCACCTCAGCCAGAAGGCACGTGTAGCAATACATAACGCACTGCTTGTCCCAACATTACATTACTGTATGGAAGCGAGAGTTGGGTATGCAGAAAAGAGTATGATAGTAAAATTAATGCGGTCGAAATGCGATCTCTGCGGAAAATCTGTGGAGTTAGGCTGACCGACCGCATTCGTAACGACGACGTAAGAGAGCGAGTAGGTATGAAAGAGAGTATTGGTGTAAAGATGCGAAAGGGAATGCTCCGATGGTTCGGACATGTGGAAAGAATGCCGAACGAACGCCTGGTTAAGAAGATATACAATGCGAAAGTGGAAGGATGTAGGTACTGAGGGAGACCGAGACTAACCTACCTAGACCAGATCGGTCATGTACTGAAGGAAGGTGGAGTCAAGAGTCTCCGAAACCGGCGAGCGTGTATGAAGAGAATTATGAATGTTGAGGAAGCGAGTGAAGTATGCAAGGATAGAGTTCTCTGGCACTCTGTTCTCTCTGCCTACCCTGCAAGGGATATGGCGTGATGATATGTATGTATGTATGTATGTACTTGTGACTTTGTTATCAATAAAGAATACAATACGATGGGTGAAAATCTTATTAAAAAATCTTAACTGTGTTTTTAAACAAGTTCTCAAGAGTCTCAAGAGTAACATAAGCCGCTATTTTCTCTCTCAAATAAGTCACACTGATGACAAACGAACTCGAACCTAATGGCTAATATTAAGAGAAGCGAGATTATTATTTTAAGGCAATAAAGTTTCCCATTCAGATGTAAATTTCAACTTGCAATGCCCTTTTGTGTAGCAATGAGTTACGAGGCTTGAATCCTGCACTGTATAAAATACAGGCACTCTTTAAAGTTAAATTTCTATGAAGTTCAGTTAAATATCTTTTCAGAACACAATTGCCTATGTGATAGTATAAGAACGTATCAGCATTATTTTTATTCTCGCAGGCGAAACGATTAAGAGTTTTAAGTAAATAATATGAGCAAAAGAAGGAAATATAACATACAAAACTCTATGATATCATTAGGTCAGCATCGTAAAAAAGGTCAAAATTGTTCACATATCAGCAGAAGCTTGTCCCTTGCAGGGCTACACTGTTGAAAGTTCTCTGTCAACAACCATAGGCCGACCCGTCCGGGGTAGTATCACACTTTAGCAGAAAATCGATATTTAATCAGTGGCAATATGATATTCCACTTCATTCGGTGAGCAAATCGTAAGCTTTACTTTCTGGGTGAGTTTTGGTTCATAAGTAGTAGACTAGTTATATCCCTGGTAGTACAAAAGTCCATGAGGGGAGTAACACTTAGCATCAGATGTACTGTTTATTCATTTGCCATCATAAGCGATAAAACAATAGATTTGTTTTTTAAGTGTTGGAACAGTGACACCTATATTCTTAATCCCGTATCACTTGATTTGTAACACAATTTAGATATTTAAAAAAGAAAAGGTCCCGTAAAAGGGTTAGTTGCGCATTCAGAAGTGGATGCTTAAATTAATTTTATTCTACTAAAATTAAAGCTTTACTGTTGCTACGAAAAGAGTCTTATAAAGTTCTCGGTCATTATAAAATTTCCACTTAATTATGCTAATCTTACGGTGTCTTAGCAAAATTTAAGTGAAGTCTAAAAAATTTTGTCGTCTTTCTACGCTACGGATATTTTAATTCTTATCATAATTATCATTTATTTAACTGTGAATTTTATTCAGTAAGATAACGGAACGACAAATTTAACTTTTAATATAAAATATTTATATACATACATACATATCATCACGCCATATCCCTTGCAGGGTAGACAGAGAGAACAGAGTGCCAGAGAACTCTATCCTCGCATAATTCACTCGCTTCCTCAACATTCATAATTCTCTTCATACACGCCCGCCGGTTTCGAAGACTCTTGACTCTACCTTCCTTCAGTATATGACCGATCTGGTCTAGGTAGGTTAGTCTCGGTCTCCCCCGGTACCTACATCCTTCCACTTTCGCATTATATATCTTCTTAACCAGACGTTCGTTCGGCATTCTTTCCACATGTCCGAACCATCGGAGCATTCCCTTTCGTATCTTTATACCAATACTTTCTTTCATACCTACTCGCTCTCTTACGTCGTCATTACGAATACAATGTATAAAATATTTCATTTCTTTTATAATGTTAAATACATTTAGTTTTACGGATTCTATCGATTTTTAATTTCCCGCCGTTTCGAACACTTTACAGCGTTCAAGGTCACGGGAGGACTAAGGTATCTCATGTCCAATAAGTCATCGTTATTATAGAGATTTATATTTAGCCACTACAGTATCATCATAATCATCTTAGCTCATATATGTCCCACAGTTGAGCTCAAGCCTTCTCCATAATGGGAAGGAAATTGACCTACTATACCAAGCTGGTCAGACGTGTTGGTATAGGGTTTTGTTTCGAGTTTTCATTCTCTTGCATAGATGTCATATGCGGTTTATATCCCTTATTCGTCTGTTACGGTCACCTACGGGTAAAATAGGGAGTGGTGAATTGTATTCTTACTCCTTCACCACACAGAAAACTACTACTATAGTATTAGTTATTGAATTGACCCACGTAACCAATACTGCAATGGATAGGTATAAATCAGCGTATTGTATGCAAAAGTCTATGGGCGGCAGTTACCATCAGTTGTGCTGCTTGCTTTTTGCTACGATCAGCAATAATAAAAAAAGTATTGGGTAAGTAACTTGGCGATTATAGTTGGAGTTTTGAATATTTCAGAAGAGCACTGCTGCGTATCCCTAGTGCTCCCTTAGCCAGTTTTCCTATGGAAATCATAAGGTCTTCCACAAGAAAATAAGACATGGCAATACATTATTTTCATAATCCTACCATTACATGATTTCTAATCATTAATGTTATCACCCAGATGCTCAGGCCAAACCCCAAAATAATCTATACTTCTATAATTAATATTATAAAGCTGAAGAGTTTGTTTGTTTGTTTGAACGCGCTAAACTCAAGAACTACAGGTCCAATTTGAAAAATTCTTTTACTGTTGGATAGCCCATTTATCGAGGAAGGTTTTAGGCTATATATCATCACACTAAGTTTAATAGGAGCAGAACACCAATGAACAATGTCACAAAATCGGGAGTTTTATTTTACTTTTGAGAGGTTCCGCTGCATGCGCTGCGCAAACGGTTAAAGTTTCGTAAAAATCATCTATGTTTTTTGTACGCGTGGAATAGTTACTTTAGGCTAATACTTACTTTAACCCGCGACGTTAAGTAACTATTCCTAGCGGACGAAGTCGCGAGCAGAAGCTGGTATATGTATAAACCTTCTAAAACCACATATCTAAATAACATTTACTAAAATATTGTCCAAGTGTGGTTTCATTTATATGAAAAATATAATTTAGTTTCCATTTCTACATTTTACCGCACATCACAATATTTTTTTAAATGAGTTGAAAAATAGGAGCTTATGCATCGCTCTTTCAGTGATCTACATTTTAAGGAAAATCTTTCATATGCAATGAGAAACTCATACCGGTTGCAAGCAGAACTTTTTTTGTAGCAAAACTGATTTAGTGTATGTAATACATTTTGCATATTCCAACGGAGGCGGCGGCCCGGCACTTTTAACTTCTCTGTTCAAATAACTTTATTTTCGGGTTAACGTTCATTTTAATGGGATTTTTTTTGTAAAAAGTTGGCTGTATTAACTATGTTTGCCCTCGGCGAATTAATTTTATTTTGAAGTTTTTATTGCTACTATATTTAATTTAAAATAATCTGAATTAAGTCTGAATAAAAATGATGTGACAATTTTTATGTCTGTAAAAGTTTTGAATACTGGGGTAAGTCATTGAGCATCAGCATCATACAATGCTTCATTTAATGGAGTCCTGGTTTGGATCATCATCAGTTTCGAGCTCTTTTTACAATAGAAGGCAAATAAACCTAATATACTACGCTGACCAGACTCATTAGTACAAAGTTTTATTTCGGATTTTTCTTCTCTTGCATAAATGTTATGTGCATATATTACAGCCCTTAGTCGTCCTTTACGACACCCATGGCCAAAAAGTGAAATTGTATTTTTACTCCGTCAAAACATGGTTGATCCAGATATTTAATTAATATTGAAGCTTTGGGTTTTAGATCATTTTCCTACTCTTATCCCAATTACTTGGGGTCGATACAATATGTACTCTTCTTTCACAGTACATATTGTAGCAGTTATTGGCAATAGTTTTATGACCGGTCGCCTGCCAGACTTCAATCCTCCTTGGGAATGTAATTGTTGACCAAATGGAATCAGATGGAGTAGGCTCAGGTCGTTATAAAGCTCTTAGTCGTCTTTTACGACATCCACGTGCAAAGTAAGGGTTGGTAGTATTCGTAGCCGCTACCACACAGTAACCACTTTGGGTTTTAGATGTTCATACATTATCATATACAACATTAGTTAGTAGAGCCACGCTGATGATATTTTCTGTCTCCAGATACAAATCAGTATGTACATGGTAGAACCAAAACTCTCGTAGAAAATCTACGTCTGTGTAATAGCAATTTACTATTGCGCATTGTTCGGTAAGCGAGAGAACTAGGGTTAAACCATTACGGTAGGCAATAATTTGGCTGAATCCTTGATATTGCAGAGGTTCTTCTTTTTTGGCAGGCTATGGTCTGGATGCCTGTCCGTTCCAATCGGGGAGACGAAAGTCTTCGTTCGTCATCGCCATTGGGACGACCACTGGTGTTACTTATTGTGGCCGGCTAGTCGATTAGATAGGGTATCTGCTCATCTACCATCGAAGGCAAGTACATCTTCTGATTACATTAGATGACTTAAGTTACTTTATACACCGGCCAATCATTATAATTCCATGTGAATACCTCTGCATTCAACGGTTGCAACTTTTGCTAGCTCGTCAAACCGCTTCCATAGGATTATGTGGTCCATGTGACTAAATAACCTGATAACCCGAAGAATAAACATAATGAAATAGTAAATGATAGGTCTCATATTTAGTCAAACCGAAAACGGTTACTCAATTGTTGATTATGATTCAGACGAGTCAGTATAAATATTTTCCACTAGATAATTTGATAATATTGTAAAAGTTACAGGAAATCGTTTGATACATATGGCACAAAAACGTTCTCACTGGAATATTCGTAGTAAGACTTTTTTTTATTGCTTATGGTGGCAAACGAGCAAGCAGCCTACCTGATGGTAAGTGTCACTGCCACCCATGGACCTTAGCAATACCAAGGGTATAGCTAGACCGCTGCCTACCAATATAAACCGCAAACCCACTCAGTTGGGCTGCCGGCTCTCTCGCTCACCGAACGAAGCGCAATAGCAGATTGCCATTACTCAGACGTCGATCTTCTGCGAGAGTGTGGTACTACCCCGGTCGGACCGGCCCACGGCTGTAGCCAGAGACTGCCAACAGCGGGGTCCTACTACTATAAAAAGAGACTTATGTCCAATAGTGCAAGTTAAAAGACTAACGAATGGAAGGAAATTACAGTGTGGTTGGTACTTATATTTTCTTAAACTAATCAGATTACAATTTAAATAAAGCGGGATTTTAGGACTCATAAAGTAGCATAACGTTCTGCTATAAAACTCAAAATTACTACTCGATTTTATTTCGCCTTGTAACTACCAGAACAAAACGGCACGTATAAAATGAAAAATAGGCTATTTAAGTCACCGCAGCAAAGCGTATAGAAGTCGTATTTACTATAACAAACAGTAATGTATCTTATTTAGCGAGTTACAAAGTTTTGTCATCGTATAGAAGCCACTGAGTTTCTATAAGTTATTGAATTTTAAAACTAGTGCCAGTGGCTCTACAGTTATTCACTTAACTATATACTTTTGGGTCTTTTAATAAAAATACTTAAATAAAATGAATTTTCTTAGTATTTTGCACATTCTATTTAATGAAATATTTGTCATAATCCTTACTCCTTACTAATATTATAAATGCGAAAGTAACTCTGTCTGTTTGTCGTTCGTTCACGCCAAAATTACTAAACCGATCTAAATGAAGTTTGGTACACAGATAGTCTAGAGCCTGATAAAGGACATAGGCTACTTTTTAAGGCAAAAAAAAGGTTGTAAAGGGGGATGAAAAGATGTAAGGAATTATCGTCATTTTTAAAGCCAGAAGCTTGAAACATATTTTTAGGCTATTGATTATATATAAATAAATATGACATTAAAATTTCGTAAAAAAACTACCCTTAAGGGTTAAAATTAAAATAGGGGATGAATAACTTTAGAAAAGTAACCTTTTACGCGGGCGAAGGCGCGGTCAGAGGCTAGTTATTTATACATTTGAAAATAATATTCCCTTCTAATGAAGACAAATAAGTAAATAAATTGATATTGTCATAAAAAAAAAACATTTGATTCTTGTGCGTGAGTCAATCTTTAAGAATGCATGTTTATAAGTATTTATTTATTTTTCCACCTTATGTTTGTTAGTTTGCATGCTTATGTCATGAAACAAATAAGATGATTCCACTGTATCTATACCTATAACTATTACAAAACAGAAAAGTATGTTTGTTTATATTTGTATTTAAAACTAAGGAACTCCTAAAAAAATATCAGATAGCTTATTCGTCAAGAAAAGCTATAATCCATAATAGATAAAGCTGCGGCTGTAACGATATTGGATAGCAGTATCAATCAATACTAGCAAATCAAGTACAATGTTAATATTAACAATGAATGAAAAGCATTCTGCGCCTTTACCGTTATCACAACAACTATTGGAATAACAAAAATCATGATTGATGTGTTATGAATATTATTATTATTATTGTTGATATTGTTACTTAATACATAACTTGCATACATACAATCACTCTCGTGAAAATATATAATTAAAAAAAAAAATGACGAGCCCACTGAGTTTCATGCCGGATCTTCTCAGTATGTGGCTGCTTTCCGATCCGGTGGTAGATTAATTAAATTTAATTTAAAAAACAATAATGTAAAATTGACAATATGGGGCTTATGCATAATAAATGATTTGATTTATATTGATTTGATAATTTGGAGGTCGACGTAGATGTTGCAATAAAATAATAGTAATAAATAAGTAATTTAAAGCTATGTGGTAACTACTGCACATACTAACAACACTTACATCGCTTGTGGGTGTGTGTCGTAAAATACGACTAAGAGCTTTACATCGGTCTGGGCACATCCAACTAATGCTATCTCGTCAACAATTACATTCCTAATGAGAATTGACGTTAGGCAGATGGCCGGTCGGCCACCGAAGACAAAGATCGGGTACCGGTGGCTCGCTCGCACGGCGAAGAGAGTCCCTGCACGGTGGGTCTGTGGGGTTGCGTACCATCTCTTCCGTTGCCCTGGACCGATTTGGCGGAATACGAAAACATCCATAACCCCACAACAACCGAAAAAAAAAGGCAGATGGCCGATGAAGAAACTAATGCCAAAACTTTTGTAATACGTATGATGGAAGATTATCCGTGTGGTGACGGAGTATGAATACAATTCACCACTCCCTATCTTACTCGTGGGTGATCTTACGAGACGACTAAGGGATATAAAACGCATAAAACATCTATGCAAGAGAAGGAAAACTCAAAACAAAACCCTATACCAACACGTCTGACCAGTGTGGTATATTAGGTTAATTTCCCTCCCATTACGGAGGAGGCCCGAGCCCAACAGTGGGACATATATGTGATGATGGTGATGATGATGGAAGAGTAGGTACATATCATGTCGACTTCAAATAATTGGGATAAGAGCAAGATGATGATATTGATGATGATGTAGATTAATTAATTATTATTTTTTATTAATTAAAAGACATTACTCTGTACAAAGGAAATAATCCTTGTATTGCGGGGGACTTTACAAACGTATAATTAACGGAGATAAATTTCAGCCAGACTCAGAACAACAGTTTTTGCATCGCTCAAATTATTGGCCTGCGTAGGAATCGAACTCATAGTACTGGCACGAACGGTCGGTATCTTAAGTACTACGTCATCTGTGTAGTCAAATTAGTAGCAAGCAAAGCTGCTGGCATAGCTAGTTAATTATAAATCTAAAGTTATTTTATTTATGAAGTATAAGAAAAAATACTATCAACATAAAAGTATCATGAACGCTACGCTTTTTAATCAAAATAATGTATTTAAAAGAAAACCAAAGATTGGGCGATATCTGAAACTCTTGGCGAATACTAATTACATTGGACATAAAAAATAAGTAGACACAAGATATTTTTATTTCATTTTAATGTAAATTATTCTTTACAAATTTTACTTATTTAAATTGTTGATTTTAAACTACTTTACTATACCATGATTATTATCAAATACGGATGATATTATTAAAAAAAATTGCTATTAAATTTTGTATAAAATACACGAAGAATAAAATAAAGAACGAAAACCACAAAGCAGTCATGAGGACTGCTGACAGAAGTGAAACCTTAAACCTATGAAAATAATGAAAATTATAAATTTCAATAGAACAAGTACATATTTCAGCTAATTTCACGACACTCTCACTGTTTACTTCGCTGCATAGCAAGAATACCATGCGCAAGTGCTTGGTATCTACCGACTTACTCTCTTTCTTTCTCCTACTTTCTGCCTTTGTGTATCTTTCTTTCTCTGTCCCTCTTGCATTAGAATATTGGACGTTGCTCATTGCTAACGCTCGCTCTGGCCTGTAACAGATATACTACATGCGTGCGTTCGAGTGCCATTGCGTTAAACGTTTAACGCAACCTTGTTGGAAGTCGCATTAGAAGTTTCACTTCAAAAACAGTTTGTTATCTTTAGTGAAGTCTAACACGAAGGCGAGGTGGTAGGTAGTCATTCACTTAAAAGATGGAGAGTGACCACACGTTAACTATAATGTCTGAACGAGTACAGTCATATACATACATATAGAAGAATTATTAATTATACAAGAATAACTAACACTTTATTTTATTGCGGTGGACTATGGAGGTGGTCGCGCCCCGCCAAATCGGTCCGGGGCGACGGAAGAGGCGGCACGCAACCCCATAGACCCACCCTGCAAACACCTCTCTTCGCCGTTCGAGCGGGCCACCGGTACTCGATCTTGGTCTTCGGTGGCCAAGAATAGCTGACCCTTTTTTTTTTCCGCATGGTGGACCATGGATGTGGTCGCGCCCCGACAAATCGATCCAGGGCAACAAAAGAGGCGGCGCGCAACCCTATAGACCCACCCTGCAAACACCTCTCTTCGCCGTGCGAGCGGGCCACCGGTACCCGATCTTTGTCTTCGGTGGTCCAAGAATAACTGACCCAACAGACGCTCTTTTATTCAACTATTTTGGTTTCCTGCCGTTTCATCATCATCTCAGCCCACATATGTCCCACTGTTGGGGTCGAGCCTCCTTCATAATGGGAGAGTAATTGGCCTACTATACCACGCTGGTCAGACGTGTTAGTATAGGGTTTTGTTTCGAGGTTTCCTTCTCTCGCATAGATGTTATATGCGTTTTATATCCCTTAATCGTCTCGTACGATCACCCATGGGTAAGAGAGGGGGTGGTGAATTGTATTCCTGCTTTGTCCCCATACAGAAATTCCTGCCGTTTAGGAGAAGTTAAATATGCAAAATTAATAAACAGATAAACGATTGTTTCGTTCTCAAATCATTATTTCAAAGGATTATCTAATCACTCATTGAGATAGGTAAATAATCCCGATTCCAAATGCTACTCAGATTTATAGAAACTTTACAACATGAAAAAGTAACAAACGAATATGTACATTTGCAAACTTTTACATTTATAGGATAAAATTGTAGCGGGAACTTAGATTAGCACAGTATCCACGCAAAATAGTTCACTATCGCCCCACAACGAAACCAAACAAAACACTACCATAATAGCCGCCATGATACTTGTTGACATTACATACAAGCGACGCTATTACGCTACACCACAGACAAGGACGCCGACACAAAGACATAGTGATATAATTTATTTAATTCCAACAAGAAAAATCATGTAATGTTTTATTTTTAAGTTATTGTTGACTTCGTTCTGGGCACATTCCATTGAATAAGTTTTCATTCTTAATGAGAAAAACAGAATCACCAAAATGCAATAGCTGTGGGGTGCTGGAAGATATACAGCATATTCTGATGGAGTGTGTTAGGAACGAGGGATATAGAAGGCACTATTTCAATAGAAGTAAAATTTTTGATGTGGGAATATGTAATAGTATGTTGTCCGCCCCAGAGTTTGATGAAGCTATTGTTTTATACAAGTTGACGTGGTTGGGTCTGCAAAGGTCTTAATTTCATCAACTTTAAATGTTTTTTATTTATTTTTTTATTTACATATATTTTTTTGTTGATCTTTGTACAGTGTCTTACAGTGCGATGTAGTCGCGTAGCGACAAAGCCCTTTTAATAAATTTAAAAAAAACACAAAAGTTATTGTTTATTTATTATAAATATAATCTTATATAAATATCTAAAGTACAATGTTATGATTTCAACAAAGTATAAGTTAAATTGTTCAGTAAGATGTTAATATTGTTAACTAAAAATCGAACGTGCAAATCACAAGGAACGGATCGTATCCTCGGCTCTACCCGGTAATGTTCGTATCAATTCGTGAACAGATGATCGGCATAAAAATTATGTTTAAGTTAACGTTTTTACTCACCTTGTCAATAGCCACTTTCGATTTTTCACACAGCCTCTCGCTGACTATTACTTATTATATTTTCGTTTATTATTGTTTAATACTTCAAAAATTAATTCTAAGGTGTATTCTAGCTAGTAAATAATAAATTATACAATTATAAACAGTTAAAATAAGAAGTTGCCAAATAAATACATATAATTCGTGAAGTATCCTTCGCGCGCATAAATATTTGCCTGAACAATTTCAAATATACATACATACACATCATCACGCCATATCCCTTGCAGGGTAGGCGGAGAGAACAGAGTGCCAGAGAACTCTATCCTTGCATACTTCACTCGCTTCCTCAACATTCATAATTCTCTTCATACATGCTCGTCGGTTTCGTAGACTCTTGACTCCAACTTCCTTCAGTACATGACCAGTCTGGTCTAGGTAGGTTAGTCTCAGTCTCCCCCGGTACCCACATTCTAAATAAATATAATATGCATTTAAAGCCTTTTGTTTCATAATATAATTTCAAAATTTCAATCAAACAATTTATTATTTATAAGCCCTGCGAGGGCATCTACATATTGTTAATTATACATTTTGTTTTAAATTAATCCTATAATCTACCATCAGATCGCAAGGCGGTCGTAAGCCGAGAAAATCCAACAAGAAACTCGACGGGCTTGTCTTATTTTTTAAATTCCTTCTTTTATATAAAATTGTATACAGCATTTTTAGTAAAAATCAGCTCCAGTTTGATGGCTTTAATTCAATTTCATATTCATTTATAATGTATAAGCCTTACCCTATATGCCCCCGATATATGTACATATTGTCTTAAAATTATCCAATAATTTATCACTGAATTGAAATGCCACAATCAAACCAGAATATATTTTTTATTTCAAAATATAATATTTCTTAATTTTTATTTAGAACTAGCTTCTGCCCGCGGCTTCGCCCGCGTATAAGATTACTTTTCTAAAGTTTTCATCCCTTATTTTTATTTTACCCCTTAAGAAGAGAAATTTTAATGTCATATTTATTTATATCTAATCAATAGCCTAAAAATAAGTTTCAAGTTTCTAGCTTTAAAAATGACGATAATTCCTTGCAATTTTCATCCCCCTTTGCAACCCTTTGTTTACATTAAAAAGTAGCCTATGTCCTTTTTCAGGCTCCAGACTATCTGTGTACCAAATTTCATTTAGATCGGTTCGGTCAGTAGTTTTGGCGTGAAAGAGCGACAAACAGACAGAGTTTCTTTCGCATTTATAATATTAGTAAGGATTCATTACGGCTAGACTAGATACCACAAATTTCCAATTACAAGTTAACTGTTAAAACAGCTATCACACTCTTCAACTACTATAGAAGACAGGCAGATACGGTGATAGCAAAGATTGTTAATCGAAATCTTAGTTTAAAGCATCAAAACAAATGTTGAAAATAATTATATAAACAAATCTGCGATCAGTGTTTCACATGCCTCAAGCAAATGGTTTACGTACAAACCATAAGCCATTAGTCAAAGTGACCGACCGCTTAAATTATATGCCCAATTAGTTACATTGATGACCGTCGACGATCGCTGATATCTGGATCAAAGGGTCAGTGATATGGAGATACATTTGAGACGAGTTTGCTGCGTTTTAAAAGAAAAATAATAACAACATGTTCAATCCATATATTGGTCAAACATTCTTGAAAATTGAAGGAAAATGGATTTTAAGTGCTGGTCACGTAACATGATTTATTGTTTTAATTTCATTATTCCCTCTCTTTCTAAAAATAATCAAATGAGGTGACGTTAAATCTAATGATTTCTAGTCCTTTAAAATAAGACGGAAATGGTTACTGATATTTACTCGAATATCACATACATACATATCATCACGCCATATCCCTTGCATGGTAGGCAGAGAGAACAGAGTGCCAGAGAACTCTATCTTTGCATACTTCACTCGCTTCTTCAACGTTCATAATTCTCTTCATACACGCTCGCCGGTTTCGGAGTCTCTTGACTCCACCTTCCTTCAGTACATGACCGATCTGGTCTAGGTAGGTTAGTTTCGGTCTCCCCCGGTACCTATATCCTTCCACTTTCGCATTGTATATCTTCTTAACCAGACGTTCGTTCGGCATTCTTTCCACATGTCCGAACCATCGGAGCATTCCCTTTCGCATCTTTACACAAATACTCTCTTTCATACCTACTCGCTCTCTTACGTCGTCGTTACGAATGCGGTCGGTCAGCCTTACTCCACAGATTTTCCGCAGAGATCGCATTTCGACCGCATTCATTTTACATTCATACTCTTTTCTGCATACACAACTCTCGCTTCCATACAGTAATCTTGGGACAAGCACTGCGTTATGTATTGCTACACGTGCCTTCTGGCTGAGGTAGTGGTTACCGAGAAGTTGCCCCAATGCTCTGTTCACTCTATTTCCTGCATTCACTCTTCGCTTTATATCAGTGGTGTACCTTCCATCTCGGCTAAATCAACATCCAAGATATACAAATTCATCCACTTGCTCTAGTACATCATTACCTACTGTTACTCTTACATCTGTTGTGGCTTCATCTCTTTCAAAGACCATTATTTTGACCATTATTTGCTCAGATTCACGCGTAGACCCCTTTGCTTACAATATTCTGTCATTGTGTCGAATAGGGTCTACAGGTCAGTCGCTGACTGTGCCAGCAGGACTGCATCGTCTGCATAAAGCAGAGCAGTGACGACTGCGTCGCTCATCTGGACTCCCACATTCATATCGTTCAACCTTTGGAGACATTTATCCAGACATATGATAAACAGCCTGGCTAACAGAATGCACCCATGCTTAACGCCGATATTGACGTCAAACCAAGGCGACATTCTATCATCCAGCTGCACACAGGCTCTACAGCTCATGTAACTGGACTGCACAGCCTGTAGCAGTTTACCGTTAATACCATACTCCGGTAAAATGTCCCAAAGTTTCTTTCGTACAACCGTGTCAAATGCTCTCTCCAGATCCACAAAACTGCAGAAAACCCTCTGACCTAGAGCCAGATGCTTCTCCACAATGTTGCGCAGAGAGAACACTTGATCCATGCATCCCCTTCCACTCCTGAAACCTCCTTGTGTCTCACACAGTAAACCATCGGACACCATCCTCATTCTCCTTTCAATAATTTTACCATACACTTTTGCTGCCAAACTGGTCAAGCTTATGGCTCTGTAATTTGCGCAGTCATAACGGGAACCCTTGTTTTTAAACAAAGGCACGATGACCGCGCTATTCCAGTCCCCGGGAACCATTCCCTAGCTCCAACATAAATTGAGGAGTAACAGAAACGCCTCCCAGACACAGGAGCCACCAAGCATGATCATTTCGGCAGACACCATATCAATGCCCGCTGCCTTACCATTTTTCAAACTTCTTATCACCCATTCAACTTCATCCATACTGATGCCATCGGAGGACGCCGTTGTCGAATGTTGATCTACTAAACCACATGCGACACCAGCGCCAACCGTAGCATCCGCATACATATCGCCAAAATATTCACTCCATCGGCTTAACACGTCTTGTGTTTGTGTAAGAATGTCTCCACCTTTAGACCTTATTTTATTCATTCTGAAGGCTGATCAACCACACCGAGACTTCTTCACCTCCCTCCAAAAGAGTTTCATGTTACCCTCGAAGTTTTTAGTCAGCCTATCTTCTGCACTCATATTTGCTCTATCATGTTTCTCTTTTACTATGGCCTTGGTGTCATTCTTACATTGCCGATATATTTCTTTCTTCTGTTCAGTCATACTGTCATTCAGATTCAAAGAAGAGACATAGTCCAGCCACGCTTTCTCCTTTTGCTCTACGGAAGCTGCCACTTCCGTATCCCACCATGCATCACCATTTGTTTTTCTATGCTTCTTTGAACTTCCACATACTTCTTTCGCTGTATCTACCATACTCTCTTTTAATACTCTCCAGCATTCTTCAATGTCTGATTGCAGCTGTCTTGCCATCGTCAGCCGTTCTCGGACACCCTCCGCATACTTTTCTCTTACACACTCTTCTTGCAACGTTTCAACCTTTATTCTTTCAAGCCCTCCGAAGTGGACACGCTCTCGCCAGTGCCACTGTCACATGTCACTTTCTGAACGGACCACTAAATCTCGCAATAATAAGATAGTGGTCCGTATCGACTGTGGGGCCCCTGTAGGCTCTTGCGTCCAATATTTTGCTTCGGAGGCGACTGTCTACCAAAATTTTATTATTATACTTTTCTGTTCATTCCTTCTCCATGTATACATATGGATGTCCTTATGTTGGAAAAATGTATTTGACACAATAAGGTTTCTCTCCATGCATACATCCGCTATGAGCCTACCTGCGTCGTTCACTCTCTTATCAGCAAATGGACCAATTACGTCCTCATAGTCGGGACGCTTGGTCCCCACCTATCCATTCAGATCTCCGCATACAATCACGCGTTCACTGGTTTCTGCCATATCCAGAACTTCCCTAACATTGTCCCAAAACTTCTCTAGATCTGATGCCACCGAGGATCCTACGGGAGCATATGCTACAACCATGAATACCTTGGTGACACCTAGTTTTATACGGACCCAAAGAAGTCTGGGATCATACATTCCGTAATCCTTCACACCTGAGGCCAAGCGAGAGGACAACAGCACTCCTACCCCCATGCTGGCTCGATCGCTCTGTGGTACATCAGACCACAGAACCATCCCGCCACCAGGAAGATCGCAGGCGTCGCTGCCCCTTCGCTTGGTCTCTGTTACACAGAGCACGTCTAGCTGTTTGTCCGCCATGACGGATATCAGCTCGTGCAACTTACCTTCCACACAACCTCTTACATTCCACGTGCCCACCCGGCACTCTGCTCTCCTCGACTCGCCTGACTGGGCAAGGCGTGACGGGTGGCGGCCCCCATCGCCGCAACTGCCGAAGTTCGTACCGACGTGGGCGGGTCGGTACGCGTCGCCTCCGGGGGACGCCCTAACCCGCACTGCGGTACGCATATTGAGCCGGATTAGCAGTCTAATTAGACTGGCAGGGGACGCGACGAGCACGCTCCGGACTATGCCCGACTATGACGAGCACGCTCCGGAATATCACACATTTGAAATAAAACTATTTTTACGGATTCTATCGCGTTTGTATTTTTAATTTCCCGGCATTTCAAATAGTAAAGTATTTAGCGTATTGAGCGTTGATGGTCACGGAAGGACTTCTTAGTCCTCTCGTGACCATATAAACGAAATGCGATTCATCATTCTTCTACTCTTATTCCAATTACTTGGGGTCGATACAATATCATTTTTCTTTTATAGATTTTAGAGTATGTACTATACTCTAAAAGTTAGTGGCAATAGTTTTATGTCCGACCGCCTCCCAGACATCAACCCTCCTTGAGAATGTAATTGTTAACCAAACGGCATCAGATGGAGTTGGCCCGGGTCGTTATAAGGCTCTTAGTCGTCTCTTACGACATCCACGAGCAAAATAAGGGTTGGTAATATTCGTAGCCGCTACCGTACGTACGTATACAGCAAACCAAAAGCAATAAACGAAACGTGATTGAATCCGTAAAAATAGTTTTGTTTCAAACGCGAGGAAAACTCGCCGTTATTAATTATATAACAAAAGAAATTGGACGGGCTAAATCCAGTTCCAAGGTACATGGTTTTAATTTGAGGTTTTCTTTTCCACCACATGGATGGTATATATTAAATTAGATGTAAAACTATTTTGACGGAGTCTATCACGTTTGTATTTGATTTTTAATTGCCCGACGTTTCAAACATTTTACAGCGTGTATGGTCACAGAAGGACTAATCCTAATTTTCTTTCCATTATATAAAAGGCCTGTTTTCGATTGTGAAACATATATGGACTAAAAAAAATAAAAAATAGAAGCGCGTATTTATGTGCGCGTGTGAGAAGTTTTAATTTCTTTGGCATCATTAAAAAATAGTTTTCAATTGCATACAAACAAAAATAAAATACTAAAAGAACTGGAAAAGGATAGGATAATTTTTTTCACTAATATTTACGAATAGTAAATAATATTAATCAAAATATTCAATTTAAATCACTACTAAATATAATTTATTAGCACATATATAATTCGCACTTGTATGAAACTTTTTTTTTTTTTTTATACTTTATTTTTAATAGGGTCTTTTTTGTATGAAACTAAAACACGGGTTGTGAATGTGAAAACTAGAAAGAGGTATTATTTCTATTTTGTTGGTAGCTTTTTTCAAGACATGATGAGCGCTTTTGCGGCCAATTGTAACTTGTTATTTTTATATTACAATGATGCGCGCGTATCTTAAAATTTCACTCTTATCATTTTTTCATAACACGCCTAAAGAAGTATAACTTCAAAAATCTTACGGTTATATGTGTTATTCTCATCCGTATGATTCTAAATCTTGCTTTATGTCTTAACCGAGTACGTCATCAACATTGCTTAGTTCAATGCATACTACAGATATAATACACAAAGCTTGCATATATTATTAATATATTAGCGTTTGTACTTTGACATTATCTATATTCTACATGTATATTAGCGCATGTGGTGATATGCATACATTGTATCGAACTTTTTTTTTTTTTTTTGCGGTGGGCTATGGACGTCGCACCCCGCCAAATCGGTCCCGCGTGACGGAAAAGGCGGCGCGCAACCCCATCAACCCACCCAGCAAGCACCTCTTCTTCGACGTGCGAGCGGGCCACCGATACCCGATCTTTGTCTTCAGTGGCCCGCTCGGCACATTGTATCGACCTGGATCAACTCTTTCTGATCCTGTTTGGTCAACAATTACATTCTGAGGGCCGACGTCAAGCAGGCGGCTGATCGTAAAACTATTTCCTATATAACTTTTGCAACTTTTGCAATATAACTTTTGATAACTTTTGCAATATATACGATAGAAGAGTACACTATGCGTCAATCCTAAGAAATTGGGATAAGAGAAATATTAGTAAAAAAAAAAGTTAGTTTTACTAAATATCATCATTCTCGTACTCTTATCCCAATTACTTGTGGTCGATACAATATGTACTCTTCTTTCATAGTACATATTTTAAAAGTTATTGGCAATAGTTTTATGACCAGCCGCCTGACGTCTGTCAGGCGGCTGGTCAACCCTCGTTGGGAATGTAATTGTCGACCAAACGGCATCAGATAGAGTTGGTCGTTATAACGCTCTTAGTCGTCTTTTACGACATCCACGAGCAAAGTAAGACAGTAAAAGGCTTCATCTTCATTCTGCCTTTCGTTGCCTACTGCTGGTCGTAGGCCTCTTCCATAGAATGCCACAACGTGTAATTCAGTATCATCTGCATCCAACGATTTGTAACTTTCATCAAATTATTAATCCCTCTAGTGAGAGGCCACCCGCACTGTCGTCCGATACGTGGATGCCACTCAAGAATCAGACTTTTCTAGCGAACATCAGTCCATGGAACGACCCAACCCCTATACCCATACCCCAAAAATATTTTTGTGCTATGATGGGTAGACCCGTTTTTTTAAGATCCTATTGCGTAGAAAAAAATCCCGAGCATGGCTTGTTCCATAACAGGTTTTGTAACCTTGAATATAGTTATAGAGTGATCTTTGGAGATCTCGTTTCCGCGTCATAAGTCATTTCTCGTATACAGAGCATATATTTTTGTCTCTGTCAATCTATTTGTTGCAGCTAATCTTTAAAACAGCTGAATTAATTTTAACACGGAGTAAAAGTCTACGCAATCGCCTCCCTATTACGAAGGTGTTTACGATAACGATGGGAAAGAAACGGTATTAAAGTAATACAAAATAACCCGTTATTATACGGGGAGAAATAAGATGAGAGATATTATTGTTTATTTATTCATAAGCCTTTTCACTCAACCATTCCCTAAAAGGTGTCCTAAACGTATAAATTTATAAAATTACTACATTCGTGACCATTTAAATTCTCATTCCATTAAATAATTCGCTGAGGACACACGGAGGGAATGCTAATGAAGTTTATTTTCATAAATTTTATTTTTCACAGGCCAGGCGCCATCGCAACACAAGTTGATGTAGCTTTATAGTTATTCGTGATATATTAAGTCTCTTTGTTTAATTTAATTAAAAATATTACACTGCATTCGCTGTGAAAATGCAGAAACTTCTTATACTTGATTTAATTCTATCTTTTATTATAACTTTTAACTGTAAATTTATTTTTGAAAGTGTTTTCAAAGTTTTTTTATGGCTTAGTGACGGCTATGAATACTACCAACCCTTATATTGCTTGTGGGTGTCATTTATTTAGATTTTTTTTATTGTTTGCCACCAGCAAACGAGTAAGCAGGACAGCTGATTGTAAGTATCACTTGCGCCCATGGACCTTTGCAATATTAAGGGTATAGCTTAGGCTGCTGCCTACCAATAAAATCCCCAAACCCACCCAGTTAGGCTTCTGGCTCTCTCACTCACCGAACGAAGTGCAATAGAACATTGCCATTACTCAGACGTGGATCTTCTGCGAGAGTGTGGTACTACCCCGGACGGACCAGACCGCGGCTGTAGACAGAAAACCGTTAACAACGTGGTCCTACCACTATTAAAATATATCATATATTAGTGTATATACCATTTCTATAGGGTAAAAATCCATTAACTGGCAGCTGAATCACCAGGTAGCACCCGCCACCAATTTTTTTTCATGGTAGGCAGGTTTAGCCACATCTCGCCCAATCCGTCCGGAGTGATAAAAGGCCGGTGCTGTGGCACCATAATCTACCATACTCCTTTCTCATCACCATTGGACTGAACACTGGTACCAATTTCACCTAGGTGACCAGTCCGGTGGGTAACTCTTTCGGGTGCCATCCCCGTTGACGCCTCAGCAACAATCAGCAGTTTCGCAGAGACGTCGCACTCTCACAAAGTCCGTCTCCGCATCCATGCACGACTATGACTATTGGGTAACTTATAACATCCACCGCGATCGCCAAGCCATATTCCAAGCATTGTGATTATGGCGTTCCCCGTGAAAAAATCTATAACAGTCTACTTTCGTAATTTCATGGATATATCATGATGTGATAATGCAGTAAGAGCATGCTATCAATTTTTCCAATCCCGTGAATCTCACTGATTGTGGAACGTATATAGGTAGGATATTACTGCCAAAGAAGAAAATTTCAAAACAAAACTTTGTGCCGTTTTGGTTGACAATCGAAGTATTGCATTTTAATTTCCTTCCTTTTGTGGGGTAGACCCATGCCTAATCGTGTAACATAAATATGAACAAAAACAAGAAAATAAAAACATGATAAGGTGGGTGATAAAGACACATGATAGAACTTTTGTATTTTAGAGAAATATTTTAATTATTCATGACGAATACATCTAAGTATGTAGACTTACTTACTTACTGTATGTTGTTATATAGCAGCCGCTTAAACTCTTTCTCTTGCGAACTTTTTGTTGCTTAAAAGTGTGTCAAGAATACGGTTAAGAACATGATATTGCAGCTTTTAGTTACACAAAAACATTGCGGATCAGAATTTCAAATACAAAATAAAACATTGCATTTAATTTAAAAAAAAAATGGAAATACGAAGACCACTTTCTGGCATAGACACATGTTAAACCATCGATTATGCATTTAATATTTTAATATTAAAAAAAAAAAAAGATTATCACTATAGGACGACGTCCCAACGGTGAAAAACTGTCGAGGCGTCGACCTGAAAGGATACCCGCGAGGGTAGACCGCCGGATGGGTCACTGAAGAAAAGAACGCGTCCCGTGACCTACCCGTACGACGTCGAGAGGCATATTGTAGAGCGAGTCTATGGGGTCTTACGCCGTTTTTCTTGTCGCCCCGGATGGATTAGCGGGGTTTGTCGTACCTGGCCTGCCTGGGCCTGCCGCCAAAAACAAAAATAGCTCGATGATTAGATCATCAAGCTATTCTTTTTTTAAAAATCTTTTCTTTTTTTTTATAAATTCTCGCTTTTGGAAAATATATTTAGATGTTAAACTTAAATAATGATACAAAAAATAGGAAAGGGAAACAATAAAAGAGAATATCGAGGATAGAACCGGGGCTGTCTGGATTAGACCGCTCAATTACCCAATTGAGCCATTTCTTTTTTTGATCACAATGACCAAATATACCTTCATATTTTAATTATACTTTTTCATAAAAAACACTGATTACACGATATTTTCTATAAACGAAACCTAGGGAGATCGATTTATCACTCCCGAAGCTGTCTTCATATGAATGAAATAAAAATCGCAGGTGTCGTTTCTGACATTCTGTTATATAGAAAAATACAAGAATTACTCGTTTGAAGATAGATAGATTAGATAATAAATTAAGTTATATCCAGTCCAGTAATAGTCGGCAGAAGACTAAGGGATGATCCTAGTCTGGCTGGACGGGATAGAATAAGATTTTATTCAATTTTTCTTATCTTTTCCGAGTCAATTTTTATTATCTTTGCCGAGCCCATTCCTTTTTGCATTTTAACTTTAATTTTCTTTTTGTTGTAATTTTTAATTTATAGTTTACTAATTTCTCGTAACTATGTTATTGAAAATGAAACTTTCAATGGGATCACATATCTCTGGCGACTCCTCTCTTACCAGCTTTTTAAACCAAGCCACAGTTAAAAATCCTGCGAGTACTTTTCGGTTTCTTCTCCAACCAGCAAACGATGGCGAGCTGAATACGAGGCGCTGACCGACTTTCTGTGGCATTCAGGACCACAGTATCGCCGCTCGCATTTAGCTCACGACGAGCTGGTCTGAGTTTTATTGACTTTTCTATAAATAAATCTATTCTGTGTTCCTTCGAGTTTTGTGATAATCTCCTGGTAAAATAATACTAGCTAGGTCCAGACGGATTTTTTATTACTATTATTATTATTAATTTTAATTTGCCAACAACAGCCTAATTTAAGTAAACGTTTTGAAAATAAAAGCTCTTTTTTATTAAGATATTATGTTTATTTGTTTCTCTTAGTTAAACAACTAGATAATATGTTTTCTTTGAAAAAAATAACGTGTATAGATTTTGAGCCGTAAGACTTTAATATAGAAATATCTAATACAAAAGTAAATATAGGAAAGTATTCGATAAGTGCTTTTTAATTTTGTTCGCTTTTATTCGGAAACAGTATAAAGTTTCCAAGGAAATATCGGTATTTCTTAAGTATAGCTACCAAGTTTGTTTGTGTAATATCGGAAACAATTCACTGAAGATAGGCAACCGGTACGTGTTGTGGATACAAATGGGACTCATATTTCGTAATGATAGCATATTAACTTTGATTTTTTTTTTGGTTGTGATTCTGATTTTTTTTCGATTGAACGGTTTATTGAATAGGTACTTTGATTATATGTCTATTCTACTTTTGTATCAAATCATCGTATATATAATATACAGGGTGGAAGTAGACCGCTCCCGAAAACAAAGACAGGTGACCCTACTAGTCCTACTTGTAATGATAGGCTTTGAAATAAAATCGATTCGAATGAAATAAAATATTTTTTTTATCCGATTCGATTTTTTTTAGCCTATCATTACAAGTAGGACTATTAGGACTACCTGTCTTTGTTTTCCGGAGCGGTCCTCTTCCACCCTGTATATAGCTATATACAATTACAGCTGTAATTGTATATATATAATATGTATTCAGAAAAGAAATAAGAAAAAAGAAAAGTACCGAAAAAGATAATAAACATTTTTATATTTTAGTATAGCAATCAGATCAACACCGTTTAATGGGGTCGGGCCTTTTCTCGTCCGTATAGGTTGGAGTTCGGGGTGAGACAGGGAGGTCTAAGCTCTCCAAAGCTCTTCAACCTATACGTAAACGCACTGATTCGTTGATTTAGTAACGCCAGAGTCAGTTGCTACACGGATCAACAGTATTAGCTACACGAATGATAAGGTTTTGCTAAATGCATCAGTCTGTAGCCTTAGAGATCTAATCACAATGTTTGAAGAGGACCCTCAAATAAATAAATTGTTATACAATAGTATAAAATCTAAGATAATGTTATTTGAAGCGGGAGGTAAACATAAGGACAGGATATACGCCCGGGGTAGAGATGTCTCTAAATAAAAAGTTAGAATACCTTGATCAAATCACACCCCAACCTGAATAATGACCTTGATATTGAACAGGAGCGAAGGGCGCTGTCGAAAAGGATGAATAAGTCACTTCACAGACTTACTTATCAGTTAAAATAACTCTATTTCGAGCCTACTGTACTAACTTTTACACATGCAATCTCTAAAGATTGCAGTCTTGAATTGCATTAGGTCAGATCACAGATTGTACGGAGCTCTCCATTTTCAATAAAACAAATTCAGATATTGATCAGACTGACCCGCTCCTGCAGCGCATTTTTTTTTTTTTTTTTTTTTTATTGCTTATGGCGGCAAACGAGCAGACAGCACACCTGATGGTAAGTGTCACTGCCGCCCATGGACCTTTGCCAATGGTATAGCTAGGCCGCTGCCTACCAATACAACCCTGAACCCACCCCAGTTAGGCTTCCGGCTCTCTCGCTCACCGAACGAAGCGCAATAGCACATTGCCATTACTCAGACGTCGATCTTCTGCGAGAGTGTGGTACTACCCCGGACGGACCGGCCCGCGGCTGTACACAGAGAACTGTCCACAGCGTGGTCCTACCACAATAAAATTCACGTATATTCTTTTTGAAGTGAAAGTTCTTTTGGTGCACCGCACACAGATATTTTCTGTTATCGAGAAGCACTTCGGGCCTCACATATACACATCCTAATTAATATATTGTTAATCGTATTATATAATGTTAATTATTAGTAATTTATAATCAAGTAAATAGTTGATTCATATCTCTGTAAACTGGTAAAATTTTAATAACATAGGCGCCATCCGCTTGTCAGCTTCCGGCGCGACTACTAAATATTTCGTTTTAATATAGACCTCTGTACTTTCTTACACTATGTCGATTAATCAATCCTAAAATCGTTTTGTTTTATTATGTATAATGATTAAGCTATTGGATTCTTATTTTACTCATTTATGATTTCATCACACTGACACTTCCGCGTGTCAACTTCCGGCGTACAACTTAATGTTTAGGGATTTATAATGATTATTATACAGGATTATGTGACCTGTATTATATTTGGATGAAAATAATTATTAGAATAATTAAGATATTTAATATTTGATATTATCCATTAAGTTTGTGAATTTAGTACTAGATCACGCCACGGTATGTATAAATACCACCGGTTAGAATATCTTGGGTCATTTTTGTTCGTATTCGATTCCGTGTCGTAATTATTATAAGGTGCAATATAAATTTAAAAGTACAGCGTGTATTCATTGTCGCTACCACTCCCACTATCGACATTCTACATTTCGTAGGTTGTAACTGAAGGCTGATCCGTCACGCTCTGAGGTGCAAGGCTCGATCGGGTGAACTCGGTACCGCCGCGTGTACCCGAGCGAGGAAGATACAGTCAGCTGCTCTTCACTGATGTGTCATTATTATATTCAATTTATATGTAAAAATTGTTATTATTTATTATCAATTATTCAATACTTTTTAATAGTTATTTTTGACGGCTAGCTTTAGTATGGTCACACCTAAACATACTCCCTGGGGCAGGCTTTTTTATTTTTATGTATTTTTTTATAGGTTTAAGTTTTCACTTCTGTTGGCAGTCCTCAAGACTGCTTTTGCTTTATTATTTTTTATTGTGTGTTTAGCTGTTAGCCGTAGATGGCTTTCACAGCTTTACGGGGAATATGGGTGAGGGCTGAGGGCTTACAACCCAGATGTTCGCGAATGCACAAGTTAATTGCTTTTATTCTATGATGCACTAGCGGTGCGGGTCTCTGGTGAGCAAGCCAGCCCCAACAGTATCAACGTCCATTGCGCATATCTATATAAATCACTGCAGTGCCATATCTCACGAAAAGCGACTGCGTGGATGACTAGCAAAACTTGTTTGTAGTTATAAGTTATTTATTTTTTTAGTAATATAGTGTAGCTTTAACGTCGTCTACTAGCAAAATGAATCATGATTATTTGAATAAATTCATCATCATCATTCTCCTCCACTCCGCTCTTATCCTAATTTCTTGGGGTCGATACAATATGTACTCTTGTTTCATAGTATATATTGTAAAAATTATTGGCAATAATTTTATGACCGGCCGCTTTCCAGACGTCAACCCTCCTTGGGAATGAATTGTAGTCTAAACGGCATCAGATGAAGTTGGCCCATGTCATCATTAGGCTCTTAGTCGTCTTTTACGATATCCATGAGCAAAGTAAGGGTTGGTAGTATTCGTAAACACTACCACAGAGCAGAATTTACCATGCAGAAAATTATTTGAATAAATTAATTATAATAATAATAAGTTATGTAGAAAATTATTGGTTGTGTTTAGAATTGGTTATATTCAGATTCTTAAGATAACAATTTATTCAACTTTAGTATTTGTAAGGCTACATTGTTCATAGTTCTGTCTACAGCCACGCAGGCTGGTCCGGCTGGGGTAGTACCACACTGAGCAAGAGTGCCAGAGAACTCGATCCTTGCATACTTCACTCGCTTCCTCAACATACATAATTCTCTTCACACACGCTCGCCGGTTTTAGAGACTCTTGTCTCCACCTTCCTTCAATACGTGACCAATCTGGTCTAGGTAGGTTAGTCTCGGTCCCCCCCGGTACATCCTTCCACTTTCGCATTGTATATCTTCTTAACCAGACGTTCGTTCGGCATTCTTTCCACATGTCCGAACCATCAGGAGCATTCCCTTTCGTATCTTTACACCAATACTCTCTTTCATACCTACTCGCTCTCTTACAACATTACAGTTGCCATCATAAGCAATATAAAAAAAAGAAAATAGAAAGACTGAAGGACTATGTATCCATGGTTAAGAAGAAATATTATATATTATAAAAAAAATAACCTGTCATTACATAGAAAGGTACTCAACACCTTTCAATAGATAAGGCGTGAAAGCATAATAAAAATAAGGAAACCCCTTATTCAGAATATTAGTAAGGATTAAATAGATGTAGCTTATAATCCTTTCGTCATTTATCATCTATTATTAAGTCCAATTGGAACCATGCCCAACAACTATATCACTTCAAATTGGACCTTAATATTAGCCTCATGATTCAACACGGGTTTTCCGGTCCTATTATAATAATATTAATGTTCTTGTTTATTATTATTACTTAAACGAATTTGTGCTATTGTAAAGTATTGATGTGAGATCTGTTTCAGTGAGAGCTTGGTGTATTTAAAAATAAGTTAAGAATAAAATATGTCACAAATATTATATACTTGTGGCAATTGGGTTTTAGATTTCTGAAGTTATATTTCTTGTGGCGCGTTAGGGAAAAATTATGAGAGTAAATTTTTACGATGCGCGCGCACACTGTCACGAAAAACCGACACCCTGAAGTTAGCTATAGTCATCATTTTAGTTTTTTAACTAGACAATGTGTTATAATAAAACTTTAAATATATTAAATACCTTTTTTCTATTATTAGTGTCGTTTTTTTCTACAAACGTAGAATAAGGCGTAAGGTAAAATTTTTGAAAAGCTTTTATCTTGTTACGCCAAAGAATATATAACTTCTAACGCGTGTACATAAGTACACACACACTTTTTTATTATTTTTTTTTCTGATAGATGGCCATGATCATATATAGGATTTATAACAAGACTACCTTTTTTATATATTTTTTTCGCAATAATTAAAAAGTTACATCAAAATAAAAAATAATTTTTGAATTCTGTAACGAAGACTCGTCAAAAAATCCCGAACGAACTTGAGCGCGTGTGGCGTCATTATGTTAGTTTTCACCCATTGTAGCATACATAGATAACAAGGAACTGCTTTAATATTATGACGTAAGATTTATGTCTAAAGGTCTATAAACTGTCTGTGTGATGACGAAGTGATGTTACAATTCATCACCCTTTTTCTTGCCCGTGTATGTTGTAAAAATCAACTAAGAGATATGAAAAATAGATAACGTACTCATATTTATAAAAAAAAAGGAAAGCTGGAAGCAAAATCACAAACAAACTTAGTAATTGACCAGCAATGGATATATCAACTAAGATGAATGAATAATAAATGTTTAGGTAATTCATGTTAATAAAGGACCATTGACATTTTTCACTCTATATAAAGCGACACGTAAAAGATGGGACCGCTTCTAATTTTCCCGCGACAAATAACAACTCTGATAATTAAATTTACCTGGTAATCAAGGATAAAAAAGGTCTGTAGGGTCTTGTGCATTACTGAAGTCAAAGATGTAGTTCTGGTTATCCATTTAATTAGCGGTTAGAGGTAATAAGGCAGGAACCCTTGCGTCCCCGGGACGGTGTAGGCGGGTGGTACCAAACCATAAGCATCAAAGTCAAAAATACGGTCTTAACATTAGTAAAGTTAGTGATCTATGGCGAAACTATATCCTTACTAATATTATAAATGCGAAAGTAACTCTGTTTATCTGTCTGACTGTCGCTCTTTCACGCCAAAAGTACTGAACCGATCTAAATAAAATTTGGTACACAGATAGTCTAGAGCCTGATAAGGGCATAGGCTACTTTTTAATGCAAAAAAAAGTTATAAATGGGGTGAAAAGTTGTAAAGGGTTATATTTATTTTTAAAGTCATAAGCTTGAAACTTATTTTTAGGCTATTGATTAGATATAAATAAACATGACATTAAAATTTCGTAAAAAAAATACCCTTAAGGAGTAAAATAAAAATAGGTGATGAAAAACTTTAGGAAAGTAACCTTTTACGCGGGCAAAGCCGCGAGCAGAAGCTAGTATTTTAATAAAATATTTTTATTATTATACAATCACTTGTTTCTGTTTGCCGTATTCAATGAAAAGACGTGGTTACTATCATTTGCCGAAGTGCACCTGATTATAATTATTATAGCTTCTAAGACAATCATAAATCTTCTTGGAAATGGATTGATTCCAGGTAATATGGGATGCAATGAATACCTTCATCATCATCACAGCCCATATATGTCCCACTGTTGGGTTCGGGCCTCCTCCGTAATGGGAGGGAAATTAACCTACTATACCACGCTGGTCAGACGTGTTGGTATAAGGTTTTGTTTCGAGTTTTCCATCTCTTACATAGATGTTACATGCGTTTTATATCCCTTAGTCGTCTCTTACGATCACCCATAGGTACGATAGGGGGTGGTGAATTGTATACTTTCTTCGTCACCACACGGATTATGAACTACTTGTTTCTTGATTTACCTGTTACGCAGTAGTTTCAATAGTACATGTAGATATTTTCAAGTTTTCTAAGCATAGGCATTTGTTCAAATATGGAGACTGCCATCTTTAAACCACAGGCTAATAATACTATTGCGATCATAAGTTCAAACATGATGCAACCAAAAAATACTGTTATTCTAAAATGTTTATGGCCACCGAAGGTAAGGACCGGGTATCGGTGACCCACTTGCACGGCGAAAGATATGAGATGAAGAGATGGGTTGTATGGAGTCGCACGCCGTTCTTTCTGTCGCCCTGGACAGAATTAACGGAGTGTGGCCGGATTATAGCCCACTGCCATATAAAAAAGCTTGGAATTGGAAGTCACGTTGTCATCTGGCCTCTACAGCTAAATATTTCTTGTGACTTTTATACAGTCAGCAATCATCAGATATGTAACCGCTATTTGAAAACCTGCCTTATCCAAAAAATATGGTATTATATTGACCATAGTCATGATGTGTGGTAGCGGCTACGAATACTACCAACCATTACTTTGCTCGTGGATGTTGTAAAAGACGACTATATAAAAGCCTTATAACGACCTAGGCCAACTCCGTCTGATGCCGTTTGGTCAACAATTACATTCCCAAGTAGGGTTGACGTCTGCTTGCCACCGAAGACAAAGATCGGGTACCGGTGGCCCGCTCGCACGGCGAAGAAGAGGTTCTTGCAGGGTGGGTCAATTGCGCGCCGCCTCTTCCATCACCCCGGACCGATTTGGCAGGGTGCGACGTCCATAGCCCACCGCAAAAAAAAAAAAAAAAGGGTTGACGTCTGTTATAATATAAAATAACTTTTACAATATGTACTATGAAAAGAAAAGTATATATTGTATCGACCCCAAGTAATTGGTATAAGAGTAGGAGAATGATTGATGATTGACCATAGTGAATACAATACACAAGACTAGAACCACGGTAATTTAATTTTACTTAAATTAAAGGACTCTTTAATAAGATTTTTGCTAACAGGTATTGTAGAGGTAGGACCCATACTGTTAACAGTTCTCTGTCTACAACCGTGGGCCGGTCCGTCCAGAGTGGTACCACACGCTCGCAGAAATCGACGTCGGAGCAGCAGCAATGTGCTTCGTTCGGTGAGCTAGAGAGCCGGAAACTCAACTTGGGTGGATTTTGGTTGGTAGACAACCGTATAATTGTACTTTTGGTATTACAAAGTTTCATGAACGGCAGTAACACACACCATCAGTTGCTTGTTCGTTTACCACCGTAAATCATAAAAAAAAACCGACTTCAATAATTAAAAAGTACAAAATAACTTAAAATATCTAGCCGGCAGCTCAATTTGTGGGGCGGTTTGGCGTTTTCTGTGATAAGCAACGGCCTAGCTATATCACTTCTATTCCAGAGGTCCATGAGTGACAGTAACACTAACCATGAAGTGCTGCTTGCTCGTTTATCACCACCCGTAATAAAAAAAAATAACACATTTTGAAATAAATATTTCCTAAAGATAAAAATGTAGATATTTATTACGAAATTCACAATCGAAATTCTCTTAAACATAAAATATAAAATTCTTTAGTCGTCAAATTTTCGCGTCATGTACGTTCAACCAGCAATACAATAACCCTAGTAAAAAAAAAACCCAGGTGTAAATGTCAATCACCGTGAAAATATCCAGGTAAAAATGCTTTGTGTTATATAAAAAAGGCAGCACTTTTTTTTGTGTGAGCGAAGCCAATTCGTCAAAGTTGAAAGGCTTCAAAGGATTTCAATGGCACGTTATATTTTGTGGTCGTATATAACGGGGGCAACTAGAAAATCTCTACTCAATGTATTTTTATTATTATATAGTTATAATTACGAATTACGATATTTACAACGAAAATAATAATCTTGGATCTTTTAAAAGGCAAACTAAAAGCTTTACTGATATTCTAGCTTAGTAAAGTTCTTAGTTATTTAGTTACGAACAATGATAAGATCTACTCAGCTCGTTTACATTATGAGCTGAAAGCAGTGGAAAATCGCGCTAGTAAGCTTGAGCCTCTACAATAGGAGAGAAATTGATTTATATACTATCTGGGCACCTGATCAGCATATACTTTCATCATCATACCAGCCCACCTGGACTAGTATTTTTTTTTTATTATTGCTTATGGTGGCAAACGAGCAGAGAGCGCACTTGATGGTAAGTGTCACTGCCGCCCATGGACCTTTGCAATACCAAGACTATAGCTCGGCTGCTGCCTACCAATACAATCCCCAAACCCACCCTAGTTGGGCTTCCGGCTCTCTCGCTCACCGAACGAAGCGCTATAGCACATTGCCATTACTCAGGAGATCGACGAATCTTCTGCGAGAGTGTGGTACTACCCTGGACGGACCTGCCCGCGGCTGTTGACAAAGAACTGTCCACAGCATGGTGCTACCGCTATTAGAGTATGGTAGTATGGTTTAATTCTAGTTTTCCTTCTCTTGCGTAGATTGTATCTACATAGGTATAACTATAAGGGTATATACCCTTTAGTATCTTTTTCGACATCCACGGGTAAGACAGGGAATGGGGATATTCTTACTCCATCACCATATATAAAGGGAAATCTAAAATAGATTTAGACAAGTGAATTTTATGCCACCGTAGACAAGGAATAGGTACCGGTGGCCTACTCGCGTAGATAAGTATATGTAGAGCGAGTTTATGGAGTCGCACATCGTTTCTTATGTCGCCTCAGACGGATTTAACAGTGTGAAACCACTCTATAACCTGCCGCCAAAAAAAAGTCAAAAAAATTGTGAAATTTGTTGTTTAGATTCCAAAAAAATTATATTCCAAAAAAAAAAAACAACAGGCAGTCATGGGGACTACCGATAGAAGTGAAAACTATTAACTTAAGACTAATTGAAATAATAATAATTTTCTAATTTTTATATAAAAATTAAAAATATTATCGAACATCTAGGAATCGGTTTATCACGCTAGTAAGATAACCTTTAAAGCACAATGATACTATTTCATGACATAAAGGTTAAATATTAAAAATACAATTAAAAATAAATAATTCCATACTTTTAAATGCAAATATTGATATGAATATTGAAAATATTTGAAAATAAATTCTTTATTTTCATTATTCATTTATCTATATAAAAACACTACTCACTACTCATAGCTATTAGATTATACTATTAGTCTATATAGATTATACTATTATGTCGGTGACGCGAACCTATAAGTTTTTCCCCTCCAAAAACGCTCAACGCGCCTAAAGAAGTTTTCACTTCAAAAATTTATATTTAATAAATTGTATTCACAAATAATATCATTCTCTATGCGTTATGATGCTTATCAGTTATCAGACTTATTAATGATGAAATCATATCCTTGTCTATTATTAAATATTACAAATTCGACACGCAGCTAATATATTAAACCACAGTTTGTACCGAAGTTGATTTGCCAGTAATTGAGAATTAGTCAAGCGGTCTTAGTTACTGGGTGAATTTAAATTTAGGGTGTTTAAATAAAAAGAACACTACACTATTGTTCTAGTATGACATAATCTGTATTATAATCTCTTCAAAGTCACATTTTTCGTAGAGAAATAAAAGGAATGAGTGTAATAAATTTAAATCTATCAATAACAGGTTTACCTGCAAACAATGCTCCTAATATGGTCAAAATAAGACTCATAGTCTGATACTGCAAGTGTAGAAGTTTCAATAGTATTTGTACAGTGCAGTGATATATTGTACTGTAAAGCTAGTAGTACCAAGACAGGATGATGCGTTATGTTTTTGCACAGGCACTTTGTGCGATTACGAACTATCATCCTTTCTTTATAGAAGGTTATGGCGACAAAAGTATGCCCGTATTTGCCTCCCCATCGCCAATGGACTGGGCAATAGTACCGATTTTTGACTTCAATAGCGTGAATAATTACGCTAGGCTTCATCATCATCATCACAGCCCATAAATGTCCCACTATTGGGTTCGGGCCTCCTCCGTAATGGAAGGGAAATTAACTTACTATACCGCGCTGGTCAGACGTGTTGGTATAGGGTTTTGTTTCAAGTTTTTCTTCTCTCACATAGATGTTATATGCGTTTTATATCCCTTAGTCGTCTCGTACGATCACCCACAGGTAAGATATGGGGTGGTGGATAGTATTCTTACTCCGTCACCACACGGAAAATGCTAGGTTTATCTTAACTACTTCTTGGGGTATTTGATTTCAAATATTTCTCATTTAATCATATTTGTAGATCATCGTATTTACTTAACTAACTCTTACTTCGTAATAACATATAATGTAATAGTTATGATCGCATTATTTTACTCTACATAAAGTACCAACATAATAAAACTTATTAAACCAACCGCGGTCCGTATATTTTCATCTCTGGTGTAATAAAATTTACATAGAGAACGCAGCGTCCAACGGATTTCCACGACACATCTAGTGCACATATTTTGTAGCATTGCCAGTATTTATAACACTAAAAAATTATGGCAGCATTTTCGTCGGAGTCTTCAAAGATCTCATTTTTAAATTTCGTTAGGTATGTATTATATTTTTTTATAATTTGATATATTTAAAATCATTATCATACGTCCCACAGTTGGGCTCGAGCCTCCTTAACTTCCTTAGTCGTTAACTCCTGACGGAGTGGTCGTGCTTGATGATGAGTCATTGTTGGATAGAGCAGCTCCCGCGATGCGCCTCCACTTGTTCCGGTCCTTAGCGTCTCGTGAATATTGGACTACTAGGTTTTTGTAGCAGCTTTAATAAGGTCTGTCCAACGCGTAGGTGATCAACCGCGTGACCGTTTACCCTTTACATGTCCTTGGACAACCAGCCGTTCCATGGATTGTTCATTCCGAACAATGTGTTCAAAATATTTCAAGATTCGTGTTTGCACAGTCGATGATAATCTTTGTTTGATTTTTAGCTCAGTCAGAATTGAGATGTTGGTTTTAAATGCTGTCCAAGGAATCTACAACAGTTGCCGCCAGCACCACATCTCAAGTGCATTGATTTTGCGTCGGTCTTTGAGGCAAACCGTCCACGTTTCTGCGCCATAAAGAAATATCGGGCAGATCAAGCTTCTCATTATGCGGACTTTTATGGCTTTTGTGATACTGCGGTTGCACCATACTCTTTTCAGCCTGTCAACAGCAGATCGTGTGATAGCCTCGTCAACAGTGAGAGGGAAATTGACTTACTATACCACACGCCGGTCAGTCGGGTGAGTGCAGGGTTTTACTTAGAGTTTTCCTTGTCTGGCAGTAATGTTTATAAAAACTTGATTACAAGCGAAAAATAATTGTCACACCTCATGTGTGACAATTATTTTTCGCTTGTAATCAATTCGAACCCACACCTATTGGAAATCCATTCCAATCGTGCTACCACTTACATCAGCGTGAGCTGTCGTGTGACATTCAATTTTTGCCTGGTATTATATATTCGTCTTTTACGATCACCCACAAGAAAAGGAAGAGAGAATGACCATGGTTTTTTTTATTCCGTCATTACACGGATTTTTACAATAACTTGTAAAACGTTACTATCAAAAATTCATAAAAATAAGTACTAATTATACGACTCGTCTGTTCTCTGTTCGATTGAGTACACATACATACATACATATCATCACGCCATATAAGGGATATGGCAGGGTAAGCAGAGAGAACAGAGTGCCAGAGAACCATATCCTTGCATACTTCACTCCCCTCCTCAATATTCATAATTCTCTTCATACACACTCGCCGGTTTCGGAGACTCTTAACTCCACCTTCCTTCAATGCGTGACCAATCTGGTCTAGGTAGGTTAGTCTCCGTCTACCCCGGTACCTAGATCTTTCCATTTTCGCATTGTATATCTTCTTAATCAGACGTTCGTTCGGCATTCTTTCCACATATCCGAACCATCGGAGCATTCCCTTTCGCATCTTTACACCAATACTCCCTTCCATACCTACTCGCTCTCTTACGTCGTCGATACGAATGCGATCGGTCAGCCTAACTCGTAGAGATTTTCCGTAGAGATCGCATTTCGACCGCATTAATTTTACTTTCATATTTACTTCGATTGAGTAACATCTTAAAAATACTTGAGCAGAACCTTAGAGTAGTTAACCGTTCGGGTGTCTATCATTTTGAATTGTATGATCTAATTTCTTTATGGTATTTTTACCATCAGATTATAAACGTATATGACTGGCTTTCATTTCTATAACGTAGATATTTGTAGAAATATATTTACTATCATACACAGTCGTGGCTCCCTCAAACACAATATTTCTCAGCGACACTACGCGCTAGTGTAAATAATATTATCATTGATTTCTGTTATGCCTTATAACCTTGCTTATAACTTTGCGTACCGCAATGCGGGTTAGGTCGTCCCACGGAGGCGATGCGTACCGACCCGCCCCCGTCGGTACGAACATCGGCAGTTGCGGCGATGGGGGCCGCCACCCATCACGCCTTGCCCAGTTAGGCGAGTCGAGGAGAACGGAGTGCCGGGTGGGCACGTGGAATGTAAGAGGTTGTGTGGAAGATAAGTTGCACGAGCTGATATCCGTCATGGCGGACAAACAGCTAGACGTGCTCTATGTAACAGAGACGAAGCGAAGGGGCAGCGACGCCTGCGATCTTCCTGGTGGCGGGATGGCTCTGTGGTCTGGTGTACCACAGAGCGATCGAGCCAGCATGGGGGTAGGAGTGCTGTTGTCCTCTCGCTTGGCCTCAGGTGTGAAGGATTACGGAATGTATGATCCCAGACTTCTCTGGGTCCGTATAAAACTAGGTGTCACCAAGGTATTCATGGTTGTAGCATATGCTCCTGTAGGATCCTCGGTGGCATCAGACCTAGAGAAGTTTTGGGACAATGTTAGGGAAGTTCTGGATATGGCAGAAACCAGTGAACGCGTGATTGTATGCGGAGATTTGAACGGATGGGTGGGGACCAAGCGTCCCGACTATGAGGACGTACTTGGTCCATTTGGTGATAAGAGAGTGAACGACGCAGGTAGGCTCATAGCGGATGTATGCATGGAGAGAAACCTTATTGTGTCAAACACATTTTTCCAACATAAGGGCATCCATATGTATACATGGAGAAGGAATGAACAGAAAAGCATAATAGATTTAATTTTGGTAGACAGTCGCCTCCGAAGCAAAATATTGGACGCAAGAGCCTACAGGGGGCCCCACAGTCGACACGGACCACTATCTCGTTATTGCGAGATTTAGTGGTCTGTTCAGAAAGTGGAGGCACTGGCGAGAGCGTGTCCACTTCGGAGGGCTTGAAAGAATAAAGGTTGAAAGGTTGCAAGAAGAGTGTGTAAGAGAAAAGTATGCAGAGGGTGTCCGAGAACGGCTGACGATGGCAAGCCAGCCGCAATCGGACATTGAAGAATGCTGGAGAGTATTGAAAGAGAGTATGGTAGATACAGCGAAAGAAGTATGTGGAAGTTCAAAGAAGCATAGAAAAACAAATGGTGATGCATGGTGGGATGCGGAAGTGGCAGCTTCCGTAGAGCAAAAGAAGAAAGCGTGGCTGGACTATGTCTCTTCTTTGAATCTGAATGACAGTATGACTGAACAGAAGAAAGAATTATATCGGCAATGTAAGAATGACACCAAGGCCTTAGTGAAAGAGAAACGAGCAAGTATGAGTGCAGAAGATAGGCTGACTAAAAACTTCGAGGGTAACACCAAACTCTTTTGGAGGGAGGTGAAGAAGTCTCGGGGTGGTTGGTCAGCCTTCAGAATGAATAAAATAAGGTCTAAAGGTGGAGACATTCTTACACAAACACAAGACGTGTTAAGCCGATGGAGTGAATATTTTGGCGATATGTATGCGGATGCTACGGTTGGCGCCGGTGTTGGATGTGGTTTGGTAGATCAACATTCGACAACGGCGTCCTCCGATGGCATCAGTATGGATGAAGTTGAATGGGCGATAAGAAGTTTGAAAAATGGTAAGGCAGCGGGCATTGATATGGTGTCTGCCGAGATGATCAAGCTTGGTGGCTCTTGTGTCTGGGAGGCGTTCCTGTTGCTCCTCAATCTATGTTGGAGCTCGGGAATGGTTCCCAGGGACTGGAATAGCGCAGTCATCGTGCCTTTGTTTAAAAACAAGGGTTCACGTTATGACTGCGCAAATTACAGAGCCATAAGCTTGACCAGTTTGGCAGCAAAAGTGTATGGAAAAATTATTGAAAGGAGAATAAGGATGGTGTCCGATGGTTTACTGTGTGAGACACAAGGAGGTTTCAGGAGTGGAAGGGGATGCATGGATCAAGTGTTCTCTTTGCGCAACATTGTGGAGAAGCATCTGGCTCTAGGTCAGATGGTTTTCTGCAGTTTTGTGGATCTGGAGAGAGCTTTTGACACGGTTGTACGAAAGGAACTTTGGGACATTTTACCGGAGTATGGTATTAGCGGTAAACTGCTACAGGCTGTGCAGTCCAGTTATATGGGCTGTAGAGCCTGTGTGCGGCTGGATGATGGAATGTCGCCTTGGTTTGACGTCAATATCGGCGTTAAGCAGGGGTGCGTTCTGTCAGCCAGGCTGTTTATCATATATCTGGATAAATGTCTCCAAAGGTTGAACGATATGAATGTGGGAGTCCAGATGGGCGACTCAGTGGTCACTGCTCTGCTTTATGCAGATGATGCAGTCCTGCTGGCACAGTCAGCGACTGACCTGCAGACCCTAGTCGACACAATGACAGAAGATTGTAAGAAAAGGGGTCTACGCGTGAATGTGAGCAAAACCAAAATAATGGTCTTTGAAAGAGATAAAACCAGAACAGATGTAAGAGTAACAATAGGTAATGATGTACTAGAGCAAGTGGATGAATTTGTATATCTTGGATGTGGATTTAGCCGAGATGGAAGGTACACCACTGATATAGAACGAAGAGTGAATGCGGGAAATAGAGTGAACGGAGCGTTGGGACAACTTCTCGGCAGCCACCACCTCAGCCAGAAGGCACGTGTAGCAATACATAACGCAGTGCTTGTCCCAACATTACTGTATGGAAGCGAGAGTTGGGTATGCAGAAAAGAGTATGGTAGCAAAATTAATGCGGTCGAAATGCGATCTCTGCGGAAAATCTGTGGAGTTAGACTGACCGACCGCATTCGTAACGACGACGTAAGAGAGCGAGTAGGTATGAAAGAGAGTATTGGTGTAAAGATGCGAAAGGGAATGCTCCGATGGTTCGGACATGTGGAAAGAATGCCGAACGAACGCCTGGTTAAGAAGATATACAATGCGAAAGTGGAAGGATGTAGGTACCGAGGGAGACCGAGACTAACCTACCTAGACCAGATCGGTCATGTACTGAAGGAAGGTGGAGTCAAGAGTCTCCGAAACCGGCGAGCGTGTATGAAGAGAATTATGAATGTTGAGGAAGCGAGTGAAGTATGCAGAGATAGAGTTCTCTGGCACTCTGTTCTCTCTGCCTACCCTGCAAGGGATTTAGCGTAATGATATGTATGTATGTATGTATGTATAACCTAAATTCTCAATCTCATCTACCAACAAAGTATATAACATAAAAAGTCCTTGAAACAATAGTTTAATGCTTATTTATGGAGGGAATTCCATTACCCCCTTTGTAAGTCACATCATCACATCACATTCCACATATATCTCACTGTTGGGCTCGGGCCTCCTCCGTAATGGGAGGGAAATTAACCTACTATACCGCGCTGGTCAGACGTGTCGCTATAGGGTTTTGTTTCGATTTTTCCTTCTCTCACATATGTAGATGTTATATACGTTTTATATTCCTTAGCCGTCTCTTACGATCACCCACGGATAAGATAGGGGGTGGTGAAATGTATTCTTACTCCGTCACCACACGGATAAGACCTCTGTCACCACACCTTTGTAAGTATCTTTTATTATCTATAAATAAAATCATTGTCGTTTAATATTTGTCTCATTTTAACGTTATATCAATTTAATTTCAAATCCCTTATTATTTTTAACAGTTAGCATTTTACAAACAATACATTTACAATCAATTTCATAGTTATTCTTTTTGTACGGAATATTTTTGATTTACTAATTAAAAATTTGCTGTAATACAAAGACTTAATTTAGTCCTTAACATAATTAAATAATAAATCTAAAATGCTTGAAACTTTAATTTTTTTTTTTACCGCACAGAACACAGATGTAGTGTTTAAGATACCGACCTTCCGTGCCATTGTCGTGGATTCGATTCTTACGCAGGACAATACTATATTGCGCCAGATGCCGCTCTAGCCGAGGCCGCGGCTGACTGGATCGGGGAATTAGTCCATCACCCGCTGAGAGGCCGACCACGTAAGGAAAGACCGACGTCCTCCCCAAGGGAGGGACGTCGGTCGAGGAGAGGGTACTCCTCAAGGGTATTCCGTCGGGCCGACCACTAACGGCAAGTCACTCTGCTCCGGTGGTCGGCCCAACGGAATACCCCTGAGGCTTATATACACACACACTACTTGCATACACGGGTGGGTTAGGGGTGTGCGTGCTTACACCCCTCTGTCGTCCCGAACGGACTGGTGCGAGGAGTGCGCCGACCGTAACCCACCACCAAAAAAAAAGGCTACTTTATGCGATCCACAAATGTTGTTCTGAGTCTGGGTGTAATTTATCTGCATTAATTATATTTTTGTAAAGTCCCCCGCAGTACAAGGAGTATTTCCTTAATGCAAGTTAAACACTACATTTATAAAAGAATAAAAACTCAAAAAACAAAAATGTTCACCTTTTTTAGTATCGTCTTTTTCATTTCATCGAATTTCAAATAGCATTGGCACTAAAGAAATGTTCACTTAAAATTATTTCATCATCATCATCATCTCAGCTCATATGTGTCCTACTGTTGGGCTCGACCTTCCTCCATAAACAAAAGGAAATTGACCTACTATACCACGCTGGTTAGACATGTTGGTATAGGGTTTTGTTTCGATTTTTCCTTCTCTCACATAGATGTTATATGCGTATTATATCCCTTAGTCGTCTCGTACGATCACCGACGGATAAGAAGTATGAGGGGGTGGTGAATTGTACCTATTCTTACTCCGTCACCACGTGGAAAGCACACCACGTTTATAAAAAAAATAAAAACTCAATTGAAAAACAAAAATGTTGCACCTTTTTTAGTATCGTCTTTTTCATTTCATCGAATTTCAAATAGCAATGGCACTAAAGAAATGTTCACTTAAAATTATTTATACTTACTCAAATAAACTAGATGTTATACTACCAAATAATATTGAGCCCGGAATAAAAACATCTATTGTACGTATTATTGATGGTTACGCTTGTTTACGGCGGCAAGACTTATGTATTGCATTACTGCTGACGCCGTATTCGGCCTACTATGTAATAATATAATGTAATAACTATATAGGCATATACAGCATGTTACAAAATTAATGTGAACGTAATCTCAACTAAATTACGTAATATGCAAATATCAGACACAACTGTTAGCGATGTTTGCTTTGTAGTTAAATTTGATTCATTTGTAATTGTAATTGTTTTA
Source organism: Lymantria monacha (assembly GCA_905163515.2). NCBI lineage: Eukaryota > Metazoa > Arthropoda > Insecta > Lepidoptera > Erebidae > Lymantria > Lymantria monacha. The sequence goes on from LR991106.1 coordinate 12,500,495, forward strand.
AAGATGATATTGTGTTCTAAAATTTATATAGATATTAGATATCTGTTGAGAGATTTGTTATGATTATTTCTTTTCAATAACGACACAAAACTTTAAAGTAATATCTAAGGCAATCTATATGGCTTATATTAACATGTAAGTTGATTAATTTGTAATATTAGTGTTGATAATGACTTAAAAAAAAAAACATAAATTAGCAAAAAAAATATTATATAAATTTTAATAGTTTTTTTTTTATTATTGCTTATGATGGCAAACGAGCAGACAGCACACCTGATGGTAGGTGTCACTGCCGCCCATGGACCTTGGTATTCCAAGAGGCCGCTGCCTACCAATACAAACCCCAAACCCACCCCACTTGGGCTTCCGGCTTTCTCGCTCACCGAACGAAGCGCAATAGCACATTGTCATTACTCAGACGTCGATCTTCTGCGAGATTGTGGTACTACCCCGGACGGAACAGCCCATGGCTGTAGACAGAAAACTGTTAACAGTCCTACCATTATCAAAAGAGTACATTATCAACTTGATTGATCTCTAAAATTTTGATGTACTTAATGAACATAGGCATAATAATATTTATTTAGTTTTATTTTGGCAGGTCTAGACACACACCATCCATTCCGTCCAGGGCGACTGAAGAACGGTGCGTGGCTCCATAACCCACCGTATTCCCTCCCCATCGTCATATGACCGCCATTCGTACCGAATCCTTGACGTCTGTGGCTAAGTAGAATATGTTACAGAATAATTTACCAAAAAAAAATGTAAAGAATAACGGAATTAATTAATAATTTCAATTAGATTCAAACTATATGAGTCACAGTTAAGAATTTAATTAGTATTCATACAATCTACTAACAGCTGCTGCAATATTTATAACTCATTATTAAAATAAAGTTAATCAAAAAAAACATCAGTTCTAATTTGCCAATTTAATCCAACAAAAAATGAAGTAAATGTATTTATCATTTACAAAATCTTTTTATCTGACAGCTGACGACTAAGAGGAAATTAAGTTATTAAAAGGAAACAGGGACAATTAGACTTTTTCTGAATATTATGACATAATAAAATTGAACTAATTTCTTTTCGACGCATCGTTCATTCTTTATTCAAGAAAGGGAGAGTGAACTCTTTGAAAATCGAATATTATCTTGCTAGCACTCTAAGCTTTGGTGATCAATCACTCACCTAATATAATTTTAATTTTATTTTTCGACGTTCTATCAGCAGCCTGTAGATGAATTATAATAAATGGCCTATACTCAGTGATGTATGTTCAGATTACGGGGCATCAATCTACAGAATGTTCGATTGGGCCATAAAACCATTACTACCCTCTCAATTTGAGTTATTTTAGCGTATGTGCTGATGGTAAGTTTTATTAATTCTGTAATCGTGGACTATTGAAAACGTGGCCAATACTGGTGACCCCTTTTCTCCAACAGTTTTCAGTTTTGGTTGTAATTCTTTGTGCTATATTTATTTTCTCCTTATTAAAGGCGGATAAGGTAATATTGTAGAATATGAAATAAATATGATCCGATTGATATAGAAAAAGAGAAGGAAAACTCGAAATAAAACCATATATCAACCTGTTAGACTAACGTGGTACAGTAGGACCATTTCTCTTCTTTTTAACCGACCTCTAAAAGGAGGAGGTTCACAATTCGATTGGTATTTTTTTTATGTATGTACACCGATTACACTGAGATTTATAATCCGATTTACGTGATTCTTCTTTATGTAGAAAAGTCTCCAGCCCAGTAGTGGAACATACCTGAGCTGAAACTAGTTTGCCGTCATTAAAGATTAAAGAGGAGGAGAAATTGACCTACGCTGATTAAACGTGTTAATATAGGTTTTTATTTAATGTTTTCCTTCTCTTGCATAAATGTTATATGCATATTACATCTCTTAATACACTTTGTCTTGACATCTACCTTAAGATAGAGGTAGTGTTAAGCAGCTGTGTGGTAGTAACTACGAATACTATCCATCCTTATTTTGCTCGTAGATGTCGTAAAAGATGACTAAGAGCCCTATAACGACCTGAGCTAACACCATCTGATGCCGTTTGGTCAACAATTACAGTCCCAAGGAGGGTTGATGTCTGGCAGGCGGCGGGTTATAAAAAATTGCCAAAAACTTTTGCAATATGTACTATGAAAGAAGAGTACATATTGTATCGACTCCAAGGAATTGAGATAAGAGTAGGAGAATGATGATGAGTATATAAGCAGATATATATCATCCTGGGCCAACTTCATCTGATGCTGTTTGATCAAGAATTAAATTTCGGATATAAAGATCGGGTACCGGTGGCCCGCTCGCACGGCGAAGAGAGGAGTCCTTGCACGGTGGGTCTGTGGAGTTGCGTACCGTCTCTTCCATCGCCCCGGACCGATTTGGCGGAGCGCGACCACATCCATAGCCTACCGCAAGGAAAAAAAATGTATTCAGATAATAATCATTTTAGGTAGGTACATTTAATTAATCTACTTATCATATTTATATTGTATGCAAATAATTATTTTTATATTGTATGATTCTATTCTTTTAAATATTTGATTTGCTGCTAAAAAATAAGCAGAATAAATATTGATTCGTCGTTCACACGGTGCGTGTCACCATTTTCTTTTTACTTGAACTAATATTAACACACTATCCATCGTATTATTCGGCGGACTATGGTCTGGTCGGTGGCCGTCGTATCTAAATATCTGACACATAATTAAGTAATAATAAATCTTATAATAGGTACTAATTTTATTTTTAAGTGTAGGTATATATTTTTTTTAATATAAATCATTCCTCGTTCATTCTTCATGTGTCAAAATGCCGATACAATGGCGCGCTAAAGTGACAAACCGCGACCGGTACAATCGAGCACGAAATCGCTTTTATACTTGACACGTAAACATACCGTTAACATATTGGAACTATGAAATGGCATATATAAGCTTAATGGCGTTTATTTTTAGGCAAAAACCTACCTATATTGAATATTTTAGGTTATTATTTATCTATCATCTTTACCTTAATAAAAATATCATCATCCCAGCTCATATATGTCCCACTGCTGAGCTCGAAACCTCCTTCACACTAAGAGGGAAATTCCTACTATACTAAGTATAGTATAGTTATACAACACGTCTGACCAGTGGGTCAGACGTGTTGTCAGACGTGTGTCCCTTAGTCATCGCTTACGATCACCCACCGGTAAAATAAGGGTTGATGAGTTGTATTCTTATTCCGTTACCACACGCCCAACCGGGTGGGTTTGGGGTTTGTATTGGTGGGCAGCGGTCTAGTTATTTTACTTGGTATTGCAAAGATCCATGGGCGGCAGTAACACTTACCATCAGGTGTGCTGCTTGCTCGTTTGCCACCATAAGCAATACCAAAAAAACACAAATATACATATAAATAAAATATTTGCCTGAATAATTGATTTTTCAATCATTCTTTTATGATAGATATGCGAAATTGGAAGGTTTTAGGTACCGGGGGAGACCGAGACTAACCTACCTTGACCAGATTGCTCATGTACTAAAGGAAGGTGTAGTCAAGAGTCTCCGAAACCGGCGAGCGTATTTGAAGAGAATTATGAATTTTGAGGAAGCGAGTAAAGTATGCAAGGATAGAGTTCTCTGGCGGTCTGTTCTCTCTGCCTACCCTGCAAGAGATATGGCATGATGATATGTATGTATGATAGATACTCGATACAATAATGCACAAAGTGATATACCAGCTATACTTACAATCAAACACCAAATCGCTTTTCTACTTGATACGCAAACGCAATAATAATTACCAATGTTTAGGTACATGAGTATTACACATATATGGTTAAGATACCGTGCTGGAGTCGTGAGTAAATTCCTATACAGGTCAATAGTTTTTGTTTATTATTTTGTTATTGTGATTCTGGGTATAAATTATGTCCGGTAATTATACAGGGTGCCGATTTTATTACTAGAATAACTTAAACTAGGTGTAGGAATGACTTCATAAAAAACATTAAACTCCTAGCTCTGCCCAATCCCGAGATAAATGATTTGTTTCTTATTAAAACAGTAGGTTTTTCAGCTTACATTGACCTGTAGGTATATTTCGACCAGCTGTGCGGCGGTGAGCGCAGCGAGAGCGGGACTATTTGCTTACTAGTTCAGTGTCACACGCATGGGTATATGCCTACATCGAATTTTTATAGTACAAGTGTATTGACCGCTTATCTGTATGGTAATTTAATCAAAACTTAGGTACAATTTTTTTACTGATTTGCATAGTTTATCATCCCTTCAAGGATTCTACTAATTAAATTGGCAACTTGTATGTTTATAAAGTCCTCCGCAATTCAAAGTTTAAATTCTAGATGCATGATGTGTTTAAAAAAAAAAAATAATAATACACATATGTATGTTTTTTATTGGTAGTAAAAATACTTTGTATCCTGAACTCACCTTGTTGTACGAGATGAATCTTTTTTCATTCAGAAAACAACATCCGATACTAAGGATTAAATCCTTATGCTGCGTCCCCGTTTTACTAATAAAAAAATATTTTTACAGACTTTATTGCGTTTTTGTATGGTGACGGAGTAAGAATACTATTCACCCCTCCATATCTTACCCATGGGTGATCGTACGAGACGACTAAGGGATATAAAACGCATATAACATATATGCAAGAGTAGGAAAACTCGAAACAAAACCCTATAACAACACGTCTGACCAGAGCGGTATAGTAGGTTAATTTTCCTCCCATTACGGAGGAGGCCTGAGCCCAACAGTGGGACATTTATGGGCTGTGATGATGATGATGATGATTGCGTTTCCATTTATTTTTACTTTCTCGAGTATTTGATCACTTTATAGCTTCATAATCAAGTGTTTCAAAAATATTTTAGCACTCCCGTATCCATTAACGATAAAGACTGTTCAAAACGTCGGAAAAGTAAAAATCTAATCATCATCATCATCATCATCACAGCCCATAAACGTCCCACTGTTGGTCTCGGGCCTCCACCGTAATGGGAGGGAAATTAACCCACTATACCGCGCTGGTCAGACGTGTTGGTATAGTTTTGTTTAGAGTTTTCCTTCTCTCGCATAGATGTTATATGCGTTTTATATCGTCTATGTCATCTCGTACGATCACCCACGGGTAAGATATGGAGTGGTGAATAGTATACTTACTCCGTCACCACACGGAAAAAATCTAATAAAATAAACATAATGTTAACATTTAGAACTACCAAATTGTATTGTAGATACCGAGGCATATAACGGCTAATATGCGCTTTAAAACTTCAGCTAAGAACTAAAGTACGGTTAAGAAGCGCCTACTCCGTTTTTAGTTGATAAATTTAGTCGTTTTTAATATTTAAATTATTGTATTTCTTTGAACCTTATTCATCTCATATTCCACAATAAAAGGAAAAATGTGTTAAGATTTTACCTTTTTTTTGTATGGACAGGCGGCAGTTATGTCACCTTTCGCCCTATCCGCGGGGCGATAGAATGGAAGGCGTGCGACCCGATAATTTTGTGCTACGCAAACTCTCAATCAACATGTGAATGGGCCTCCGATATCCTAGTCTTCGGAAACTTAAATTAGAAATTTATTTCAAGTTTTACTTCTCTTACACCTTTCCTACACGTTTCTTTTATTGTTCTTAATAAACAGACAAACGAGCAAGCAGCACACCTAATGGTAAGTATTACTGCCACCCATGGACCTTTGCAATACCAAGGTTACAGCTAGGCCACTGGCTACCAATAAAAATCCCAAACCGACCCAAAAAGTCGGGCTTCTAAAATATGGGTGTTTAAAATATACTGGCAAACTATTTTATTACAAGTGTTACAGTACATAAATAAATAAAATAAAATAAAATAAACAGCCTTTTATTTCTTGCAAGTACAATAATTACAGTTGCATACAAGTTACATTTAATTAATAGTAAATAGTAGAAAGTCATCCAAAATAATATAAAAATAATATCTTAAAAAAAAAATTGAAATAAATTTAAAATTCATGTATGTATATAATAAAAAGTCATAATTTTGATATTACATACATATCACCATGCCATATCCCTTGCAGGGTAGGCAGAGAGAACAGAGTGCCAGAGAACTCTATCTCTGCATGCTTCACTCGCTTCCTCAACATTCATAATTCTCTTCATACACGCTCGCCGGTTTCGGAGACTCTTGACTCCACCTTCCTTCAGTACATGACCGATCTGGTCTAGGTAGGTTAGTCTCGGTCTCTCTCGGTACCTACATCCTTCCACTTTCGCATTGTATATCTTCTTAACCATTCGTTCGTTCAGCATTCGGATATTGATATGTAAATATCTAATTTAATTTATTTGATCAATTAATTTTGAACTAAAAACAAACAGTTTTAGTTGCAGTACATATACAATTTTTTTTTGCGGTAGGCTATGTCTACCTACATCCCGCTAAAGCCGTCCGGGGCGACAGATGAAGCGGTGCCCGACCCCATAAACCCGCCCCGCAATGTACCTCTCCACGCCGTGCGAGTGGGCCACCGGAACTCGATCTTTGTCTTCGGTGGCCATATGTGCATTGTGCATATACATGTTGATTTATTGCAGTACATATACATACATATCTCGCAGTCATGGTGAAATATTTAGCATCCCCTCCATTACCACACAAACCAAAATACTACTATCTCATACTGAACTAAATAAAGCTAACTCAATTCTGTTTAACTAACTAGTAATTAGCGATTCGATTTACGTGAATGCTTTTACCGCTTGGTCATGTTTTCGAGTAACCTCGCATTTTAGAGGTAATTTGGAAACATTCAGTTCTGTTAAGTTTAAAACTATTTTGTTTGTATATTTATTTGTTATTTGTTAAACTTACAATGTTATTTTATATTTAACTTGAAAAGACTAGAAAATAAAGGAAAATACTGGCATTAAATAAAAATATCTGAATAACCAAGCGAAAGCTCGGTATTTTCTTTTTAGTGTGTTTTGAAGATATCTATACATATAATAAAAATGTAACGGGTTGCTGTCTGTACATGGAAGATATATGAAAAAAAATACTACTGGGACCTTTATAAACACTAATAGAACCCAAAACAATAACTTTTAAAATTTTAGTCTGTTTATCTGTTTGTCTGTTTATCCGTTTGTCTGTTTGTCTGTGTGTTTGTGCACGCTAATCTCAGAAACGGCTTATCCGATTTAGACGCGGTTTTCACTAATACATTGTGGTAAGCTTCACTTAACATTTAGGCTTTATTTTATGTCAATTGGTTTATAAAAAAAAAAGTTATGTCAATTTAAAAAATGTTCGGAGAAAAAAATCTTTATCGATTTTTTTCAAATTACGTACAAATATTCTTCAGTAAAAATAAATAAACACGTGTTTCAGCATTTGTTGATTTTCACCCTCTGGGGGTGTAAATTAGGCCTGCAAAGCGGGTTGGACGACTCATTATATCATTAGCGCCAAGCCGATATTATTGAAGCTGGCAACTTGAAATGTTGACAGTGGTTTCTTTATGTGACGTAGAGATTCACTAAGAAATGATATTACGAAATTACACCCCTAAGGGGATGGAACAGAGTGGCAAAGTTTGTATTGGGAGAAAAAATCTTTATTGATTCTTTTCAAATTACGAGTTGAATCAAAAATTCTATGGTAATATCCGGCATTTGTCAATTTTCTCCCTGTGGTTGTGTAAATTAGGCCTGTGAAGCGGGTTGTACGACTCATTACAGCCATACCGAAACTATTAAAGCTAGAAACATTAAATTTTGACGTACGTTTCTTTTTATGACATAGCGATTCAATATGATAGGATTTTATGAATTACATCCCTTTTTTTTTTTTTTTTTTTGCGGTGTGCTATGGACGTCGCACCCCGCCAAATCGGTCCGGGGTGACGGAAGAGGCGGCGCGCAACCCCATTGACCCACCCTGCAAGCACCTCTTCTTCGCCGTACGAGCGGGCCACCGGTACCCGATCTTTGTCTTCGGTGGCCCGCTCGGCGGTATGCCCTCTTGGGCTCCTCTCTTGTCGACGCCCCGACAGCTTTCGCCGTCGAGGCCCCGACAGCTTTCGCCGTCGAGGCGTCGTCCTCACGCGGTGGCCTTACGTCGGGTGACCGGACAATTCCCCGGTCCGATCACCCGAAGCCTCGGTTAGGGCGGCATCAGGCGCAGGTACTCGCGCCTGCGCCGCCCCGGCCGCGGGCGGCGGCCCGGGTCACGGGAATCCTCCCGGGCCCGTTCCGCCGCCTCCTTCTGCGAGATGACAGCCTCGCAGAAGGCGGCGACCGCGTCCCAATTCCTGACGCTGTCGACCATCGCTCGCGCAACAGCCGGCAGCGTCAGGTCGGCACAGATGACAGCGACGAGGTCACGGCGCTGCCGAGGTCAGGTCGGGCGGCGTCACTGGGCCTCTGTGTCCTAAACAGGGGCTCAGTGAACACGTGTGTGCGACAGCAGGGTGGGTCGATAGTGGACTTGTCATTCGCTAGCCCCACTGTCGCACCACGAGTGAGGAACTGGCGTGTCCTGGAGGAGGCGGAGACCCTGTCGGATCACCGTTACATCCGGATGGAGGTCTCCCCTCTCCGGGACCCCAGCAGGGGTCACAGGGCGGACCGAGCTCCTGCATTTCCGCGGTGGGCTGTGGGGCGGCTGGATAGGGACCTACTGGCGGAGGCGGCCATCGTGAACACGTGGCTGTCCTCACCACCCCCAGCGGACGGAGTGGACGTTGAGGCTGTCCGCATCCGCAGTGCGTTAACGCAGGTCTGCGATGCGGCCATGCCCAGGGTGCGGCGTCTACCTCCGAGGCAGGGGGTCTACTGGTGGTCCCCAAGACTGGCGGACCTTCGTGCGGCGTGCATTAGTGCCCGAAGGTCCTACACCCGCAGTCGGCGGCGTCGCCGCGATGTTGAGCGGGAGGGCCAGCTGTACGAGGCGTACCGCAGTGCGCGTACCGCCTTTCAGCTGGCCATCCGGTCCGCCAAGGACGCGAGTTGGCAGGAGATACTGGACGGTCTTGACCGTGACCCCTGGGGTCGCCCGTATCGCGCGTCGCTGAATAAGCTTCGCGCGCAGGGCCCCCCCCTCACCGAGACCCTCCAGTCCGACCTCCTTCGTAGAGTGGTCGAGGAGCTGTTCCCGCGGCAGTCGGAGCACACGCCCCCGGTCATGGCTTCGCCAGATCACGACCGGGAGGCCGTCGAGAGTGTTCCGCCCGTGACGGAGTCGGAAGTGGGGGCAGCCGTGGCGAAGATTCGTTCCGCCACCACGGCCCCCGGCCCGGACGGAATCCCAGTCCGGGTGTTGACGTTGCTCCTCGAGCATCTCGAACCTCGCCTCAGGCGACTGTTCAACGCCTGTCTGACGTCTGGACAGTTCCCTGAGTGCTGGAAGGAAGGGAGGTTGGTTCTCCTGCCAAAGCCGGGACGGCCCCCGGATTCGCCGTCGGCCTACAGGCCCATTGTGCTTCTGGACGATGTGGGTAAGCTGCTGGAGCGTGTCCTCGCTGCCCGCATCGTCCAGCACCTGGAAGAGGTGGGGCCCGATCTGTCGGACGCTCAATTTGGGTTTCGAAGGGGGCGTTCGACCATCGGGGCCCTGCTACGCCTGAGGCAGACGGCCGCGGAGGCTGTCGCCGGCAAAGGAGTGCTGTTGGCGGTGTCGTTGGACATCGCCAACGCCTTCAATAGTCTGCCATTCAGCTGCATCAGGGAGGCGCTCCGGTTCCACGGAGTGCCCGTGTACCTCAGGCGGCTGGTGGCAGACTATTTGGAGGGGCGCAGTGTTCTCTACGCGAGCCCCGCAGGGGACATTGTGCGGACGCCCATGTCGTGCGGTGTTCCGCAGGGGTCGGTTCTGGGGCCGACTCTGTGGGACATCGGTTACGACTGGGCGTTGAGTGGGAGTCTCCCCCCCGGGCTGAGCGTTATTTGCTATGCTGACGACACGCTCGTCACAGCCCGGGGCAGGACATTCGAAGAGGCGGCGAGCCTGGCCACTCTCGGCACCGAGGAGATGGTCAGGCGGATCGAGGCGCTGGGGCTCAGGGTGGCCCTAAACAAGACGGAGGCTCTACTATTCCATGGGCCCCGTGTGAGGCTGCCCATCGGCGCCTCGTTAGTCGTCAACTCCATCCACATCAGTATCCAGGCCCATATGAGGTACTTGGGTCTGGTGCTCGACGGGCGATGGTGGTTCCGGGAGCATTTTCGTCAAATTGCTCCCCGGCTGGTCGGCGCGGCGTCCGCCCTTTCTCGGCTCATGCTGAACGTGGGCGGACCCAGTTTTCAGGGCCGATGAATTACATCCCTATGAGGGTATAACAAAGTGGCAAAGTGTGTATGGGGCGAAAATTTCTTTATCGATTCTTTTCAAATTACGTACAAATATTCTTCGGTAAAAATAAATAAACACGTGTTTCTCTCTCCCTCTCCATCAACACCGCACCAGTGCCGTCGTGGCGACCAGTGCCGGCGTGAGAGCTCACGCGATACACATAGTAGACGGCAATAGGATCTTGCCTAATGGTTTAAGATACAGGTTAAGTTTAGCTTCAAAAATGTTCGCTCTGTAACTCAAATAATAAATTATATATAACGAGGTCGCAACTCTTCTGGTGAAACAAAACAGTCAAATAAAGGGTGGCGATAATTATATTTTTATCCCATGGTCATACCGTAAATAGTTAACTGGCAATATAATTTGTAGAATGAATAGAACTTTGAACAACCTTCTTCTTTAGTGACCGGCTATGGTATATAGACACACGCGCGCCGTACACGTACATCTTCGTTGTGCGGGCGGGCCACCGCAACCGGGTATCATCTCGAGTCGAAGCCCTCATGCAGTGAACCTCAATACCGGTACTCACGCTTGCGCTGTCCAAAGCACCGACGGTAGAACGTGTCAACGTAGAGTATTTTCTCTTGGACCCACCCTATTGCCTAATTCCGTTAGACAACTAACTCGCAGAAGGCGGCGACCGCATCCCAGTTTCTGACGCTGTTGATTATCGTCCTAGCGACAAACCTTCAACACCTTGCATTTCTTTTTCTATTTAACTCTGTCAGAGATGACTTCTGCGTGGACGAAGTCGCGGGCAAAAGCTAGTATTTATATATGATAAAAAAAAATTATTAAAAAAAAAAAGTTGAAAAGTAATAAAAAAGAGATACAGGACCCGAACCCGCCTCGATTAGACTGCTCGATTATCCAATTGAGGTGTCTTAATGACAGCGTCAAAATTTGCCTTCAAGTTTTAATAGTTGTCAGCCGACGCAAAATTATATTTTTTCATTGCCTGAAAATATTGACAAAAGAATATTTTCTACAAATGAAACTTAGCTAGATTGATTAGTCGTCCTCGGAACCCCCAGCATGCTAAATTTCAAGTAAATTGTTGGTGCCGTTTCCAAGATTCAGAATATATACAAGAATTACTCGTTTAAAGATATTAAATAGATAGATATAATAGATGTTTTCCGTATGATGACCGACCAACGTTATATTATCTTAATATAAATTTCAACCACTCTCTCTCCCATTGTATACGAGGCCCGTGGCCAGTTTTGGAGCCCCTCTAAAAGAGAAAATTAAACTATATAAAAATAAGGTAAAAGATATATTACAGCTATAAAACCAACAACGATTGTCATATTATTACAATTGAATGTCCCAACTACTCTGTAGACTACGTTCGTTGTAGTTCGGTTATTAGGGTTGACTGATTCTATCTACCTATATATATATATCTATATATATATATATATATATTTATATATATATATATGTATATATATGTATATATATATATATATATATATATATATATATACATATATATATATATATACATATATATATATATATATATATATATATATATATATATATATATATATATATATATATATATATATATACAATATATATATATATATATATATATATATATATATATATATATATATATATATATATATATATATATATATATATATATCTACATATATATATATATATAAGAGATTGCCACCTATGTATTCACTCATCACGATATCTCTGGAACCATAAGGCCTCCAGACTTTAAATTTGGTTGACATATTCCTTTCGCCAAGTAAAGCTCAACTGAGAACGGATTTTACGAAATTCCACCCTTTGGGTTGCTGGGTGTAAAAATCACATTTTTTAAATATAGCTCCTAGACTTGAATTTCAGTAGGCATATTTGTGTTACGATAAAGAGGTAAACTAAGAACGGCTTTTTAAAAATTCCACCCTTGAAGGAGATTTCGTAGGTGATAACCCAAAAAATCTACATTTTCCAATACTGCTCTTAAAAGACTTGGAATTTGGTGTGGACCTTACTTTATCTGCCCTGTAAAGGTCAGATAAAGTAAGATTTTAAGAAATTCCTTCTCAGAAAGGAATTCTATGTTGCAAAAGTAAACTACACAACTGAACTGACGTAACCGAAGCGAAGCAAGGGGGGGGGGGGGCGATAGTATACTAATATAATAAGAGTAAAAGTAAACACAAAGATAGTTTCCATGTCCATGTATCACATAAAGACTTTAAAAATATCCAACAATGCTTTACTATAGTATGATCGGGTGGCGGATGAAACTGTTTCGCCCGTTATGGAGATGGAGTTGAGAGCGTTGGTGTCCCGGATGCTTCCAAAGACCACTGCGCTCGTGCTGGACGGTGTACCGGTGGGAGCAACTCTCGAAACTGAAATAATTGTCATGCGAATCCTAGCCCTGAAGCTTGTGGTGGCCTTAAAAAAACGCTGGAGACTCTTTTATTTTATTAGGGCAGAAAATACTGTGTATAGGATCACACGCAACGTTTACATGTAAACATACAAAAAACTGCCTGTATAATAATTGTTGAAAAAAAAATTACTTCCATCAACCCTATTCCAAAGGCAATGCTGAATGATACATCCTTTCCATCATACCGCAATGAACTGAATATTACACGCCCGAATAAACAGTGTGCTGCTCTGATAACTGACTAAGAGAACTTTTATTTTATTTATATTGCTAAACCCTTTGGGCCCGTGAACCGTACGTACCTCGGCTTACGGGTATACAAATTACGATGGAATACATTCTGAGCATTTCATTATACAGCTGTTGACCCAAAAAAGACAAATATCTATTACACGTGTATGTGTTTAATATAAAAAAAAGACTTCAACTGGTTAAAACGACCTTGTGTTAGTTTTTTATGTGTGTTGTATAGTACATTATTGCAGCGGCCAGCAAAACAGGGATTGATGGACGAAACGTGTAAATGTGGGCCGAGGCGTAGCCGAGGCACATATACGTAAGTCCATCAATTCCTAGTTGCGGCCAAGGCTTGTATAATGCTTTTCTCAAATAATGCGCGGAAATTAAAACTAAGTAGTACTAAGTAGAACTGTATACATGACGAACAACGAACAACATTTTTCACGTGCTAAAGGGTTCATTTGTTTTTCTTTTTTCTTTATCAAACAGCTTTCTTATTCAAGCCAGTTCGAAATTTAAATAAAACTCTGATAAGTCGTCTCCTCGGTGGCTATTTTTTGAATTAACAAATCGTTCCATTTTTAAAATACACGATAGATATGAATTTACATGTATATTTATTTGGCCGCTAAAACACGACAGATATGGATTTTCATACACTTTTGCCGGCCACTGCTCGCATGTATTTGGTCAGTACAGCAATATCGATTTATCTCGAAAAAGATTGTCAAAATAATGCTCAAATTTCCAAACATGTTTGAGAAAAAAATATATACACTGAAATCTAATGGCAATGTAACTATAGTTGTTATATGGCATTATATAATTGCACTTACACTTTGCAATTTTGAATTGATAAAAAAAGTCTTTACGATTACAAGTTATAAGTAGGTTTTTGTTTATTACGTTAACAAATTTTCAATAATTGTATTAAATTTAAATTACTGAAATTTTAGCATTTAAAATGCTTGATTACTTATAAAACCCGATTAGGAGTGAAAAATGATTGTTACAAGTGGGATTCGAACCCACACATGAAATCCGTTGCAATCGTGCTGCCACTTATACCACCGTGAACTATTGTAGGATATTCAATTCTCGCATCGTATTATATTTTCGTCTTTAAGGAGACGTGTGCCACTTACCCAACATTGTTTACACATTGTACAGGCTTAATACTCAAACTTTGCAGGTATAATTGTATTAAACGATAACATACACCCTGTTATTCATATTGCTGAAATTTTGCATTTACTATGCTTGATTATTTATAAAAACCCGATTACGAACGATTTGTTAAATTTATTCATGCATAATATTTTTTTATCCTCCTCCATAGTCCTTCAAAGTGTGATATTATAATTTACAAATAATTGGCCCGGTCACACGTCGGCCGCACCGCCCGGGGAAAAAAAAAAAAAAAAAACCCCATATCTTACTCGTGGGTGATCGTACGAGACGACTAAGGGATATAAAACACATATAACATTTATGTGAGTGAAGGAAAACTCGAACCAAAACCCTATACCAACACGTCTGACCAGCGCGGTATAGTAGGTTAATTTCTCTCCCATTATGGAGGAGGCCCGAGCCCAACAGTGGGACATTTATGGGCTGTGATGTTGATGATGATGACGAGTTTTTAATTATAATACTTGCATTTATTTGCTGTAATTTGTATTTATATCCAAGAAAGAAATGAATGGGTCGTGGTCTCCAAAATTTATAACGTAGATACAAGAAGAGAGAACTTACGGTGGAGAAATACGTTCGCTTGTCTTTGCTAGCGATCATCGGTTTTCTTCTTCAGCGCTCACCCCAGTCAGTTTTCTTCACAAAAATATTCGTAATAGAAAAAGTAAAATATTGAATAATATCGACTTATATGGCTTTCGGGTAAAAATATATTTGTATGGAAAAGTAATATATACTTTTTTAGACTTTCTTGTCATATTATGCAATCAAAATAATATTATAAACTGAGATATTTCTACTATTTTATATATAGATTCATGCTAGTATATTTATATATTTTCTGTGTTGTAGGCGGCTACGAATACTACCAACCCTACTTTGCTCGTGGATGTCGTAAAAGATGACTAAGAACTTTATATCCACCTGGACCAAATCTACCTGATACCGTTTGGTTAATAATTACATTTCCAAGAAGGGTTAACATTAGGTAGGCGGCTGGTCATAAACTATTGCCAACAATTTTAGCAATATATACGAGTACATATTATGTCGACCCCAAGTAATCGAGAGAAGAGCAGGAGAATGATGCTATGTATATATATTTCAAAATGAAGATAGTGATTTAACATATCCCCATTTTACTTATTATCTACTCTTTCTATACCAGGAACAGATCATAGATGTGAAAGTACAATTAGATTCGCCTCAATAACAAGTCTGAATTTCTGCGGTTTTCACAAAAACTGGCTAGAAGCTCGCCTCTTTGTACGAGTTTCAAAGTCATGCTATATTATAATTCCGCCTCGTCTTCGACTATAAAAGCGTGAAACTATAAAAATATATCTATTTAGTAAGCATGACATTAATCATGTCGAGAACTATTTTTAAAATATGTCGTTTTTAATCATTTCAAAATAAACTTACATACATACATATCATCACGCCATATCCTTTGCAGGGTAGGCAGAGAGAATAGAGTGCTCTATCCTTGCATACTTCACTCGCTTCCTCAACATTCTAAATTCTCTTCATACACGCTCGCCGGTTTCGGAGACTCTTGACTCCACCTTCCTTTAGTACGTGACCAATCTGGTGATGTAGGTACCGGGGGAGACCGAGACTAACCTCCCTAAATAAACTTACAAATTTTGTTAATGGCCATATTATTTAGCGGAACCTTAACAGAACAAATAAATAACGTCTTCGTTTTATATCAAAGAAAAGCTTTACGAAATATAAATTTCACGTGAACTTAATTCCCAGTTTCTCAACACACTGGCTTTCTTCATTAAAGGAGTTAGGCTTAACTTTGTTCCTCTCATTGTTCAAATATAATTCATTCAGATGATTAAAATTTTCTTCTATTTGTAACACGGTTTAAATATGGTTTTCTATTTTGCTATGAGAAAATTTCATTGATTTTGTGGTTTAAAAAAATCTTCTTTTTTACATACATACATATATATCATCACGCCATATCCCTTGCAGGGTAGGCAGAGACAACAGAGTGCCAGAGAACTCTATCCTTGCATACTTCACTCGCTTCCTCAACATTCATAATTAACTTCATACACGCTCGCCGGTTTCGGAGACTCTTGACTCCACCTTCCTTCAGTACGTGACCAATCTGGTCTAGGTAGGTGAGTCTCGGTCTCACCCGATACCTACATCCTTCCACTTTCGCATTGTATATCTTAAGAAGACGTTCGGCATTCTTTCCACATGTCCGAACCATCGGGGCATTCCCTTTCGCGTCTTTACACCAATACTCTCTTTCATACCTCCTTGCTCTCTTACGTCGTCGTTGGCTTCTTTTTTATTATCCAAATAAACTCAAACTTTATAACATGTCTCTAATTTTGATAAACTTAAACGAATACTTAACTATATTTAACTTAATGTAAATATTAATTTAATTTTGACTACATAAATATAATGAATAAGCTGTGTGGTCAGTGAATATTACCAACCTTTACTTTACTCGTCGTAAAAGAAGAGTATGAGCTTTATTCTGACCTGGACCAACTCCACTTAATGCTGTTTGGTCAATAATTACATTCCCAAGGAAGTTTAACGTCGAGTAGGCGGCCGGTCATAAAACTATTACCAATAACTTTTTCAATATGTACAGTGAAAGAGGTATATATATTGCATCGACCCCAAGTAAATGGTATAAGAGTAAGAGAACAATGAATTGTAATGATGTAAGCAATAAAAATCACTGCAAGATAACCTTTATACAAAATTCAATCTCTATATAGATAATCTTCTATATGTGAGCGTACTTCTTTTTTGCTTATGGTGGCAATCGAGCCAGCAACAGGCTTTTGGTAAGTGATACTGGTGACAGACCTTATCAACACCAAGTGCACAACTAGGCCGCTATCTATCAGGAAGAAAGTCCTCTACATATATAAGCTGAATTCATGAATTCAATCACTATATATTTGATATTTAGCTCATTTTCAGTGACCATAACTCGTATGAATTTACACGTATTCATTCTTTGGGGGTAGCTTATGTATTTAATATAACAATGCACAAGGAGTTACTAACCATATTTTTTTTTTTCGGTGAGCCACGGTCCGCGCCCTCCTCGCACCACTCCTCCAGGGCGACAGAGGGGCGTAAGCACGCACACCCGTAACCCACCCGTGACACCTCACCTTCGTCATTGGACCGACCACCGAAGCAGAGTGACTTGACGTCAGTGGCCGGTAATACCCCCTTAGGAGTACCCTCTCCTTGACCGACATCCCCCTCCCTCAGGGAGGATGTCGGTCTTTCCTCACGCGGTCAGCCTCTCGGCGGGTGACGGACTAATTCCCAAAATAAAACTATGTTGTATTTTTAAATGGACTACAGACCACAATCAACCAATAAACATACGCATGTCAAAATATAATTACTTTGTAAAAAGCTTTAAAATGCTGTATCCGCGTACAAACGCGACAATGTTAAGTCCTGCATGTTATTGTAAGGTTTAAGCCGCGCTAAATCCTCTTAAATTAAATTCTAAGCCGGATAAATCTGATGTCATTAAAATATTCAAATCTTGTTCATAACGGTCTTGAGCCCTTAAATGTTGGATCGTTAAGTTACAGTGAATGTTTTACTTTTGCAATCCAAATTGATTGAAGTTTATTATGATGACGGAGTGGCTAACAATTGGTTTTAGTAATTGCAAAATTACAATCTGAATATATTTTGATAAATAATAAAACCTTACTAAATTGCTAGCATATCAGCTCATCATGTCAGCCCATATATATCCCATTGTTGGGCTCGGGCCTCGGGCTTTTTATGTCAGTTTCCCTTATTTTATTACATACACAATTATATTTTTCCATGTGGTGACACATCTGATCAGCGTAGTCATCATTTCATCCACCAATATACATACTCTTATACCAATTACTTGGGATCGATATGTACTCTTTTTTCATAGTACATATTGTAAAAGTTATTGGCATATAACCGGCCGCCTGCCAGACGTCAACCCTCCTTAGAAATATAATTATTGACTAAACGCATCAGATGAAGTTGGCTCAGATCGTCATAGGGCTCTTAGTCGTCTTTTATGACATCCACGAGCAAAATATGGGCTGATAGTATTCGTAGCCGCTACCACACAGCATCTGATCAGCGTAGTATAACAGGTTAACTTCCCTCCCACCGTGGAGGAGATCCAAACAAAGCAGTGTTTCGTTTACGATCTAATCTAAATGACAATGGTGATATGATATATATTAATATAGAATCTAATACCACGAATACCACGGAACGCGATCATTCTTCGCTGCCACAACCGCCACGTTAACAATTGCAGTAAGATCTAACACGATTCACTGGAAAGCGTTCTTACCCACATTCTCTAATAATGCCTTAACAGACTTTTACACCTTCCATGGACAAATAAGGAATGGCCACTGTTGTATTTTTATTCCATCACCACAACAAGGAATCTAGTATATTATTAATATATGCGTTAAAGTAATATATGCGAATTTTATCTGCGAGATTCCAGATTCAAGTCCTCGATTGGACAAGTATGTAATAAAATATTTTGATGTCTGTCATTTCCGCGTGGTGACGGAGTAAGAATACAATTCACCACCCCATATCTTACCCGTGAGTATCGTAAAAGACGATTACGGGATATAATATGCATATGGCATCTATGCAAGAGAAGGAAAACTCGAAATAAAACCTTATTCCAACACGTCTGACCAGCGCGGTTAGAAGGTTAATTTCCCTCCCATTTCGGAGGAGGCCCGAGTCCAACAGTGGGACATATATGGGCTGTGATGATAATGATGATGATGTCTCTTTAAGGAGAAGGTATATATGCTAACAGGCTTAAGTTTAGCATTGTGCTCAATAAACACTAATGATGAATCACTATATGAAATAGTTTAGCTATTAAGTAGGACAGGATAGAAAGAATTGCATTGCTATATGTAAAACATATGACCCTTGTTTACCTATTTGGGTACAAATTTCTGTCCATCCATCCACACATCAGCCTACAACGTTCACTTTTGAACACTGGACTTGCCACGTAAGTGTGATAATGCCACAATCATCACGCTTTGCATGTGGGCTGGCAACCACAACACTGTTTTGAAATTCTGACCTGCTGCTCGCGACCATTGAAGTCCTTTAGGCGAGTCTTACTGCTACCATCGGAATTCTGCAGAGAAAGCTACTTTCTTGGTGCTTCTTTAGGCTGGTTTTACCACTTTTAAATAAGAATGCATACACGTATTCTCAATTCACCACTCATATCCACAAGAATACACTTAGAATAGTTCTCTATTACCAACTTTCATACTTACCATCTCAAAGGTATCAAAATATAAACACAATGTTACACAAATATATAAAGATTTTATTCACTCACAAAATTTGAGAATTATAAGCCAAATTTCATCCCATTACGCTTTCAGGTCTCAGACCCGTGTGGTAACGGAATAAGAATAGAACTCATCATCCCCTTTATTTACCGTGGATGATCGTAAAAGACGTCTAAGAGTCGCAAACCATCACTTCAACAGTACAAGGAAAACTCAATATTTATGTTGAGTTTTCCTTTTTTAAACTTTTTGTCTACCCGTCTGATCAACGTATAGTAGATATTTTTTTTAAGATTGTGGAGTAAACTCGAGCTTAAAAGTGGGACGTATATGAGCAGTAATGAAAGAATGCATATACCAGTAGCTCTCACATTCACAAGTGGAACGAAGTAGTTGAGAAGAATAAGAAGAATTAACTCACAACAAATAAATAATCGTAAATATAATATCGATTCCTATTTACAAAGATAACGAGGACAAAGTTCACAACATTTTTCATTAACGAAATGGCTGTCTCCATTTTCGAGTGAAAATCCGAAGTGAAGGCGAAATTCACAATCAAGGAGTTGTTCCGACTCAATTATAGAACAATGACGATTGTTTGACAATTCACTAAGTTTGTCGTTTGGTGTTAGGGCCCGGCGTTATATTTTGAAGTGTTTGACACACCTAGTAAGAAATCATTAGAAATACTCACAAATATTTACTAATTTAAGAGAAACGTTTTATTGAAAAGAAATTATAAATTTATTTTCGTTACTCTTGATTCATGATTGTAAGTGGTTTCAAGATGTATTTCTTTTTTATTTATTTATTTATTTATCGGAAGACCAACAGCTTAAAACAATAAATTTTTTGTTACAATATTTATGATACATATAGCCAATAATAGGTCTTAACTATTAAGCTTCATAACTGGCATTAAAAAAAATACTTTTATCTTTGAAAGAAAACTATTTTTGCGGATTCTATATGGTGTTACGAATTCTATTTTCAGACAGTCCTCTCGTAACTAACGCTAGTAAAGTATTTGAAACGTCAGAAATTTAAATTAAAATCAAATACAAACGCGACTCAATTCGTAAAAATAGTTTTATTTCAAATGAATAATACTCGCGTAATACATTTGTTTAGTTGTGAATTTCGTGTGGTGACTGAATAAGAATATAAATATTGTCATCCTGTCCTTTTTCATGGAGACCATAAAAATCAAATATATAAGTAAAAAAGTAGATCAATGTTCGAGAAGGATAAAAACAATGATGGACCAAAATCTATAACCAACGCAAGTGAACAAGCATAGCTTTTTATGATAATATTTTTTATATTTATTCGTACGATACGCTTTTGATGATTGAAAAGTATACACTCGTCATTCTAAATTACTTATTTTTCAATTTCATTCGAATTAAGTTAAAATTGCAGTTTAATTGTTATAGATATAACATAGAAACAAGAATATTTATGATTGATCATTATATATATTATTTTCTTTTTCTTTTTTTATTCCTAATGGCGGCAAACTAGCAAGCAGCTCACCTGATGGTAAGTGTCACTGCTGCCCATGGAACTTTGCTATACCGAGGGTATAGCTTGGCCGCTGCCTACCATTATCATCCCCAAACCCACTCAGTTGGGCTGCCGGCTCTCTATAACACATTGCCATTATTCAGACTAATAACACATTGCCATTATTCAGACGTCGATCTTCTGCGAGAGTATAGTACTGCCTCAGACGGGCGGCCCGCGGCTATTGACAGAGAATTGTCAACAGCGTGGTCCTACCACTATCAGCTTACACAAACTTAAGCGAAATCATATAAAATAAATATAAAACTACATAGTTTATTGGAAAAAAGAAGCTATACTTTTAAGGAGTTCGTTGCGTTTGTATTTTGTATTTGATTTTTAATTGCCCAACGTTTTGAACACTCCAGAGTATTCATGAACACACCAGGATTTTAGAACTTTTAGGACCTAAGAATAGAATATAAAGGCGATAAAATCTGTCAAAATATAGGATTATAACATAGTAATACTCGCGTAAACATAAGAAATTATGAAATGTCTTATGATTATAGTCATAAAATGTATAATGAAATTATTAAGAAAAATAACTACTGAAGCTTGGTTTATGAACATAAACCCGTCGGTCGTTATAAGAGATCTTACATAAATTGTAGTGTCCAAGTCGAGATCTGCATGCCCGTTAATGTCAATATATTAAAAAAATAAAAATAAGTATTTATACTGAAATTAAATTGTTGCTTGTTGTGTGGTAGCGGCTACGAATACTACCAACCCTTACTTTACTCGTCGATGTCGTAAAAGACGACTAAGAGCTTTATAACCACCTTTTTTTTTGTTAACGCTGTGGAAATGCTTTTACGCACTACCCTCCACCAGTGACAGACGGGGGGGTGTGTGTGGGACTCGCCGGCCATAGATGTTGGCGGCCGGAATACTCACTTAAACTAACAGCGGTCCCTTCCGCGCTTTTACGGGATGCCGGAGAGATCGTCTAATGACATTCTATCCCCGACAACCCTACGCTTGGCCACGTCCACTCAGAGCTTTATAATCACCTGGGCTAATTTCATCTGATGCTGTTTGGTCAACAATAACATTCCCAAGGAGAGTTGACGTCAGGCAGGTGCTGGTCATAAAACTATTGCCAATAACTTTTACCATATGTAGGTACTATGAAATAAGAGTACATATTGTATCGACCCCAAGTAATTGGGATAAGAGTAGGAGAATTATAAATGATGACACTGAAATTAAATGAGCCCATGTAACAAATAAGATGATGGTATAAGATGATGGTATAAGATGATGGTCCAATCTCTATTTGCCGGTGGGCGTTGTAAAGATCGGCTGAATAGTCACAAAAAAAATAACTAAAAGTACTTAAATATTTTTTATGACTTATGGTGGCAGACGACCAAGCAGCGCACCTGATGGTAAGTGTTGCCGCCCGTAGACCTTTGTAATACCCAGGGTATACCTAGGCCACTACTTACCAATACAAACCCCAAACCCACCCAGTTGGGCTCCCGGCTCTCTCGCTCACCGAACGAAGCGCAATAGTATATTGCCCTTACCATACTCAGATGTCAATCTTTTACGAGAGTGTGGTACTACCCTGGACGGACCAGCCCGCGGCTGTAGACAGAGACTCTCAACAGCGTGGTCCTACTACTAATCTTCCTCTTATCCCAATTACTTGGGGTGGGCGCAATATGTCCTTTTCCTCTTTACAGCCCTATCAGAAGTCATCTTATTATTATTATTATTACTTATTCACTCCCTGTCTATTTATGTTGCTTTAAAACTATTTAATCTATTTCCTAATTTTCTTTTTTTTTTCCACGTTTGTATCAGGCTTAGAACTTTTCTTTTTTTTTTTAAATGTCAAATCTTGAAACTTAAATATAAGAATCTATATAAGAAATTCTTTTCTGGAAGCAATTGAAATTAATTCTCAATAGATATGAGTTTCAAACCTTACATGTGTCTTATTTGATTTCAAACATTTTCTTGGTAATATTTAAGAAATCAATTACTACCGCGAGTAAGACTTCGTTCACATCTACAGTCATTGAGCGTATTCAGCACGTATCGTGATAAACAACGGCACAGAGAATATTTTTCACATCTATACAACAACAACAACATAGCCCGCATAAACGATGACAAGTTACCTGCCCGTCGAAGTAGTCTGCCCGTATCGATGATTCCGTTCATAATCACATCGCACGTACAGACAGACTCCAGCAGAGACGAAGCATTCTTGGTCTGGCCGAGGCCAATACGTATCTATGCGTACACGCCCCACTTACGTATGCCAAATACTACAGATAGACCTATATACAGATTATGCTACCTCATGCCGTGTTGAACACACATAGTGTTTATAATACTCACATAATCATAATCTAGTATATATCCCACTGCTGGGTTCAAGTCAGCCACACTGGATAGAAAATTGTCCTGTCATACTACGCTAGTCATACATGTTAATATAGTGATTAATTTCGATTTTTTAGATCTTGTATAGATGTTGAATGCATATTATATCCCTTAGTCATCATTTACCATAGCGACGGGTAAGCCTCGGGCAGGGTTGGGCAGTATTTGAATTACTTGTAATTAAAATACGTAATTGAAATACAAATACGTATTTGATATTTGTATTTCAATTACTTTCTTAAAATGTAATTTGTGATTTGTATTTCAAATATCTGACAGCGAAGTATTTTGTAATTAGTATTTTAAATACTTGAGAGGCTTCAAAATACATTTTTACATTAAAATACATTTAACCTTCATTTAACGATCGTGAGTGTGAGTGCGAGTGCGAGGCAAGAGTGCAATGATGGTAAAGCAGCTATTAGAGGTAGCAACACTTCATAGTTCGGATATGTGGAAAGAATGCCGAACGAACGTCTGGTTAAGAAGATATACAATGCGAAAGTGGAAGGATGTAGGTACCGGAGGAGACCGAGACTAACCTACCTAGACCAGATCGCTCATGTACTGAAGGAAGGTGGAGTCAAGAGTCTCCGAAACCGGCGAGCGTGTATGAAGAGAATTATGAATGTTAAGTATGCAAGGATAGAGTGCTCTGGCACTCTGTTCTCTCTGCCTACCCTGCAAGGGATATGGCGTGATGATATGTATGTATGTAACACTTCATCTGTTATGTACACTGTCGTCTATGACTGTACGTCAAAACTGGCCAACAAAACGCAAAAAAATGTACGTCGAATTGTCAATGTCAAGCTAAGATGTCAAGTCATAACGGTTTAACGGTTTGTTTTTAGTTTTTTCACTGATAAAACACTTGGGGCATTTTACTCTCATTGTACCACAACTAAAAGAGAGCTTGGAAAAAAGATTTGAAAAGTTTTTTAAACTGTCACCTGAAGTAAATGGAGCCATATTGGCATAATGCTACCACCTCGTTATAAAATGCGTTGGTTGCCAGAAAGCATCACAGCATGAGAAGATGAGAAGCAAAGAATTCGAAAAATCTTGCCATTCATGCCTTAGAGACAAGTAACAAAAAGCATGAAATAATGGATGGAAGCAGCAGGAGTAATAATGGTAGGACCACGCTGTGGACAGTATTCTGTCTACAGCCGCGGGCCAGTCCATCTGGGGTAGTACCATACTCTCGCACAAGATCGACATCTGAGTAATGGCAATGGGCGCTTCGTTCAGTGAGCGAGAAAGCCGGAAGCCCAGCTGGGGTGGGTTTGGGGTTTGTATTGGTAGGCAGCGGCCTAGCTATATCCTTAGGACTGCAAAGAACCATGGGCGGCAGTGACACTTACAATCAGGTGTGCAGCCTGCTCGTTTGCCACCATAAGCAATAAAGAAAAAGAGTAGCACCACTAGTAAAAAAGATGATGATTTTATTGTTTTTGAGAACAGAGACTGATCAACCACAGACATCTAAAATGGAGTTAGAATTGGTCAGCTTCCTGCCAATACAATGATAGAAGCAAAGAGCTTTCAATTCTTGAGCGCTATCCAAATATAAAAAATGTGTTCATACAATTTAATACAAGTTTGTGCTCATCAGGATCTGTAGAAAGATTGATTTCTTTAGCAGGTTTTATTCTCTCTCCAACAAGAGGCTGTTTGTCTGACAGCACATTTAAAAATCTAGTGTTCATGAAAGGAAACACTGGTTTTACTGATTAATTAATCTTGTTTTCCTCTACTTTTCAGCCCATGCTGGACTAGATTACTTATTTTGTAATATGTAATTTGTATTTTGTATTTCAATTAAAAATAGCTAAAATACTGTATTTTGTATTTTATATTTCAAATACCTTACTTAAAGATATTTTGTATTTTAATTACTTGCGATACTGTATTTTGTAATTTGTATTTCAATTAAAACAAAGCATGTATTTTGCCCAGCCTTGGCCACGGGGCGATGAATTGTATTCTTACTTCTTCCCTACACGAAATACATATTATATTCTAAATTTGTCATTTCCTTTAATTATACATACATACATACATATCATCACGCCATATCCCTTGCAGGGTAGGCAGAAAGAACAGGGCGCCAGAGAATTCTATCCTTGCATACTTCACTCGCTTCCTCAACATTCATAATACTCTACATACACGCTCGCCGGTTTCGGCGACTCTTGACTCCGCCTTCCTTCAGTACATGACCAATCTGGTCTAGGTAGGTTAGTCTCACCTGCGCCTGATGCCGCCCTAACCGAGGCTTCGGGTGATCGGACCGGGGAATTGTCCGGTCACCCGACGTGAGGCCACCGCGTGAGGACGACGCCTTGACGGCGAAAGCTGTCGGGGCGTCGACAGGAGAGGAGCCCGAGAGGGCATACCGCCGAGCGGGCCACCGAAGACAAAAATCGGGTACCGGTGGCCCGCTCGCACGGCGAAGAAGAGGTGCTTGCAGGGTGGGTCAATGGGGTTGCGCGCCAACTCTTCCGTCACCCCGGACCGACTTGGCGGGGTGCGACGTCCATGGCCCACCGCAAAAAAAAAAAAAAAAAAAAAGGTAGGTTAGTCTCGGTCTACCCCGGTACCTAAATCCTTCCTTTAATTATTGTTTTTGCTATTCTAATAGTGTTCTGTTATTGACAAATAATATTTAACAAATTAATAATATAATAGGTACGGAATGCACGCAAGTGAAACTGATAGCACATTTTTTTTATTGCTTTTGTTGCAAGTAATCTTTGTGATACTACTAACACCAGAGATACAGATAGATCACTGCCTATCATAATAAGCGTTTTATGGCTATGGTATAGTGGTTAAACCACCGACCTACGATGCCAGTGCTATGGATTACAGGCAAGACAGGCAAGACAATACTTTGTGTATATAAAATCCGATTACTTATAAAATCCGATTACGAAATGAAAAATGATGTCGCAAGCGGGATTCGAACCCGCGCCTATTGGGATTCCGGCCCAATCGTGCTGCCTCTATACCACCGCGACTAATTATAGGACATGCAAATTTCATTTCGTATTGTATTTACGTCTTAAGGTGACGGTATGCTATCTACCCGACAATGTTTACACATTGTTATAGGCTTAATACTTCAAACTTTACAGTTAGAATTGTATTAAACGATGACACAACCTTGTTATTTAAATTATTATAATAAATTTAAATACTTTGTGTAATTCACAAATTTTTGTCGTGAGTCTGGGTGTAATTTATGTTCGTTAATTACCTACATCTTTATTAAGTCCCCCACAATAGAAATATTATAATCTTAGCGCGGGATGTTGTTTAAAAAAAAATACAGTATCAGATGCATAGACATTAATGATAGTCAACGACTACGTGCAGTGGTCGTCTCACAATTTGTCTTGCAATGCCTTAACTGCAAGTGCGCTACGGCTAGAATGTACAAGTTCGCTACAAAAGGAATCGTTCAGTTTCTTTAACAAGTACTGCAAAGTTTTTACATTACTTACGCTAAGTGTCCATTTTTACCGACTTCAAAAAGGAGGTTAATTCTCAATTTCACTGCACGTATGAGTATCTATTTGATCATAAAGTTCTTTGTTTGAAAGAGAATATCTCAAGAATAGCCCCATTCTCATTTCATTGACGTATCTTGAACTTCGATAAATATTGACGAACTCTTCAAAATAAAATAGGAAATTTGTACTGATTGAAATATTTTTTAATTATTCTATTCTTTTTACTCCAATAATATAGAAATAATGAACCTATTATTTAATATCTATATATTTTTTTGTCTTAAGACCTCTGCTAATGGAATCTAAATAAATACCTCTGCAGCCTTTACACAGTCTCTCTCTTGGTCTCAAGGCCTCCTCCGCAAAGGCAAAAAAAATAGACTTACTATACCACACTAACCAAACGGGTTAATATAGAGTCTGTTTCCCAGAGTGGTAGGCAGAGACTACGGATTGCCACAAACCACGATCCTGACAAACCTTCATCGCTTCATTCACACTCATCACAGTCTTCATGCATGCTCTACGATTACGCGTACTCTTAATCTGACCTTTTGCTAACACATCTTCAATTTGATCCAGAAAAGTACGACGCGATCTTCCTCTTGTAATCATCCCACTTACACTCCCTTTGTTTACTTGTTTAATCAACCTTTCTTCACGTGTTATGTAAAAATATTTTCTTACTTTAAATGTTTTTTACGATACTCCATAACTCTTACATTAGATGTTTTTTACAATACTAGAGTATTGCTAGAATAAGCAAGAAAAGGGATGTTGAATAATATTTTTAATCCGTCAATACACGAAATAAAATTAATAACTTTAAAAAAATAATAGATTAATATGTTGCACAAAAGCATACATATTACATAGAGAAGTTCAGAAAAGAACTGAATCACATCGTTTCAAGACAAATACTTTAGTTTCCAATACTATTGACCTGCATGGAAAACACTAAACTAAAAGTTGGACTATAAATTTATTGGACGTCGTTCGGTTGCAAGTTAGACCAAGATCTAGTTGCAATGTTTGAATTGTTTCAGTGTACGAGCCAAAATATTTGATTAAGCAAATACATTTTAGCTATATGTAGAAATGTATATATGCTGAAAGGTTACGATGACAATATATATATATATTATATATATATATATATATATATATATATATATACATACGATATCTCTGGAACCATAAGGCCTACAGACTTTAAAAGCAATTCAACCCGCAAGAGGGGTTGCTAGCGTGTAAAAATGACATTACTACAGATTTGGTATTTGATGTGGACTTTCTTTCTGCTCTGTAAAGGTCAGATGAAGTAGGATTTTAAGAAATCCCTTCTCCGAAAGGTATTCTATGTAGCGAAAGTAAACTACACAACTGAACCGACGTAACCAAAGCGAAGCGAGGGGGGGGGCGCTCTAGTGATTTAATATGCTTTACCTTACTGTGGTATTTGTATAATTCAGCTAATGGTTTACAGGAGATTGTGTGGTGCAGCTACGAATACTACCAACCCTTACTGTTCTCGTGGATATCGTAAAAGACGACTAAGAGCCTTATAACGACCTGAGCCAACTCTATCTAATGCATTTTGGTCAACAATTACATTCCCAAGGACGGTTGACATCTAGCAGGCGGCCGGTCATAAAACTATCGCCAATAACTTCTACAATATGTACTATGAAAGATGAGTACGTATTGTATCAACCCCAAGTAATTAGGATAAGAGTAGGTTCACAGGAGATTGGACATCAGCATTATTCTAGACTAGCTGATGCCCGCGACTTCGTCCGCGTGACATTCAGTTTAACTACGCACCCCGGTTTGAAACTTCAAAAATTCAAATTCTACCAAGTACTTCTGGCGGCCACTTAACCATTTTCATTAAAACATAGGCAAATTCTTAAGCGTGAATTAGTGTTGCAACTTTCGCTGTTTAAATAACACAGTCGTTTTTTTTTTTTTCATAGAAATAAAAAATCCTCATAGAAATGAAAAATCCAATTAAATTAATGAAATTCTATTCATCTAGTGGCAGTAACTGTACAACTATCAATAATTAGGTACATACCACTTAACGGGAGTGGGGCTATTATTTCTCCGTGTACTGGTATTAAGAATACAAAATGTTGACAATCGTTTCTTTGCCAAGGAAATCGTAAAATGCTGTCTAAGGGAGCTGCGAAACTCTTGCAGCAAGTCTTGGTCTTGCACTTGTGCAACATGAATGTGAATGGCCACCTTGGCTTTGCTTCCATGTTGATGGTTAGGGTTAGCTTTTCTACTTGGGCCACAGATAAGAATACTTCAGTGAAGCATTGATCTCATCAGTTCTATTTCCTCGGGTTTAAACTGGAAGGATTTTGCAAAAATCTCAAAGAAAAGCACCATTGGCTTTTCATTATGATCAATATTTCGTAGTGCTCGATCGGCGTCTACGACTTTTTTTTATCCAATTATCGCAAACGATTAGACAGTAATCCTAAATAAAAACACTAATAGTGTAAAAGCCACAGTTGATAGTATTCTGTCTACAGCCACATGCCGGTCCGACCCCCCAGACGGACCTAGTATCCCACTCTTGCAGAAAAGCAATGTCTGAACAGTGGCAATTTGAAGGAGGCGGCGGGGCAGCGCAGGTACGATTATTTGCCTCTAATGCTGCCTTAGCCAAAGCCGCGGGTAATTGAAACGCGGAATAGTCCGTTACTCGCAGAGAGGCTGACCATGTGAGAGCGACGCCCGGCCGATGGCGTCAACGGGGGATGGTATTCGAAAGGCCCAATGGCGATGGGGAGAGAAAACGGTGTGTTATGGGGCCACGCGTACGAAATGGACGACGTGTGTCCAGACCGTGGCCTGCCAAAAAGAGAAGTGGGTGCAGTTTGCTCGTTTACCTCCATACACAATAAAACAAAAAACACTTTAAATGTGTCGCGTGTTATTGTAATTGCTTTATAAATCTATCGGGTTTTTAAACAATGTGTGAGCTGTTTTATCACCAAGAAGTAATGTAGCTGCAGTTTCTGACATAGCCACTGCCAAAGTTATTTTACGCTGTCTCCTCATTTTATACCTGGGGTATCTAGGAAAAATGGCTTTCTATCATCTATCATCTAAGCTTATATACGTCTCACTATTAGGCTCAAGCCTCGTCCGTAATGGGAGCGAAATTGACCTAATATAGTGGTATATGTGGGGCTGGTCAAATGTGTTGGTATAGGGTTTGGTTTCAATTTTGCCTTTTCTTCCATATGTGTAATATATATTTAGATCCCTTAGTCGTCTTGTGGGTGATCGACCCACGGGTAAGAAAGAGGGTGGTGAAATATATTCTAACTGCGTAACCGCACGGATAAATATATAATAAATTGTTTTCATTACGAAAGAATTAATAAAAATGAATTTCTTGGTCCATGTCGCGCTTTAGTAGCGTAGGATATCTTCAGATGGATATTTTTATTATAATGTGAAAGGATTTGAAAGACTGTAAAACAATAACATCATTCAAAAGACTCAAACGAATGGGGGTAAGGCTGTTACAGGCCTCCTCAAGGGTGTTATCTCAGCATTGATCACCTTCAACTGCTCTGCAAGCTGCTTGAAACGTACACTATGCTATCAACAGTGTATAAAAATCTAAAAAAGTAGGCCCTCGTTGTGCGAGGCACAATATGCAGCAACAGGCGCGCTGTGTGGTAGCGGCTACGAATACTACCAACCCTCCAACCCTTACTTTGCTCGTGGATGTCGTAAAAGACGACTTAGAGCCTTATAACGACCTGGGCCAACTACATCTGATGCCGATTGGTCAACTATTACATTCCCGAGCATGGTTGACGTCTGGCAGGCGGCCGGTTATAAAACTATTGCCAATAAATTTTACAATATGTACTATGAAAAAAGAGTACATATTGTATCTACCCCAAGTAATTCGCATAAGTGTAGGAGAATGATGAGGCGGCAGTAATAGTATTCACTATTGCTAAGGTGACTGGTGTAGTGATGGGTCATGGTTGCTTCGGCATGTATCTGCTAAAGGTCGCAAGGAGGGAGAGCATACCATCCAACCACTACTGCGATTGAGAGGTGGACACGGCGCTGCATATGCTCAAAGTTTGTGTGGCCTGGGCAGATTAGCGCCTTGAACTCATCGCAATCATCGATTCCAAACTGGCACTGTCGACCATCGCTAAGACGATGTTCAATAGCGTCAGGAACTGGTACTCGGTTGCCGCCGACAGTCGTCCCACAGAAGAAACAGCGGGGCGTGTCACAGAGGAGACTCTCCATGCTGACACACTTTACCTCGGCGCATCGGACGTTATAGGCGCGAGTACCTGCACCTGTTGTTATCCTAACTGAGGTCGCGGGTATATGGACCATGAGAATTAATCTACCACTCGCAAAGACACTGAACAACGCTGTTGTTTGCTGGGGAGTCGACGGCGGCGATACCTGAAAGGGTAAACCCCGGACCGGCCACGGATGTCAAGTAAACGGTACCAGAGGCCAGCCTGATGGCGATGGGGAGAGAACGCGATCAGTTATGGAGCCACACCACGACCTTCTTTTGCTCCGGAAGGAATGGCCAAACAATAACAAAAAGGGTGCACTTTGCATACTCGCTTCAAAGTAGCATCTTAACTACAAATGTACGTTCTGTACGCTCTATGTGAACTTTTGAAAATATAACGAAAGATTTAAACTTAATTTTCAGCGCCATCTATTGTTCATTTAATTAACTAAATAAATCATGCATTTTATTAATTTATAGCTAAATTATATACTATTAACTAATTAAAACATTATTTTTCATCACAAATAGTTTTAATATTTATTTTGACTACTTGACCAACGTTATATAGTATGTCAACTTCCGTTCAACACTGCAGGAGGTTTGAGCCCAGCAGTGGGATGTATATGACCTGAATTCATGAAACTACTACATATTAAGTAATACAAATATTTTTCTTACGTTATAGATACATTAAATAATTATTTTGAATTGAACCTTCTAGTGACGTAAATGGCAAGCGGTGATTTTAAAAACTTAAATGACCATAACTTTTTTTACAGACATCAGATTTCAATGAAACAAAGACTAAATGTTGCTCTGAATTGGGCTTAATCTTCTTATCAAAACTGCGAAACAATCCATTCGGAGTAACTTCGGAGATTAGCGATTACAGACATACAGACAGGCAAAAAATTCCAAAAAAAGATTTTTGGTTTCTGTTAGTGTTTTCTTATTGCCTAGATTCATTTTTTAATAAATTTATCAAATGTACAGACACGGGTTTTCTACTCATTTATTATATGTATAGATATATAGATAAACTATGTCTCTCAAAAAGACTATATACATCCAGTAATGACTATATATATCGTATCGCTAAACTCAACCTATTTGACCGATCACTATGAAAATTGATATGTATATGTATTTTTTCACGGAGAAAGTTCTTTTTTTTATTGTGGCAAACGAGCAAGCAGCACACCTGATGTTAAATGTCACCGCTGCCCATGATTCTTTGCAATACCAAGGGTATAGCTAGGCCGCTGCCTACCAATATAAACCCCAAACCCACCCAGTTGGGCTCTCGCTCACCGAACGAGGCGCAATAGCACATTGCCATTACTCAGACGTCGATCTTCTGCGAGAGCGTAGTACTACCCCGGATGGTATAGACAGAGACGGTGAACAGCGTGATCCTACCACAAATAATCTATGCTTATTCCCATTGTTGTAACTTGCTAACAGGTGGCGCTCGATATATCAATATCTACAAACAAACTAATAGGCTGGGTTTGCCTACTAGTAGATGATAAACAGACAATTCTGAATACACCAGCACGTCAATTTTAAGTGATTTAATATTTTGATAGTCTTCGTATTCAAAAGAAAGTTTTATGGTCTATAAAACGATGGTAATCCATCGTTCCGAGTCATCCCTGGTGGAATACATTTTATATGACTACCGGAATGAATTTTTATTTAAAATTTTATGTGTTCTAATACATTATTCTCTTCATTTCGCTTACGTATACCTATAATATTATAATTGGATTTTTTAGACAAATGGAATTATCATCCCTTTATTCATTCTGAAATTTATAATCAACAATTAATTGCATAACTAATTTAAGGGATGAAAGAAGAAAGAAAATAAAAGATATTTATTTGTTAGTACAAAGAAAACATTATTAAAATTAAAACAAATAAATAAATAAAAGTAAAAACGAAATGGTATTGAGCTCACCTTGTGGCCAAGAATGCAGGTGCACCCCAGCTGTTGATTTTCAGACCAAGCCAGAATGTGATGCAACATTTGCAACACGCTATATATAAAATGTCTAAAAATGAGGAAATATTTTATGTCGTGTTTCCCTTCTCTTGCTTTTCATATCTCTTTGTCGTCTTTTACATAATCCGCGGGTAAAAAATCGGGTAGTAAATTGCATTGTTAATCCGTCACCATAGGAAATAAAATGCCAGTGTAAGATTCATAAAAGCCGAATTGTTTTTCTATTAAGTACTTGGTTTCATCATATTTTAACATTATTCTTACTTTTCATCAACCTATCTGCATCTTTACTATTAAGTACCTACAGGATCCCACATAAAGGACGACAACTGATTAATTATTACGACATAATGCATGCTGTTCTAAACTGGCCAAACAGTTCAATGTAATTTTGTTTTGAGTTTGCCTAATAATAGCCCAAGCGATGGGAAATGAAGGGAAAATAAATCATTGTCTTGCTCTATCAAGGAAATGGCACTATATGAATTTAGAATTTTATTATTTTTTTATTTTTAATTTTTGCTGTATGGTAGCGGCTACGAATACTACCAATCCTAACTTGCTCGTGGATGTCGTAAAAGACGACTAAGAGCCTTATAACGATCTGGACCAACTCCATCTGATGCCGTTTAGTCAACAATTACATTCCCAAGGAGGGTTGACGTCTGGCAGGCGGACGGTTATAAAACTATTGCCAATAACTTTCACAATATGTGCTATGAAAGAAAAGTACATATTGTATTGAACCTAAGTAATTGGGATAAGAGTAGGAGAATGATGATAATTATTTTTTTTATTTTTAACTCTACTCGTAACGATAAACAAAAAATCAAAACCTGATGGTGTAAAATGTAAACTATGATACCAGAATTATTACGTAGAGTCGACAGATATCTCATTACATTCATTAAAATTATATGAATATTTAGGGCACTGGCACTGCCTTCCCCATATAAAGTAAAATATTATACTGTCGTCCATTATGAGGGGGGCTGAATATTAGTCTGAAGTACATATATACGTTGAGAAAAAGAAAAAAAAACCTAAGTAAATATAAAGAATATCTCTTTTCTAAAGACAACATCCTGCACTAAGAAAATAATCAAAGAAAAAAAATAAAAACAGAACTTTACAAACATTCAATTTGGCGGCCATAAATTACACCCATACTCAAGACTATAATTTGTAGATCGCCCATGGCATTGGTCTGCATGGGAATCGAAATCACTACACTGACACGATATCTTAAACACTAAACTATTCATGTAATCTTATTAGAACTGAGATTATTATTACCGTATCTCTAAAACGCACATTTTTTTATTGCTTATGGTGGCAAATGAGCAGATAGCACACTTGATGGTAAGTGTTACTGCCGCCCATGGACTTTTGCTATACCAAGGGTATAGCTAGGCCGCTGCCTACCAATGCAACCCCAAACCCACCTCAGTTAGGCTTCCGGCTCTCTCGCTCACCGAACGAAGCGCAACAGCACATTGCCATTACTCAGACGTCGATCTTCTACGAGAGTGTGGTACTACCCCGGAGGGACCGGCCCGCGGCTGTAGACAGATAACTATCCACAGCGTGGTCCTACCACTATTAGGACATTATGGTAGGCCGCAATCTAGCTGTGCCTTTGGTATTACAGAGAGGTAATACAGAGTTTACTTGTTCCTTTGCCACCAAAAGCATTAAAAATATGCTATTAGCTTCATTTGCGTCGATCTGATTAATTTATCTTCTTTTTAACATTGCCGTCGTAGAAAACACGTAACGTACGTAAGTCCATCAATTCCTAGCTGTGGCCAAGGCTTGTATAGTGCTTTTTTCAAATAATACGCGGCAATTAAAACTAAGTAGAACTGTATACATGACGAACAACGAAAAACATTTTTCACGTGCTAAAGGGTTAATTTTTTTTTTCATCATCAATCAGGTTTCTTTTTCAAGTCAGTTCGAAATTTAAATGAAACTCTGATAAATTGACTATTTACCACATTTTGAAGTAACAAATCGTTCCATTTTTAAAATAGACGTTATAGAATTTACATGTATATTTATTTGGCCGCTAAAACACGACAGATATGGACTTTCATACATTTTTTTCCGGCTGCTGCTCGCATGTATTTGGTCAGTACAGCAATTTCGATCTCATCTCTATCTATCTCAAAGAAGGTTGTCAAAATAATGCTCAAATTTCCAAGTATGTTTGAGAAAATAAAATTTACAACACAAAAACATTTCCAGAACATGAATAACTAACTCCAGTGGTCCCTAAGTAATAACTCATAAGAAAATTACTTGACAATTAAGGCGAACGCGCCAAAACCACTTGGCAAAGTCATAACCTAACCACAATTACAACTAAATGGAAATATAACTGCGAGGAATGTTGTTAGATATTGATAAATTAATAAAACGTTACAAGTTTATTTCAATTGTAGAAAGGAATTGTAAATTTTATTTGTAAAATTATGATGGGGAGAGGCAGTTCTTACCGCATGATAACGAAGTAAGAATACAATTAACCACCCCTTATCTTGCCCCTTTTTTTTTTTTTTTTTGTGGTGGGCCATGGACGTCGCACCCCGCCAAATCGGTCCGGGGTGACGAAAGAGACGGCGCGCAACCCCATTGACCCACCCTGCAAGCACCTCTTCTTCGCCGTGCGAGCGGGCCACCGGTACCCGATCTTTATCTTCGGTGGCCCGCTCGGCAGTATGCCCTCTCAGGCTCCTCTCCTGTCGATGCCCCGACAGATTTCGCCGTCGAGGCGTCGTCCTCACGCGGTGGCCTCGCGTCGGGTGACCGGACAATCCCCCGGTCCGATCACCCGAAGCCTCGGTTAGGGCGGCATCAGGCGCAGGTATTCGCGCCTGCGCCGTCCTGGCCGCGGGCGGCGGCCCGGGTCACGGGAATCCTCCCGGGCCCGTTCCATCGCCTCCTTCTGCGAGATGACAGCCTCGCAGAAGGCGGCGACCGCGTCCCAATTCCTGACGCTGTCCACCATCGCCCTCGCGACAGCCGGCAGCGTCAGGTCGGCACCGATAATAGCGACGAGGTCGCGGCGCTGCCCGTCCCAGCCCGAGCATTCCTCGAGCGTATGTTGCGCCGTATCCTTGTCACTACTGCAATGATGGCAGCCCGGAGTCCATTCCCTGTACACGACCGTGTGCAGGTATTTCCCGAAACACCCGTGCCCGTTAACACCTGCACCAGTCGGAAGGTGAGGACCCCGTGCCGCCGCTCCATCCATTCCATCAGTACGGGCCGGAGAGCCTCGACGGTAGTGACACCGTGTCTAGGCCTCTCCAGCCGCGTAGCCCAACGGGCGATGACTTCTCGGCGGGCGTCCTCGCGCCAGGTGGCTATCTCGTTACCTTATCTTGCCCCTGGGTATAGTAAATGACAACTAAGTGTGTAAACAATGTCGGGTAGACGGCACACATCTCCTTTAAAGACAAAAATATAATACGAGGCGGTAATTGAATGTCATAGAATAGTTCACGATAGTGTAAGTGGTAGTACGATTCGAACGGATTTCCAATAGGAGTGGGTTCGAATCCCATATGTGACAATAATTTTTCGTTTGTAATCAAGTTTTTATAAATAATCAAGCATGTTAAATCTTAAATTTTAGTAATTTGAATAACAGGGTCGTGTCATCGTTTAATACAATTCTAAATACAAAGTTAGAGTATTAAATCTGTACAATGTGTAAACAATGTCGGGTAAATGGCACACGTCCCCTTTAAAGACAAAAATATAATACGAGGCGAAGATCAATGTCATACTACAGTTCACGTTGGTGTAATTGGTAACACGATTGGAACGGATTTCCAATAGGTGTGGGTTCGAATCCCATATGTGACAATCATTTTTCGCTCGTAATCAAATTTTTGTAAATAATCAAGCATGTTAAATGCTAAATTTCAGTAATTTGAAGACAATTAAGGAATATAATATGCCTATATCTAACATCTATGCAGCAGCAGGAAAACTGGAAAAAATACCCTATTGCAATCCATATGACCCGCGTGGTATAATAGGTCAATTATCCTTCTATTATGAATTATACTCGAGCCCAGCAGTGGGACGTACATGAGGTAAGATGATAATAATGAATCACAGTATTTGTTATAAGTTTTCGAGAAGAATATAGCTATGTCTTTTTTTGCTGTTTTCTCAACCAAGTTTTACGATTCTTAGAAAAAATAAGGGGTAGTACCGCATTATGTGCCTAAGCCATCACCATATACAAAAAGATCATGAAGCAATATCTAGATTTTAGAATACTTATACTATTTTCGTAAACTTGTTTCCGAAAGAAAAATTATTGTCACATATGAGCCTGAAACCCTCAACTATTGCGAGTCCCTTCCAATGATCCTACCACTTAGACAAGTATGAGCTGTCGTATATATGTGGGTTCGAGTCTCATGTGTCACAATAATTTTTCGTTCGTAAACAAGTTTTTAACAATAAACTAGCATGCAAATACTAAATCTCAGTAATTTACTTATACTATGTCACCAAAGGTTTCCATATGGTGACAGAGTAAGAATACAATTCACCACCGCCCACGTGTAAGATGACACGTGGGTGATCGTAAGAGACGACTAAAAGATATAAAACGCATATAATATCTATGCAAGAGAAGGAAAACTCGAAGCAAAACCCTATACAAACACGTCTAACCAGCGCGGTATAGTCAGTTAATAGTCCTCCCATTACGGAGGAGGCCCGAACCCAACAGTGGTTACCTACGTATGTGGGCTGTGATGATGATAATAATGCCACTAAAGACAGAGGCCTAGTACCGGTGATTAGCTCACATGGCGGGAGATAGTTATAGTACAGTACAAAACTATTTATGAGATTGAACGCCGTCACTGCTTAAACATGTCATCATTCTCCTACTCTCATCCCAATTACTTGGTGTCAAAACAATATATACTCTTCTTTCATAGTACATATTGTAAAAGCTATTGGCAATAGTTTTGTGACCGGCCGTGTGCCAGATGTCAACCCTCCTTGGGAATGTAATTGAGGACCTTGCAGCAAAAAGAAGGTAGCTCCAGATTTCATAATTTTTGGGGTATGCAAATAAAACGTGTCTAATAATCAATTGTTACACTTACGTCCTATAGTTAATTTTTATGATATAAAATATGCATATTTACATATTTTAATAAGAATTTTAAGGTAAATAAATAAGTTTTAGAAGAACTACGATTTATTAAAGTTTGAATCTGCTGAGATGTAGTACATATATAGATATGACGTGTACTTTATCTTTGTTATAAATACATTACTCTTACCAAATATACGCAGTGTTTATTCAGCATTCGTTTGTTTTATTCGTCTCTAATAATCTATCCTTTACATGGCGACCGTGACAAAAGGTGTCTCGTAGAACACGCGAATTCGAGACGGCTGTCCTAATAAGGAACGTATTACATAAACATTAATGTGTTCGTGCAAGTTTTAATGATGTTGAAATTATTATCATTGATTTTGTCTTTGGTAACGCATACGGCACGTATACAATTTAATAGAAAATGGGTAAAACAGAGTCTAAAGAAGTTGTAATTGCTCAGTCAGCACAAGGAGGCCAAAACCAAGTAGCACTAGAAGATCTGAGATACCATTTATCGACGACAAATATACTGCTGTTGATTTTTGTCTTGGTAGCAACCAGCATACTACTTTATTCGGTATTTCGCATATACCGGAAATGCCACTTGCGCTGGGTACGCCAAGAATTTCAGAATAGCGCAAATAGAGGATCGTTCTATCGCAGACGTGTTGCGTACCCAGATATGAAGATAAATGAAGCCGAAGTGTAATTTTCAAGTAAAATAATCCTTATAAGATGTATACCGTGTATAGGTCATTGAACTTGTGATGTGTACTGTGCGGTTTCTACGGCGCTATATGACTTTTATATATGCATAATATGTTCTGTTTAATTTCAGCTGCTATATTGATAATAATAAGTACATCCATAACAGGATATAATATATAATAGGCATTTATTAAGCAGGAATGTAAGTAAACAATAGAAGAGATAAATAAAGTTTTAATCCAGTAAATCAAATAGGTACGTATTTCTTTACTTTGCTTATACTGTTTCTTATATTTACGTTCGATAATTATTGGTTTATTTTAAACATAAGCTATATACTAAGTACTTATAAAGAGATAAATGTTATAATAATATTATATGGAGGAAGACATTTTGCTAAAGTTGTATGAAGAGTTATTAAAAGTGAGAACATATCTTATAAAAATTGGCCCCTCTCGTAGGACTGGTAATATTTTAGAGAAAAAATTTAGTGAGGCTACGAGTATTATTCAACAATATAATTCTTGTATTGATAGCATAAATAAAAGCATAAATATAAAAGAAGAAAATTTGTTATTAAAATATTGTGAACATTTTGATAAACTATATTCAGAAATAATTAAGTTGTGCCAGGAACAGCATATTATAAGAAAAATGGGCAAGTTCGACCTGAAAATCGCTTTGAATTTATTACCTGTAATGACTAGCGACGTTTCCAACACAAGACAATTAATAGATGGCATTGAGTATTATAGTTCGGTTATTGACGCTGATTCACAAAAGGAATTGATCATTTTTGTGTTGAAAAGTAGATTATCGCAGCATGCAAAACTAAAAGTATCTAAAAATTATGAAACTATCGATACACTCATAAGTGATATGAAGCGTATGTTACTACCACAAAAATCAGCTAGTGCGTTACAAAAACAATTATTGACCTCTCGACAGAATGACTTATCTATAGATGATTATGGGAAAAAGTTGTCGGAAATGTTTGTTGAGCTTACGATTACCCAGGCCGGTGGAGATGCAGTAAAATATGATGTATTAAAATCTGTTAATGAAAATCAGGCTATCAAACAATTTTGTGAGGGTCTGCGTAATCGTAGGGTTGGCACCATTATTGCAGCACAGAAATTTAATGACTTAAAAGATGCAATTCAAGCAGCAATCGATGAAGATTGCTCATCATCAAACTCAACAGGTGAAATGTTCCTAATGAGACGTGGTACTATTAATAACAACACATTTAATAACAATTCCAGGCAGAGGACGTTTTACAACCCGCAGAGAGGCTACGGTAGAGGTGCGTATTATAGTCCCCGGCCACGCGGTTACGCAGGCCACTGGTCGCAGCCGCGCGCCGACAACAGACAGCAGTTCCAGCAGTGGCAGCAGCCGACTGCACAGGAGGTACCCAGAGGTAGAGGCAATTATAGGGGTAACTTTAGTAATAATATTACAAACAATGCTCCGTTTAGGGGACAGATTCACCTATTGACTGGAGAATCACCACCACCAGGTAATGAATCGATACCAGCGCAATCTGGTACATTTCAGCAGAGTAAAGAGTGCGAAAATGAGTTTTTTCGAGATTAAAACTTATACTATTTTAGCGAGTGAAAGTAGTTATTGCGTGGACCTTTATATCAATAATTCTAGTATACGTAGTTTTTTAGTTGATACAGGCGCTTCCATATCGGCTTTAAAATATGAACACGTGTTGCATTTGAATGTTCCAATTCACAAAGAAAACATAGTCATAAATGGAATTGGTGGCGAAGTCCGAGCCATTGGATATGTTTATTTACAGTTATCTTTAGATGAACAACGTATTACTCATAAGTTTTATGTTTTCAATTCTCTACCTTGTAAGGCGAATGGAATTTTAGGCCAAGACTTTTTTGGCAAGTATAGATCTGTCATTGATCTTAATAATAATATGTTACGGTTATGGTATGAGGGAAAAGAAATTATATTACCGCTTACATATTTAAAACAATATTTAATGAAATTACCTGCTAGGTCAGAGTCTATACATTATGTTAAAACAAGTTTGATAGAAGATGTCGTAGTTTGTGCGAAAGAAATACGGCAAGGAATTTTCGTAGCGAGTGCCTTAGTGACACCAATTAATGGCAGAATACCAATACGCGTTTTAAACTCTACGGATAATGACGTAACGTTGTCAGAATTAAATCTTGATACGCACAGTGCATCACATTACAATATTTGTGTCTTTGATAAAAGTTCTAATAATTCAACACGCGTCAAGCAGTTATTTTCAAAATTAAATTTAAGTAGGCTAAATAAAGAAGAAAAAATTAACATAGAAAATTTATGTGCAAAATATACCGATGTATTTTATTTAGAAGGCGATAAATTGTCCACGACAGATATTTATCAACATTCGATAGAGCTAAAAGAAGATGCATGCAGGCCTATATATTCAAAACCGTATAGGTTACCTTATTCATTAAAAAATGAAATTAATAATCAAATTAAAAATATGTTAAAACAGGGCATCATAGAACCATGTCAAAGTGAATGGTCCAGTCCTATCTTATTGGTGCCTAAAAAATCTAATAACGAAAATAAAAAGTGGAGGTTAGTCATTGATTACCGAAAACTGAACAATAATATACAAAATGATAAGTTCCCACTTCCAAATATTACGGAAATATTAGATTCATTATCTGGCAGTATATATTTCTCGCATTTAGATTTACAACAAGGATACTACAACGTCAGCTTAGCTCCTAACAGTCGCAAGTACACTGCATTTTGTTCGGGACAGTTTCAAATGACTCGGATGCCTATGGGACTTAAAACTAGCCCGAGTTCGTTTGCGAGGATGATGACTATGGCTATGACAGGCTTAAATTATGAAAAATGTTTAATATACCAAGATGACCTTGTCTGTTTTAGCCGAAATTTAACCACACATATTAGTAATTTACAGGACATATTTGAGCGTTTACGCAAAGTAAATTTAAAATTAAATCCTCTAAAGTGCAGCTTCTTAGAAAAGGAATTGCTTTATTTAGGACATGTTGTATCTGCCAAGGGTGTGGTACCAGATCCAGATAAAATAGGCGTCGTAAAAAATTATCCTGTGCCTACAAATGTTGACGAAGTCAAGCGATTTGTCGCGTTCGTTAATTATTACCGAAAATTCATTCCCAATTTTGCAAAGAAAGCATATCCATTAAATAACTTATCTAAAAAAGGCATAACATTTAACTGGGACTGTGAGTGTCAAAAATCATTCGATTTATTGAAACAAAGTATTATCTCACATCCTGTATTACAGTACCCTGATTTTTCGGAATCTAATCAGTTTATTTTACAAACAGATGCTTCAGGACAAGCTCTAGGCGCAGTTTTGTGTAATAATGATAGTAGACCTGTGGCTTACGCTAGTAGAAGTTTGAACAAAGCAGAGAAAATGTACCCGACTATAGAAAAAGAAATGCTTGCGATTGTTTGGGGAATAAAACATTTTAGACCTTATTTATACGGTCGTAAGTTTAAAATTCAAACGGATCATAAGCCGCTTATATCCTTATTTAGTATGCGAGATCCCTCAAGTAGGTTAATGAAATTTAGGATAATTTTAGAAGAATATGATTTTACTGTTGAATACCTAAAGGGAAAACATAATGCAGCTGCTGATGCACTGTCACGTATATGCATAACGTCTGATGATTTAAAAGAAATGAATCGAAACATCAGTATGAATGTAATGACGCGAGGTCAGAAAGCTAAACAAGCACAAGATGCCACTATTATTCACGATAGTCAACCGATAACGGATAATTTGAAAATTGTAGAACTTCAAAGTAAGCCTAAATATTTGACCGAATTACGTTTTATAGAGAATTACGAAAACAAGCAATATAATAACTTAAAATTAATAGAGTACGAAAGTAAATGCTTTTCATTTGTACCCTCAAAAAATTCTATTTTTATTAAGCTGGCTTCCCGATCACAATTATCGCCAGGCGAATTTGTGAGGGAATTGAGTAAATTTTGTATGAAAATTGGAATAAATGAGTTATATTGTATAAATAATAATAATAATCACATTTTTATAAAAAAGGTAGTATCAGAAATAAGGAAAATAAATAATTGGTTAGGGCCACGGCTTTGCATATTAAAAGATGTAGAAAGAGTAAATAATAAGGACGATCAACGTGTAATATTGAATGATTTCCATATTTTACCCACCAGTGGTCATGCGGGCGTACGGCGAATGATTAGAAATATTAAAAAGTATTACTTTTGGCCAGGTATTGAAGCTGATACGATAGATTTTGTTCAAAAATGTGACAAGTGTCAAAGAGAAAAACACTCATCACATCATACAAAGGAGCCCATGACTATAACCACTACAGCGCACTCGGCGTTTGAAAAGGTTTATTTGGATTTAGTAGGTCCGCTGGAAAGAGATTATAATAACAACGCGTATATATTGACTATACAGTGTGAATTGACCAAATATACTGAAGCATACCCTTTAACTTCTAAGCAAACTATTGAGGTAGCTAGGAGTTTAGTAAATAACTTTATCCTTAGATATGGCATCCCGAAAGAAATTGCCACCGATAGGGGGACCGAGTTT
This sequence comes from Lymantria monacha, assembly GCA_905163515.2. Classification (NCBI taxonomy): domain Eukaryota; kingdom Metazoa; phylum Arthropoda; class Insecta; order Lepidoptera; family Erebidae; genus Lymantria; species Lymantria monacha. The sequence goes on from LR991106.1 coordinate 12,544,396, forward strand.
ATGTCAACCACCATGAACGAGGTAAGTAAACTTTTGCAAATTAAACAGTTACAATCAACAGCATATCATCACCAGTCCATTGGAGCGTTAGAGAATTCTCATAAGCAGTTAGGTAATTATTTAAGAATACAAACAGAAAAGCACACAATGTCATGGAGTACGTGGCTTCCGTTTTGGTGTTTTTCCCATAATACATCTGTTCATAGTTCAACTAAATTTACCCCGTTTGAGCTAGTTTTTGGAAAAAAAATGTGTTTTACCATCAAATTTGAACTCGGGTAAAGTTGATCCTGTATATAACTTTGATAGTTATCCTCTAGAATTGAAATATAGAATCCAAATATCACAAAAAGAGGCACGGGAAAACTTAATTAATAGTAAAATAATGAGAAAAATAAAATATGATCGTAATATTAATCCAGTGTCATATAAAGCCAATGATTTAGTTTTAATAAAAAATGAGACAGGCGATAAATTCCAAAGTATTTACTCGGGCCCATATATCGTAATCAAGGATTGTTCACCTAATTTAGAGATTGTTAAAAATAATAAAAGTTATTTAGTACATAAGAATAGAACCAAACTGTATACACCTGCTAGTTCTAATTAATTTGTAATGTAGTTTACTTTTTGTTTTTTTTTTCCTTATGTAAGAAAACAATGTGTAACCTGTATTTTTACTTTTTTAATAATTATTGTATAATGATATTACACAATCATATTTAACATGTATTTAACTATTTTTGATTTGATGAAGCGAAAATAAAATATATTTACATTTATTTTATTTTCCTTTTGCGGGGGAGGTGAGATGTAGTACATATATAGATATGACGTGTACTTTATCTTTGTTATAAATACATTACTCTTACCAAATATACGCAGTGTTTATTCAGCATTCGTTTGTTTTATTCGTCTCTAATAATCTATCCTTTACACTGCCTCCGTTATGCACCAAAATTAAAGAAAAATATAACCTTATTTTGTATTGTAGGTAATAAAATAAACAATCATAAGTATGTCTTTATTTCAAGAATACTAATCACCATATGGATGGTTAAACGATAAAAAAAAACAAAAACGAACGAATGTTTAAAACAAATAACGAATTTATGCCACTTTTTTGTACCAAACAAAATAGGATGGCATATACAAATTTTGATATAGGGCGCTTGTTTATTATCGGATCTATCTCGTTCTTGCACCAAACGATAGCCTTAATTTGTATTCAAAATGTAGGTGAAAAAAAGAAAAACGGCTATAATGTGGATCTGTCCCCCTTTTGCTGCAAGGTCCTAAATTGTTGATCAAACGGCATCAAATGAAGTTAGTCCAGGCCGTTATAAGGCTCTTAGTCGTTTTTTACGACATGCACGAGCAAAGCAATGATTGGTTGTATTCGTAGCCGCTAGCTACCTCACAACATATATTTTATCAATTTTATTTTCAGTTTTGATAATAAAGTTACGATTTACTTACTACAGTCAACATCGTCAAAAAGTATTCAAGAAATAGAAACAACGTACTAAGATATCACAAAGAATGCAATTTATACGCATGTTATATATAACCTAAATAAAGTAAGTAGCTCGCTTTATCTGCGGCCTTGTACCGTCAACTCACTTCTACACCTAGTATGATTATACATAGATTAGTAATGACACAGATGTGATACTCGAAAAGTATTTTATACCTTCACCAATCCTCTCATCTATCATAGTATCAATGACCATTGTTGGATATAGATCTACTCAGAGGTGATAATTATCGCTGCTGCCAACCATTACATAAAAAAAAACATAGTTAGTTTTGTCCATGTGCTCAAAACAGCAAGGCAGTGAACGGGGTATTATTTTTCACAACGCTCAGCACTGAGGAAATAATACTTATATTACGTGGGATTTTATAATGTTATAACGGATACAAATTACAATCAGAGTCGGAACAACATCGGAATCAAAATTGTGCTACGGTTCCATAACCGTAGCACAATTTATAGAAAGATACCTAACTGCCATCAGTTAGGTATCTTTCTTTTTGTTATCGATGTGGAAACGCATTTACGCGCTATCCCCCTTCGATGACAGATAGGAGGGAGTGTGGGGCTCACCGGCTAGCTGAATCCCGACCGGAATACCCACTAAAACCATAGCGGCACCTCCCGCGCTTTTACGGGGCGCCAGAATGATCGTCTTCTGACATTCCATCCCTGGCACCCCAAAATGGCAGGTGGGTATCTAAACCAACACGCAATTCCTTAATATGTTTTATATTAAGGAATATATACTTATATTATTACGAACGCTTGACGAACTTGCAATTCATTCGCCTATCCATAAGTCTATAGAAGTCTACTATCAGATGTCTCGGTGACCGTAGGTGCTATTAGATTACCAGGAGTGTTATATTGGCCACCGAAGACAAAGATCGGGTACCGGTGGCCCGCTCGCACGGAGAAGAGAGGAGTTTGCATAGTGGGTCTATGAGTATATATATAGTAATACAAGGAGTATTTCCTTAGTACAATGGTATAGTCTTTAAAATAATATTCTTAACAAGTCACCATACAGATTAAAAGGTAATAAACATTTCCCTTTCTTACACAATAATCTATGGCAGACTGACAAATGAGGGATTTGACGGCTTTAGGGTGGCGACGACTGTTTGTCACACTATTTATTGTGTGTTTTGTTCTCGTAGTTATTCGTTGATATGTTCTCTCCAACTATTTTTTTTTGTTAAAGAAAAATAAGTATCTACATATTATAGATATAATAAATATGCAAAAATATATATAAAGAACGAATAAGATCGCTCAATAATACGCGAGAATGAATGACTTACTTAGATTACTATATTTACGGGACACATGAAATAAAATGATTTTAACAGATTCTATCGCATTGTGTTCTAAGGCGTTCATTGTCATCTCATCCCATTAACTATCCTTTAGTGACGATGAAAGCTATGAAAAAGTGTTCGAAACACAGGAAAAATTTTAATATGTGTGAATGTAATTATAATTTCAAAACTCATTCTACAGTTCTTTTCTATCGACTCTTTTTTTTTCTTTTGCAACTTTATATCTGCTTAAAAAAACGCTTTTATAAATAAATATTTAAGGAAGTAGTTTCAAGGAAAATAATATACATAGATATATTTTTAGCTTCAAACCTTAAGCTCTTCTGATAAAACATCTGTTTAGAAATCCTTCACTATATTTCCTATCAACCGACAACTGTTCAACAAATAGAATAAAACATCGCAATTTCCTTGGGACCGTGCGTGGTTCATACTTCCTTTCCTGCCGTCTCATATTTTGACAATTTTAATATACATCTCGCAAACATTTAATCATAGAAACTTAAACTTTATTGTGAGGACATAAAGATGTATTATTATTTCAATAAATGTATGGTTATCTTTGAAATCGTACACATACTGGCTTCTAAATAAATAAGAACAATATTGCAACTAGTCTCCGCTCTCAATGTTTTTCTATTTCATTACCTTGTTTCCAACCATTGAAGTGAAATGTTTTACGTTTTATTCGTGTTTTTACTATGAAATTTCATCATATATAATTACTCAGTACGATACTTGTATACTACCACCGAAGACAAAGATTGGGTTCCAATGGCCCGCTCATATGGCGAAGAGAGGTGCTTTACAGGGTAGGTCTATAGGTTTGCGCACCGCCTCTTCCGTCGCCCCGGGCCGATTTGACGGGGAGTGACGACTCTATGGACCACTGCAAAAAAAAAATAAAAAAAAATGCCTGTATACTACAGTAACTTGTTGGCCATAATTTTATTACAAATTAAGTATTTTGCTCTATTACTTCTTTTATCTGAAGCTTCCATTACTTTTTATCTGAAGTCAAGCATTCATCAAAATCATTAAACTCGTCAAAAAAACTAGTAAAAATAAAACTCGAAATGTTTTATTTCAGTTACTCATGGTAGCTCTGCTAGCCAGCATGGATTAATGACAAAAAAAATACTTGTTTAATTCTCGTTATTTAAAACATAAGAAATAATTAAAAATAAAAACAAATTATATTTTCAGAATCTAAACAGCTAAATACATTACTAATTTCAGAATGAGATGCTATCAGGAATGAGAATGAATGAGGTACTACAAGTTTAGAATAATTATGAATGGGGATAGTTTATTTTTTTTGTGTGTGACATAGTTATTAGCCACAGGTGACTATGACTTTACCCGAACTGTTGAGAGAGCGCCGAGGGTTGTCTACCTAATACGAAAATAGTCAAAAACACTGTGTGCATGCGTGCGTGCGTGCGTGTGCATGCGTGCGTGCGTGTGCGTGTGCATGTATATTTTTTGTCTGTTATTATTTTAATATCGATTTTTCGTTTTGAGTGCTTAAAAAGTTTTCATATTTTGGAAACGCAAAATGTAGATTGAATAACAATGAATCGAGTAATTATCAATAAGATTTTTTGCGACTTTAACGAGCACACCCTTAATGTGGTCTTTTGATTCACGGGCATATGCCTCCTTTGACGAGTATTTACGACTTCCATCAGAATGTAAGACAAGATCGTAGGCAGAGTGGAGTTTGGTTATACGAAAATGTTCAAATTCATGAAAAAAATAATATTAAAATTATTATTTCATATATATTTTCATATATATTTTGTCCGTGGGTGATCGTACGAGACGACTAAGGGACATGAAACGCATATAACATCTGTGCGAGAGAAGGAAAACTCGAAAGAAAACCCTATACCAACACGTCTGACCAACGCGATATAGTAGGTTAATTTCCCTCCTATTACGGAGGAGGCCCGAGCCCGACAGTGGGACATTTGTGGGCTGTGATGATGATGATGATGATGATATATTTTGTTGTTCTATTAGTCCATTAGCATCTGCGCGTAACAACAAGTGACTTTCACAATATAAAATTTTATCACTAAATTATCCCCGGGGAACATATTACCGGAATATAAAATATCCTAATGTTAATCCAAGTAATCGACTACTTCTATCCCAATTTTCAACCAAATCTGTTCAACGGTTTACGCGTGAATGAGTAATAAACATCCAAACATTCACAAATCACGTCTTCACAAACTTTTCACATTTATAATATTAGTAGGATTACGTCACGAACAAATGTAATAAGTATATGAAATTTAAATTTAAGTAAAGTTTAAAAAAGTAAAGGTGTTTTAAAAATAATACACCTCAAAGCGTTCTGATCTCGTCTTCTCTTGCAAACTTTGTTTTAACCCGTACATTACTTACGCCAACTTGTAGTGGAATAGTTCAAAATTCCTAAATTCCATCCTCGCCTTTGGGATTATTTCGACCAGAAAACGCGGTTAGATAGCGTGCTGCCAATGGCACCGTACGTTAACCCTTAAACTGCGGAAGTGTGAGTGCCCCTACAAAAAGGTACAGGTGCGACAATAGAACGAAAAGGGATGGGATAGTAAGTGATTAAAGTACCATTTGTATTGTGAAAACGTTAGTAATAAAAATCCTTGTCTTTTATAGTTGAGTAAACTATATAACGAATACCTCGCCATTGATTGGATTATACGAATCCCAAGTCCGACAATAGATATTATTTAATTGTATTATATGAAATTCTCATTAACACTAAAGTTTTTTTTTAAATAAAATATCTTTAGACGTGATTTAATGGAAACTAAGTGCTTTCAAATAGCAACACGTTACGATGAAAGTGACGTTGGTTAAAAAAATAACTAACAGCTAAGTGCATACTGTTGTGAAACGCTGGTACCAATTTAGTTAAATAAAATAACAACGCCTGACACAAAAGGAGCGGTGTTTTAAAGCTTGACGTGTCTATATGTGTCTGCGGTATTATAGCTTCTAAACAAGCCGACTGATTATAATGCGTAATTTTTTTAATTTGAAAGCTGTCATAATCGAGATGGTTCTTATTTAATTTTTTTGTTTTTTTTTCAACATCTGTTCAAGCATTTCAAGGTACCTCTTTCTGTTAGCTGCCGTAAGGATCTTAGACGCATAATGGGTATTTACTTGATTTTCACATACATCTGTGACTTAACATTTGAAACACTCGTGAATGGTGATGGATGATGGTACCATTAAGCTTCTCTAATGATGAAATTTCAGCCAAGAGAGTCTTAATTGCAAATCTCCCGTGACGTATTTTTGCATATTTCAATTAAATCATCCCTCTCCGAAATCATCAAGGATTTTCACACTTTTTCCTAACCTGTATATTTTTATTAATTACTGTTTTTATGTTTTTTTTTTATATTGCTGTGTGGTAGCGGCTACAAATACTACCAACCCTTTACATTGCACGTGGATGTCGTAAAAGATGACTAGGAGCCTTATAACGACCTAGGCCAGCTTTGGTCAATAATTACATTCCCAAGGAGGGTTGACGTCTGGCAGGCAACTGATCATAAAACTATTGCCAATAAGTTTTACAATATTTACTATGAAAGAAGAGTGCATAATGTATCGACCCCGAGTAATTGAGTTAAGAGTAGGAAAATGATGACTGTTTTTAGGTTATTAATCTATACGTTATTAAATTCTAAAAAATACGAACTATTTTAACTCAAACGTTATCAGTGACAAAAATTTTAATTCAAGTACGTATAAAGATAAACAATATTCTCTTAGATAAGGTACCGTTCTACAGTTCCAAGTGTCATGGGTTCGATTCCCGCACAGGGTAATACTTTATGCAATCCATAAATTGTTATTCTGTATGTGGATGTAATTTATAGTAGTTAATTATATATTTGAAAGTTCCACATAATACAGGGATTATTTCCTTAGTACTATTTGACTGATTTTGACTTTAAAAAAATTCCTACTTACCTACTGTAGAAAAACAATAAGGCAACTCCGCGAAAGCCGGCCAATAAAGATATATAAAACAATTTCACCTTCAAGTGTTAGAATTGTAAGTACACATATTTCTGTCGCCGGTAAAAGGAAACAGTCTATTTGGGCTCGAATGTCTTACCTGGATACGGTGCCCGACATTTACTTACTTTATTACACCACAATAAAGTTTGCGGCCGAACTAAACGGAACAATATGCTTGCCTTTTTATTTCACTCATTTTTATATATATATATATATATATATATATATATATATATATATATATATATATATATATATATATATATATATATAACTATGACAGGTGTGGCAAATAATTTTGAGTACAATGCAGCTGCTGTCTAAAAAGAATAGGTAAATTGCTATTATAAAGAAATTAGTTTTAAATAATTTTAGTACATTGTTATAACATACATACATACATACCATAACGCCATATCCCCTGCAGGGTAGGCAGAGAGAACAAAATGCCAGAGAACTCTATCCTTGCATACTTCACTCGCTTCCTCAACATTCATAATCCTCTTCATACACGCTCGCCTTCGGAGACTCTTGACTCCACCTTCCTTCAGTACGTGACCAATCTGGTCTAGGTAGGTTAGTCTCGGTCTCCCCCGGTACCTACATCTTACCACTTTCGCATTGTATATCTTTCTTAACCAGACGTTCGTTCGGCATTCTTTCCACATGTCCGAACCATCGGGGCATTCCCTTTCGCATCTTTAACCAATACTCTCTTTCATACCTACTCGCTCTCTTATGTCGTCGTTACGATTGCATTGTTATAAAATAAACAAAATTCAAAATAAAATGTTAATAATGTTATTGTTCTTCTGCTCTTATTCCAATTTTTGACTGTACTAGCATAGTGGTTAAGATCCGAACTACCGTGCCAGTGATGTGGTTTCGATTCCTACGCAGAACAATACTTTGTGCGACCCAGAAAGTGTTGTTCTAAGACTGGGTGTAATTTGTCTGCGTTAATTATATGTTTATAAAGTCCCTCGTAATACAGGGATTATCTCCTTAGTGCATGGTGGTGTCATTAAGGCCACTGAAGACAAAGATCGTGTACCGGTGGCCCGCTCGCACGGCGAAGAGAGGTGCTTGCAGGGTGGGTTCATGGGGTTGCGCGCCGCCTCTTCTGTCGCCCCGGAACGATCTGTCGGGGCACGACCACATCCATAGTGCACCTTGCAAAAAAAAAAAACAAAAAATGGTAGTGTCATAAAAAAATACTCCTCTTTTATTGTACATGTCCTTGGGAATTCAATTTCAACTAAACGGCATCAGATGTAGTTGGCCTAGATCAATATAAAACTCTTAGTCGCCTTTTTCGACATGCATGAGCAAAGTAAAGATTGGTAGTATTCGTAGCCGCTACCACACAGCAAAATGAAAAATGTTAATAATATAATATATAAAAATGTAAATTATGAAGTGAGAGTGATAGCAAGTAGAGAATGAGTATATTTAACTATTAAAAATATAATGAAAGATTATAAATCTAAGGAACTAAGGAATTGAATTACGCTTCATTTCATATCTATTTTTATACCAACTAATTAGGAATTAAAAAAATGTCTTTTTGCTAACCATTTTTTAATAAAACCTTTATCAACGTTGGTCTAAAACTAAATGAAATGGAAAAACCTCATTAAAAGAAACAAACATATATATATATATATATATATATATATATATGATTTGTTCTGCAAGAGAATGATTATACATAAATATAACGTTTATATTAGGGAAAGTTTGAAAGGGACACCAGTGTGTGCGTCCGTGTGGTAGGACCATGCTGTTGACAGTTCTCTGTCTACAGCCGCGGGCCGGTCCGTCCGGGGTAGTACCACACTCTCGTAGAAGATCAACATCTGAGTAATAGCAATGTGCTTTTGCGCTTCGTTCGGTAAGTGAGAGAGCCGGACGCCCAACTGGGGTGGGTTTAGGGTTTATATTGGTCGGTAGTCAGCGGCCTAGTTACATCCTTGGTACTGCAAAGGTCCATGGGTGGTAGTGACACTTACCATCAGGTGTGCTGTCTGCTCATTTGCCACCATACCTAAGCAATAAAAACAAAACCAATGATCGAACAGATTATGACATTGTCTTGATGTGGGCATATCATAAGGAGAAATACAAGATATGTGACTATAGATATATAAAAGTATTTAGAGATTAACAATGAAATGGATAGATTGTGTGAATGAGGATATGGTTAAAAACATGTTGTACCGATCCTACTTAGCGTGGAATGAGGGCAAGCATTCCGTGCGGTGACGTGTTAAGTACACAATGTGTTACCATCCACTTACCTTCCAAAGGATAAGGAAAATATTTATTTATATCAATAATTTTGTGTTAAGCCATGAATAAATCTATTCCTATGCTAAATTTGCATACATACATATCATCACGCCATATCCCTTGCAGGGTAGGCAGAGGGAACAGAGTGCCAGAGAATTCTATCCTTGCATACTTCACTCGTTTCGTCAACATTCATAATTCTCTTCATACACGCTCGCCGGTTTCGGAGTCTCTTGACTCCACCTTCCTTCAATACGTGACCAATCTGATCTAGGTAGGTTAGTCTCGATCTCCCCCGGTACCTATGTTAAATGTAATTAAAATATTATAGAAATTTTAATTAAAATCCAACGAAATCAATTTTGTTTATGGAGAGGGAATTAACCTCTATTTACATTTTGAATTAACCTCTATTTACATTTTGAATTAACCTCTATTTACATTTTGAATTAAAACTATTTTTACGGATTTAACTAATTTATATTTCTTTTTTTAATTTCCTAACGTTTTAAACGCTTTACAGCGTTCATGGTTACGGGACAATAGTTGCTATGAACGCTGTAAAGTGTTCGAAACGTCGCGAAATTAAAAATCAAATACAAACGCGATAGAATCCGTAAAATAGTTTTATTTCAAATGTGTAATACTCTCATAAATATCCAGCAATCGATTAATAATATCGCCTATATTACACAATTATAATATAGCAATTAAGTAGAATTTTTTTATTAAAATTTAAGTTGTATACTAACTAATATAAATATTTTCCTTCAATAATGTAAGTTTAGATTAAGACATAGTGAGTAAAGTTAACAATTAAAATCAAAGATCACATTGCGGTCTCGGCAATTAAATTCGCGCTTAGCTACAGTTCCTACAACAAATAGAATGCGAAGGTAGTTGCTATACCGAAAGTCTGCAATTACACCCCACTTAATTGATGAGTGAACCGAGGTTGTTACGCCCCTCTCAATATGCATGAAGTACTGTTTTATAGGGCTGTCACGGACAAAATATATAAATAATAATATTAATAATATATAATTTGAGGATAATATAATATATGTATATCTAATTTGAGAAAAATAAGCTGTGTGGTAGCGGCTACGAATACTACCAACCCTTCCTTTACTCGTGGATGCCTTAAAAGACGACTTAAAGCCTTATAACGACCTGGGCCAACTCCATCTGATGCCATATGGTCAACAATTACATTCCCAATGAGGCTTGACGTCTAGCAGGCGGCCGGTCATAAAACGATTGCCAATAACTTTTACAATATGTACTATGAAAGAAGAGCACACATTGTATTGACCTCAATTAATTAGGATAAGAGTAGGAGAATGATGAATTTGAGAAATATTCTTATAATTATGATATTTTATTTCATTCACATCCTAATATGAGGCAAATCCTTCATTAATGAAATGCAATTAGTACAATGCACTGACAAGACAAGTGGATATAGGCTTTAATTTCGAGTTTTCTCTCTTACAATAATTTTATCTGCTTAAGTCCCCGATTAAATGTCTTTAAACGACTTCAGCAAGGGAAGTTTTGTTAATGTGTGTTTACCATCATCATCTCAGATCATACATGTCCCACTGTTGGGCTCAAACCTTCTTTAAACACGAGGGACAATAACGTGATGATATAGGATTTTGTATCGAGTATTCCTTCTCAATTTAATATTTATTAGCGCATAATATTTATAAACCAATCTGGAATATTTTCTTTTTTTTCATTTAAACAATGATAAATTAACAATAGAATATTTATAAACAATAAAATTCTGAATTTTTAATATCAACCCTAGTCGGCACTACAATGAAACTCTGGGACCACAACAAGAAAATCGCCTCGGCTGATTCGATTCACAACGATCAATTAGTCAGGAGAATGCATCTCATTCGTTTTCTACTCAGTTCTGTCTAAATTCTTTACAAATTAAAATACAGCAAATATTTACATAATTACAGTCGTTATCATCACAGGTTTGTTCTTACTAGTTTTAACAGAATATAAATGTTCCAGAAGCAACAATTTTTAGATTAAATCATATGTAATATAATACTAGCTTTTTTTTTATTTATTTTTTTTGCGGTGGGCCATGGACGTCGCACCCCGCCATATCGGTCCGGGGTGACGGAGGAGGCGGCGCGCAACCCCATTGACCCACCCTGCAAGCACCTCTTCTTCGCCGTGCGAGCGGGCCACCGGTACCCGATCTTTGTCTTCGGTGGCCCGTATACCTTTAAAAAATTGACAATAGTTTTATGACCAGCTGCCTGCCCAACATCAAACCTCTTTGGGAATATAATTGATGACCAAACAGCTTCAGGTGCAGTTGGCCCAGGTCTATAGCAAGAAACTTATACGCAAAAAAATCAACAAAACTTTACGCTTCGTTGATATAACCGAATACTCTAGACTACTACGATAAAAATGTAATCCCAAAACGAGAACAATAGGTATAACTTATCTTTGTAACAAATTGGACACCTGCTTCACTACAAAAACTTTTCTCACCTAACATGCTATGTTTGTATTACATATATAATAATTCTAATAATGACTAACATGAATATAAAATCCGATTACGAAATGAAAAATGATGTCGCAAGCGGGATTCGAACCCGCGCCTATTGGGATTCCGGCCCAATCGTGCTGCCACTACACCACCGCGACTAATTGTAGGACATGCAAATTTCACTTCGTATTATATTTACGTCTTAAGGTGACGGTATGCTATCTACCCGACAATGTTTACACATTGTTATAGGCTTAATACTTCAAACTTTACAGTTACAATTGTATTAAACGATGACACAACCTTGTTATTTAAATTACTGAAATTTAGCATTTAATATGCTTAATTATTTATAAAACCCGATTACGAAATGAAAAATGATGTCGCAAGCGGGATTCGAACCCGCGCCTATTGGGATTCCGGCCCAATCGTGCTGCCACTACACCACCGTGACTGATTGTAGGACATAGTGTAGTATTAAGCCTATAACAATGTGTAAACATTGTCGGGTAGATAGCATACCGTCACCTTAAGACGTAAATATAATACGAAGTGAAATTTGCATGTCCTACAATTAGTCGCGGTGGTGTAGTGGCAGCACGATTGGGCCGGAATCCCAATAGGCGCGGGTTCGAATCCCGCTTGCGACATCATTTTTCATTTCGTAATCGGATTTTATAAATAATTAAGCATATTAAATGCTAAATTTCAGTAATTTAAATGACTAACATGAATAAAATATTTTACCAACATAGCATACAAAATATACCCCCTATAATGACATAAAACTAAGAACTATCAGCGTAAATGGAACCTTATTTATCACACGGTAAACTCATAAAATATGCACGCATCATTCCTGAATAAACTAAGGAAGATAATTAATTCTGGACCCGGCATCCATCACTGGGGAAGGACTCCAATCTTTATCACTTAACTAGAATTCATTGTGTGTCCTTTGAGTGGGCATTTAATCGGATTAGAATAGAAAAGCTATTAGGTACTGAAATAAATTGCGGTGTTAGAATTTATACCAATATTGCCATTTTATAATAAACCGTATTTAGATCATCCAGTTTGTATTGAAAACGGTGGCTTTTCTTGATTCATCATTCATCATCATTCGCCTGCTCTTATCCCAATTACTTGGAGGTCGACGCAATAGGTACTCCTTTTCCTACGCATTGCAAAAGTTATTGGTAATATTTTTTTGACCGGCCGCCTGCCTAACGTCAACCCTCCTTGGGAATGTAATTGTTCACTAAACGGCATCAGGTGGTGTTGGCCTAGGTCAAAATAAGGCTCTTAGTCGTCTTTTACGACATCCACGAGGAAAGTAAGGGTTGGTAGTATTCGTAGCCACACAGCTTGGCTTTTCTTGATTATTATTTTTCTTTTATTACCTTTGTTGGCACAGGAATACGAAGCCCGGTAAGCCGCCGCTCAAATCTCTCGAATCTCCGCAATACCAAAGACACAACCAGATTGTTGCCTACCATAAAGTTTTTAAATCTCTCTAAATGCTCGCTGATATTTCTACATTATTTCATATTCTCAAATTTGAATTTTTTTTTTAAACACCACCTTTTTTTTGCGATGGGCTATGCAGTGGCCACGCTCCGCCAATGTCAGTTAATAAAAATTTGACCCACATTTTTAATACAAATTCATTGCCAGTACAAAAAGAAAATGATTCTATACATCAGTATAGAAGTACGCAGTATCAACTGTAGCGGGTAGATATAAATTTCTGTAATAACGATGACTTTTGGACGTAAGAAATCTTAGTCCTCCCGTGACCATGATCACTGTAAATTGTTCGAAACGTCGGGAAATTAAAAATCAAATACAAACGCGATAGAATCCATAAAAGTAGTTTAATTTCAAATGTGTAATACTCGCGTAAATATTAGAAACCATTATGTTAACATATAATATATACGTAAAGCCTAATATGTGGAAAGTAATAAATAATATGTTTATAACATGAATAAAACGTATATCTTAAGGAATTTACTTATTTGAACATATGCGAAATTAATGTACACAAGGCTCTTCCTGCGATAAATTACTTTCTTTGTTCTCAGTCATAAGAGACTCCTTTAAGGTCGTTGGCATTCCGTAAAGCCTGTAAATACTTATAACTTCTCCAGTTTCTCTCTCGCATAGCAATAATAAATTATAATTATATTAAATAAAGAAAAAGTAAGCAATTCCTTTTTATATATCTGTTTTATTTTTTCTTAAAATAAAAATAAAGCAATATCTTTCTTAACCTCCCATTATATAGATCTGTAATATAGGTAGATTTGATCAGGCTTAATTACGTTACTGTTATTTTCATTTCCATAGTTAACCCTTAATTTGGCAGAGAATCAGATTGTGTTATTTTATGAAATAACATATATATATATTTTCGGGAAATCAATGTTCAGCACAGTGAACACCGCGAAATACATGGAGAAAAACTTTTTTTTTTGTGTTCACTGTGGTCAACACCGCCCAATTAGTGTTAGTACTTAAGTATCGGTTTGAGTTGAAAACATTATTAAGTTTTGCTAATAGTTAAATCTGAATAGCTAAGTGTCTAAAATTATGATCTATGGCCGGCCAATAGGTCGTTCTCTATTCCATCTATATGTATGTCTTATTTTACCGAATTGTCAAGTGTTCCGTGTGGTGACGAATAGAACGGAATTCACCACCCCCCCCCTATCTTATATATATATATCCCCCCTATCTTATATATATATATATATATATATATATATATATATATATATATATATATATATATATATATATATATATATATATATATATATATATATATATATATATATATATATATATATATATATATATATATATATATATATATATATATTATATACATATATAAAAGAAAGTTGTGTTAGTTACAACACTTATAACTCGAGAATGGCAGCGCCGTGACCTCGTCGCTGTCATCGGTGCCGACCTGACGCTGCCGGCTGTTGCGCGAGCGATGGTCGACAGCGTCAGGAATTGGGACGCGGTCGCCGCCTTCTGTGAGGCTGTCATCTCGCAGAAGGACGCGGCGGAACGGGCCCGGGAGGATTCCCGTGACCCGGGCCGCCGCCCGCGGCCGGGGCGGCGCAGGCGCGAGTACCTGCGCCTGATGCCGCCCTAACCGAGGCTTCGGGTGATCGGACCGGGGTATTGTCCGGTCACCCGACGTGAGGCCACCGCGTGAGGACGACGCCTCGACGGCGAAAGCTGTCGGGGCGTCGACAGGAGAGGAGCCCGAGAGGGCATACCGCCGAGCGGGCCACCGAAGACAAAGATCGGGTACCGGTGGCCCGCTCGCACGGTGGAGAAGAGGTGCTTGCAGGGTGGGTCAATGGGGTTGCGCGCCGCCTCTTCCGTCACCCCGGACCGATTTGGCGGGGTGCGACGTCCATAGCCTACCGCAAAAAAAAAAAAAAAAAGATGCCACCTCGAATTACACCAACAGTCAAAACAATAATTTCTGAATGTTACAAAGAAATGTTCTGTGTGGCAATCAAACTCACGACACTTGATATAAGAGCGGTATTTTGCGCTATTGCGCTACAAACGTATATATATATATATATATGCACACTTCGTTCCGCCTAACAGTTAATGAATGAGATAAGCAGATTTCGATTAATTTAAAGTTATTTTTAGCTGTGTGGTAGCGGCTACAAATACTACCAACCCTTACTTTGGTCGTGGATGTCGTATAAGACGACTAAGAGCCTTATAATAACCTCGGCCAACTCCATCTGATGCCCTTTGGTCAACAATTACATTCCTAAGGAAGGTTGACGTCTGGTAGGCGGCCGGTCATAAAATTATTGCCAATAAATTTTACAATATGTACTATGGAAGAAGAGTGCATATATATCGAGAGAGAGAGAGAGAGAAAAGGGGGGGAGGAGAGAGAGAAGGGGGAGCGAGAGAGAGAGGGGGGGCAGAGAGGGAGGTAGAGAGAGAGAGGGGGAGAGAGGGGGGGCAGAGAGGGAGGCAGAGAGAGAGAGAGTAGTTAGCCAAAGTGTCACTTCTGATATATGTACCTACGTACTTTATACGCACGCATATTTTTTTGTTCTTTTTAAAGTGCAATTTTATTTAATATTAGTACCAGATCTTACTCAATGAAATAATTAAGGCGCTTTATTTATCGTGTATATTATAGCATTGACTAATAGTAAATGCTAAATAATATAAAAATTACGAGGCGTGCACTATTGGATTTGCCAAATTATATAATTTTAACTTTTCGCGGTAGGTTTTTTCCAAACAAGCCATTAGACCACGTAATGACGTGTGCTGTCAGTTGCCATGGTTACATCATCAACAAACGAACGTTTAGAATTGATGTGTTTTTAATTTTTTTTTTTTTTGTTTATTAATATCATATTTCAATATCCTATATCCTATTCCCGACGACAACAAACTCAAAAACATAAAAATCATAAAAATTGGTGCAGCCATTCTCGAGTTATAAGTGTTGTAACTAACACAACTTTCTTTTATATATGTATATAATATATATATATATATATATATATATATATATATATATATATATATATATATATATATATATATATATATATATATATATATGTATATATATATATATATTATATACATATATAAAAGAAAGTTGTGTTAGTTACAACACTTATAACTCGAGAATGGCTGCACCAATTTTTATGATTTTTATGTTTTTGAGTTTGTTGTCGTCGGGAATAGGATATAGGATATTGAAATATGATATTAATAAACAAAAAAAAAAAAATTAAAAACACATCAATTCTAAACGTTCGTTTGTTGATGATGTAACCATGGCAACTGACAGCACACATCATTACGTGGTCTAATGGCTTGTTTGGAAAAAACCTACCGCGAAAAGTTAAAATTATATAATTTGGCAAATCCAATAGTGCACGCCTCGTAATTTTTATATTATTTAGCATTTACTATTAGTCAATGCTATAATATACACGATAAATAAAGCGCCTTAATTATTTCATTGAGTAAGATCTGGTACTAATATTAAATAAAATTGCACTTTAAAAAGAACAAAAAAATATGCGTGCGTATAAAGTACGTAGGTACATATATCAGAAGTGACACTTTGGCTAACTACTCTCTCTCTCTCTGCCTCCCTCTCTGCCCCCCTCTCTCCCCCTCTCTCTCTCTACCTCCCTCTCTGCCCCCCCTCTCTCTCTCGCTCCCCCTTCTCTCTCTCCTCCCCCCCTTTTCTCTCTCTCTCTCTCTCGATATATATGCACTCTTCTTCCATAGTACATATTGTAAAATTTATTGGCAATAATTTTATGACCGGCCGCCTACCAGACGTCAACCTTCCTTAGGAATGTAATTGTTGACCAAAGGGCATCAGATGGAGTTGGCCGAGGTTATTATAAGGCTCTTAGTCGTCTTATACGACATCCACGACCAAAGTAAGGGTTGGTAGTATTTGTAGCCGCTACCACACAGCTAAAAATAACTTTAAATTAATCGAAATCTGCTTATCTCATTCATTAACTGTTAGGCGGAACGAAGTGTGCATATATATATATATATATACGTTTGTAGCGCAATAGCGCAAAATACCGCTCTTATATCAAGTGTCGTGAGTTTGATTGCCACACAGAACATTTCTTTGTAACATTCAGAAATTATTGTTTTGACTGTTGGTGTAATTCGAGGTGGCATCTTATTTTTTTTTTTTTGCGGTAGGCTATGGACGTCGCACCCCGCCAAATCGGTCCGGGGTGACGGAAGAGGCGGCGCGCAACCCCATTGACCCACCCTGCAAGCACCTCTTCTCCACCGTGCGAGCGGGCCACCGGTACCCAATCTTTGTCTTCGGTGGCCCGCTCGGCGGTATGCCCTCTCGGGCTCCTCTCCTGTCGACGCCCCGACAGCTTTCGCCGTCGAGGCGTCGTCCTCACGCGGTGGCCTCACGTCGGGTGACCGGACAATACCCCGGTCCGATCACCCGAAGCCTCGGTTAGGGCGGCATCAGGCGCAGGTACTCGCGCCTGCGCCGCCCCGGCCGCGGGCGGCGGCCCGGGTCACGGGAATCCTCCCGGGCCCGTTCCGCCGCCTCCTTCTGCGAGATGACAGCCTCACAGAAGGCGGCGACCGCGTCCCAATTCCTGACGCTGTCGACCATCGCTCGCGCAACAGCCGGCAGCGTCAGGTCGGCACCGATGACAGCGACGAGGTCACGGCGCTGCCCGTCCCAGCCCGAACATACCTCGAGCGTATGTTGCGCCGTGTCCTCGTCGCTACTGCAATGGTGGCAGGACGGAGTCCACTCCTTCCGCACGACCCTGTGCAGGTACTTGCCGAAGCAACCATGCCCCGACAAGACCTGCACCAACCGGAAGGAGAGGACTCCGTGCCGCCGCTCCATCCACTCCATCAGTACGGGCCGGAGGGCCTCAACGGTAATAACACCGTGTCTAGGCCTCTCCAGCCGCGTAGCCCAACGGGCGATGACTTCTCGGCGGGCGTCCTCGCGCCAGGTGGCTATCTCGTTGAACGATGGGGAGCCACCCTCTTCGCGCATTGAGGTAACCCGCCGGTAGAGGTCGGAGAGCATCTCCGCCTCTAGGTCCCACGGGGGTGTCCCGGCCAATAGGCATGCCGCCTCGGTAGACACCGTGCGGTACCCGCGAAAATTCGAGGTGGCACCTAAGACAATGACTTGGTAGTATCCTATACTCAGTTTTGATTAAATAATTATGATATTTTAAGGAACGTCATAACTTTTAAAAGGAAACAAAGTAAAATATATTCAATTTCATTAAACGATTATTGTATTTCGATAATATAACCGTTAGGACTTTTAAAACGAAATAAAACAATGTATATTCAATTTCCTTTGAGAGAAAGTTTAGTAGAATGGAAATCTTATATGGCAAGAAGTCGTGAACGTAAAAACGTAAGCGGTTCCCGTTGGCCACCTCATGAGCGAAATAGCCGGTTCCGATCCAAGATGTATGAGTTACCCCACTTTAATATTCTATTTCCTTCGTTGTTCTCGAGATATGTAGTTGTGTAGTTTCACTGAATTATTAGTGGACGGATTTCTCTTTGTGTGAAATACGAACCTGGTATTATTCTACCTATTTTCAAGATGTGATGAATTAACTTATAGGAATACTTTATGTGGTAGGATCTGGTCCGGTCAAATTTCATTTTTATATATTACATATTTTTTTTTATTGTTTTTGTATTATATTTTGAAAAAAAATAGGATCCTAATTGAGGCTGCTACGTAAGACGGCTAAAGGATATAAAGTCGTTTTTCACGAATTCCATGCACATGAATGGAAATATACATATAAAATATATGCAAGAGAAATAAAACTCTATACCAACACGTATGACCAGCATAATAGCTTAATTTCCCTCCTATTGCGATGCAAACTCGAGCCCAGCAGTGGTAAGTGTGTGAGTTTCTTCTTCTCAGTCTATATACATCTCATTATTGGGAATTTTATAATAGGAGCGAAATTTACAGTATCGTCTAGATACTGTCTAATTCGCTAATCTAATCTAATTAACCCGTCTAGGATTAGCTAATTAGGACAGATTAGGGTTTATTTAGAGCCAACCATTTCCATTAAAAATACTTAATAATTTGTGTATTCTTACGAAACCGAAACAAAGATAGTATATACATACATACATATCATCACGCCATATCCCTTGCAGGGTAGGCAGAGGGAACAGAGTGCCAGAGAACTCTATCCTTGCATACTTCACTCGCTTCCTCAACATTCAAAATTCTCTTCATACACGCTCGCCGGTTTCGGAGACTCTTGACTCCACCTTCCTTCAGTACATGACCGATCTGGTCTAGGTAGGTGAGTTTCGGTCTCCCCCTGTACCTACATCCTTCCACTTCCGCTTCCCAACATTACTGTATGGAAGCGAGAGTTGGGTATGCAGAAAAGAGTATGAAAGTAAAATTAATGCGATCGCAATGCGATCTCTACGGAAAATCTGTGGAGTTAGGCTGACCGACCGCATTCGTAACGACGACGTAAGAGAGCGAGTAGGTATGAAAGAGAGTATTGGTGTAAAGATGCGAAAGGGAATGCTCCGATGGTTCGGACATGTGGAAAGAATGCCGAACGAACGTCTGGTTAAGAAGATATACAAGAATAGTGCTACTTAATATAATATATTCCTAGAATATATAGTTCAAGCTTGTATAAAATGAGTGTAAAGCAATCGCCTCGTTCACTCGGCGGCTAACTAACCATCGCTGTTACACAAAGACGTAACAAACAACTAGTTGCGATCGTACTGTAAACTATACATTCTAATTTATAAATGTAGGGCCACAAAAATCTGATCTATTCTGAAGTCTATATAAAATATGTATTTTCACATTTATAACGAGACGACGGAAGGACGGCGTGCGGCCCTGTAACTCGGCGTGTTCCCCTATCGCTATTGAACCCACTGGCACCACTTCCTTGACATCCGTGGCCAGCCTGAGTGTTTTACCCATTCGGGTACTATCCCCCGTCGCCCTCACGCGGTCAGCCTCTTTGCGGGTGATGAACTATTCCTCGGTTCTGTCACCCGCGGGCTCGGCTAGGGTGGTATCAGGCACAGGGAAGAGTGCAAATTAGTAGTTTTTGCACATATCACCATTTCATTGGCCTATAAAAGGAAGGCGAACCTTGAAACATTCTGAGTGGTTGGTTAGACATTCAGTTGCCCTAAAAAGCAGAAGAACTTATTTTCAAATATTGGCAGAAGTTGACTGATTTGAAAAATGGGTGACTTTGTTTGTAGCAAACGAGAGTTGTGCAATTTATTGATAAATGGTCATAACATAGAAGACTACATACAAGAAAATTTCAATCTGTCACCAGAGGATATCCTCTGTAGCCATATGGCTACTGTGGTATCCTACATTCAAAGAAACTTGTTATCTAAATGTAACGAACGCTGGAGAAATGCATCTCGAACAAAAGAACGCTTTGAAAGTAAGAACGCCAACTGGTTAGATGGTCAATTTCATGTTCCACTAGAGTGTCGAGTCACAGTTACTGACCCTAAAACGCCTGGAAGTGGTGGTGGTGGCAGACCCTCGAAACCATACGAAGCATCTTCAGAAAAAACAAAGAAACGAAAAAACATGGAATTGATACAAGAGTACGGACTGGACTGTGTGCTCAATGCATATGCTCAAGAGTTACGGTCTATGGGTGAGACGGAGGAGGCCACAATCGTTAATATTATACAAACTTCATCAAGAAATGATAAGAACAAATTTCTTAAATACATAACTGAGAACCCTGAAGACGTTACACCTTTTACAAAGGAAGAAGCACTATGGACATTTATTGACTTAGACCTTAACCAATAACAGTATGGGAAACTTCGACTTTGTTTGAAGGACAAAAACTGCTCAGTGTTTCCTTCTTATCCAACTTTACTCGAAGCAAAGAAGATGTGTTACCCACCAGATTCGAGCATAGCCATTACTAACATACATACACATATGTACATACATATCATCACGCCATATCCCTTGCAGGGTAGGCAGAGAGAACAGAGTGCCAGAGAACTCTATTTCTGCATACTTCACTCGCTTCCTCAACATTCATAATTCTCTTCATACACGCTCGCCGGTTTCGGAGACTCTTGACTCCACCTTCCTTCAGTACATGACCGATCTGGTCTAGGTAGGTTAGTCTCGGTCTCCCTCGGTACCTACATCCTTCCACTTTCGCATTGTATATCTTCTTAACCAGGCGTTCGTTCGGCATTCTTTCCACATGTCCGAACCATCGGAGCATTCCCTTTCGCATCTTTACACCAATACTCTCTTTCATACCTACTCGCTCTCTTACGTCGTCGTTACAAATGCGGTCGGTCAGCCTAACTCCACAGATTTTCGGCAGAGATCGCATTTCGACCGCATTAATTTTACTATCATACTCTTTTCTGCATACCCAACTCTCGCTTCCATATAGTAATGTTGGGACAAGCACTGCGTTATGTATTGCTACACGTGCCTTCTGGCTGAGGTGGTGGCTGCCGAAAAGTTGCCCCAACGCTCCGTTCACTCTATTTCCCGCATTCACTCTTCGCTCTATATCAGTGGTGTACCTTCCATCTCGGCTAAATCCACATCCAAGATATACAAATTCATCCACTTGCTCTAGTACATCATTACCTATTGTTACTCTTACATCTGTTCTGGTTTTATCTCTTTCAAAGACCATTATTTTGGTTTTGCTCACATTCACGCGTAGACCCCTTTTCTTACAATCTTCTGTCATTGTGTCGACTAGGGTCTGCAGGTCAGTCGCTGACTGTGCCAGCAGGACTGCATCATCTGCATAAAGCAGAGCAGTGACCACTGAGTCGCCCATCTGGACTCCCACATTCATATCGTTCAACCTATGGAGACATTTATTCAGATATATGATAAACAGCCTGGCTGACAGAACGCACCCCTGCTTAACGCCGATATTGACGTCAAACCAAGGCGACATTCCATCATCCAGCCGCACACAGGCTCTACAGCCCATGTAACTGGACTGCACAGCCTGTAGCAGTTTACCGTTAATACCATACTCCGGTAAAATGTCCCAAAGTTCCTTTCGTACAACCGTGTCAAATGCTCTCTCCAGATCCACAAAACTGCAGAAAACCCTCTGACCTAGAGCCAGATGCTTCTCCACAATGTTGCGCAGAGAGAACACTTGATCCATGCATCCCCTTCCACTCCTGAAACCTCCTTGTGTCTCACACAGTAAACCATCGGACACCATCCTCATTCTCCTTTCAATAATTTTTCCATACACTTTTGCTGCCAAACTGGTCAAGCTTATGGCTCTGTAATTTGCGCAGTCATAACGTGAACCCTTGTTTTTAAACAAAGGCACGATGACTGCGCTATTCCAGTCCCTGGGAACCATTCCCGAGCTCCAACATAAATTGAGGAGCAACAGGAACGCCTCCCAGACACAAGAGCCACCGAGCTTGATCATCTCGGCAGACACCATATCAATGCCCGCTGCCTTACCATTTTTCAAACTTCTTATCGCCCATTCAACTTCATCCATACTGATTCCATTGGAGGACGCCGTTGTCGAATGTTGATCTACTAAACCACATCCAACACCGGCGCCAACCGTAGCATCCGCATACATATCGCCAAAATATTCACTCCATCGGCTTAACACGTCTTGTGTTTGTGTAAGAATGTCTCCACCTTTAGACCTTATTTTATTCATTCTGAAGGCTGACCAACCACCCCGAGACTTCTTCACCTCCCTCCAAAAGAGTTTGGTGTTACCCTCGAAGTTTTTAGTCAGCCTATCTTCTGCACTCATACTTGCTCTATCACGTTTCTCTTTCACTAAGGCCTTGGTGTCATTCTTACATTGCCGATATATTTCTTTCTTCTGTTCAGTCATACTGTCATTCAGATTCAAAGAAGAGACATAGTCCAGCCACGCTTTCTTCTTTTGCTCTACGGAAGCTGCCACTTCCGCATCCCACCATGCATCACCATTTGTTTTTCTATGCTTCTTTGAACTTCCACATACTTCTTTCGCTGTATCTACCATACTCTCTTTCAATACTCTCCAGCATTCTTCAATGTCCGATTGCGGCTGGCTTGCCATCGTCAGCCGTTCTCGGACACCCTCTGCATACTTTTCTCTTACACACTCTTCTTGCAACCTTTCAACCTTTATTCTTTTAAGCCCTCCGAAGTGGACACGCTCTCGCCAGTGCCTCCACTTTCTGAACAGACCACTAAATCTCGCAATAACGAGATAGTGGTCCGTGTCGACTGTGGGGCCCCTGTAGGCTCTTGCGTCCAATATTTTGCTTCGGAGGCGACTGTCTACCAAAATTAAATCTATTATGCTTTTCTGTTCATTCCTTCTCCATGTATACATATGGATGTCCTTATGTTGGAAAAATGTGTTTGACACAATAAGGTTTCTCTCCATTCATACATCCGCTATGAGCCTACCTGCGTCGTTCACTCTCTTATCATCAAATGGACCAAGTACGTCCTCATAGTCGGGACGCTTGGTCCCCACCCATCCGTTCAAATCTCCGCATACAATCACGCGTTCACTGATTTCTGCCATATCCAGAACTTCCCTAACATTATCCCAAAACTTCTCTAGGTCTGATGCCACCGAGGATCCTACGGGAGCATATGCTACAACCATGAATACCTTGGTGACACCTAGTTTTATACGGACCCAGAGAAGTCTGGTATCATACATTCCGTAATCCTTCACACCTGAGGCCAAGCGAGAGGACAACAGCACTCCTACCCCCATGCTGGCTCGATCGCTCTGTGGTACACCAGACCACAGAGCCATCCCGCCACCAGGAAGATCGCAGGCGTCGCTGCCCCTTCGCTTGGTCTCTGTTACACAGAGCACGTCTAGCTGTTTGTCCGCCATGACGGATATCAGCTCGTGCAACTTACCTTCCACACAACCTCTTACATTCCACGTGCCCACCCGGCACTCCGTTCTCCTCGACTCGCCTAACTGGGCAAGGCGTGATGGGTGGCGGCCCCCATCGCCGCAACTGCCGATGTTCGTACCGACGGGGGCGGGTCGGTACGCGTCGCCTCCGGGGGACGCCCTAACCCGCATTGCGGTACGCATTTCGAGCCGGATTAGCAGTCTAATTAGACTGGCAGGGGACGCGAACGAGCACGCTCCGGACTATGCCCCCCAATTACTAATATATTAACATTACTAACATAAGTGCAAAAGTGAATCTGCAAGACTTGTTAGATCATACTGTGGCACGTATATTACAAATTGGTTCAGTTTATAAAAATGGTTTAAGGAAGTTGAAACTATTCTGTAAATGGGGTTGTGACGGGTCATCAGGGCAGAGTGAATACAAGCAAGTTTTGCCCGAAGAAAGCGATTTTATATGAGATACAAACCTTTTTATTGCTTCACTTGTACCCATTAGACTCATAGATGAGAGAACTAATACTGTTGTTTGGAAGAATGAAACCTGCTCATCTGTTAGATATTGCAGACCTATATTGTTAGAGTTTGCCAAAGAAACTCCTGAAACTGAAACCACGTCTGTTGTGGCTGATATCAACGATCAAAAAAAAACTGTCTCCTTCCCTGATAAATAAGAATGATGAGGTAATCGAATTACGCATGACCTATTTTTAACCATGATTGATGGTAAAGTGGCACAAGTTTTAACTGAAACTCGTTCGAGCGCTTCTTGTACAGTTTGTGGAGCTACTCCTCGGCAAATGAATAACTTAGAGGCAGTTAGGACACGAGATGTTAACAAACGTTCATTTCAATACGGACTGTCAACACTACATGCTTGGATTAGGAGTATGGAGATGATGTTACACATTTCCTATAACTTGTCTTTTGAAAAGTGGTCAGCTACTACACCTGAAAATAAAAAAATCAAAGACGAAAAGAAAAAACTGGTGCAAAAGCGGTTTAGGGAAGAAATGGGACTGCTTGTCGATAAACTTCGTCAAGGCACTGGAAATAGTAATGACGGAAACACCGCTCGGGCATTTTTTCAGAATTACTCGTGCTCTGCAAATATTACAGGTAGACGTAGAACTTATAAAACGAATGTACATAATACTACAAACTATGTCATCTGGTATGGCTATTGATTCAATAAACTTCGGTGAATACGCATATAGTACAGCCGAACTATACGTAAATAATTATAATTGGTATTATATGCCTTCTTCCATGCATAAAATACTTATTCATGGAGAAAAAATCATTGAGTACTATGCTATTTTACCTATCGGTCAATTGTCTGAAGACGCACAAGAATCCCGAAATAAGGATTACAAAAAGTTTAGACTGCATCATTCTAGAAAGTGTTCAAGAGAGGCTACCAATGAAGACGTGTTCCATACCTTATTGTACACTTCTGATCCATATATATCAAGTTTGAGAAATACCTCAGAAACAATATCGAAAGAACTATTAGATGAAGCCAAGGCCCTTCTTGCTGTCAATGAAAATCTGTAGGAGCTTGCTGAATTGTGTATATAATTTTTTTGTTCTAGTTTGGTACTATGTTCTACCATTTTATCTAAATTAAACAAGCATATTTTGTATTTTTTTCTTATATAATGCATGTCCTTTATATTTTATTTTTTTAAATTAATTTAAAAACAGAATTTTTAAAATCAAAGTTATTTTATTTAAACCTTAAACATTCAAGTATATGTGTGCAAAATTACAGCTCATTTAGTTTTGAAACAACTGAGATACGGAGTTTTGAGACGAAACATACGCGATTTTCCCACTGTGCGTCGCCCCACCGGGCAGCCATCTCGCTCGGTATCACCGATACCCACCGGTACAGTCCGGCGAGCTTCTCCGCCTCCAAGTCGCGCGGAGAAATTAACTACATCTGCCACTCCTTTCGAGGCAAATTTTGTATTATTATTATTAAAAAGATTCTATATGTTAATATAGAGTTTAGATTCTAAACCAGTACGGTAATGCTTCCACGCGATCTTTTGAAACTTTCAAAGAGGTGTTAGGAAGCGCGTGAAAATTATAATAAAAAATAACAATCGCAATGCGCATCATACTTTGAATCGTTCTTCATCAAAAGGTCTTTTAGAAGAACACATTCTCAAATTTCGGAAAAATTTAAGTTAAAAACATTTTCTCAAAGTGGGTAGTAGGCAAGACAGTGTTAAAAAAATAAGCTGTAGAATATAAGATACTGTTATATCAAGAAATTCAGTCCAAGTAGTTGTTGCGTATTTCGCGTACAAATTAACAGACATGCAAACATAAATAATTCAAATATTCTGACTTTGATTCGGGTTCTTTTTATTTTAATCATTTCCAATGCACAAATTCTGTCTCCACTCCACAGAGAAAGTAAAGCGCTTAAATGATATTTATTATTGACCGATAACTGTCCGATGATATTAATAAAAGATTTTGCTTATATGGTTGCGATTCAGAAATTAGAGATAGCGATATTTATCGAGTCACGCCCAAATATCAGGCGTGGACATAAAAAAAATTGCTAATTGTTTAATATCTTTAAAGAATAAACAACTTTATAAAAATATAGTACATTTAGTAGAGTGAAGAAGGGGAAGGGAGATAGAGTGTGAAGAAGGGGGAGGGAGAGAGAGTGTGAAGAAGGGGGGGGGAGAGAGAGAGTGAGAGTGGGGAAGGGAGAGTGAGAGAGAAAGGGGGAAAGGAGAGGCGGGGGAGGTAGATAGAAGGGAAGGGAGAGAGGGGGGGCGAGAAAGAGAGAGAAAGAGATCATAAAATCGTATCAATAAAAAAATGTAAAAAGAAACGATAATATTTTAAATAAACATCAATAAATTTCAAATAAATAATTTAATTAAACAATCTTCATATTAACGCAGGTGAATGATGATGAAATGAAAATGAAAAAAAAACTTAAAATTTCGTGCCATTCTCAACGTAGTTGTAAACATAGCTGTTCATTTACAATGCTTGCAGCATTGCTGTATGAGATTTGTTTCCTTCATTGAAAACCCATGGCTGTATGAGATTTGTTTCCTTCATTTATAGCATTGACTAATAATAGTAAATGATAAATAATATAAAAATTATGAGGCGTGCGCTTTTGGATTTTCCAAATTATTTATTATCTTCAGCTTTTTTAGAGTTATGTGAATGAAATTTTGGATTTTTTTTTAATTCTTTACTTTTTACATTTTTTTAAATTTTCTTTTATTTTTCACACTTTCATGCATTGTCATCCACTTCTAAGCTAGCTGGTCAATATTTAGAGGATCTAGCTCAAAGGAAAATTGGTTTAAAATCAACTACAAAAGTCTGCCCGGAAAAACATACAATAAATGCGTAAAAATAGTTTTATTTCAAATGTGTAATACTCGCGTAAACTTTAAAAATCCTTGAACCCTTTGACGAAAGATGGCTACGTCTTCAACGCCACCCACGAGCATAGTCTAAACTTTGCAAAGCAGAGAAAATATTCTATATTTTTAAGAGTAAGTAGCAGTTTTACGCACAACAACTAATTTATTGGCGTCTTGCCTTCTGTACTTGAAAGACATATACATAAATTTATCTTAAATAACGTTGCTTGATCCACGTTCACTTCGTGGCCTCAACGACATCAAGTACCTAACACACCCGCAACAGCCATAACTTAGTAAAGGACTTTTGGTTCACATTGGCTTTAGTTTGAGGTACTGTGATACTAATTATATCATGCCATTGTACCTACATTGTTCATCAGATTTATCGTATATGTGTATATAAATATTTATATTATAGATACTGAACTACCGTAACAAGCGTATTAGGTTCGATTTCCTCGCAGGACAATATTAACCGATCCCGAGGGTAACTCACCGGGCGGGCCACGGACCTCAGTGATTCAGTGTGTGTGTGTGTGTGTGTGTCTGTTTGTGTGTATGTGTATTTGTGTGTGTGTGTGTGTGTGTGTGTGTGTGTGTGTGTGTGTGTGTGCGTGTACTAAGTATTTACAACTATAAACAATATATGTAAAATTTAGTTTCAAATTCAAACTATATACCCTTTTAATCACAAACGTACATTCAACAGATAAATTATTTAACTGTTTACTTATTTAATATTTACTGTCCCTACCCAAGTCACTTTAATATTCGATTACTGTACTAATCCGCAGTGCTGAGGGCATATTAAGCCGCGGTTAGGTTACCTGTAAATGGTGCCCTACAAAGCCTCTTGCATGATAATTTTAGAATCATAGTGGATTATTACGGTCAAATATAAGCCGTGCTATTTATTCAAGGGTTTTAGTTTTGAATTTTCGATATTAATTATGACATTTAACGTTTGCGAAACTACTATAGTAATTTCGTGCGGTGACTTCGTAAGAATACAATTCACAACCCTTATCTCATAGTTATCTTAAAAAGTGAATGGATGTAATATATACTTTTGACAGTTCTCTGTCTACAGCCGCGGGCCGGATCGTCCAGGGTAGTGCCACACTCTTGCAGAAGGTCGATATCTTAGTAATGGCAATGTGCTATTGCGTTTCGTTCGTTGAGCGAGAAAGCCGTATGCCCAAATCGGTGGGTTTGGGGCTTGTATTGGTAGGCAGCGGCCTAGCTATACCCGCAAAGGTCCATGGGCGGCAGTGACACTTACCATCAAGTGTGCTGCTCGCTCGTTTGGCCCTATCTCTCTGCCAACAAACTGTAATACAGTTTGGCAGAAAAAAACAAATTGTAAATGTGTGCATTTTTCCTTTGAATAAATTTATTTCTATTCTATAATAAAAAAAAAAGTTAAAATTAAAAAAAAAACTCTATACCAACCCGATTGACTAGAGTGATTAGGTCAAGTTCCCTCTTATTATACAGGAGGCTCGAAACCAGTAATGAAATATGGTAAGAGATGAGATGATAATGAGACTATAATACACGGACTCTTTACGTAGATTTGCATCTGAACTCCTCCTAAGTCTGAAGAAAATCTAATAAAAATAATCGTGCTTAAATTTTATTCTTATAATCCCTCTCAAAACAAAAACCACAAGTTTCATTAGTATCGGCGAACTTCGAAAACGCGGATAGGAAATCAACCCATGTTTAATTTCTCTTGCTTCCTGTTTTACTTTTGAGAGTTAGTAAATTAAATTTAAAATAAAAAGCGCTTGTAAATTAATTAACAAGATAGAAGCAAGTAACTCTATTAGTAGCTAATATATAAAGTTGAAAAACAGTTGTAAGAAAGTTTTTTTTTTATTATTGATGGTGGCAAACGAGCAGACAGCCCACCTGATGGTAAGTGTCACTGCCGCGCATTGGCCTTTGCTATAGCAAGGGTATAGCTGGGCCACTGCCTATCAATACAAACCCACCTCGGTTGGGTTGCCGGTACTCTCGCTCACCGAACGAAGCGCAATAGCACATTGCCTTTACTCAGACGTCGATCTTCTGTGAAAGTGTGGTACTATACCGGACGGACCGGCCCGCGGTTGTAGACCCAGAACTGTCCACAGCGTGGTTCTACCACTATCAAATTTGTACTAACTACAGAAAAATATGAATCAGTGATAGTCTAATAATAGATTACACTCTATAAAACCATTAATATTGTCTTGCCTTTATCTCAATATATGGTCTGTGAATCATATATTGCCTCTCTTTACGGTAGATTAATTTTCTTTTATTTCAGCTCTATAATGCATTTACTTCCGTTCCGTGTGGTGATGAAAAATAATACAATTCACCATCCCCTATCTTAGCCGTGGGTGATCGTAAGAGACGACTAAGGGATATAAAACGCATATAACATCTATGCAAGAGAAGGAAAACTCTGAACAAAACCCTATACCAACACGCCTGACCAGCGTGGTATAGTAGATCAATTTTCCTCCCATTATGGAGAAGGCTCGAGCATGACAGTGGGGCATATATGAGCTGAGATGATGATGATGATGACCATTGTTTTACCAAAGTAAACGTAAAAAAAATTGTTTACAAGCGTAAAATTATTGTCAAACGTGGGACTCGAACCAACACGTATTGGAAATCTGGTCCAATCGTTCTATCAGTTAGACAAGTGTGAGCTGTCGTATAACAAACAATTAATTGCGCGTATTATTTTGTAGTCTTTATGGGAGACGTATGCCACCTATCAAGTAATGATTACACATCCATCATTCTCTTACTCTTATCCCAATTACTTAGGATCGATACAATACGTACTCTTACTGCATAGTACATATTGTAAAAGTTATTGGCAATAGTAATATGACCGGCCGCCTGCCAGACATCAACCCTCTGAGGGAATGTAATTGCTGATCGAACGGCATCAAATGGAGTTGGCCCAGGTCGTTATAAGGCTCTTAGTGGTCTTTTACGACATCCATGAGCAAAGTAAAGGTTGATAGTATTTGTAGCCACTACCACACAGCCAATGTGATAACACATTGTACGCCGCGGCCGCGGGTGCGCCCAAGCCCAAGGGGCCCGCGGCGAAACCTAGGAAGAGGACGGTACCGGCTCCTGCCGGACCGCAGTCATCGTCGGCAACAACACCGCCGGCGACGACCAGCGCGTCAACGACTGCGCCTTCCGCGCTTGTCGCGCCTGCTGCGCCCGAGGGTTGGCAGGTGGCCGAGTGCGACCGGAAGAGTCGCGGTCAGAGAAGGAGAGCGGAGGCCAAGCGCGCCGCTGAGGTCCCCGCTCCCGCTCCACAGGCAGGAGCCGGTAAAAAGAAGAGGCCGCGCAAGGGGCTCAAGTCGCCGAAGACAGCCGCAGTGGTGATCACTGTGCTGCCTGAGGCGGCTGAGAAGGGCCTCAGCTACGAGGCCGTCTTGAGGAAGGCCCGGCGGGAGCTAGACGTCTCCGATATTGGAGGCGTCGAAGCCAGGACCCGCAAGGGCCGGACAGGGGCTCGAATCCTCGAGTTCCCCGGGGCCGAGGGCTCCAAGACGGCCGACAGCGTAGCTGACAAGCTGCGAGGTTTGTTTGCCGAGGAGGGTGGCATCAGAATCGCCAGGCCCGTCAAGTGCGCCGAAATGCGCATCGCGGGTCTGGACGACTCCGTGACGGTGGAAGACATCCGGGAGGCTATTGCCTCGAGAACCGGGTGTCCCATAGACACCGTCCGGGTTGGTGTCATCCGCCCCGGTCCGGGCGGCATAGGTGCCGCCTGGGCGCAGTGCCCGGTGGAGTCGGTCAGGCAACTGGCCGGCTCAGGCAGGCTCCTCGTGGGCTGGAGCTCGGCGCGGGTGACCGTGCTTGAGCACCGGCCTGCGAGGTGCTATAAGTGCATGGCGGTCGGACATACTCGACCGACGTGCACTAATTGCTTCGACTGCGGCGGACTGTGTTTCCGCTGCGGTCAAACCGGGCACGTGGCGGCATCTTGCGCCGCCCCGCCCCACTGCCCCGCGTGTGCGGCGGGCAATAAGCCCGCCAAGTACCGCATGGGCTCTGGGGCGTGCAAACCTCCAGCTTCGGCCCCAAAGGGGCGGGGCGGCCCTCCGACCACGGCCGCTCCCGCTCCTAGCGCGGTCCGATCTTCCGCCGGCGAGGGGGAGGTCATGGATACAGCCTGTTAATGGCTACACCATCCATGCACCACCTCTTGCAAGCCAACACCAACCACTCCGCCGGTGCGCAGGATTTACTCCTGCAATCCATGGCGGAGTGGTCGATTGGTGCAGCCGTAGTCGCGGATCCGTACTGCGTGCCTGATCGCCCCAATTGGGTGGCCAGCCGAAACGGAACTGCGGCAATCGTCGTCTCAACGCAGCGGCACTTCCCGTCCTTGTCTCTTTTGGATAGGGCCGAGGAATTTGTCGCGGCGGATTGGGGAGGGGTCACGCTCTACAGCGTATACCTCTCCCCTACCAGGAGAATGGACGATTTCGGGGCCTCCCTCACCAACCTGGAGGCCTCGATACGGCGACTAGCACCGGGCCTCGTCCTGGTTCTGGGGGACTTCAACGCCAAATCCACGGCATGGGGGTCCCCTATGACGGACGACCGCGGGCGGGCGGTCATCGAGTGGGCGGCTTCACTGGGCCTCTGTGTTCTTAACAGGGGCTCAGTGAACACGTGTGTGCGGCAGCAGGGCGGGTCGATAGTGGACTTGTCGTTCGCTAGCCCCGCTGTCGCACCACGGGTGAGGAACTGGAGTGTCCTGGAAGAGGCGGAGACCCTATCGGACCACTGGTACATCCGGATGGAGGTCTCCCCTCTCCGGGACCCCGGTAGGGGTCACAGGGCGGACGGAGCTCCCGCGTTTCCGCGGTGGGCTGTGGGTCGTCTTGACAGGGACCTACTGGCGGAGGCGGCCATCGTTCACACGTGGCTGTCCTCACCGCCCCCAGCGGACGGGGTGGACACCGAGGCTGTCCGCATCCGCAGTGCGTTAACGCAGATCTGCGATGCGGCCATGCCCAGAGTGCGGCGGCGTCTACCTCCGAGGCAGGGGGTCTACTGGTGGTCCCCAAGATTGGCGGACCTTCGTGCGGCATGTATCAGAGCCCGAAGGTCCTACACCCGCAGCCGGCGGCGTCACCGCGACGCTGAGCGGGAGGGCCAGCTGTACGAGGCGTACCGCGATGCGCGGACGGCCTTTCGGCTGGCCATCCGAGCCGCCAAGGACGCGAGTTGGCAGGAGATGCTGGACGGTCTCGACCGTGACCTCTGGGGTCGCCCGTATCGCACGTCGCTGAACAAGCTTCGCGTGCAGGGCCCCCCTCACCGAGACCCTCCAGCCTGACTTCCTCTGTAGGGTGGTCGAGGAGCTGTTTCCACGGTAGTCGGAACATACGGCCCCGGTCATGGCCTCGCCAGAACAAGACCGGGAGGCTGACGACGAGAGTATTCCGCCCGTGACGGAGACGGAAGTAGGAGCAGCTGTGGCGCGGATTCGTTCCGCGACCACGGCCCCCGGCCCGGACGGAATACCAGTCCGGGTGCTGACGTCGCTCCTCGAGCACCTCGAGCCTCGCCTCAGGCAGCTGTACAACGCCTGTTTGGCGTCTGGGCGGTTCCCTGAGTGCTGAAAGGAGGGGAGGTTGGTTCTCCTGCCAAAGCCGGGACGGCCCCCGGATTCGCCGTCGGCCTACAGGCCCATCGTGCTCCTCGACGATGTGGGTAAGCTGCTGGAGCGCATCCTCGCTGCCCGCATCGTCCAACACCTGGAGGAGGTGGAGCCCGATCTGTCGGACGCTCAATTCGGTTTTAGAAGGGGGCGTTCGACCATCGGGGCCCTGCTACGACTGAGGCAGACGGCCGCGGAGGCTGTCACCGGCGGGGGAGTGCTGTTGGCGGTGTCGCTGGACATCGCCAACGCATTCAATAGTCTGCCATTCAGCTGCATCAGGGAGGCGCTCCGATTCCATGGGGTGCCCTTGTACCTGAGGCGGCTGGTGGCGGACTATTTGGAAGGGCGCAGTGTCCTCTGCGCGAGTCCCGCAGGGGACATTGTGCGGACGTCCATGTCGTGCGGCGTTCCACAGGGGTCGGTTCTGGGGCCGACTCTGTGGGACATCGGGTACGACTGGGCGTTGAGAGGGAGTCTTCCCCCCGGGCTGAGCGTGATATGCTACGCTGACGATACGCTCGTCACAGCCCGGGGCAGGACACTCGAAGAGGCGGCGAGCCTGGCCACTCTCGGCACCGAGGAGATGGTCGGGCGAATCGAGGCGCTGGGGCTCAGGGTGGCCCTAAATAAGACGGAGGCCCTATTGTTCCATGGGCCACGCGTAAGGCCGCCAATCGGCGTCTCTCTAGTCGTCAACTCCGTCCACATCAGCATCCAGGCCCATATGAAGTACTTGGGTCTGGTGCTCGACGGGCGATGGTGGTTCCGGGAGCATTTTCGCCGAATTGCTCCCCGGCTGGTCGGCGCGGCGTCCGCCCTTTCGCGGCTCATGCCGAACGTGGGCGGACCCAGCTTCGAGGGCCGACGGCTGTATGCGGGGGTGATCCGTTCTATGGCCATGTACGGCGCACCCGTGTGGGCGAGGGCTCTGAACGCCCAGCTCAGGGCTGTTCTGTGGAGACCCCAGAGAGTCATGGCGGTCAGAGCCATTCGCGGGTACCGCACGGTATCGACCGAGGCGGCATGCCTACTGGCCGGGACACCCCCGTGGGACCTAGAGGCGGAGATGCTCTCCGACCTCTACCGGCGGGTGACCTCACTGCGCGACGAAGGTGGCTCCCCATCGCTGAGCGAGATAGCCACCTGGCGCGAGGACGCCCGCCGAGACGTCATCGCCCGTTGGGCTACGCGGCTGGAGAGGCCTAGACACGGTGTCGTCACCGTCGAGGCTCTCCGGCCCGTATTGATGGAGTGGATGGAGCGGCGGCACGGAGTCCTCTCCTTTCGACTGGTGCAGGTGTTGTCGGGGCACGGATGCTTCGGCTTTTACCTGCACACGGTTGCGCAAAGGGAGTGGACTTCGTTCTGCCACCATTGCAGCAGTGACGAGGACACGGCGCAACACACGCTGGAGGCGTGTCCGGGCTTTGACCGGCAGCGCCGTGACCTCGTCACTGTTATCGGTGCCGACCTGGCGCTGCCGGCTGTCGCGAGAGCGATGGTCGACAGCGTCAGGAACTGGGACGCGGTCGCCGCCTTCTGCGAGGCTGTCATCTCGCAGAAAGAGGCGGCGGAACGTGTCCGGGAGGAGTCCCGCGACCCGGGCCGCCGTCAGCGGCCGGGGCGGCGCAGGCGCGAATACCTGCGCCTGATGCCGCCCTAACCGAGGCCTCGGGTGATCGGACCGGGGAATTGTCCGGTCACCCGACGTGAGGCCACCGCGTGAGGGCGACGCCCCGACGGCGAAATCTGTCGGGGCGTCGACGAGAGGAACCCGCGAGGGTAAACCGCCGGGCGGGCCACCGAAGTTAAAATCGAGTACCGGTGGTCCGCTCGCACGGCGAAGAGAGAAGGTTTTACGGTGGGTCTGTGGGGTCACGCGCCGCCTTTCCGTCACCCCGGACCGATTCAGCGGGGCGAGACGCACCCATAGCCCACCAATAAAAAAAAAAAAAAAGCATGTTAAATCTCAGTATTCTAGGTTAAGTATACTTTATTATCAAAATGCCTAAGTAGTTTTGGTCAAATAATATTTATTTGACATAGTTCATTCTTGACAGAAGCAGATAGAGATGAAATGTGATACATAGATTTTCTTCGTTCTCTTATATAGCGGTATATATTATTACTTATTTCTGCCCGTGATAAGTAGTAATATATACTGGGGTCGCAAAAATGTGGCTTGGGAGGCTCCCTTTTTTTGCGACCGCAGTATATACAAAATTCTCTTCATATTGCAACTTTTGAGATTCTCAGGGCTTTCCGTATCCGTATGATATGTATTTTTATCATTTGCATACCTATCATTTTATTATATTCGTTTCATGTTATTACTTTCTGCATTTTTACTCTTTACTGAACAAAGTTCATTTATGGTAATATCGTATATTTTCTTAGTTTTATGTTTATATAAAGCGATACTTACATACATACATACATACATATCATCACGCTATATCCCTTGCAGGGTAGACAGAGAGAACAGAGTGCCAGAGAACTCTATCTCTGCATACTTCACTCGCTTCCTCAACATTCATAATTCTTTTCATACACGCTCGCCGGTTTCGGAGATTCTTGACTCCACCTTCCTTCAGTACCTGACTGATCTGGTCTAGGTAGGTTAGTCTCGGTCTCTCTCGGTACCTACATCCTTCCACTTTCGCATTGTATATCTTTTGAACCAGACGTTCGTTCGGCATTCTTTCCACATATCCGAACCATCGGAGCATTCCCTTTCGCAACTTTACACCAATACTCTCTTTCATACTTACTCGCTCTCTAACGTCGTCGTTACGCGGTCGGTCAGCCTAACTCCACAGATTTTCCGAAGAGATCGCATTTCGACCGCATTAATTTTACTTTCATACTCTTTTCTGCATACCCAACTTTCGCTTCCATACAGTAATGTTGGGACAAGCACTGCGTTATGTAAAACAGCGATACTTGATACTTTAAAATTGCTTATTAACAGGAACTACCTAACTTAATAATAATAATACTAATTATCAAGCCATTTATAAATCTAAATAACTTAATTCTTTTTATTTTATTAAATATTTTTCATAGATATTTGAATATATTATTATATATTGAAGCTGTGTGGTAGCGGCTACGAATATATTTTTTTCGCTGAGGAAACGCATTTACGCGCTATCCCCCACTGGTGATAGATGGAGGGGAGTGTGGGACTCGCCGGTCAGCTGCCCGACCGGAATACCCACTAAAACCACAGCGGCTCCTTCCGCGCTTTTACGGGGCGCCGGAGAGATCGTCTACTGACATTCAATCCACGGCACCCCAATGCTTAGCCTTCTGGCCACGTCCTGTCAACCCTTAAGGCGGTGGAAGGAGGTGCGCATAACGGCGCCTCCTCCTCCCCGGTCGCCGGCGGCGGAGTGAGTCAGCGGACGCAAGTGCCTCGCGTTCCCGCTCCGCGGCCTCCTTCCTTTCCATGATGGCCTCATAAAAGGAGGCCATCGACGACCAGCACCTGTCGCTGTCAAGCATCTTCGAGATGATGGTTGACAGTGACAGGTCTCTCCCAATGACCACCGTCAGGACGTGGCGCTGGGGACCCCAGGCTGTGCATACCTCCAGCGTGTGACGCGCATCGTCTAATGGCGCGCCACACTCGTGACATCCTGGGGTCCCTTCTCTTCCAATTCTGTGCAGGTACTTACCAAAAACCCCATGTCCGGCAAGCACCTGCACCATCCTAAAGCATATGCTGACGTGCCTTCTATTAATCCAAAGGTGGAGATACGGCGCCACCGCCTCCACAGTCCCCCGCCCTGCAACGGGGTCTCCAGTTCTTCTCTCCACCGCCGGATGACTCCCCTTCGGGCCACTTCCAGTGAGCGGCTGCGAATACTACCAATCCTTGCTTTGCTCGTGGATGTCGTAAAAGACGACTAAGAGACAACGACCTGGGCCAACTTTATCTGATTCCGTTTGGTCAACGATTACATTCCCAAGGAGGGTTGTCGTCTGGCGGGCGCCCGGTCATAAAACTATTGCCAATAACTTTTATAATATTTACTATGAAAGAAGAGTACATATTGTATCGATCCCAAGTGATTGGGACAATAGGAGGATAGAGGAGGAATGATGATAGAAATAATATTTGAAATAAAGAGTCTAGGAAAATTATAATCCACAGAAGCTATGATCATTAGTTGCTATACAATGGATCCCCGTAATCCATCACTCCCTGCATTCTGACATTTTTAACTATCAATATACCTGTCAATATATCTATCAATCAATAATAGCTTAAGCAGTTTTGGTTATATTACTTAATGTTTAATTAAATAAAAGTTCAGTCTTGTTAGAACCAGACAGAGATGAAATGTGATAGGAGGTGTCTTCTTCCTTCTCGCATAGAAGTATATATATTTTTTATTGCTTATGGTGGCAAACGATCAAGCGGCACACCTGATGGTAAGTGTTATTGCTGCCTGTGGAACTTTGCAATACCAAAGGAATACAATAGAAACCCGAAACCTACCCAGTTAAGCTTCCAAGCCATTGCCATTACTCAGACGTCGATCCTCTGCGAGATTGTGATGCTACCCCGGACAGACTGACCCGCGGCTGTAGACAGAAAACTAATAACAGCGTGGTCCTACCACTAATAAAATATTATTACATTTTTCAGGCCGTGATAAGCAGTAAAGCAGGATTCCTATGCAGGACAATACTTTGTGCGATTTACGAAATGTTGTTCTGATTCCGGGTCTAATTTGTCTGCGTTAATTATATGTTTGTAAAATCCCCCGCAATACAAGGATTATTTCCTCAGTGCAGAGTGGTGTCTTTAAAAAAAAATTACTTGACCATAACAGTCTGCTTTTTGGCATCCTATGGTCCAGACCATACGCATCCATGGCGACGGAAGGGCAAAATCCGGCACCATAATGCACCATGTTCCCTCTCCATTACCATTAGACCGGCGACTGGTACCGATTCCTTAACATCCGTGGCCGATCCAACAAAATCACGGTCTGATGTGTATTCATTATTTACTGTTGGAGATTATTAGGCGTGTAAATTAAATAATTGCTTCCGACAATATAAAAATGATGTATTTCGTTTAGTGTCTGATAACATAGAGCGTGAAGGTACTTAAAATTAATATTGCTTAATAATAATGAACCAACCTTGTGCGTCTTTCACAAATTTATAATGGCGCCTTATTTGAATTGATTACTTGTAGCATTTTGTAAATGGTAAATAAACATATGCTTCTTATTCATTGTTTAACAAGATATCTAGTGACATCTTGTTAAGATATTACTAGATATATTCTTATCCGTGTGGTGACGGAGTAAGAATACAATTCACCACCCCTTATCTTACTCGTGGGTGATCGTAAGAGACTACTAAGGGATATAAAACGCATATAACATAAATGCAAGAAAAGGAAAACTCGAAACAAAACTCTATACCAACACGTCTGACCAACGCGGTATAGTAGATTAATTTCCCACCTATTACGGAGGAGGCCCGAGCCTAACAGTGGGACATTTATGGACTGTGATGATGATGATGATGAGGTGTGATATTAAAAAAACCCATGAGAAGCTTAAAGGGTTTCTATCAACTACTGACTGTGGATCAGGCAAGAGATAAAGATTGTATTATATTCACATATAGAATGATTTGTAGTTCAGATAGAATCACGTCTGATTAGTAATTCCTCGGATTATAGGGTACTTTTTTTAAAAACATCCGGGCTATATACTATTGAAATCAGTCAGTATCCTATAATCCAACAAATTCCCAAGTCCTAGACCACCCTACAAAACGTTTGTCGGATTACCGAAGACACAATGTATTTACACATTTTATATCACTAAATCAAGAAACTCAAAGTCTTAATAACCTAAATGTATTTAACCCATATCTTCCCAAGGTATTAAATTTACAAAAAAATCATTTTGTTTTTATACATACTTATTAAGTGGCTGCTAAATAACAATAATGTTTTAGTTATATTATATTTTTTTGTATACAGGCTGAAATTCAGGACCGCACCTTAAATGGGGCGCTGGGAGAATATGCCTACAGGTTTTCTATGGGGATAAATAATATACACAATTGCTTCAATATGTTTTTATTATGAAATAAGCTTATATTTAATGTCTATTTAGAATGATTAGAATTAGAATTTTAAAAAATGTATCTGATCAATGTAATTGAGAGAAAAATGGCACATTATTTCCCTGTATGAAAAACTTGAGAGCAATGTTGGTGCAAACCAACCCCACATTTGCTATATTTGAACTTCGTGTTCTTATGACACTGACGGCGAATTTGCGTTGCGTTCCTCACTATATAATGTCCTTTTTCATCCAGTCGTATACTCATACATGAAGATACTCCTGGATGATGAGTATCGATACTTTGATCCCAGTATAGTCTGTACCGGGAAACACTATTATAACCGGACAAAAGTAAAATACCTACGAAATTCTTCACTTCTTCAATAGTTACTCGGAAATTGGTATGTCCTTTCGCAATAATATTTTTCTCAGTACTGGAGCGCAGCAATTCGTAAACCTCATCATCGAAAAACATCTCAAAAAATTCTAAAGGATTATCTTTATCTAAAACAAACTCTGATGATAATGACTCCTTCTCAGACTTTGCAAATATATCCTTTTGTCTCCAGAGTCTTTGAGACTTTGCAAATATATCCTTTTGTCTTTTGTCTAAGAGGAAATCTCTTCGTAACTATTTTGGCTTTCTTTGCATGTGGTTCCTCTGAATATGACGTAGATGGCTGCGGGTCTTGCTCGTTTTCATTTATAAACAGAATTCCATGCACAGTCTCCATAACTCCTTCAGATGACGGCACCTGACATCTTACCTAAACTTCTGCTAGTAGTTGTCTTCGTGCAAGATTACCAATATCTCTTGTGTCTTCATTTCCACTGTCTTCGTCGCTCAAATCATCATTGTCAGATGGCGAGATAAATATATCTGCAGAAACGATATGGTCATCTTCTTCCAAGGCTGTTATAATGTCGTGAACACTTAACCTGTAATAAAACAATAATAATATGTAAATAAGTGTCAATACTAAAACTGCAAATATCAAAATAACGAAGCTAGAACAGGAGACACGTACCACTACTTACGGTGCCTCCTGTTCCCGGCGTTCAGTAAAACATTGAATTTTCACATAAATCAACAAAGGTTGTTTTTTTTTACTGTACTACATAATAGACTAATACATAACGTTGCAAAAACATAAGATTATATAAATTATAACTCAATAATATAAAAGTTCTACTTACGTTTTCCGAGAAGTCATGATCGT
Organism: Lymantria monacha; assembly: GCA_905163515.2. Taxonomy (NCBI): domain Eukaryota; kingdom Metazoa; phylum Arthropoda; class Insecta; order Lepidoptera; family Erebidae; genus Lymantria; species Lymantria monacha. The sequence continues at coordinate 12,585,095 of LR991106.1, forward strand.
CGAATTTCACAAAACTTGAACAATTCTTATAAATACACTATCGCATATAATCTCTCTCCGCTACTATAAATGTTAATAAAAGTATATCAGCTTAAGAAAAAACATATAACTTCTACCCTCACTTACGAAGTATTAGAATTGTGCATTAAAATGTTAGTGCACCTTAAATGGAGCGTTGGGATAATATGGGTTAAAATTAAATGTGAAAATGCCACCTTAATACTTCAGTTAGACTCGAAAGAACCAACAATATATGCTAAAAGTATTGCCAAGCCAACAAACTCTGCAGAAACAAAGGTTGCAAACATTTGGCGGGGCGTATCGAAATATTCTCCAGAGGTGCTCACTTGTAACTTTTCAGTTGTGACTTTTGCCACCAACTGCGGATGCGCAATCCCAAAGTTTCGTTTGGTAAACCAGAATAAGTTTGAATTACACGTTATGCTTTAGAAAATTGTGAATTGTGTGTCATTTTCAGAATAGAATTCATAGTATTGTGGCCGACTGCAATTTGTACAGTTATTTTAATGTTTATGAATATAATATCTGTAGAAAATATACTTGAGAGGTGTTTGCACGTTGGGTCTATGGGGTTGTGCGCCGCCTCTTTCATCGCCCGATTTTGCCCGGACCGATTTGGCGGGGCGCGACCACCACCATAGTCCAACGCGAAAAAAATAAACCGGAGGTGTCAAGGGACACCCGGATGGAACGAAGTTCTATTTTAATTATATAATTTTTTTCTGCCTTAAGCGATTTTTATCGTTATATTTTAGCCAATTTGCAAAATATCTTTATAAATTATAGCCTATGTGTTATTCTGATGTGCAAGCTATATTACTATAAATTTCATCAAAATCCATTCAGTTCAGTAGTTTTTACGTGAAAGAGCAACAAACATGTTCACATCCATACATTATTACAAACTTTCACGTTTATAATATTAATAATAGGATATACAATTCCACTAGACTACCAAAACTTTTCGGCCCCGAGCTCGAACGCGAGCCGGCCACGCGGCCCGGTCACGGGCGAAAATAATTTCGTTGCGCATTATTTTGATTTTGCTATATCTCTTAAGGTATTGATTTAATTTGCATGGTCTGAAGGAAAAAAAATATCTTCATGAAATGCTCAAGCCAACTAATGTATTTAAAATGATAAGGATTAATACAGTATTTGTGTAAATAGCTTTTCAATTACCGTTTTATAATAGAACATTTTTTAAAGTATTAAAATGGATATAGTATGTTATCCTTAAGAGATAGATATATACCATCGCGGACTTTTTTGTAGGCTTTTTTAAGCTGTATAATACTGTAGTACTTTATTTTGATCTATTTCGTAGGGTTCAGCCAGCGTTTGCAATGTAAGCGCAAAATAATGTGTTTATTTACGACATCACATTAGAAACCTCTAAAATTATCAGTGTTTCTCTAGTACATTATGCATATATTATACATATAAACCTTCCTCTTGAATCACTCTATCTATAAAAAAAATCGTCGCGACACCACACTGTTCAATGCGAAATAGAAATGAAAATATCTGGCTTGCTTTCTATAAGAGAGCCGACGAGCGACGCCGCACAGCTTACAATAGCTTACTATAGCAAAAAGTGTCGTGACAACTTTTCGTAAGAATTTTTTCCGTCTAGCCCCCTTTCACAACGCGCGATAAGGAACTTCGTTCCAAAAGTATCGTCGCAATATTTACGAGTACATATCACAAAAGTTATTAGCGTTAATTTTATGACCGGCCGCCTGCCTAATGTCAACCCTCCTTGGGAATGTAATTTTTGAACAAACGGCATCAGGTGGAGTTGGCCCAGGTATTTATAGAGCTCTTAGTCATATTTTACGACATCCACGAGCAAAGTAAGGGTTGGTAGTATTTGTAGCCGCTACCACACAGCAAAATATACTTTAGATTATTAAACTACAATTACATAAATTTAGTAATAATAGAGCCATGATGCTAACAGTTTAACATCTACAATATTGTTGTAAACAGGTCAGCTCGACTGACTCTTACAGAAAATTGACATCTCATCTAATTCACTTGAAAATATTATGGTCCTCTACTGTAGGGTATCAGCGTTAATTTCTTCCACGAGGCTTCAGAAGAGCACTTTCTTCACGTTATACGGTGGCCTAGCTATGCATCTGGTATTGCAAAGGTCAATGAGTGGTAGTATCACTTATCATAGGGTGTGCTGCTTGCTCGTTTGTCAATATCAGCAATAAAATTTATAAAAAATTCCGAGCACCTATTACAGCACTTCGTTCAGTAACCGAGTAAATCCGAAAACCAAATCCCACTTTATGTTAGGCGACCTGGAGGTGCCCTTGGTTCTACAGCAGTCATTAGTAGTTATCATATACCATCAGGTGGACTGTTTGCATGTCTGCCAATCAAGTCAATAAAAAAAAATACGAGCTCAATAATTATGTTAAATGATGTATCTCTTTGTCAAAATAGGGACTCTCAACAAGTACCGTAGGTATTTAAAATGATTATTCTGCGTCTCAGTGCTGTCTGAATATTGTATTAATAATAGAATAGAGCTGATTCTTGCTAAACATGTACTTCGTTTTTTTTTTGTAAATAATCAGTAAAGAGATAATAATAAAAATAATAGACAAACCCACTGAATTCCTTACCAAATCTTCTAAGTAGCGAGTACAATCCAATTCGGTAGTAGTTTAGTTTTTTGGATTAATTTAAAATGTTAAAATTGACAATATGTTAAGTACCTTCACATTACCGCCTAATCCGAAATTAATAACACCGATGAGAGCTTTAAATATTGAGGGGTATATCCATTTTATTGCTACTGCAACGATGTTTTAAATTTTAATTTGCTTTTAGTATTCTGGGTCGACTTATCCTTATGCAATCACTCTCTATATGTGTAAGTGCTTAAAAAATAATCAGTCAAAGGTATTTCCTTTTTTTCTTCTTTATATTGTCATTTTAGTAATATTTGAAATAAAACTACTTTTACGGACTCTATCACAATTTTGCAAAACTAATCCGGTGGTATCCGGTGGTAGATGAATAGTTTTGTTAGTTTTGTAAAATTGTAAATTGCCAGAATAATAATAACTAATCATAAACAACATAAAATTGTATATATAGAATCATTCTCTTTTTGTACTGGCAATGAATTTGTATTAATTTTGTATTAAAATGTGGGTCAAAATTTAATAGCTTATCTATATATCTACCCTAGATATAAATTTCTGTAATAACAATGACATATTGGACGTAAGACATCTTAGTCCTCCCGTGACCATGATCACTGTAAAGTGTTCGAAATGTCGGGCAATTAAAAATCAAATACAATCGCGATAGAATCTGTAAAAGTAATTTTATTTCAAATGTGTAATACTCGCGTAAACATTAGAAGTCATTATTTTAGTAGCTTTTATTAATGAAAGATTTCATTTCTTAATATCCGTATGTTCTATTTTCTCAAACATGCTTGGAAATTTGAGCATTATTTTGACAACCTTCTTCAAGATAAATCGAAATTGCTGTACTGAGCGAGCAGCGGCCGGCAAAAAATGTATAAAAATCCATATCTGTCGTGTTTTAGCGGCCACATAAATATATAGGTATGTAAATTCATATCTGTCGGGTATTTTAAAAATGGAACGATTTGTTACTTCAAAATATGATAACTACAGTCTGTCTAATCTAAGAAGTGCACTTTGACAGCTGTCTGAGTAAGTTGTCTAGGTATGTGAACCAAATAATCGCTATCGAAAATATCCGATTTTACTGAGAAATCGATATTGATTCTTTATAATTAATAATCGGTTTATTTTTTATTTTTCAAAAAGGTGATGAATAAATTAAGTGCTAAATTAGTACTACACAAATTTAATTATTTCAGCATAGAATCTATTCATCATATTTAATAGGATTAGATTAATTAAAAACAAAACCTGGATTTGAAAATGGCTATTTATTAAGAATTACTACTATTACTTGAATTATCAGCGTCGCGAACATTAATAATTATTTCCTCATCAATCAAAGTGTCGAAATGTACATCTCTGTCAAAATCTCTATTCGATTAATTGTATTATTCTAATATATTTACCGATTATTTGGATAATCGTGAATTGGAAGTTGTCAAGCACTACTGTATAGAACGTGATGACGTGACATTGTTAGGTCGTCACTAACAATTACTATTTACCATGTTATTTCTATTTTAAATTAGTTTTACGAGTTTCAACATTAGATTATTGTACAAGAAAGTCACCCGCAATGTTAATTATGTAAATAACTTAATAGTTGTTTAAAATTTCAGATTTAGTGTTTACAATCATGTGTATACGTTTGAACGAGGTTATTGTGTATTAAAAAATGCAAAACGTCAAAATGCACTTCTTAGATTAGATGAACTACAAATAGGCAACATATCAGAGTTTTATTTAAATTTCGAAGTGGCTTGAAAAGGAATCCTGTTTGCTAATGAAAAAAAAAATCAAATGAACTCTTTAGCACGTGAAAAATGTTGTTCGTTGTTCGTCATGTATACAGTTCTACTTAGTACTACTTAGTTTAATTTCCGCGCATTATTTGAGAAAAACACTATACCAAACTACGTACCTAGTGTTCTGAGTTCGCTTCCCATGCAGGATAATACTTTGTGTAATAGGATTATTTTCTTACTGCAAGATGTGGTGTATGGTGTATGTAAAAGTATTTTGTAGTCACACATCTAGAAACTTATTACAGAATTAGTGTAAAAACTATAAGGAATCTTGGAATCTTTACACTTTTCAGAGTTTAATTTATCCGTGTGGTGACGGAGTAAGGATACAATTCACCACCCCCCATCTTAACCTTGGGTGATCGTAAGAGACGACTAAGGGATATAAAACGTATATAACATCTATGCAAGAGAAGGAAAATTCGAAAGAAAACACTATACCAACACGTATGACCAGCGTGATATAGTAGGTCAATTTCCCTTCTATTATTGAGGAGGCTCGAGCTCAACAGTGGGACATATATGAGCTGAGATGAATTTATCAGCACGTGAAATAAGTACGTTTTGAACTGAATAATTTTGAAATATAAATTTTCTCTGCTTAATTAATACTAGTGGACCATTTATATTCGGTTATGCACGATTTCATTGCTAAGAGCTGTGTTTTTAAGGAAAATAACCTCTTCAAACTTCCAGAATATAATGAAAATTCAACTTCAAATAAACATTCGAAGCAATTTCTAAGAAAGTTTTAGTGGTGGAGAACTATTTTAATTAAACCTTTGGGGCGTTACACATTTACAAGGCACTCCAACGTTTAAATATTAATAAGTGATACAGCATGCCATTACTATTTTGATTAACCACATTTCTCCTTATATTTCACGTACAACAGCTAAACAGAATAATGTATAATATGATTTAATGGAAGCGACAAGATTGTTATGTCAATTATAATTTAAAAGACGTAGTTTAAATTTAATATTAATAGGCCTTCCAAATCACATAGCTCTTTAATTTTTAATGCTTGGTTTGATATATTTTATTGCTGTGTGGTAGCGATATCGAATACTACCAACCCTTTCTTTGCTCGTGGGTATTGTAAAAGACGATTAAGGGCCTTATAATGACTTTGGCCAAGTCCATCTGATGCCGTTTGGTCAACAATTACATTCCCAAGGAGGGTTGATATATAGGCAGGCGGCCTAGCTGTGTGGTAGCGGCTAAGAATTCTACCAACCCTTACTTTGCTGGTGGGTGTCGTAAAAGACGACTAAGGGCTTTATAACGACCTGAGCCAACTTCATCTGATGCCGTTTGGTCAACAATTACATTCCCAAGTAGGGTTGACGTCTGGCAGGCGGCCGGTCATAAAACTATTGCCAATAACTTTTACAATATATACTATGAAAGAATAGTACATATTGTATCGACCCCAAGTAATTGGGATAAGAGTAGGAGAATGATGATGATGAGTCCTTATCCAAAAGCAGTACCACAGGATCTCTTAAGCATTAAAGCTGTTCAGTTGGATAATAGCACGAGCTGAAATATACATATATATCAAGTTCTAAATTTATAGTTACGTCATTACAAAATCTTATAACAACAAAATGTCCTGTCGCAGAGGCCACATCCTCATTCTGTAGGGTTTACGTAATGAGTTGCTATTTTCAATACTAAGATGTCGTTTCTCTACACTTACACCATCTTCGTCATGTCTTACGGTCTCTTACGGGCGTCAAATGCGTCATCTACTCTATGGTATGGCAAGTTGAGATGCACTGATACTAATTATCGGAGTACGATAGAAAATTTAATTGCCGAGGTAAATTTGTCCATCCATAGTTTACTTGATGCACCAATATTTTATAATTCTTTGTATAAATCTTCTATTGACGTCATGCTTTCAAACACAGACGTCCGCTTAGATAGGTGGCGCGTCCTCACGTACATTTCCTGTAATGATCATCGTTTGATGATGTAAGAATTTAAACCGAGACTGATACAAGTTCCTCCCACTCAGAATTACAACTTTAATATACATTATATTAAAGTTGTAATTCTGCAGAAATAGCTCTAAAATGTACATAGTAGTACTTCTAATAGTGAGCAGACGCCCACTACTAGAAGATGTAACTGATGAAATAATGAATTGTCTGAACTCCGAAGACGCTTCCGAAAAGAATGTAGAAAATATAATAAACTCAAAAATTTACGTATAAGGGTCAATATTATTTGATGAGTTCTCATTTGCACTTAGAACTGCAAGGTTTTAATGAATATATATTACGACCTTACAATTCAGAGTGCAAATGAGAACTTAAATATATATAAATATACACAATAAATTACATGATAACCACATTACACATATAGAGAAGACTATATATTTTTTAATAATTACGGTGATACCGAGCGATAATATAAAGCGAACATTATACGCAGAAACGAGCGTAGGACACACTTTCCTCACCTCTATATCCTATGTATCTTCTTTCTCTAACTGAACTTCAGAATACCGTAATAGTTTTCCCCTTGAACAAAGCCGCTGATGAAGATTAAATATCAAATAAAATTTTAATCATTCGAAAAGAATCAGAAGATTTTCGAACATCAACCGATTAAATCTTACTAGTTTTCCATAGTTGTATAGCCGAAGGCATCCTCGTTTATGGAGCTGCGGATTTATACATAAAATACTAAAATATGGTGATAATCCGCGGGACGACCAATCACTTTACCACCATCACTAGGTAAGTTTTTTAAGACGTCTGATTGTTCCTCATTTATTAAAGGATTCATCTTCAACTTAAGACTATAGTCTTATTATATATGTATATACTATATTCTTATATATTGACTATATAGACTTGTAGTCTATCAATCTCAGTAATAAAAAGTTATTTATCTTAAAGGCTACATCATCATTCTCCTACTCTTATCCCAATTACTTAGGGTCGATACAATATATACTCTTCTCTCATAGTACATATTGTAGAAATTATCGGCAATAATTTTATGACCGGCCGCCTGCCAGACGTCAACCCTTCTTGGGAATGTAATTGTTAATCAAACGACATCAGATGTAGTTTGCCCAGGTATTTTAAGGCTCTTAGTCGTCTTTTACGTCATCCACGAGCAAAGTAAGAGTTTGTAGTATTCATAACTACCACACAGCGATTAAGAAATAATCCTTGTATTGCGGCGTGAATTACACCCAGACTCAGAATAACATTTTTTGGATCGCACAAAGTAGGTATTATATTGAAATCGAACCCACGATATTAGCACACAAGGTCGTTATTTTAACCATAAAGCCATCTGCGAAATCAAAAATGTATATAAAGACTGACAGTTTTATCTAAAGAGTTACCGATCACCTTATATGAATACGCTATACATCAACATATAGGCACCAGTATTCATATTAGAAAATTACATTCAAGACCGTCCCTCGTCATTCTGCCAGCCATTTCCGTTCGCTATATATCAACGGTCGAAAATAAAGGCATTATACACATACCACGTTTCATCCTCATGTCTTTATGAGATGAATATTAAACGCCGAGGGATATTTACAAGGAAATAAAAATGTTGTGTCGTTTTCTTTCTTTCTCTTTTTTTTTATTTATTTTATTACCAACGTTTGTGGTGTAAAAAATGTCTTAGTGAAATGTGTTGTGTTAAAGCGTCTTTTAAGACTGAGTGGGTGTATTTTTTTTATAAATTATCGTTTTAATAACACTTTGTTTTAAATTAACTTAATTTTTAGCTCTTTCGGGTAATAAAATGTGTGATTACTAATTAAAAAAATATATATTAATACAATATTATTAAAGATTATATTCTATATATATATATATATATATATATATATATATATATATATATATATATATATATATATATATATTTATTCTATATTATATTATATTCGATATTTTCTCTATCTCAATTACTTGGATCGACCCAATATGCCCCCTTTTTTCATACAGCCCCGCCCAGACAGATCAGACGTCATCTCTGTAGTCCTTCCCTACCTAGACATGTCATGCTTCACACAGTCCTTCTTTTCTTTGGCCTTCCTTTACCCGTAAAGCCTTCAACATTTTTTTTGCGGTGGACTATGGAGGTCCGGGGCGACGGAAGAGGCGGCGCGCGACCCCATAGACCCACCCTGCAAAGCGCCTCTCTTTCTCTTACGTTATGCCGTACGAGCGGGCCACCGGTACACGATCATTGTCTTCGGTGGCTTGCCTTCAACATTCATACTTAAAACTTTTCTTGCAACATTACTTTCATCCCGTCTCATCATAGGTCTCATACCAGGTCAGGCATTCACTCCTTAACTTATCCGTCACTGGCGTCAACTTTCAAACTTTCTCTAATATTAAGATATATCGTAATTTTTACATTTTTTTCTATACAGATGGGGTAGTAGTTAAGATACCGACCTACAGTGCTTGTGTCGCTGGTTCGATTCTCATTCAGGACAATACTTTGTACAATTCATATATTATTGTGAGTTTATTTGTAATTTTTGTCATTTAATTATATTTTTGTAAAGTATCCGACAATACAAGGATTGTCTCCTTAGTCTTTGGGTAATGACATTGTTCTAAGTCTGTGTAATTTTTATCTAATAATTGTATATTTATGAACACAAAGTCTTTGTATCATAGGATGATACAAAGACTTCTTCATTATAACATACATACATAGCCTCACGCCTGTTTCCCAGAGGGATAGGCAAAAAATGCGGATTGCCACAAGCGACGTTCCCTACCTTCATCGCGTCATTCACATTCATCACAGTCTTCGTGCATGCCCTTCGATTACACATACTCTTAATATAAAATCTCGTCAACTCATTTTCAATTTGGTCCAAATAAGAATGACGTGGTCTTCCCCTTGTATTCGTTCCCATTCACACATGCTTAATTATAAATTGTTGTTTATTACAAAAAAAAAGATTAACTTTTTCCTGTTAATCTCACAACGTAAATCACAGCATATATTATGCGGTAGTCGAAAATCCACAAGTTGACTTATTGAAATAACCTAAAGCAATCATCAATTTCAATAATAATACTTCATACGCTCCGCTTTCCTCGCCTAGGAAAATTTATGGACTACTTATAATACTGAGGAGCGGTTTAACTGGAATTTTAGTGCCGTAGCAAGCCATCTAGAGAATTAAGAATCCTTGAGCAGTATTTGTATAAAAAGATTTCTGTGTTTATTTTTTCACAATTCAAAGGAAGAATTTCTTTGTGTAATAACTAGCTAAACAGTTTAGTTTTAAGAGTAATTTTGTATAAATTGTAACTTGATGAAACTCTCTTAGAATTTTTAATTATACAACAAACTGAGTTTTATATTATGTAATCAACGAACAAGACATTTGATTTTTAAAGATAAAGAAATAAATTATCATTTCTTGGCAGACTAACTCGTAAATAAGCTATCTTGAAACTTTTTTGAAATACAAGTTATAGTTCCTGAGATTAGCGCGTTCAAACAAACAAACTCTGTTGATAGGCAAGCGGCCTATCTATATCCCTAATACTGCAAAGGTCCATGAGCAATAGTAACACTTACCATCAAGTATACTGCTTACTCATTTTAAACAATCAAAAGAACTGCAACTTTATAATAATACAAGTAATATAGATAAAAATTATGTCTTAAAAATCACTCTTTAGCTTATAAATCAGACTTAAAACTATCCCCATTTTTTTTTTGTGGTGTGCCATGGACGTTGCACCCCGCCCAGTCGGTCCGGGGTGACGGAAGAGGCGGCGCGCAACCCCATTGACCCACCCTCCAAGCACCTCTTCTTCGCCGTGCGAGCGGGCCACCGGTACCCGATTTTTGTCTTCTTTTAAAACTATCCCCATAATAGACTATTCTCACAGTTATATGACTTGACAATAATAATCCAGCCACGCATTCCTCCATGGGGCTACTTATATCTCATCATCATTATCATCTGAGCTCATTTAGAGCTGCGAGCTCCGAGTGTCTTATTGTTGGGCTCAAACTTCTTCCATAGTGGGTGGGAAATTGATCTACTATACTGCGCTGGTAATACGTGTTGGTATAGGGTTTAGTTTCGAGCTTTCCTTCTCTTACTCATGTCTCTTACTTATGTCTATTATTATCAAATTAAATCAATATACAAAACCCCCATAAGGATAACTTATATATAATCAATTTTAAATTATTTTTGAAATTAATCTAATAATTTACCACTGGATCAAAATGCAGCCAACAATAGAGAAGATCTGACAAGAAACTCAGCAGGTTCGTCATTGTTAAACTTAACAAATATGTAACTACATACTTTATACAAAATTACGTGCATGCTTAGCAATTGTGATCTTCAGTATTAATGCTCTTCAAATAAGAAAATGATTAATTAAAAAGCATATGTATGACTCGATCAGATGCCACAAGCGACACGCGATCACGAATTAATCACTAAAGAAGCCATCACTGCCTTCAACTACATGAAGGGGCAATTAATAGCGGTAGTACCACGCTGACCTTTCTCTGTCTACAGCCACGGTCCGGTACGTCCGGAGTAGTACCACACTCTCGCAGAAGATCGACGTCTGAGTAATGGCAAAGCTCAACTGGGTGGGTTTGGGGATTGTAATGGTAGGCAGCGACCTAGCTATAGCCTTGGTTATAGCAAAGGTCCATACGCGGCAGTGACACTTACCATCAGGTGTGCTACTTGTTCGTTTGCAAGCAATAAAAAAATCCTGCTCGATGTAGCTACCGCAGGCAGAGAACCCTTCATTGAACATAAGCCTAAAAGATTATAATTGCAATTAGTCGTAAGCCAGTTTTTACGACTCATGGGCAAATAAACGGTGATACATTGTATTCTTAATCCATCATCACGCAAGAAAACGTAATACTAAATAAATCTCTACTTAGTCTAGTTGGCACTCGCTTCAAACTATAATCGTCCATTTACATTCCAAGGCGGTTATATTGCTTTATCTCTGCTCCGTTTAAGATGTTAATGCAGTACCACATCTCAAGTGGTTACTTAGTTGATAAAATAATAATGAAAGTTACTGAGAAACTTCTAATGTTTACGCGAGTATTACACATTTGAAATAAAACTACTTTTACGGATTCTATCGCGTTTGTATTTGATTTATAATTTCCCGACGTTTCGAACACTTTACAGTGATCATGGTCACGGGAGGACTGAGGTGTCTTACGTCCAATATGTCATTGTTATTACAGAAATTTCTGTACACACAGAAATTTCTGTACACACAGAAATTTCTGTAATAACAATGACATATTGGACGTAAGACACCTCAGTCCTCCCGTGACCATGATCACTGTAAAGTGTTCGAAACGTCGGGAAATTATAAATCAAATACAAACGCGATAGAATCCGTAAAAGTAGTTTACTTTAAAAGTAGTGTTATTACAGAAATTTCTGTAATAACAATGACATATTGGACGTAAGACACCTCAGTCCTCCCGTGACCATGATCACTGTAAAGTGTTCGAAACGTCGGGAAATTATAAATCAAATACAAACGCGATAGAATCCGTAAAAGTAGTTTTATTTCAAATACTGAGAAACTACTAAATAGAATTAAAACTATTTTTATTTTTTTTTTAAATTACTGTATTATATTAAGAAGTATTTATTTTTACGTACTACTGAATGACGCAGTAAGATTCAGTCATACCAACTGGAAATTATATAATTTTCGACTGTACGTTTTAAGCTTTCTTTACTCTCACGTTTTACGATTAGTATACGCTTGTAAGGTTCTGGAACGTACTACCTACTGCGATGAGAGATAAGAGAAATTCGAAAAAAATCCCTATACCAACACGTCTGACCAGCTTGGTATAGTAGGTCAATTTTCCTTTATTTTTAAATTGCTCTTGATGGTAAACGAGCAAGCAGTATATCTGGTAATAAGTATTATTGCCATCCATGGATTATCCTGGCGATGCAAAGCCGAAACTCACTCAGAAAGTTAAGCAAGCAATGAAAATCCGAAACCCAACCAGAAAGTTAGGTTACGGCTCTCTCGCTCCCGAACGAAGCAGAACAGCATATTACTACTGCTCAGACGTCGATGTTCGGCGAGAGTATTTTTCCCTCTCATTATGGAGGAGGCTTGATCCCAACAGTGAGGCATATAAGAGCTGAAATGATGATGATGAAACAAGAAAAACCTACTTCCTCTGTTTCCATGTTGTGCTAGATTATAAAACACGATACATCGATATTATTTCTTCCCTAACGACGTAAAAAGAACATATCACTGCGACAGAAGGTAAACTCGAAAACCTGTGCGCAAATGTATAGGAGGTGGGTATTAAAAAATCCTCCCTTATTAAGAAGTACTTCACTTATTAAATAATAAGCAGACTTATCTGCCATCATAATTATTCTCATTATAATCTTATCCTTTTATCTACGAAAAGACGATCGAAGTTTATCAGAATCATATTGTAGTGTATGCACATTTAATATAATTCGTAAACGCGGGTAGATCGAATAATAAGTGTCTAGAAGTTCAGCGTGTAATTTTAATATTACACGCATACACTACACATATAATAAACGTAAATGAAGGAATTATGAATGTTGAGGAAGCGAGTGAGGTATGCAAGGATAGAGTTCTCTGGCACTCTGTTCTCTCTGCCTACCCTACAAGGGATATGGCGTGATGATATGTATCTATACAATAAAAGGCAAAAGTTGGCATTATTGAACACATTTTCAAAGTTTATATTTATACTTATTGTTTCTCATGTCGAAAAAACTCCACACCTTTAAACGACCATTACATGCCTAGGCATATAAACCATCTAGATATACTCACGTTTATTTTGAGAGAAAACTTAAAAAAACAAACAAACTTTACAAGTAAGCCAGCCACGTCAGACAGAATTTAATCTAATTTGTATTGTTGACGGTGAAAGGCCAGACCCCAAACTGTCAATGTCGTGAGCGATTTATTGGTCTAAGTAAATACCGCCGAGTTTAGAGGTCGCCGAGGATCACAAACTTGTTATAAGTATGCACAGTTACAAATTCTTATTCACAGAAGAGCGATAAAATTTGTCCCTCGTTTTCGGTGACTTGTTTTCAGGTATAATACTATGTATTGAACTTTAAGATACCTTTGAAAAGATTAAAAGTGTCTTGTGATATTTATATTTTGAAAAGAAAATATGTAATGTGTTCTCATCTCAGCTTATGTACGTCCCGTTGGGTACGATCCTCCTACTCACTCGGAGGGAAATCAATCTACTATGCCACGCTAATCAGACGAGTTGATATAGGCTTTTCTTTCGAGCTTTCCTTCTCTTGCATAGATACGAAAGTGGAAGGAGGTACCCGGGGAGACCGAGACTGACCTACCTAGACCAAATTGGTCACGTACTGAAGGAAGGTGGAGTCAAGAGTCTCCGAAACCGGCGAGTGTGTATGAAGAGAATTATGAATGTTGAGGAAGCGAGTGAATTATGCAAGGATAGAGTTCTCTGGCACTCTGTTATCTCGGCCTACCCTGCAAGGGATATGGCGTGATGATATGTATGTATGTGCATAGCGAGAGAAGGATAACTCGAAGCAAAACCCTATACCAACACGTCTGACCAGCGCGGTATAGTAGGTTAATTTCCCTCCCATTACGGAGGAAGCCTGAGCCCAACAGCGGGACGTTTATGGGCTGTGATGATGATGACGATGATGATGATGTCCATAGATGTTATATACGTTCTATATCTCTTAGTAGTCTCTTACGATTACCCACGTTAAGATGGTGAATTGTACTCGTATTCTTACTCTGTCATCACACGGAATGAAAGGAAACTTCTATTTCAATTACCTATATAAGAGAATATGCTTTTATGACAAGATATATCATAAGTATTAATTAGTTTTTTTTTACAGCTTTTGGTGGCAAACGAGCAAGCAGCACACGTAATGGTAAGTGTTACGGCCACCCATGGACCTTTGCTATATCAGGAGTATAGCTAGATCGCTGCCTACCAATATAAACCCCAAACCCACCCAGTTGGGCTTCCGGCTCTCTCGCTCACCGAACGAAGCGCAACAGCACATTGCCATTGCTCAGAAGTCACTCTTCTACGAGAGTGTGGTACTACCCTGGACGGACCGGCCCGTAGCTGTCGACAGAAAACTGTCAACAGCATAGTCCTATCACTATTAATATAGCTAGATAGACATTTGTCTGCTATAATTTGCTATAAGTCGGGGTCGAAATAGTCAGCTTTCTCACTAATACTGTATTTGTTAGTTAAAAACCCTTTATAATCATAATAACTGAAATGTACGCGAAACATCTTAGTTCTTCCAATAATATAAATACTGAAATATTAGCAAAATAAAAACCAATTACAGCGCTAGAAAAGCCACAAAAATAGTCTAATTTCAAATGTATAAGAGATACTTTTAACCAACAGTGAAATTTCCATGCGCTGAAAACAAGAATACATACATACATACATATCATCACGCCATATCCCTTGCAGGGTAGGCAGAGAGAACAGAGTGCCAGAGAACTCTATCCTTGCATACTTCACTCGCTTCCTCAACATTCATAATTCTCTTCATACACGCTCGCCGGTTTCGGAGACTCTTGACTCAAGGATACTTGAAAACAAGGATAATATTTAAAAATCTATTATAACTCACGCTTAAGGCATTCGCTTACATAAATCACTGAATCCACACGACGATCTTCGATCTTCAAATTTCACTTCAAAACTGCAATAAAAATAAATAGGTCTCTTTTACAACAATCTGTCTCCATTCATATACCTATTAACAAAAGAGATTTTTAAACTGAGTAAAGTTTTGACATCATCATGGCCCGCTACATTTAAGTATTAGTGACAAACTTTTCACATTTACATGAATAATTGGCAAGAGGGCATGCCTTTGTACACTTACAAATTTTCATGTTCTTATTTCCTCGTTCATGCATTTTTAATTATTACGATTATTCTTATTTTTAAACCGTCACCGCAACAAGAAGGATGTTGAACTGTATCTCTATGCATCTATCTGTGACATCCTAGTCCTAGTTCCTAAACGCATGCACCGATTATGATGGTTTTTTTTTTATTTGCAATCTGACGTGATTTGATAGTTTTTATCTACAATTTATGAATATTTGTTTGTTATTATTATTATGTACAATTTATGAATATTTGTTTGTTATATTATTATAATTTATGAATATATGTTGTGTTGCGTTTCAAGATTATCAGCATTTTGTTAGCTACCGTAGAGATCTTAAATGTATAATGGATATTTACTTTCTCTAATTATTTACTAAACCCATCAAATATGAACTCAATGGATTCTTCTTAGCGAATTATGTTCGTTAGAATATTTTTATGCCGTGGGCTATTTAAGATTTTTATATTATGTAAAATAACTTTTAAAATGTCATCTTTTCGCCCTATATATACCTAAAAGCAAATAGGTAATGATGACAGATCGTTGTCATAGAATTTTAATTCAAGTTTTTCTTCTCCTACAGTTATTTTCTTACATCACTAAGTCCCCTACGAGTCCTGAAAGGGAGGAACGGATGACACAAAGCTTTCTTATTCCGTCAACGTATATTTCAAATAAAATAAAATATTTTAAATATTTCAGAAAGGAACTATCCGATATAATTCACATAGTACTACACTCAATTATTACCAAACTCTCAACGTGAAATATTCTTTCAAATTGAAACGATTTTCTATGGTTATATCCCCAATATTAAACGTTTAATATACACAAGAAAGATACTTATAAGGTTTTTCATGTTTACGATTGGGTCGTCCCTTTTTACTGGTTTTAAAAAAAGGATGTATTCCGCTTATATATTTTCTCGATCTTTATAACTTAGATATGTAAAATTTACTTCCTGGTGATGGATATATTGTTCATAATGCAAGAGTTAGTTGATCGAGTATACTATAGCGATTACAAAGATTAGTATAGTATTTTATTTGGTTACCTTCTATAAATATGATGTATGCTTAAAATATTCGACGGATAGAACTATAGCCGCTATATTTTTATCATTATCATCATCTCAGCTCATATATGCCCCATTGTTGGGCTATAGCATCGTCTATAATAGAAAATAAATTGACCTACAGTCCCACGCTAGTCAGACGATTTGGAACCAGGTTTTATTTTCTTTAATCGTCTTTTACGATACCCACGGGCAAGAAAGGCAAGAAAGAAGTGGTGGTTCTTATTCCGTCACCATTTTTATTTATTTTTTTTATTTTTGCGGTTTCTATGGCGTGGTCACGCCCCGCCAAATCGATCCGGGGCGACGGAAGAGAGGGCGCGCGACCACATAGACCCACCCTGCAATGCGCCTCTCTTCGCCGTGCGAGCGGGCCACCGGAACCCGATCTTTGCCTTCAGGAAAATATGTGCATATGCAACATTAAAAAAGTTACTATATGCCATAGAAGACAAGGACCGAGCAACGCTAAAATAACGAAAAAAGATATATACTATATCTATTTTACAACAAATTAAGTGTATTATTTAATAACATTTCAATGAAGAGGTTATGGATATAAGGCTCTTTAAAGGATAAGAATTTCCTTACCTCCAGTCTTAGTAGGCAACCTCTTAACGTAGTGAATAAATTGCCGATAGAGTGGTGCTACTGAGTCTCCAGATATTCCTTAAGGAGGCTCTTAAGACACTAGAAAGAATGTTAAATGTCGTAATAATTTACAATCTTACGCCTTCACCAGCTGGTCTCGGCACTCTGACGTCTGGACGGTTCCCTGAGTGCTGGAAGGAAGGGAGGTTGGTTCTCCTGCCAAAGCCGGGACGGTCCCCGGATTTGCCGTCGGCCTACAGGCCCATCGTGCTCCTCGACGATGTGGGTAAGCTGCTGGAGCGTGTGCTCGCTGCCCGCATCGTCCGACACCTGGAGGAGGTGGGACCCGATCTGTCGGACGCTCAGTATGGGTTTCGGAGGGGGCGTTCGACCATCGGGGCCCTATTACGCCTGAGGCAGGCGGCCGCGGAGGCCGTCGCCGGGAAGGGAGTGCTGTTGGCGGTGTCGTTGGACATCGCCAACGCATTCAATAGTCTGCCATTCGGCTGCATCAGGGAGGCGCTCCGGTTCCATGGAGTGCCCCTGTACCTCAGGCGGCTGGTGGCAGACTATTTGGAGGGCCGCAGTATCCTCTGCGTGGGTCCCGCAGGGGACATTGTGCGGACGCCCATGTCGTGCGGCGTTCCACAGGGGTCGGTTCTGGGGCCGACTCTGTGGGACATCGGGTACGACTGGGCGTTGAGAGGGAGTCTCCCCCCCGGGCTGAGCTTGGTGTGCTACGCTGACGACACGCTCGTCACAGCCCGGGGCAGGACACTCGAAGAGGCGGCGAGCCTGGCAACTCTCGGCACCGAGGAGATGGTCAGGCGGATCGAGGCGCTGGGGCTCAGGGTGGCCCTAAACAAGACGGAGGCCCTACTTTTCCATGGGCCCCGTGTGAGGCTACCCATCGGCGACTCGATAGTGGTAAACTCCATCCACATCAGCATCCAGGCCCATATGAGGTACTTGGGTCTGGTGCTCGACGGGCGATGGTGGTTCCGGGAGCATTTCCGACAGATTGCTCCCCGGCTTGTCGGCGCGGCGTCCGCCCTTTCTCGACTCATGCCGAACGTGGGCGGACCCAGTTTCGAGGGCCGACGGCTGTATGCGGGGGTCATCCGCTCGATGGCCATGTACGGCGCACCCGTGTGGGCGAGGGCTCTGAACGCCCAGCTCAGGGCGGTTCTGTGGAGGCCACAGAGAGCCATGGCGGTCAGAGCCATTCGCGGGTACCGCACGGTGTCGACAGAGGCGGCGTGCCTGTTGGCCGGGACACCCCCGTGGGACCTAGAGGCGGAGATGCTCTCCGACCTCTACCGGCAGGTTACCTCACTGCGCGACGAAGGTGGCTCCCCATCGCTGAGCGAGATAGCCACCTGGCGCGAGGACGCCCGCCGAGACGTCATCGCCCGTTGGGCTACGCGGCTGGAGAGGCCTAGACACGGTGTCGTCACCGTCGAGGCCCTCCGGCCCGTACTGATGGAGTGGGTGGAGCGGCGGCACGGAGTCCTCTCCTTTCGACTGGTGCAGGTTTTGTCGGGGCACGGATGCTTCGGCTTGTACCTGCACACGGTCGCGTGTAGGGAGTGGACTTCGTTCTGCCACCATTGCAGCAGTGACGAGGACACGGCGCAACACACGCTCGAGGTATGTCCGAGCTGGGACGGGCAGCGCCGTGACCTCGTCGCTGTTATCGGTGCTGACCTGACGCTGCCGGCTGTCGCGAGGGCGATGGTCGACAGCGTCAGGAACTGGGACGCGGTCGCCGCCTTCTGCGAGGCTGTCATCTCGCGGAAGGAGGCGGCGGAACGAGTCCGGGAGGATTCCCGCGACCCGGGTCGATAACTTTGTTGTTTTGTGATGTTTCCCCTTGAATTTTTTTTTATGTATTAATGAATATATAGGCAATAAAATAAATTAAACATCATTATTTTAAAAGTTATATAATTTTCATAAAAAAATGACAAAGATAACGATATACGAAATTACATACAAAAAATTATACAGTTATAATAAAATGACAATAAAAGTAACACTTTTACTTAAAATAAGTTTAAGACTTAATTATTATTATTATTATCAAACAAACATGCTAAAAAATGACACCATAAAAAAAATTGCGATCCTATTCATAACCTTCTATTTCCAATAATTCTTTAGCTTCGTCAAACAATTCTTTGGATATTACAAAACTGGGTTTATTTAAACTAGATATATAAGGATCAGATGTATATAACAAAATATGCAGAACGTCCTCGTTTGTTGCTGATCTGGAACACTTCCTAGCGTGATGTAACCTATATTTTTTGTAATCTTTATTCCTGGCTTCCTGAGCATCTTCGGATAATTGTCCTATAGGCAGAACTGCATAATGCTCTATTATTTTAGCACCATGTATAAGTACTTTATGGACCGAAGATGGCATGTAATACCAGTTATATTTGCGCGGTTATCAATGTATACTGACCAAATTTTTCTGCGTTTATAGGGAATCCCGATGACATGGTTTGAAGAATTACATAAAATCTCTTAATTAATTCTCCATCAATTCCAGTTATCCCTGCAGAGCATTCGTAATTTTGGAAAAATCGCCTTGCTGTATTTCCGTCATTGCTATTACCGGAACCTTGACGTGGTTTATCAATGTGCAAACCAAGCACTTCTCGGAAACGTTTTTGGACATATTTTTTCTTGTCTTCTTTAAGTTGCTTGTTTTCTGGAGTTTTTGCTGACCACTTCTCAAAACCCAAATTATAAGAAATATGGAGGATCGTCTCCATAAATCTTATCCATGCATGTAGTGTCGACAATCCGTATTTAAATGCATCTTCATTTTCAACTCTTGATGTAACTTTTAAAAGATCGTTCATTTGTCTGGGAGTTGCTCCACAAACAGTGCAGGTAGCACTGGATGATGTGTTCGTTAACACTTCAGCAACTTTCCCATCAATCATTGTCATAAACAGTTCATGTTTAACCTCGATGACTTTGTCTTCTATAGACACAAGAGTTGAAATAAATTGATTAATTTTGGCTTCAATTTCACTCACAACCGCTGTAGTTTTTTCGGGTGTTTCTTTTGCAAATTCTAATGAAATTGGTCTGCAATATCTAACAGATGAGCAAGTAGGATTCTGCCATATAACTGTAGACGTTTCTTCGTCTACTAGTCGCAGTGGTACAAGGGACACTATAAACAAATTAGCATCCGATATTTGTTCGTTTTCTTCCAGTAGAATTTGTTTATACTCACTTTGCCCGGAAGATCCATCACACCCCCATTTAGTGAACAGCTTGAGACGATTGTAGCTTGTCGAACCTGACTTTATCTTTATAATACGGCAGACTGTAGGGTCTAAGAGATCTTGCAGATTAATTTTTGCGCTTATATTTGTCACCGTTATGCTAGATGCAGGCGGATAGCAAGCCTTTTTTGCTTCACTTAGTATTTAATACGAAGGTAAAACAGAACTTAAATTTTTATCAACGAGCCTTTTTCTTAGGTACCCATATTGGGCTTTCGTTAGATCCGTTTCAATACACATGCTCAATGCCTCTTCTTTTGTAAAAGAAAGTGCACTATCTGGACTGATTATGGTTTGTAGAATTGCTTTCTTCTCGTCTTTTTCCTTGTTTCTGATAATAGACACAATTGACGCTTCGTCATTTTCACCCATAGATCGTAAACCTTGCACATAAGCGTTACGGACATGTCCCATTCCATACTCCTGGAGCAGTTCCATATTTTTTCGTTTTTTTGTGTTTTCCGAACACTCGTCGTATGGTTTTGTTGGTCTACCACGATCACCAGAAGTATTCAAGCCAGATATTTCAGAGGTTGAGGTACTGCAAGAATTCAATGGTACTTTAAATTCACCGTTTAACCAATTTGAGTATAGACTCTCGAACCTGTCTGGCTTTCTTTGAGCTTTCGTCCATTTCTGGTTGCAACTTGATGTTAATTTTTTTTGAATATTTTCTATTACAGTGATAACGTCAGTTTCCGACAGTTGAAAGTTGTTCAACAAATATTGTCTAAGGTCTGAAGTACTCTTCCCTCTTATTATTTGATCACAAAGATCACGTCGAACACAAACGAATTCACTCATGTTTTTTTTCTGTTAATTGTTATCGAAAAGAAGTATCTGAATACTTTGATGAATAGTATGCTGAAAACACGCGTGTATAAAGGACCAATATTTTGGTGCCTTGTGCAAAAACCGCAGGGTAATTGATTGTGATAGTTGTCATCGAAATAGTGTAATCATTAGATACTGGTTGTAATAAATTACCGCAACAGATAAATAGAACTTCCGCAACAATATAGTTTATCATACTTGTGGTTTATTACCGCTATCGAAAGTACCAAGTGAATATTCTTGTAGTCTATTTATTTGTTAATGTATGCTTCTATCATAAAAATGAAAAAAAAAGACAAGTTAGACATCAAATATAATATATCACAGTAAAAAAGAAGAACCGAACATAAGTTTCGAGATTTTTTTTTGCCCCCGATTGACATATTGCCTTGAAATCACCATTCGCGCAAAAAACGCGCAATTTGTTTTTTGATCCTCGTATTACTGAATAGGTAAGGTCTCAAATAGAGTGATTAACTTGACACCGGCAGCTTTCGGCAACATAGAAAAGTCCAATTGAAATAAACAAAATCGAAATTTTCTTTACTTTACTAAAAAAAATAAAAAAAAATATATATCATTATTTTTTTTTACAAAACTGAACGTGGATACAAAGTGTATATTCTGATCTATCTAATGATTACACTAATATGTTTCCATGGAAAACATCCGAATAATTTTGTGTTGAACTTCCTTAACGGTAATTTAATTGGCATGAAAATATTTATGCTCAATGTTTGAGGTTCACTTTATAAACATGAAACTAAATTATTTAATTTTCTTTGGAATTAATTCGAAAGTTGCATCCTTTGAGGGTATAAAACTATAAAAGGATCTATGGATTTACGACTTTTGTCAAAACCATTTATGAGATGGCAAATACTGTTTGGGCCCATAGTGTGCCGGGCGGGCCACCGAAGTTAAAATCGAGTACCGGTGGTCCGCTCGCCCGGCGAAGAGAGAAGGTTTTACAGTGGGGCTATGAAGTCACGCGCCGCCTTTCCGTCACCCCGGACCGATTCGGCGGGGCGAGACGCATCCATAGCCACCAATAAAAAAAAAAAAAAAGCTGGTTAGAATACAATTTGATATTACTTTTATAGTTGGAAAATCCTTTTTTATTGAGGGGGTGGGCTACAGAGGGGCGTAAGCACGCACACCCGTAACCCACCCGTGAATCTCGCCTTCGTCGTTGGACCGGCCACCGGAGCAGCGTGAACGACGTCATGATGTCGTGACGTTGACGTCAGCGGCCGGCCCGTCGGCATAACCCCTAAGGGGTATCTTCTCCTTGAGCAACGTCCCGCTCGTCGTCGGTCTTTCCTCGCGCGGAGTTAGAAAACCCTTACGAATACTTCGTTCAATTAGCAGACGATTTATTACACCGATGACAAATACCGGATTCCCGTAGCCCACTCGCACGGCGCGGTACAGTGCGGGGCGGCTTTAAGGGGTCGCGCGTCGCTTCATCTGTCGATCCGGACGGATTTAGTGGGATGCCATGCAGACCATAGCCCGCCGCAAAAAAAAGGAGGTTTTATTACGTATATAAATGTAATTTAGAAACGGTATGGCACTTTAATAAATACATTTGCTTAAACGCGCGAAATATTCTATTTTCTATTTAATAGAAACATTAATTTTAAAATATTATTTATTTTACATTTTTCAATACGATAGCGGAATAAGAATATCTTACTGATGATTAGAAAAACGATTAAGGGATTAAACATGAATATAATATTTATAAGAAATAAGGAAAACTCGAAATAAAACACTATACCAATCTATCTGGCCAGCGTTGTGCAATAGGTCAATTTGCCTCCTATTGTACAGGAGGCTCGAGACCAGCAGTGGGACATGATGTATTAGCTGAGATGATTAGTTATTTACCATCATTAAAAAAGAAAATATTTAAAAATATAACATCTATGCGAGAGAAAGAAAACTCGAAACAAAATCCTGTACCAACACGTCTGACTAGCGCGGTATAGTAGGTTAATTTCCCTCCCATTACGGAGGAGGCCCGAGCCCAACAGTGGCACATTTATGAGCTGTGATGAATGAATGATGAATGACAGAAGAAAATAATATTAAAAATACACGGGGACAAAAAACCACCTTTAAGGACTAATATATTAGATATCTATTACACTATGTTTTACTCTAGAATCTAAACTAGACCAAAAAAGCTGTACTGTACAGCAACATTGAAGAGCAATTATGCAAATATGACATCGTTCCAAGTTATACTAGGCGTCAGCTGTGTGTATTTTAGTACCTATAACTTTATTTAAAGAAACGTGTGATATAAGTATACAGGATGGAAGTAGACCGTTCCCGAAAACAAAGACAGGTAACCCTACTAGTCCTACTTGTAATGATAGGTTAGAAAAAAAATCGATTCGGATGAAAAAAATTTTTTTTATTTCAGTACGCGAGGTCGTTGAACTGTTGAACATATGATCGTGAGTTTTGAATAGATTGCGTCTTTTCTCATCGGAGTAAAGTTACATATTTTTTATGGAATTATCATTACATGGCACTGTCTGAATACGGTGGAATGTGAATAAAAACTTAAAATTCGGGTGAAAAAAAAAATTTTCATCCGAATCGATTTTTTTTCTAGCCTATCATTACAAGTAGGATCATTACCAGGTAGTAGGGTCACCTGTTTTTGTTTTCGAGAGCGGTCCACTTCCACCCTATATAACCTATTTTTATTATCATAATATTTCTTCAAGAATCACCATTATCATTTCAGCTCATTTACGTTCCACAGGTGTGCACGAACCTACTCCAGGAAATAGATAAGATGTGTTGATCTAGACATTTGATTTTGAATTTTTCTTCTTCTAACGTGATAACGTCTTATGAATCGATGAACGCCGGCTGTAGGCATGAAAAAGTATCACCTTCTGCCTGAGCCGTGCGTGTAAGCGACAGCGCGCAACAAGCGATAGAGAGTCACGATGGGCCTAAGCGTTCGGCTTATGACGCATCTATCTATCTTTAACCCCATCAGCCGATGCACCCAATTAGAAGAGAGACAGCGGTAGCACACAACCTACACGCGAACTGTTTATAAAACGATTGCCTTTAAACTGCAGCATATTTTACTGCTCTTCCAAATATCTATACATATAATAAAAATGTAACGGGTCGCTGTCTGTACATGGAAGATATATGAAAAAAAATATTACTGGGACCTTTATCAACACTAATAGAACCCAAAACAATAATTTTTAAAATTTTTGTCTGTTTGTCTGTGTGTTTGTGCACGCTAATCTAAGAAACGGCTTATCCAATTTAGACGCGGTTTTCTCTCTAATATATTGTGGTAAGCTTCACTAAACATTTAGGCTTTATTTCATGTCAATTAGTTTATAAATAAAAAAGTTATGGCAATTTAAAAAATGTTCGGAGAAAAAAATCTTTATCGATTCTTTTCAAATTACGTACAAATATTCTCCAGTAAAAATAAATAAACACGTGTTTCAGCATTTGTTAATTTTCACCCTCTGGGGGTGGGGGCTTGCGAAGTGGGTTAGACGAATCAATAAGTCATTAGCGCCAAGCCGATATTATTGAAGCTGGCAACTTGAAATTTTGACAGTGGTTTCTTTATATGACGTAGAGATTTACTAAGAAAGGATTTTACGAAATTATACCCCTAAGGGGGTCGAGCACAGTGGCAAAGTTTGTATGGGGAGAAAAAATCTTTATTAATTCTTTTCAAATTATGAGTCGAATCAAATATTTTAGGGTAATATCCGGCATTTGTCAATTTTCACCCTCTGGTTGTGTGAATTAGGC
This sequence comes from Lymantria monacha, assembly GCA_905163515.2. Taxonomy (NCBI): domain Eukaryota; kingdom Metazoa; phylum Arthropoda; class Insecta; order Lepidoptera; family Erebidae; genus Lymantria; species Lymantria monacha. Next base: position 12,610,222 of record LR991106.1, read on the forward strand.
CTGTGAAACGGGTTGATCGACTCATTACCGCCAAGCCGAAACTACTAAAGCTAGAAACATTAAATTTGAAGCACGTTTTTATTTATGACATAGAGATTCAATATGAAAGGATTTTATTAATTCCGCCCCTAAGGGGTTTAACAAAGCAGTAAAGTGTGTATGGGGAGAAAATTTCCTTATCGATTCTTTTCAAATTACGTACAAATATTCTTCGGTAAAAATAAATAAACACGTGTTTCTCTCCCCTCTCCATTAACCCCGCACCAGTGCCTTTGTGGCGACCAGTGCCGGCGTGAGAGCTCACACGATACACATAGTGGGTGCCAATAGGTTCTTGCCTAATGGTTTAAGATACAGGTTAAGTTTAGCTTCCAAAAATGTTCACTCTATAACTCAAATAATAAATTATATCTAACGAGGTCACAACTTTGCTGGTGAAACAAAACAGTCAAATAAATGGTGGCGATAATTATATTTTTATCTCATGGTCATACCGTAAATAGTATATTAATGGCAATATAATTTGTAGAATGAATAGATTTTTGAACCACCTTTTTCTTTAGTGACCGGCTATGGTATATAGACACACGCGCGCCGTACACGTACATCTACGTTGTGCGGGCGGGCCACCGCAACCGGGTATCATCTCGAGTCGAAGCCTTCATGCAGTGAACCTCAATACAGATACTTACGCTTGCGCCGCCCAAAGCACCGACGATAGAGCGTGTCAACCTAGAGTATTTTCTCTCGAACCCACCCTATTGCCTAATTCCGTTAGACAACTAACTCGCACAAGGCGGCGACCGCATCCCAGTTTCTGACGCTGTTGATTATCGTCCTAGCGACAAACCTTCAACACCTTGCATTGCTTTTTCTATTTAACTCTGTCAGAGATGACTTCTGCGTGGATGAAGTCGCGGGCAAAAGCTAGTAATATATATATATATATATACAGGATGGAAGTGGACCGCTCCCAAAAACAAAGACAGGTGACTCTACTAGTCCTACTTGTAATGATAGGCTAGAAAAAAAACGATTCGGACGAAAAAAAATTTCTTTTTCGCAATGAATCTTTCTTTCTTTACGAACGAGTCTTTTCACATTCTATCTTATTAGGACAGTGCCAACGATAATTCCTTTAAAATACCCAACTTTACTCCGATGAGAAAGGACGCAATTTATTCAAAACTCACTATCATATTCAAGTTCAAGAGTTCAACGACCTCGCGTGGCGAAACAAAAATTTTTCTTTATGCGAATCGATTTTTTTTCTAGCCTATCATTACAAGTAGGACTAGTAGGGTTACCTGTCTTTGTTTTCCGGAGCGGTCCACTTCCACCCTGTATATTAATATTATAAATTCTTCTATGTTAAAAAAAATAAGACCGACAACTTGTATTTTAATATACACCCGACATGCGGCAACTCTTACTTTGCTCGCGGGTGTTGTAAAATACGACTAAGAACTCATACATACATAACACCATTTTTAGGCAGGCTATGATCCATATATTAAAACAGCTATATAAAAACAATACTCTGCATTAAGGAAATAATCTTTGTATTCCGAGGAATTTCACAAACCAGTTAACGGAAACAAAGACTCAGAAAAATCATGTATGGTTCGATAAGGATTTGCATGCATGCAATCTAGAAGTCTCGGTACACGAGGCTGGTACTTACATCACTACAATCTGGGCAGTCATTGGGATAAGAATAGAATGTTGATTATGACTAAGTTGTCTAAGTAAGTAATTTTTAAATTGTCTGTTATGATGAATGAGTTTAAAGTTCACCTACAAGGCAATAAGTCAAAAGCCACATCATTTAACATTGTTTTTATCTTCAAATTACTGAAATTTTTAGCATTTAATATGCTTAATTATTTATAAATACCCGATACGAAACGAAAAATGATGTCACCCCGCTTGTGACTAAAAATTTCAGTAATTTGAATAACAAGGTTGTGTCATCGTTTAATACAATTCTAACTGTAAAGTTTGAAGTATTAAGTCTATACAATGTGTAAACATTGTCCGATAGATGCCATACGTCACCTTGAAGACGTAAGATATAATATGAATTGTTTTTATCTTATTAATATGTAGGTAAACCCTACTCTACCTCTTGTTAACGATGTAAGGCAAATTAAATGTCTAAATAAAAAAATCATCATCATCATTTCCGCCATACATGTCCCACTGTTGGGCTCGAGCCTTCTCCATAATGAGAGACCATTTGACCTACTATACCGCGCTGGTCAGACGTTTTGTTATAGGGTTTTGTTACAAGCTTTCCTTCTCTCGCATAGCTGTTATATGCATTTTATATCCCTTAGTCATCTCGTACGATCACCCACGGGTGAGATAGAGGGTGGTGAATTGTATTCCTACTCCATCATCGCACGGACAAATAAAAAACTAATAAATTGTTATTTATCATATCCAAGTTTTCTCTTTTGTTTGTCTTGTTTTAACGAAAAATATTGTAATTTATTTTTTAATAAATATTTTTAAATTGTAAATGAAATTCTCATTTAGTCCATAAATAGCCGAGAGACATAACAATTTCTCTTCGAGTGCGATATGAGATAGAATATATGTCATAAATATTTTCTTTATACCTATGTTCGCTCTCCTAACCACTGTAACCTACCTGTTATAAAAAATGGTATATCTAGATTTAGCTTTAACCCAACAATTTAATTTTATCACGTTAATAAATCAAACACATATTATCATTATTTACCTAGATATAACGAGTTTTGAAAATATTGCTTTGTTAAACTGTAAAGGTCTCATACGCATTGTTATTTTTTTAAATAAAAGCCTGTATTTTTCTTTAGTGAAATTTCTTTCCACGCAATTTTACCCTCATGTAATTTTTTTTACAGATGAAACCCGATAAAATACGAAAATATGGGACTTTTTGTCCAACAAGAAGAATAAGACCGATTGAGAGGGAGTGGGAAAGGGCGAACGTAGCACATCGACATCCCCGAGCGAAGTAAGAGTTGGTAGTATTCGTACTCGCTACCACACAGCAGTTTTAGAGTTCCGTACCTCGAAAGGAAAAAACGGAACCCTTATAGGATCACTCTGTTGTCAGTCCGTCCGTCTGTCTGTCAAGACCCTTTTTCTCAGACACGCGTGGAGGTATCAAGCTGATTTTTTTTAGTTTTTAACAGAATGTGACAATAAATCATTATAATTTTTTTACAATTGACAATTGATTGAGATTGAATTGACGAAAGTAATTAAATTTTACATTTCTTTCGAGTTACCACCATAACATTGTCAGTGCAATGTTGCTACCTCTATGTTATCTCATCTCCAAAACCTTTCATTTAAACATATTAAGTAGATTATACGGAAAAGTTAAGGAGTGAACAGCTGAAATGGTATGGATATATGATGAGGCGGGTTGAAAGTAATTTTATGAGGAAACTTTTAAGTATGAATGTTGAAGGCTTTAGCGGTAAATGAAGACCAAAGAAAATATGGATGGTCATGTCTCACGCAATCATGGATAGACAGGAACTGACTGCAGATATGACGTCAATATATCCTCTTCTTCCATACAGTCCTATCAGGACTAAGGAAGAAGAGGACATATTGCGTCAATCCCAAGTAATTGGTATAAGAGCAGGACGACGATGATGCTGATGAATTATTTTGAGTGGAAAGAATACCATAATCGCCACGCTTAGCAGATGGATTGGCAATCGCGGTTGGTGTTATTAAAAACAAAAGGCGACAAAAGCGACGGATGAGAGACGACTGCATGTAGCGGAGATGCGAATATTGAGATGGATGTGTGGTGTGACAAGAATGGATAAAATAAGGAATGAACATATAAGAGGAAATTTGAAAGTTGCGCCAGTGACGGAAAAATTAAGGAGTGAAAGATTGACATGGTATGGACATGTGATGAGACGGGATGAAAGTAATGTTGTGAGGAAAGCTTTAAGCATGAATGTTGAAGGCTTAAGGGTAAGGGAAGAAAAGATGGATGAACTATGTGAAACATGACATGGATAGACAAGGAGTGACCACAGAGATGACGTCTAATAGAGTTGTATGGAAGGAGAAGACATATTGCGTCGACCCCAAATAAATTGGGATAAGAGCAGGTTGATGATGACGGTTGGTGTTATTAAGTTCCCCAAGAGATAGCCGCTGCCCATTCTCCCGGTGAGACCTTCAGCCTATTTTTACAACTCCCACGGGCAAGCAAGGGGTGACGTCAATTGTATTCTTTACCCTTCAACACACGGGGAACGAACTATATAAACAACACACAGAGACTAAATAAAACCTTGTAAAAAAAACATTTCATCATCTCAGCTAATATATGTCCTACCGTTGGGCTCGAGCCTCTTTTATAATGGGAGGGTAATTGACCTGCTATACCACGCCGGTCAAACGTGTTCGTATAGGATTCCGTTTCGGGTTTTCCTTCTCTTGCATAGATGTTATATGCGTTTTATAACCCTTAGTCATCTCTTACGATCACGCAAAGGGGATGGTGAATTGTATTCTTACTCCGTCACCACACGGAGAATAAAAACATTTATTACTTGGAAACATATTTCCATTGAAAATATCTTCCAAATTATTAATTTTAAACTTAGATAATATAACAATTTATTAATGCAATCCTCTCGACACTACAAAATATGGAATATTTGGTTCTCTAGCAACCGTCGCAATATGAAATACAACGTCGCCATTATATATGCACATTTCTAACGGGCCAAATTCAAGGTGTTGATTCTGAAGTACGGTTGGCAACCTTTGGCAGGCTTGCGCAAATCAAATCAATATACGAGGCAGCCAAACATTTTCCGATATTTTCTGCGGCAAATATTCCACGAGGTGTACGTCGGGCTCCCAGATTATGGAGCATAGTTTCTGTGGAGTAGTTTTTTTTTAGTTTTTAATTTCATAATTTCATGTGCTAACATCAGCCGGAATAAAATTGATCACGTTTTCCTAGGCAAGAATATTGTAAAAACGACTAAAAATATAAACGTACAAGATCATCACTAAAGAAATGGTCAATGTAAACAAACAAAAAAAGAGAATGAAAGAGATCATACATTGTAAAGGAGACCCATGTTGTTTAGTAGTACGTATACATATACGTTTAATTATTTAATTTTCAGTCCATTCTGAAGATTAAATAATTAACTTTGAATAATAATAATAAAATAAGCAAAAAATTTCAATAATAAAATATTAATTTTACTCGTAATTCGAGTTACCGCGCAGCGTGGACATCCAACTTTTACAAATTATGTCGTGAAAATAAAATTCTCGATACCTGTACGATGTACTCACTTCAAGAATACAGTGCATAACAGTGAAATAATAACAAAATAATTGTAACTAAATTAAATAGTGAGCTAACCAGACATGTAAAGTAAGAAAAGTTCACTAATCCTATAATTTGAAATAAAACTATTTTTACGGATTCTATCGCGTTTGTATTTGATACATACATACATATCATCACGCCATATCCCTTGCAGGGTAGACAGAGAGAACAGAGTGCCAGAGAACACTATCTCTGCATACTTCACTCGCTTCCTCAACATTCATAATTCTCTTTATACACGCTCGCCGGTTTCGGAGACTCTTGACTCCACCTTCCTTCAGTATATGACCGATCTGGTCTAGGTAGGTTAGTCTCGGTCTCCCTCGGTACCTACATCCTTCCACTTTCGCATTGTATATCTTCTTAACCAGACGTTCGTTCAGCATTCTTTCCACATGTCCGAACCATCGGAGCATTCCCTTTCGCATCTTTAGACCAATACTCTCTTTCATACCTACACGCTCTCTTACGTATTTGATAAATAATAATAAATTTCCCGATGTTTCGAATACTTTACAGCGTCCATGGACACGGGAGAACTGTCCTCCCGTGAACCTGATTGATAGAATCCGTAAAAATAGTTTTAATACAAATGTGTAATTCTCGCGTGAACATCAGAAATCATGATGAGAAAGACGTGATTACTCATCACGTCTTTCTTGATTATTAAAAATAAAAACTTTCTACTTCTTTATAAAAACCGATTACGAAATGAAAAATGATGTCACAAGCGGGATTCGAACCCGCGCCTATTGGGATGCCGGCCCAATCGTGCTGCCACTACACTTTTTTTTTCATTTTTTTCATTTCGTAATCGGTTTTTATAAATAATTAAGCATTATTATTAAATAATAATATTAAATGCTAAATTTCAGTAATTTAAATAACACGGTTGTGTCATCGTTTAATACAATTCTGACTGTACAGTTTTAAGTATTAAGCCTATAACAATGGGTAAACATTGTCGGGTAGATAGCATACCGTCACCTTAAGATGTAAACATGATACGAAGTGAAATTTGCATGTCCTACAATTAGTCACGGTGGTGTAGTGGCAGCACGATCGGGCCGGAATCCCAATAGGCGTGGGTTCGAATCCCGCTAGTGACATCATTTTTCATTTCTACTTCTTTCTTTTCTGTAGTAAATCTAACAAATACTAGATTTACCAAGGGTATAGCTAGACCGCTACCTACCATTACAATCCCCAAACCCACCCAGTTGGGCTTCCGGCTCTCACGCTCACCGAACGAAGCACACGTTGCCATTACTCAGACGTCGGTCTTCTGCAAGAATGTGGTACTACCTCGGACGGACCGGCCCGCGGCTGTAAACAGAGAACTGTCAACAGCGTGGTCCTACCACTATTAAATTAACTAACTTGAATACATTTTATTTGTTGAATTTTTATGTACAGTATACGCCTCTATAGGATTTCGTTAAAAAATCTATATATTTTTATTTTTTATCAGTCTCTTTGTCTTTCTCTGTTCTTAGTGGCAATCATGTATGTGTACTAGTGACACTCGAATTATTTTTATTCCGACTTGCCGCAAGTTCTGTTTATTTTTGGCGTGGATTGTTACCACTGATTTCGTCTTGTACATTTAATATTCAAGTATTTTACTTCTATCGGCTTAGTGAGCGTTTTTGTCCTAAATTTATTTTAGAGTTCAGCTTTCATCTATTCTATTCTTCATTTGTTCTATGTTTAAATTCCACTACCAGTCGTGGCTGAGCTTAACACGCTGGGCTGAGATATAATTTTATTTCGACTTTTCTTTCTCTTGCAGTAATATCATATGTTTATAGCTTTGTCATATCCCCCAACAAATTGAAAAGGAGCAGTATACAAAATAGCATAGTAAATACAAACTTCTTATTATTCTTATACAACATTTAGTAGAGCCCTTTCGAATAGGCAACATCTTGCTTGATGCAATTGGAAATTTTATGACAGAAAAAGTCTAATGTTTTTACCTGAGAAAACCATCAATCGAATGGAGGGCAAAAGTCATTAATAAAAAAATACCTATATGTTTTACTGTTATGAATATTTTTCTATTTATTTACAATAGAAAGTATTTTCTATAATATGACAATTGACAGTAAGTATTATTCTCAGCGAGTAATATTATACCATCTAAGAAATTCATTATTTAAACAGAAGAAAAACGTCATTAATAAAAGAATTACATATGTCTCTCATTGTTATGAATATATTTGGATTTATTTAATATATAAATTGCTTTCTTACATATGAAAATAGACGGTATTACGTATTATTCTCAGCAGGTAACATTATAATAACTAAGAAATTCATCATTTAAACAGAAGAAAAACATCATTAATAAAAGAATTACATATATCTTTCATTGTTATGAATATATTTGGATTTATTTACAGTAGGAAGTGCTTTCTAAAATATGACAATTGACAGTATCACAAATTATTCTCAGCAGGTAACATTATACTAATTAAGAAATTTATTATACATACAGAGGAAAAAAGCCATTAATAAATAATTAATAAATAAACCTATATCTTTCATTGTTGTGAATATATTTGAATTTATTTACAATAATAAGTGCTTTTTAAAATATGACAATTGACAGTATTATTTATTATTCTTAGCAGATAAAGGGGCATCCATTAATTACGTTAGGCATTTTTAGGATTTTTTTTTACCCCCTCCTCCGTTTTTGAGATGGTGTAAGATTTTTCTCGATAAAATTTCACGTGAGATTTTTCAAAACTTGTACTTAGTTACAAAGGTTTTTTTACTTTCATTTAACTTTAATTTAACATAATTTTCACGCAGTTTTACACCATTTTCTGCTAATAAATTAAGGGATATTTGCAAAAACCCCCTCTCCCAAAGTTATATTAGTAAGATTCGGCTCGACCAAAATAACTAATGGACGCTCCCTAAAATGCCACTTACGAAGTGATAACTTGGGGGAGAAGTACCACTCTCGATAATACACCACCAGATCATTGAAGTTAAGGAATCAGTTTCAGTAAACCATTCAATTAATAAAGAAGAAAAGTATGACCTAGGGCCTACCTATAAGGCCACGGAAAACAAAGATCGGGTACCGGTGGACCGCTCGCACGGCGAAAAGAGGAGTTCTTGCAGGGTGAGTCTATGGACACCGAGGACAAAGAGCGGGTTCCGGTGGCCCGCTCGCACGGCGTGGAGAAGTACTTGTAGGGCGGGTCTATGGAGTCATGCGCCGGTTCTTCCGTCGCCCCGAACGGATTTAGTGGGGCGTGATCACACCATAGCCCGCCACCAAAAAAAAAATAAAAAAGGGTGAGTCTACGGTAGCCACCGTAGACAAAGATCGGGTACTGGTGGCCCGCTCGCACGGCGAAGAGAGGAGTCCTTGCACGGTGGGTCTGTGGGGTTGAATGCCGTTTCTTCCGTCGCCCCGGACTGATTTGGCGGAGCACGACCACATCCATAGCCCACCGCAAGGAAAAGAAAAGGCCTACCTATAAAGTACCATAAAATAAATCTGTATACAATAATTACTTGTTTCAATAAAAAAACTTATTTTTAAGTTTTGTCTTTAAAAAAATAAGGGACAGGTGTATGACCGAACAAAATAATATTCTTGACAAATGTTGTGAAAGTGATTGATGGCAGAGAAAAAAAAACTTCGGAGGTCGCATAATACCACTCCTAGATCTTTTCTAGAGGGCTTAACGTCACTTTGAGATAAGCTTATAATTCTGTAAGCTCCATCTACTTTGCGTTTGCCTACAATAGTTTGCGTTAGCTAGAAATTTATTTTTTTCTATATATCTTATTTTATTTATCATAATAACTTCTTTATTGATGTAGCGATATTAGCATACATCTGACTTAAGTTAGCATTCTGTATTTTTTTTATAAAAGACAACACCCGGCAAAAAAATAATTCTTATATTGCGAGAGGTTTTACAAATATTCGTTTTGCATACAAAGGCGTGATGATATGTATATATCATCACGCCATATCCCTTGCAGGGTAGGCAGAGAGAACAGAGTGTCAGAAAACTATCCTTGCATACTTCAAATATTCGTTTTAACGGCACAAATTATACCCATATTATTAGTGATAGGACCACGCTGTTGACAGTTCTCTGTCAGTCGCAGGCCGGTCCGTCCGGGGTAATATCACTCTCGCAGAAGATCGACGTCTGAGCAATGACAATTTGCTATTATGTTTCGTTTGATAAGCGAGGGAGCTGGAAGCCTAGGTGGGTGGGTTTGGAGTTTGTGCTAGTTAGCAGCGGCCTAGCTTATACCCTTGGTATTGCAAAGTTCCATGGCCGGCGGTGATACTTACCATCAGGTGTACTTCTTGCTCGTTTGCCACCATAATCTATAAAAAAACCAGTCTTAGAACAACAATTTGTGGGTCGCCCAAAATGTAGTCCTGCGTAAGAATCAAACTAACGATATTAGGTCTGTATCTTAACCACTACATCATCCGTATAGGATTAAACTTAATATTATAATCTTCACTTCATGGAAATAGCAGTAGAATTTAGAACTGTCTTATGTACTATATATAATCTCGTTTCTTGTGATCATCATCATCATCATCATATCCCAATTACAAGGTCTCGACGCAATATGTACTCCAATTTTATCATACATATTGTAAAAATTATTAGCAATAGTTTTATGACCGGCCGCCTGACTGACGTCATCTCTCCTTGAGAATATAATTTTTGATCAGATAGGGTCCAGATCGATACACCTACAAGCAATATAAGAATTGATAATATTCGCAGTCGATACTACACATCGCCAACGCCCATTATGATGTCAAGCTCAAAATTATTATAATCTTAATATATAAATTACACTTCACGTTGTTGTCCGCGATGGACTCCTAAAATACTTAACCGATTTTAATCAAATTTGCATAGCAATATATAGTCGCATTATTATTTTATTGCAAATTATTTGTCTATTATTTGACAGTCACAATTATCTGTTCTCTCCAAACGATTCTAACAGATAGCGGTATCTCTTGACTGGATTGAGTAAGTATTTAATAGAGAGTGCTATGTTAAGCGTATAAACGTTTCATATAAGCTACAATTTATTAGCATAACCACTACGTGTTACTAAGGCTACCTTAGCCACTGCAACGCCTGGCCGGGTCTGTTAGTATTTATATAGTATCTTAACTGAGTGCAAATACGTATACCATAACACATATGTAAGTATGGGTATATTTCATTGTATAATTACTACATAATGAGTGTGCATTACCCTAATAGGAGTTTTTTTTTATAAAACTTAGGAATTCGACTTTAATCAAATTTACCTTATCCGTTAAATAGTGTTGCCCAAATGCAAGACCAAGACTTGCAGCAAGAGTCTAGCAGTGTTCTCTTAGACAGAATTTTGCGACTCCTTTTTCAAAAGTGATTGTCAATACTTTGTATTCTTAATACCAGTACGAACCATTAAGAAAAGGGGTGGTGAATTGTATTCTTACTCTGTCATCACACGGATAAATGACGGATTACGTGGCAAAAATTCCACATATAAAGTTTTTTAAAAGACTTTTAAAAGTTATATACTTCATAAATTATATCCAAAAATTCTTTTATATTAGTTCTTGTCCATCTACAGTTTTATGGAAGCTAGGTCGTAAAAACCCGAGTTCTAAATTTCACAAAAGCCGGCCAGTATTTTTTTTAACTGTGAACGACGTAGCTAGGTTTCCACGCACGTCTGAATACATTACTCATTCTGTTTGACTAACAAGATTCGACAAGTCAACTAAAATTTCGAGAGCGAACGTATAAGTTTATTGCACGTACAGTGGATTTTTTTAGTAATAGGTAATATTGGATAACGTGTATTTAGAATAGTGAGATTCTTATTACTAAAATAAAATCTTAATGAATTGAAATTCATTTTCATTTATTATAATTATATAAATCCCACGAAAGCACTTATATATTGACAGTTTTCACATTTTAAAATAATTGAATGAACTTTTTTTTTGGGTGTTACGGTCTGCGCACTCCTCGCACCACTCCGTCCGAGGCGACAGAGGGGCGTAAACACGCATACCCGTAACCCACCCGCGAACTTCGCCTTCGTCGTTGGACCGGCCACCGGAGCAGCGTGAACTTGTCGTCAGTGGCCGGCCCGACGGAATACAGGGGGTATTCCCTGGATGGGTACCCTCTCCTGGAAAAATAATTGAATAAACTACCAACGGATCGGAACGTAACCGCTACTGAGAAGATACGGCAAGAAATTAAGCGGGTTTGTCTATTATTATTATTTCTTTACATGCTTTTTTAATAATAGTACAATATACATACATACATATCATCACGCCATATCCCTTGCAGGGTAGGCAGAGAGAACAGAGTGCCAGAGAACTCTATCTTTGCATACTTCACTCGCTTCCTCAACATTCATAATTCTCTTCATACACGCTCGCCGGTTTCGGAGACTCTTGACTCCACCTTCCTTCAGTACCTGACCGATCTGGTCTAGGTAGCTTAGTCTCGGTCTCCCTCGGTACCTACATCCTTCCACTTTCGCATATGATCAGTAATAATTAGCTCCAGTGTGATGCCCTTCAAACCTCGATATAATATAAAATTTAACTATAATCTAAAAAAATAAATTAATTAAAAAAATAAAATATGCTTAAGTTTATTTGAATTAAATCCATAAATTTAGACATCAAATGTCTTGAAAACAAAATATGAACATCAGTAAAACTTATAAATATAGGTAAGTATATAATAAAATTCATGTGGTGCCGAAGTAAAAATACAATTCACCACCTCCTATCTTACTCGTGGGTGATCGTAAGAGACGACTAAGAGATATAAAACGCATATAACATATATGCCAGAGAAGGAAAACTCGAAACAAAACCCTATACCAACACGCCTGACCAGCGTGGTTAGTAGGTTAATTTCCCTCCCATTGCGGAGGAGGTCCGAGCCCAACAGTGGGACATATATGGGCTATGATGATGATGATGATGATATAAAAAAAACTTCTTTTTGTCATAGCGGCTGCTAATTCTACCAACCCTTACTTAGCTCGTGGATGTCGTAAAAGACGACTAAGGACTTTAAATAACTCCCTTTTTGGGCAAGCTAATACAGCTATATAATAACAATGGCTGCACTAAAGAAATAATCCTTGTATTGCGGGGGACTTTACAAATATATAATTAACAGACACAAATTACAAGCAGACTTAGGACAATAATTTTTGAATCGCACAAAGTATTGTCCTGCATAGGCATATTTTTTTCCCCTCAAGGTGGACGATGGACGTGGTCGCGACAAATCGTCCGGGGCGGCAGAAGAGGCGACACGCAACCCCATGGACCCACCCTGCAAACACCTCTCTTCGCCGTGCGAGCGGGCCACCGGTACCCGATCTTTGTCTTCGGTGGCAGCCTTTTTTTTTTTTTGTTTTTTTTTTTGTTTTTTTTTGCCGTGGGCCATGGACGTCGCACCCCGCCAAGTCGGTCCGGGGTGACGGAAGAGGCGGCGCGCAACCCCATTGACCCACCCTGCAAGCACCTCTTCTTCGCCGTGCGAGCGGGCCACCGGTACCCGATTTTTGTCTTCGGTGGCCCGCTCGGCGGTATGCCCTCTCGGGCTCCTCTCCTGTCGACGCCCCGACAGCTTTCGCCGTCGAGGCGTCGTCCTCACGCGGTGGCCTCACGTCGGGTGACCGGACAATTCCCCGGTCCGATCACCCGAAGCCTCGGTTAGGGCGGCATCAGGCGCAGGTATTCGCGCCTGCGCCGCCCCGGCCGCTGACGGCGGCCCGGGTCACGGGAATCCTCCCGGACTCGTTCCGCCGTCTCCTTCTGCGAGATAACAGCCTCGCAGAAGGCGGCGACCGCGTCCCAGTTCCTGACGCTGTCGACCATCGCCCTCGCGACAGCCGGCAGCGTCAGGTCGGCACCGATTACAGCGACGAGGTCACGGCGCTGCCCGTCCCAACTCGGACACACCTCCAGTGTGTGTCTCGCCGTGTCCTCGTCACTGCTGCAATGGTGGCAGGCCGGAGTCCACTCCCTATACGCGACCGTGTGCAGGTACAGACCGAAACACCCGTGCCCTGACAATACCTGCACCAGCCGAAAGGAGAGGACTCCGTGCCGCCGCTCCATCCATTCCATCAGTACGGGCCGGAGGGCCTCGACGGTAACGACACCGTGTCTTGGCCTCTCCAGCCGCGTAACCCAACGGGCGATGACGTCTCGGCGGGCGTCCTCGCGCCAGGTGGCTATCTCGCTCAACGATGGGGAGCCACCTTCGTCGCGCACTGAGGTAACCCGCCGGTAGAGGTCGGAGAGCATCTCCGCCTCTAGGTCCCACGGGGGTGTCCCGGCCAATAGGCACGCCGCCTCTGTCGACACCGTGCGGTACCCGCGAATGGCTCTGACCGCCATGGCTCGCTGTGGCCTCCACAGCACCGCCCTGAGCTGGGCGTTCAGAGCCCTCGCCCACACGGGTGCGCCGTACATGGCCATTGAGCGGATCACCCCCGCATACAGCCGTCGGCCCTCGAAACTGGGTCCGCCCACATTCGGCATGAGTCGAGAAAGGGCGGACGCCGCGCCGACCAGCCGGGGAGCAATTTGGCGAAAATGCTCCCGGAACCACCATCGCCCGTCGAGCACCAGACCCAAGTACCTCATATGGGCCTGGATACTGATGTGGATGGAGTTGACGACTAACGAGGCGCCGATGGGCAGCCTCACACGGGGCCCATGGAATAGTAGGGCCTCCGTCTTATTTAGGGCCACCCTGAGCCCCAGCGCCTCGATTCGCCTGACCATCTCCTCGGTGCCGAGAGTGGCCAGGCTCGCCGCCTCTTCGAATGTCCTGCCCCGGGCTGTGACGAGCGTGTCGTCAGCATAGCAAATAACGCTCAGCCCGGGGGGGAGACTCCCTCTCAACGCCCAGTCGTACCCGATGTCCCACAGAGTCGGCCCCAGAACCGACCCCTGCGGAACACCGCACGACATGGGCGTCCGCACAATGTCCCCTGCGGGGCTCGCGTAGAGAACACTGCGCCCCTCCAAATAGTCTGCCACCAGCCGCCTGAGGTACAGGGGCACTCCATGGAACCGGAGCGCCTCCCTGATGCAGCTGAATGGCAGACTATTGAAGGCGTTGGCGATGTCCAACGACACCGCCAACAACACTCCTTTGCCGGCGACAGCCTCCGCGGCCGTCTGCCTCAGGCGTAGCAGGGCCCCGATGGTCGAACGCCCCCTCCGAAACCCAAATTGAGCGTCCGACAGATCGGGCCCCATCTCCTCCAGGTGCTGGACGATGCGGGCAGCGAGGACACGCTCCAGCAGCTTACCCACATCGTCCAGAAGCACAATGGGCCTGTAGGCCGACGGCGAATCCGGGGGCCGTCCCGGCTTTGGCAGGAGAACCAACCTCCCTTCCTTCCAGCACTCAGGAAACTGTCCAGACGTCAGACAGGCGTTGAACAGTCGCCTGAGGCGAGGTTCGAGATGCTCGAGGAGCAACGTCAACACCCGGACTGGGATTCCGTCCGGGCCGGGGGCCGTGGTGGCGGAACGAATCTTCGCCACGGCTGCCCCCACTTCCGACTCCGTCACGGGCGGAACACTCTCGACGGCCTCCCGGTCGTGATCTGGCGAAGCCATGACCGGGGGCGTGTGCTCCGGCTGCCGCGGGAACAACTCCTCGACCACTCTACGAAGGAGGTCGGGCTGGAGGGTCTCGGTGAGGGGGGGGCCCTGCGCGCGAAGCTTATTCAGCGACGCGCGATACGGGCGACCCCAGGGGTCACGGTCGAGACCGTCCAGCATCTCCTGCCAACTTGCGTCCTTGGCGGACCGGATGGCCAGCCGAAAGGCAGTACGCGCACTGCGGTACGCCTCGTACAGCTGGCCCTCCCGCTCAACATCGCGGCGACGCCGCCGACTGCGGGTGTAGGACCTTCGGGCACTAATGCACGCCGCACGAAGGTCCGCCAGTCTTGGGGACCACCAGTAGACCCCCTGCCTCGGAGGTAGACGCCGCACCCTGGGCATGGCCGCATCGCAGACCTGCGTTAACGCACTGCGGATGCGGACAGCCTCAGCGTCCACTCCGACCGCTGGGGGTGGTGAGGACAGCCACGTGTTCACGATGGCCGCCTCCGCCAGTAGGTCCCTATCTAGACGCCCCACAGCCCACCGCGGAAATGCGGGAGCCCGGTCCGCCCTGTGACCCCTGCTGAGGTCCCGGAGAGGGGAGACCTCCATTCGGATGTATCGGTGATCCGACAGGGTCTCCGCCTCCTCCAGGACACGCCAGTTCCTCACTCGTGGTGCGACAGCGGGGCTAGCGAACGACAAGTCCACTATCGACCCACCCTGCTGTCGCACACACGTGTTCACTGAGCCTCTGTTTAGGACACAGAGGCCCAGTGACGCCGCCCACTCCACGATCGCCCGCCCGCGATCGTCCGTCATCGGGGACCCCCACGCCGTGGATTTGGCGTTGAAGTCCCCCAGGACCAGGACGAGGCCCGGTGCCAGTCGCCGTATCGAAGCCTCCAAGGTGGTGAGGGAGGCCCCGAAATCGTCCATCCTCCTATTAGGGGAGAGGTATACACTGTAAAGCGTGACCCCTCCCCAATCCGCCGCGACAAATTCCTCGCCCCTATCCAAGAGGGATAAGGACGGGAAGTGCCGCTGCGTGGAGGTGACGATTGCCGCGGTTCCGTTCCGGCTGACCACCCAATTGGGGCGATCAGGCACGACGTACGGTTCCGCGACTACGGCTGCACCGATCGACCACTCCGCCATGGATTGCAGGAGGAGATCCTGCGCACCGGCGGAGTGGTTGGTGTTGGCCTGCAGGAGGTGAGTGGACTGGGCAGCCATTAATGGGCCGTGTCCATCATCACCTCCTGGCTTGCGGCGGGCGATCGGGCCGCGCTAGGAGCGGGAGCAGCCGGAGTCGAAGGGCCGCTCCGCCCCTTTGGAGCCGAAGCCGGAGGTCTGCACGCCCCAGAGCCCATGCGGTGCTTGGCGGGCTTATTGCCCGCCGCACACGCGGGGCAGTGGGGCGGGGCGGCGCAAGATGCCGCCATATGCCCAGTCTGACCGCAGCGGAAACAGAGTCCGCCGCAGTCAAAGCAATTAGTGCATGTTGGCCGGGTGTGCCCGACCGCCATGCACTTGAAACACCTCGCAGGCCGGTGCTCCAGCACGGTGACTCGCGCTGAGCTCCAGCCCACGAGGAGCCTGCCTGAGTCAGCCAGTTGCCTGACCGACTCCACTGGGCACTGCACCCAGGCAGCACCTACGCCGCCCGGACCGGGCCGGATGGCGCCAACCCGGACGGTGTCCATGGGACACCCGGTTTTCGAGGCAATGGCCTCCCGGATGTCTTCCACCGTCACGGAGTCGTCCAAACCCGCGATGCGCATTTCGGCGCACTTTACGGGTCTGGCGATTTTGACGCTACCCTCCTCGGCGAACAGACCTCGCAGCTTCGACGCCACGCTATCGGCCGTCCTGGTGCCCTCGGCCCCAGGGAACTCTAAGATCCGAGCCCCTGTCCGGGCCTTGCGGGTCCTGGCTTCGACGCCTCCTATGTCGGAGACGTCGAGCTCCCGCCGGGCTTTCCTCAGAACGGCCTCATAGCTGAGGCCCCTTTCTGCCGCCTCAGGCAGCACAGTGATCACCACTGCGGCTGTCTTCGGCGGCCGGAGCCTCTTGCGCGGCCTCTTCTTCTTCGTGCCACCTCCTCCGGCTCCTGCCTGGGGGGCGACGACCTCAGCGGCGCGCTTGGCCGCCGCTCTCCTCCTCTGGCCGCGACTCTTTCTGCCGCGCTCGGCCACCTGCCAACCCTGTTCGGGCGTAGCGGGCGTGCCGGGCGCTGAGGGCGTAGTCGCGGCCGCTCTAGTCGTCGCCGGCGGTGTTGGTGCGGGCGACGACTGCGTTCCGGCAGGAGTCGGTGCCGTCTTCCTTTTTGGAGCGGGCCTCTTCGGCTTGGGTCCAGCCGCGGCTGCGGCGTAACTCCCCCCCACGCGGCCACTCTGACAGGGTAGCGGGGCGGGAGTTGGTGCCACATACGGCCGCTTGTCCGCGGCGAGAGGCGGCCGAACTCGTGGTTCCGGAGGCAGCCTTGCCTCCAGAACGGCCAAGCGCGCATTGACCATATTCCCTATGGCGTCTATAATGGCGCGCAAGGCCTCGTCCGACACGCCCCCCACCGCAGGCAGTGGGATCGGTGTTACCGGCTGGACCTCTGCCGGGGCCTGCTCCACGACGGCGACATTTGGCGTGCTGGCGTTGGTCGGCGGCGCACGCTTCGCGGTCAGAGGCGTCTTCGGCGCGGCGGCAACCGCTGGACGGCCGTCGCCTCGGGGCGGCTTCGGAGCGGTGACGACGGCGACAGCTCCTCGGCGGCTAGCACTAGCCGGCGGCGCAGTTGGCGCAGGCGGTACGAGCCGCGCCATTTGGGCCCTCAGCTCAGTCACGTCCTTGGCGAGGACGCGGTTGGCCCTCCGCACCGCGGCCAGCTCCGACTCCAGCCGGCGGTTCTGGGCCCGCAGGCCTGACACCTCGCCACCAAGGCGGGCGTTTTCGGCCTGCAGGGCCTCCATATTTGCGGCTGGGGCGCTCGCGCGGGCACCAACGGCCGCCACTTCGGTGGGAGGGATGCTGGACAACACCCCCAGCACCCTCGCGGCGGCCGCCTCGTTGTCGGCCTGCCTGCCAGTTTCCGCGCCTCCGCGCACTCCGCCGGCCGGGGAGTGGGTCGCCCTTCCCGACGCCGTGGCCCCTCGCCCTCTGCGAGAGGCCGGCACTTTAGGAGGAGGCATGATGACCACACTCCCCTCGGAATCGGCGCCTGAGCTGCCCTCCCTATTTAGGGGGCGCTTCCGCACCTTCGAGGGGAGGGCCTCCTCCCTTACCGTCAGGGCCGCGGTCAGGGCCGCCACCGCAGGGCGCGGCGACGACCTGGCGGCGGCGTCTTCCTCAGCCGACCCGCTTACCTCCTTGGACGGCTCTGCGGAACTACCGCCCTCGTCCATCACATCGGCAGATCCACTGCCCTCGTCTTTGGACGGCTCTGCGACAGAATTGTCGCCCTCGTCCGTTGACGGCTCTGCAGTGGATCTGCCGCCGTCCTTGTCAAGCTCACGCGCGTAACGCTCGCGGATTTCGGCATTCCGCTTCTTCTCGCGAGCGTTCGCTTTCGCAGCTTTCCCCCATGTGAAGCGTGCCTGTCGACGCTGCATAGGCATCTAACCCGTGACATCTGGCACGGTAGATCAATATCTTATCCGCTACGTCATCGTTGTAGTAATTGATGCCACACGTAATCAGAAGAAGGGACTATATTTTTTATTAGTAATGCTGCCTTCCTTCTGGGCACATTCCCAGTAGACATACAGCAGAATTTTTCGATGCCTTATATCCCACGTATTTATTTCCTGTTTTACTAACATTTTTTAATTTATTATTCTACTATTACTTGTTTTTATAGCTAATGATGACAAACTAGTAAACAGCACACCCAATAGTTAGTGCTACTACCGCCCATGAAGCTTTGCAATACCATGGGTATAGCTAAACCACCGTCTACCCACTCAAGTAGGACTTCTGACTCTCTCGTTCACCGAACAAAGCGCAACAGCACATGCCACTGCTGAGACTTTAGTTAAAAAAAAGTCTAAAATCATTTACAAAATTCCTCTCGGACAGACATACAAGAAAGAGAGTTAATAACCCTCTTTCTTGTATGTCAAAAAAAAACATGGTAATAATATCATAAAATATGGACTGTAGCGAATTTATTTACAACTTCAACCTTTACTAAAGTCGGTATTCATCATCATTACTGAAATCAATCATTTTACGATATCATTCAATTCGTTCGGATGGTCGCCCGTTATTATTCAAAACTTTAAGTAGGCCGGGCGTGTTTCAAATTTAAGAGTTTCCAATAAACCCAAGCATATCTAGGATTAAGGTTAATACAGAGTAGAGGATAAAACAGAGATTGGCTGTTATCGTCCTTGAAAGTATAACGGTAAACGTATTATTACAAAACTTTTATTTTAATGTTTTGATTTTGTTATATTTAATATCAGCTATGATTTATCTGTATGAACTAAAATTACAATTTGTTTTTCGAAATTCATCGGACAGGGTGTTTTCTGACGGATGGTAGTTTTGAATACATACTCTTAGAGCAACGCCCCATGCACTCTGCAATATTTCACCTGTAATGACCGGCGGCGGCGAGCAAATCTCATTCATTCAGTTAGAGTGATATCAGGCGCAGGTATTCATATTTGTGCCACCGCAGACAAAGATCGGGTACCGGTGGCCCGCTTGCACGGCGAAGAGAGGAGTTCTTGCAAGGTGGGTCTATGGGGTTGCGTGCCGCCTCTTCCGTCGCCCTGGACCGATTTGACGGGGCGCGACCACGTCCATAGTCCAATGCAAGAAAGAAAATAGATATTCATGTTTGTACCGTTTCATGCAACAGCTACGATCTAGTTTAGGAGATACAACAGCTATATATATTTAAAAGTTTAACTTTAAATTTATTTATTTTTTAATTTTAACGTTATTTGTACGTTTTATTCTAATATATCTACTAAAGAAAACGAATTTTATAAAAACTTTAAAAGAAGTTTATTAGTAGGTATTATTAGTGGTAGAACCATGCTGTTGACAGTTTTCTTTTTACAGCCGTGGGCCGGTCCGTCCGGGGTTGTACCATACTCTCGCAGAAGATCAACGTCTGAGCAATGGCAATGTGCTGTTGTACTTCATTTAGTGAGCGAATGAGCCGGGAGCCCAACTGGGTGAGTTTGGGTTTTGTTAGTAGACAGCGGTCTAGCTAATACCCCTGGTATTTCAAATGTCCATGGGCGGCAATAACACTTACCATCAGGTGTGCTGCTTGCTCACTTGCCACCAAAAACTATAAAAAAAAAACAAATTTATTACACAGTTTCATAGTATGACTATGTTAGCAATGTGTCGGTTATTGAAAGAAATACTACACTTACTATATCTACCAGAACGAATCAACAACAAATCATAAAAGTTTTTGCCGTCCATTGCTGATCAAACAAACTCATCATGAATAGAATGACTGTGTTATATAGTTTTGATTGATGACTGAACAATCCAAGTGGGCTTAATATTAATTTTCCTAATACACTTATATTTTTCCATGTATTGATGGAGTAAGAATACAATTTAGCACCCCATTTCTTACCTGTGGGTGATTGAAAAAACTGACTAAGGGAGATATGCATTTAACAACAGCGCAAGAGAAGGACAACTCAAAATAAATTCCTATATCAACACGTCTTATCAGCGTGGTATATTAGACCAATTCCCGCCTGATTTTGTATTAATGGAATAGCATTTTTAAGGTAAGAAGATTTAATCTCAGCCTAAAAGGAATGATAAGTAGACTGTTTGTATAAATTGTGACTAATATAAATAATAAGCACGACTAACTTTCCACAATCAGAAACATGATCCCTTTTTTCGAAAATTCCCAATATATTCTAAGCCCATTTAATGTACCTTCTCAATTGTATTGTAAACCAATAAATTATTTATATTGCACTTAACAAATAAAACGAACGTGTCCATTCACGTTTGTTCCGCAATTGCTTAAAGGTCCGGAGGGTCGGACTTGTTCCTGAATAGCTACCGTATAATGAGACTTGCCGAAATGCGACAACAAAATTGTCTCCATTCGAGACTTTCTATTAAACCGAAAGAGATATGCCATAGCTTAAGAAACGTTACTTACGGATCAAGGAAATTACGTTTAGTTCACTGATGCTTGTGGCAGAATATATATTTTATTAATAGTTTAGAAAATACAACTCTATATATATAAAAGAAAGTTGTGTTAGTTACAACACTTATAACTCGAGAACGGCTGGATCAATTGTTTATGATTTTTGTGTTTTTGAGTTTGTTGTTGTCGGGAATAGGATATATATATATATATATATATATTAAAATATGATATTAATAAGCAAAAAAAAATATTAAAAAAAAACGGTTCTAAACGTTTATTTGTTAATGATATAACAAAACGCAACTGACAGCTCACGTCATTACGTGGTCTAATGGTTTGTTTGCAAAATACCGTAAAAAGTTGAAATTAAATTTGACTGGCCAGTGTTGGTTTTGTGCGAGTGTTACGAATTTTTACGAATATTGTTATAATAAATCATATTGTGTCTATATTATTATCAACAATGCCGCGACCAATAAGATGAAATCTTTCACGACAAAGCCGTAACGCTTATACGCGCATAATTAGAATTCGAAACATCACGAATGTAACCACGGCAGAAGAACAAGATATTGCACGGGAAGACCGCCGCGTTAATATGACCCAATTTCGTGCTACTTAATTACAAAAAAAAGTGAGGCAGCCCATGAAACGGCTCGGTTGACAATGCGAAATCGTCGAGCAAATCTCAGAAATCAGCAATTAGATAATTTTCAATGCGCATGAAGAAAATTATCGTATAACACAAGGTACTTCTTCGCCTTGCTAGCACGTTATTACAATACCTCTTTTTTTTAATTTATAAATATTCATATTTATTATCATAATAAAAAAAAATAACATAATAATTTTGAATTAATCGAAATCTGCTCTCTCATTAACTGTTTAGCGGCACGAAGTGTGCCGGCTCGGCTAGTTAAAAAATAAAAGAAATGAAAAATGAAAAATAATAGTGGTAGGACTACACTGTTGACAGTTTTCTGTCTACAGCCGCAGACCGGTCCGTTCGGAGTAGTCCACACTCTCGCAGAAAATCGACGCCTGAACAGTAGCAGTGTGCTATTGTGGTTCATTCAGTGAGCGAGAGAGCCGGAAGCCCAACATTCTGGGTGGGTTTGGGATTTTTATTGGTAGATAGCGGCCGAACTGTACCTCTAGTATTGCAAAGGTCCATGGGCGTCAGTAACATTTACCATCGGGTGTGCAGCTTGCTCGTTTGCCACCAAGAGCAATGAAAAAAAATACAAATGGTTTAGAAATTACAAAGGAGGGATCCAAAAATGGATATTTTATATGCCAAGATAGCGCCCGCAAGTCATGCACACTTGGCGTAACGCGTTATGAATTCGTCTTACCCAGTCAGTTCAACTACTTTTTAAAACCTTTTCTCATTAACGAAACAATTTTTTGTTGTTGTTATATGGTTTATAGGGCCTTTGCTAAAGTTTCCAATAAGACCTCTTGTGATAACTCGAAAGTTTATATCTCTCTAAACATTCTATATTGCGTAAACATGTAATTATGCCCTGAAACGATTAACTGCTAACAGGCAGTCTACTCTAAACACAAATAATATGAAATTTGTTAAAAAATAAAATGCTTACAAACGTCACGCGTGGTAGAATTATAACTTCTCCGAAATGTGACAAATTGACGACTCCGTTAAAATAAATGTTAGAATTTTAAAAAGTATATCCCTATCCCTACTAATATATAAATATGAATGTAAGTTTGTTTGTTACGCTTTCACGCTAAAACTACTCAACCGATCATCATGAAACATTGTACACATATTCTTGGAGGTATTAAAAGTAACATAGAATACTTTTTATTAAAAAAAAATCAAAATTTTTATATGAAAAATAAAAAAATTGTTTGTCAAAAAATCTCAAAATCTAGCTTCTTCAACGCCATCTAGCAGTCCAGTAATGAAGTTCCAACCCTGAGTATTGTAATACCGTTGCACTGTATTACTGACGGTCAAAAATAAAAATAGGGGATCAAAAACTTTAGGCAAGTAACCTTTTACGCGGGCGAAGCCGCGGGCAGAAGCTAGTAATGTATATATTCTACTTCCTACTAATCCTACTTACCTACTTATGTAATATTAATTATAAACGTGAATGTTTGTAAAGATGTTTGGATGTGTGTTGCTCAAGCACGCGTAAACGAATGCACAGATCTAGAGGGAAATTGACATATAGATAAACCATTTCTTATATTAACACATATGATACTTTTATCCCGGTAATATGTTCCCTTGCGAAGCCGTTGGCGGAATCTAGTATTACAAATGAGAAATTTTGTTAAGATGTTTGAATATTTGTTACTAGATTACACGTAAACCGTAGAACAGATTTGGGTAAAAATTGGCCCATAGATAGATCATTTCCTAGATTAAGACACTTTCTATTATGATAGTGTTGCCTTGGGATAAGCGTTCAACCTTGTGAGTGTTACTTTAGCTAGTTGATAGTATAACAACAGTAATATATAAACTTTTTCACAAGGTATGATTGTATGTGTCATGCCCGGCTTATCGAAAGTACGTAATATCGCGAGTTTTTCTTGTCGTTTTACTATCCTTTCGTTCAACTATCCATCCATTTATCCATGACTTTACATAATTCATTTAACGAAAGTGATATTCTTTTCCAATACAGAGATTTTTTAAAAAACTTCTTAAATATATAAGTTTTCTCATAAGACTTTACGTAATAGTGGTAGGACCACGCTGTAGACAGTTTTCTGTATAAAGCCGCGGGCCGGTCCGTCCGGGGTAGTACCACATTCTCGCAGAAGATCGACGTCTGAATAATGGTAATGTGCTATTGCGCTTCGTTCGGTGAGCGAGAGATCCGGATGCCCAACTGGGGTGGGTTTGTATTGGTAGGAAGCGGCCTACCTACCTTTGGTACTGCAAAAGGCCATGGGCGGCAGTGACACCTACCATCAGGTGTGCTGTCTGCTCGTTTGCAACCATAAGAAATAAAAAAAATAATAATGATCAAGCCATCTATAATTAATTTTAGGTACTGTTGATTATGTAAATAATTTTAAAACATTAGAGACTTGCGCCGTTGAGTCAAACCCTTTGTTTAATACGCTATTGTCTCCTTTTTGTCACTCCAAAAGGTTTAGATGCTGTGTGGCGGAATAACATGTTTTTCTTTCCTTCGCCTCTTGAGTGATTCTTCAGTGATGATTCGAACCCTATAGATCTATATGACAATTTATTAATATCCATTCTAAGCTATCACTGCTTCCATCTCCGGTCGTAACATTGTGAAAAAACTACGTATCATATAATTACAAAACTTGTCATACCAAAGTGAGATCGTGTCCGAAAAATTCATTTCGGGCGATGACATTGCACTTTCCTTTCACAGACACTCTGTTATTCTGCCATTAAAACTGATATGTAGCTAAGGATATATATGTATTTATAAGCACGCTTTTATATTCTTAAACGTCATCATATAATAATTATAGCCTTGATCAATTTCCGTATAGTGATGGAGTAAAAATACAATTCATAACTCATTATTTTGCTGGTTGTCGTAAACGGTGACTAATGGTTATCATCATTTTAAATCCAATTTTGGTTCCAAAATACTAATCTGAATAAGAATTTTACTGTTACGGCGCTTCGACTCAGAGCTGGACACATTCCTTTGAATAAATTTAAACATCTTATGAAGCTAACCCATTCACTAAACTGTGAGACATGTGGCAAGGTCGAAGAACTTTATCATGTGCTGGTGGAGTGTGTTCAGTATGAGTCGGATAGACAAAGGATTATTACATTATTGAGTTTAAATAGATACGATATTGGCATGTACCATGAAATCCTAACATCACCTTTGTCAAAAAAAGCGGAAATGTTGTATAAATATGTATATAAATGTATACTTCTAAGTACTAATTAGCTATATAGTAATTATTGTTAGAGATACGATGGGACTGATATGTATATGTGTACAAATTACCCTAAATAAAAATTATATAAAAAAAAAACATTTTTTTTTATTTACGATGTGGAAATGTATTTACGCACTATACCTCGCCGGTGACAGACGAGGGGGTATGTATGATTCGCTGGCCGACTACTCGGCCACCACCCGTTAAAACCACAGCGGCTCCTTCCACGCTTTTTCAGGATACCGGTGAGATCAAATGGTGATATTCCTAGACACTCCAAATCTTAACTTATATAAGTTAAGATGATGACATGAAATGAAACCGTTTGACCAATGTGGATGTTATATATATATCTTAATATAACTATATAAATTACGCGTCACGTTGTTTGTCCGTGATGGACTCCTAAAGTACTTAACCGATTTTAATCAAATTTGCACAGTATGTGTAGTTTGATCCAACTTAAAAGATAGGATAGCTTCCATCTCAATTTATAGTCGGAATATTATTTTATTGCAAATTATTTGTCTATTATTTGACAGTCACAATTATCTGTTATCTCCAAACGATTCTAACAGATGGCGGTATCTGTTGACTGGATTGAGTAAGTATTTAATAGATGGCGCTATGTTAAACGTACAAACGTTTCATATAAGCTACAATTTATTAGCATAACCACCACGTGTTACTGGGGCTACCTCAGCCACAGCAACGCGTGGTCAGGTATATATATATATATATATATATATATATGTAATGTAGGTAATTTTTTTTTACAATATTATACATGGGCGGCATATTTTCCTGCAATGATATGTATTGTAATCAATGAAGAAAGAAAATGTTTCTCTTATCTAAGAGTTTAAGCCCAGTAGTGAGACAAGTTTTAATCATTTAAAAAAAGAAAAAATGCAAATAGTTAATTTTACGTCGAATAAACCATTATTATTATTTATGTTTCGACCAATCGTTCAATAGTAAAAGTACATACATAGAAACTGAACATACAAATGTCATTTAAAACCACTTATTTAGCTAAATCCCTTACCACGATTTACTTCCAGAGTTCATAGCTACTTAAAGCAGTTAAAATTCTTAAAAAATATTATTGCTTGAAATATTAATTATATTATACATATTTCTACAGTTTTTTTGTGTGTGTCAGAGTAAGAATTCACCGCCCTTTTACCCCACCCCTGTGTAGTAAAAGACAACTAATAGATACAATATTCTGTATATTTTATCTACATTTATTCAAGAGAAGAAAACCTTGAAATAAAACCCTATACCAACCCACCTAATCAGCGTTATATATTAAATTAATTTACCTCCTGTTGCGCAGAAGGCTCGCGCCCAGCAGTGGGCGTATATGAACCATGATGACGTCTAGAATTCTTAATTGTACTATTCAGCTTCAAGATTATAATTGTGATATACGCTTCCCATTTTTCACTGCATAGTTATCTGTCAACGCCTTTTTTTGACCGCTATGGTAACTATGTAATCTACCCAATACGTTTTTAGGTCTTTCTCTTACAACATCAGAAATTTAATATTTACTAGCCAATCATCATTACAACTTTACTTTCTTTTCCAGGTACTATTTTTGCCACAGAGAGGTGTTCCGAGTTTCATTTATCCTTATCATATTTGAAATAAAACTATTTTTACCGATTCTATGGCGTTTGTGTTTTAATTGCCCAACATTTCGAATACTTCACAGCGTTCATGGTCAAGAGAGGATTAAGGTATCTCACGTCCAACAAGTCATTGTTAATAGAGAGATTTATATCTACCCGCTATTGTATCAGATATTAAATTTTGATCCACATATATCCTTATCATAGTTTTATATATACATATACCCCTTCAACTTTTTTTAGTTTATGTATTCATTAATTATATTCATCATAATTTTAACTGTATAATAATATTATTCAATTCAAGTATTACTGCAAAAACTGCAAGCTAGTGATTTTCATAAAATGTTTTCAGTTTAAATTTTCAATTTATCACGCCATAAATATCAGAGTTGAAGGTAGTAAATTAGCATCAGCTGCTGCTAGATTCAGTGTTAAGTTTTTAAATATATAACCCTTTCTTAGTAAACAATCTAACAAACATGTTTTTGAAATAAAAAATGAGGATATCATTCATATGCTCTTATCCCAATTACTTGGGGTCGAAGCAATATTTACTAGTACATATTGCAACAGTTACTGACAATAGTTTTATGACAGGCCACCTGCCTAACATCAACCATCCTTGGGAATATAATTGTTGACCAAAAGCCATTAGGGGGAGTTAGCCCAGGTTGATATAAAGCTTTTAATCATATTTTACAACATCCACCATTAAGGTAAGGGTTGGTAGCATTCATAATCGCTACCACAGAGCACGGAATACAAACATAATACACGTGAGATATGTCTGAAATATAATTAAGTATTTCACACATTCGTATATACTGATATTATTTTTGCGCATTCAATGAAGCTATATTTACGGCTGAAATGTATTTGAAACACCGGCTGAGTAAAAATCAATTACAAAGCGACAAAACCTTTAAAAATAGTTTATTTATACTTCTTTAGGTATATAAAGACTTGTTGCACGCCTCATAAGCAAAGCGTCGAGGTGATGCTCTACTATCGATATATGAAAATCAAGGACTTTGTAAACTAAAAATGACTGTATTTTTATCATACATATGTCAAGAAAACACATTCGTTTAAACGTATTTTATATTGTTAAAAAGCAATTATTTTGTTTAAAGTAAGAAAAAAGTTCATTAATAAATATTTGAGGACGTCCAGATGTTTCCGTAAGGATCTGGCAGTCTCACGACCGTAAATATTAATATATCGAAGTTTTTTAAGAATACCTGAGCGACCAAGTTTTAAGATGGGTCATATTGAATGGACATATGCATTAATGGTTGAGATACTAACCTCTAGTGGATAAGTGTCGTGGGTTGGATTCTTATACCGGACAGTAATTTTTTAGATCTACAAATTATTGTCCACCAACCAGACTTAGGATGTAATTTGTGTTCGTTAACTGCATATTTGTAAAGCCCCCCACAATACAAAGGTTATTTTTCAACTTAACTATAGAAAAAAAAAACATCAAGAACTTTTTCATAGAATGAACTGATAAGTACCGCGAGCTCAACTATCGTTATTATACATCCGGACTCTTAGTAGGAGCCTCGCTCAAGAGTATCGTTCAACTAAAAGACAGCAATACATTAAGTGTTGTGACGTCACAACTGCTGCAAGTTTCCGAGTGACCTGGTTGTGTATTGTCACCTGAGCAACTGCTATATAATACAAGGTTAACATTGCTTTTTAAATATTAACGAGCTTTTGGTCAAGGTAGATAAATTTATTATTGAAATTTAACTGTCGAATACATTTTAAATAAAACTACTTTTACGGATTCTATCGCGTTTGTATTTGATTTATAATTTCCCCATTTCAAAATTTAATATCTTATACATACATACATACATATCATCACGCCATATTCCTTACAGGGTAGGCAGAGAGAACAGAGTGCCAGAGAACTCTATCTCTGCATACTTCACTCGCTTCCTCAACATTCATAATTCTCTTCATACACGCTCGCCGGTTTCGGAGACTCTTGACTCCACCGGTCAGTACATGACCGATCTGGTCTAGGTAGGTTAGTCTCGGTCTCCCTCGGTACCTACATCCTTCCACTTTCGCATTGTATATCTTATAGGGTAGATATAAATAAATTTCTGTAATAACAATGACATATTGGACGTAAGACACCTCAGTCCTCCCGCGATAGAATCCGTAAAAGTAGTTTTATTTCAAATGTGTAATACTCGCGTAAACATTAGAAGTCATTATGTCAAATTCATTCTTTAATTATAATGTATTTTGTTGTATGAAATATATTATATGACTGCTACTATTTACGCAAGTATTATATATAAAACAAGCAAATACAGCCCGATCATATGTGTGTAGTAGCAAAATCGCACCGCCACTGGTGGCGAGTTTCATCGATGAGTATAGCATATAAAGCTCCATGAAAAAATACATCATCATTCTCCTACTCTTATCCCAATTACTTGGGGCGGTACGTACTCTTCCTACATAGTACATATTGTAAAAGTTATTGGCAATAGTTTTATGACCGGACGCCTGCCAGACATCAATCCTCCTTGGGAATCCTTCCGTGAAAAAATACATATACATACCAATTTTCATAATGATCGATAAAATAGTTTCTGAATTTAGCAATGTCATATATGCAAACATCCTTCTTTATAGATATAGATAAAAGTATTTTTTGGAGTTTACTCCTCAAGAATCGATTTTCATATAAAGCGCCCGGTATGAGAAAAATTTGAGGAGTAAAATCTAGTGATCGAATGACCTCGTTACATTTTTGGTGCGCAACCTATTCTGCGCACCTTTCACTTTCTGACGTGAGATAATACTTCACTGAACAGTTTTAATAAATGTAAATAAAAATATATATATATTATTTTTAGTCAAATGAGCTTTTTTTGCGCCTGTTTTGATAATCGTACTTTAGGAGTAAACTCCAGTCGTTCGTCGAAGCTGACACACACACTTTTTTTTACATATTTTATCAAGTTTGTATTTGATTTTTACTCGCCGTTTCAAACACTTCTCAGTGTTCATGATTACGAGAGCAATTCTCTCGTGGAAGAGGTCTCAAGGAAGCTATTGACTGTAGTCAATAGCAGCTTCAACGTTAACGGTACACCGTTAGTTGTTAAAATTCATGAATTCAGGAGCAGCAATTAACAATTACCTAATGGTTAGTTTTTATAATGGTATCTATTGACAATTTTCTGTCTATAGCCGTAGTCCGATCCGTCCGGGGTGGTACCACATTGTCGCAGAAAATCGACGCCTGAACAGGGCAGTGCGCTGCTGTGCTTCGTTCGGTGAGCGAGAGAGCCAGAAGCCCAACTTTCTGGGTCGGTTTGAGATTTTATTGATAGGCAGCGGTCTAGCTGTACCCTGGTATTGCAAAAGTACCATGGGCACCAGTAACACTTACCATCAAGTGTGCAAGAGCAAGAGCAATAAAAAAAAATGTGTTAAGCACTTCGCCGCTTACTTCATTTTTAAAACGATAAAGCAGTGGAAAATAATAAATATCTACTGGAAAATCGTTATAAAATTTATATTAAATGAATTACAACACTTAAGTTATATCACAAACTGAATCGCAAGATATTATCTATTTGATTAATAATATAATCAATCAAATATCATATATAGATAATCTCTTTAATCCGATTATTAGTCCTTGATTGGAAACCATAAGTTATTGTTACATACATATAATCACGCCATATCCCTTGCAGGGTAGGCAGAGAGAACATAGTACCAGTACAGTTATTGTTAATTATGTTATATGCTTTGAAGTTCCATAATATATTGCATACATATAATCATGCTTTTTGCTCTATTATCGCGGCTACGAATACTACCAATCCTTATTTTGTTCGCATATATCGTAAAACACGACTAAGAGCTTTATATCGACCAATTCTACCTGATGCGGTTTGGTCAATAAATACATTCTTAAGAGTTGACGTCAGGCCGACGACCATCATAAAATTTTAGCCGATAACTTTTGCAGTATGTACGAGTACGGTGAAGTAAGAATACCATTCGCTACCCCATTTGTTTGACCGTGGGTGTCGAAAAAGACTGCTAAGAGATATATTATGCATATAATATTTGTGCAAGAAAGATAATATTTATTATTATAATATTTATTATTTTTTTAAAAAGATATACAATGCGAAAGTGGAAGAATGTAGGTATCGGGGGAGACCGAGACTCACTTACCTAGACCAGATCGGTCATGTACTGAACGAAGGTGGAGTCAAGAGTCTCCGAAACCGGCGAGCGTGTATGAAGAGAATTATGAATGTTGAGGAAGCGAGTGAAGTATGCAAGGATAGAGTTCTCTGGCACTCTGTTCTCTCTACCTACCCTGCAAGGGATATGGCGTGATGATATGTATGTATGTAATATTTGTGCAAGAGAAGGAAAATTCAAAGTAAAACTCTTTATCAATACGTCTGGCTAGCGTGGTAAGATCAATTTCCCTTTTGTAGAGATAGTTCAAGCCCATTACTAGGACGTTCATGAACTGAAATGACGATATAAACAATATTCAGCTATCGAATTTCCGATTGATGTTTTCGCACAATACAATTGAGGTGCATACCTATATTCGAATGTATAAAAATTGTGCAAAAACAACAAACGAAAATACTTTGTAAAGGGATTTACAATGGTTAAATAAAACAAGATGTCAGACATTCTCTGTACGATATTTATTTGAAGTCATACCACAATTTTACGCACTTTACAGTTTCCTTTCCAGCCTTTGTAGAAGATAACAAAAAGTGTCAGTATCTCACAAATATCTCTATCTCTTAAAACCTTAATAGATAACGCAAAAGCGTCAAAATTTCACAGTGGCGTTTTTATCTCATAAGTTATTTTAACACAACACATAAAGCGTCAATTTCGTCACTGATGATTGAAATCACTGTAAAATCACAATTATCTTTACCAAACTAACATTTATAAAACAAGTAATAGTATTAAAATAGAAATAAAGCCGAACGCAAATTCAAACATGTCTTATCAAATACACAAAGTAAAAAATATTACGGTCAAATCATAGAGTAAAATAATGGATTACATCGTCAAAAAATTTTTTTAAGATGACGTCAGTGACGTGATTCTTATATCTCATTCTTTAATAAAGCACCATCTCTTTTATCCCGATAAATCCAGTGTAGGCATGGTCTGCTTTGAAAACTGACTGCCTTTTTTTTTTTTTTTTTAGTGGTGGGCCATGGACGTCACACCCCGCCAAATCGGTCCGGGGTGACGGAAGAGGCGGCGCGCAACCCCATTGACCCACCCTGCAGGCACCTCTTCTCCGCCGTGCGAGCTGGCCACCGGTACCCGATCTTTGTCTTCGGTGGCCCGCTCGGCGGTATGCCCTCTCGGGCTCCTCTCCTGTTAACGCCCCGACAGATTTCGCCGTCGAGGCGTCGTCCTCGCGGTGGCCTCGCGTCGGGTGACTGGACAATTCCCCGGTCCGATGACCCGAAGCCTCGGTTAGGGCGGCATCAGGCGCAGGTATTCGCGCCTGCGCCGCCCCGGCCGCGGGCGGCGGCCCGGGTCACGGGAATCCTCCCGGGCCCGTTCCGTCGCCTCCTTCTGCGAGATGACAGCCTCGCAGAAGGCGGCGACCGCGTCCCAATTCCTGACGCTGTCGACCATCGCCCTCGCGACAGCTGGCAGCGTCAGGTCGGCACCGATAATAGCGACGAGGTCGCGGCGCTGCCCGTCCCAGCCCGAGCATTCCTCGAGCGTATGTTGCGCCGTGTCCTCGTCACTACTGCAATGATGGCAGCCCGGAGTCCATTCCCTGTACACGACCGTGTGCAGGTATTTCCCGAAACACCCGTGCCCCGTTAACACCCGAAAAAAACTGACTGCCTGTGGTGGACAAGAAACTCAACGGGTTTGTCTATTATTTTTATTTATTTACTGTTTTTTTTTTAAATAGTAATATATGTTCAACAAATACAAAAGGAGTAAAAATAGATCGTATTCTTTATTCGAACAATCGCTTCACAGCAATCGATTTCTATAAATAGAGTTATATTAGTTCTCAATTCAAATAACAACAAAATTGCCGCCTAAACTTCAATAGATTTCGTAAGAATCCGTTCAGCCACAAATCTGTTACGAAAAAAAAAATCTTATAACGAAGCTAATAAGGAAGTTGGATTGACAAATGGATGGAAGCTGTCGGCATTATTCTCTTTAACAATGTAATGGACGAACGCGTCTAATTATCGCTATATCGGCAATTCTTTTCACCGTCATCCATTGAATTGAGGATATTGTCCGAATTAATTTCCCCTTATTTTTAATTTCTACTGATCTTCGTAAATAATTTTCTCATTTTGTTTAGGATAGAACTAATTGTGGAAAGCACTAAGTGACTGGTTCTGAGGAATAAAAATGGAGCCAGTCCCTGGTCAAATGATTGTTCACCTTCCTATAGACCAAGATTGGAAATCTATAGACAAATAGTGACAAAAGCCTATATAATCCTGATTTGGTGGTGCTGAAAATTCCTAGAGCCTATAACACTAGCCAATCAATAGGCTAACACCTGTATATACCACAATTTTAAAGCGCCACTATTATATCCACTTTTTTCAGTGGGAAAGTAGGAAGCTCAGTCTATAGAAGAATCAATATTACAACTTTTTCTCGAATACTTTATAACTAATTAATGAGCCATATCGCCAAATGACAAGTATTAATTACATTAAAACTTATCACCAGTATCCATGGCAGTTTTCACTTACTCTACACTAATCAACACTAGATGTCGCTAGTCCAATCCCATGCGATTTAAATTTGACGTTACGTTCTAATCGATGATAATGCGGAAATGTATTGGAAATAAATCGATGTCTTAAATATCTATCATTAGCTGTTTATAAAAAATGTCGTAAAACAAAAAATCTACTAAATCGACTTTAAGAATGTGTATAACACTAAACTATTGTTATGTTGAACATTAATATTAATTAGCGCAGCCTGATAGTTCTTCTGTGTGAAGTTTGTAAATATTATAGATATTTTTTTAAATGTAAATAGCTTTTTGAAGTGTTACTTCTTTATCAGCGTTGGAAAAAATTTACCGTCACATTTTTCGGTTACGCGTCACATTTTTCCGTTACGCGCCATCTTTTTTTGAAGGGAAGCTTTTTGCGCGCAGAGCGAGCGAGAGAGAGCGAGAGAGAGAGAGAGAGAGAGATATAGAGTACACGCTATTGGTTGATGTATGTAAAATAGATTTAAAAAAATAGTTTGCTAAAATTTCACTTCTGATATTGTGTACTTTGTACACACGCATATTTTTTTTTTAATGATATCACAATGACTATTAATTAAATCATCAATATTTTTAAATATGCTTCATATATCTATCCCCTTCCCAAAGAGGTTGACGTAAGACAAGCGGCCGATCATATACTATTCCTAAAACTTTGCAATGTGTACGATTGATAATAGACTAGGTACATATTGCGTCTTCCCAAAGGAGAAGGAGCAGTGTGATAATGACATCTATTCACCACTGTATCGACATAATTGGGTATAATATAATAATCCTAAGTTTTACAGGTGGATTTGAAAATTTTATTTAGAATTATAAGCTTTCAAAAAAAGTGCTGCAATTATAAGTTTCTCAAGAGAGCAGCCTGCTTACTTATCTGGTTTTTAAGATGGGAATATAAAGAGTGGTTACCGATTATATTTTTATATCTTCGCATAGTATCTTAGGGTATAGAAATTCTGGACCGGGGAATTAGTCCGTCACCCGCCGAGAGGCTGACCGCGCGAGGAGGGACCGACGTTCGCCCCGGTTCGGTGGACGTCGCTCAAGGAGAGGGTACCCCTGAGGGGGTATTCCGTCGGGCCGGCCACTGACGACAAGTTCACGCTGCTCCAGTGGCCGGTCCAACGACGTAGGCGAGGTTCATGGGTGGGTTGCGGGTATGCGTGCGCACGGCCCTCTGTCGCTCCGGACGGAGTGGTGCGAGAAGAGCACCGACCATAACCCACCCGTAAAAAAAAGGGTATAGAAATTCACAAAGGTAATAATATATTTACATATCTATCTATACTCTAGCGTTTAATCAAGGCATCTAGTGGCTACACAATGCAGATACATATGATTAACTTACACAAACGTATCCTATGTATTCACAGGCTAGTGCTCGTCAAAGGCGAAAATCTAAAGGCTATTTTAGATTGTAATTATTATAATTTTATTATCTTTACAATCATTTTTACCCAAAATCAATTATTGTACTACCACTGTAGTTATGTAATTATTGAGGAAGTATATCAAATCAAATCAAATCAAATCTTTATTTTAAAAAGTAAAAATAAGTACAAAATATCAGTTAGTACACTGTCTATTGTGTTAGTTAAAAACTGTGTTACAAAAGACAGGCATCTTCCTAATTAAATTAGAGCTATTAATAATTAATGAAAAGTTAATAATGTTACAAGTGCAAGTTTCAAATATAATCTAGATTACAAACTACACTGTGTGTGTGTGTGTGTGTGCACGCGTGCATGTAAGCATTTGTGCGAGTGTGTGTGTGCGTGTGTACGCGTGTGTGTGTGTATGTGCGCGTGCATGTATGCATTTGTGCGGGTATGTGTGTCTGTACGTGTGTGTGTGTGTTTGTGTATACGCGTGCGCGCGTATGCGTGTGTGTGTGTGTGTGTAAGAACGTATTCATTTGTGTTGAGAACGTGTAAAATTTTAGGCTGTACTCTCAAGTAAGTTCTCTATAACATAATAATCTTGTTCATGAAGCCAGTGTACAATTCTAGATTTTAATTTATGTAGAATTAGCTTTTTTATTTTTAATAATTTGTTAAGTTTGTTATACATAAATGGTGCTAAGTGAGTGTAATGCCTCCAAGCTACCCCACTTTTGCAATGTGGCACAGGGCAAATATCGATTCGTTTAAATGATGGGGGTAAATGTGGAACGGTGTTCCTATGATACCTATATATGCTATTCAAAACATATAATTTTCTAACTGTAAGGACTTTAGTTATGGAGTACAGTTGTTCAGTGGAGTAATCAAACGGTAATCCCATTGTTACTTTTAGCAACGCTCTTTGTGCTCTTTCGACTATTATAAGTTTAGTTTTAATAGCACCACCCCAAGAAACAATGCAGTAACTTATCAATGACTCAGCTAATGCCTTATATGTTGTCAAAAGAAGAGCCTTATCAGCTACCGGTCTTAGTGTCTTAAATACGTAAATGAGCTTGCGTATACGTGATGCGACCATTTCCATATGAGGCGACCAGTTGATTTTGTTATCAATCATAACGCCTAGGTATTTGATTGTATCTGTATGTGACAAGACACTACAACCGCAGTTGCCTGGCATAATTCCACCACTGCATGGGTACATATGAGCTTTGATTTGTAAGTTAGTTGGAGGTCTAGACGCATTTGTTTTACTAAAACACACGTATTTTGTTTTAGAAGTGTTCAAAGAGAGCAGATTATTGTCAAGGCCTGTTATAACGGTAGATAAGCCTGTTTCGGCTCTATTGAGCACCTCTGCCCAAGTTTTACCATGAAACAGTAAAACACTGTCGTCTGCATACATAATAGTGTCAGTTACAGAGGAAACGTTTTTGCATAGATGATTTATGTAAATTAAAAATAAAGTGGGACCAATCGTGGAACCTTGTGGTACACCATAATTACACAAAGCAATATCGCTATAATGCTGTTCAACTTTAATCTGTTGAGTGCGATCTGTTAGGTAGTCGGTAAACCAATCATGGACTACTCCTCTTACCCCAATACCGTACAAACGTGACAATAGTATAGGTATCGACACTGTGTCAAACGCTTTTTGTAAGTCCAAGAACACGCCTATACACTTTCGACCTTCATCCAGATACTTTGTTATTTTTGTTGTTAAATCTAGTACAGCATCATTTGTGGAGTAGCCAGGGCGAAAGCCGTATTGATTTCTGGCCAAGAAGTTACTAGTCTCGAGATATGCCATTAACCTTTTATTTGCAATTTTTTCAATTATTTTGGACAATGTTGGCAGAAGAGAAATTGGTCGGTAATTTAGTGGCATATGTTTATCGCCTTCCTTATAAATGGGAGATATTATGGCTTTTTTTAAACATGAAGGAAATATGCCGGTCGAAAAACTCAAATTACATAAATGAACAATAGGCTCGGCAAGTATTATTGAACATGTTTTTATAATCAGAGGAGTAATGTGATCATGGCCTGGAGCTCCATTGGTCTTCGTACTGTGAATAATATTTTGTACTTCCTTAGCGTCAGTGAGAAAGAGAGACATAGAGTTTTTGGGTGATATCTGTGAATTATCTCGTGAAGCGGCACGCAATAGATCCGATTCAGATTTTTGTATTCTGCTTAATATTTTGTTCGCTAGGTCCTTGCCGACGGACGTAAAGTAATTATTTACTACATTTAGAGACTCCTTTTCTGTTTGCTTTATACAGAGCAATGGACTGGCGGATATTTTGTCAACTGAATGATTATTAATCTCTTTTATTATCTTCCAAGTGTTTTTTATATCACCTCGACTAGTTAGAATTTGCCGTTTATAATAATTTTGCTTTTGCGATTTAATTATTAGGTTACACATATTTCTGTATTTTTTAAATCTAGATTTAAGTTCAATATCTTGAGGGGCTAGTTTACTTTGTCGCTGTAGATCATTTCTTTTGCGAATACATTTTATGATACTTGATGTAATCCACGGCTTAACTGGTTTAAGGCGACATGTTACTTTCTTTATACTTGTGTTTTTTTCTATAACTGATTGAATAGTAGATATTAAATATAGTGAGGCAGCGTTAGTATCTGTAATGTTGTAATACTCAATCCAATCCAGTTTGCTTAAAGATTCTACTACTTTGTCTATATTTGTAATCATTCTATCTAAATTAGTGGTTTTTCTTTTTAATTGTATAGTATCTATCGATAGTAATATTGGAGCATGATCTGTTAATTCGTCAAAAACTACTGTTTGCCATTTTTTATCAGTTCTCACCATATAGTGATCAATGCAGGTTGTGTTTCGTGTTGGAAGGTTAATACCTTGTACCAGACCGTGTGTTGCCATCATATTTAAATAATCTCGAGCATATTTAGTAAGTTCAATATCCGGTCCGATATTTATATTGATATCGCCAGTGAATATTATATTCCTTTTTCTATTAATATTTGTTAGAATGTCATCAAGCGATTTTAAATATTCTGAAGGATTGCCAAAGCACGGTGGGCGGTACGAACAAATAATAGAGTAAAGATTGTCAATTTCTAGAATAAGGCAATTACCCTCAGCAACGTCAGGTTCGGTACAGTTAGCTGTTAAATTATTTCTCACATACACCACGACTCCGTCATTTTGGTTATAGCTTTGTTTTGTAAGGTAAACATTATAGTTATGTATGGATGGCGGATCACGATTACCAGTCCAACATTCACTTAATACAATAACATCAATCACTATATCGATATTACTTAGAAATACGTGCAGCATGTCTATGTTTTTGAAAATACTACGTATGTTCAACGACAAAATATTCAAACCATTGCAAAAATTGTTTTCGTGTTTCAAAAAATCTCTGCATAATGCGGGGTTATTCAAATATCTACACAGAATATTATCCATATTGTCAATTTCTTGTATGACATTTTTATTTAAGATTGAGAATAGTAACATATAAAAGAATAAATGTTCATGTAAATGTGAATAAAATATTTATTAAGGGCGTCGATTTTAACTTTTTTTAAATATAATAGATTGACTGGAGGAGAGTAAAAGTTATTTGTGTTTTTTAAATACTCTTTGTATTCATTCAGCTTCATTAAATATTTCAAAAACACGTTGCAGGTAGAACGTCTACCACTTAGTAAAATATTTTTTTTTGCGAACGTGCTTTGTGTATTGTCTTTATGATATGTGTGTTTTTTATTTTTAGTGATTAGAGAAAATGATGAGTATGAGTGAATTTTTGTGTTTAGTGTAAATAGTGTATGTGAGTTGGTACCAATGATAATTATAACAATGCATTTGTATTTATTATTTTTTGAATTAGGAGAAAGTGTTGAGTGTGAGAGGAATTGTGTGTATAGTGTAAATAGTGTATATAAGTTGCTAATGTTAATTATAACAATATACTTATAATTATTATTTTTTGAGTTTAGAGAGAGTGTTGAGTGTGAGAGGGTTTCTGTATTTACTGTAAATAGTGTAAGTGATTTTGTACTAATGTAAATAAAACTAATTTTAACAATATACTCGATTATTATGTAGAACAATTCAGATATGTGGGGAGATGAAATTATATAAAATACCTTATATAACAGCAGCAAAAAGTAGACAACAGCATGACATGACAGAGGCTCATAACTCAGTCATTTAAGTCTTAACCTTTCTATGTCATTTTCATTGGAAATTCTAATAGATTGCTCACCTTCAACTTTTTTCACATATATTTTGCCATGCGCGACCCAACAAAATGCGTAATTATTTGTTTTTGTGAATTCACGTGCTAAATAAAAAAGCCTCCTGTCTTTCTGTGTCAAATTTTCAGATATGTAAATACTTCTGTTTGTGCCTGCAATTCCAATCTTAGCAGACCCCAGCTTCTCCGAATGATGCTCTTTATTATATTTTTTGTAGGCGCCAATGATTTTTTCTTTAGTTCCAACTGTAGTAAAGTCCACAATAATGGGTTTTATTGTGGATTTTGTATTGATACGGTAAAAGTCTTTTATTTCAGAATCCTGTAGTGGAACCTTTAGAGTCAGCGCCGAGTTTTTCACGATATTTTTTAGATCCTCTTTAGATTCTTTTGGCACCTGGGGTACATTTCTTATTTCAATACTGGAACACCTCGCATTCCGATCCAGCACCTCATTACGGCTCTCTAGGAGATGAAGACGTTTCTGGAGATTTTTGTTCTCTTCCTCAAGTGTTTGCAGCTGAAGCACCATATCATCATATTTAATTGACACATATTCCATTGCAGCTTTAATTTCGTTATTTGATTGTATGAGTGCTGTAAATTTAGAATCTTGGTCTTCTCGCAATTTACTAAACATGTCCAGCACGTCAGCTTTACTAATATCGTCAGTCTCCATACGCTTCCGCTTCACAACCCTTTCCTTCCTAGTTTTATTATATGCTAGTGACGCCGGTGCGCTCACAGTGCTTTCAAGTTCAGTCGGTTCAGATGTGTTTGAGTCAGAGGCGTATTGGAGAGGTGTTTTGAAACAAGTGGGTGAATTAGAAGGCGGTGGAGGTGTTC
Organism: Lymantria monacha; assembly: GCA_905163515.2. Taxonomy (NCBI): domain Eukaryota; kingdom Metazoa; phylum Arthropoda; class Insecta; order Lepidoptera; family Erebidae; genus Lymantria; species Lymantria monacha. Next base: position 12,650,330 of record LR991106.1, read on the forward strand.
GGTTTAACGGCATTGTTATTAGTATAGTGTGAATAAAATTTGAAATACAAAAGAAATATCCTTTCTTCTATGTAATAAAAATACAGTAGTAAACAACTTGTGCCTGACTAAATCGTTGTATATTCAATACACCAGGCGCACATCATTTGTAATTATGAATGGCACAAAATATACAACTTCACCGAACGATATTAAACTTGATCGTACACGATCGGTGCGTAAAGTCAATGAATAGGGGCGGAGCTTATTAACGCAACCAAAGATCGTAACTATTCGTTAACCACTCGTTTGTTGTTCGGTATATTTAAATGTATATTGATGTATGTTGTATAGTTATCCGCCTCGAAGTGTAATTGCTTATAGCGTACCTGCATTTGTGTGCAGCACACAGCTGAAATTGACTTCGCCGCTATCTCCTCAATCTGTATGCACTCCTATTATTTTATTACAATACTTTTTTGAAATTCAATTTATATTTAATTTGTTTTATTAAATTAATGTCTTGTACACGTCTATTCTTTGTCGCGATCCAAAGGAAGAGGAAGGGATATACACGGCATATTCTGGTAACCCTGCTGTTATCTCAGTCGGATGGATTCAGTGCGTTCAGATCATAGCCCATCTAAAAATAAACTTATTTTGCGCATAATTTCTTCATAAGATAACTCAAAGTAAAATTTTGTGCCATTTCGTTTGGCTCGAGTGAGATTACTAAATCAATTAATTATCTATTTAATCGTGAAGGAAGTTAATGCTTGTTAATGAACTATATAGGAATGATAAAGATGCTATCTTAAGAAGTGCACCCTAAGACAGTTCTATCTTAAGACAGTGCTTTCTTAAGACAGTGCTATCTTAAGACAGTGCTATCTTAAGACAGTGCTATCTTAAGACAGTGCTATCTTAAGACAGTGCTATCTTAAGACAGTGCTATCTTAAGACAGTGCTATCTTAAGACAGTGCTATCTTAAGACAGTGCTATCTTAAGACAGTGCTATCTTAAGACAGTGCTATCTTAAGACAGTGCTATCTTAAGACAGTGCTATCTTAAGACAGTGCTATCTTAAGACAGTGCTATCTTAATTTCTTCACTTTTTAAGATTAACAGAGTCAGAGCAGTCACTGTTTTATTTTGTATGCAGCTATAGTCAAATATTGCTTGCCGCTTACTTTTAAGAGGACTAATTTTACCGTTTGGTTTCAATGATCCACTTGGTGGACTTCATTTTTTTATTAACCACACCCTGCACTGACGAAATAGTCATTGTATTATAAAGTCCTCCACTTTTACAAACATATAATTAACGGACACAAATTACACTCAGACTCAGAATAACAATTAGTAGATATCACAAAATATTATCCAACATGGGAATCGAACCGTCGGCCCTGGCACGGTAGATCAGTCCTAACCACTGCCCCATCTGTGTAGTCAAAGTACTATGATGATGACATATAGTCAGTCCACTCTTTTTACTTTTACACAGTTACTTGCTGAATCAAACATGCTCCAGTCAAAAAGGAAGAAACCTGTACTCTCCAGAGCGCCAATTGTGAGACCGAATTTTGATGCCAATATTGATGCATTCAAACGTGACTGATGTTTCAAAGTAATCAATAATTGCGCAGGGTCTTAGTTTCGAACCTCGTGTCGTTTACCACTAGCTTTTCCATTATACGAAAAATTTGTGCTACAAAGAAACCGAGATATCGAAAATGTATAAAATACTGCTTTGTGTCCTAAGAGAGAATACGTTTATTGAGTCGGTAGGTAGTCGACTACAACTGTCTTGAGTATTTATAATAATGTTATTATCCAAATAATGTAAAAATATAATTCAAATATGCATCTATTTTTTTCCTGGAACATAATTATCCTCTGGGTGCCAGGCGATTAGGCGACAGACACTTCGTGCAAAATGGTGACTGAACACGATTGGTATTTACAATTAGGAAAATAATGGGAATAATAATCATACAAGCATCAACTATATTCATGCTTATAAACACGTTTTGGCATTTAAGTCATAGGGACTCCCTAAAGCCTCGTTCACACTGTCCGACCGAGATAAAACTACCAGAGCGAATAATGTCACATTACAATGCATTGGGTGTCACGTTAGGATTACACGAATGTGTGTAATGGTCCGAAGATGGGGAGGTAATACTGTGGATATGAACTTCTCTGAGAATAGTATTATTTAGCACCAAAGTTTTAAGTTCGGTTACATACTATTGCAATTAGTAGCAGTTTATTTTAATGAATACGATAGTGGGTTGTATGTTTATTTTTCGTGAATTTATAAATACACATATTAACCCTTGAAGTCATAAACGAAGTATAAACCCGAAAATAAAAGTGATAAAAGAATAAAAATAAAAAACAAAACCTAAAGTTGTTTTTTTTCGGTTAATATCCAAGAACGACAACTCTAAATTCATAAATACGAAGGTGGTAATTTTTTATTAACAAAATAAATTCATCATCATCATCATCTTGCTCTTATCCCAATTATTAGGGTTTTATATATTTTACCCTTTAATTTACATGTCACGGGTACAACATGCGACCCCAAAGTACCCCCACTTTGGGGTCGCATGTTGTACCCGTGACCTGCCGCCATTTCATCCATCCCACATCTATTCTGTGTTTCACCGCACGATCCTGGTCGCCATCGCTTTGGACAAGAGAACCGAGATATCGAAAATCCGAGCATACTGGTATAGGTACTCCATTTAGGCATATGAGTGTAAAATTGGAGAGACCGCCGAAATCGCAGAACATGTACTCCGTTTTAGGTCTGCTGATTTTCAAGCCAACATTCTCCAATTTACAGCGCCACTTCTCCAGCATGCTCTGTACCTCAAGTCTTTCTTCTCCGACGAGAACAATGTCATCAGCGAATAGCATGCACCAGGGTGCCTCTTCCTGTATCTCCGATGTTAACGCATCCATTATCAACAGGAAGAGGTAAGGACTTAACGCCGACCCTTGGTGCAAACCCACCTGCACACTGAACTCGTCGGAGTCTCCAGCCTTAAAAATAAATAGTATAGTGTACAATTTTGTGAGCTCTTTTATTATTCTTGATGGGAAAAGAGTAAGCAGCGCACCTAACGGTAAGTGTTACTGTTGCCCACGGACCTTTGCAATACCAGGGTGTAGCTAGGCTCCTGCCTACCAATGAAAACCCAAACCCACCCGGAAAATTGGGCTTCTGTTTCTCTCGCTCACCGAACGAAGCACAACAGCACATTGCCACTGCTCAGCGTCGATTTTCTACGCGATTGTGGCACTACCCCGGACAGACCGGCCTACGGCTGTCAACAGAAGACTTTCAACAGTAGTTCACTGGTAAATATGCGAAGATAATTGTGACACTTGTAAAAATTCAAAGACAATAAATGTCGAACAGCCCCCTGAGACACAGGTGGTCGAGGACCAGGGCCAGCACGCGGTTGGGGACACCGTCGGGCCTGGGGGTGGTGGATTTTCCGCGCATGCGTGCCACCGCCATCCCCATCTCGGTTGCCGTGATGGGCGGAACACTGTCATCGTCGGCCTCCCGGTCAGTCTGGCGATGCCATGACCGGGGGCGTGTGCTCTGCCTGTCTCGGAAACAGGTCCTCGACGACCCTGGTGAGGAGGTGCGGGCTGGAGGGTCTCAGTGAGGGGGGGGGCCGCGCGCGAAGCTTACTCAGCGTCGCACGATAGAGGCGACCCCAGGGGTCTTGATCGAGACCGTCCAGCATCTCCTGCCGACGTCCTTGGCGGTACGGACGGCCAGCCTAAAAGCCGACCGCGCATTGCGGTAGCTCTCATAAAGCCGGCTCTCCCGCTCCTCATCGCGATGGTGCCGCCGGCTGTGGGTGTAGGCCCTCCGGGCGCGTATACATGCGGCCCGAAGATCCGCCAGCTCCCGGGACCACCAGTGGACAGCCCTTTTCGGGGGCAGACACCGTACACGGGGCATGGCCGCATCGCAGATTTGCGTCAACGCATTGCGGATGCGGCCAGCCTCGGGGTCCATCCCGTCCAACTGGTGGACAGAGGACAGCCACGAGTGAACGATGGCTGCCTCTGCCAGCAGGTTCCGGTCTAAACGACCCACAGCCCATCGCGGGAACGCGGAACGTCCGTCCGCCTCATGACCCCTACCGGGCGTCGGGAGGGTCCGGGAGACCTCCATCCGGATATACCTGTGGTCCGATAGGGTCTCAACCTCCTCCGCGACGCACCAGCTCCTCACGCGTGTGGCGACAATGGGGCTAGCGAACGACAAGTCCACTATCGACCCGCCCCGCTGCCGCACGCACGTATACAGCGAGCCTCTGTTCAGCAAACAGAGGCCCAGTGCCGCCGCCCACTCCTCGACCGCCCGTCCTCGGTCGTCCGCCCTGGGGGACCCCCACACTATGGACTTGGCGTTGAAGTCCTCCAGAACGAAGACTTGGCGCGGTGCCAGTCGCCGTAACGAGGCCCCCAAGATGGTAAGGGAGGCCCCAAAATCAGTCACGCTCCTGTTAGGGGAGAGATAGACTCCGAAAAGCGTAATCTCTCCCCAGTCCGCCGCGACTGTGGCTTTACTGCTGCTCTCACTCCGCGACGGCTCTGCGGTAGATCCGCCCTCGTCGCTATACAGCTCCGTTGGGCTGCCACTCCTTCTCCTCTCCTTGAACGGCCCTGCGACATCGTCGCCCTCATCCCGGGACACACACCCGCCGCCGCCCGCCCTCCGCGGCGGCCCTGCGGTGCTACCACCATCCACTTGCGACGGCTCTGCGGCTACTGTGCCGCCCTCGTCGCTGGAAACACTGGTCTCGCGGCATGCCGCGGCCTCCAGCGCCTCCCTTTCCTTCTTGAGCTGGTTGGTGCGCCGTTTAGCGCGCTCGCCAGCTGGAGTGATGATCCGCCTACATTCCATAATCCGCCCTGCAAGTACCTCTCAACGCCGTTGGAGCTGTCGCCCTTTACTCTTACTACAATTTATGTATATGCGATGCATTATTTCTTCGTCCTCTGCTGCAGCTGGAGAAAATATAAAACTTGCTGCTAAGATTTTGGTTATTTATTTATTTCAGTATGACGTCAACTATCATTGGGAATGCGGTTGACCAAACAATGGACATGAAGTGCGAAGAGTGGAGGCTCTTAGTCAACCTTCTATATAAAGTTTGGTTAGCTATATTATGTACCATAATATATATTTATATTATGTATAAAGTTTAATTATTTATTCTCTTTATTTTTTCTTTTATCCCTGTGGTTACGGAGTAAGAATACAATTCACCACCCTCAGTCTAATCTGTGGGTGATCGTAAGAGACGACTAAGGGATATAAAACGCATATAACATCTATGAAAGAGAAAGGAAGCTCGAAATACAACCCTAAACGAAAACGTCTAACCAGCGTGATATAGTAAGTCAATTTCCCTCCCAATACGGAGGAGGCTCGAACCCAACAGTGGGACATATATCAGCTGAGATAATGATACTTTAATTATTGTGACTAAAAGCCGTTATACATATTTTATTACCATATTTCAGTCTTTCATTCTGCAAATTTTATAACCATCACCGTTCATTCTTCGTTGCTAGACGTAGGTCTCCCTCATAGAATGCCATAAAGAAGTATTCCCTTCAAATAGTACAATTCAAGCATTTCTTATCCACACTACTCCTCTCATAATGATTACACGGACTTGAAATCTCCGTTGACCAATCCGGAACCATCGTTCTAATTGGACGAATTATATAATCTGTTCTTGGTACGTTTTGTGATCTGAATTTATTGTATCTGTAATGGAAGTGGAGATTTTATTTAAAATTTGACATATACCGATATGGAAGTCTACAATTAAAATTAATAGATTGTCTACTCACCTCAGGGCCATTATTTGTATCTACTGAACATTAGGTCAGGAACAAATTATTCCAAAATTAACACCAACTAATTCGGGTTGGCCAAAATTTACCATAGAAGTGCTATATTTCTCTTTTTTTTTAAAGACCACCCTGCACTAAGGAAATATTCATTGTATTGCAAACATGCAATTAACGCAGACAAATTACACCCAGACTTAGAACAATACTTTATGCACAAAGTATTGTCCTGCATGAGCAACGAACCGAACGAACACTGGACTGACATGGAAGGTCGGTATCTTATATAGTATATCTAACTACAGCGCCATCTAAGCAGTCAATTTCTACCTACTGCTAAGAAAATGAGGGCGTGAGACTATTTTTAAATATGCAAAAATTTCAAACTAAAAATAACTCAAAAATACGAGAATATATATTTATATTAAAGAATTTGTTTTGATTTTAAAACAACAAAAAATCAAAATGAAATAAAGCGTGCTTTGCAATGAAGCAGACGACATCGCTGCTGATGTCAAGTCAATTACCACATAACTAAGAAAAAAAGTGTGAGTGTGTGAGTCTGACGTGTGTAGTGATGGATTAAAAATACAATTCACCACCCCCTCAATCTTACCCGTGGGTGATCGTAAGAGATGACTAAGGGATACAAATTATAAAACGTATATAACATCTATGCAAGAGAAGGAAAGCTTGAAACAAAACACTATGCCAACACGTCTGACCAGCGTGGTATAGTAGGTCAATTTCCCTCCTATTATAGAGGAAGGTTGAGCCCAACAGTAGGACATATAAGAGCTGAAATGATGATGAAGAAGAAAAAAACTCCTGCTCCTCTCCTCTGCTCCTCGCTGAAATGATGATGAAGAAGAAAAAACCTTTTTAATTATATTGTTAATGAATAATGTGAATATCTTGTGTGGTTACAGATTATGTCTGTAACTCTTACTTTCTCGTGGAATTTCTAAAAATCAACTAAAGGAGTATTAGGAGAACATGCAGTAGCATTAGAAGCACTCCTGCCCAAATTATTAAGCCAACTAGGATCGCCAAAATGCCAACGAAATATAGCGAACATTTATAACTATATTATAACTTGTTTTATAGGTACTTGCTTTTATTAGAATAGAGTTAATTCGAATCCTATATCTATTGTATAACATTTATTTAAAAGTAAGATAAAAGTATAATCGAGTAGAAATATCTCTCTTCTATAAGATATCTTTTGCCATTACATAATATATTATATCGTTAAACTTAAATTGAGACTGTAATCCTTAGATATAGATACTATTATATAAATCTTATAATCTTCGCGTGGTGACGGAGTAAGAATACAATTCACCACCCTCTATCTTACACGTAGGTGATCGTACGAGACAACTAAGGGATATAAAACGTATATAATATCTATGTGAGAGAAGGGAAACTCGAAACAAAACCCTATACCAACACTTTTCACTAGCGTGGTATAGTAGGTCAATTACCCTCTCATTATAGAGGAGGCTCGAGCCCAACAGTGGGACACATATGAGCTGAGGTGATGATGATGATGATGATATAAATCTTTAGACACTTTAGTAATTGTTTTATATATTTTAGAACTAACGAAACTAATCATCATCATCTCAGCTCATATATATCCCACTTTTGGACTCGAGCCTCCTCCGTAATGGAAGGGAAATTAACCTACTATGCCACGCTAATCTGACGTGTTGTTATAGAATTTTGTTTCGAGTTTCCTTTTCTTGTATAGATGTTATATGCATTTTATATCCTTTAGTCGTCTCTTACGATCACCCAGGAATAAGAGGAGATAGAGGTGGTGGATGGTATACTTATTGCATTACCGCATGGATAAATGAAACTTATATATATAGCCAACCCTTTTTTTAGTAGGCTGTGATATGTACACACCACGCCCATGTCATCCAGAGCATCGAAAGGACGGTGTCCTGTCCACAACGTATCGTATTTCTGTCTATCGCTATTGAGCCTACCACTGGTACTGCTTGCTTGAATTCCGTAGCCGGTCCGGTGGTTTACCCTTTTGCGGTGTCATCACCATCGATGCCCTAGCAACAAGCAACTTATCGTGTTGTTGAAACGTCGCCCTCACGCGGGCAGTCTCTCTACATATTGCGGACTATTCCGCAGTCCATCGACATGCCCCACCTCCTCATTTTGCGATACCACTGCCTTACAGAAGGCGGCAAAACAGTCATCTGTTAAACTGACCATCAGTAGCAATTTCTTGACATATATGACCCATCTGGGTCTCTAGATAGCTAGATGTTTAACTGTATTCTCAATAGTATTAATGTCCATAGATTAGAGACATAAGATTTATAAATACTAACTTTTGAAATAAAACTATTTTTACGGATTACATCGCATTTGTATTTAGATAAGACCGACATCCTACCCGAGGGGGAGACGTCGGTCGAGGAGAGGGTACTTCTCAGGGGTATTCCGTCGGGCCAACCACTGACGTCAAGTCACTCTGCTCCGGTGGTTGGCCCAACGACGAAGGCGACGTCACGGATGGGTTACGGGTGTGCGTGCTTACGCCCCTCTGTCAACCCGGACGGAGTGGTGCTAGGAGTGTGCCGACCGTAACCCGCCCCCAGAAAAAAAAAATTGTATTTAGATTTTAATTGGATTTCCCCGGTGTTTTGAACACTTAACACTCTTCATGGTCACACGAGGACTATCTTCCCGTAACCTTGAACGCTGTAAAGTATAAACGTAATAAAATCCGTAAACATAGTTTCATTTCAAATATTAGCTTGTAACCAAATCAAAAACGTAAATAAGCTAATATTTATTTTTAAATTAAGTTCAATGTCTCACAAAGTACATCACTCAAGAGTCGCGTACTAAACGTACTATAGTAATATTGGCAATAACCTCTCTTGGATAATTGAGTGGGGTTCCATCCGATCCCATTAAGGGTTCTGTCAAGATACGTTGTCGATAATCGTCTAGGCGCGTCTCTATTTCTACTTATACTATCTTACGTTTGGCTACTAAAACAGCGGGTTATTAAAACTATTAAGCTACTTATTTATTACAAGCTACGTGTACGCTTACAGTAATAATTATATTAAATTATAATAATCTTTATATCGATACAAAGTATTTTTGGGTATAATTTGTGTCTATTGAATTGAATGTTTATAAAGTCTAGTTAGTCTAGTTCTAGTTAGTAAAGTTTCCTAAGTGCCAAATGTTATGTTGCAGAAAAAAAAACACTTGCAATAAGAAATATTAAATCAAACATTAAAATCGTAATTCATAACTATATAGTTAAGATAAATTAATTTAAAATCGCAATCATACCACATTTTAAGTTATATTAAATAAAAAATCGAATTATATAATGATTTCTGATGTATATGTGATACATATATACATACGTTTAATAGTGGTAGGACCACGCTGTTGGCAGTTCTCTGTCTATAGCCGCGGGTCGGTCTGTCCGGGGTAGTACCACACTCTCGCAGAAGATCGACGTTTGAGTAATGGCAATGTGCTATTGCACTTCGTTCGGTGAGCGAGAGAGCCGGAAGCCCAACTGGGTGGGTTTGGGGGATTTTCTTGGTAGGCAGCGGCTTAAGCTATACCCTTGGTATTGCAAATGCCCGGGCGGCAGTGACACTTATCATCAGTTGTGCTGCTTGCTTGTTTGCCACCATAAGCAATAAAAAAAAAGTTGTAATAAAACTATTTTTAAGTATATTAAATAGTTTATATTTGATATTTAATTTCCTGATGTTTCGAATATTTTTTATCATTCATGTTCACAGGAGGACCTGGTCTAATTAAAATAATTAAAATACTTAATGCAAATTGTGTTAATTTTACATACCACTAACAAAAATACTTTATACGAGTGTCCAGATATCTCAATATTAATTGGTACATTAAACAAAAAAATGCATTGTTTGTTAAGGAATTGAAATACATTTTATGACAGACATTAAATTATCAAAACAGACATTAAATTAGAGCTACATATTAAATGAAATATCTAAATTACTTATTATTACTTAGGTATAAAGATAAAATGAATAGAAATTTTACGATAATATTAACAATAAAAACAGCATAAAGATAAACTAAGAGTTATTAATATTTTATTAAGTTCATTTATATGTACACGTAGTAATAACTACATTGTTTACTATTAACTTATATTGCTCTTAGATGTCGTAAAAGACGATTAAGACCTGGTACAACTCCGCTCGATCCTGTCCGATCAACAATTACATTCCCAGGGAGAGTTGACGTCAAACAAGTCGCCAGTTATAAATATATTGCTAAAACTTTCGCAATATGTACTATGAAAGAAGAGTACTTCATTTGGAATTGTCTATCTCAATTGCAATAAAAGCAGACACGACAACCACGAGAAATGTAAAGATTGCAATATTCCTAGAAGCTACTATATAGCACCAGTTATTTAATTAATATGATCATATTAGTGTCCGACCGAATGTTCGGTTTCGGTTTCGGTCGAGTTTCGGTTATGTTTCGGTTTCGGCAGCAAACCTGCCGAAACTACGACTGAAACCGAAACTGCATTCGGGAGTTGCCGCGCTGTGCTCGGGTGTGTTCGGCGCGGTAAATGACATCCAAGCGACGATGACATTTGGCCGCGTCCACGTGCGTAATCATGTCGTAACCTGTTTGTTTGCAGTGCATTAGGTAACAACATAAATAAGTATTAAAGCTACCTATGTGATTTAAAGAAAAAAATTAAAACTGACTGATTATAATACATTTTCTCTATTTTTCTCTGAAAACATGATCTTTATAAGAAAGTTTCGGTTTCGGCCGAAACTTAGACCGTTGCCAAAATTCGGTTTCGGTTTCGGTCGTAAAAACCAGTTTCGGTCAGACACTAGATCATATTATATTTTCACCGATTAAAGCAATTTTATAGGTTATTTTGTCAAATATCGTACTACTCATTTGGTTACACGGTAAGAGAACTGGTGATGGTGTGCGCAAGTATATCAAACCTTATACAATGATCATTCTCCTACTCTTATCCCAATCACTTGGAATCGATACAATATGTAATCTTCTTTCATAGTAGGTACCTACATATTGTAAAAATTATTGACAAAAGTTTTATGACCGACTGCCTGCCAAACGCCAACCCTCCTTGGGGATGTAATTGTTGAACAAACAGAATCAGATGGAGTTGGCCCAGATAGATATAAGGCTTTGAGTCGTGTTTTATGACATCTACGAAAAAAGTAAGGGTTGGTTGTATTCGTAGCCGCTACCACACAGCAAACAAAACTTCTTTTTTTTTTTCTTTGCAAGGTGGGACTATGGATGTAGTCGCGCCCAGGCAATTCGGCCCGGGATGACGGAAGAGGCGGCACGCAACCCCATGGACCCACCCTGCAAACACCTCTCTTCGCCGTGCGGGCGGGCCACCGGTACCCGATCTTTGTCTTCTGTGGCCGGCCCGGCAGTATACCCTTGCGGGTTCCTCTCTTGTCGATGCCCTCACGCGGTGGCCTCACGTCGGGTGACCAGACAATTCCCGTACCTGCGCCCGGCCGCTGGCGGCGGCCTGGGTAGCGCGAATCCTCCCGGACTCGTTCCGCCACCTCCTTCTGCGAGATGACAGCCTCGCAGAAGGCGGCGACCGCGTCCCAGTTCCTGACGCTGTCGACCATCGCTTTCGCGACAGCCGGCAGCGTCAGGTCGGCACCGATGATAGCGACGAGGTCACGGCGCTGCCCGTCCCAGCTCGAACATTCCTCGAGCGTATGTTGCGCCGTGTCCTCGTCACTACCGCAATGGTGGCAGGATGGAGTCCACTCCTTCTACACGACCATACCCGGACAACACCTGCACCAGTCGGAAAGAGAGGACCCCGTGCCGCCGCTCCATCCACTCCATCAGTACGGGCCGGAGGGCCTCAACGGCAACAACACCGTTTCTGGGCCTCTCCAGCCGCGTAACCCAACGGGCGATGACATCTCGGCGGGCGTCCTCACGCCAGGTGGCCATCTCGTTCAACGATGGGGAGCCACCTTTGTCGCGCACTGAGGTAACCCGCCGGTAGTGGTCGGAGAGCATCTCCGCCTCTAGGTCCCACGGAGGTGTCCCGGCCAGTAGGCATGCCGCCTCGGTCGATACCGTGCGGTACCCGCGAATGGCTTTGACCGCCATGGCTCTCTGTGGCGTCCACAGAATAGCTCTGAGCTGGGCGTTCACAGCCTTCGCCCACACGGGTGCGCCGTACATGGCCATCAAACGGATCATCCCCGCATACAGCCGTCGGCCCTCGAAGCTGGGTCCGCCCACGTTTGGCATGAGCCGCAATAAGGCGGACGCCGCGCCGACCAGCCGGGGAGCAATTCGGCGAAAATGCTACCGGAACCACCATCGCCCGTCGAGCACCAGACCCAAGTAGTTCATATGGGCCTGGATACTGATCTGGATGGAGTTGACGACTAACGAGGCGCCGATTGGTAGCCTTACGCGTGGCCCATAGAATAATAGGGCCTCCGTCTTATTTAAGGCCACCCTGAGCCCCAGCGCCTCGATTCGCCTGATCATCTCCTCGGTGCCGAGAGTGGCCAGGCTCGCCGCCTCTTCGAGTGTCCTGGCCCGGGCTGTGATGAGCGTATCGTCAGCATAGCATATCAAGCTCAGCCCGGCGGGGAGACTCCCTCTCAACGCCCAGTCATGCCCGATGTCCCACAGAGTCGACCCCAAAACCGACCCCTGTGGAACAGCGCATGACATGGGCGTCCGGCATAATGTTCCCTGCGGGACCCGCGCAGAGGACACTGCGCCCCTTCAAATATTCCGCCACCAGCCGCTTCAGGTACAAGGGACCCCATGAAATCAGAGCGCCTCCCTGATGCAGCTGAATGGCAGACTATTGAATGCGTTGGCGATGTCCAACGACACTGCCAACAGCACTCATCCGCCGGTGACAGCCTCCGTGGCCGTCTGCCTCAATTGTAGCAGGGCCCCGATGGTCGAACGCCCCCCTCTAAAACCGAATTGAGCATCCGACAGATCGAGCCCCACCTCGCCCAGATGCTGGACTATGCGGGCAGCGAAGATGCGCTCCAGAAGCTTACCCACATCGTCAAGGAACACGATGGGCCTATAGGCCGACGGTGAATCCAGGGACCGTTCCGGCTTTGGCAGGAGAACCAACCTCCTCTCCTTCCAGCACTCAGGGAACCGTCCAGACGCCAAACAGGCGTTGTACAGCTGCCTGAGGCGAGGCTCGAGGTGCTCGAGGAGCGACGTCAGCACCCGGACTGGTATTCCGTCTAGGCCGGGGGCCGTGGTGGCGGAACGAATCCGCACCACAGCCACCCCCACTTCCGACTCCGTCACGGGCGGAACACTTTCGTCGGCCTCCCGGTCTTGATCTGGCGAAGCCTTGACCGGGGGCGAGTGTTCCGACTGCCGTGGAAACAGCTCCTCGACCACCCTACAGAGGAAGTCGGGCTGGAGGGTCTCGGTGATTCTACGCGCGAAGCTTGTTCAGCGACGCGCGATACGGGCGACCCCAGGGGTCACGGTCGAGACCGTCCAGCATCTCCTGCTAACTCGCACGCTTGGCGGCTCATATGGCCAGCCGAAAGGCAGTCCGCGCACTGCGGTACGCCTCGTACAGCTGGCCCTCCCGCTCAGCATCGCGGTGATGCCGCCGGCTGCGGGTGTAGGACTTTCGGGCACTGATATACGGCGCATGAAGGTCCGCCAGTCTTGGGGACCACCAGTAGACCCCCTGCCCTGAACGATGGCCGCCTCCACCAGTAGGTCCCTTTCAAGACGACCTACAGCCCACCGCGGAAACGCGGGAGCCCCGTCCGCCCTGTCACCCCTACTGGGGTCCTAGCAGGAGACCTCCATCCATATATACCGGTGGTCCGACAGGGTCTCCGCCTCCTCCAGGACACTCCAGTTCCTCACTCGTGGCGCAACAGCGGGGCTAGGCTAGGGCTAGATCCGGGTGGTTAAGCCAAGACCTTCGCTCCTGAAACTAAGACAAGCAAAGAATCAGGTTTGCGATATGTCGACGGTGGCATATGCCTGCCCAGCCCTCAAATGAATGAGTGACTGAGCCCGTCGAGAATTCGCGTCCGGTCACCCTCTACCCCCCTAGCGCCAGATATTCGCTACGGGAGACAATCAGATATATCAATCAATCAGAATAATCTGGGGGACTGCCGCCCGCACCCAGGATACACCACGCGGAGGTTTCTGGCATCGTACCCCACAGCAAACAAACTTTAAAGAATATGGACTAAAACCTGTTTAAACTTCTAAGGATTGCACTATACTTGATTTATTATAACAATGACCCTAAACGTTTATTAATTTAATAATTAATAAACATGCACTTAATTGATTATGTACAAAATATGTACAAACATCTTCTAATAGAAATAAAACATCATGCGGTGAAAAATAAAATATGTACGCGAGCTACAATTTAGTTATCATACGTATACCCTTACTGGCCTAATTGCTAAGGCGGTGAGAATGATTTTGCAATAGGTATAGATGTTCTAACTTGTTGAAATGTGATAATATACATAAAAAATGCTAAATCAATAAAAACAGATTAATCGCTTGTTCCAAGGCCTCAATATTACTTATTTTGGTATAAAGAAATAATATACAACTACAAATTCAATTTCTTCTTTATATGTAATAGTAATAACTATATACTTTTGCTATTAACAAAATTACTCTAATAATCCATTTATTAAATAAATGTAATAATATTAATATTATATTAACTTTACATACATACATACATACCATCACGCCATGTCCTTTGCAGGGTAGGCAGAGAGAACAGAGTGCCAGAGAACTCTATCTTTGCATACTTTACTCGCTTCCTCAACATTCATAATTCTCTTCATACACGCTCGCCAGTTTCGGAGACTCTTGACTCCACCTTCCTTCAGTACATGACCGATCTGGTCTAGGTAGGTTAGTCTCGGTCTCACCCGGTACCTACATCCTTCCACTTTCGCATTGTATATCTTCTTAACCAGACGTTGGTTCGGCATTCTTTCCACATGTCCGAACCATCGGAGCATTCCCTTTCGCATCTTTACACCAATACTCTCTTTCATACCTACTCGCTCTCTTACATCGTCGTTACGAATGCGATCGATCAGCCTAACTCCACAGATTTTCCGTAGAGATCGCATTTCGACCGCATTAATTTTACTTTCATACTCTTTTCTGCATACCCAACTCTCGCTTCAATACAGTAATGTTAGGACAAGCACTGCATTATGTTGTGCTACAGGTGCCTTCTGGCTGAGGTGGTGGCTACCGAGAAGTTGCCCTAGCGCTCCGTTCACTCTATTTCCCGCATTCACTCTTAACTTATATATAATACTATATATATATACTCTATACTCACTATTAACTTTAATAAATACTACTAAACACTTATCCAAAGTGCCAGGTGTTGGAATAATATTAGCCAAATTTAGTAAAAACAAAACAGCAAAAGCTGAGCCAATAGCCAATTTTTTTGTCGTTAATATTACATTTTTTCAGAAGTTATTCTGTGTTTGTTGTGTGTTCTTTAATTATGTTTATTTTTATTAGCATATAACGAGAGTAAAATACATTATTTTCTTTCTTTCTTTCTGTCTTCAATATATGGAGTGGACACTTTGCGTTAGATCTTATTATTGGAAATTATTTGCTAATAATCCCCGTTCTATCTAGTCGTAGCTTTGACTAGGACACTTGCCCGTTTTTTTTATGTCCTCGAGATCATGACCTCACTGAACGTGGCTAATGCTGCTAAATGTTTTGTTTCTGATAGACTAGTGTCTTAGCGACGGTCGATATGACAGTTGCTTCTTTCTAGTCTATGTCGAATTTACTGTTTAATAACTGCCTCTTTCACAGTGACAGAACAATCTGCTATATCATCGTCCCAATTATTTGGAGTTAATGCAATATGTACTGTTTCCATACACGTACATATTGCAAAAGTTTTGGAAATAGTTTTATGAACGGTCGTCTTTCTGAAGTCAACCCTCCTCGGGAATGTAATTGTTGACTATACAGCATCATATGATGTGTGGTAGCGGCTACGAATACTACTAACCCTTACTTTGCTCGTGGATGTTGTAAAAGATAACTAAACGCCTTATAACTACCTGGGCCACTAATGAGCCTTATAATGAACTTCATTTGATGCCGTTTGGTCAACAATTACATTCCCAAGGGGGGTTGACGTCTGGCAGGCGGCCGATCATAAAACTATTGCCAATATTTTTACAATATGTACTATGAAACAAGAGTACATATTGTATCGACCCCAAATAATTGGGATAAGAGTAGGAGAATGATGACGGCATCGTATGGTGTTAGCTCAGATAAGATCATCTATGTAAAGCTCTTAGTAAACATTAGTAGTAATAAAAGAGTTGGCGATTGCAGTTGGTATTATAACTTTCCCAGAAGATCGTTATTACTCGCATCCCTGGCGCTTCTTTCGGCAATTTTTACGGCACTCACAAGAAAGTAAAATTTGATGAAATATTATAACTTTAAATTCTCACAAGATATGGTGTTACACGTATTTTTAAGAGCTTATTGTGGCAAACGAGCATGCAGTACAACTGATGATAAGTGTTACTGCCACCCATGAACCTTTGCAATACTATTCAAAACCCACCCAAGTTAGACTGCCCGCTCTCTTGCTCTCTGAATGAAGCGCAACACCGTAATAGCACTGCTCAAACGTTGATTTTCTACGAGGGTGTGGTACCCCAAACTGACCGGCCTGACCGACCCGGCTGAGACTTTTGACAGAAACCTGTCAACATTGTGTTCCTACTAATATAAATTTTGATGAGTTGTAAAATATATAGTATATCTTAGATTTTGTTGCTCCAACGTCAATGAAATTAAGTTGAATTCAATCTTCAGGTTTCCCTCTTTCCAAGCGAGAAGAATCATTTTAATTAATTTGAACACAAAAAGTTATTACCATACATACATAAAATCGAATACATAACCTACTTTTAAAACGGCGAAAATAAATATACTTAACGTGTTAGCGCGAAATATTTATTGCTCAAAGTTTTCAATACAAACACCGATATATTTGCCGCCAAAAATACTGCTAAGTACTTCAGTCACACGCCATATTATGTCGTTACCAGTAACAAAAAGTGCTATAAATCATATTACAAAAGGTTTCGCAATAAGCCTTGTCGATAAATAAAAAAACAGAAAAAAAAGCTATTTATTGAAACAGGGCAAATAAATTAAAGAACAAAAGGCCGGCAGGTTTTCATTCGTTTGATCCGTTTAGCCGCAACGCAAAGTGAAAAAGCCGAAATTGCTACCACACCATATACCCCCCCAAAATGTTACGTTCAATAGGACTTTTAATTAAAAACTGTAAATTTAAAATACAGCGTAAACGTAATGGAGATATGAATAGGAAGAAAGTAATAAAGCTTAGATTTTTAATTATATCTAATTGGTCAAAGGAAGAGCTGGACAAAGTGATCGCAGAATTTAAAGCGAAAGAAAAATCTTTACTGAGAAAAATATAATTACATATATTAAAAGCGTAATTCTAATATAATTAAAAATGTTATTATCAGGAGTCATTAAAAAAACGTATTATATTACAAAAAAAAATCATTTGTGGATTTTTTCGTAGAAACAAATATTAACAAGCTGTTCTCGGCATTTCACAAACGTTTGTTATACCATTGATGTCAGCGTCCCTATTTTATATTTTAAAGAATATTTTGATATGTATGATCGATCCGTATATATTACTTTTGTTCGTGTATCGTTTTATATTTAACCGACTTCAAAAAGGAGGAGATTCGCAATTCGATTGCATTTTTGAAGTGAAAACTTCTTTAGCGGTGTTGTGCACTTTTTTGGATGGGTAAAAAATGTTAAACTCTCGACAGGACACGTGACCTGATCGAATATTCGAAAGACGAAGGGAGAGTAGACCGTAGGAGAATATTTTATTTAACCACAAAAATGATAGTATGTACTTTTATACTGATAAATTAAGCAATTCGTGTGAAATTATTACCTAACCATTCCAAAATATTTTTTTTGTCGGGAGGCTATGGTATGGCCATACCCATACATACTTCCTGGGGCACGCTTTTTATTTTTGTATTTGTTTTTTTTTCATAGATTTATGTTTTCACTTCTGTTAGAAGTCCAATAGAATCATTTTCTTTTTGTACTGGCAATGAATTTGTATTAAAAATGTGGGTCAATATTATAGCTCTTTGTGCAGGAGGCTCGATATTAGATCAATTTCCTCTTTATGTATGATTCTCAAACTTAACAATGGGATATACATATAGGTGCCGAGATAATGATAATAATATCAGAAATATACTTAAGAATTTAACTATGTATTTATATCATTAAAACATGAATTATGAGCTAAGTGAAAATTAGTAATTTAATCCATCAACATTACTAGTTATAACCAGACGTCTGGATGACTTTGTAATACACACCGTACAGGTAACTGACGAATAAGTTGTATCCTTATTTTTCAGCTCACATATGTTCTATAATTCAGCACTAGTCTCCTTCACAACGCTACTATCCTATATTAGTTTGATGGGTAAATATAGAGATATTTTAGCTTTTCTTTTAGTAATCTTTTAGCTGCTCTCATAAGTCAATAAATTTTTATCATTTCATTATTTTAAATAAAGGATTTTTTTTTTACTTTTTTACCGTAATATTATTTGTTCTCATCCGTATGTTTTATTATTTCATTATTTTAAGTATAGGTTATTTTTCATTATTGTAACTATAAGTTCTTCGCTGTTCTTCTCTAAGGGGACGTCCATTAATCACGTGGTCTTTTTTTAGGATTTTTAAACCCTCTCCTCCTTGGTGATACTTGGTGAGGTTTACGACTATGACCCCCCTCGCTTGGGGGAGAGGGGTCATAGTCGAATCAACAACATCACGTGAATTTTTAGTACCTACAAATAAGTAGCCCACAGCTCATTATATCCTCGATTTTTTGCTTTTTTATTATTCGCTAAAAGGTCTTTATACAGATCACCTACTTTAAACGACTTTGTTGAGAGATGTAGCCAGAACAGATGTAAGACTAACAATAGGTAATGATGTACTGGAGCAAGTGGATGAATTTGTATATCTTGGATGTGGATTTAGCCGAGATGGAAGGTACACTACTGATATAGAGCGAAGAGTGAATGCGGGAAATAGAGTGAACGTAGCGTTGGGGCAACTTCTTGGCAGCCACCACCTCAGCTAGAAGGCACGTGTAGCAATACATAACGCTGTGCTTGTCCCAACATTACTATATGGAAGCGAGAGTTGGGTATGCAGAAAAGAGTATGAAAGTAAAATTAATGTGGTTGAAATGCGATCTCTGCGGAAAATCTGTGGAGTTAGGCTGACCGACCGCATTCGTAACGACGACGTAAGAGAGCGAGTAGGTATGAAAGAGAGTATTGGTGTAAAGATGCGAAAGGGAATGCTCCGATGGTTCGGACATGTGGAAAGAATGCCGAACGAACATCTGGTTAAGAAGATATACAATGCGAAAGTGGAAGGATGTAGGTACCGAGGGAGACCGAGACTAACCTACCTAGACCAGATCGGTCATATACTGAAGGAAGGTGGAGTCAAGAGTCTCCGAAACCGGCGAGCGTGTATGAAGAGAATTATGAATGTTGAGGAAGCGAGTGAAGTATGCAGAGATAGAGTTCTCTGGCACTCTGTTCTCTCTGCCTACCCTGCAAGGGATATGGCGTGATGATATGTATGTATGTATGTTCGTTGCCTGGCAACGGCAAGTTAAATTCTTGCCGCTTTTCAGTTTAGAAATCGCAACGTTTGATGAAAAAATAAATACACGTGATATCTTACTACACCCCCTCTCCCCTTGAGATATTTCGTGATTTTGTCAAACCCTTCCCTCACCTTTCAAGCCTCACATGATTAATGGATGACCCCTTACTATGATTTTATTGCTGTCATCCGTTAATCAGTGTTTGTCATTTCTTTTTTTGACATTATCAGTTCATGAATTTTGTATTTTTATTCCCTTGTCATAATGTATATAGATTTTTCAACCATCAAGTAAAGTAGGTAAATTGATTATGGGATAGTAAGTTGTATATCGGTTAAGGCAGTGTGTGTCATCAAAGTGTTTACAGGAATATCGCTTTCCGAATATACATTTATAACAATTCATAGATGATTAATGTTTACGAAATTGATATTTAATTGCTGGTAAACATCGTGTATCGCGGCGGTGGCGCCGCGTTGCGGCGTTTAATGGTGTAATTTATGACGTGCGATACTTATACTCGTATAAATGCGCTCGTTGAATTATAGTACTCATTGTATTGAGACTTGCCTTAAATCTTACAGCTGTATACGTCAAACTATAATGGAGGTTTTATGCAAACCTCAATCTATATTTTAATGAATGATGTAAGTTATTTTTTAATAGTTGTAGCACCACACTGTTGACAGTTCTCTGTCTACAGCCGCGCGCCGGTCCGTCCGGGGTAGTACCACACTCTCGCAGAAGATCGACGTCTGAGTAATGAAAATGTGCTATTGCGCTTCGTTCGGTGAGTGGGTTTGGGGTGGGCAGCGGCCTAAGCTATACCTTTGGTATTGCAAAGGTCCATGGGCGGCAGTGACACTTCCCATCAGGTGTGCAGCTTGCCCGTTTGAAAGAAAAGCAATATAAAAAATATCATTATCCGGATCGTATTTTAATTATATTGGGCTTCACGCAATATGTACTCATCTTTCATCGTACATATTGTAAAAGTTATTGGCAATAGTTTTATTACCGGACGCCTGCCTGACTTCAACTGCTGTTTGGAATTCAATTGTTGAATAGAGAGACTCATAAAGTTTCATAGGTTTCCAAAAGAGTGTTGTTACCCATTCGCCTGGTAATCCTTGAGCAGATTTTTATTGCGCACACAGAAAAATAGAGGATACTGACACATTACATCCACTTCTGATTTTGTCTGTGGTTATCATAAAGACGACGAAGACGACTATTCTCTACCATCCCTCCTATTATGATGGATTTGCGAGCTCAATATCGGTATGCATATGAGCTGAGATGATGATAATGACACAATATAGTCTCAATCCATCATCATTTCAGCCTATTGGCGTCCACTGCTGGATGTGGGCTTCCCTCATGTTACGCCGCAGAGTCCGGTCCTCCTTGCATCCAACGACGCCCAGCAACATTCACCAGGTCGCCTGTCCACCTAGTGTAGGGGCGTCCTACACTGCGTCATCCGGTATACATTGCCACTCTAGAACATTTCTTCCCCAGCGGTTGTCAGTTTTTTGAGCGATGTGGCCTGCCCTAGATAGCATACCGTCACCTTAAGACGTAAATATAATACGAAGTGAAATTTGCATGTCCTACAATTAGTCACGGTGGTGTAGTGGCAGCACGATTGGGCCGGAATCTCAATAGGCGCGGTTTCGAATCCCGCTTGTGACATCATTTTTCATTTCGTACTCGGATTTTATAAATAATTAAGCATATTAAATGCTAAATTTCAGTAATTTAAATAACAAGGTTGTGTCATCGTTTAATACTATTCTAACTGTAAATGTTTAAGTATTAAGCCTATAACAATGTGTAAACATTGTCGGGTAGACACCATACCGTCACCTTAAGACGTAAATATAATACGAAGTGAAATTTGCATGTCCTACAATTAGTCACGGTGGTGTAGTGGCAGCACGATTGGGCTGGAATCCCAATAGGCGCGGGTTCGAATCCCGCTTGTGACATCATTTTTCATTTCGTAATCGGATTTTATGAACGGAACTTAATCCAGGTCAACCCCACTAAGACACAAGTTTGCGCTTTGACTGCGAAGAAGGAACCGTTTATCATGGCGCCTTAGTTCCAAGGAGTAACTCTCTAAATTTCCGAGAGTATTGGGATCCTCGACGTCGAACTATAGAGCAAAGGCCAGTTTGGTAGTCATTTGGAGGGAAAAGCCAAATTGGTAAGCAAAAACTTAGACGTGCTAAGCAGAGCTAGGCGGTCCTTCACGCCGAGACAACGTCTTGTGCTATATAAAGCACTAGTTCGTCCTCACGTGGTTTACTGCTCTCATCTCTGGGCTGGCGCGTCTAAATATCAGCTAGACCCACTTGACTCCCCGCAAAGGCATGCTGTTCGAATCGTCTGTGATCCCAATCTCACGAACAGATTGGAGTTTACAGGAGTGGCGAAGAGACTTTGGGTCTCGCTTTGTACTCTACCCGCTCTTTTACAGTGAGTGCTCTAAAAACTGTTTGACATGGTCGTCCATCGTCACCATTTTAGCACCGTACCACTCGACACCGTAGCAGGATTCACTCATTTCACCTGAACTTACCCTGTTCCTAGACTGTAGGTTTTCAGAGATCATTTATCCCACGTACGTGCAAGATCTGGAATGAACTACCTGCTGCCGTGTTTCCAGAGCGTTATGACATGTCCTTCTTCAAACGAGGTTTAAGAGCATTTTCTTCAAGATAGACAACGGCCTGGCTGTATCCCTGGTGTTACTAAGGTTCATGTGCAGCAGTATCACTTACCATCAGATGTGCTGCTTGCTTGTTTGCCACCATAGGCAATAAAAAATGTGTCATAAAAATATTAATAGTATTTTTTTTATTATCATAATACACTGACAACATCGTACTCGTACTACCAGTAATACGAGCAAGAACAAGTGTTCTTGCTCCCATAAATACGTAGTATTTATTGAAATGATTTACGAAAATAAGTACCTCTTTACGAAAAGATTGCCATCTTATTATACATTACAACAAAAAATAAGAATATAGCAAGCTGAGCAGCAAATAGAGCGTTTAAGGGCGGTAAATCGATGAAGTTTAAATCTGCATCACTATTAAAATGGTGTATAGCTGTGTACTTACTTTAAATAAGATAATCTAAATGTCATAAATTCCAGAGTGAATTGTACAGAAACCTTACCAAGGGTAGTAATAGAATCGATTCCTTGTACCAGTACCCGCTAAAACGTCGTTAATGAGCAAACATCTTTTTTTACGGAAAGCGAATTGCTGTAATCAACATAGTACAAGTTATTACTACTTTTTTCTGTAACGTACAGCGTTTTTGAATGCAGGCATTTAAGTTTAAACCCGTTTTTTTTTTTAAATGTTAATTTCATAACTATTCATCTTAGAATTATGTAACCCGGACCATTTGAATCAGATTTTTTTTTTCTGATTCGAACAGTGCAATAAAAAATTGTTCATACTTTGTGGACTACGACGTTTTCGCTTTCCGCCGTCGATATACTAATTTCACCAATTATAAAATAGAACATAAGAAATCCTCTAATATCTTGCAAATTATGTGTCAGATTTGAAGTAGTATACTTATACATATTTAACGATCGTCGTTTAGAAGGTCCTTTATGAGTAACGCTAATTGCACCAGTCACTTAACACTAAAGAATTTATTCCGCAGTACCTACTGTTTGCGAAACATGATAATAGCTATCGTATAAATTGATTAAGATTAGTCCTTGACCCTCTACGGGTTGAGAGCCCTCAGCGCCACGGGTTGAGAGCCCTCAGCGCTCACCCACAGTCCGGGTAAAGTTGTCATAGCCATCTGAGGTTAACAACTAAGACACACCAAAAAAAAAAAAAAAAAAAAAAACCTTGACCCTCGAGTACTACAAACTACTACTTAATACAATTCCGCTTATAAATTATCCAATTTTCAAATTACTAAAATTTTGCATTTAACAGGCTAGGTTATTTATAAAAACTTGTTTACGAATATCCCCGTGTGGCGAC
Source organism: Lymantria monacha (assembly GCA_905163515.2). Taxonomy (NCBI): domain Eukaryota; kingdom Metazoa; phylum Arthropoda; class Insecta; order Lepidoptera; family Erebidae; genus Lymantria; species Lymantria monacha. Next base: position 12,674,109 of record LR991106.1, read on the forward strand.
GGGAATAGAATACAAAGGTCGTCACCCCTTACTTGCCCGTGGGAGTCGTAAAAATCGGCTAAGGGTCTCACCGGGAGATTGGGCAGCGGCTATCTCCCGGGAAACTTAATAACATCTACCGCGATCGCCAATCCGCTCGCCAAGCGTGGCGATTATGGCATTATTACCCCCCCAAAATAAATATGGATGCACAAAAAGTCACGGCCCCCAGTCACGGCAGTTCCGCTGGAAACCGCTGGATGCAGGTGGCACAGGACCGTTATAGATGGCATTCTCGTGGGGAGGCCTATGTCCAACAGTGGACGTTTACGGGCTGATGGATGGATGGATGGATGGATGTTTACGAATGAAAAATGAATGTAATACGTGGAACTCGAACCCACGTTTTCTAATCCACATTCTAACTGCAAATTTGAAATAAAAACTAATTTTACTGATTCTATCGCGTTTGTATTTGATTTTTGAGTGTGTTTGTACAGTGATCATGGTCACGGGAGGACCATCCTCAGGGGAGGAGTCCTCCCGTGACCATGATCACTGTAAAGTGTTCGAAACGTCAGGCAATTAAAAATCAAATACAAACGCGATAGAATCCGTAAAAGTAATTGTATTTCAAATGTGTAACACTGGCGTAAACATCAGAAATCTAACTGCAAAGTTAGAGTATTAAAATCTGTATAATATGTAAACATTATCGGGTAGATCCCACACGTCTACCATAAAGACGAAAATATAATACGAGTTGCAAATTGAATATCACACGACAGCTCACACTTATCTAAGTGGTAGAATGATTGGAATTGATTTCCAATCATCACAAGGTGTGGGTTCGAGTCCTACGTGTAACATTCATTTTTCGCTCGTAAACACTTTTTATCGAATTTTACGTACGTTTTAGTTCGTATGATAACATAATAAGAGTAGGTATAATGCACCATTCCCTATTACTAAACTACGCTGATGATGAAACTTAAAAATAGGAGAAAAATTCTTCATTAATAAGCAATATTTAAATGAAATTTTATTAGTGGTAGGACCACGCTGTTGACAGTTCTCTGTCTACAGCCGCGGGCCGGTCCGTCCGGGATAGTACCACACTCTCGCAAAAGATCAACGTCTGAGTAATGGCAATATGCTATTGTGCTTCGTTCGGTTACCGAGAGAGCCGGAAGCCCAATTGGGTGGGTTTGGGGACTGTAATGGTAGGCAGTAACCTAGCTATAACCTTGGCTATAGCAGGATGGGTCACTGAAGAAAAGAAAGCATCCCAGTGACCCGCCCGTACGGCGTCGAGAAGTATGTTGTAGGGCATGTCTACGGGGTCTTACGCCGCTTTTCTTGTCGCCCCGGACGGATTAGCGGAGTTGACGGACGGATGACATACCATAGCCCGGCGCCAAAAAAAAAGCCTTGGTTATAAAAGGTCCATGTGCGGCAGTAACACTTGCCATTAGATGTGATGCTTGCTAGTTTGCCACCATAAGCAATAAAAAAAAACACTATGAAAACCCATTAAGTTAGGACTCATTATATTCATCTTAACTAGTTCTGTTTATTTGGTTTTATTTTTTGGTCAAAAGTTCGTATCTAATTATTTTATTTTATAATAATATTCTATTAATTTTTTTTTTGTTTTCAAACGAGAAGGCAACCCACCTAACAATAAGTGGTTAGCATTGGTTATAGACTTCACCTATACCAGAAATACTACCAAGTCTCTGCCTACTGTAACAAGTTATCATGTAGGTTGTAGATAATAAAATAAGAAATCCTTCTGATTAAAATAAATTATGACTATTCATTTTATTTATTTTCGTTATGATGACGGAGTAGAAATACAATTCACCAACCTCCTATCTTACCTGTAGGTGATCGTGAGAGGCGACTAAGGGATATAAAACGCATATAACATCTTTACATGACAAAAAAAAACTTAAAACAAAACACTAAACCAACACGTCTGACCAGCGTGGTATAGTAGATCAATTTCTCTCCTAGTATGAAGAAGGCTCGAATCCAACAGTGAGACATATGAGCTGAAATAATGGTGATTACTAACCAAACGTCGATTTTCTAAGAGAGCACATTCTAAAACTGTAGCTACCATTTTTTTCTATCATTTGAATTTAAACGCTTCTATTACTTGCACAAAAGTAAAATGTACATGATATCATTAATATTATATTGGCTTTTAGCCTTCGTTTTACTGCGAATTTAAATTTCATTATTGTAATAAAAAAGTAGTAAACCTTCCCCGTGTATTATAAAACATACACATTAATTTTACGATCGAATATTAAATGTACAAATGCATTAACAAAAAGCGTTGGGAAATTGTTAATCTCCATTATATTAAGTATGTAAGTATCAATTATGAAATCCAGGTTCAATTTTGAAATAAAACTATTTTTACGGATTCTATTGCGTTTGTATTTGATTTTTAATTTCAGAACGTTTTGAAAATTTTTAACGTTATTAAATTTTGACTCATATTTTTTAATACAAATACTTATAAAAACCCGACGAGAGAAAAATGATTGTCATAAGTGAGATTCGAACCCACACATATTGGCAATCCGTTCCAAACGTGCTGCCACTTACACCACCGTGAACTATTGTAGGGCATTCAATTCTCGCATCGTATTATATTTTCGTCTTTAAAGAAACGTGCGCCATCTTTCCGACATTGTTTACATATTGTGCAGACCTAATACTCAAACTTTGCAGTTAGAATTTAATTAAACGATGACACAACTCTGTTATTCAATTTACTAAAATTTAGCATTTAATATGCTTGATTATTTATAAAAACCCGATTACGAGCGAAAAATGATTGTCACAAGTGGGATTCGAACACACAACAATTGGAATTCCGTTGCATTCCCTCTGAAATTGAATGCTAAATTTCAGTGATATCAATTATGAAATCCAGGTTCAAATTTGTCAAATAAAACTGTTTTTACGGATTCTATCGCGTTTATATTCGATTTTTAATTACCCGACGACGTTTCGAACACTTTACAACATTCATGGTTACGGGAGGACTGAGATGTCTCACGTCCAATAAGTCATCGTTATTACTTTATTTTTTAAAGTGTTGTATAATAAAGTAGCATTGACAATCATGATCTCGGAGCAGAAATCATTGATTCAGAATCTGGTGATCTAATTACAAAATCCTTTAAGCATTTTATATAATTTCCCAACGTTTCGAACACTTTTAGCGTTATTAAATTGTAACTCATATTTTTTAATGCAAATACTGTAGCGGGAAGATATAAATCTCTTTAATCATCATCATCATCATCTCAGTTTATATATGTCCCACTGTTGGGCTCAAGCCTACTCCATAAGGAGAGGGAAATTGACCTATATACCACGCTGGTCAGACGTGTTGGTATAGGGTTTTGTTCTGAGTTTTCCTTCTCTTGCATAGATGTTATATGGGTTTTATCCCTTAGTCGTCTCTTACTATCACCCACGGGCAAGATAGTGGGTGGTGAATTCTATTCTTACTCCGTCACCACACGGAAAAAAAATCTCTGTAATACCAATAACTTATTGGACGTGCGATATCTTAGTCCTCTCGTGATCATGAACGCTGTAATGTGTTCGAAACGCTAGGAAATTAACAATCAAATATAAACGCGATAGAATTCGTAAAAATCGTTTTATTTTCAAATTTTTATTACACACGTAACTATCAGAAAGCATCAGGTTAAAAATCTTCATTTGTGAAAGGAAGAAAAGAAGAAAATATATTTATTCTGCTCTTGTTCTACAATGTACCAATTTGCATGTATACAAAACTGATTAAATGCTTTTTTTTTTTAACATCAATTAATTATATATAACAAAAACAGCTTCCGACTTCAGCTCTTACTACTCTTATCCCAATTACTTGGGGTCGATACAATATGTTCTCTTCTTTCGAAGTCATGATCTCATCATCTGAGCTCATCTATGTCCCACTAATGGGCACGAGCCTCCTCATAATGGGAGGGAAAATTGACCTACTATACCACGCTGGTCAGGCGTGTTGGTATAGGATTTTATTTCGAATTTTCTTTCGCTTGCATAGATGTTATATGCGTTTTATATCCCTTAGTCGTCTCCTGGGGGGGCACACTTAAAACATTACTTATTTTTACTGACCGTCGCGCCACCTACAGATTGGTTGTACAAACTTAACTGCTGCCATTTTGTCCTGCCTGTCAAACGTTTGACAACTGAGAATTGTTATTTGTTGTTCCTAGCGTAGGTACTTATTGTCATCGATCTATTTTCGGTTATTGATATTTTTCTGAAAATTATCTCAAGTTTCAATGTTAGGCTGATATTATTATTGTTTAATTATCAGCTGATATGTTTTTTTTATATTTCAGGGTTGCTTTCATAGTAAAAGAAAATTCTATGTAATTACACATACACATGTAGATATGTATATATATTACTTCAACTTTAGTTCACCGCCTAAACTCTGGGTGGCAGCACTTTCCATACATGCATATTTTATCATCGAGTTGCCACTCTTTTTCAATTTAATAACTTTACTCTTTGGTCGTCTCTTACAATCACCCACGGATAAGACAGCGAGGGGGTGGTGAATTGTATTCTTACTCCGTCACCAAACGGAAGTTCTTTCATAGTATATATTGTAAACATTATTGGCAATAGTTTTATGACCGGCCGCCTACCAAACGTCAACCCTCCTTGGAAATGTAATTGTTGACCAAACGGCATCAGATGATGTTGCCCCAGGTCTTTATAAGGCTCTTAGTCGTCTTTTACAACATCCACTAGCAAAGTAAGGGTTAGTAGTATTCATAGCCGCTACCACCACACAGCAATTCTGCTCTCATTCAATTTACAAATTTAAAGATATAAGAAGCTGATTAAAAATAACTAACTAAACAAAATGACTTTCGACATAAAATAATTGTATTTTAATGTTGAACAAAAATAGGCTCAGCTTGTACTACTTGACTATAAAGAAATAGCAATGATACATACATACATATCATCACGCCATATCCCTTGCAGGGTAGGCAGAGGAACCAGAGTGCCAGAGAACTCTATCCTTGCATACTTCACTCGCTTCCTGAACATTCATAATTCTCTTCATACACGTTCGCCAGTTTCGGAGACCCTTGACTCCACCTTCCTTCAGTGCGCGACCAATCTGGTCTAGGTAGGTGAGTTTCGGTCTCCCCCGGTACCTACATCCTTCCACTTTCGCGTTGTATATCTTTTTAACCAGACGTTCGTTCGGCGAACGTAGCAATAAGGAAATTAAATAGCAATGATAATCTACCAATATCTGGTATATACATTTATACCGTGTGATAGCGGCTCTGAATACTACCGATATTGCTCGTGGATATCGTGAAAGAGGACTAAGAGCTTTATATCAACTTGGGCTATTTCCATCTGATACCATCTGGTCAAAAATTACATTCTCAAGAAGAGTTGACGTCATGCAGATGGCTACTATAAACTATTATGTACGAGTATGTATTATGTCTCTCCCAAGTTTTTGAGATAAGAAGACTGAATGATGATCACATAACGTCCCCAATAAGTTATAACTATCACAGTACAGTAATACCCCGCTTTACGCGAGGGATACGTTCCGTAAAAAACCGCGTTAGGTGCAATTCGCGTATATCGGGGTTTATAATTTAATACAAAAAAAAAACAAATCATTTGAATCAATCACTTTAATTCTAAAAACACTTTATACAGTACTATTGTCTTTTGGATAGCGTTTCTTTTACGTTTTTGTATAATACGTTCATGAATAACACCCAATACTGATTTTAATTGTTTGACAGGCGGTCAAAACACGGTCATCATCACTCTCTATGCTCTGCAATATGTCTAAACCGGAATAAATTTTTGAATGACCATTTTGTATTCCGCTTGAAAATAAAACTCTCTCTTCTTTTTCTTCCTCATTGTTAATGAGATTATTCTGTAATTCGACCAGATCTTCATTGCTGAGAGGTTCGTTGTGCGTTGCGTTGCTACAAGTTCTTTGAAATCCTTTACCGCGACATCTTCAAGTTCATCATGACTATGTTACGTACCTACATATTTATTTTTACCTATGAATATGTATGTCGAGGCATTTTAACGCAAAATTTGAAATTCGCGTTAAAGCGAAACCGCTCATAACGGGGTCGCGTAAAGCGGGGTATTACTGTATTAGCAAACAATTGAAATGTTTTTTAATACCACACTCTCGCAGAAGATCGACGTCTGAGTATGTGCTATTGCGCTACGCTCGGTGAGCGAGAGAGCCGGCAGCCCAACTGGGTGGGTTTGGGGTTTGTATTGGTAGGCAGCGGCCTAGCTGTATTTTAGTATTGCAAAAGTCCATGGGCGGCAGTGACACTTACCATCAGGTGTGCTGTTTGCTCGTTTGCCACCATAAGCTATAAAAAAAAATCGTGCTGACGCCGTAAAAGATCTGGATACATGGTTTGAACCTTACATCTAGAGAGCTATGTGGAGGCACTGACCATTGGCAGTAGTATATGTTGATTCAAATTTATTATATTTTATTTTCATTATAATGTTTTTTTTTTTTTTAAAGACACCACCCTGCACTAAGGAAATAAACCTTGTATTGCGGGGGACTTTACAAACATGCAATTAACGCAGACAAATTACACCCAGACTCAGAACAACACTTTGTGGATCACACCAAGTAATGTCCTGCGTGGGAATCGAGAGAGAGATACATTGCAAAACGGGCTATGGAGTCGCACGCCGCTTTTTCTGTAGCCCCAGATGGAATTAGTGGAGTATGACCATTCTATAGCCCGCCCCAAATAGAAAGGGTTTTCCAAGACGAGTTGATGTAGAGTTTTAATTGAAGTTTTCTCAATTGCAGAGATTTTATGTGTTTACATTCAATCATTCTTTACTAAACACATGATAAAGTATAGATGACCTTTTATTCTAATGGAATACCATTACCATCATCGTCATTACCATACGATCAATGAAATAGAAAGATAATATATACTTATCGCTCTATAATTCTGCGACAAAAATTTTAACACTTTAAACATAATATATATTTGAAAGAACAATCTGAGGGTTAAGTACATAACAATAAACTTTACAAAGTTAAACCACACATAAAACAATACTAAAACTCACTGGGATAAGCCCGGTATGAATAATATAAATTTTTGTATTACTTCGTCTATTAGGTACAGAACTTTATTTCCTCTGACAGATCACCGCTGGTTTTATGATAATAAATTTACACCTTATATTACTATATTCCATAGTGAGATGACATTTGATTAAATTATCTTCTAATTGTGTATAATAATTGACTAAAAGAACACTGTGATTACAACACACTATTATAAGTTTCTTTATCTGTGAACATCGTAACGTTTATTAGGATTTTTCAATAGATGGCGCCGTTATTTTTCCTAATTGTTATTTTTACTTAATATTACCGAGTGTTATATAAATTATCACCCAAAATCTTGTTGGAATATAAATTTGTAAGTGTACTTTTTAATGAAAGCATATATTTTAATATGTTTATTTATCATTCGTCATTAGAGGGAAAATAATCTTCAAAATGGTGTATCAAATATTAAAATTGACGCAATGTCATGGGAGAGGAAATAACATATCTGCGCGGTATCGTGTCAAGCCAAGATCAAGCGAAGATAAAGATTATACGCGCGCAACCATATCAAAATATACGAATTTTAATTTACATTTGTTTTGTACAATATAGAGTATTGACTCTATATAGAGCATTGTATTTAGAGTAGAGTAGGAAATAAAGAAAAAGATAAAAGTGTGTGCGTACTAAGTACACATGTCAAAAGTGAAACTACTTTGGCAAACTAATTTTTAATTCTCGTTTACATACATCAACTATAGTTCATCTAATCTAAGAAGTGCATTTTGACGTTTCGAATTTTTTAATACACAATAACTTTGGTCAAACGTATAAGCAAGATTGCAAACAATAAATCTGAAATTTTAATGAACTATTAAGTTATTTACATAATTAACGTTGAGGGTGACTTTCTTGCACAATAATCTAATGTAGAAACTCGTAAAACTAATTTAAAATAAAAATAAAATGGTAAATAGTAATTGTTATTGACGATCTTACAATGTCAAGTCATAACGTTCTATACAGTAGTGCTTGACAACTTCCAATTCACGAATATCCAAATAATTGATAAAAATATTCGAGTAATATAATTAATCGAATAGATATTTTGACAGAGATGTAAATTTCGAGAATTTTATTGATAAGGAAATAATTATTAATGTTCGCAATGATGATAATTCAAGTAATAGTAGCGATTCTGAATAAATAGCTATTTTCAAGTCCAGTTTTTGTTTTACTTAATCTAATCCTACTAAATATGATGAATAGATTTAATGCCGAAATAATTAAATTTGTTTAGTATTAATGTAGCACTTAATTTATTCATCTCCTTTTTGAAAAATAAAAATAAACCGATTATTAATTAAAAAGAATCAATATCGATTTCTCACTAAAATCGGATATTTTTGATAGCGATTATTTAGTTCACATACCTAGACAACTTACTCCGACAGCTGTCAAAGTGCACTTCTTAGATTAGATAGACTTTAATAACGTTTATTCTCGATCTCTCTTTCTCTCTTACTCTTTCTCGCACTCGCTCTCTCCCTCCTCGCGCTCCATGGCTATGTGTGTTATGCAACGTTCGCCTTATCTTACTCACTCTCAATCTTACTCGCTAGCTTTCTCTCACCTTTCGCTCCATGGCACTGTGCGTGATGTGACGTACGCTATACCTCACTCTCTCTCTCTCTCTCGATTTTTCTCACTCGCTTGCTCCTTACTCTCGCTCCATGGCTATGTGCTTCATACTATGTTGAGCCTTACTCATTTTCTCTCAATCGATCCTAATCGCTCTCTTCCTCTTCTTAAACCATACATACATAAACCTACCACATTTTCGTGTCACTATAATATTGCGTTTCGTCTGTAAAAATTCTACCCTCATGCGTGCATATAAGTTTCACTTCAATAAAAGAAAACTATGGCTTTTGGACGTCCATAAGTAGAACAGATCTAATAGAAAGAGCTCTTGAGTTGACCCAGTTTTCACGCACCGATACCGAGTTTACTACAACTCTAATAGGTTTTCATGGTAGCGGAATGTCCACCCAATCCCTAAAAGGAAAGACCGATCGAATCTGTCAAATTCCAGTCTGATATAACTTCTTTGTTCTTTAAGGTAATGAAGAAAATAATGAACCGTTAGCTTCTGCTATACCTTAAAAATTGTCAGTAGATTAGTGAACACCAATACGGTTCGTCATGGTAACTTTCTTGTGTACCTCACACATCATTGGCAAGAGGCCTTGGAGGGTGGGGTGCTATCATTAAGCCTAGATATCACGAAAGCCTTTGACAAAATCTAACACAGTGGTCTTCTATCATGTGAAATGCCCAAGAAATTTCGTAATTAGATCACCAGCTTACCGGTTAGTTGAAGTATAACAGTCACCATCAATGATTTCTACTCCGAGATCATGTCAATCAATATTAATACACTACAGAGCTCGGTGCTGTCCCCAAAATTACCACTACCATCAGTTACCATCAAGTGTGATGCTTGCGCGTTTGCCATCATAGGCAATAACAAAATTATAGTAAATATACTAATACTTTTAGCAGTAATATTAGTTACAGAACTTTATCATACGTCCGGCTGATAAAAGCAATGTTGCATCCGTTTTATACAGTATAAAAGATACACGCTATTTTATGCAGAAATTCTTTGTAAATATTTTATTGATATGTATTTTTCTGTGTGGCGACAGAGTAATAATACAATTAATCACCTCTTATCTTGCCCGCAGGTGATCGTAAGAAACAACTAAGGGATATAAAACGCATATAACATCTATTCAAAAGTCGGAAAGCTCGAAACAAAACCCTATACCAACACACCTGACTAGCGACTCATGCTCATAGGAGGACCCGATATTGGTATATTGGGTCCTCCTATGAGTATGAACTCTGTAAAGTGTTCGAAACACCGAGCAATTAAACATGGTCCGCATAAAGCTGTCAAAGACATCTGCGACTAACAGCTAAAAGCACACAAAAAAGAACCGAGCAATTAACTATCAATTACATCCGCAATAAAATCTGTAAAAATAGTTTTATTTTAAATGTGTAATACTCACCTAAACATTAGAAATCATTAAGTCACTCTCATATTAATTCTTCAATCGATTTATGTGATTAAAAAGACATGAAGAAGACCAAGACTCCCATTGGAGTAAAAGGTTCCCACGCCAAAATTAATGGTGTCAATACAATATGCTTTTAACTCATCATTACAAATATTATTATTAGTCTTAAATAACAGTTTCACTAACATATATTTTATCTGGACTCATTTCCTGAATGGAAGATAGACACTGTAGGTTTTTAATTTTAGCATTAAAACAGTATGGATAGTCGTGATATATGGACGTTTTATAAATTTCTTTAATCTCTTAAGTTATAATAAATATTATTAAGTTGTGTAAGTTTTTAGTGAAAATGAGATCGGTCATTTTATTCGTGGTTTATTTGATAACGTGTGTCGGTGCTTATAATCGTTCTATATATACAACTGAAAGTAAGATTTTTATTTTATTAACACGCTTTTAATAACTTGGTATGTATCTCTTTGTATGTCAGTAGCAGAATTTTTGAAGGTGATTTTCACCCCCTTCTAAGCTTCGGATTAATTTGAAACTTCACTCGCATATCAGGAGTCGATGACAATAGTTTTATTTATTATTCGTACCAGGATATTCAGGATTATGGCTTTTATTATATCCGACACCCGGGCGATAATATATATAAATATATAAGCAGAGGTGTGGCAAAATCGGGGATAAGTTGGCCACTCGCTAAGTACAGACAACGTAATCTATCAAGCGATACAATGAAATCAAAAAACTGGTCCTGATAAACTGCTATAAGCGGTGAGATGCAATAAGCGTTTCCAAAAGTGTTAAATATATCCCAATAAAAGTCACAATTTTTCATTTTTGCTTTTCAAGAAGAAGATTTGCGATTTATATTATTTACATATGTAAATATAATAAATAAAATGTTGAGGTTTCATTTAATTATTTTATTTTTTTAAATTATGTTTTTATATTAGTTATTGCGAAGCTGTTTCACACTACTGCTGTATAACTTTTTTATACGTATTGTCTTTTACTTGACATTGTAACAAATTTATTATTATTTATTTAATTATTCTATACATGCATATATTGATAAGTTAAGAATATAATTTGTCAATACTCTTCGCTTTCCTTTAGTCTATTTGACATAGGGTTTTGGGGCTATAATTTGGCCACACGCTGTCTAAACCGCCCGAGGTGATAAAGGGACGATGCGCTCCATAACCTACTAAATTGTACATATCTGCAATCATTTTTGTGACCATTACATCAAGTCCTTCTCTTCAGTGGTAATCGATTGAATCCGTGACACAATTATCACCAACTACAATCTTCAGTAAAATTATTTTTTATTTACAGTGGCCAAGAGTTGTAAAGAATATATTTGCAGAGACGGGTACAGTTACCCAAAAATGTACAGTGTTGATAATGATGAATTAAAGCAGATAAGTAAGGACTCTGAAATGGCGTTCGAGATGCATATAGCTATACAGGCAATGAGTAACGGTCATATTCTCTTGTCATCTGTACCTAAACCTGGATATAGCGATCCTGTTTATGAAATTGGTTAGAATATTTTTTGTTGCTACTCATCAACGTTATTTTCCTGCTTTTATGCCAATCACTTAGGGTCGGCGCAATATGTACTCTTCCATAGTACTATTTGCGAAAGTTAGCAATATTTTTATGACCCATATTTTTTTTGGGGATGGGTTAAACCTCATAATGACCCCATGAATCCTACTTCGGTATGCAATTGTGACCAGACAGGCGGCATTATTTGAAGTTGGCCCAGGTCGATGTAAAACTCTTAGGCTTATTTTATGACACCCAGAAACAATGTAGGGTTGATAATATTCGTACGTAATCGGGTTGAGAGCCCTCAGCACTTAACCCATAGTACGCGTAAAGCTGTCAAAGCCATCTGCGGCTAACAGCTAAACACACACAAAACAAAATCGTACATTCACAGCACACTTTTTGTGCTTATTCATTATCGTTCTCTGTCTTTTGCCGTCCATAGCTGAAGGTACCACCATAGAAGGACTCCACAGAATATGTAGTACAGTCCTTCTATGGTGGGATTATTGCCATATAAGCCACGCTTGACATGTGGACAATTCACATAAAGTAGCTACAGCAATTTTGGTTAAGTTTTAGAACATGCAATCGTTGATCATAGATAGAATTGGGACTGGTAGATATATAGCTTTTAGTCAACTTTTGCAATAACCACGTATAATGTGATGGCAATTGTGATTAATCTTATCACCACCTATATGTCCCATTGTTGGGCTCGAGCCTCCTCTGTAATAGGAGGGAACTTGACTTACTATACCACGGTGGTATCATACAGCATAAATTTATTAATCTGAGCTTGAATGTAAGTCAACTATCTTGCAAAGATTTATTCTTGAGTGTTTGATGTTGTTTTTTAAAGAATACCTCTGCGCCTTAACTATTTGAAGTCCTGGACAAAATTATCTCGTGAATTTGGGAACGTGCGGCTATCGTAGGAATGTGTTTGTAGGGCTGTGGCCGTAAGGCGCACATTCACCGCAGAGCTGCGATTCCTGTTTCTAGAGCTTAACTGCCTTATTGAATACTATGCATTTTCAATATTCCCAATAACCTTTAATGCTAATAGGCTTTGAAATAAAGTTTAGTTTAGTTTAGTTATGTTAAATTTATTTTAAGTTATTCCACAGACTTTTTGTCCGTGCTCTTTTTATGTTTAATTTAATTTTTATGGTGTTTTTTTTACAAAATTAATTTTCTTGAAGTGGCTTATAACAGTTGGTTAAAGCTTTAAGAATGCAATTCATGTGTCATAGATGTTAAGTGACTACATATCTTTTTGGGTTTTCTTCTTGGCGCTGGTGGTCATGTTATTAGTGAAATCCTTCTACTTGTAGATGTGTTTAGTTTAGTTTAGTTTATTAAAGTTTGAAATGATACCACTATATTTTAATAAAAACATAGCTATATCTCCATGATATTACCTCTGTATTAACATTTTTTACATATAATGTTATAATTTACCGATAAAAGTAGATTTCACGAGTAGTTTTACAATATACTCTGAAGTTTATGAATGACGCAATAAGCACCCTGAACTAATTATATGATAGTGTGATATATACAAATCAATTATTAATCAAGATTTCTCTAAATTCTTAAATGATACGAGATTGATAGAAGTGTTGACGGAGTTAAAATACAATACAGGGAAAACTGCATAAAATTCCTATATCAACACATCTAAAACATATGGTAGCTCAATTTTCCTCTCATTACGAAAGAGGCTCACTTACTATGTGGTAGCGGCTATGAATATTAAATCTTAAATTTTAAAAGTGATAGGACCACGCTGTTGGCAGTTCTGTCTACAGCCGCGGGCCGGTCCGTCCGGGGTAGTACCACACTCTCGCAGAAGATCGACGTCTGAGTAATGGCAATGTGCTATTGGGTTTCGTTCGGTGAACGAGAGAGCCCGAAGCTCAACTGGGTGGGTTTGTACTGATAGGTACAGGCCTAGCTTGGTATTGCAAAGGTCCATGAGCGGCAGTGACACTTACCATCAGGTGTGCTGCCTGCTCGTTTGCCACCACAAGCAATAAAAGAAAATAAAAAATAATATTCGTGGATACCGTATAAACGATTTGTGCCAAATACACTTGATACTGTTTGGTCAACAATTACATTCCTAAGAAGGATTAACGTTAGACAGGTGGATGGTCATAAAACTATTGTCAATAACTTTTCCAATATGTACGATGGAAGAAGAAGAGAGATTAAATGCAATTGAGGAGAGAATGATATACAGGCTTGAACCAAGCAGTGAAACGTATATGAGTCCAAATAAAATATTTTACAGTGATCATGATCACGGGAAGACAGTGTTCGAAACGTTGGAAAATTTAAAATCAAATACAAACGCGATAGAATCCGTAAAAGCAGTTTTATTTCAAATGTGGTTATACTTATATGAGCCGTTATTATGATTATAATTCACGTTTGGAATATTTGATATCTAAACTGCACACCTGCATTGCTTAAACTAAAACATGCCATAATCTTTTATTTTTACTCATTCATCATTCTCCTACTCACATCCCAATTACTGATTTTATTAGATATGTACTCTTCTTTCATAGTACATATTGTAAAAGTTATTGGCCATAGTTTTATGACCGGCCGCCTGCCAGACGTCAACCCTCCTTGGGAATATAATTGTTGACCAAACGGCATCAGATGGAGTTGGCCCAGGTCGTTACAAGGTTTTTAGTCTTTTACGACATCCACGAACAAAGTAAGGGTTGGTAGTATTCGTAGCTGCTCCCATACAGCTATTTTTACTAATCAATTTATATATTTACGATTTTTTTTCAGTGGTTGGTGGCGGTAGTAATCGTTTTACAGAATTACGACGCCATCTTAAGAGAGATGCCAAGAGTTCTATCAAAACGCCGAATATATTATCCGCATTTGAATTAAGAGGTTTTTATATTAAGATTGAACAAGGTAATTTTTTTAATCATGGCAATTGTAGTTTATTTTTTCTAGTGTCGAAGCAATATCCTTAATCGCTGATAATTTAAATCAACGTGGCGATATCATATTGACGTCGCTATAAATTTTGAGTTATGGATTTTTTTCTGTCGTAATTGAGACGTGTCATATACAAGTGCTCTACGATTTCGGCGGTCACTCTAATTTATTTTACACACATTACTAAAAAAAGGTAGGTAACATTACGAAAATTATGGCTTTACGTTACAAATCTAAAGATTACATACAATATAAGACTCTTAGTAGCCGTTCTAGTTGCAAAAAAAAATAGAAAAGGAATGAACTAATCACCAACTCGGTTGGAGTTAGGAGAGGCTGGTAATCTGTCATACAGGTCTTCCTAGTACTGATGCCAGTCTCTCACACAGATACTATTATACAATTATTATACCATATATACAAATCTTATGTTAATTATCCTAGATTAAGATCCATTTGTAACTTAGAAAGAAATAAAAACCTATTATTTTATAATAAAAAAAACATGATTATAACGCTCCCATTTGTTTCTACAGAGAATAAACTATTATATATTTTTTTCGAAATTCGACCCAATAGTTAAACGAGCAAATAATACAAATTGCAAAAAAACATCGGAATGGGCTGTCAATGATTCTAATACTAATATTTTCTCAATTAACTTCAGTAAACATATTTTGCATGTCTACTATTTTGTTATAACTATTGAAAATGTTTTTTTTAATAAAATCCATTCTTATTCATTTTTTTTGTGCAAGTATGTCTCTTATAATAAATAGCAAAGATAAATATTCTCCCTGTCTTTCTTTTTTATCCAGGTTTCCAAAGCAGAGTTATATTTTTCGCATGAATCTTGTGTTTGTGATCTTATAAATTTACTAATACTTTTTTCATCTAAATGGCTGGATGGATTTCGATAGTTAAAATAGCAGACCGATTTCAATTGTAAATTATATACCGTAAAAAAAGTTACACTTGCAATGAAACTTAATGCAGATATTCGATTTAAATTTTCAGTATAATATAGACTATATTGTGCTGAAAACTTAAGTAAAATATAATTTCTAAATACAATTTAATTTCATTTGGTTTTAAATTTTCCATCTTATTTCGATGTTTTTTTTTGTATTTTACTTTTAAATTGTCTCCTTTGTAGTTGGGATTTTTTTTTTTTTTTTTAATCCTTACTAATATTATAAATGCGAAAGTATCTCTATCTGTCTGTATGTCGCTCCTTCACGCCAAAACTACTGAACCAATCTAAATAAAATTTGGTACACAGATGATCTAGAGCCTGACAAAGGACATAGGCTACTTTTTAATGCAAAAAAGGGGTTGTAAAGGGGGATGAAAAGTTGAAAGGAAGTGCCGTCATTTTTAAAGCCAGAAGCTTGAAATTTATTTTTAGGCTATTGATTAGATATAAATAAATATGACATTAAATTTTGAAAAAAAATTACCCTTAAGGGTTAAAATAAAAATAGGGGATGAAAAACTTTAGGAAAGTAACCTTTTACGCAGGCGAAGCCGTGGGCAGATCCTAGATATTTATAATTTAAATTTTCGAACATTATCAATGTGTTTATTCTGTGTTCTGAGTTCGATTCTCCCAAACAGGACATTTTTTTTAATAATAACTAAATTATTATTCTTTAAGGGGATGCATGTATAGTTGGACTCTAAAGTGGATATGCTATATACTCCTTAAGGTGATCTTTTTTTTTAGCAGTGTATATTCGTAACGACGACGTAAGAGAGCGAGTAGGTATGAAAGAGAGTATTGGTGTAAAGATGCGAAAGGGAATGCTCCGATGGTTCGGACATGTGGAAAGAATGCCGAACGAACGCCTGGTTAAGAAGATATACAATGCGAAAGTGGAAGGATGTAGGTACCGAGGGAGACCGAGACTAACCTACCTAGACCAGATCGGTCATGTACTGAAGGAAGGTGGAGTCAAGAGTCTCCGAAACCGGCGAGCGTGTATGAAGAGAATTATGAATGTTGAGGAAGCGAGTGAAGTATGCAGAGATAGAGTTCTCTGGCACTCTGTTCTCTCTGCCTACCCTGCAAGGGATATGGCGTGATGATATGTATGTGTGTATGGTCTGGACACACGTACTCGTCCGGAGCGATGAAAACCCATAACCGTACTCCCATCCCATCGCCATTGGGCTGGCCATTATTACCGCTTCCTTGACATCCATGGCCAGCCCTGCGGGTTACTCTGCCGGGTTCCTTAAGGTAATCTTACTAATTTTTTTTTCACATACAGGTGGTATAATAGAATTCGGCAGAGAAGGTGAAACTCTACCATTAATGACTTATCTTGACATAGATCCTATTGAAGTCAAATACTTTGGATTCGCAGCATGGAGTGGTGTGGAAGCTAAATTCCTATTTGATTGTCCTATAACAAATAATGGCAGTGAAAGTAAGTTACTAGTAAAGATTTGTGCCTTCAATTTACAGGACTACAGGGATGTTAGTGGTAAGATCACGCTGTTGACAGTTCGCGGGCCGGTCTGTCCGGCGTAGTACCACACTCTCGCAGAATATCGACGTCTGAGTAATGGCAATATGCTATTGGGCTTCGTTCGGTGAGCGAGAAAGCTGAAAGCCCAACTGGGTAGGTTTGGGGTTTGTATTGATAAGCAGCGGCCTAGCTATATATCCTTAATATTGCCCTTGGTATTGCAAATATCCATGGGCGGCAGTGACACTTACCATCAGGTGTGCTGCTTGCTCATTTGCCACTATAAACAATAAAAAAATAAATAAATAAAGATGATGCAATAGTTAATATCAGCCTACAGTGCCAAACGTTACAGATTCGATATTCACGTAGGACAAAAATTTGAGTGATCCACAATTTGTCAAAAATCCAGGTGTCGTTTGTTTTACATTATTTTTACATTTATGGACGTGGACTTTCCACGCAATAAAAGAATATCTTAGGAGTATCCTTAGTGTAAATTAATCTTATAAAAAATAAAAATATTAGATAAGACTATAGATAAGTAATTGATTGCAAGTATTATACTAAATTTCCGTGTGGTGACGGAGTAACAATACTATTCACCACCCCATATCTTTCCCGTGGGTGATCGTACGAGACGACTAAGGGATATAAAACGCATATAACATCTATTCATTTTTTTAGCGATGGGCTATGGGCGTAGTCGCGCCCCGCCAAATCGGTCCGGGGCGACGGAAGAGGCGACGCGCAACCCCATAGACCCACCCTGCAAACACCTCTCTTAGCCGTGCGAGCCGTAATCGCGATATC
The DNA here is from genome assembly GCA_905163515.2 of Lymantria monacha. Taxonomy (NCBI): domain Eukaryota; kingdom Metazoa; phylum Arthropoda; class Insecta; order Lepidoptera; family Erebidae; genus Lymantria; species Lymantria monacha. Next base: position 12,692,186 of record LR991106.1, read on the forward strand.
CAATCCACCTGCCAAAGGTGTTTATGATAGTATCATCCTCACCATTATCATTATCATCTCAGCTTATATATGTCCCACTGTTGGGTTCGAATCTCCTACATAATTGGAGGGGAAATTACGACTATTCCACGCTGGTTAAACGTGTTGGTATAAAGTTTTGTTTCGTGTTTTCCTTCTCTTACATAGATGTTATTTGCGTTTTGTATCTCTTAGTCGCCTCTTACAATCCAAGCGTAAGATAGGGGGTACCGAATTGTATTCTTACTCCTTCACCACACGGATAAAATTATTGACAATTACTTTTACAATATGTACGATGAAAGAGGAGTACATATTGAGTCGACCTCAAGTTATTGGGATAAGAACAGGAGAATGATAATCCAAATTTTGTTAATATATAGTGAATTGAATCATTTTACAGTTACACCCAACTCACAGGAAGTTGAACGCCAATTGTCCGTATCCGATCAGTTGAAAAGGCAGATTTTATTGTACAAGCTTCCTTGGGTATCTCCAAAATCAGATATGTTGGTAAAATTGGGAATTAAGATCACTAGCGTGAAATACGACCCGTTCAAAACAATATTAACTACAGGAATATCGGTTGTTGTGGTATGTATTATAACTATTTGTTTAATGATAACACGCCACGTTAAGTAGGTAATAAATCCTTTCCGTGGGGGACTTTACAAATATATAATTAACAGACACAAGTGCAGCGAAAGTGGAAAGATGTAGGTACCGGGGGAGACCGAAACTAACCTACCTAGACCAGATTGGTCACGTACTGAAGGAAGGTGGAGTCAAGAGTCTCCGAAACCGGCGAGCGTGTATGAAGAGAATTATGAATGTTGAGGAAGCGAGTGAAGTATGCAAGGATAGAGTTCTCTGGCACTCTGTTCTCTCTGCCTACCCTGCAAGGGATATGGCGTGATTATATGTATGTATGTATATAACAGACACAAATAACAAATTCAGAACAATCATTTATAAATCATACAGAGCTCTTGAGTCCTCATCATGATCTCAGCTCTACTACTATACTACGATGATCAAACGTTATGGTATAGGGTTTTATTTCGAGTTTTCCTTCTCTTAACTATCTATTATCTATAAATTATCAATATATTATAGCACTTAGTCTTCTTTTACAATGCCTGCGGATAAAAAAGGGTTGGTGAATTGTATTCTTTAACCGTCACCACAAGGAAAACATTCTTAAATTTTCTGCGTCGGTATGCCAACTAAAAACCACAACGGTGCCGCGTCTATGCCGATTGTAGGACACCATAGATTCGCCTTTGGACATACGGGTGTCGGTTGACTTGCTAGCTGCACCATGAGTCAATCATTGCTGAGGGAAGAGGAGCGCGTAACATTTTCTCCGCTTCACCAAGTCTGCATAACGAGTCAAGATAGTCATTCGTCTAACAAGATATCCGCTTACTAATCGAATTAATGAAGTTATAAAACATACAGAGAACCATTGGATGTAGGTTGCAAGAACTAGTTACTGTTGAATTTTACGTGGGGAGGCTTAATACCTACAGTGGAAATCGATCGCCGGTTGGATGGCTCAGAGAATATGTCCACATATATTCGATAACATTATCTTTTGACATTAACCCTTGTATTGATTAAGTAACAACATTTATCACTTTGGAAAGAATTCTAGAGGGTTATCATAAAAGTTGAATAAAGACAACAAAATCTGGCTAGCAGATGACATGGCTGTAAGACCATCAAACCATGGATTAGTAGATAAATTTGCCTACCCCTGTATAGGATATGTTATGCTGTTACTATGTCTATTGCCATAATTTCAGAGCTGGATTGACGAACGTATGGCATGGTATCCGGAGAAATTCAATGGTACAAGAAGCCTGAAATTCAGACAAGGCCATATTTGGAGGCCAAAGTTTTATGTTTACAAGTAAGTATTAGCACAGCATATATTTTTTGGTGTACCTAAGATATTTCTCTTACCTTTTTAGCTATATATCCTCTTCTTCTGAACCCATACACGTAACAAAATACAACGCAAGCTGAGTCTACTAAGAGAGTTAAATGGCATACGAAATCAGGCAGTCACGGTTCAAAATTTTTGAAGCAGTTTTTAATCAGTTCATTTCTGCACTTGAACTGTCTCAAGCCGTGATGAATTTTTATTTCATTAAATTAAAAAGTGAACGAATCGGTATCATTCATCATCTAATTAGTATCTATATCGATGATCATTATATATAGATCATCATGAGCAATTAATTAATTAATCGCCGTGTCTACATGGATTGGTGTCACCAATCTTTTAATGTAAGAATATGATCATATTCTATCATCATCATCATCATCTCAGATAATTTACGTCTCACTAGTGGACTTGAGTCTCGTACATTATAGGACGGACATTGCTCTACTGGGTACACGTTGGTCATACGTGGTGGTATAGGGTTTTTTTTCGATTTCTCCTCTTGCAAATATTTGTATATTATATTCTTAAAATCTATTACTACAGATATAATAGAGAATGGTAACTTATATTTTTACACAATAAAGAAAACTTCCATCCAAATAAAGAAAATCGCAATAGATAATATTATAAATTTGCCAATGAAAGGCTGTTTTCGATTCTCATACCAATCCCTTAACCAGTTTGTACAACTACCAGGAGAAAATGAGTTAAGTTAGGGCCATTGCAAATCACCGAAGACAAAGATCGGGTAGCGGTGGCATGTTCGCACGGCGAAGAGAGAAGTTGCATGGTGGGTCTATGAGGTCAGGCGCCGCCTCTTCCGTCACCCCGGACCGAGTCGCATCAATAGTCCACCGTAAAAAAAGGGTCATTGCAAATAAAGATAATCACCACTAGAGCTAACATAAATTAAACATGTAACTAATCACTTTCGTGAAAATATAAAATTAAAAAAAAAATCCAGTCCACTGAGTTTCTTGCCGGATCTTCTCAGTATGTAGCTGCTTTCCGATCCTGTGGTAGATTAACTAAAATTAATTTGCAAAAAAAATAATTTAAAATTGACAATATGTAAGTGCCCCTATGGGGCGGCTTATGCATAATAAATGATTTGATTTGATTTGACCACAGATTTATAAAAAAAAAATACTTTTTAATTTAATCTTACAGTTCTCCAGATAAGGGAATGCTTGAGACCAAGAGCTCAGAGTTAATAACTATGACGTATACAGGAGAAGCTACGCTTCATTTCCAAACGAAAGTATTCTCATCGTGCAGTGGCAGTCTCGCGAAGCTTAGCAAGTAAGATTTACTTTATAATCTATATTACTCATATTGAGATTTTTGCCAGGAACGTCAATGCGTAGTGGTCTTTGTATTATATTCAATATATTAGCATCGTATTGGATAATTTTAAAAGCATTTGATGTGATGTGACACAAAGGAAGTGTTAGATTAATATGATAATATCTGGTTTACCGAGCCTTGCTTGATATTTTTTTAGCGTTTTAGAAGATATATTGAAATAAAATAATGGAAAATATTAAAAAGGCAACAATAACAAAAGGAGAAACTAAGGAGCCGAACCGGTCTCGACTCGACTGCTCGATTTTGTAATTGATTTATGTCTATTATTAATGATAGCCTCAAAATTAGCCTTCATATTTTAATAGTTTTCAGCCAACGCAAAATTATATTTTTTCATTGCCTGAAAATATTGACAAAACAATATTTTCTAAAAATGAAAATTAGATTAATCGATTATTTGTCCCCGGAACGTATATGAAGTGGAAGTATATATAGTTTATCTTTTACAGATGGCCTCGTGATGAATACGATTGTTTAATAGTACTCCAACCTTGGGAGGTTCACGAAAAAATTACTATAGATCTTATGGATTCAAATGGCAGTCATATGAAATCTGTAAGTTATATAACCAACGACTTTTTTTTGTACAATTTCGGTCACACTCTTCCGAACTGCCTGAAGCGAAAGGTACAGCATGCAATATCATGAACTGCCTCACTCGTCGTTGGGTTGGCCACCATTACTAAGTTCTTATACATATTTGGTGTTTTTTTTTTATTGCTTATGGTGGCAAACGAGTAAGCAGCACAACTGATGATAAGTGTCACTGCGGACCTTTGCAATACCAAGGGTATAGCTAGGCCGCTGCCTACCAATAAAATCCCCAAATCCCTGGTTGGGCTTTCGGCTCTCCCGCTCATCGAACGTAGCGCTGTAGCACATTGCCATTACTCAGACGTTGATCTTCTGCGAGAGTGAGGTACTACTACTACCCCGGACGGACCGGCCCGCGGCTGTAGACAGAGAACTATCAACAGTGTCGTCCTACCTCTATTAACTGATGGTAGCTCAAGCACAACCTCAAGTAATACACTAAGACGAATAATTGAAATACACTAAGACGGAACACTTAGTAATTTTATATCTTTATACTAAATACATTTTTAAACCCAATTGTAAATTCTATTATTCCTCTTTAATTGTACTGAAAAAATGCATCAAAAACTTGTTTACGAGCGAATAATGAATGTCACACGTGGAACTTTAATAGTGGTAGGACCACGCTGTGGACAGTTCTGTGTCTATAGCCGCGAGCTGGTTCGTCCGGGGTAGTACCACACTCCCGCAGAAGATCGACGTCTGGGTAATGGCAATGTGCTATTGCGCTTCATTCGGTAAGCGAGAGAGCTGGAAGCCCAACTGGGTGGGTTTAGGGTTTGTATTGGTAGGCAGCGGCCTAGCTCTGCCATTAGTATTGCAAAGGTCCATGGGCGGCAGTGACACTTACCATCTGGTGTGCTGTCTGCTCGTTTGCCACCACAAGCAATAAAAAAAAAAAGAACTCGAACCCACACCTATTGGAAATCTATTCCATTCGTCCTACCACTTAGACAAGACTCGTGAGCTGTCGTATGTTATTTAATTCACGGTTCGTGTTATTTTATCGTCTTCAGTTGAACACGGGGGGTGGTCCGGTCCATGGCCAGCGGCGCACCCATGTGGGTGGAGTCCCTGACTGCCCATCTCAGGTTTCTCTTGTTGCGACCACTGAGGACCATAGCGGTAGGGGAGTGACTGAGACCGCGCGAGAGCGACGCCTCGGCAGTAGGCCGGGCTGTCGACGGGGGTTGGTCCTCGAAAGGATAAACTGAGGGACCACGGAAATCAAGGATGTGATGGGGAGGGAATACGATGGGTAACGGGATCACGCGTCGCCCTTTCGTCGCCCCAGATTGAATAGAAGGCATGTGTCCAGACCTTGGCATGCCAAAAAAAAAGGAAAACTGTGTCTAAGTGTTATGAAGATTGGAACGGATTTCCAATAGGTACGGTTTCCCCATGTAAGTATGGTTCCCCATGTGGTAGTCCTACATGTGACATTAATTTTTCGCTCGCAAACTTTTTTTTATAAAGTAACTAGCATGTTAAAGGCTAAATTTTAATATTTTGGACATCAATCAAAATTAAAAGGACTTGTGCTATGTTGTTTTTTTTTAATTACGCTGGTTGTCTTTTCTATATAAAATTACCAATATTGAACAAGGACCATCTTCACAATGAGCATGATTATCATTATAATAGCTGGACATCAAAAATTATTATGATAACTTATTATATATGTAACGACCCGCCCTCGCTTCGCTTCGGTTACGTCCATTCAATTGTGTAGTTTACTTTCGCTACAGAGAATTCCATTCGCAAAAGGAATTTCTTAAAATCCTACTTCATTTGACCTTCACAGGGCAAAAAGAAAGTCCACACCAAATTCCAAGTCTATAGGAGCTATATTTAAAAACGCTTTTACGCTTTTTTTTTTTACACCCCAGCAACCCCACTTACAGGTGAAATTTCGTAAAATCCGTTCTTAGCTGACCTCTACTCGGCGAAAGGAATATTCCTAGTAAATTTAAAGTATGTAGGTCTTATGGTTCCAGAGATATCGTGATGAGTCAATACATAGGTGGAAATATCTTATATATATATATATATATATATATATATATATATATATATATATATATATATATATATAAACTCATTTGCAAAAAAAACGGGCGGTTTTGATTTTCATTCATATTTAAAAAGATACAATACCAAAAAGGTTTCAATCGTTTGTACACGTTACTGGCCGGTTTTAAAAATGCTGTGGTATTTAAAAAAGTACGTTCTAAATTCAATTTTTCATTTGATGTTCATTTTTACAGAAAACCCCTTTTTATCCTACATTTTTGGCGCGAAGTTCCAGAAGTTAACATCGACTTTCATAACTTTTATTCAATTTTTATCGATTAATTTCATATCCTTGACTGTCAAAGCTTTATTTAATGCTGTTTGGCTGTATCAAAAATGGTAGATAAAGTAGTAAAAGCTACCAAAATTATCGCGCTGCTTGAAGAGGGTTGCAGCCAATGTTTCGTGGCTAGGAGGCTAAATGTTAGTCGCTCGACAGTCCAAAGGACCTGGCAGCGATATCAGGAGACTGGTTCCGTCGAGAGAAGGCCTGGTTCTGGAAGAAAACCATGTACCCAACCACGGGATGATCGTTTTCTTGTGAGTCGCGCATTGAGAAATCGCAAATCTTCGTATGTGGATTTTAAGAACAACCTCCAAGAAGTAAGAAATGTGCATATTAGTCTATGGACGGTCAGGAGGAGGCTTCTCGCTGCCAATATACGCAGTCACCGCCCGGCCCGCGGCCCCAAATTACTCCGTGAGCACAGAGTTCACAGGCTTAGGTTCGCTAGAAATTGTGAATCATGGACTCAAGACGATTGGAATAGGGTTTTGTTCTCTGATGAAGCCAGGATATCTCTGTTCGGTGAAGATCGACGTCGGCGAGTGCTAAGAAGACAAGGAGAACGCTTTGCAGAGGCATGTTTCGAAGAAATCACACCTTATGGTGGGGGCTCTGTTATGTTTTGGGCAGGAATAAATTCAATGGATCGTACAGAGTTAGTCTTCATTGAAAACGGCTCACTGACTGGGCATCGATACATAACGGAAGTTCTAATTTCTCATGCACAACCCGCATTGGCCGCTCTAGGTGAAGACTCGATTTTTATGGACGACAATGCTCGCGCCCACCGATCCCGCGATGTTAATGCGTATGTGCAAGAAGTCGGCATTCGTCGTTTGGATTGGCCAGCTCGAAGTCCCGACCTCAATCCCATAAAGCATGTCTGGGACGTTCTGAAACGGCGTGTGAGATCAGTACACCCGGCTCCGCAGACCATCAGAGAGCTGAAGAATGTGATTACTGCGGAGTGGGAACGTATTCCGCAAGCAAGTATCCGGGATATACTCGCTAGCATGCCCAGACGAATTCAAGCTGTGATTTTAGCTAGAGGGGGTCACACTCGATACTAAACATTTATCTGCTTTTACTTTATTAAAGAAAAACAAACAAAAAAACTTTTTTATTTTTACTTCATGAGCATATGCACTACTAGCGAATATACACTACTAGCGAGGTTTAGCATTATTTCCCATAAATTGTATCTAAATTTTATGAAATACTGATGAAAACGATTATTTTCTTATTAATTTACCAAATTGTGTGGATAAAACTACCTATAATTATCAAACAAAGAAATATTAACATTTGAAATGGTTCATTGCTTAGGTGCCCGTTTTTTTTGCAAATGAGTGTATATATAGAAGATAATTATAATTATTATAGTTTGTTATATTTATAACTTCCAATCCGTAGTTTGCAAATATAGATGATGTGGTCAAAAATGAATGGGAGTTGGAAATGGAGCAATATACAATTACGCCTACACTGTGGAATGATATTTGGGATAGTGTCAGCGATAACAGAACTCACGAGAGTGACCGGATTTTTATCAATATAGAAATTAAAAGGAGAGCTACAGCATACAACATCGTGTTTTACACACCTCTTTTAGGTAATCTTCTATTCTGTTAAAATCATCATTTCAGCTTACTTCTTCCTCTTCCATTGAAGAGACAACTAAACCTTCATCATCATCATCATCATCTCAGCTCATACACTTCCCACTTTCGGATTCTAGCCTCTTCCAAACTGAGGGATATTAACCTACTATACCACGCTGGTCAGCCGTGTTGGTATACACTTTCATTGCGAATTTTCTTTCTCTTGCACAACACTTCTATATGTTATATGCGTTTTATATCCCTTAGTCGTCTCTTACGAGCACCAACAGATAAGATAAGAGGGCTTTCCGTGTGGTGACGGACTAATAATACAGTTCACCACCCCCTGTCTTACCCGTGGGTGATTGTAAGACACGACTAAGGTATATAAACCGCATATAACGTCTATGAGAGAGATGGAAAACTCGAAACAAAACCCTATCGCAACACGCTTGACCGGCGTGATATAGTAGGTCATTTTCCTTCCCATTATGGAGGAGGCTCGAGCCCAACAGTGGGACATATATGAGCTGAGATGATGATGATGAGATTATGAAGATAGGGGGGTGGTGAATTATATTCTTACTCTATCACCACACAGAAAATCTTAACAGATAATAGTTTTGGATAGATATGGATGGAAAATAATATAACATTTTAGTTTGCTTATATCCAGAAGGACATATCATCTCAACTCATATAATGTCCCACTGCAGGGCTTGTCCTCACTCCTCAATAGAAGGAAAATTTACCTACTAGTCACTATTACCACACTAGTTTGACAGGTTGCTATAGAGTTTTATTTCAAGTTTTCCTTGTTATCTGCATATTATTCTTTAGCCATCTTTTACGACATTCACCGGCAAAAAAATAGGGGATGGTAAATTGTTATTGTGACTCGCTATGGTCTCGGTCCATCCCGACAATCACCGATGGAACGGCAACATGCGGCTCTGTAATCTGCTGAATATCCCCTTATCATCATTTAGGGTAATCACCAGTAACGGTTCTTTGAGATCGGTGGAGAACTTGAGAGCCTAGTGTAGCAACTATAGCATTAGATTCTGCTAGTGAAGTTCATAACCAAGAGTGAATGGTGGTACATAAGGTAAATGATATTCTACTCAGTCTACCATGAAGAAAATCTAGTAAGTTTCAGACATTTTAAAAAATCTCTTACAGTGGTAGAACAGTGTGGACTGTTGACAGCTTTCTGTCTACAGCCGCAGGCCGGTCCGTCCGAATTAGTATCACACTCTCGCAGAAGATCGACGTTTGAGTAATGGCAAGGTGCTTTTGTCTTTCGTTCGGTGAGCGAGAGAGCCGGAAGCCCAAATTTCTGGGTGGGTTTGGGCTTTACATTGGTAGGCAGCCTAGCGTCCATAGGCGTCAGTAACATTTACCATTGGGTGTGCTGTTTGCTGATTTCCCACTAAGAGCAAAAAAGAAACTTGATTTGAGAAGAAACCCCACAACTTTTAGAAGATATTGAGTCGAAGACTATTACAAATACGAAAGATTAGACAGATGGATGTTTATTAATCAATAACACCTGAAGAGAAATTGACTTGCTATAGAACACAATTAAAAGAGGGTTGCATAGGGTTTTATTGACACTTTTTCATCTCTTCGTTTTCTTTATACAGGTATACCCCTCAGTCGTCTTTTACGACACCCTCGAACTAGATGGAGGCGATGGTGAACTGTATTCTTACTCCACACATTTTATTTGTAATATCACTTATTATTTTTTAGTGCTGGTAACATTCGTTCTATTTTCATTTTGGAGCGAAACAATGACCATGAATAGAGTTTGGTTCTACGCTGGCTGCTGCATTGTTATTTGCATGGGACTCTGTTATATCGATTACTTGGTAACATGTCATAATGTACCATCTATATGTAAGTATAATTTTAATTTCTTTAAAATCTTTCTCTATGATCAGTTAAGAGCAAGTTGATAGGTGAATTCATTTACTTAGGGTTAACGCAATATGTAATGTACTTTCATTGCACATATTACAACAGTTTTGACAATAGTTTTATGACCGGCCACTTGCCTGACGTAACGATCTTTCGGATTGTAAATATTGAGCCGACGGCTTTTGGTATTTTACGATACCAGTAAGTAGGGATTGATAGTGCCGCCTGGGCGCAGTGCCCGGTGGAGTCGGTCAGGCAACTGGCCGGCTCAGGCAGGCTCCTCGTGGGCTGGAGCTCGGCGCGGGTGACCGTGCTTGAGCACCGGCCTGCGAGGTGCTATAAGTGCATGGCGGTCGGACATACTCGACCGACGTGCACTAATTGCTTCGACTGCGGCGGACTGTGTTTCCGCTGCGGTCAAACCGGGCACGTGGCGGCATCTTGCGCCGCCCCGCCCCACTGCCCCGCGTGTGCGGCGGGCAATAAGCCCGCCAAGCACCGCATGGGCTCTGGGGCGTGCAAGCCTCCAGCTTCGGCCCCAAAGGGGCGGGGCGGCCCTCCGACCACGGCCGCTCCCGCTCCTAGCGCGGTCCGATCGCCCGCCGGCGAGGGGGAGGTCATGGATACAGCCCGTTAATGGCTACACCATCCATGCACCACCTCTTGCAAGCCAACACCAACCACTCCGCCGGTGCGCAGGATTTACTCCTGCAATCCATGGCGGAGTGGTCGATTGGTGCAGCCGTAGTCGCAGAACCGTACTGCGTGCCTGATCGCCCCAATTGGGTGGTCAGCCGAAACGGAACTGCGGCAATCGTCGTCTCAACGCAGCGGCACTTCCCGTCCTTGTCTCTTTTGGATAGGGGCGAGGAATTTGTCGCGGCGGAGTGGGGAGGGGTCACGCTCTACAGCGTATACCTCTCCCCTACCAGGAGAATGGACGATTTCGGGGCCTCCCTCACCAACCTGGAGGCCTCGATACGGCGACTAGCACCGGGCCTCGTCTTGGTTCTGGGGGACTTCAACGCCAAATCCACGGCGTGGGGGTCCCCTATGACGGACGACCGCGGGCGGGCGGTCATCGAGTGGGCGGCTTCACTGGGCCTCTGTGTTCTTAACAGGGGCTCAGTGAACACGTGTGTGCGGCAGCAGGGCGGGTCGATAGTGGACTTGTCGTTCGCTAGCCCCGCTGTCGCACCACGGGTGAGGAACTGGAGTGTCCTGGAAGAGGCGGAGACCCTATCGAACCACCGGTACATCCGGATGGAGGTCTCCCCTCTCCGGGACCCCGGTAGGGGTCACAGGGCGGACGGAGCTCCCGCGTTTCCGCGGTGGGCTGTGGGTCGTCTTGACAGGGACCTACTGGCGGAGGCGGCCATCGTTCACACGTGGCTGTCCTCACCGCCCCCAGCGGACGGGGTGGACGCCGAGGCTGTCCGCATCCGCAGTGCGTTAACGCAGATCTGCGATGCGGCCATGCCCAGAGTGCGGCGGCGTCTACCTCCGAGGCAGGGGGTCTACTGGTGGTCCTCAAGATTGGCGGACCTTCGTGCGGCATGTATCAGAGCCCGAAGGTCCTACACTCGCTGCCGGCGGCGTCACCGCGACGCTGAGCGGGAGGGCCAGCTGTACAAGGCGTACCGCGATGCGCGGACGGCCTTTCGGCTGGCCATCCGAGCCGCCAAGGGTGCGAGTTGGCAGGAGATGCTGGACGGTCTCGACCGTGACCTCTGGGGTCACCCGTATCGCGCGTCGCTGAACAAGCTTCGCGCGCAGGGCCCCCCCCCTCACCGAGGCCCTCCGGCCCGACTTCCTCTGTAGGGTGGTCGAGGAACTGTTTCCACGGCAGTCGGAGCACACCCCCCCGGTCATGGCCTCACCAGAACAAGACCGGGAGGCTGACGACGAGAGTGTTCCGCCCGTGACGGAGACGGAAGTGGGAGCAGCTGTGGCGCGGATTCGTTCCGCGACCACGGCCCCCGGCCCGGACGGAATACCAGTCCGGGTGCTGACGTCGCTCCTCGAGCACCTCGAGCCTCGCCTCATGCAGCTGTACAACGCCTGTTTGGCGTCTGGACGGTTCCCTGAGTGCTGGAAGGAGGGGAGGTTGGTTCTCCTGCCAAAGCCGGGACGGCCCCCGGATTCGCCGTCGGCCTACAGGCCCATCGTGCTCCTCGACGATGTGGGTAAGCTGCTGGAGCGCATCCTCGCTGCCCGCATCGTCCAGCACCTGGAGGAGGTGGGGCCCGATCTGTCGGACGCTCAATTCGGTTTTAGAAGGGGGCGTTCGACCATCGGGGCCCTGCTACGACTGAGGCAGACGGCCGCGGAGGCTGTCACCGGCGGGGGAGTGCTGTTGGCGGTGTCGCTGGACATCGCCAACGCATTCAATAGTCTGCCATTCAGCTGCATCAGGGAGGCGCTCCGATTTCATGGGGTGCCCTTGTACCTGAGGCGGCTGGTGGCGGACTATTTGGAGGGGCGCAGTGTCCTCTGCGCGAGTCCCGCAGGGGACATTGTGTGGACGTCCATGTCGTGCGGCGTTCCACAGGGGTCGGTTCTGGGGCCGACTCTGTGGGACATCGGGTACGACTGGGCGTTGAGAGGGAGTCTCCCCCCCGGGCTGAGCGTGATATGCTACGCTGACGATACGCTCGTCACAGCCCGGGGCAGGACACTCGAAGAGGCGGCGAGCCTGGCCACTCTCGGCACCGAGGAGATGGTCGGGCAAATCGAGGCGCTGGGGCTCAGGGTGGCCCTAAATAAGACGGAGGCCCTATTGTTTCATGGGCCACGCGTAAGGCCGCCAATCGGCGTCTCGCTAGTCGTCATCTCCGTCCACATCAGCATCCAGACCCATATGAAGTACTTGGGTCTGGTGCTCGACGGGCGATGGTGGTTCCGGGAGCATTTTCGCCAAATTGCTCCCCGGCTGGTCGGCGCGGCGTCCGCCCTTTCGCAGCTCATGCCGAACGTGGGCGGACCCAGCTTCGAGGGCCGACGGCTGTATGCCGGGGTGATCCGTTCTATGGCCATGTACGGCGCACCCGTGTGGGCGAGGGCTCTGAACGCCCAGCTCAGGGCTGTTCTGTGGAGACCCCAGAGAGTCATGGCGGTCAGAGCCATTCGCGGGTACCGCACGGTATCGACCGAGGCGGCATGCCTAATGGCCGGGACACCCCCGTGGGACCTAGAGGCGGAGATGCTCTCCGACCTCTACCGGCGGGTGACCTCACTGCGCGACGAAGGTGGCTCCCCATCGCTGAGCGAGATAGCCACCTGGCGCGAGGACGCCCGCCAAGACGTCATCGCCCGTTGGGCTACGCGGCTGGAGAGGCCTAGACACGGTGTCGTCACCGTCGAGGCTCTCCGGCCCGTACTGACGGAGTGGATGGAGCGGCGGCACGGAGTCCTCTCCTTTCAACTGGTGCAGGTGTTGTCGGGGCACGGATGCTTCGGCTCGTACCTGCACACGGTCGCACATAGGGAGTGGACTTCGTTCTGCCACCATTGCAGCAGTGACGAGGACACGGCGCAACACACGCTAGAGGCGTGTCCGGGCTTTGACCGGCAGCGCCGTGACCTCGTCGCTGTTATCGGTGCCGACCTGGCGCTGCCGGCTGTCGCGAGAGCGATGGTCGACAGCGTCAGGAACTGGGACGCGGTCGCCGCCTTCTGCGAGGCTGTCATCTCGCAGAAGGAGGCGGCGGAACGAGTCCGGGAGGAGTCCCGCGACCCGGGCCGCCGTCAGCGCCCGGGGCGGCGCAGACGCGAATACCTGCGCCTGATGCCGCCCTAACCGAGGCCTCGGGTGATCGGACCGGGGAATTGTCCGGTCACCCGACGTGAGGCCACCGCGTGAGGGCGACGCCCCGACGGCGAAATCTGTCGGGGCGTCGACAAGAGGAACCCGCGAGGGTAAACCGCCGGGCGGGCCACCGAAGTTAAAATCGAGTACCGGTGGTCCGCTCGCACGGCGAAGAGAGAAGGTTTTACGGTGGGTCTATGGGGTCACGCGCCGCCTTTCCGTCACCCCGGACCGATTCAGCGGGGCGAGACGCACCCATAGCCCACCAATAAAAATAAAAAAATAAAAAAAAAAAGTAGGGATTGATAGTATTCGTAATCGCTACCACAGATAGTAAATGTTTTGGTATATCTAAAAAAATAATAACAATAATTATTATAAAGAAAATTCTTCATTACGAAATATTTTTTTATTTGTTTTGGGTGGCCTGATATTTCCTACTTATTTATAATTTTGGCGTAAAGCACTTAGAATGCCATGTATCGCCATTCCCTGAATTTTTCATTAAAGTGCTAAATAATATCTAAAGTAGTACTAGTGAGCAGCAGCGTCCTCTTTGGATACTTACAACACTAAATACAAACGCCAAAGTAAGTACTTTGGCGTTTGTAAGCAAGTGCTAAGCGTGGCTATTATAACATTATCAACTTCTTAATTTCAAGCTTATGTCCAACAGTACATTAACAGGTTGATGGATGGATGGATTTATATACAAGCTTTTTGATTCTTAAGCTTCCGAAATAATTTGGGGCACATCGTTTAGATTAGTTTAAATTCTATACAGAACATAGGTTAAAAAAATTTCATTTATATATTTTTTTATTTTTTCAGTGGTTCTGTACACAGTGGTATTAGGTGGGGTACTCCTAGCAATGTTGACCCAGGTTTTACTGATGACATCTTTTATGGAGAAATTCTGCGAAAGTAACCCAATGCGTATAATATACTCCTGGCATTTGCTTAGATGCATCCTCTGTTTACCTCCTGTTAAGGTAATTTTTATATTTATTTTCTCAAAACAATATATGTATCTCTTACCAATACTATCTTAGATTTCTACCGGGTCGACCACGCATGTCAAGGTATTGATACCAGTGTTTGGCCCAATGTTAATGCGGAAGGAACATGATATATTATATGCACGCCACCCTTCCATCGCTCCAGACAAAATAAACGGGGTACGTCCAGACTATATCCTGCCAAAAAAAGGGCTATTTTTGGCCATCATGGGGTCTTGGTAGCTCAAGTATATGGAAGCCAAATAGAAAAATAATGAGAAATAATAACTTAAATTTATTGATTACATTAAATGTACTGCAAGCTTGAATTAGTTATTGGTTAGATTAAGGTAATCTAAGTAACAATTGCTACACAGGATCTTTGTGTGATGCTCAAATGAGTATGCCGATACTTGGTTTTTCTTTGGGGGCGAGGCATGATGAAGTCGTCACCATCATCGCAATCAAATGTAGTTATTTGCTAAAGCGAATATGCCCCGACAAAACCTGCACCAGCAGGAAAAAGAGGGCTCTGTACCGCCGCTCCAACCACTGTGTCAGCTCTGGCAGAAGTGCCTCGACGGTGCGATTACGATGACGACGACTCTGAAAGGAAATTGTCATCATTTGAATGTATATAAATTTCGTAATTCAAACTTTTCTTAAACATAATCGGTCCATTCTCGAAGAGTCTTCGAGGACGAACCAATCTCGCTTATGCAAAGTTCGAATTCGATTTTTTATCTCGATTTCGTGATCTATCCATAAACATTAGACATGTGTAAGTAATGCGAGTGATGCATCACACGTAATATTACCCGACCGCGTACTGTCATATTACACATTGCGCGACTAAACATGACATGACATTAAACATCACACATCACATTAAACATGACGCCGAACACTCGTGTACTGTTCTGTATTTCTGCAATGTTCGGCAATTTGGTAATGGTTATCTATCTCTCAAACGCGCCGTGTGTCTCTCGGGAGAGTAAGGAGGATAGAACGACTGGACCGCGCTGCGCCTGCAATCGATAAATTGAGCTCTATTTTTAGAACATTAAGGCTAATATTAAATGAAATGTCATGTGTGATGTTTGAAGTGATGGTAAAATGTAATATTACTCGGCACGAAATGTAATGCCATATAACATCACTTCGCGAAGTACTGTTTCGCGCATGTCTAATAAACATGTCTGTAAGTTTCGCGACATTTTGAATGGTTCCTTAGTGTTGCCGGCTGGGCCATCGATGATAAATACCGAGTTCCGGCTTACTCGAACGGCGTGGAGAGGTACATTGCGGGGCGGGTCTATAGGATTGCACGTTGCTTCATCTGTCGCCCCGGGTGGATTTAGCGGGTGTAACCAAACCATAACCCGCCGCCAAAAAAAAGTGCTAGGTTTTAGTTCTTTTTCCTTCTCTTGCAAAACATCTATGTTATGTGGATATTTCATCTTTTAGTCGTCTTTCACGACACTCACGGGTGAGATAGGGTTTGGTCAATTGTATTCTTACTCCGTCACCACACGGAAAATATTTCAAATAAATTATTCCAATTATAATGAATTAATTAAAATAGATTTCAGTCAATGGAGGCTACACATACCAAGAAGATGAAGAACCAAGTACCTCCAGAGGAGAAGATGTAGAAGAAATGGAAAACGAGAAAGGAGCAAAATTGTGCAATAGAAAAGAATTAGCAGAAGTTATTGACAGAATTTTCTTTGTGGTATACTCTATTACTTTCGCCGCCATGTTGGCAGCACATTTCTAAATTAAAAGTAGAAATTATAATATTGAGTCTTGCATAATAAAGCTAACTATGAATATTCCGACTATCTTTTAATCAGCACCATCCTGATCTTATATAAATTACTTGGGGTCGATACAATATCTACTCCTGTTTCATTGTACAGATTGCGAAAGTTATTAGCCATAGTTTTATGACCAGAAGCTCGCCTGTCGTTTATCCTCTTTGTTTACCAGACGACATTAGATGGAGTTGGCCCAGGACGATGTAAAGGTCTTAGTCGCCTTTTACGACATCCACGAACAAGGTGAGTGCTGGTAGTATTCATAGCTGCTACCACACAGCAATTATGACTATCTTTTATTATTGTATATATTATAAAATGGAGGAGAGGAAGGAAGACCCACCACTTTCCCACGGTTAATCAATATACCGTACACCTTAAGAAAGGAAGGAATACGGGATGGGATCAAAAAAAAAATATTAAAAATTGCAAGTAGAAGTTCTGGAGGCGGTGCTTATCACAGGAGTATGATTTCCTTATATCCTATTCCACCTTGATGCCATCCCGTATTCCTTCCTTTTTTTGAGGTGTACGGTATATTGATTAACCGTGGGAAAGTAGTGGGTCTTCCTTCCTCTCCTCCATTTTATAATAATAATGGATTTCCGCCATGTTCCCTCCATTTTATAATAATAATTCAATCAATTATATTGTATACTAGCTTTTGCCCGCGACTTCGTCCACGCAGAAGTCATCTCTGACAGAGTTAAATAGAAAAAGCAATGCAAGGTGTTGAAGGTTTGTCGCTAGGACTCAATAGCGTCAGAAACTGGAATGCGGTCGCCGCCTTCTGCGAGTTAGTTGTCTAACGGAATTAGGCAATATGGTGGGTCCAAGAGAAAATACTCTAGGTTAACACACTCTACCGTCCGGCTTCGACTCGAGATGATACCCGGTTACGGTGGCCCGCCCGCACAACGTAGATGTACGTGTACGGCGCGCGTGTGTCTATATACCATAGCCACATAGGTACTAAAGAAAAAGGTGGTTCAACGTTCTATTCATTCTACAAATTATATTGCCATTAATATACTATTTACGGTTTGACCATTTTTTTTTTTTTTTTTTTTTTTTTTGCGGTGGGCTATGGACGTCGCACCCCGCCAAATCGGTCCGGGGTGACAGAAGAGGCGGCGCGCAACCCCATTGACCCACCCTGCAAGCACCTCTTCTTCGCCGTGCGAGCGGGCCACCGGTACCCGATCTTTGTCTTCGGTGGCCCGCTCGGCGGTATGCCCTCTCGGGCTCCTCTCCTGTCGACGCCCCGACAGCTTTCGCCGTCGAGGCGTCGTTCTCACGCGGTGGCCTCACGTCGGGTGACCGGACAATTCCCCGGTCCGATCACCCGAAGCCTCGGTTAGGGCGGCATCAGGCGCAGGTACTCGCGCCTGCGCCGCCCCGGCCGCGGGCGGCGGCCCGGGTCACGGGAATCCTCCCGGGCCCGTTCCGCCACCTCCTTCTGCGAGATGACAGCCTCGCAGAAGGCGGCGACCGCGTCCCAATTCCTGACGCTGTCGACCATCGCTCGCGCAACAGCCGGCAGCGTCAGGTCGGCACCGATGACAGCGACGAGGTCACGGCGCTGCCCGTCCCAGCCCGAACATACCTCGAGCGTATGTTGCGCCGTGTCCTCGTCGCTACTGCAATGGTGGCAGGACGGAGTCCACTCCCTTCGCACGACCGTGTGCAGGTACTTGCCGAAGCAACCATGCCCCGACAAGACCTGCACCAACCGGAAAGAGAGGACTCCGTGCCGCCGCTCCATCCACTCCATCAGTACGGGCCGGAAGGCCTCAACGGTAATAACACCGTGTCCAGGCCTCTCCAGCCGCGTAGCCCAACGGGCGATGACTTCTCGGCGGGCGTCCTCGCGCCAGGTGGCTATCTCGTTGAACGATGGGGAGCCACCCTCTTCGCGCATTGAGATAACCCGCCGGTAGAGGTCGGAGAGCATCTCCGCCTCTAGGTCCCACGGGGGTGTCCCGGCCAATAGGCATGCCGCCTCGGTAGACACCGTGCGGTACCCGCGAATGGCTCTGACCGCCATGGCTCGCTGTGGCCTCCACAGCACCGCCCTGAGCTGGGCGTTCAGAGCCCTCGCCCACACGGGTGCGCCGTACATGGCCATTGAGCGGATCACCCCCGCATACAGCCGTCGGCCCTCGAAACTGGGTCCGCCCACGTTCGGCATGAGCCGAGAAAGGGCGGACGCCGCGCCGACCAGCCGGGGAGCAATTTGACGAAAATGCTCCCGGAACCACCATCGCCCGTCGAGCACCAGACCCAAGTACCTCATATGGGCCTGGATACTGATGTGAATGGAGTTGACGACTAACGAGGCGCCGATGGGCAGCCTCACACGGGGCCCATGGAATAGTAGGGCCTCCGTCTTGTTTAGGGCTACCCTGAGCCCCAGCGCCTCAATTCGCCTGACCATCTCCTCGGTGCCGAGAGTGGCCAGGCTCGCCGCCTCTTCGAGTGTCCTGCCCCGGGCTGTGACGAGCGTGTCGTCAGCATAGCAAATAACGCTCAGCCCGGGGGGGAGACTCCCTCTCAACGCCCAGTCGTAACCGATGTCCCACAGAGTCGGCCCCAGAACCGACCCCTGCGGAACACCGCACGACATGGGCGTCCGCACAATGTCCCCTGCGGGGCTCGCTTAGAGGACACTGCGCCCCTCCAAATAGTCTGCCACCAGCCGCCTGAGGTACAGGGGCACTCCATGGAACCGGAGCGCCTCCCTGATGCAGCTGAATGGCAGACTATTGAAGGCGTTGGCGATGTCCAACGACACCGCCAACAGCACTCCTTTGCCGGCGACAGCCTCCGCGGCCGTCTGCCTCAGGCGTAGTAGGGCCCCGATGGTCGAACGCCCCCTCCGAAACCCAAATTGAGCGTCCGACAGATCGGGCCCCACCTCCTCCAGGTGCTGGACGATGCGGGCAGCGAGGACACGCTCCAGCAGCTTACCGACATCGTCCAGAAGCACAATGGGCCTGTAGGCCGACGGCGAATCCGGGGGCCGTCCCGGCTTTGGCAGGAGAACCAACCTCCCTTCCTTCCAGCACTCAGGGAACTGTCCAGACGTCAGACAGGCGTTGAACAGTCGCCTGAGGCGAGGTTCAAGATGCTCGAGGAGCAACGTCAACACCCGGACTGGGACTCCGTCCGGGCCGGGGGCCGTGGTGGCGGAACGAATCTTCGCCACGGCTGCCCCCACTTCCGACTCCGTCACGGGCGGAACACTCTCGACGGCCTCCCGGTCGTGATCTGGCGAAGCCATGACCGGGGGCGTGTGCTCCGACTGCCGCGGGAACAGCTCCTCAGACTGTTTTGTTCACCAGCAGAGTTGCGACCTCGTTAAATATGATATGATTTATTATTATTTGAGTTATAAAGTGAACATTTTTGAAACTAAACTTAACCTGTATCTTAAACCATTAGGCAAGAACCTATTGCTGTCTACTATGTGTATCATGTGAGCTCTCACGCCGGCAATGGTCGCCACAACGGCACTGGTGCGGGGTTGATGGATAGAGAGAGAAACACGTGTTTATTTATTTTTACCGAAGAATATTTGTACGTAATTTGAAAAGAATCGATAAAGAAATTTTCTCCCCATATTCACTTTGCCGCTTTGTTACACCCCTTTAGAGGCGGAATTCATAAAATCCTTTCATATTGAATCTCTATGTCATAAATAAAAACGTGCTTCAAAATTTAATGTATCTGGCTTTAATAGTTTCGGCTTGACGGTAATTAGTCGTTCAACCCGCTTCACAGGCCTAATTTACACAACCAGAGGGTGAAAATTGACAAATGCCGGATATTACCCTAGAATATTTGATTCGACTCGTAATGTGAAAAGAATCAATAAATATTTTTTTTTCTTCCCATACAAACTTTGCCACTCTGTTCCACCTCCTTAAGGGTATAATTTCGTAAAATCCTTTCTTAGTAAATCTCTACGTCATAGAAAGAAACCACTGTCAATATTTCAAGTTGCCAGCTTCAATAATATCGGCTTGGAGCTATGACTTTATGAGTCGTCTAACCCGCTTTGCAGGCCTAATTTACACCCCCAGAGGGTGAAAATCAATAAATGCTGAAAAACGTAATTATTTATTTTTACTGAAGATAATTTGTACGTAATTTGAAAAGAATCGATAAAGATTTTTGTCTCCGAACATTTTTTAAATTGACGTAACTCTTTTATTTATAAACTAATTGACATAAAATAAAGATAAGCCGTTTCTGAGATTAGCGTGCACAAACGCACAGACAAACAGATAAACAGACAAAAATTTTAAAAATCATTGTTTTGGGTTCTAATTGTGTTGATAAAGGTCCCAGTAATATTTTTCTCATATATCTTCCTTGTATAGACAGCGATCCGTTACATTTTTATTATATGTATAGATATGTAAATTATAACATATTATCCGACTATGGCAAAACTAAAAATAACCCCGGTAATATCCTAAATAATTACTTTTTATGTTATATATTATTTATCCATGAAAATAAAGAATGAATTGACGAAATGAGAAACAAATATACTTCTCTTCAATCGTACATATTGCAAAAGTTATTAGAAATAGTTTTATAACCAGCCGATTGCCTGACGTCAACCCTCCTTGGAAATGTAACTGTTGACCAGGCGGGATCAGATGGAGATGGTGCAAATCGATATAAACCTCTTAGTCATCATTTACAATACCTACGAGCAACGTTAGTGATCTTCATAAGCACGAACTTCCTCTTCAAATCCGAAATATCTATTCTGGTATCATGAGCACGATTTAATGATCATCATCATCCAGCCTTTTGTCTACTGCTGGACATAACGCACCCTCACAGATCATCAGAAAGCGTAGTCCTGTACCACACGCATTCAAGGACTCCCCGCAATAATTCCGCAGTGTGGGACGCCCTCAATTATCTTAACAAATATGATAAGTCCTGCTAGCTAGAGAACTGTTGACGGCTAGAAAATTACGGCTGTAAAATAATTAAAAATAAAATGTCAATAACATTTTACTACAAAATAATTTCCCAAAAACTACAAGCGCAAAACGGAGGGTTCTTAAATTTACTAAAAAGTAAAATTAAATGTTGCCAGAGAGTGTAATAAAGAACAAAAGCCAAGTCTCGCATATTTTTTATTTCTGTCGTGAAAAAGAAAAAAAATTAACAGAACTACATTTTTAAATTCTCATTATTTCGCTAAGTTGAAGCACATTATGTTTTCATCCACCTTTTTGATTGTTTACAAACACTTTGAGCCGTGAAATTGATTACTAAAAATCCAAACAGAACCTTGCGAATTGCGAGAGAAAATTGAATTTTTAAAGCTATACAAGGTTTTTAAGTGAGGGTATGGTATAGTTTTATTTGGAAAAAAACATTGCGGTAATAATTTAGCGAGGCCGACGCCCGACCGTTCAAATAAAAGTCGAAAAATGTCCTCCACGCAAACCCATGCGTTTTTTCAACCTATGTACGCCTAGCTAAACATTTTTTTCACATCTACGGTTCTACCATTGTGGTAACAGCTAAATGGATTCCGTGTGGATTTCAAAGTTCTTTGTTCCTATGCTGACTTTGAATTGTTTTGTATTACTTTTTACCAACGCTGCGCAGTGCTGGTGTCGTAATTTTAAATCAATTGCAAACTTCCACCATACAGCCCATTGTTCCATTTTGAAAAGTTTTAACACTTCTAGAAACCAAGTTGGTAAAATACCTTTTGTTTCGAAATCTCATTACATGATTTTGTTGATTATTTTTTTAATTCACTACACATATGTATATTTACATTACAAAGAGATAGAAGTTTAACATAGATACTTATTAATTTCCGTGTGGTGACGGAGTAAGAATACAATTCATCACCCCCTATCTTACCTATGGGTGATCGTAATAGACGACTAAGGGATATAAAACGCATATAACATCCATGCGAGAGAAGCAAAACTTAAAACAAAACCCTATACCAACACGTCTGACCAGCGTGGTGTAATAGGTCAATTTCTAGTGTGGAGGAAGCTCGAACCCAACAGTGGGTCATATATGAGCTGAGATGATGATGATGATTATAATTAAACAAATAAGCATCTTAGGTTTACGTTATAATGGAGTGTTGTAAGAAAGGAATGAGGTAAGAACATATTATTATTATGAAAAGTAGTATTTTTTTTCCGTGTGGTGACGGAGTAAGAATATATTTCACTACCCCCAATCTTAACCATGGGTGATCGTACGAGACGACTAAAGGATAAAAAAAACGCTTATAACAGCAAGAGATGGAAAACTCGAAACAAAACCCTATACCAACACGTCTGACCAGCGTGGCATAGTAGGTAAAATTCCCTCCTATTATGGAGGAGGCTCGAGCCCAACAGTGCGACAAATATGAGCTGTGATGATGAAAGTAGTATTATTATTTAGTAATATTATTATTTCTCCTTATTTTCGTTAAATATTTTTTTTGTTTTTCAGATCATAAAGGCTATGTGTTAGCAGTTACGAATATTATAAATTAGATGTACTAAAAAAACTACTAGGAACCTTAAAATCCAATAGGCCAATTCTATTTGCTGTCGTTTTCTGGACAAAAATTTACATTCCTAAAGAGAATTTAGTCATTCCGCCAAAAATCCCGAAATACAACTATTTCTAAAACATTTGCAATATGTACAATGAACGAAGAATACCCATAAATACTCATAGTATTATTTTCAAAATTAAGATCCCATAAATTGAAGCTATAAAATAATAATCGAAATAAATGCAGTTTTGTGACCAAAAGCATCTAATATAGAATTTATTCGTCTTTAAATAACTCTGCAACGGACATTTCAATTTGTTGAAAACCTATTTATGTGGTTTTAAAAATGGTTTATTATCAAATACACTTTTATTATAAATAAAATTATAAATTTGAAATAAAATTACTTTTACGGATTCTAACGCGTTTGTATTTGATTTTGTGGATTCTCGTGGCCTTACCGTATTCCGTAAAATGGTCGAAATCTCGGGCAATTAAAAATCAAATACAAATAGATGGAATACGTAAAAATACTTTTATCTCAAATGATGTAATACTCGTAAATATTAGGTAAGTGCTTACTGGCTCTCATAACAGTTAACAATTAAATAGCATGACTATTAATTTCTGGGCGCGCTATTCAAAATATTAAAAAATACTGAAAGTGTAAGTTGAAAATGGGTGAATTTGTATATCTTGGATGTGGATTTAGCAGAGATGGAAGGTACACCACTGATATAGAGCGAAGAGTGAATGCGGAAAATAGAGTGAACGGAGCGTTAGGGCAACTTCTCGGCAGCCACCACCTCAGCCAGAAGGCACGTGTAGCAATACATAACGCAGTGCTTGTCCCAACATTACTGTATGGAAGCGAGAGTTGGGTATGCAGAAAAGAGTATGAAAGTAAAATTAATGCGGTCGAAATGCGATCTCTGCAGAAAATCTGTTGAGTTAGGCTGACCGACCGCATTCGTAACGACGACGTAAGAGAGCGAGTAGGTATGAAAGAGAGTATTAGTGTAAAGATGCGAAAGGGAATGCTCCGATGGTTCGGACATGTGGAAAGAATGCCGAACGAACGTCTGGTTAAGAAGATGTACAATGCGAAAGTGGAAGGATGTAGGTACCGGGGGAGACCGAGACTCACCTACCTAGACCAGATTGGTCACGTATTGAAGGAAGGTGAAGTCAAAAGTCTCCGAAACCGACGAGCGTGTATGAAGAGAATTATGAATGTTGTGGAAGAAGCGAGTGCATTATACAAGGATAGAATTCTCTGGCACTCTGTTCTGACTGCCTACCCTGCAAGGGATATAGCGTGATGATATGTATGTATGTTGAAAATGTATTGCATATTTAGTTAAAGATCATCTTTAACATTGGATGCTGTATGGCTTACATCAGGATATCTTCTTCTTTTCAGTCGGTATACATATAATTCTATTATTTGACTATATCATTCCTCCAGTTAAGAGAGATAAGCCTATAGCACCACGCTGGCCATACGAGATGGTATAGGACTGTTTTCCCAATTCCAGACAAGGGTCGCATGTTAAACCAAGTTTAAGCAAAAAGAACTGATAAGTCGCACCGTGTTTTAGTTAAAATGAATCATTTCGAGCGACTTTTGACCCATTCATAACTAAATAACTATTTAACATCTCTGTATACAGCCGCGGTTGTTGAATATACGAAAATCTGACAAAATACGTAATCAAACTATCAGAAATCGCACTAAAATAGAAAACGTAACGACCAGAATTCGAAAACTTAAGTGGCAATGGATGGCTCATACAATAAGAGGCTTCGAAAAATGGAACAAAAAAATAGTGTTTTGGTATCCTAGAAATAGAAAAAGAAAACGAGGCAGACAGTTTCGAAGATGGGAAGACGATATAAAGGCAATAGCAGGAAAAACATGGACTAGGACAGCGCTAAACCGAGCAAAGTGGAAAGAGATGGAGGAGGCCTTTGCCAAAGCTGGGCAAACAGACGAAGTTGTCGGTGTCAACGACTCATCAGAGTCACTAATTTAAATTATTTTATATAACTATTTTTTTGTCGGAATAAAGGCTTATATTATTATTATTATTTATACAGCCGCGGGCCGGTCCGTCCGGGGTAGTACCACACTCTCGCAGAAAATCGACGTCTGAGTAATGGCAATGTGCTATTGCGCTTCGTTTGATGAGCGAGAGAGCCGGAAGCCTAACTGGAGTGGGTTTAGGGCTTGTATTAGTAGGCAGTGGCCTAGCTATGCCCTTGGTATTGCAAAGGTCTATGGGCAGACACTTACCATCAGGTGTACTGTCTGCTCGTTTGCCACCATAAGCAATAGAAAAAAAGGGTATACACAGCAAATTTCTATTAATAGCTTTACGTAAATACGACGAAAATGAACCAGAATATCACTTATAAATACCCGATACGAAACGAAAAATGATGTCACAAGCGGGGTTCGAACCCGCACCTATTGGGAATCCGGCCCAACCGTGCTGCCACTTACACCATCGTGAACTATTTTGGGACATGCAAATTTCGAATCATATTATATCTTACGTCTTCAAGGTGACGTATGCCATCTTTCGGACAATGTTTACACATTGTATAGACTTAATACTTCAAACTTTACAGTTAGAATTGTATTAAACGATGACACAACCTTGTTATTCAAATTACTGAAATTTTTAGCATTTAATATGCTTAATTATTTATAAATACCCGATACGAAACGAAAAATGATGTCACAAGCGGGTTTCGAACCCGCACCTATTGGGAATCCGGCCCAACCGTGCTGCCACTTACACCATTGTGAACTATTTTGGGACATGCAAATTTCGAATCATATTATATCTTACGTCTTCAAGGTGACGTATGCCATCTATCGGACAATGTTTACACATTGTATATATATATTGTATATATGTTTGAATAACAAGGTTGTGTCATCGTTTAATACAATTCTAACTGTAAAGTTTGAAGTATTAAGTCTATACAATGTGTAAACATTGTCCGATAGATGGCATACGTCACCTTGAAGACGTAAGATATAATATGATTCGAAATTTGCATGTCCCAAAATAGTTCACGATGGTGTAAGTGGCAGCACGGTTGGGCCGGATTCTCAATAGGTGCGGGTTCGAACCCCGCTTGTGACATCATTTTTCGTTTCGTATCGGGTATTTATAAATAATTAAGCGTATTAAATGCTAAAAATTTCAGTAATCAGAATATCACTTGTCATCGGATGCAATTTTGTTAATAGATTAAAAAAAAAGAACAATTTAAAATTTAAAACGAATATAAATTTCAAATAAGTTTCTAAAAGTTCAACGCGTTGAAACAGAAAAACTCCAGTTTGAAAACTCTTCTGGCAGTTCGAGGATGGAACGAGGGATCAATGAAGTGCTCAACCGTAAGTTTCTTTAAATGATAATGGTATTAATGGCACAAAAAACTTTCTATGTTCATAGTGAAGTTTTGTGACGTCACAATTTTCTTATAGTTTTAACACATCTGTATTATTGAACACTTTAAGGATGATACCGTTTGACTTACTTTAATTTCCTAAATAAATACATTCATGTCATATATATATATATATACTAGCTTCTGCCCGCGGCTTCGCCCGCGTAAAAGGTTACTTTCCTAAAGTTTTTCATCCCCTATTTTTATTTTACCTCTTAAGGGTAATTTTTTACAACAGGTTAATGTCATATTTATTTATATCTAAACAATAACCTAAAAATAAGTTTCAAGCTTCTGGCTTTAAAAATGACGATACTTCCTTACAACTTTTCATCCCCCTTTACAATGCTTGTTTGCATTAAAAAGTAGCGTATGTCCTTTATCAGGCTCTAGACTATCTGTGTTCCAAATTTCATTTAGATCGGTTAAGTAGTGTTGGCTTGAAAGAGTGACAGACAGACAGAGTTACTTTCGCATTTATAACAGATATTAGTAAGGATTTAATGTCACACTTATGTTAGACAGCTACCGCTGTCATACGCGCGCACACACAAATAGAGAATAGCGGCGTAGTATCACGGCATGACCACATTTGCCTTAGTACCTACCTAACCCAATCTATCATTTCCAGTACTCGACATAATTTTACTGCCAAGGCGCGCAAAAAGATGTTTCATATCACAAACTTTTAATACCTATCTATATATACAGGTATAGTATGTTATTTACAAATCGATAGTGCTGTCAAAAATACAACAATCATCAACGATGACTGCTCTCACGCCTTTACTTGTGTTCGGGTCGCACAATCGGCGATCATAGATTTCTTGCCATATTTCTGCAGTGCGCCCGGTTGCTGCCTGACCACAGCACTGCGCACTCTTATCGTTCTAACTTTTGAAACATTGTACCAAACGACACGCGGTAAAAAGCAAAAAATATGTACTTTAAATATCGAAAGCAATAAAAGCATTTTTTTGCATAAGAATCAATTTGTTACTATAAAATGTGCATCGGCAATAAATACCAAATTATTTTGAATTTTTAATTTACTATTTTAACGATAAATGCTTAAATATTAAAAATAGATATATACTGTCGCGGACTTTTTTGTAAAACTATTTAAGAGGTACATTTCCACAATACATAACATTTGTCTAACTTTCAAGAACTTTGCAGCGTATGCAAAAATAGCTCGCAGATGGGCGATTTTTTCTGTCTTAAGCGATTTTTATCATTATATTTTAGCCAATTTACAAAATATCTTTATAAATTATAGCCTATGTGTTATTCTGATGTGTAAGCTAATATTACTGTAAAGTTTCATCAAAATCAATTCGGTAGTTTTTGCGTGAAAGAGCAACAAAGATGTTCACATCCATACATTATTACAAACTTTCACGTTTATAATATTAGTAGGATATATATTTAAGGAGATATACAATACGAAATTGGAAGGATATAGGTACCGGGAGAGACAGAGACTAAGCTACCTAGATCAGATTGGTCACGTACTGAAGGAAGGTGGAGTCAAGTCTCCGAAACCGACGAGCGTGTATGAAGAGAATTATTAATCTTGAGGAAGCGAGTGACGTTTGCAAGGTTAGAGTTCTCTGGCACTCTGTTTTCTCTGCCTACCCTACAAGGGATATGGCGTGATGATATGTATGTATCTATGACATATATATATATGACAAATGAAGAATATAATGCCGTCATCATCATTGGAGCTCATATATATTCTAGGACTCGAACTTTTACTATACTACGTTGCTCAGACGGATAACGTTCTACTTCGAGTTTTCCTTCTCAGATATAGATGCTGTATGAATGTTAGTCATTAGTCTTCTTTTACGACACCCACGAGCAAGATATAGTGAAATATATAGTATCAGAAATCTTAATTTTTCCACAGCTAGGTATTTTAAAATGAAAGATGACTCAGAGACGTAAGTAAATATTATAATATTCAATTAAAAGGGAAACTCAATATAACATCTCATCTTCATTATTACGCTTAAATTTAAATAAAAATGACTATCTATGAAGAAGTACCCTGTTTAATTTTATTTCTATTGATATAAAGATGTATTTGGCGATTTTGTAAACACTGAAACATGTTCGAAACGGGAGAATAAAAATCAAATACGAACGTGATAAAATCTATAAAAGTAGTTTAATTTCACATGTGCAATACTCTCGTAAACATAAGAATTCTTTATTTTTTAACGAAAATATCAAAATTCTATATTGATTTTGCTAAAAAAATCACAGTTTTTTTAGCGTAAAACTGCACTAATGACAGTAATTTTGTCCTTGCCGAGTAGAGTTGTAGCTACGATTTTAACGATGAACTATTTTGCGAAATTCTTAAGTGGTTTTTCTAAGACTAATTCTAATTTTGTCCTATATCTAGAATTAGAAATCAATAATCTGATAGATAGAATAAGCAATAATAAAAAAATATATTTATTTTATTTTACTTTTAATTAATTTCATAAGCTGCTTAATATTTTACATTTTTATTACAAATTCTTAAATATAATATATTAAATATAATGACATACGACATGGTTGGTCTGTGGGACACCGTAACTGGTCATAACTCACCCTTACATAAAAGAGAAAGCATTACCTAACGACAATGTGGTTATGAAGAATTTATTTACGGTTTACCACACATTATATTATTAGATAAATTTATGTAAATAAATTATAATTGAAAGATTATATTCGTAAAATACTTTCATAGTAAATCTCTACGTTATAAAAAGAAACCAAAGTCAAAATTTGATGTTTCTAGCTTTAGTAGTTTCGGCTCAGTATAGATATAGAGATAGGTTTTCGGTGTCATGACGGAGTAAGAATACAATTCACCACTCCCTATCTTACTCGTAGATGATCGTAAGTGATGACTAAGGGATATAAAACTCATATAACACCTATGCAAGAGAAGGAAAGTTCGAAAGAAAACCCTATATCAACACGTCTGACCAGCGTGGTATAGTAGGTGAATTTTCCTCTTATTATGGAGGAGGCAGTGAGGACATATATGAGCTGAGATGATGATGATGATGATTGATAGGTCAGTCATATATATATATATATATATATATAAGATATGTCGCGTAGTGACTAAGATTACAATTCATTACCTACCTTGATCCATCTTCTTCGCATTATGTCCCTTAGTTATCGTTATAGGACGCCCACGAACAAGGAAAGGCTGAATTGTATTCTTACAATGTTACTACAGTATATTGAGATGAAAGTAAATTTTGCGGCTGTACTTTGATTGTACTATCGCGGAATTATAGAAGTTATGCGAGGTGACAGAAAAGTTTAACGATAGTTAGATCGAAAAGCTCTTCATCGTCCTGCTCCTATCCCAATTACTAGGAGTCGTCACAATATTTTCTATTCTTGTATACAGTACTGTCAGACGTCATCTCTGCGGTTACTTCTTGTCTATCCATACCTTGCTTCACACCGTTCATCAATCTTTTCTTTGGTCCTTTACCCATAAAGCTTTCAACATTTATACTTGAAACTATGCTTGCAACTTCCTCCAATATGTTTATTCTACTAACTCTATTTACATATAATATTTTTATACCACTACATCGTAAAAGTAGAAACAGAAACTTATTACCACTATATAAAAGTATTTTTTATGAGAAAGATCCCGACACTAAGGAAATAACCTCTTTTTATTTCCGGGGACTTTCCAAATATAAAATCAACGTACAAAAACTCGAGTGTACAGATAAGGTTCGATTTCCACACAGAAAAATATTTTGTGCGATCTACAAACTGTAGTACTGACTCTGGGTGTAATTTATTTGTGGAAAAATACCTGTTGAAATATATATTCAGAACGAATATATAGGTCAGAGTATTATTATTCACAAAAAATAACATAAACTACGTTGATTTTTATAAAGAAAAAAAATAATAACACCAAAGGCATGTATGTAATATCCTATAACTAAATTCATTATTAGCAAAGAAGCAGAAGCTTGTATGATACTAGAATATGCTATCTACCATTAATGAACAAAGACGAAAGTTGTAAGGCAACACACCAAAGTTTCTATTTAACTTATCTCAAGAACAACTGACACTGGGTTCGAGTTACTACACTCGACGAAACTACGCTTGCCTCAAATTAAATCTCGGTATTTCATACTACGTGGAATATTAGGGCTTTGATGTGTAATCAGGGATGTTCTTGTTTGATTTGTTCTGTCTTTGTAGCCAATTTCAAGTTTAGACATATTTCCTCTTTAATATTTTCTTCATAGTTTCTCTGTATCCTACTGTTTTAGCATTAGAATTTGGCTTACTATACAGGGTGTATGTGGAGCACTCCCGAATACAAAGACAGGTGACCCTACTAGACCTACTTGTAATGATAGGCTAGAAAAAAAAAATTCGGATGAAAATTTTTTTTTTCACAACGAAATTTAATTTTTTTCACATTCCATCGTATTAGGACAGTGCCATGTAACAATAATTCCATAAAAAATACGTAACTTTACTCAGATGAGTAAAGACGCAATCTATTCAAAACTCACGATCATATGTTCAAGAGTACAACGACATCGGGTGGTGAAAAAAAAATTTTTTTCATCCGAATCGATTTTTTTTCTAACCTATCATTACAAGTAGGACTAGTAGGGTCCCCTGTTTTTGTTTTCGGGAGCGGTCCACTTCCAACCTGTATACTACGTCCGAATAAGGCTTCGTATGTTTCAGTTACGTTATGAAATACGAGTAACTAAAGAATGGTGGTGGCGATTTGACGAATACACCAAAAGTTCTTTTCGCGTTTATGCTTCTAGTATATTATTAAATTGCCCGCACTGTGGTGGCCTTACAAGAATGTATTCTTACAACTACATTCTATCAGGCGTGTTGTCATAAAATTGACTATGGGATATATTATACATATAATATCTACGCAAAAGAGGGATACCTCAATATAAATCTCAATATTGATAAAAAAATTATTTGCCCGTCTGCCCATCGTAGTATAGTAGGGCAATTTCCCTCTTATTATGAAAGAGGATGAAGTCCAACAGTGGGACTTATATGAGCTAAGATGATGATGATGATATTATTAAATTATGCGTTATTGGCGTAAAAAAAAACTGAATGTGCGATACTGGCACGAGAGGTCAATATATTAACCACTGCGCCATCTGTACAATCATTCATCATTTTTTTGCAATTTAATACTTTCAGTTACAATTGTATTAAATGACGACACGAACCTACAAAATTTATTTTTTTTGCTTACATTAGAACGCTACCTCGTTGGATACAAAACAAAAATTATTTTGCTGGAGACTTTACAAAATTAAAAATATTAATTTATTGTATAGGTGGAATGGTCTAATTAATGAACAAATGTCTTAGAACAACTAAATCTGGGTAGGTGTTATTTGTAGCCGTTAATTACACAGGTCCACAAAAAAAAAGTGGTCTGTGCTGGGAGTCTGGCAAAGATTTTTCGACATATTTTTTACCGCTGAATACGAATTTGAAGTTTTTGATTTGGGGGTCAAGATGCAGAAACCGGAGGAAAAAAAATCCTCTTTTCAAAAAATATACTTATAGCCATAAACTTCAAAAAGGTTTATTGTCGATTCAGAATTTGAACTTGATACCTCACGATCATAGCATACTTACGTCAAAGAACTAAACTTTCACGTATTATAGTTTATACCAATATGCCTTCTTTCAATAGAGAAACGCCGTGCTCAGCCAGCCACTGGTCGTAAACGGAACGTTAATAAGGCTACATTTGGTATTAGCTTATGTTATAACCAAAACAAAGAAGTTAGTTAAGTTAACATTAGTGGTAGGACCACGCTGTTTTTAAAGGTTTCTGCCTACAGCCGTGGGCCGGTCCGTCCGGAGTAGTACAACACTCTCGCAGAAGATCGACGTCTGAGCAATGGCAATGTGCTGTTGTGCTTCGTTCGTTGAGCGAGAGAGCCGGCAGCCCAACTGGGTGGGTTTGGGATTTGTATTGGTAGGCAGCAGCCTAGCTATACCCCTGGTATTGCAAAGGTCCATGGGTGGCAGTAACACTTACCATCAGGTTTGCTGCTTGCTAATTTTCCACCAAAAGCAATAAAAAAAGCAATCAATAACAAGAATTGTAACACTTTCATAATAAAACAACAACAAAAAAAACAATATATCAACTACATCAGTAATTCTCTTTAATACCGTTAAACACCCACTATCCGTGCTTAACTTTGACACACCCTAAAATCTCTCAATCCCCAAACTTTACGATCTCAGCTTCTCCGCAAACAGCCCTTTGTTGGATGTACATAATCCGTGATGTTTGCTGTGTTATACCTCGAATTCTGTTTCTCGACAACTTTGAGTACATGCTTTTTAAGTCAATAACATGACTATAAAATATTTACTTGTATTTCGAAATGACACAGTTAATAGTTATGAAATAAACTGTTATTATTTTTTAAGTTTTTTTTTTTATTTTACAAATTTAAAAAAAAAATATTCAAATTTAATTATTGTAGGCATAGGATAACATTAAGTTGTACATAATTGATAAGGTTCCGTATGTCTTGCTACACTGAGCATACAATATTAATGAGTTATTTCATACATACGTTATTGATTAATTAATTTATATTATCACTAGCGGCCCGCCCTCGCTTCGCTTCGGTTACTCAAATATGTCTACCGAAATTCAAGTCTCTACTAGCTATATTTAAAAATGTGAGTTTTAAATCCCAGCAACCTCCCTTACGAGTGGAAATTCGTGCAAACATGTTGATTAAAAAGTAGCTAAACAACGAAAGAAAATATAGTAGATGATCTTATACTCCTTTCCTAATCATTCTAGGGTAAAATAAAAAGATGCAGTAGATATAATTTTATAAAGCGGTGTTTGTAGTTTTAGTATCGCAATGGCTATATCCTAGCACAATTAAAAAACCAAACGACTGCTGAAATAGAGTATCGACTATCGCCGTAGCATGGCGCAAACGGATATTGTCACACAAACTATATATGCATCGTGTGTGCGATGGATTTCAGTTATTCGATGCAAGGTTTGATATTTGAAGGTTCAAGATTTGATGATTAATGATGAGATGAGATTTGATGCATTACCATGGCTTTGAATTACAATATCCTGCTTAAAAAATTATTGTCCAATCATTTCAAATTTCAAAGTCTACGTTAGGTAGGTAGGCTGTGTCCTAAAAGTACATGACCTCTCTAAGGCTTAGAAACCTATAAACACCGTATTATATAGTGCGGTGACATTCGAGACATTTCAATTTTAAAAAGTATGTGCATTTGCAAACGTTTATGTGACATCAACCTTTTTAGAGTTCCATACCCAAAAGATAAAACAGGACCCTATTACTAAAACTCCGCTGTCCGTCCGTTGCTTCGCCTGTCTGTCAGATTGCTCTCATGAACCGTGATAGTTGGACATTTGAAATTTTCACAGATGATGAATATCTTTTGCCGCTACAACGACAAATACTAAAAACAATAAAATGAATATTTAAGGGCGCTCCCACACAAAAAAGGTAATCTTTTTGCTCATTTTTGCTCGATATTGATAACAAAAATTACCTATTTTTGACGTTTGAAATATTCACAGAATATTTAGTAATATATTCACTTTAGAAATAAATAATTAAATTAAAACAAATAGAGAATTTAAGAGGGGCGCCCATACAACAAACATGATTATTTTACCATTTATAGATAATGGTACGGAACCCTTCGTGCGCGACTCCGAGTCGCTCTTGGCAGGTTTTTTGAATATAATGGAATTGAGTTTTCGAACATGTGTCAAAATAAAATGTTTTTTAAATCAAAATCACTAAGAAGTATTGATATCAACTTTAAAGCAAATCACCCCTAAAATAACTTTACACCCCTTTTTAACCCAGTTAGGAGATAAATCTCAATAAAATATGAATCACATCTTTCATCAATTCTGTTAAAGAATGTTTATGCAAAATTTGAAATAGTTTAGACCAAAGAATCACGTTGTCCCATACGGCAAAAGAAATATTCCTACCAAATTTAAGATTTGTAGGCCTTATGGTTCCAGAGATAT
The DNA here is from genome assembly GCA_905163515.2 of Lymantria monacha. Classification (NCBI taxonomy): domain Eukaryota; kingdom Metazoa; phylum Arthropoda; class Insecta; order Lepidoptera; family Erebidae; genus Lymantria; species Lymantria monacha. The sequence continues at coordinate 12,726,775 of LR991106.1, forward strand.
CGTGATGAGTCAATACATAGGTGGAAATCTCTTATATATATATATTTTTTTTTTTAATTTATTATGTATATATATATACACTCATTTGCAAAAAAAACGGGCACCTAAGCAATGAACCATTTCAAATGTTAATATTTCTTTGTTTGATAATTATAGGTAGTTTTACCCACACAATTTGGTAAATTAATAAGAAAATAATCGTTTTCATCAGTATTTCATAAAATTTAGATACAATTTATGGGAAATAATGCTAAACCTCGCTAGTAGTGTATATTCGCTAGTAGTGCATATGCTCATGAAGTAAAAATAAAAAAGTTTTTTTGTTTGTTTTTCTTTAATAAAGTAAAAGCAGATAAATGTTTAGTATCGAGTGTGACCCCCTCTAGCTAAAATCACAGCTTGAATTCGTCTGGGCATGCTAGCGAGTATATCCCGGATACTTGCTTGCGGAATACGTTCCCACTCCGCAGTAATCACATTCTTCAGCTCTCTGATGGTCTGCGGAGCCGGGTGTACTGATCTCACACGCCGTTTCAGAACGTCCCAGACATGCTCTATGGGATTGAGGTCGGGACTTCGAGCTGGCCAATCCAAACGACGAATGCCGACCTCTTGCACATACGCATTAACATCGCGGGATCGGTGGGCGCGAGCATTGTCGTCCATAAAAATCGAGTCTTCACCTAGAGCGGCCAATGCGGGTTGTGCATGAGAAATTAGAACTTCCGTTATGTATCGATGCCCAGTCAGTGAGCCGTTTTCAATGAAGACTAACTCTGTACGATCCATTGAATTTATTCCTGCCCAAAACATAACAGAGCCCCCACCATAAGGTGTGATTTCTTCGAAACATGCCTCTGCAAAGCGTTCTCCTTGTCTTCTTAGCACTCGCCGACGTCGATCTTCACCGAACAGAGATATCCTGGCTTCATCAGAGAACAAAACCCTATTCCAATCGTCTTGAGTCCATGATTCACAATTTCTAGCGAACCTAAGCCTGTGAACTCTGTGCTCACGGAGTAATTTGGGGCCGCGGGCCGGGCGGTGACTGCGTATATTGGCAGCGAGAAGCCTCCTCCTGACCGTCCATAGACTAATATGCACATTTCTTACTTCTTGGAGGTTGTTCTTAAGATCCACATACGAAGATTTGCGATTTCTCAATGCGCGACTCACAAGAAAACGATCATCCCGTGGTTGGGTACATGGTTTTCTTCCAGAACCAGGCCTTCTCTCGACGGAACCAGTCTCCTGATATCGCTGCCAGGTCCTTTGGACTGTCGAGCGACTAACATTTAGCCTCCTAGCCACGAAACATTGGCTGCAACCCTCTTCAAGCAGCGCGATAATTTTGGTAGCTTTTACCACTTTATCTACCATTTTTGATACAGCCAAACAGCATTAAATAAAGCTTTGACAGTCAAGGATATGAAATTAATCGATAAAAATTGAATAAAAGTTATGAAAGTCGATGTTAACTTCTGGAACTTCGCGCCAAAAATGTAGGATAAAAAGGGGTTTTCTGTAAAAATGAACATCAAATGAAAAATTGAATTTAGAACGTACTTTTTTAAATACCACAGCATTTTTAAAACCGGCCAGTAACGTGTACAAACGATTGAAACCTTTTTGGTATTGTATCTTTTTAAATATGAATGAAAATCAAAACCGCCCGTTTTTTTGCAAATGAGTGTATATATATAATAAATTTAAAAAGTCATCAATATTATAATAAGTGTTGTTAATTAAGAATGTCTGTAATTTATTTTTAAAACTAAGTACATCTTTTGTCTTGAAAATATCTACAGGTATTTTATTAAATTCTAGCTTCCTTAAAAGATTACTTTCCTAAAGTTTTTCATCCCCTATTTTTATTTTACCCCTTAAAGGTATTTTTTTTACAAAATTGTAATGTCATATTTATTTAGATCTAATCAATAGTCTAAAAATAAGTTTCAAGCTTCTGGTTTTAAAAATGAAGGTACTTCCTTACAACTTTTCATCCCCCTTTGGGTTGGGTTGTAACCCTTTTTTGATTTAAAAAGTAGCCTATGTCCTTTATCAGTCTCTAGACTATCTGTGTACTAAATTGCATTTAGATCGGTTCAATAGTTTTGGCGTGAAAGAGCGACAGACAGACAGAGTTAATTTCGCATTTATAATATTAGTAAGGATTCTTGATGCCATTCCCAAAAAGCTTTTGTCTAGCATTGCTGTTCTGTGATGTATAGCAGGGATTTTCAGTGCATTTCTACTAGAAGTAAGTTCACCAAACAGAAGTTTATTAGTTCTAACAAAGATTCTTACCTCATCATCATTCATCATTCTCCTACACTTATCCCAATTACTTGGGGTCGATACAATATGTACTCTTCTTTCATAGTATATATTGTAAAAGTTATTGGCAATAGTTTTATGACCGGCCGCGATCCACGAGCAAAGCAAGGGTTGGCAGCATTCGTAGCCGCTACCATCCAGCATCAGTCTTATTAAAATATGAGTAGGTATTAAAGTAGTATATTCATTATTCGACAGGCAATCAAATTTTTAATGGATCCTGACTGTTTAGTTGTTATGTTCCATTATTAGAATATATTGTATTTTCTTTCAATAATATATTAATAGTATTCATTCAATAATATATTATAACTTATAACGACCTGGGTCAACCGCATCTGATGCCGTTTGGTCAACAATTACATTCCCAAGGAGGGTTGACGTCTGGTAGGCGGCCGGTCATAAAACTATTGCCAATAACTTTTACAATATGTACTATGAAATAAGAGTACGTATTGTATCGACTCCAAGTAATTGGGATAAGAGTAGGAGAATGATGATTCAATAATATATTATAAAATTCTAGCTACCGGATATTTAAGTGCTTGTTTTTTCTTTTAAGTTTTTTTTTTATTATGTACGTAGTTTGATTCACTTTTTACGCAGTCGGGGTTTTTTTTTTAAATTATTGATTTAAGTCACTTATCTATTTAACCGACGATATAAACTCATTTGCAAAAAAAACGGGCGGTTTTGATTTTCATTCATATTTAAAAAGATACAATACCAAAAAGGTTTCAATCGTTTGTACACGTTACTGGCCGGTTTTAAAAATGCTGTGGTATTTAAAAAAGTACGTTCTAAATTCAATTTTTCATTTGATGTTCATTTTTACAGAAAACCCCTTTTTATCCTACATTTTTGGCGCGAAGTTCCAGAAGTTAACATCGACTTTCATAACTTTTATTCAATTTTTATCGATTAATTTCATATCCTTGACTGTCAAAGCTTTATTTAATGCTGTTTGGCTGTATCAAAAATGGTAGATAAAGTGGTAAAAGCTACCAAAATTATCGCGCTGCTTGAAGAGGGTTGCAGCCAATGTTTCGTGGCTAGGAGGCTAAATGTTAGTCGCTCGACAGTCCAAAGGACCTGGCAGCGATATCAGGAGACTGGTTCCGTCGAGAGAAGGCCTGGTTCTGGAAGAAAACCATGTACCCAACTACGGGATGATCGTTTTCTTGTGAGTCGCGCATTGAGAAATCGCAAATCTTCGTATGTGGATCTTAAGAACAACCTCCAAGAAGTAAGAAATGTGCATATTAGTCTATGGACGGTCAGGAGGAGGCTTCTCGCTGCCAATATACGCAGTCACCGCCCGGCCCGCGGCCCCAAATTACTCCGTGAGCACAGAGTTCACAGGCTTAGGTTCGCTAGAAATTGTGAATCATGGACTCAAGACGATTGGAATAGGGTTTTGTTCTCTGATGAAGCCAGGATATCTCTGTTCGGTGAAGATCGACGTCGGCGAGTGCTAAGAAGACAAGGAGAACGCTTTGCAGAGGCATGTTTCGAAGAAATCACACCTTATGGTGGGAGCTCTGTTATGTTTTGGGCAGGAATAAATTCAATGGATCGTACAGAGTTAGTCTTCATTGAAAACGGCTCACTGACTGGGCATCGATACATAACGGAAGTTCTAATTTCTCATGCACAACCCGCATTGGCCGCTCTAGGTGAAGACTCGATTTTTATGGACGACAATGCTCGCGCCCACCGATCCCGCGATGTTAATGCGTATGTGCAAGAGGTTGGCATTCGTCGTTTGGATTGGCCAGCTCGAAGTCCCGACCTCAATCCCATAGAGCATGTCTGGGACGTTCTGAAACGGCGTGTGAGATCAGTACACCCGGCTCCGCAGACCATCAGAGAGCTGAAGAATGTGATTACTGCGGAGTGGGAACGTATTCCGCAAGCAAGTATCCGGGATATACTCGCTAGCATGCCCAGACGAATTCAAGCTGTGATTTTAGCTAGAGGGGGTCACACTCGATACTAAACATTTATCTGCTTTTACTTTATTAAAGAAAAACAAACAAAAAAACTTTTTTATTTTTACTTCATGAGCATATGCACTACTAGCGAATATACACTACTAGCGAGGTTTAGCATTATTTCCCATAAATTGTATCTAAATTTTATGAAATACTGATGAAAACGATTATTTTCTTATTAATTTACCAAATTGTCTGGATAAAACTACCTATAATTATCAAACAAAGAAATATTAACATTTGAAATGGTTCATTGCTTAGGTGCCCGTTTTTTTTGCAAATGAGTGTATAAGCTGAGATTATGAGATAACAAATAGAATACAAACATTCCTAGCACTAGTGCTGTACTATGGAAGGTAAATTAGGTGCTATGTATGCATACATACATATCATCACGCCATATCCCTTGCAGGGTAGGCAGTGAACACAGAGTGCCAGAGAACTCTAATCTTGCATACTTCACTCGCTTCCTCAACTTTCATAATTCTCTTCATACACGCTCGCCGGTTTCGGTGACTCTTGATTCCACCTTCCTTCAGTACGTGACCAATCTGGTCTAGGTAGGTTAGTCTCGGTCTCCCCCGGTACCTAGATCCTTCCACTTTCGCATTGTATATCTTCTTAACCAGACGTGCGTTCGGAATTCTATCCACATAACCATCCGAACCGAACCATCGGAGCATTCCCTTTCGCATCTTTACACCAATACTCTCTTTCATACCTACTCGCTCTTTTACGTCGTCGTTACGAATGCGATCGGTCAGCCTAACTCCACAGATTTGCCGTAGAGATCGCATTTCGACCGAATTAATTTTACTTACATGCTCTTTTCTGCATACCCAACTCTCGCTTCCATATAGTAATGTTGGGACGTTACGGCGTTATGTATTGCTACACGTGCCTTTTGGCTGAGGTGATGGCTACCGAGAAGTTGCCCTAGCGCTCTGTTCACTCTATTTCTCGCATTCACTCTTCGCTCTATGCTATATATACAATTATAATTATTTGTAATGATATTCCAAAAAATAAACTTAATATGTAAGTCCAATAAACACTAACTTCTAACTAGGTCACCGTGCCTTTTGGGATGTTAGTTCCCCCTTGAACTCTCTGAAATATGCATTTATTTAGCAAGGCTATTGCTAATTAAAATCACGCATAAGTAAATATCGAAATGAAACTTTTTATGGCAAAGTTTTGAAATCCTTACTCGGTAATTCTTTTGTGTTACGAAATGTGATTGGGGTAAACATTGTGTCAGGAAAAATGGTAAGTGTTTCGAATGCCTTCGGGTATTAGAGATGAGTAAAACATACGCTCTTCTCGCTTTTAAAATTTTATTGAAATAAACGAATGATAAACCCAATGTATTGTCGTCACCATCATCATCACAGCCCATATACGTTCCACTATTTGGCTCGGGCCTCCTCCGTAATTGGAGGGAAATTAATCCACTACACCACGCTGGTCAGACGTGTTGGTATAGGGTTTTGTTTCGAGTTTTCCTTGTATTGCATAGATGTTATATGCGTTTTATAAACTTTAGTCGTCTCGTACGATCACCCACGGGCAAGATAGGGGGTGGAGAATTGTATTCTTACTCCGTCACCACACGGATAAACACGACTACAGACTCGTCAGAGAAAAAAAACTCGAAATAAAACTATAGCAACACGTCTGACCAGCGTGGTACAGTTAGGTCAATTTACCTCCCATTACGGAGGAGGGTACAGTGTAACACATTTGAGCTGCGAAGATGATGATGATGAAACCATGTATCCATGTATTATTTATTCAGAATTACGAATAATTATTTATTAATTATTATTTATTTATTATTAATTATTATTTATTCAGAATTACGAATTATTTATTCAGAATTACGAATAATTAAAATGTTTCCACGTCATACAAAGACTTCACTTCAACTGTGTCTTTACGACGTACGTTGTTGTTTTTTTTTTTTTTTTTTTTAATAGTTTTATAAGATTGAAATATATAATGCGCTAATGTAATTTTCCGTAGCAATTTTCATCTACCTAGTATCTCTAATACAACTAAAAGAACTTTATATCTAATTATATTAGAAACATTAGTAATTATTCTATTTATAATTAAAAAGTTTAATAAAAAAAAACCGTATGATGACTTAAAAAAAGATTTTATTCACAACCACCTATTATGCCTATTGCCGTCATGAAAGATGACAAAAGGGCTGAATATAATATCCCGATAAGATCTATACAATAGATGTAAAACTTGAAATCATCATCAGTCTTGTCCCAATTACTTGGGGTCGATACAATATGTACTTTTCTTTCATAGTACATATTGTAAAAGTTTTTGGCAATAGTTTTATGACCGGCCGCCTGCCAAACGTCAACCCTCCTTGGGATTGTAATTGTTGACCAAACGGCATCAGATGGAGTTGGCCTGGGCCAACTCCATCTGGGCTCTCAGTCGTTTTTTACGACATCCACGAGTAAAATAAGGGTTGGTAGTATTCGTAGCCGCTACCACATAGGTAATGTAAAACTCGAAATAAAACCCTAAACCTCATTTTCCCCCATTGTGGAAGAGGGTCAGACTCGGCTGTGGAACATACGAGCTGATATTGTGGTAGATAAAAAAATAAACTTTTATAAAAAGATAATAACTTTTTAACACTTGCCACCTACTTATATTTACGCAGAATAACATTTAGAAATTACAATACTTTTGAAGACAAAGATTATCTTGTATACAAACACGTATACAGCCACCATAAGTACTGTACAAGTGTTCAAAGAATACCTTCCTTTCATCACATATATATTTGTATCGCATTTCCGATCATTAAACCAAAACAAAGGACCATTGAAAATGCCTAACACATAACACATTATTAGATACTTATTTGTTTCGCAACTGTATAAAAGAAACGCATCACGTATAACAAATTTGTCTTTGGCAAAATTTAGACGGTGTTACCAGTAAAAAAAATGTCGGCAATAAAACAAGCATTTGTAAGACTTCGCGACTTGTAAGAGTCAAGTTTGTGAATTTCGTGATCCATATATAAACGGCCCTACTAAAGATTTCAATAATATTTTTATGAACTCGCTAATAAAAAAAACATTTCTCTCTTTTTTTTCTTTTTTTTTAAGACACCACCCTGCACTAAAGAAATAATCCTTGTATAGTGCGGAACTTTACAAACATGCAATTAACGCAGACACACCCAGACTCAGAACAACACTTTATTGATCGCACAAAGTAATGTTTTACGTGAAAATCCAACCCATGGCACGGGCACGAAAGGTCAGGCACCTTAACCACTACGCCACCTGTGCAGTCAAACTATTATTTTATTTATTATTATTAATTGAATGAAGCTTGCATAAAGTATACAGTAATATAATAAGGAAATTCTAGGCTAATTTTGCTTTAAGTATGTGAAGTAAAAACTTAGCGAAACTAAAGGTGCGGTGATTATAAATTGAGGTTCCAGTTTAAAAAAATAAGCAATTCACAGTGAAACAAAACTATAAGTATTTACTATACATACATACATACATATATCACGCCATATCCCTTGCAGGGTAGGCAGTATTTACTATAACCATGCTTAATCACAAATTAAAAATAGATGAGAATTTGTGAGAGATCAGTGACCGAATAAAAATGCGTCAAAGTCTTTGCTATAAGCAATTTATACGTTACAAAAGCAGAAAAAAAAATTATAATCGAAAACCTTTGAAAAAGTATACAAGAAAATTGCGCCCAAAACTCAGAACAATCATACATCAGCGGTTATCAGATATTGTTCTACGTGAGCATTAAACTTAATTATAGCACAGAAAATCGTTATCTCAATAATTATTAGACTAACTATTTTTAATCCACCAGGGATTTCTTACCACTAACCACATTAGTAGGGGACGCCGAGTTTGCAACAACTTATGAGCCAGTGAGTGAGTTTTGAAGAGTTCACTGACAGAGTTAGAGCCTGTTGTCTTGTTGTTTCTGACGGCTCGTGATTAAGTGCCTCCGGTCTCACAAGTCATGAATGATTGAGAGAGATTGAGAGGGTCCTCAAGCCAGGTGGCAATATTTCTGTTTAAATTTAATTTATTTACGTTTTAAAGTGTAGGTAAAGTATGACAAATAGTAAAGAAAAGATGCATACTTAGTTGGAGCTTCCTTACATAAATAGATAAATAGAGTAATTATACAATTTACTACTTTAAAACTATTATCACTTAAATCTCTTTTCTAATTACCATTTAAAACCAGATGTAAATAAACCCCATACTAAAAGATCAGCATTATCTGTGTGGTAGAATGCGAATATTACTAAACCTTACATTACTCGCGGCTGTATTTATTTTTTTAATATCTCCATACTCCAACTCCATTAAGAAAAATAAAGTAGTCATGAGGACTGCCGACAGAACGGAAAACTTAAACCTATGAAAATAATTAATATTATAAATTAAAATAGAACAACAAGTACGTATTTCAGCCAATTTCACGACACTCCCCATCATTCAGCGAGATAGCCACCTAGCGCGAGGACGCCCGCCCAGACGTCATCGCCCGTTGGGTTACGCGGCTGGAGAGGCCTAGATACGGTGTTGTTACCGTTGAGGCCCTCCGGCCCGTACTGATGGAGTGGATGGAGCGGCGGCACGGGGTCCTCCCTTTCCGGCTAGTGCAGGTATTGTCGGGGCACGGTTGCTTCGGCAAGTACCTGCACACGGTCGTGTGGAAGGAGTGGATTTCGTCCTGCCACCATTGCGGTAGTGACGAGGACACGGCGCAACATACGCTCGAGGTGTGTTCGAGCTGGGACGGGCAGCGCCGCGACCTCGTCGCTGTCATCGGCGCCGATCTGACGCTGCCGGCTGTCGCGAAAGCGATGGTCGACAGCGTCAGGAACTGGGACGCGGTCGCCACCTTCTGCGAGGCTGTCATCTCGCAGAAGGAGGCGGCGGAACGAGTCCGAGAGGATTCCCGTGACCCGGACCGCCGCTAGCGGCCGGGTCGGCGCAGGCGCGAATATCTGCGCCTGATGCCGTCCTAACCAAGGCTTCGGGTGATCGGACCGGGGAATTGTCCGGTCGCACAACGTGAGGCCACCGCGTGAGGGCGATGCCCCGACGGCGAAAGCTGTCGGGCATCGACACGAGAGGAACCCGCAAGGGTATATCGCCGGGCCGGCCACCGAAGACAAAGATCGGTTACCGCTGGCCCGCTCGCACGGCGAAGAGAGGAGTTTGCAGGGTGGCTCCATGGGATTGCGCGCCGCCTCTTCTGTCGCACCGGGCCGATTTACCGGGGCGCGACCACATCCATGGGAAGAAACCACGCGGCGCGACCACATCCTTGCGAGGAAAAAAAAAAAGGAGAGTCATAATAACACGCCTACTAAATGGAGGTAGGTACGGCATTGCTTAGGCCAATAGCGAGACGTCTATGGATCCAAAGATCTAATAGAGAATTATCTCCCTGGCAATAAAACCCATGACATTCAGGATTACTTAGACTCTCCTTCATTATTTATCACATCTGTGAGAAAGAGAAAGGAAGGAATGGTGAACTGTATTCGTACTCCATAAACGAAAATGTCTAAGACCAATAAATAATTATTCCAATGCCGGTTTTGAATTTTCCGGTAACCCGCTCACACGGCATATAGGGCTACATGCAGGACAGGTTATGGGGTCACTCGCCGTCTACTCTTTAGTACTATTAGACACCGGCGCCGTCTACTATTAGGCGGAGTGTGACTATACCATAGACTGCCACCAAAAAAAAACGTGTCTCAGGACGCACAACAGAAATGATAATTTAAACTAATATAAGCTGAACTATTTAATATTAAAATTACTTGAGGAAATCTTAAGTATTACTTAATTTTTTTGTATATTAATATAATAATCTAAGGAAAGTTAATTTATTAATAAATTATTTTATTGATTATAAAATATCTTTTATTCTTAATTACAATTTTTTAATATGTAAATTAGAATTTTGTGTACAAAAATTATTCATCATCACAGCCCATAAATGTCCCACTGTTGGACTCGGGCCTCCTCCATAATAGAAGAGTAATTGAACTACTATACCACGCTAGTCAGACGTGTTGGTATAGGGTTTTGTTTTGAGTTTTCTTCTCTCACATAGAAATTAATGCGTTTTATACCCCTTAGTCGTATCGTACGATCACCCACGTGTAAGATGGTGGTGAATTGTATTCTTACTCCGTCACCACACGGAAATGTACATTATTAGTATCATTATTTAATCCTATAAAAGTTACAATTGACTTATGGTAGCTATAATAAGCAATGAAATTTTTACATTGTATGTAGAGGATTCGATCCCGGGATCCCGGTCATATTTTAGTCCCGAAATTTTCGGGATCAAATTTAATAAATCCCGGGATTTTCGGGATTGATGATTTTTTAAATTAGTCAATAAAAATGTGCGTGAGACGAAACGCACTTACCTTGATATAACGTTTTAACAGCCACCTTGTTTACACGGCTGATTTTATTTAGAATACACATATTATTAATTGATTAAAACTAAGTAATTTCATTTGTTTTTGTTAACGACCGGATTATGCGTAAAAGTGTATAAAAATTTCCGCTTCACTTCGTGTAAGTATTGATATTTTTCTGTTAATTAGTGATAATCATCATTTAATAGTGGTAGGACCACGCTGTTGACAGTTCTCTGTCTGCAGTCGCGGGCCGGTCCGTCCGGGGTAGTACCACACTCTCGCAGAAGATCGACGTAGAGTAATAGCAATGTGCTATTACACTTCGTTCGGTGAGCAAGAGCGCCGGAAGCCCAATTGGGTGGGTTTGGAGTTTATATTGGTAGGCAGCGCCCTAGTTATACACTTATTGGTATTGCAAAGGTCTATGGGCGGCAGTGACACTTACGATCAGGTGTGCTGCTTGCTCGTTTGCCACCATTAGCAATAAAAAAAAATATTAAAAAGCAAAAATGCATTAATGATTTAATTTTCGTGGTTTAAATAAGTAATCTATAAAGTTTCTGGCCAATTCAATTTAAAATGTAAGTATCCATAAACATAAGCGGAAAGAAGTTGATTTTTTAAAGTTTATTGTTGGTTTCATAAATTATTTACAGAAGTGCCTAGTTTGTTTATTTTATAAGAAGAAAATTTATAAAAAAAATGTATAATTTTGTTTAACCGCCTTATTGGAGATTTAAAACTTAAACATTCTACATACATACATACATACGTACCATCACGCCATGTCCCTTGCAGAGTAGGCAGAGAATAGAGTACCAGAGAACTCTATCCTTGCATACTTCACTCGCTTCCTCAACATTCATAATTCTCTTCATACACGCTCGCCGGTTTCAGAGACTCTTGACTCCACCTTCCTTCAGTACATGACCGATCTGGTCTAGGTAGGTTAGTCTCGGTCTCCCCCGGTACCTACATCCTTTCACTTTCGCATTGTATATCTTCTGAACCAGACGTTCGTTCGGCATTCTTTCCACATGTCCGAACCATCGGAGCATTCCCTTTCGCATCTTTACACCAATACTCTCTTTGATACCTACTCGCTCTCTTACGTCGTCGTTACGAATGCGGTCGGTCAGCCTAACTCCACAGATTTTCCGTAGAGATCACATTTCGACCGAATTAATTTTACTTTCAGCCTCTTTTCTGCATACCCAACTCTACTCTCTCATACAGTAATGTTGGGACAAGCACTGCGTTATGTATTGCTACACGTGCCTTCTGCGGTATAGTAGGTTAATTTCCCTTCTATTACGGAGGAGGCCCGAGCCCAACAGTGGAACATTTATGGGCTGTGATGATGATAATGTTGATGACTCTTACATCTGTTCTGGTTTCATCTTCTAAACTAAATATTCTATGCCCTCAAAAATTGATATTGATATGTTTACTAACTTTTTGTTACCATTTTCCATTACCAATACAATCCCGGGACTATCCCGGGATCCCGGGATTAACTGTAGATAATCCCGAAATCCCGGGATTAGAAAAATCGACCGGGATCGAATCCTCTAATTGTATGTCATCTAAAAATCTTGTGCTATCATTGGCACCGTAACGCGTTACGTAACGAAGCGGTTAATCCTCCCATAAGAAGTTATGACTTCAAAAAGGCTAAATATCATTTGTGTTCCTTAGTGATATGTGCTTATAGATCCTTGCTATACATAGAACTATTAAGTGAGTTGTTACAGTTTCCATGGTTTTAAAAGGAGTTTATAAAATTAATAGCAAGTATAGATTACCTATTCACAATTATTCGTTCCTTTTGAGCCCCCTAAAGTCATTTGGAGTTTACGAGCAATTGGTTTTGATAAAGTGCTACATTACAAGACCTTTATTAGCAGCAATTTCATTAATTTGCAATGAAGAATTTAAAGTTAATCGTTTTCTTTTTTTAATATTGAAACACCAAATAAGCCTCCTGACTTATCTAGAATTATGATCGGAGACCACAATCGATACGGAGGTAAGATCTTTCCTAATCATACTACTACATTTTTACCGCTTATGTTAGCATTCGAGCAAGTAGCACACTCGGTGGAAAGTATTACTGCCACTTATGAACCTCTGCAATACCAAGAGCTCTCGCTCACCGAACGGACGAGGTGCTCAGACATCATATTTTGCGAGAGTATGGTACTACCCCGGACGAGCCAACTGCCAACAATGCGGCCCTACCATAATTTTTATTCATGTACAACCCTTAAATTCATTAAATATTGGGTCATACTTATCTTTCCCGTGTGATGACGGAGTGAGAATACAATTCACTACCCCCTTTCTTACCCGTGGGTGATCGTAATAGACGACTAAGGGATATAAAACTCATATAACATCGATGCGAGAGAAGCAAAACTCAAAACAAAACCCTATACCAACACGTCTGACCAGCGTGATATAGTAGGTCAATTTCCTTCCCATTATGGTAGAGCCTCGAGCCCAACAGTGGGACATATATATGAGCTGAGATGAGGTAGATGAATAGTTATCTAAACTAGTCAAAACAAATATAATACTATGGAACTTTTTCTTTATATTGGCTACAAAACATTTTTGCTATCCGTTCAAGAATATCTAAACATTTGTTTCGCTTTTTGCTTCTAAAGAAAATTTCTAGATCGGATGGCAGTAGTATGAAACGCTTAGTATCTTGTAAATGGCCTTTGTATCGATTGTAATCAATCCGAGTGGACTACGTAGCGTTCCGTATTTATAAAATTAACAAATTCAAGTACCTACACTACAAATACTTTCCGTCCCTCTACGTTTACTATTGAATTTAGATATGGATAAACGTAAATTATTTCTCATAATACCATAATAATATTAGCTGTGTGGTAGCGGCTACGAATACTACTAACCCTTACTTTGCTCGTGGATGTCGTAAAAGACGACTAAGAACCTTATAACGACCTGGGCCAACTCCATCTGATACCTTTTGGTCGACAATTACATTCCCAAGAAGGGTTGACGACTGGCAGGCGGCCGGTCATAAAACTATTGCTAATAACTTTTGCAATATATACTATGAAAGAAGAGTACATATTGTATCGACCCCCAAGTAATTGGGATAAAAGTAGGAGAATAATGAATACCATGATTGCCACGTTTGGTAAGCGGATGAATTAATCGCATTTTGGCGTTATAAGTTTCCTAGTAGTATAATTCTGCCCATATTATTAGCGATGCCTTAGTGACATAGAATAAAGCTTAGTCTATGATCGAATTTTGGCGTTATAAGTTTTCCAGTAGTATAATGCAGCCTATTTTCTTGGTAATCCCTTAATCTATTTCCCATCATATCACGGCGATTACATGTTTTAAAGTTGTTAAAAGTGACGTCGAGGATATCGTCTTCTATACATATCTATAAAAGAGGATGTTTATATACAATATATGACATGGCTAAACTCGGAAACTATGTGACCGATCATTATAAAAATTGATATGTACATACAGGGTGTCCCAAAATTCAACGATAAGCTGGCACCAGCAGGTGGACCTACATATGACTACTCGAGAACAGAAAAGAAAAAAATTCTACCTTGTTTTTTTTTTTCATTACGACAAAAAAACCAAAATCTTTAAAAATGGACATCCTTTATTATATTATTAAGTGCTATTGCTACAGTTTTACAAGTAATTCTGTGATTTTTTTTGTATTGGCAAGGTAAGTAGCACTACTATCGATCACAACCATTAAAAATTCCAGAATATCTATAGTTTTTACACAAAAATCAATCAAAACTATGTTTTTTTCATAAATTATGTAAGATTTTGACTTTCAGCTCACTTTCACTCATCATAGTGAAAAAAAAAAGTATGGACACTACTGTGGCAAATAGTATTAAAAATTGGCGCAACTAACTACAATTCTAAAATGGTATAACATTCAAGGCAAACTAGCCACAAAAATATACTTAGGTGTACTATTTCAAAATAACAACCATATTTCGAAAATTGTTAGTGTTGATAGTAATCACTTTTACTATGTAGCCAAAATGTTTTTGTAGCAAGTTCTCAGAATTTGAATGAGACATGTGCGTAGTCCGTAGATCCACAGTCTGAATTATTTTATGGCGAAGCTCGTCCAAGGTTGCAATCGGTTTTGTGCAGACTCTGTCCTTTAGACAACCCCAATAGAAAAAGTCCAGGGGATTTAGATCGGGGGAACGGGGTGGCCACAAGATAGGACCAAGTCGCCCGATCCAACGCCCTGGGTACTCTTGGTCTAAGTACTCTCGCACAGGACGGGCATAGTGAGCTGGGCAACCATCGTTTTGAAACCACATGGTTTGCAAATCACTTAAGGGCACATCTTCTAATAATCCTGGCAACTCATTTTGTAAGAAGTTTAAATAACTATTGCCATCTATGTTTCCTTGTAACTCAAAGGGCCCTATCACTTTGCCATTTATTATGCCAGTCCATAGGTTAACCTTAAATTGGTATTGGGATTGTCTTCTCTCACCAGGTGCAGATTTTCATTGTTCCAGCTATGAAGATTGTGAAGATTTAAATATCCATCTTTCTTGCAGGTTGTTTCATCACGACGACGTGACGTTTTAAAATTCTATGTGCAGTACTTTTTGGGATTCCCGTTGCTGCTTGTACAGCACGTACAGAGGTAGTTGAATCGTTTTCTATTTCATTGAGAACTTCTTCATCGTGTTCCGATCTAGGTTTTCCAGCGTTTCGCCTGTCAGATGGTATACGACCCTCCGAAAAAGCTTGATACACGTTAATAAATACGCGATAATCCTTTGAAGATTAGGGAACCTTGCTCGATATAATCTGCTAGCAGCGTTGGCATTGCATCGGCATTCTCCATAAATTAGGTGCATATTAGTGTATTCTAACGCTGTGTATGGTAGCGGCATGATGAATGCTAAACACTTGAAAATAAGGCAAAACTTCTTTAAAAAAAAACACAAAATCACAGTCTAAAGTAATGCCAAGTCAGGTCAATTTCCAGGTCACTTAATTCAATCCAAAAGTCGTCAGTACCAGAGCCACTTTAATTAAAACAGAACGGTGTGCAGTAAACAAAGAAGTAGAGCATACTGACTTGCTGTGCTGCTGAGGACATTAATTACTTCTCCACCTGCATTAATGTTACTAAACAATTAGCATCTATCTATCTCCCTCTAACGTATAATCTCTCTATCTCTGTCTAACTTATTTTATGGACTTATGGACTACGCACATGTCTCATTAAAATTCTGAGAACTTGCTACAAAAACATTTTGGCTACATAGTAAAAGTGATTACTATCAACACTAACAATTTTCGAAATATGGTTGTTATTTTGAAATAGTACACCTAAGTATATTTTTGTGGCTAGTTTGTCTAGAATGTTATACCATTTTAGAATTGTAGTTAGATGCGCCAATTTTTAATACTATTTGCCACAGTAGTGTCCATACTTTTTTTTTTCACTATGATGAGTGAAAGTGAGCTGAAAGTCAAAATCTTACATAATTTATGAAAAAAACATAGTTTTGATTGATTTTTGTGTAAAAACTATAGATATTCTGGAATTTTTAATGGTTGTGATCGATAGTAGTGCTACTTACCTTGCCAATACAAAAAAAATCACAGAATTACTTGTAAAACTGTAGCAATAGCACTTAATAATATAATAAAGGATGTCCATTTTTAAAGATTTTGGTTTTTTTGTCGTAATGAAAAAAAAAATCAAGGTAGAATTTTTTTCTTTTCTGTTCTCGAGTAGTCATATGTAGGTCCACCTGCTGGTGCCAGCTTATCGTTGAATTTTGGGACACCCTGTATATGTAATTTTTCATAGAGAAGTTTTATATGCTCATTGATATAACTCGCCACCAGGTAGCACTGCGATAAATCCAATTCTACAAACAAACCTACAGGCTAAGTTGCTAGTTATGTATAGGTATAGATACATGTATATACAGCTTATAAAAACATTTCTGCTACGAAACTCGAGTACGTCGTAAAAAAATTGATCTCTTGAAATAAAATATTTCATATTCATGAACTGAAAATAATTCTTACGCAGGTAGAACAAAATTACATAAGTAGCGAGTATTTTTAAGATAAGGGTTCCTTGAAATTTACTTGCATTGCACGTAGCCATTACAGGAGGGTTACAAAAGAAGACGTTTATTTAAACAAGGGGTGCAGTAAGGATGAGAGAAATTGTGCTATTCCTATGGAGCGTTAGTCTCACTGATTACATTTAGCGGGTTAATAAGCGGTTTTATGTTTGATCTAGGATTGATAAATGACTTTTTGTACGACATTTAATGTGCACGCAGGTTCGTGCTTGACTTCGTATTTGCGAGTATTTTTATTTCTTTACATTAATCTGTACTACCTTCGCTCTAGTTTTTCGTTAATGTAACGGCCACAACTACTGAATTTGCCAGTTTGTGTGAAATATTCCATAAAAACAATCGTGCAAGTTTTACGCATTATTTGTACTTACACATAATTCACTATTAAATGTATTAAGAAATATCTATAATATCAAAATATAATAACATTATATTCTTTAGCAGTGTATTATAAACGAGTTAACTAATATTATAAATTCTTTTTAATTTATCGCCCTCATGGGCAGACCATAGTCAGTCGACCTTACTGTCTTGTCTCCCGTATTAATTTCCTTCATATATTATTTATCACTTATTTAAATTGTAATTAGTCCTTTATAGTCATTGTCCGTCAATAAGACAAGTCGTTACCACTTATTCGGCGCTGGTAACCAAATTAATGGTTCTATTGCGCATTTTGGGAAAACACGAAAATACACATAAACCACTATTATACCATATTCTTACACTTGCACTGCATCATATTCCATAAAATACCATCAAAATTATTCAATATAATACTTAAAAACACTAAAGAGATGAATATACTTAATATAAGAACGTGACATGACATTTCCATATTCGCGCCAAAACCCCTAATATTATCAATAAGACAGTGAATTTTTTTTACAGACACCACTTCTTTGGTAGCAATCCTTGTATTGCAGCCTTTACAAACATATAATTAACGCTGACACTTACACCCAAACTCAGAACAACACTTGGTGGATCACACAAAGTATTGTCCTGTGTAGGATTCGAACCCACGGCACTGGTGCCGAAGGTCGGTATCTTAACCACTCAGTTTATTTTTTTTTATTACGCCTTCACAGCTACAAAATCAGTTTTAAAAACTCTTTTACCAATAGAAAGCTACATTATTAGCCAATAGTATAGGCTATAATTTATCCCCGTATTCCCACAGGAACAGGCATTGCGCGTGTGTCCTCCGGGAATTTACTAGTACAAATATAAATTTAAAATAATATGAAGTATTTATCATGTTATTGCAGGATAAGTACAATGCAATTATCGCCAATCCTTAGGTATTTACCAGTAACCTGCCTTTGAGTCGTAGCAATCAGCTGAGGAATCCCCAAAAGAATTGACAGCAGCTCGTGGGAAATGCAGATCAAACCACTAACCAAACGTAGAGATTTCGCCAATAACCCCTTTAATTAATGACTACACTAACTATTATTCTAAGGGAAAAGGGAGATTCAGCAGTGAAGGAATGAAAGTCAGAATGATAAATAATACAGAAATTATATTTTAATTTATTTATTTTATCTACGAGACCCTCAACCAAGTCGCTTTTCTCGAACAGGGAAGCGTATTCTTTACAGCAACAAACGAGAGTAGATAAATTATACTAAGTCTATAAAAACAAATTGTGTAGATATTAACTAAATTATGTAAAGCTTGGTTCTCGTTTACATTCAAAATTATTAGACTAAATAACAAAACATTTATATTTACGCTATTCTTCATAGTAAAACATATTCAAATTCATTTATTATAATACGAATGAGTCCCATGGGGGCAGTAGCATTGTCAATTTTAATATTTTACTTCAAATTAATCCAAATAAACTACCATTGGATTGGTACGTGACGGCTGCTGAAATATCCAATACGAATAGCAAAAAAATATATGGGTTTGTAGGTATTTTGGAACGAAGTTTTGGAACGAAGTTCCTTATCGCGCGTTGCGAAAGGAGGCTAGACGGAAAAAATTAAGACCAAAAGTAGTAACGACACATTTTGCTATAGTTGTAAGCCGTGCGGCGTGCGAGTGTTTCTCTGTCTGTCTCTCTCTCTTTTTATATTTCGCATTGAACAGTGTGGTGTCGCGACGATTATTTTTGTTGAGTGTATACAGGTTTAATTAATTTTATTACAATAATTAAATATAATATAATTTAATTTTATTACAATTAAATATATATAACTAGCAGACCAGGCCACGCGTTGCTGCGGCTTAGGTTAGCCTCAGTAACACTTGTCTCGTGTAATCTTAAAAAATCCTTAAATATCATGTTTACAAAGAAAATCTATAAGGCTATACTTCGCAAAGTTTTGAAAAGCAATGATTTATTGGCGTCCCATGAACTATCTACAAGGTAATTTACGCGTGTGAAACTATCTTCCCGTGGCGACAGGTTAAAAATGCAATGCCACACCGTCCCTTATGTGCCCTTAAGATCACTAGAAATCACGAGAATGGATAACAGCAATTTCTGGGACACATAACCTCAAATACAATCGCAAAATCGCCTACCAGACGTAGCACTACAAGATATCATCCATTGTTATTATAGAGTAATATCAAGAGAAAAGCGCACATTTTCCTACGCCCTAAATTATTCTAAGTAGGTACTCTGCGCTCTTCAGATAAGTCCGATTAAACATATATATGTCTATCCAATATTTTCTCACGGAACATTACCAAAGGGACTCCGAAAGTGCACTTTATGCTATAAGCACCGGTCTATAAGTGTTACAAGTGAGCAGTTATCAGGGCGTTCCACTTGGATGAAGACAAGATGCATGACCAACGCGATTGTCGGGTCGATCGGGGGCAATTTGTTACGTTGTTCTGCACGAGTTGTTCTTAATGTCTCCACTTTGAGATACTTTTGAATTTGCTACCTTCATGACACTAAACATAGTACGAAATTCACATAGATACTAGTGAGATTTAATGGCAGAATGTTTATAACTATAAAAATACAATATGTCATGTAAACTTAAAGGTCCTTTTTATTATTAATTTCACGAAATTGGCAAAAAAAGTGTAGAAGTGCAGTGTTTTTTTTTTCCGTGTAGGTATAACGCAAATTTCTAACGATACAAATGTATACATACATATCCCTTGCAGGGTAGACAGAGAGAACAGAATGCCAGAGAACTCTATCCTTGCATACTTCACTCGCTTCTTCAACATTCATAATTCTCTTCATACACGCTCTGAAGTTTCAGAGCGTGTATGTCAAGTCAAGAGTTCTTGACTCCACCTTCTTTCAGCACATGACCAATCTGGTCTAGGTAGGTGAGTCTCGGTCTCCCCCGGTACCTACATCCTTCCACTTTCGCATTGTATATCTTCTTAACCAGACGTTCGTTCGCCATTCTTTCCACATGTCCAAACCATCGGAGCATTCCCTTTCGCATCTTTACACCAATATTCTCTTTCATACCTACTCGCTCTCTTATGTTGTCGTTGCGAAATGTATAAACAATTATAACATTGTTGTCCTATATGCAAAGAAAATCTGTGATAGTATGGCTATAGGTAATAATAAGCAATTTGTTAAATTGGTCGAAGAACCAACAATTTTTTTTTCAAAGACACCACATCACCCTGCACTTAGGAAATAATCCTTGTATTGCGGGGGATTTTACAAATACAAAATTAACGCAATCAAATTACACCTAGACTCAGAACAAGACTTTGTGGATCGCACAAAGTATTGTCCTGCGTAGGAATCTAGCCCACGGAACTGCCACGGAAGGTCGGTATCTTAACCACTACGCCATCTGTGTAGTCTTTTACAATATAAATGTTAATTAAAATGATCCATTGTAACTTTTAGTTTATTTACTTATATTTCGATATGCTAGTCCTTACAAAATTCTCATTAGCCAACGGAAAATAAATATGGTACGCACCACTTCTATTAGAAATCTGATTCAAGCGCTTTAACAATTTAGCAAGCGTAGCATATTCGTATCGCACCACTAGTGTAGTATTACAATTGTTTGCTCATATATCGTCTTTACAGAAAACATTTTACCACTCCATCTATCGGCAAATTGTTGCACATTACTCCGGTTCAATACTCTAACTTATCATCCATAATTGTAATAAACGATGATGCCTGGCCCCATATTTTAAATTATTACACACATACATACATATCATCACGCCATATCCCTTGCAGGGTAGGCAGAGAGAACAGAGTGCCAGAGAACTCTATCTCTGCATACTTCCCTCGCTTCCTCATCATTCATAATTCTCTTCATACACGCTCGCCGGTTTCGGAGACTCTTGACTCTATCTTTCTTCAGTACGTGACCAATCTGGTCTAGGTAGGTGAGTCTCGGTCTCCCCCGGTACCTACATCCTTCCACTTTCGCATTGTATATCTTCTTAACCAGACGTTCGTTCGGCATTCTTTCAACATGTCTGAACCATCGGAGCATTCCTTTTCGCATCTTTACACCAATACACTCTTTCATACCTACTCGCTGTCTTACGTCGTCGTTACGAATGCGGTCGGTCAGCCTAACTCCACAGATTTTCCGTAGAGATCGCATTTATTCAAATAATTAATTACAATAAAATAATGAAAGGACTGGAAATGGATAGGATATTTTTTTTCACTAATATTTACGAATACCTACTTAGTAAATAATATTAAACAAAATATTCAATTTAAATCACTACTGAATATAATTTATTAGCACATATATACATAATTCGCACTTGTATGAAACTAAAACACGTGTTGTGAATGTAAAAAACTACTTTTTACTTTTGTATTACAATGATGCGCGCGCATCTTAAAGTTCACTCTCATAACTTTTTCGTAATGCGCCTAAAGAAGTATAACTTCAAAAATATTTATTATAACTTGATAGTATTCCACACAATTGCTATAATTAACAATAACATTTTAGATGATAAGGCAATTTAGCTTCGATTTTAATTAAACTAATCACCACGGAACATAATATGTGTTATGAGTCATCATTGGCTGTATGATTTACTACTAAATAAATTATAACAAACCAAGGTAAATAGATAAGAAAATGGTCTAGAAATCCTTCCCTTGGACCATTTTCACCAAACCCACGATAAAAATAAGGGTGAGTGTCACATTAAGGTTTTTGTTAGTATTGCAGCTTTGGTAACAATAACTTGAACACTGTGATAAAATATAAAACGTTAAAGGAAATAATTATTGGTACAGGCAGCATTTAACATTATATGTCACAAAATCTGATGTCAATGTGACAAATCAACTCCTTTCGTGTTCCATTTATTTTTATAAAAAATAATTGCATTAAAAAGAGATAGCGCGATAGGCCTATATACATGCGCAACAAGAATACCCATTAGTTATCTCTGTCATCGTAAACTACTTAGATCATTAAATTTACTTGTGTTTATTTATATGTCGTATTGCAGATATAATCATTTTTTGTATTTCATCTAATTTCTAATACTCGTTGAAAATTAATTAGCGATGGCATCTACGTCTGAAGATAGCATTCCTACGACTAGCAACCAGGATAACCCTCCAGATGATTTAGAACCAGGAGCATGTTACGATAGTATTTTAAACCCTACAGATTCATTTGAAGAATTTGCATCTGAGATGAGTTCTGGCTTACAAGAAAGAAATATATCTCTAAACATTAAAAACAGTACTATTTACGAAATACAAAGTGAAATCGCCGAGAATACCAAAGAAAACACTGAATTAAATCCTACGAAATCTAGTGATGATTTACAAAGTAAAGATGTGAGTACCTAGTTTTGCCTTCTCTTATACGAAATCAGAATATTTGACATTTAATAAATCATGATATTGTTTCGTTGTTGAAGTATTTAATAGGAACTTATTTTAACAAAATTTAATTATTAGAATTTCATGGAATACTAATCTAATGTTTGTATCCAGGAATCTATAACATCGTCAGCAAGTAATTGCAATTTAACAGAAGAGAATGGAGATGACACTGATAATGAGAAAGATGATTATTTACAATCACCTGAATTAGTAAACAAAGAAAAACATGTATTTATATTGAGCTCGGCTGGCAAACCTATTTATTCACGGTAAGTAAAAGATTGTTTGACTTTCTATGTGATGACAGAAAAATAATGTAATTCACCGCCCCTATCAAGCTGGTAGGTGTCTTAAAGCCAATTAAGGGATATTATATCTATCTAAGAGAAGGAAAAATGAAAAAATAAACCTATACCACCCATAGTGTTACCTCAATAGTCCCTAAATGCAATCTGGAGATGAGATGTTTTCCTCAAATATTTATACTTTTTTGGTCAGAACTGTCCCAAGTATAATCTAAAAACTATCTTTAGATATACTTTATACGTTGTTATATTATTTACTCAAAGGTATGACGATATTTGTGGTTAGGTAGATCTATATCAAATTCTCATCTCATGTCTTATCGAAATATTCCTGTCACGCTTCCTCATCTTCTTCTTCTTGCCTTGCCCGCCTTGTCCCATTATTTAGGGTCGGCCCTCCTGTCACACTTCCTCATATTGCAGCATAATCAAATTAACAAGATCTAAGCATAGTGGTAACACATTCAGTGGTATATCGCCTTTTCTTATACAAAATATTTTAAATTCATATCATACTTTAAGTAACGTTATACTTTTTAGTTGTGCAATGTGTATGATATATGAGGCTGCTAGAACCAGAGCGGCCTAACTACAAGAACCATGTTTTACAATATGGGGGAATTAAAATTAAATTTAATTGATTTGTACATAAGCCAAAAATGTACTTGTACGGCCATCTATTGTTAAGTGCTTGTAAAAAATAGGCTGCTGTAGTTTTGTAGATTAACATTTTTATATTACGAAATTGCAATTAGGTTAAAAGTTGCAAGAATGCAGTTAGGCCACTCTGGTTCTAGCAACCTCATATAATAAGGAGTACTTTATTTATTTCTAGATATGGTAATGAGGACAAGCTGGCAGGTTTGTGTGGTGTAATCCAAGCATTAGTGAGTGTTGTTGAAGAACAAAACCAGGATATATTAAGGTCTATAACCACAAAAGATTGTAAGTCTGTTTTCCTAGTGAAAGGGCCATTGATACTTGTTGCAGTTTCAAAATCAAATGAAAGTGAGACTCAATTGGTATTACAGTTAACGTAAGTAGCTTTTATTATTTAAATTACTGAAATTTAGTATTTAATATGCTTAATTATTTATAAAAACAAGATTACGAAACGAAAAATGATGTCACAAGCGGGGTTCGAACCCGCACCTATTGGGAGTCTGGCCCAATCCTGCTACCACTTACACCACTGTGAACTATTGTAGGACATTCAAATCTCGCTTCGTATCATATTTACGTCTTTAAGGTGACGTGTGCCATCTACCGGACAATGTTTATACATTGTATAGGCTTAATACTTCAAACTTTACAGTTAGAATTGTATTAAACGATGACACAACCTTGTTATTCAAATTACTGAAATTTAGCTAGAAAACCCGATTACGAAACGAAAAATGATGTCACAAGCGGGGTTAAAACCCGAACCTTCGAACCCGTAATCGAGTTTTTATAAATAGCTTTTATTATTTCAATGTCACTTTGTTGTCAATTTAAACATAAGTTAATTAACAATCATGTAGTATAATCAATTGTAAATAATCTGCTGATGAAATCTGTCACTGCCATATACTGTGCAGTGTCCATACGATGGATAGCTCCTTACTAATATTATAAATGCGAAAGTAACTCTGTCTGTCTGTCGCTCTTTCACGCCAAAACTACTTAACCGATCTAAATGAAGTTTGGTACACAGATGATCTAGAGCCTGACAAAGGACATAGGCTACTTTTTAATGCAAAAAAAGGGTTGTAAAGGTGGATGAAAAGTTGTAAGGAAGTATCGTCATTTTTAAAACCAGAAGCTTGAAACTTATTTCTTGGCTATTGATTAGATATAAATAAATATGACATTAAAATTTTGTAAAAATTTACCCTTAAGGGGTAGAATAAAAATAGGGGATAAAAAACTTTAGGAAAGTAACCTTTTACGCGGGCGAAGCCGCGGGCAGAAGCTAGTTATAAATATAATAGGATACTAACTTCAGGGAATTTGAGATACAATTAAGAGACCTAAGTATATGTATAATTTGACTACACCCATGACTTACCATAACGATAATGGTCTACTGTTATTATGTTCTGAAACTCGATATCATTTGTACTCATTAATTTCACATTTGTAAAGTCCACCACAACATTAGTATTATTGCCTTAGTGCAAAGTGTCCGTTAAAAAAAAATACAAGAGAAAGAAAACTCATAGTAAATCCCATCTCCCAACTGCTAATTCCCTTTATTTATTTTTTGGCGACGGGCTATGGAGTGGACACGCCCCGCTAATCTATCCGGGGCGACAGAAGAAGCGGCGCGCGACCCCATAGACCCGCCTTACACGTACTTCTCATCGCCGAGCGAGCGGGCCACTAGTACCCGGTGTTTGTCTTTGGCAACTGCCAAATACACTGGCCAGAATATGTATATTATCATATATCGGCCAATTCCCTTCCCAGCAGATGAGACTGATCAAAAAAGTTAGATTGTTAAGTTGTGTCTTATTTTTAGTATCTCAACTCAAGAACCAAATAATCGTAATTTTCAGATATGCATTTAATCAAATTGTATCAGTACTTACTTTAACACAACTAAATAGAATATTCGAACAGAGAAGAAATTATGATTTAAGAAGATTATTATCAGGAGCTGAAAGACTTATTGATCATTTACTCATATTTATGGAAAAGGATCCTGCATTTTTATTGGGTAAGATTTTTATTGTTTTTATGACAGTATAACGGGGAAATGTAATTCTTCATTGTTTAGCATAGAGTACTTTAAATATATAGGTATTGTTTAGTGAGCCGTCAATTAGGTGGTCATTAGATAATTATCACGCGCAAATACTTATAGTGACAGTGTCTGGTGCTGTTTTCTAATGGTTTTCTTCTAATCTAGAGATGATTGCTCTAGTAATAAAATTCATGATTGGGTGCCGCATGTAGGAGGATCGTACGGATATGTTAAATGAAGAGAACTATATAGATTAATAAGATTTGGTATTTAACATGCAAGGTTATTTATAAGAACTTGGTTTGCGAATGGAAAATTATTGCCACACGTGGGCAATAACAACCAAATTATTGCTCGTACCTACTATGAGCGTGAGGCCAGACTGCAAACGCGGGCGCGGTGCGACATACTCAAAACGCGGCCACAGGAGTGCGCGGGCGGCAAGCGACAACCCGTGCGGGAGCGGGCTTCTCAAAACTAGTTTGAGCTAACCGCGCGCGTTGTTGCCGCTGTCGACTGCGGACAGGCACAATCGCGCGCATTCCCTTACCCACGCCACTCACCTCACCGCGCTGCCAGTGTGGCCAAGCACTGAGAGACGTTCCACACGCCATCTATTAGAAAACCATTTTTTAAAAGTAGGTATTTTAAAAAATATGACGGGCACGCCGACTTCTATCCGCTTGCCGGTTTCCCAGAAGGGATATGTCTTAGTAGAAGTCGCGTTCCGATACAATGGTAGATTATTAGATTAATATGACATATAATATAAAATTGACAATAATAAGTGTCTACAAGAGCATCAATTTTGAGCCATTAACTATTTCAAATATTTTTTGAGACAAGTGTTATAGTACTCGCTGCGCTGCGCTCCGAAATGATAAATAAAACTTGACAATGAATTCTGTTATTCCAGGTGCAGTAAGATGCCTGCCTTTACCCGAAAAGGCTCGCGAGAATATAACAAGTGCTATACAGTCCACTTGTAACAAAATCAGAGATCTGGTATTCGCTATCATGTTAGCTGGTAATCAATTAATTACATTAGTTAGAATGAAAAAATATACATTGCATCCATCTGATATACATCTATTGTTCAATCTTGTACGAAGTTCTGAGTCGTTTAAAACTGCTGAGAGTTGGACGCCAATTTGTTTACCGAAATTTGATTCTACGTAAGTAAATTTTCTTTTGATGTTCTTTTTCTTTAGAGACACAGTATTTCTGTAACTTTTACAAAATTACCTTTAAATTCCGAGCCATCTGTTGGTTGTATATAGAATTAATCTACTTGGTATGAATCTTAAATACAGTTACTTTACTGCTGGCTTTTCCGTGCGGTGATGGAGAATACAAATTATCACCCTCTATCTTGCCTACTGCTCTTTCCGTGTGGTGACGGAGTAAGAATACAATTCACCACCCCTATCTTAACCGTGGGTGATCGTACGAGACGACTAAGGGATATACAACGCATATAACATCTGGGCAAGAGAAGGAAAACTCGAAAGAAAACCCTATAGCAACACGTCTGACCAGCGTGGTATAGTAGGTTAATTTCCCTCCCTTTACGGAGGAGGCCCGAGCCCAACAGTGGGAAATATATGGGCTGTGATGATGATGATGATGATGATCTTACCTACAACTTGACCAGAGGTCATATTAAGTATGCGTAATCGTAGAGCTAGCATGAAGACTGTGACAAATGTGA
The DNA here is from genome assembly GCA_905163515.2 of Lymantria monacha. Taxonomy (NCBI): domain Eukaryota; kingdom Metazoa; phylum Arthropoda; class Insecta; order Lepidoptera; family Erebidae; genus Lymantria; species Lymantria monacha. The sequence goes on from LR991106.1 coordinate 12,754,334, forward strand.
ATGAAACGATGGATTTATGCCAAGATCGTGGCTTGTGACAATCCGTAGTCTCTGCCTACCCCTATGAAAAAAAATATTGTTCAGAATCTATGTAAAGATGCGAAAGGGAATGCTCCGATAGTTCGGACATGTGGAAAGAATGTCGAACGAACGTCTGGTTAAGAAGATATACAATGCGAAAGTGAAAGGGTGTAGGTACCGGGGGAGACCGAGACTAACCTACCTAGACCAGATCGGTCATGTACTGAAGGATGGTGGAGTCAAGAGTCTCCGAAACCGGCAAGCGTGTATGAAGAGAATTATGAATGTTGAGGAAGCGCGTGAAGTATGCAAGGATAGAGTTCTCTGGCACTCTGTTCTCTCTGCCTACCCTGCAATGGACATGGCGTAATGGAATGTAGGTATGTATGTTCAGAATCGGGATATAATTTGTCCTCGCAACATAATGATTTATTCCTTAAACAGGATCCTGTATATCTTTATAAAAAAAGATATATAGTCATTGAACCCGAAATATTGGGTATCAAATTTCCTTTAAATTTAAAGATCATGCCTCTATTTTCAATCAGCTAGCAGAAATCTAGTACATCTCAATGCCAGGTGCTTTTTTTTAATCTTATCTTGCCCGTTGATGTCGTAAAAGGCGGTTATGGGATATAATATCAATGCTAGAGAAGAAAATAAATCAAAATAAAACACAATGCAAAATAAAATATAAAAATTAAATAAAATCCGAATACTTGGCTATTTATTTATTAAAATCATCGGTCGATACATTATATACTTTTCTTTCATAGTACATATTGTAGAAGTTATTGGCAATAGTTTTATGACCGGCCGCCTGCCTGACGTCAACCCTCCTTGGGAATGTAATTGTTGACCAAACGGCATCAGATGGAGTTGGCCTAGGTCATTATAAGGCTCTTAGTCGTCTTTTACGATACACATGAGCAAAGTAAGGGTTAGTAGTATTCGTAGCCGCTACCACCACAGCTCTATTTATTTATTAAAATAAGTCATAAATTAAATTTTGCAGAGGATTTCTTCACGGCCACGTGTCGTACATATCAGAAGACTGCCAAGCCTGTCTCCTGTTACTTACAGTACAAAGGGACGCGTTCTTCCCTCTCTCACAAGCGAAACACACTATCGCTGAAAAACTTAGAAGATCAAACTGTTTGGTCGCCATCAATGACGCTTTAAACCGAAACACAGAACTTCCAACTACAAATCCATTGAAACATATCGGGATACCAGAAATAAGACACTTTATGTATAAGTGTAAGTCAACAGCACAGCTGTTTACTTCAGATCCTATATGTCTGGACAAGTTACAAGACTATAGATTGAGACATAAGGAAGGCGGAGATGTTACTGTGAAGAAAATTGAGAAATTATCAGATATCGATTATGTGAGGAATTATAGACAGTTTTGCAGCCAAATTCATTGTACGTCAACTCCTGCGAAGTTGATTTTTAGGTCAAACTCACATGACACTATTTTGGCTTGGGTAAGTTTTTTTTTATTATTTAGTATTTGTAATAAAACTTTTATTATTTAGTATTTGTAATGAAACTATTTTTATAGATTAAATCGCGTTTTTAACAGTTCGAAATGTCGGGAGAATAAAATTAATCATCATCTCAGCTTATATATGTCCCACTGTTGGGCTCGAGCTTCCATAATGGGCAGGAAATTGACCTACTATACCACGCTCGTCAGACGTGTTGGTACAGGGTTTTGTTACGAGTTTGTCTCTCTTGCATCTCTTACGTTTGACTAAAATCACGAAATATCAGGTTTGGTTTCTAGTAAGATATCACGTGTATTTACTCGTCAAATGCGCGATTTCTAAACCGAAAAGCGGCGTGTAGTGTGATTTTGACTTGCCGTTGCCAGACAACGAACGAAGTCCAAACGCGCCGCTGACGACCGCCCGACTCGGCACGCCAGTCGCCAGTTATTCTATTATTTTGGCGCCGAATACATAGGTATGCGTAAACTGTTACCTCGTACGTTTTGCATTAAAACAATGTTTAAACGACTACTACCACTTTCATACCTGCTCACTCTAGAGCGATTGGTATGATAGAGAGTTGGTGTATCATGTAAAGATGCGAAAGGGAACGGTCTGATTCTTCGGACATGTGGAAAGAATGCCGAACGAAACGTCTGGTCAAGAAGATATACCTACAATGCGACAGTGGAAGGATTGTAGGTACCGGGGGAGACCGAGACTAAAAAACTAACCTACCTAGAACAGATTGGTCAAGTACTGAAGGAAGGTGGAGTCAAGAGTCTCCGAAACCGGCGAGCGTGTATGAAGAGAATTATGAATGTTGAGGAATCGAGTGAAGTATGCAAGGATAGAGTTCTCTGACACTCTGTTCTCTCTGCCTACCCTGCAAGGGATATGGCGTGATGACATGTATGTATGTATGTATGTACAATGTTTAAAGTAGGTGATCTGTATAAAGACCTGCTGCAAAGTATATAAAAGGAAAAAACCGAGAATATAATTAGTCGTGGGCTAATTCTTTGTAGGTACGAAAAATTCACGTGATGTTTTTCATAGTCTTAAACCTCACAACGTATCACCAAGGGCCTCTCCTTCGTGGTTAAAAATGTTAAATAAAAAGATCATGTGATTAATGGACGGCACCTAAAGCAATATAAATGACGCATCATATTGACGTTAATTAACTCTGCCATGACACACACCAACCCCTTAGTGGTTGAGGCGGCTAACTACGTCCCCTCAAAAATTGCCGCGATCCGACGTCCTCGACATTTACTGACGGACTCCGACGATCTAATTACTATCGCTCAAGATAGAGCCTACACGACCATAATACATAAATATCCGCGCTTCCGCCCCCGCCGCCGGGGACGTAAGACGCGACGCGAAATAGTCAATAATTCAAACGTGGGCACGCCCACTTTGCTACCAGCGACGCCCTGAGCGGAGGTTAGTTATCCACAGAGAGAGCCCTCGGACGTTGTCCCTTAAAATTTTTATCGGGTTGAGAGCTCTCAACGCTCACCCATAGTCCGGTTTAAGCTGTGACAGCCATCTGCGGCTAACAGCTAAAAGACACACAAAAAAAAACGTTAATTAGATTGCTGTTTTTAATTAAAGATTAAATTTAAATTTTAGTTTTAACATGATGCTTTTGCAAAGAAAGTTCATTACCAATCCTCACAATCTCAAACAATTTATATAATTAAAAATACCATTTACAGGTGACTCACGGCTTCGAACTGTATGTCACTTTCGATCCTCTAATGGAAAAAGATCAAGCAATAAAAGCAGTAGACCGTCTACTAAAATGGATCAAGAAAGAAGAACAGAGAATATTCATAATGAATGCGCCGACATTCTAGCCAGAGTCCACTGTGATTTCTTTCAGAGACTTGTTAAAGAACTCAATAAATCGCAACACTAGTTTCGATGAATAGTGTATGACTATCTATAGATATGATATATGTCCTATATTAATATTTTATTGTAACTGCTCTAATTAGAATATGTATTTTGCTGCTATTTGCCTCGTAGATCTAGTGGCGTAAACATATGATTGTTGACTGTAAGGTCTCAAAAATTCTCAGGTTTAATAGCGTTGTTAATTCTCCTCCTGGGCTCGAGCCTCCTTCATAGGAGGGTAAATGACTGTACTAAGCTGGTCCGACATTTTGGTATAAGGTTTTATTTCGAGTATTATTTCTTTTGCATAGATGTTAACACATTCCATAGATGACAAGAAAGTAATTTAGCAAGAAAAGAGGTGGTGAATCACATTTCACTCCGTCACCACACGGAAAAGTGGCGAATAATATTCTTGCTCAATTACAATACTGAAACTGGTGAATCAAGCAAAAAAAATAATATAGACTAAACGAAGTCCAGATTGTGTATTAGCCAAACGACAATATGGATCGGTCTAGACATCAAAAATGTCGATTAAAAGTTTTTGTAAATGGAATTATAAATATTGTAATTGTTATGTGAAATTGTTTCTTGTTAATGAATTGTTAAGTTATCGATCCATCATGTTAAATATAAAATAAACTCTAGATAATGTTAAAACTGTGAATATTGTTTCAAATTAATATTATTAACAAGTATAATTGATATTATGATTCAGTATAATAAGTATATGCAATGATAGCTTAATAGTAAATAAAGCCAAGTATAAGATATAAATATCGAAGTATCTACGATTTCTATCATATAATTATGATTTTATTATACGAGTCACGAAGTATAGATACATGGAGTCCGAACGTAACGTTGAACTAATAGTCTTAATTTAGGGGACAATTTTGCCGGTAGAGCGCGTCACTTTTCAAGAAGTACTCGTTTAAATCTTTACGCGGGAGGTTATGTTGCTATTGACCGCTTTGGAATTTTATATTTAAATTAATTAAATTCAACATTCGCGAGCCAACGCGTGGTTACGTGTAATAATAATAATAATAGCATCGGTACGTCCTCAATTCCAGCGCAGCCAGTGGCAGAAAAGAGAACTAAAATCTGGGTTTATTATTGTGTCCATGAATACTATGGAAATGCCTATACCGTTCGGACTCCTTGTATTTATACTTTGTGACACGAGAGCTGAGAAATGTATTCAATAAGTAAATCTAGTGGTAAGTCCAAAGAAAGTTCTAAAAATTGCCGCTTGTCATGCAATGGCGCTAAAGTAGCCTTGGAATTATTTGAATTTAAATGCAAAAGTTGTTCCCTATAAAAGTTCAATAGCAGTGATTATTTTTGATACATTTAATTTGTGATATGTTTTATATTTTTGTCGCGATATTAATAATTAAAATTTCATAAATATTTTACACTTTAGCTCCAATAGCGCCATCTAATTTCAAATATTTTGAGAGATTTTACACAAAAATAACTACAGCGGAGTTAAATAATATGAAATTTATTTTTATGATGGAGAATTATAAATGTGTTATCATTCACATTATATACGATTTAATTTCCTAATCGTATTTTACTTATTGAAGTAAATATCAACCGAGTGTATTTAAAGCTGTGGAGCATTCTTTGCATATGTGCAAAGAACAATGGCGCTATGCATATATTAATCTGCGAATACAAAGAAGGGTTAGAAATTGAGAGAAGGCCTTTTCACTCGCCCTCATAGTTCAAAGGAACTGCAATCATACACCATGCATTAATATATAACTCCACTCGGCTCGAATAGTTTTAAATGGGTCACCGATCTATACATTATCAGCAATAAAGTTGCTTTTCTTATCACTGGGGCAATTCTTAGGCATATAATAAAAATATATATTGAATCTACAAATTTTCTAGATTTAGATGTACTGTGCGCTCATTAACTGGTAGAAATAATACTAATTACCTATATAAAATTAAAATATAGTCTATACTCGTAAAATATTTGTTCAAAAAGAGTATTATTTTTATGCCACTGTTATATTCTAGCAAAATATTTCGAAATATACATATGAACCCATTAGTGTTTGTTTTATAGAAATTCCTTATACATATATATAACTATATATTCTAGTTGATGCCAATAGACGCTTTTCTGTACCGATTAAAAAAAAATACATTTTCTTAATATCAAATATTGTCAAATGTTGTGTCATCTTACGGGTTCTAATGAATATTTTCGTCGTATAACACCATCTTTGCATTAGTCTTTCTAATGAAACCGGCGAAAAATAGATAATGTACCTATAGTTATAGTAAGAAACAGCTGTGTGGTAGCGGCTACGAATACTACCAACCCTTACTTTGCTCGTAGATGTCGTAAAAGACGACTAAGAGCCTTATAACGACCTGGGCCAACTCCATCTGATGCCGTTTGGTCAACAATTAAATTCCCAAGGAGGGTTGACGTCTGGCAGGCGGCCGGCCATAAAATTATTGCCAATAACTTCTACAATATGTAGGGCTGGCAAAATGCCACGGGCCCCCGAACCAAGAGGGCCCCGGCCCAAGAGCTCAAATATATTTTTTACATTGTACCTAAGTATTTTATTTTATTTGAAAAGTATATTTTTATAAGTTTTGTTTAAAATCCAAAGTGAGACAACTAAAGACCATAATACAATTTCAAGTTAATCGTTAAGCATTTCAATCAACCTAAACAGAAAGATGTTGATTCATTTTTAGAGATGTACACATTACCCGTGACGAGTAATTTTACGTAATTATGACCGTCAAAAAACCGTCAATCAAAATACCGGTAATTGCACATCTCTATTCATTTTAGAACGCATCCATTGGTTTCTACATATTTTACGTTGGTACGTTGGCAGCGCGGGTGAGCATTGACGATCGGGGAATTCCCCATTTTGGTCGATCCAAATCCCGTATATGTTCACTGTGCTGCTCAGAATTTAAATCTAGTACTCAATGATGCAGTGAGAGAGGTTATTGATATGCAACATTTTTTTTAAACAGTTCAACAAATTTATAATTTTTTTGGGCATAGTATCAAAAGATGGAATATTTTATCAAGTTTTATATCTAATAAAGAAAGTGAGTCTTCAACTTTAATAACATTAAACCCTACTAGATGGGCAGGACGTTATGATGCCATTTTTGCTTTAAAGTTCGGTTTGTTTCGGCTGTTTCACTCAAAAAGAAGATCGAGTACTACAATTTTATTATGTTAATGGTTTTCCATTGCAAGATCCTAATTACTATGGATGCAGCCTCTAAAGCAACTCAGTCTAAACTGTTCTAAAGCCACCGATCTTTCAAATTCCTTAAAATGAATTGAAGAATTGTAAAGGTCCAAGTCGACATGAATTTGAAAATTTAAAAATGGATGTAAATAGTGTAGTAGAAAAATGGTCCATCACTCCTGATTTTTCTAAAACTAGTTAGAGGAAGGTAAAACGCCATTTTGATGAGTTTTGCGAAGATGAGCGTCTCCAAGATCCGGAAAGTTTGTTCAAAGTGAACATATTTTATCGAGTAATGGACATCATTTTAAACTGAAATCGCGTTTCCTTTCAATATCCTTCAATGAATGAAAATGTTTCAAATTTCAGTGTTTTGCAGCCTTCCAGTTTAAAAGTTTTAAATGACACTGATCTATTAAAAAAAGCTCTAGAATTTGTTGAGATATATAAAAAAGACATATCTGAATCATTTGCTAGAGAAATTCTCAATTTTTGATCCACTTTCAGAGACGAAATACAAAAATCTTCGTGTATTAAAGACCTTGTTGATTTATTAATAATAAAACATCACTTTATAGCGCCTAACACGGTTACCCCTCCTACCCCGCGCCCTCGGCGAACGCGCAGGGCTCCGGAGCGTTTCGGAGCCTCGCCGGAACGACCCGAGCGCGCGGCTGCGCCCTGCGCCCCGCGTACCTCTCGCCCGCGGTCGCCTGCGTGCGACCAGCGGCGGTGTGTGTCCACGCGTGGGCACTGTGAAGAGTGTGAACTATGACCTTGCTCAGGGACCACGCGCGCGGTACACGCGCCGGCGCACCGACGCGAGTTTCGTAGTGTTCATACTTTGTAATATTCCATATTGTTGATTATTTTATGTGACTATATTGGACTATGTAAACATTTATTGTGATGCAGCTTTCGTGAAGTATGCACTGCATTAGTGTTATTTCTTAAAATTCCTGTGACTACAGCTAGTGCTGATCGATCATTTTCAAAACCAAAATTGATAAAAACCTATTTAAGAAACTCTATGAGACAAGACAGGTTATGTAACTTGGCTATTCTGTTTATTGAAAATTCTATGGCCCGATCTTTAAACTTTGATGATGTTATAGACACTTTTCCGGTACAGAAAGCTCCAAAAAAAAAGATTTTCCTTGATAAATATCTTATTGAAATTAAATTGTTATTTTTATTTCATTGTAAATGTATGCAGGCTTCCTCACGATGTTGTGCCTTCACCGAAAAGCTAGCGAATAGATGATGAATGCATTGAGATATTATGTTCTATGGATGAATGTGAAGTCTCCAATACGCATTGAGCTAACGTGGGGACTACAAACCATTCCCTCTTGCCTAAGAGAGGAAGCCTATGGCCATTAGTGGGACATATACAACGTGTAATTGAGTGCGCTGAAAATCTCGAAGTTTATTAAAATTAAACTGAGTACGTGACGATTTTTACTGATAGGGCCCCATCAAAAAAATTTGCTATGGGCCCCAGATAGTATAGTTACGCCACTGATGATGATGATGAGTTATAGTAAGAAACCGGTTTGGGCTTGTAACCGATGAAATCAGTTTTAAATAGGGATATTGCGGATATGAAGTATTTGATCTCCATCCGGATATTAGAATAGCATTATTTCGGTTACGGTTTATTCGGCTTAACCGAAACTTTCGTATGGTTTCGGTTACAGATATTGGATTTTTGAGGGAATAGTAAATGAGCTGGATACGAAATATTAGAGCTCATTAAACCGGTTTCAGTTATAGATATGAATTTATTCAGTTTATCCGAAACTTCGAATAGTTTCGGTTACAGATTTTGAGGTAATTGTAAGAGTTATGTTGAGTGTGGTAATTAACGTATTATTGTCTTTTGGAGAGGCTTACGTGTAGATATCAGTTTGCCTGGTTGAAAGCAAGCCTGTGGTAAAGTAGCTTATATAGACATCGACTTTATCCGAAATTATTCTAAACTTTTATATCGGTTTCGAATGTATTTTTATTTCGGATATCCGATAATTTCGGTTATGTCCGTCGTTAGTCCAAGGCTTTGAGTGGTCGTAACACTTACCATTAAGTGAGCTGCTTGCTTGTATATCGCAAAAACTTTCCTCTCGGACTGATTTGGTAATTCCTTACTTTGGTTTTTACACCTACCACAAAAAGAATAGAGTAAACCGATAGGTAATATTCTTAATAAGTCGCTACGGATAATTAATGAACCAATGTAATGAAATTAATTAATTTTTTTTTTTTTTTTCAATCTGCAATCTGTCCAGGAGACATTCAGCAATACTTATGTGGTGATGGGTGGTATGTGAGGTACAGGTCCAGTGACATGTCCTCTTGAATAATATTCAGAGTAAGTCTTAAGGGACTCTTTTCTTAAGTCTCCTCACGCTTGGAAATATTTCGTCCATAAGGTGGTGTGCCAACACGTTGGGATGTAGCTGCAGTCTGTCTTTGTATGTTGTGACTCTCTCCTTTATTTCCTCTTTAACGGTTTTGATGCCAAGCTCTCGATGAAGTCTTTCATTAGTGACATACCATGGTGCGTCTACTATCAACCTTAGCATTTTTGATTGAAACCGTTGCAAGATTTCTATGTTGGAGTTAGCAGCCGTGCCCCACAGCTGTATTCCGTATGTCCATATTGGTTTGATTATACTCTTATATAACAAAAGTTTGTTATCCATTGAGAGCTGGCTGTTTTTATTCATCAACCAATACATCTTGCGCACTTGTTGTCCCATTGCTAGGCGTTTGGTAAAAATATGCTTTCTCCATGTTAGGCGTCGGTCTAAGTACATTCCAAGATACTTCGCTTCGTCAGATTGTGGAAGCTGGACAGCGTTTAATTTAACTGGAGGACAAGTCTGTCGCCGGGTTGTAAATGTTACCTGGACAGATTTTGTTTCATTTGCTTTGATGCGCCAGTCTTTTAGCCATGTTGTAATTTTATCCAGGCTGTTCTGTAGCTTATGAGAAGCTTGGATTGGTGAGTCATCCGATGCCATGATTGCGGTGTCATCAGCGAATGTGCCCATAACTACGTCGTCTGATATAGGCAAGTCGGCGGTATAAAGTAGATACAGAGTAGGTCCCATTACACTACCCTGCGGCACTCCAGCTTGTATTTCTCTAAGCTCTGTATTCGCTTCTCCTTGACTAACAAAAAAGTGTCTACCGAGCAGGTAAGATCTTATTAGATTATAAAAGTTGATAGGCAGTGTCTTTTTTACTTTGTACAGAAGTCCATCGTGCCAGACTCTGTCAAATGCTTGTGAAATGTCAAGGAAAGAAGCTGTACAGTATTCTTTCTGTTCAAATGACTTAGCAATACCATCAACGAGTCTGTGAATTTGCTCAATTGTACCGTGCTTTGCCCTGAATCCGAATTGATGGTCAGGTATTAGTTTGTTCTCCTGGATAATTGGATTTATCTTTCCGAGGATCAGTGTCTCCATTACTTTGGATGTAATTGGAAGTAGGCTAATTGGCCGATAAGATTTAGCTTCTTCGAGGTTCTTGCCTGGTTTTGGGATCATTATGATTTTTGCTACTTTCCATTGTGGAGGCACATATTCCCTTCTTAGGATGGCATTATATAATTGCGTCAAGAATGTTATACCCTTCTCTGGTAACTCTTTCAGAATAGTTGGTGTAATAAGGTCGTATCCAGGTGCTTTCCCTACCTTCAGTTTTCTGATTACAGATTTGATCTCCGCTTTGCTGAGTTTCTAAATAGGCAACTCGAGTTGATGAGCCTGGTCCAACAATTCTGCAACCATTTCTATCTTTGTGGAGCCGTTATTGAGATTTGGTCGGAAGACGTCTTGCAGATGCTCAATGAACACATTGGCTTTCTCAACATCATTCCTAGCCCATGTATTGTCTGCTTTGATTAAAGGTGGTTGGTGAGTTATCGGGCGTTTGACACTTTTTGTTGCTTTCCACAATGAGTAGTCCGTCGATGGTTTAGCGTCCAGATGTTGTAGGTATATAGCAATATTCTGATTTCTGTCATCACTCAGTAGTTACTTAAGTTGTGTAGCGAGTCCATTGTATATTGTTTTATCCCCTGGGTATCGTGTGGTTTGCCATCTCTTTCTAGCTTTACGCTTCTTATCTAGTAGTTTTTTGATGGATGACGAGCATTCAGGTTCATCTCGTTTAATGTGGCTTGGTATAGGTGTGGCTTCCCATGCAGCCTGTTGGATTGTGTTGTTAAAATGCTCAACTGCGCTTATGATATCTTCATCCTTTTGTAATGGTATTTTGCAATCAAGATATGTGATTATTAGATCTCGAAAATATCCCCAGTTAGTTCTGCGAGTATGTAGGAAGCATGGTCTTTCCTTTTGCAGGATTCTTCGTCTCAACAATACTTCAACAGGAGAATGGTCAGAGGAGAGGTCAGTACTAGATTTGCAGCTAAAGTTGGTGCTGCTAATACCTTTAATGACGCAAAAGTCCATGAGATCTGGCTTCCTGTTTCGGTCAGTAGGCCAATATGTTGGTTCTCCAGTTGAGATAACACCCAGTTGGAGTTTATTTATAGTGAGTATTAACTGTCGACCTTTTGCATTTATGACCCGAGAGCCCCAAAATGTGTGCTTGGCATTAAAGTCTTCACCAGACACAAACCGCTGTCCCAAGGTTTTAAGGTAGACTTCGTATTCCTCTTGCTTTATGACATGCTTTGGTGGGCTGTATATAGCTGATATTGTGACAGGTCCCGACCAGTCCTCTATAACGACGTTTGTGGCCTGGATTTTCTCAGTACAGTAGTTATGAACCAAGTGATGTCTAACATTGTTTTTAATCAGAACTGCACTACCTCCATAGCCTTTACCATCAGGGTGCATAGTGTGATAGAATTTGTATCCGGGTATGTTAAAATAGCTCTTCATCGTGAAATGCGTTTCTGAGATTAACATGATCTCGATGTTATTCAGTTTAACATATTTTTTAACCTCAAGGGTATATTGTGACAGCCCATTGGCATTCCAGAGCACCATTTTTATGGAGTCCAGTGTGCAGTTAATTTTGTCGTGAGATTTAGGATTAGATTTGTCATTGCTGTTAATTGTTCCATCATTTGTTTCATTGTTATCATCAATTCTTTTATGTCACAGTTTTGTTCATTGCTTGTTTTATTGTTAGGTGCATTGGCTTGCGGTGGTATTTTACCTTGCACAATTTCGGCATATGTTGTTCTAGTTATTGATGGGTTGTGTAATTGTTTTGTGCTATCATAAGGTCTTCTGAATTTTTGAACCTTCGCAGGTGCTGGTGGAAATTTGATTTTTTGCAGTTCCCGGTATACTTTGCAGCCTTTATAATTTGCTGGATGGTTTCCTTCACACAACACGCACTTAACGCTATCGGATCTAGTTTTTCGTAGGCAATCAACCGACAAATGATCCCCTGCACACTTGATGCATTTCGGACTTCTCTTACAGTAAGTTTTCGTATGTCCATATTGGAGACAATTTCCGCATTGAGGGATTTCCCGCTTAGGTCTTGGTGGTTCGAGTACTACCTTGCAATGAAGTAGATATTTTATGTTGTATACAGTTTTATTATTTTCTTTTTGTTTTAATTCCACTATAAACATCGGTAGTGCCTTTTTAGTGGTGCGCTGCTTAATGTTCCAGATGTTAGTGCATTCATGATCAAGCTTATGTAGTGCGTCTTTTATCTCGTTTATATTGGTAGAGGGGTGTATGTTTTTTAGGACTACTTTGAAACTCCTGTCTTGTTTTTGTTTGTATGTATAGAATTCTGTTTTCTTTTTTTCTAGTTCTTTAACCACTGCTGTGTATGTTTCAGATGATTTAGTTTGTATTTTTACCTGTTCATTACGAAGCACTTTCAGATCATAGTTTTTATATGCATATGTTTCCATAAGTTCTATGAGCGGCTGGATGTTACTTACTCTATCAACAAAAATTGGGGGTGGCCTATCTACTTTAGGTTTTATTATTGGAGGCTTGTTTGTTTCCTGCAACTGGTCGCTTTCCAACACGGCAAAGCTGTTAGAAGTTGATATTGGTGTGGGTTGGGATAGCCAATATGTTTCAAGTTTGCTTTGCTTTTGTGACTTAAGTGGCTCTGGGCTTGATCGCTGTCGTTTTTTATTCGGGGCTTGCACCCATTCTTTGCCATAATTATTTGTTGGTGTAGTTGGTTCAGTAGGCGAGTCTTCTATAACGTGTACTTCTGTGTTTGTACTGGTACTTGGTAGAATCTCATAATTGGAGGTTGATTGTTGAGAGTCTTGTAATTCCCTGTTGATGGCATGTGCTGCACTTCCAACTGAGGCACTTCTTGGTCTTTGGAGAAGGCTTGGGTGAAAGGCTTGCTGCACATATCTTCTGTTTTGACCAGTAGCATTTACTGTCACGGGGGCCTGGGTACCCACCCACGTGGAGTCTTCGGTAGCAAATTTCACACCTTCCAGCCCGGATACTGGAAGGCGCCGGGGGTTAGCCGGTTCGCATGACATAACACAATCTTTATTACTCGACATTTTCATATGAAAGAGGTTGGAGAAGTACAAATAGTGCTTTTCCAGGACACTATTGCCACGACTTTTAGGGGGCATTTAGATCCCCTTGGCTTGTGGATGCCAGTAGCAGGTTATTTGACCGCCGCCTGTTGCTCGGCGTTGTTGCTCGTTTAGCACCACCCGGGGGGAACGTGTAGGGTGGGCCTAGGAAAGGTGGTAAGTCCTACGGACGCGAGCAACTCCTCCCTCCGAAATTATTTAATTAAATAGGTGCTACCTATAGCACATTCAAAGCTTATTAGCAAGCAATGTGACATATTAATATATGTAAAAAAAAATTAGAAATCACAGGTGAAAAAAAACAAAAAGGGATAAAAATTTGAATGCTATAAATAAAACAGCTCATTACTTAACCTACACACATTTATTCTTATCAATATCTTCCTCTGTCTCTTCGCCTATCCCCATCATGCCTATCTCTATCTCTTCTATCTTTGTCCCTATCTCTTTCTCTTTGTTCTCTCGATCTATCTTTCTCTCTCTCTTTTTCACGTTCTCTTTCCTTCTCACGTTCTCTCTCCTTTTCACGTTCCCGCTCCTTTTCACGTTCTCTCTCCTTTTCACGTTCTCTCTCCTTTTCACGTTCTCTCTCCTTTTCACGTTCTCTCTCCTTTTCACGATCTCTCTCCCTTTCTCGGTCTCTTCTACGGTCGCGATCACGACTACGTGATCTTTCCCGTTTCCGATCTTTTTCCCGTCTTTCACGGTCTCTTGATCTGAAATAAGAAAAAGTAGTTATAGCATTAAATTTTGAGTTTTGGCCTAATTGTTCAATACACTCTTCACTGCTTGATTAACACTTTGTTAAGTGCATGTGGAAGTAATAAGCGATTAGTCTATAGGTTTTTTTTTTGATGGCATGTTATTTGTCTTCACAAAGTTCATCAGTGTTTACTCTGTTTTGCAGGTTTAAAGTTAACATTGATGAGCATTGTGGCAACAATCCGTAGGCAAAAACAAAATTTTTAGTAGACATATTTGAGGTCATCACCTCAGAAATTAAACTAGACTTGTTGGGTGAAATAGAAAGACCTAAGAGGTTGTATATAATAGATGTATGTCATGTATTCTCCAAGAAATTATTGGTCTACTTTTCTGTCAACTTTGTTTGTCTGAATTATGCACTTGACAATGTAAAACTATTTAAACAATGTTAAGTTTAGGCTTCCGTGTGGTGACGGAGTAAGAATACAATTCACCACCCTCTATCTTACCCGCAGGTGATCATACGAGACAACTACCCTTAGTTGTCTTGTATAAACGCATATAACATCTATGCGAGAGAAGGAAATCTCGAAACCAAACCCTATATCAACATGTCTGACCAGCATGGTATAGTAGGTCAATTACCTTTCTACTATGGAGGAGGTTCGAGTCCAACAGTGGGACATATATGGGGTGAGATGATGATGATGAGATGAAGTTTAGGTTATGCTGTGAGTGCAGAAAGAATGTAGGCATGCGAGGAAGGCTACTTGATAGTAAAATCAGCACAGGATTCGCACATCATTTTTCCACCAGTGCAGGCACAGTTTATTGTAATTATGCATCAGAAAACCACCTAATATTAAAATTTATAATCATTTTCACATAATTATAGAAATTTCATGGACTTATTGTGAATAGAATGCAAAGCTATCTATTAGCTGGCTAGCTTATTGTGAAGAGGAAGCAATATAATTTAATAGGTTCCCTGTCCCATGAATCATATGTGATTCACGACGCAATATTTGTACCGTCCTTACTACATCCATGCATCAAACATGAGCAAATTCATAGGTGATTTCAAAAGCTTTTTTTCAATCATTCATATTGTCACAGGGTTTCATATTGTGACAGGGTAAGAATACAATTAAACATCTCTGTTTTTGGCCGTGGATGGTATATGCATATACCATCTAAGCGAGGCAAAGAAAACTCGAAATAAAACCCTATACCAAAATTTCTGACCAGTGTAGTATAGTAGTTTCATTTGCCTCATATTTCAAAGGAGGTATGAGCCCAATAATGGTACATATATAAGCTGAGATTAAGACCAAAAATGATGTCCTATTATGGAGCTAAAATCATCACAAGTAGAATGAAAGTGACTCAATCAAACCAGATGCAATCCTAAGATATTATTGGTGCTTTACCTTTACAGTAATTTCATTTAATTATAAGAGCCAAAATAAGCAATGCTGTGTTCCACTAAGCACTCACAAAGGTCATTGTAGATGACATGTATATAATAGAAATCCAAATATATATTATCACAAACTAACCGGTCTCTTTTCCTATCTCTATCCTTCCTATCTTTTTCTCGCCTATTTTCCTTTACTTCAGTATCTACATTTTCATCTTCAGAAGGCATATCTTCGTCCAAATCATCATCAAGTGCTGAAACTTTAGGCTCCAATTCATTGTTTTCTTCTAAAATGGGTCGTTTTTGTACTCTAGGTAATATAACATCACAAAGACGTTCTTCACGAAGTAGTT
The DNA here is from genome assembly GCA_905163515.2 of Lymantria monacha. NCBI lineage: Eukaryota > Metazoa > Arthropoda > Insecta > Lepidoptera > Erebidae > Lymantria > Lymantria monacha. Next base: position 12,770,077 of record LR991106.1, read on the forward strand.
CATCAATAAACTCATCGACGTGAACTATTTCAAATTGACCGTCGCGATTTTGCCGCCTCAACTTGCGGTTATCATTATATAGAGGTTCTAAATATTTGTAGCAATCTACCGACGTTCCGGTAAGTCTCATATAAAAAGCTCCCAGTGCACGTACATATTTGAATTCCTCATTTTTAATGAATTCAACAACTATATCTTTTTCGGGCTGAATTTGTAGCATCTTTAACACTAAACACAGAAACGGCGTTGGATATATGAAGCCGCCGTGCACGCCTCCGATGTAGCGTAATTCCATAGCCTTGTCGACCATCAGCTCCGCAGTTAAGGCAAAACATTCTTCCTTCCAATATTTAGAATCGTATATACGAGATCTAATAATTTTTTCTATCAAATACTGAGGATTTGTTCCTCTTATTGACTTTGCATCTTTTACCGTCCGATTCGCCATTTCTATTTTGACTTTTTTTTTTTGGTTCTGTTCGTCCATTCGGACAGGCAAAGGGATCAAAGCCCATACTGCCAAGTCTTATTTAATTATTTTTCATATACTGTTCACCATTTCTTAATAATATGTAGCTTTAATAGTCATTGTCTGTCAGTAAGTCAAGTCATTACCATTAATCGGGCGCTGATAACCTAATCAATGATTTTCTTTGGGAATTTTGGGCAAATATGAAAATACACGGAAACCACTATTATACCATATTCACTACACTTCAGCACTTTAACTGTACCATATTGCATAAAATACCAGCAAAATTATTCAATATAACACCACAAAACACTAAAGAAATGAATATAATACAAGAGCGTGACATGACATTTCCACATTCGCGCCAAAACTCCTTCTATTTTGACAATTGTGAAGTGTTGCCTGACTTGCCTGTTGCTAATGCCAATGGTTGCTTTCCATTTAGTTAACACAGAGGTGTTTGGCAGTGTTTCACAATGTACCGCAGAGTCCCTCTGTGTTGTAAATGGAAAGCAACCAATAATATATTGCAAGGCTGTACGGCAGAATCTGAAATTATAAAAATTGAATCTCATTACATGATTTCTGATGTTGATGTTCTTCTTCTTAATGAATGGCCCTGGGGGGCACACTTAAAACATTACTTATTTTTACAGACCGTCGCGCCGCCTACAGATTGTTTGTACAAACTTAACGGCTGCCATTTTGTCCTGTATGTCAAACGTTTGACAACTGAGAATTATTATTTTTTGTTCCTAGCGTAGGTACTTATTGTCATCAATCTATTTACGGTTATTGATGTACTTTCTGAAAATTATCTCAATTTTCATTGTTAAGCTGATATTATTATTGCTTCGTTATCAGCTGATATGTTTTTTTTATATTTCAGGGTAGCTTTCATAGTAAAAGAAAATTTTATATAATTACACATACACATGTAGATATGTATATATATCACTTCAACTTTAGTTCACCGCGTAAACTCTGGGTAGCAGCACCTTCCATACATGCATATTTTATCATGGAGTTGCCACTCTTTTTCAGTTTAATAACTTTACTCTTTGGAATAGCCTCTGTGAGTAATTAACCACAACTTCGCCAATGTCAAGTAAAATAAGTTTAAAAAATTATAATAGATTTATATTTTGGTCGTCAGTCATGTCGGTTCATTGTCTAAACGATGTTGATGTTTCCACCAATGTTACACAGAACAATAGTAATAATTGCAATGTATATGGACCAATCTGAAAAATGTAAACTTTACAATAGAAGCTCTCAACATTTCAATTTGATATATTTTTTATGTGCTACATAAAAAAATATTAATTTGAAACTTTGAGAACCGTTATTACAATTTTTTTTTAAATACACTACCCGCACTAAGGAAATCATTTTTGGTTTCTGATGTTTACACAAGTATTACACCCCTGAAATAAAACTACTTTTACGGATTCTACGCGTTAGAATCCGTAAAAGTAGTTTTATTTCAATAATTCTTATATGGCGAGGGACTTTACAAACATATAATTAACGTTAACTTATTAACACCCATTCTCAGAACAACACTTTATGGATCGCATCAAGTATTTTACTGTGTAGGACTCTAACCCACGGCACTGGTGCGAAAGGTTGGTATCTTACCCCTACGCCATCTCTGCAGTCAAATTTGTTAATTTGCACATTGGCCCATATACATAAGACCTATCGAAAAATTGAACGATAGGGTAAATACTCAGATTTGCAGCTGAGACATAATCAAAACTATTAGATATATTTTTTTTTAGTATTTGACGAGTTAAATAACTAAGTTAAATGAAAAAGTTGTATGATAAGAATCTCCGGCAGCGATTTAGATACCAAACAAATAGACGTTAGGCTCCGATAACTTGCAACATCGAACGTTTGGGACTGATGAGAGAGTAGAGTCGATCGACCTGGTAAAGAAATTGAGCAAAATCCGATGCAGTATTGTACGATAATCAGAAATGCGAAGAGAGAGCAGGACACAATCCTCCTGTCTAGAAACCTGTTCATCAACCGGGAAGATGAACGCCTGTCCCAAGTCAGTGTAGAGTTTATCGTTCCTAAGTCTCTGATCAGGGCCGGCTTTACCTAAAGTGCAGAAGGTGCGGTGCACCCGGGCGCCGAGTGTTAGGGGGCGCTTCGAACGTTTTGTAACTATCAACCTGGAGGGGCACACTTAAAACATTACTTATTTTTACTGACCGTCGCGCCGCCTACAGATTGGTTGTACAAACTTAACTGCTGCCATTTTGTCTTGCCTGTCAAACGTTTGACAACTGAGAATTGTTATTTTTTGTTCCTAGCGTAGGTACTTATTGTCATCGATCTATTTTCGGTTATTGATATTTTTCTGAAAATTATCTCAAGTTTCAATGTTAGGCTGATATTATTATTGTTTAATTATCAGCTGATATGTTTTTTTTTATATTTCAGGGTAGCTTTCATAGTAAAAGAAAATTCTATGTAATTACACATACACATGTAGATATGTATATATATTACTTCAACTTTAGTTCACCGCCTAAACTCTGGGTGGCAGCACTTTCCATACATGCATATTTTATCATCGAGTTGCCACTCTTTTTCAATTTAATAACTTTACTCTTTGCTATCAACCTATTCCATTTTGTTCACGCATTTTGATACAAGAGGGCGCCAGGAGATTCATTGCACCCGGACGCTACATGTGCTAGAGCCGACCCTGTTTCTGATAGACAACTTGGAGAGGGTCGAGAGTGTCTCAATAAGGGCAGCGTACCTTATATTCATTGGAACCGCCGTTTGGTAATTGATCAGAATTGCCAAACGGCATTCGTTGAAAATCATACAGGTTTCTACATCGACCTCAACATGTAGGTATTCGAAGATGTAATGGAGTCCTTATACGAGGACATCTCAACAGCCATCACCACACGTTCAAAACCCACTTCACGGCAGTTATAAGATATTTAAAGAAACTAAGCAAAAAACGAGACGATGAGCTGAGTGGTGCAATATGGATTTGAATAGAAACATTGAAGTGCTCAGAATTTTACAATGTCATGATACTTTTTACTATGTCAAGATGTCATTGTCGAAAAAATTACTATTATAGCTCTTAAAGTTGGAGCAAAATTACTATAACACGTATAATGAATTAAGGAAAAGGCATTTTGACGGAAATATGAAAGCGTCATATAGTTCTTGTATTATATCTTGTGTGTTTTAAGGTGTTATATTAAATAATTTGGATGACATTTTATATAATGTAATGCTAAGGAACTGCTGGGATGTAGTGAATATGATATCGAAATGCTATTATACATTTTCCACTAAAGTTCCCAGAAGACACCATTAACAGTGTGTCTATAGCACTGTTGAAGGCAAAGATTTAATTTACTGACGGACGTTCATGCAAAAAAATATCGATTTTTTTTTCGATATAATTTATCGTAGTGTTCTAACGATATTGTGCGATATATCCTAGAAATGTATCGATATCTTTGACATATGTCGTAAAAAAATAGTTTTCCTATTTTGCTAATCTTAAATATTAAATATTTAACGGAGTTCACTCTTTGGCTGTTGAGACAAATATACATTTGTAGGTTTAAGGGTTATACATGTACTATGTAGGTATTGTAGTAACGAAATGTTCGTTGGGGTTAAGCCTAGTTATTTAATGATTCGGGCTGGCGGGGTATAGTTAAAACATTACTTATTTTTACTGATCGTCGCGCTGCCTACAGATTGGTTGTACAAACTTAGGCTGCTGCCATTTTGTCCTGTTTGTCAAACGTTTGACAACTGAGAATTGATATTTTTTGCTCCTAGCATAAGTACTTATTGTCATCGATCTATTTTCGGTTATTGCTGTACTTTCTGAAAATTATCTCGATTTTCACTGTTATGCTTATATTATTGTTGTTTCGTTATCAGATGATATGATTTTTTTTATATTTCAGGGTTTTTTCTCATAGTAAAAGAAAATTTTATATAATTACACATACACATGTAGATATGTATATATATATCACTTCAACTTTAGTTCACCGCCTAAACTCTGGGTGGCAGGACTTTCCATACATGCATATTTTATCCATGGAGACTAGAGTAAGGAGTACCATCTCAGTGTATTAAGAAGTGTCCATTGAACGGGAGCAAATTAAGGTGGCGCTATAGTAGCAAGTGTAAGAATTTTAAAAAGAGCGCCACAAATTTCATAGGTTCATAGGTTATTATTTATCAAATCACAGCTGACTACGTAACTCAGCACACTTCACTCTGCTTATTACTGCTACATTCATATCATTTCCACTTGCTACACTAGCGCTATTTCGGTGAGTGTTCGAACAATAATTTGCTGTTTACAAGTGGACACTTTTTTGACTAATCCCCCATACAAGATGGTACTCCTTACTCTAGTCTCCATGATTTTATCATCGAGTTGCCACTCTTTTTCAGTTAAAATAACTTTACTCTTTGGATTCGGGGTTTAACGTTTTATTTTTACTCAAGTGGTTTTACTTAAAAGTATTTTAAAGAAATTTGGTATATCGGATTAAATGTATCGATTTTAGATATCGATACTAGATTTTTCGATAATATCGGGTGGAAGCGATATATCGTAATCATATGCCGATATTTTATGAAATATTAATATATATTATAATAAATATTATTATATATATAGGGGGGCATAGTCCGGAGCGTGCTCGTTCGCGTCCCCTGCCAGTCTAATTAGACTGCTAATCCGGCTCGAAATGCGTACCGCAATGCGGGTTAGGGCGTCCCCCGGAGGCGACGCGTACCGACCCGCCCCCGTCGGTACGAACATCGGCAGTTGCGGCGATGGGGGCCGCCACCCATCACGCCTTGCCCAGTTAGGCGAGTCGAGGAGAACGGAGTGCCGGGTGGGCACGTGGAATGTAAGAGGTTGTGTGGAAGGTAAGTTGCACGAGCTGATATCCGTCATGGCGGACAAACAGCTAGACGTGCTCTGTGTAACAGAGACCAAGCGAAGGGGCAGCGACGCCTGCGATCTTCCTGGTGGCGGGATGGCTCTGTGGTCTGGTGTACCACAGAGCGATCGAGCCAGCATGGGGGTAGGAGTGCTGTTGTCCTCTCGCTTGGCCTCAGGTGTGAAGGATTACGGAATGTATGATCCCAGACTTCTCTGGGTCCGTATAAAACTAGGTGTCACCAAGGTATTCATGGTTGTAGCATATGCTCCCGTAGGATCCTCGGTGGCATCAGACCTAGAGAAGTTTTGGGACAATGTTAGGGAAGTTCTGGATATGGCAGAAACCAGTGAACGCGTGATTGTATGCGGAGATTTGAACGGATGGGTGGGGACCAAGCGTCCCGACTATGAGGACGTACTTGGTCCATTTGGTGATAAGAGAGTGAACGACGCAGGTAGGCTCATAGCGGATGTATGCATGGAGAGAAACCTTATTGTGTCAAACACATTTTTCCAACATAAGGACATCCATATGTATACATGGAGAAGGAATGAACAGAAAAGCATAATAGATTTAATTTTGGTAGACAGTCGCCTCCGAAGCAAAATATTGGACGCAAGAGCCTACAGGGGCCCCACAGTCGACACGGACCACTATCTCGTTATTGCGAGATTTAGTGGTCTGTTCAGAAAGTGGAGGCACTGGCGAGAGCGTGTCCACTTCGGAGGGCTTGAAAGAATAAAGGTTGAAAGGTTGCAAGAAGAGTGTGTAAGAGAAAAGTATGCAGAGGGTGTCCGAGAACGGCTGACGATGGCAAGCCAGCCGCAATCGGACATTGAAGAATGCTGGAGAGTATTGAAAGAGAGTATGGTAGATACAGCGAAAGAAGTATGTGGAAGTTCAAAGAAGCATAGAAAAACAAATGGTGATGCATGGTGGGATGCGGAAGTGGCAGCTTCCGTAGAGCAAAAGAAGAAAGCGTGGCTGGACTATGTCTCTTCTTTGAATCTGAATGACAGTATGACTGAACAGAAGAAAGAAATATATCGGCAATGTAAGAATGACACCAAGGCCTTAGTGAAAGAGAAACGTGATAGAGCAAGTATGAGTGCAGAAGATAGGCTGACTAAAAACTTCGAGGGTAACACCAAACTCTTTTGGAGGGAGGTGAAGAAGTCTCGGGGTGGTTGGTCAGCCTTCAGAATGAATAAAATAAGGTCTAAAGGTGGAGACATTCTTACACAAACACAAGACGTGTTAAGCCGATGGAGTGAATATTTTGGCGATATGTATGCGGATGCTACGGTTGGCGCCGGTGTTGGATGTGGTTTAGTAGATCAACATTCGACAACGGCGTCCTCCGATGGCATCAGTATGGATGAAGTTGAATGGGCGATAAGAAGTTTGAAAAATGGTAAGGCAGCGGGCATTGATATGGTGTCTGCCGAGATGATCAAGCTTGGTGGCTCTTGTGTCTGGGAGGCGTTCCTGTTGCTCCTCAATTTATGTTGGAGCTCGGGAATGGTTCCCAGGGACTGGAATAGCGCAGTCATCGTGCCTTTGTTTAAAAACAAGGGTTCACGTTATGACTGCGCAAATTACAGAGCCATATGCTTGACCAGTTTGGCAGCAAAAGTGTATGGAAAAATTATTGAAAGGAGAATGAGGATGGTGTCCGATGGTTTACTGTGTGAGACACAAGGAGGTTTCAGGAGTGGAAGGGGATGCATGGATCAAGTGTTCTCTCTGCGCAACATTGTGGAGAAGCATCTGGCTCTAGGTCAGAGGGTTTTCTGCAGTTTTGTGGATCTGGAGAGAGCATTTGACACGGTTGTACGAAAGGAACTTTGGGACATTTTACCGGAGTATGGTATTAACGGTAAACTGCTACAGGCTGTGCAGTCCAGTTACATGGGCTGTAGAGCCTGTGTGCGGCTGGATGATGGAATGTCGCCTTGGTTTGACGTCAATATCGGCGTTAAGCAGGGGTGCGTTCTGTCAGCCAGGCTGTTTATCATATATCTGGATAAATGTCTCCAAAGGTTGAACGATATGAATGTGGGAGTCCAGATGGGCGACTCAGTGGTCACTGCTCTGCTTTATGCAGATGATGCAGTCCTGCTGGCACAGTCAGCGATTGACCTGCAGACCCTAGTCGACACAATGACAGAAGATTGTAAGAAAAGGGGTCTACGCGTGAATGTGAGCAAAACCAAAATAATGGTCTTTGAAAGAGATAAAACCAGAACAGATGTAAGAGTAACAATAGGTAATGATGTACTAGAGCAAGTGGATGAATTTGTATATCTTGGATGTGGATTTAGCCGAGATGGAAGGTACACCACTGATATAGAGCGAAGAGTGAATGCGGGAAATAGAGTGAACGGAGCGTTGGGGCAACTTCTCGGCAGCCACCACCTCAGCCAGAAGGCACGTGTAGCAATACATAACGCAGTGCTTGTCCCAACATTACTGTATGGAAGCGAGAGTTGGGTATGCAGAAAAGAGTATGATAGTAAAATTAATGCGGTCGAAATGCGATCTCTGCGGAAAATCTGTGGAGTTAGGCTGACCGACCGCATTCGTAACGACGACGTAAGAGAGCGAGTAGGTATGAAAGAGAGTATTGGTGTAAAGATGCGAAAGGGAATGCTCCGATGGTTCGGACATGTGGAAAGAATGCCGAACGAACGCCTGGTTAAGAAGATATACAATGCGAAAGTGGAAGGATGTAGGTACCGAGGGAGACCGAGACTAACCTACCTAGACCAGATCGGTCATGTACTGAAGGAAGGTGGAGTCAAGAGTCTCCGAAACCGGCGAGCGTGTATGAAGAGAATTATGAATGTTGAGGAAGCGAGTGAAGTATGCAGAGATAGAGTTCTCTGGCACTCTGTTCTCTCTGCCTACCCTGCAAGGGATATGGCGTGATGATATGTATGTTAATATATATCGTGCACACTTAACGGACTTACTAATCTGAAGACCAAAGAGTAAAGTTATACCAACTGAAGCTCAAGACGTGAAGAAAATTAGAACTTGATACTGGTATAGAGCGAAGAGTGAATGCGGGAAATAGAGTGAACGGAGCGTTGGAGCAACTTCTCGGCAGCCACCACCTCAGCCAGAACGCACGTGTAGCAATTCATAACGCAGTGCTTGTCCCAACATTACTGTATGGAAGCGAGAGTTGGGTATGCAGAAAAGAGTATGAAAGTAAAATTAATGCGGTCAAAATGCGATCTCTGCGGAAAATCTGTGGAGTTAGGCTGACCGACCGCATTCGTAACGACGACGTAAGAGAGCGAGTAGGTATGAAAGAGAGTATTGGTGTAAAGATGCGAAAGGGAATGCTCCGATGGTTCGGACATGTGGAAAGTATGCCGAACGAACGTCTGGTTAAGAAGATATACAATGCGAAAGTGGAAGGATGTAGGTACCGAGGGAGACCGAGACTAACCTACCTAGACCAGATCGGTCATGTACTGAAGGAAAGTGGAGTCAAGAGTCTCCGAAACCGGCGAGCGTGTATGAAGAGAATTATGAATGTTGAGGAAGCGAGTGAAGTATGCAGAGATAGAGTTCTCTGGCACTCTGTTCTCTCTGCCTACCCTGCAAGGGATATGGCGTGATGATATGTATGTATGTATGTATAATACTGATAATGATGGCTTGTAGCTGATTGCCATCACAAAAAAAGAAGAAATTTGAGGCAAAATCAATAATACAGTCACACACTGTCACTGTCAGTTTGACATATAAATGTCAATTGCGCGCGTGTAAACGGTTTATGTTTAAATATTTGCTATTTATAATTATTATTGTTGAGCAAGTTTTGCAAATATCTCAAAAATTAAGCGAACAGGATCGCAAACCATGCAAAAAACGAAAAAGAAACGAGGGGAAGAGCAGCCGATGGATGTTGATGATGAACCTGTTGCTGGACCTTCAAATTCTGAACACTTGATAAACGGTGACATAGATCACATATCAGATGAAGAGGAAGGTGGGATACGTATTGGCGATATTTACATACCTCCAGCGCCGGCTCCAGCATTGACATTTGATTCAACTGGTCCAAGGTTGATAATAACCCATATTGTGAATGAAAACTTCAAAAGTTATGCTGGTGAACAAACCTTGGGCCCGTTTCATAAGGTAAATAAATAGAGTGATAAAATTGTTTAAGCTACAAAATAATACAATGTCTACAATTATTTTTCTATTTGAATTCTCATTTAATTACAAAACAAGATATTATGTATGTGATAAATACTGTGTTTACTGCAATATATGTACTGTTTAATATAAAACTGTATATTCTGTTAACATAATTTGTCATTAAAAAGGGGTTGAAATTATGATTAGGATAAAAAACTTGTGTAAATATAATATCTAGAATTTTAGTGTTACTATAGAAAATAGTTTTTATAATATAAATTGTACATTATATAGTATATATATTGTAGTGTATGTATAAGGTTTGATATGCATTATTATTTTGTTAATATCAGCTAGATTTTAATTAAATAAGTTTCTATATGTAAAAAAGATAGTAAAAAAAAAAATATCAAATTATAATTTATTATACTATTCAAAATTGCAAACCTAAAATATATCTAAACACTTAATATTATAAATTTTAAGTGTAATCTATATATAATTCTTTTTTATTTAAGTTTTAAATATTATTTAATTCTTGTCTAGTTTTGTTTTTTAAAAAAAAAACACAATTATTAACTATGTAAAAGAAGTTAAATAGGCAATTCTGTGTTATAATATTTGGTTATGTGATTGATTTACCAGCTACCGGTGTGTGGTAGTGGCTACAAATACTACCAATCCTTACTTCACTTGTAGTTGTCATAAAAATCTACTAAGAGCTTTGTATTTACTAGGTCTAACTTCGTCTGATGCTGTTTGGTCAACAATTACATTCCCAAGGACAGTTGATGTTAGGCCTGTAGCTGGTCAAAAAACTATTGTTAATAAGTTTTGCAATATATACAAGTACATATTGTATCGACCCCACTTAATTGGGATAAGAGCATGAGAATGATGATTGACTTACTAACTGCTATAGTTAATTTTCCAAAGTAAAGAACGACATCTATAATTCTATGATGGTGCTAGTTGGTGGGGTAGATATTTGATGACAAAAATAATTAATGATTATAATACATACTTATTTGCAGAGTTTCACAGCGATAATCGGACCAAATGGAAGTGGAAAGAGCAATGTCATTGACTCAATGTTATTTGTGTTTGGTTACCGAGCATCAAAAATCAGATCAAAGAAGATTTCTGTACTCATCCATTCATCTAGCAAGCACCCTAATATTAGTAGTGCGAATGTTGCTGTGCATTTTTGTCAGATAATTGATGGGGTATGTTTATTTTTAATAGATTTTTAAATTAATATAGAATAACCGACTACTTTGTCTATGTTTTAATTGCCTGCTACTTTTTTTTTGCTGTTCTCCTGTTATTCCTAGATCGAGGCTGGGCAGTGTATGTTCATAATTTATCAATTGAAAAAAATAATCTAAAATTTAGTAATAACATAACTTAAATATGTTAATGTTATAATACCACCACTGTTTTAATTGCTTGGTTATATCTATCCATTCATCAGCCGTAAATGCCCACTATTGAACATAATGCCTCTATAAGGATACCATTGTAAACTGTACCACTTACCTCTAATGGCTAATTGTGATAAGATCAGAATGATGATGATGATGATATATAAAGACTGCACAGATGGCGTAGTGGTTAAGGTACCGACCTTTCGTGCCAGTGCCATGAGTTTGATTCCCAAGCAGGACAATCCTTTGTGCGATCCACAAAGTGTTGTTTTGAGTCTGGGTGTAATTTCTCTGTAATTGCATATTTGTAAAGTCCCCCACAATACAAGGATTACTTCCTTAGTGCAGGGTGCTGTAAAAAAAAAGATTGCCTGTAGATGATTAGGAAATCTACAACACTATCTAATCTACTTTACCACTTTCAGTTCGTGTGATGTTGTCAAAAACTAATTAAAAATTAAGTATTAATGCAAATGCTAATTAAAAATGAATGATTAAAAATGTAGAAAAGTAATGTGTGATTTTATTTACAGGAGGGTGATGAATTCACAGTGGTCCCTAACTCTGAGCTTGTGGTATCAAGAACAGCTTTTAAAGACAACTCATCATACTACACACTGAATGGTAAAAGAGTTCAGTTTAAAGAGGTTGCCAAGACACTTAGATCCCATGGAATTGATCTGGATCACAATCGATTTCTTATATTGCAGGTTATTAATGCTTATAAAATTTTATTATATAACTAAATAATCATATTTTACTAGATACTGCTAGCAATTGGTAGCGCTAAAACAAATTTAGATATTTTAAACTAAAACTTGGCAAAAATTTCAATTTAATTATGAACAGCTTCTGTTGGGTGACCACAACTCCATCAATTTATCCTAAGACTCATATATAGGCCATCAAATGAAGATTATTTTAGGGTATAGAACAAACATTTTTAATCTTGATTCAAATTCAAATATACTGTTGATCAAGTAAACTATCAATCAAGTAATATTATCATTTTGCTTTTAAGTTATTATATGGCTACCTGTGCCAGCAGCTTGAGATGGATGGATTAGGAAGTTAGTGGGGTAAACATAAATAAATGGAACTTTGTTAGAGCAGTATTCCATGTCAGGACCACATTGCTGACTGCTTCACTAGTCCATTCTCGCTATACCCATTCTCACTATGACCTCTTGCTCACTGCTTCACACTTTTCTCACTATAAACAGCCTTAGTTGTAACAAATGAGATATAGATATCGACTTATAGCACATTCTTATATTTATAATCATCATCTCATCTCAGCTCATAAATATCCCACTGTTGGGCTCGAGCCTCCTCTAAAATGGAAGGGAAGTTGACTTACTTTACCATGCTGATCAGACGTATTGGTATAGGGTTTTGTTGCAATTTGTTATGCATTTTATATCCCTTAGTCGTCTCGTACGATAACCCACGGGTAAGATATGGCGTGGTGAATTGTATTCTCATTCTGTCACCACACTTGATATTGAAATATTTATAATATTTTGGCCATTAAATAATGTACTTTGATTTTGATAATTGTTGTATTATCTTTAGGGAGAGGTGGAACAGATTGCCATGATGAAGCCCAAAGGTCAATCTGAACATGAATCGGGAATGTTAGAATATCTCGAGGATATTATTGGTACTGGAAGATATAAGGTATGTGGTAACTTTTCTTTTTTTAGTCTGTATATGTTTTGGTTGCCATTGGTGGGCTTTTTCATCATGAAATGGAAATTTTGTATTATACAGTGTTCTTCAGATGGCTTGGTACGGAGTGGACTAGCGAAGATATGATCTACTTACAACCGTGACATTCTTTCTATCTTGGCGTGACATTCTTATCTTTCCTATTCCAAAACCAGGCAGGGATGCACAGTCAACGTCAGCATTACGTCCCATTTCACTAATATCGTGCATATGCAAAATATTTCACTCCGTATTAAACAAACGACTTGACTGGTATTTCGAAAAGAATAAAATACTTCCACAAAGTATGACGGGCTTTCGAAAAGGACGTTCATGTTTAGATAATTTATCTACTTTAGTATCTAGCATTCAAATTGGCTTTTCTCAAAATTGTGCTACACTTGTGTGCTTTATAGACATTGATAAAGCATCTAATAATATTGATATTTTGAGCATGCTACGCAAGCATCTAATAATATTAATATTTTGAGCATGCTACGCATCTTGGACGTATTAGATGTAGGTTCTAAGATTTGCATGTATTTGTGGAATTTCTTTAAATTAAGAAAACTAAGAATTAGGATAGATAACTATGAAATGTGTAGACATACAGGCAAGGCATTGGCTCAAGGGGATCCGCTCTCACCTTTGTTGTTTAACGTTGCCACAATTAATATATGCAAAAACATTCGTAATGTCGAGGTATCTCAGTATGCTGATGATTTTGTGCTTTATGTATCACGTCAAAATATTCAAGATGCATTATCTGAATTATAGTCAGCCTTAGATAAGTTATGCGTTTTCTTAAATAATTTAGGCCTTGAAATTTCTCTGTCCAAAAGTAAATTTTGTGTTTTTAAGAAAGGATGTTTTAGAAATAATAATAATGTGAAACTTAACTTATATAATTCCCCGCTTGAACTAGTTAGTCAGGTTAAATACTGGGGTATGTGGTTGGATCAGTCACTCATATGGAGGAAACACATAGATATGACGGTTGAAAAAGTATCGAGGTTGGTCAACATATTCAAGGTCTTAGCCGGACCAGGTTGGGGTGTTCATCAAAAATATTTAAGACGCTTATACATATCACTTATCCATAGCAGAATAAATTATGGCAGTTACTTGTATGATAATAGTCGAAAATCTATCTTATACAAACTTGATAAAATACAAAACCAGGTTATGCGAGTTATAGGGGGATTTATTCGTAGTACACCTATCCATGTGGTGGAAAGTGAATTGTGCCTACCACCTCTGCATATTCGTAGATAATTTTTAGGGAGTAAATTTATCTTTAAGTCTAGATCTAATTGTAATCCCAAAATTATTGACTTTTTACAAAATTTATGCTCAGCTGTGCAATCTGGATTTTGGAGAGGTAGCCCACCCCTATTAGCTTATTTATATCATTTATATAGAATAGTACCAGTTTTTTCTAGTAATCTACTGGAAATATATTCTCTAGATACTTGGGTTAGTAGCATCAACCTGTCAGAAGTCTTCTGCGATAAAATTCCATCATTAGTAAAATCTAAGAGACAATACGAACAAAGACAACTAAGAGATATAAGCAACTGCTACATCAATGAGCATTATGTTGATTATTATAAAATATTTACAGACGGTTCGAAGGGTCATTCAGGTGGTGGAGCAGCATTTTTGGATAGTTGCAATGACAAATATGTCAAATTGAAAATTGAATCTGATATATGTATTATGCAAATTGAGCTTATCGCCATTGCGGAAGCCTTATCATACATAAAATCGGTGAACTTTCAACGTTTTGTTATTTTAACAGACTCTAAAAGCTCAATCCAACACGTGGCTCGGTGCACCTCGCACGTGCGAGGCTCACCGATAGCCTACGCAATATTAGGTTTGATTATTGAACTTCAATCTATGTCGAAGAAGGTAATGATCCAATGGATTCCATCCCACATTCAATTAGAACAGAATGAATACGTAGATTTACTAGCAAAGCAAGCATGTGTGGATGGCACTCACCTGAACGTTGTCCCTACTTATTCGGATCGTATTAAATTAGTTAAGCAAACATGTAGCGATGAGTGGAAAGAGTACTTTGATAGGAGAGCGAAAGAAAAGGGCATCTGGTATAGCACGATCCAACCACAACTTTTGCACTATCCATGGATTGAAAAATGGACCTTCTCAAGGAGGGAGCTAGTAGTTGCTCTTAGAACACGGTCCAGTTAGAGACCACGTTTCAGTGCCGTAAGTCATCGCTATTAACACACACTGGTTATAAACCTTTGTTTTCAGACACTGCGGAATATTAGACGAGAAGATCCTTCTAAGTTTCCCGAACGCGGCCCAGCCGAGTTGGATTCGTCGGCTGATCTCTTTCTCGAAATTGGATCTACCTAATTGGACTGTTTGTCCTAGGTAAACATAGTGATCGACAACTTCGACAATCGCATTCTCAACCAGGACCGGTACAGAAATGACATGGGCATTAGACATGATTTTCGTCTTGTCCATGTTCATATGCAGCCCTACTAGTTGGGAGACCTTGCTGAGGTCATTGAGCATGGTGCCAAGGTCCTCCAGGGATTCTGCCATGACTACGATATCATCTGTGAATCGAAGGTGAGTGATGTATTCGCCATTGATGTTGATGCCGAATCCAGTCCAGTCTAAGAGCTTGAAGACATCTTCCAGCGCAGTGGTAAACAGTTTCGGAGAGATAACGTCTCCCTGTCTCACGCCTTTCAGCTGGATCGGTTTCGTACTCTTATCCTGGATGCGGACAGACATAGTTGCGTCTTTATACAAACGCTTCAGCACTTCGATATATCGATAGTCAATTTGGCACCTCTGAAGGAACTGCAGCACTGCTCAAGTTTCGACAAAATCAAAGGCTTTCTCATAGTCCACAAACGCTAGACACAGAGGCCGATTATACTCCTCGGTCTTCTGTATAATCTGGCGTAGCGTGTGGATGTGGTCTATGGTACTATAACCTTTTCGGAAACCGGCTTGTTCGGGTGGCTGGAAGTCGTCTAGCTTGCGCGCGAGTCGGTTCGTAATGACTCTTGAAAACAATTTATACACGTGGCTCAGGAGTGAGATGGGTCTGTAATTCTTTAAGAGCGTTTTATCGCCCTTCTTGAAAAACAGCACTACCACACTCCTGGTCCACGACTCTGGAACGTCGCCCCCGAGTATGACAGAATTAAACAACTTCTGTAGGGCTTTTAAAACTGGCTAGCCGCCTGACCTCAGGAGCTGTGTGGTAATTCCGTCATCTCCCGGTGCCTTTCCGTTCTTTAATTGTTTTAGAGCCATTCTGATCTTGTACAAGCTGACGTCCGGGATTTCTTCGGTATAGTGCCGAGTTAGCTTGGATCTGGGGTCTTGGACCAAGCCGACAACAGGATTCAGGGATGATTTGTACAACTGCCCATAGAACCTTTCGACCTCTCCCAAGATCTCACTCTGGGATGAAATGACAGTACCGTTATCGGTCTTCAGTTTAGTCATTTGGCTCTGCCCAATAGACAAATCTCGTGCAAACACTTTGGAGCCTCGATTTCGCTCTATCGCCTCTTCAATACGCAGTGTATTGAATCGGCGAATATCGCGTCGCATAGATTTAGAGATTTGTCTATTAAGCTGCCTGAGTTCAGACCAATCGGCTGAAGACTGTACCGTCATTTCCTTTCTCCTCTCCATGAGTTGAAGAGTCTGGTCAGAAAGCTTTTTTGTTCTAGTAACGCGACGGGCCTTAAAGAATTTTGACCCGACCGCGTGGAGAGTTTCCACGAACCTGTTGTTCATATCGTTCGAAGATTCGCACTCTTCCAGGCATTGGAAGCGATTATGTAATTCGAGTTGAAAGCTATCAGGGTTCTGGTATTGGACAGGTGTAGGTCGGAGTGTAGACTTCATCAAGCGGGACCGCTCGACTTTCGTACGAAGATTCAATGTGCCTCGAACCATCCGGTGATCACTCCCAGTTTTAATCCTGCTGATCACAGAGACATCATTGAATATTTGTCATTTGTCCGTCAAGATGAAGTCTATCTCATTTTTAGTGGATCCATCAGGGCTAATCCAGGTCCACTTCCTTTGTGGCCGTTTCTTGAAGAAGGAATTCATCATGAAGAAGCCTTCCTTCTCCAAAAAGTCGGCTAGTTTTTGGCCCCTTTGGTTTCTCTGTCCAAATTCATATTACCCCACTCTCAACTCATCGTCTGTCCTGTTGCCTAGTTTTGCGTTGAAGTCTCCCATAACTACCATGAAGTGGGTTTTGGATGTGTGTGGTAAAATCCGATGGGACATTGTAGGATTATCAGAAGTGCGAAGAGAGGGGGAGGGCACGATAATCCTCCGGTCTGGAAATTTGCTCTTCTACCGGGAGGGAGATCACCCATCCCAAGGCGGTGTAGGGTTTATCGTTCGTAAGTCTCTCATAGAGAACGTGGAGAGGATAGAAAGTATGTCAACAAGGGTAGCGTACCTTATACTCAGAATTACCAAACGGTATTCGTTGAAGGTCATACAGGTTTACGCACCGACTTCGGCATACTCCGACGACGTAGTGGAGGCCTTATACGAGGATATCTCGAAAGCCATCCACACGTCCAAAACCCACTTCACGGTAGTTATGGGAGACTTTAACGCAAAACTAGGCAAAAGGACAGACGATGAGTTGAGAGTGGGGCAATATGAATTTGGACAGAGAAACCAAAGGGGCCAAAAACTAGCCGACTTTTTGGAGAAAGAAGGCTTCTTCATGATGAATTCCTTCTTTAAGAAACGGCTACAAAGGAAGTATTCGTAGCCGCTAGCACACTGAAACGGCTTATTTTAATATTTCTGATAATTGTTCTCATCAGGAACCCTTGCGGCAATTAATGGAAAAAGTAGAAGAATACAGTGCTTTGCGTAAAGAGAAGCTGAATCGTGTTCGTCTAGTGGAACAAGAGAAGCTAAAATTAGAGGAGCCAATGAGGGAAGCTGTTGAGTTGATGAACCTCACAAATACTGCTACAAGAACTAGGAATATGCTGTTGCAGAAGTACATGTAAGTTATTGTAGACAATTTTATTTTGTAACACCACCATTTACTATCTTTGGTAAATCTATAATGCTATGAAATGAAATGGTAGTTTTATTTCTTCATAGTAGTTAAGAAATAATTTTGTTACCGCATGTATTTTTACTCACACTGGCCTGGATAAGGTGGCTTCCCAGACATATTTAATATAAGTGTAGAATATCTCTATTTAATTCTAATAAACAATAGTCAAGTCCATAGAGTAAAATATCTATATATAAATATTAGCTGACTCAATGGAAAGTTTTCTGTACAATTCTAAAAACAAAAATAAAATTCCTTGGAACCGATCGCGGCGCCACCTATTGGATTTGCTAAAATATTCTTTAATTTATCTGAATACGCACATAAAAAAATATCAAAATCGTTCCAGTCAGGAGAAGTTTAGTATACGTATAGTATATTATATTTTTAATTTAGTAGTAGTTATAGTATAAATCAAAGTTGCTACTTGTAGTCTGTATGTTTAGATATTTTATATAACATATTAAAAAAAAATTATTTTCTTCAGTCACGAAACCAACAAGATAATAGCGGATAAACAAAACGAATTGGGCGAGCTTAAGCAGAACTTGGCAAGAATTGATGAAAATTTGAACAGTATCAGTGAAGAGCTGTTAGAGAGAACTAACATCCTCAAGGCTGGTATGCAGTAAGTATAAAATTGCATATGTTAAACGAAATTAAATTAAAACTTAAGATTTGTAGGAATAGAACATGAGAAATTATTTAACTAAATATTTACTTATTAATTCTTGCTGTGTGGTAGCAGCAACGAATATTACCAAAGCTTACTTCGCTCGTGGATATCGTAAAAGACGACTTTATATCGCCCTGGGCTATCTCCATTTGATGCTGTCTGGTCAACAATTATATTCTCAAGCAGGGTTGACATAAGGCCTCGAGAGGGTAATCCGCCGGGCGGGCCACCGAAGACAAAGATCGGGTACCGGTGGCCCGCTCGCACGGCGAAGAGAGGAGTCCTTGCACGGTGGGTCTGTGGGGTTGCGTACCGTCTCTTCCGTCGCCCGGGACCGATTTGGCGGAGCGCGACCACATCCATAGCCCACCGCAAGGAATAACTTTGACATAAGGCCGGCCGGTCATAAAACTAAAGCCAATAATTTTTGCAATATGTATGAATAGGATTACATATTGCGGCCACCCTAAGTAATTGAGATAAGAACAGGATAATGACGATTAATGATTAACTTGTTAATTCAAATGAATTTAATAAAAATATTCAACATACATACCATCACGCCATGTCCCTTGCAGGGTAGGCAGAGAGAACAGAGTGCCAGAGAACTCAGTGCCAGAGAACTCTATCCTTGCATACTTCACTCGCTTCCTCAACATTCATAATTCTCTTCATACACGTTCGCCGGTTTCGGATACTCTTGACTCCACCTTCCTTCAGTACATGACCGATCTGGTCTAGGTAGGTTAGTCTCGCTCTCCCCCGGTACCTACATCCTTCCACTAAAAATATTCAAATTACTGAAATTTAGCATTTAACATGCTTGATTATTATAAAATCGTCTCCTTTAAAGACGAACATATAATACAAAGTGAAAATTGAATATCATAGTAACAGGTCACGCTGGTGTAAGTGGTAGCACGATTGGAACGTATTTTCAATAGGCGTGGGTTCGAATCCCATGTGTGACAATCATTTTTCGCTCGTAATCAAGTATAAACTTGATTAATAAAATTGTTATAATATTAGAAAGAAAATCTAGTTTATTGTTTTATCACTTACATACGAACGCATGCAACATTCACATGCATAGGAATTATTCGTTATTGTTAAATTTTTATATAAGTTTTAAGAATTTGTCTGGTTCTTTGGGATATAGGCTCGTTCTAATTTTCTTTTCGTATTGATACTGTACCCTAAAAAGAATTATCGCTGTAGTTGTACGGGACTTTGCAAAGATATTATTAACATATCCAAAATACACTTAGACTCTGAACAATTTGTGATTTGTACAGAGTATTGTCTGGCGTGGAAATCGTATTTGTGACACTTGGACAAGCCACACTTGCACTAGCACAGTAGGTTGACTTATTACTACACCATCTGTGAAGTATTATGCAAGCACCATACGAAAATAATCTTCCAAAATTACTATCTGTGGTTTCAGAAAAAAATGCTATCTGTGATTTCAGCTAATATTCAAATATTATCTATTCTAAATACTATTCCGGGACTTTTGCCGGGAATCTAAAACGTCATTTTTTTTTTTTTTTTTTTATTGCTTATGGCGGCAAACGAGCAGACAGCACACCTGATGGTAAGTGTCACTGCCGCCCATGGACCTTTGCCAATGGTATAGCTAGGCCGCTGCCTACCAGTACAACCCTGAACCCACCCCAGTTAGGCTTCCGGCTCTCTCGCTCACCGAACGAAGCGCAATAGCACATTGCTATTACTCAGACGTCGATCTTCTGCGAGAGTGTGGTACTACCCCGGACGGACCGGCCCGCGGCTGTAGACAGAGAACTGTCCACAGCGTGGTCCTACCACAATAAAATGTTGTGCTCTTGTATTATATTCGATATCTTAGTGTTTTAACGTGTTATATTAGATAATTTTTATGGTGTTTTATGTAATATGATGTGACAGAACAGCTGGGATGTAGTGAATATCATATAAAAGTGCTTTACAACGTTTTCGTTTTCCATCAAAATTCCTACAACATACCATTAACAGTGTCACCATAGCAGTGTTGATGGCGACAATTCGACTGACTGACAGACAATGACTAACTTGAAGAGATTAAGAACGTGAAGATAATTATAACTCGACACTGGCAAAAATGGCTCGTATAAGTAGCTGATTGCCAATACATAAAAAGAAGAAGAAGAAGAAGCTGCAACTTAACTTTGACATTGGCTTAAGTATAAACAGAGCCACAACAAAAAAAAAAAAATACTATTCCGCCATTTTTGCTCGTGGGTGTCGTAAAAGACGATTAAGATATATTTTTATATGGATAACGTATAAACGTTATCCGCCTTGCATAGGCAAGATAAGGTTAACTCGAAATAAAACCATATACATACAAACCCGTCTGATAAGCGTGGGTTAAGTGAATATTTGTTCTATTGTAGAGGAGGTTTGAGCCCGTGGGATGCTTATGAACTGATGCTGACTATCTTTTCAGGCGATATGATGGCTTAAAGCAACAGAAAGAAAATGTGGCACAAAAGTTGTTGAGTTGTAAGAAGAAGGCTGTGTCTGCTCAAGCTGACATCACGCAGGGTAATAAAAAGAAGAAGAACTTAGATCAGTTATTGGAGCAAGAAAAAGGAAAACTTATTGATTTAGAACTTGTGAGTTTATTTATTATTTTTATTAATTTGGAAGAATAAATGATTGTCTAAGAGCACTATACTCGTTCCAACCATTTATTTTACTTTTGGCAGGTCGAATTCTGATCAATTAGTGTTGTACCAATGTATTACGGATACTATGTTTTAAATCTAAATCGATTTTAAATTTAAATCGATTTTAGTCAGGAAGAACTTTTAATCGATTTAACACGGATATTTTATTTTTGCTTAAATACATATTTCATATTATTTAAAAACTTCACTTCTGTAAATATATTTGTTATCTGGGCACATTAATTTTTGCATACCCACTAATTCAGTCCTCCCAAAATATTTTACTTTGTACTTTGCAAAATAAAAAATAACTACTTTATGAAGCATTTTTCCATTAAGCGGGGTCCGCTGCTCCAAACTTTACTTAGAGACAATGGCGCCCTCGTCTGCGGTAGTAAATCACTAATTTTCTCATCCAGCCTACCCCTTTTTTTTAAGCCGAATTGGCAACACTGAACGGCGCGCCGGCGACGCCATTTTGTTGTGTTGTCTGTCACTCGCAACAAGACTCCCGTGCTAGTCACATTTCTGTTCGCTGAGTGCTCTTTCATATTTTTCATACGCTGTGTTGAGTATTTATATTCCACCGTATTGATTTCATTGTTCTTACTTTGATTGAGTTGAGCGTATCGTTCCTCCCAGTAAGATTTTACTTGCAAAATGCCGAAAGGTATGGTGCTTAAAGGACAATCCAGAGAGTTAGTGCTGCGGCTTCGTGAATTTTTTGAAAAGGAAAGCCGCAATGGCGGATTCCTTATACCAGTAACCCAAGTTAGAGACCGTGTTGCAGCAGTATTAGGTATTAGTGCTCCAACGGTGGCGAAAATCACTAAAGAAGCCTATGGTAGTAGTGGTATTGAACAGAACAAGCTATCTACGCCTAAGAAAAAACGTCAGCCCCGTAAAGTGACAGCAATTGACAGTTTTGATACTGATGCTATTCGTCGTCATATATACAATTATTACACAAGCAAAGAGATTCCTACTTTGAAAAAATTAGTAGCGTCTCTACGAAATTGTGGCTTGTTTCGTGGTCAAAAATCTTCTTTGTCAAAGGTGCTGCACCAAATCGGGTTCTTGTATAAGAAATCCGACAAAAGAAAATTTTTAATGGAACGTCGTGATATAGCCTTGTCTCGCTGTGAATTTTTAAGACAAGCGAAGAAAATAGAAGACTGGTCGAATGTCGTTTTCACAGATGAAACTTGGCTCAATGCCAATCATTCTATACCAAAAGGTTGGACTGACGATACTGCTGCTTCTGCAGTGCCAATGGGGAAAGGTGAACGCCTCATCATTTGCCATGCGGGAACTACAAAGGGATTTGTACCAGACGCTCTGTTAGCGTTCAAATAAAAAAAAAACAGGAGACTATCATGAGGAGATGAATGCGGACGTGTATGAAAAGTGGTTCAGAGAAATGCTTATATCACTTGAAGAGCCATCAACAATATTTATTGATAATGCACCCTATCACTCTCGCCAAATTAATAAAATGCCAACACAGGCCAACAAAAAACACGAGATTATAAACTGGCTTCGTGATAATGGGGAAGATGTGGACGAATCCCTACTAAAAGTAGAATTACTTAAAATATTAAAAAGTAAAAAGCAGCCAAAACGATATGTCATCGACGAAATGGCAGCAGAATATGGGCATGTTGTAATCAGAATTCCTCCGTACCACTGTCAATATAATCCAATGGAAATGATCTGGGCACAAGTCAAAGGACACGCCGCAAGAAACAATACAACTCCTCCTTTCACAGCAAATAAAATGCTTGAACTTTTAAAAAACGCATGTGCTAGTGTGACGCCTGAAAACTGGGCGAGTGTCGTCAACAAGACAAAAAATATAATATTCTCTGATTGGGATCGGGAAATTGAATTTGACAACATACCTACACAAGAGTTAATAATAAACACTGCAGATGATTCAAGCGACGATTCGAGTTCGTATGAAGAATCCGACGATTCGTTATAATAAAATAATATTAAAATATTTTGGTTGTTTTATTTCATGTTATAGGTATGATGAGAAGATTTTTATATCTCCCTGATACAATTTTAACGTGTTGTCTATTACAACAATTCAAAACTCAGTTGTCAGCTGACTTAACTGCAAATAAGTGTAATCGATTATTTGCGATTCATTAGTTTGCACCGAATACTTTTGATCCTGTCACTAGATGCGATAGAACGTAACTTTTTTATAACGGAAATGAATTATCACTTAAATTTTATGAATAGAGCTATTTACGGCATATTAATGTATTTAGTGGGTAATAATTAAGATATATAAATATTATTGGGCATAATATTTACGGCATATTAATGTATTTAGTGGGTAATAATTAAGATATATAAATATTATTGGGCAGTTTATATATTTCTCTGTTCACTCTTTTCAAAGTTAATAATTGCGTATAATGAAACAGTTACGTCCTAAAGCATGTGTCAAAAGTAAAATAAATGGTTGGAACGAGTATAGCATACCAATTTGATCTTGAGCTTCAAGGTTTGAATCCTCTGTCAGACAAATCTGTGTTCTTACATTTCTACAGATTTTTCAGTATATTTTCGGGTAATCCACAATAGCAACTAGGCACTGTGCCATGTTAATGGTAATCCATTTATCCATCCAAGGGGAACTTATTAAGGTTCCCCTATTAGCTACGTAGGATTCAAACTTATGTCACGAAATTTAGAACTTGATATTAAACAAATACTTTATCTTATTGAATCCTCCAGCAACGAAACTTATGAGTGATTCTATAAGTCATGCCCATTTGTCTTTTAGATACCAGAGAAAAATAGAAGGGAAATAGAAGATTGTGAGAAGCTACTCGTTAAACATAAAGAGAATAAGAAATTAGCAGAGGAAGAGCTGCAGACAGTGGTAGCTAGTGTTAGGTAATATATTTTTTATACAACCCAATATTTATAGTGTTTTTAAAGCAAAACTTTTGACGCGGCGATCTTAGTCAAGGAAACTCCTCTGCGTCAAACCTTCGGTAGACAAAACGTTTAGCGGGATGGTTAATTTTTCCCAGAATCTAATTAATAGACGAAATACACTTCTCATGGCACATTTACCATCAGATAATGGTGGACTAGTTGAGGAGATTTATATTGATAAGTAAAACTCCGGTACTGATAAGAGTACGCGCGTGGCGATGTCTAAGTAAGAGCTAGCTAATGAATGCTAGTTCGAAAATTGCGATGGAGACTTCGAAGTACTAAAGTTCTTTGCGATTGATTATGTCGTTTGGTTTCTAATCCAACCAGCTTGTCCATGGCAGTTTAAAAAACTAAATCATTTATATTTCACAGAGAACAAACCCAAGGTCTTCAAGAACAGAAAGATAAGTTTCAAGAGAAATTGATTGGTCTAAAAAAGATTGTTGACGAAGCAAACAAGGATTGTAAATTAGCTGAATCCGAATTGAAGATCTATTTAAGTAATGAAGTGAAAGAAATAGAGAAATTGGAGAAAATGAAAGAAGCCTATGAAAGAGCTGCTGCTGATTTAGAAGAGAAGAAGCCGTAAGTTTGTTTGTGTAATATCTAGATTGAATCGGGCTATATACACTACCGTCCAAAAGTTTGGAAGCAGCAAGGTAAAATCGAATAAAACCAAACTAAGTCATTTAAATTTAAATGTATTGATAAAAAAATAAAGAACAAACAGAAACTAACTTAAACAAAATAAAAAAATAATATACAATGGTAAATTAGATTAAATTTTAGCTTCATCAAAGTGTCCACCTTTCTCCTTTATAATCTTCTCACATATTCTGGGCATTCTATTAATCAATTTTTTAAAATAATCTTTATCTAATTTGTTCCATTCGTTCTCTAATAGCTGCCACAAATGTTCTGAGCTCGTAGGACAACGACTTTTCACCCTCCTGTCAAGTTCATCCCAAACAAGTTCAATGGGAGAAAGATCAGGGGATTGAGATGGCCATTGCATGATGTTTAAAATGTTTTCAGCTTTTTTCTTGTTTAAAAAGTTCTGGCACAATTTAGACGAATGCTTAGGATCATTATCCTGTTGAAAAATGAATCCAGAACCAATGAGACTTAGTCCACTGGGTATGGCAGAATCTTGGAGAATTTTTAAATAGCCTTCCTTGTTTAATTTTCCGGTTATCCTCACAAGATTGCCGGGTTTACTGTTGCCAAAACACCCCCAAACCATGACATTACCACCACCATGTTTGATGGTAGGCACTGTACATGCCTCTGAAGCCCTCTCTTCTTTTGACCGGCGTACAAAGACACGTCTATTGGATCCGAAAATCTGAAATTTTGATTCGTCACTCCAAAGGACATTTTCCCATTGTTCTATAGTCCAGTTTTTATGCGCTTTTGCCCATTCTAGTCTATTTTTCTTATGTCGATTTGTTAGTTTGGGTTTTTTAGCAGCAACACATCCTCTTAATCCCGCAGACAGTAAGCGTCTTTTAACAGTAGTTGTTGAAATGGGTGTTTCTCGCGTATCATTCAGAGCTGCAGTGATCTGTGGTGCAGTTAAGCGTCGATTCCGTTTAGAAAGAACTCTAATGAAGTTGTCCTCTTGATTTGTTGTGGATTTGGGCCTACCAGATCTCTTTCTATCTTCATTTTTCCCCGTTTCTTGTTTTCTAGCAAGGGTATAGTGGACACCTTTACAAGAAATTCCGAGCCTTTCTGCGATTTGACGTTCACTGTATCCTTCCTCGCGTAGAGTGCAAATAGCGCTTCGCTGTTCAAGCGTGATTTGCTTGCGTTTTGCCATTTTCAGAAGAAAAAATACGGTCAAAGTAGTAGCCGATATCTTTCGAATACAGATAATGTTAATATCACAACTTTCACGTGCCAATGCTCAAGTGCGACTGAATAAGGTCTAAAAAAGTTAAAACCAGCAAACATTATCAATAAAACTACACCATTGCATAGGATAAAGTAGCCGACGGATTAAGTCATAAAACACGTGTTTCGTCAATATTAAGGAATTCCATAAAACTTGATGAATGTAGGATAATAATCCTTTTGTGTTTGTGTAGACAGTCGTAAAAGGTTGTAAAACTTAAGATTATTGCTAATTTTTACCGCTATTAGTCGGCATTTATTTGTTTTGTTTGAAAACAGGTGTGCTTCCAAACTTTTGGACGGTAGTGTATATTTTCCTTGAGGTGATGGAGTAAGAATATAATTCACCAGCTCATATCTTAACCGTGGGTATTGTAGAAGTCGACTGAGGAATATAATATGCATATTATCTTTGTGCAGATAAGACAAGAAAACCTCTGAATAAACTAACCCGTCCTACCAGCTTATATGTATAATAACTCGATTCGCTCTTGTAGCAGAGAAGGCTCTTGCCTAGTTATGGGAAATATAAGAGCTGAAATCAAGTGAAAGTGGAAATCCCATCCCAGATACAAGAGAATAAAATAAATATTTATGAAGTCGTTTTTGTGCTATTATGAATCGATTTTCAAAGCTTTTAGTAATTGTATTATTATACGTGACAGTATCTATAATATCGATTCCATTTCAGACTGCAAAAAGAATTATCTTCAACTTTGCCAGCCAATGAGAAGAAATTAGTAGAAATACAAGCAAAACTGCAAGCATTGAAGAAAGAAGAATCTAAAGTATCCAGTGAAGCTAGATCTTTAAGGTGTGCAGTGTTTTTTAACTATAAACGTTTTTTAACTTAACCTTTATTCTGAAAAGCAGTAAAAATGGTGTAAACACATTTGCCATACTATGTGTACTATTTCGTAAGTCTAGTAAGATTACTAGGTTAACGGGAATCGTCATTATTTTCAACACAAGTCAGCATTTCACTGCCCATTGTGCGACGTAGGCTTCCCCTAGCTCTCATTACGTGTCCCATATTTTACAATTTTTTAACCACCTTCTCTCCTTGGTGACCACTCACACACATATACACACAAATATGTAGTGTGCGATGGAGACAGCGCTCTACGAAGCCGAAACTAACCGATTACTTCTTTCCAAGTATTAATGTGCAATATTTATTTTCAGTTATT
Source organism: Lymantria monacha (assembly GCA_905163515.2). Taxonomy (NCBI): domain Eukaryota; kingdom Metazoa; phylum Arthropoda; class Insecta; order Lepidoptera; family Erebidae; genus Lymantria; species Lymantria monacha. The sequence goes on from LR991106.1 coordinate 12,797,337, forward strand.
GTAATTAATATTATAAATGCAAATGTGAGTTTCTTTATTAGTTTGTTAAATTTTTACATCTGAACTACTTAACTTCGTAAAATTTTGTGTATCCATTGTCAGGAATAGAAAAGTCAAGTCGGTGTGGGGCACTACAAAATATATTAACACGAGCGAGACTGCGGGCATGGCTACTTAGTTTACATGTTTACATACATACATACATACCATCACGCCATGTCCTTTGCATGGTAGGCAGAGAGAACAGAGTGCCAGAGAACTCTATCCTTGCATACTTCACTCGCTTCCTCAACATTCATAATTCTCTTCATACACGCTCGCCGGTTTCGGAGACTCTTGACGCCACCTTCCTTCAGTACATGACCGATCTGGTCTAGGTAGGTTAGTCTCGGTCTACCCCGATACCTACATCCTTCCACTTTCGCATTGTATTTTCAGTTATTGTAATTAATATTATAAATGCAAATGTGAGTTTCTTTATTAGTTTGTTAAATTTTTACATCTGAACTACTTAACTTCGTAAAATTTTGTGTATCCATTGTCAGGAATAGAAAAGTCAAGTCGGTGTGGGGCACTACAAAATATATTAACACGAGCGAGACTGCGGGCATGGCTACTTAGTTTACATGTTTACATACATACATACATACCATCACGCCATGTCCTTTGCAGGGTAGGCAGAGAGAACAGAGTGCCAGAGAACTCTATCCTTGCATACTTCACTCGCTTCCTCAACATTCATAATTCTCTTCATACACGCTCGCCGGTTTCGGAGACTCTTGACGCCACCTTCCTTCAGTACATGACCGATCTGGTCTAGGTAGGTTAGTCTCGGTCTACCCCGATACCTACATCCTTCCACTTTCGCATTGTATATCTTCTTAACCAGACATTCGTTCGGCATTCTTTCCACATGTCCGAACCATCGGAGCATTCCCTTTCGCATCTTTACACCAATACTCTCTTTCATACCTACTCGCTCCCTTACGTCGTCATTACGAATGCGATCGATCAGCCTAACTCCACAGATTTTCCGTAGAGATCGCATTTCGACCGCATTAATTTTACTTTCATAGTCTTTTTTGCATACCCAACTCTCGCTTCCATACAGTAATGTTGGGACAAGCACTGCATTATGTATTGCTACACGTGCCTTTTGACTGAGGTGGTGGCTACCAAGAAGTTGCCCCAACGCTCCGCTCACTCTATTTCCCGCATTCACTCTTCTGCTTTATATCAGTGGTGTACCTTCCATCTCGGCTAAATCCACATCCAAGATATACAAATTCATCCACTCGCTCCAGTACATCATTACCTATTGTTACTCTTACATCTGTTCTGGCTTCATCTCTTTCAAAGACCATTATTTTGGTTTTGCTCACATTCACGCGTAGACCCCTTTTCTTACAATCTTCTGTCATTGTGTCGATTAGGATCTGCAGGTCAGTCGCTGACTGTGTCAGCAGGACTAAGTCATCTGCATATAGCAGAGCAGTGACCACTGAGTCGCCCATCTGGACTCCCACATTCATATCGTTCAACCTTTGGAGACATTTATCCAGATATATGATAAACAGTCTGGCTGACAGAACGCACACCTGCTTAACGCCGATATTGACGTCAAACCAAGGCGACATTCCATCATCCAGCCGCACACAGGCTCTATAGCCTATGTAACTGGACTGCACAGCCTGTAGCAGTTTACCGTTAATACCATACTCCAGTAAAATGTCCCAAAGTTCCTTTCGTACAACCGTGTCAAATGCTCTCTCCAGATCCACAAAACTACAGAAAACCCTCTGACCTAGAGCCAGATGCTTCTCCACAATGTTGCACAGAGAGATCACTTGATCCATGCATCCCCTTCCACTCCTGAAACCTCCTTGTGTCTCACACAGTAAACCATCGGACACCATCCTCATTCTCCTTTCAATAATTTTTCCGTACACTTTTGCTGCCAAACTGGTCAAGCTTATGGCTCTGTAATTTGCGCAGTCATAACGTGAACCCTTGTTTTTAAACAAAGGCACGATGACTGCGCTATTCTAGTCCCCGGGAACCATTCCATTCATTCCATTATTTGGAGCTCGTCCAACATAAATTGAGGAGCAACAGGAACGCCTCCCAGACACAGGCGCGGCCAAGCTTGATCATCTCGGCAGACACCATATCAATGCCCGCTGCCTTACTATTTTTCAAACTTCTTATCGCCCATTCAACTTCATCCATAATGATGCCATCGGAGGACGCCGCGCCGGTGCCGAATGTTGATATGCTAAACCACATGCGACACTGGCGCCAACGCAAGTATCCGCATACATATCGCCAAAATATTCACTCCATCGGCTTAACACGTCTTGTGTTTGTGTAAGAATTAGAAGATTATTAGAAACCTTTAGACCCTATTTTATTCATTCCGAGGGCTGACCAACCATCCCAAGACTTCTTCACCTCCCTCCAAAAGAGTTTGGTGTTACCCTCGAAGTTTTTAGTCAGCCTATCTTCTGCACTCATACTTGCTCTATCACGTTTCTCTTTCACTAAGGCCTTGGTGTCATTCTTACATTGCCGATATATTTCTTTCTTCTGTTCAGTCATACTGTCATTCAGATTCAAAGAAGAGACATAGTCCAGCCACGCTTTCTTCTTTTGCTCTACGGAAGCTGCCACTTCCGCATCCCACCATGCATCACCATTTGTTTTTCTATGCTTCTTTGAACTTCCACATACTTCTTTCGCTTTATCTACCATACTCTTTTTCAATACTCTCCAGCATTTTTCAATGTCCGATTGCGGCTGGCTTGCCATCGTCAGCCGTTCTCGGACACCCTCTGCATACTTTTTTCTTTTTTACTTTACTCTTACACACTCTTAGTTACTTATTTTAAATATATGATATTTATTTCTAGAGCACAACTAGAGGAATCACGTCAAGCGATGACAGCCAATCGTTCCCGCGGCCGAGTACTGGACGCTTTAATGAAAGAAAAGAAGAATGGAAAGCTACCTGGTATATTTGGCAGATTGGTAAGATTTTTCTTCCCGACGTTTCAAATACTTTACAACGTGACCATGAGGTCACGGGAAGACTGTTACCGTGACCAAACGATATATTATATATGTATAGTCAAGATGTTTTCTTTTGCAAGCAACTGCTTATTCCACATTTCTCAAGTAGCATTCAAACACCATGACTGAAAAACTCTTAATTTTTTGAGGCTATCCTCGAACCAAGTTCTTTTTTGATATCTTCATATGATGTAAGCTTAGGCAGTTCATGTGCCATCGATCAGAATACACGATATTCTCATAGCTTCATATCTCGTGAATATCGTTATATTCTTCTCTCCCGCAGGAGAGGTATTATTTCCCAGTTAAATATAATCAACTAATTTTTGATCTAATCGCCTGTGTATTATCATGTAAGAGTGTATTTTTTTGGGTGTTTGGAGTCGTAATGAGCGCGTTCTTTCTCTATAGATAGTTCCAATAATGATTAATGATTCAGTTCAATTTAGCAACTCGTAATACAAGAGAAGGATTCAAGAGAAGTAATGCTCGAAAAGAAAATACCTTATACCAACACGTCTGACCAGCATGTTATAGTATGTCAGTGTCCCTCCCATTGTGGAGGAGGGTTCGAGCCCAACAGTTGGATATATACGAGCTGAGATGATGAATACATGGTAACCAGTTAATTTTATCAGTACGAGTTTTTCCGTTAGAATTTAGTTTACTGTAACATGTTGAATATTTGAGTTGATGAAGGTTTTCGAGTGTTAATTTTTTTTCTCAATAGTTTTGCCTATTTACGCTTCTGAATAGTTTTATATGTCCTAAGGGAAGGGAAAGAGGTGATACACTGTATTCTTAGGCTATAATCGTATTAATTTTCCGTGTGGTGACGGAGTAAGAATACAATTCACCACCCCCCATCATACCCGTGGGTGATCGTTAGAGACGACTAAGGACCCAAAACGCATATAACATCGATGCAAGAGAAAGAAATCTCGTAATTATACACTATACCAACACGTCTAACCAGCGTGGTATATTAGGTCAATTTCCCTACCATTATGGAGGAGGCTGGAGATCTGTATGTTGGACATTGAGATGAGAATTGCAAAAAAAAGAGTAACGAAATAACTAGTGCTTTATTTTTCTATCATTTTTCTCTAGGGTGATTTAGGAGGCATTGATTTAAAATACGATGTTGCTATATCGACTTGCTGTGGAGCTTTGGATAATATAGTTGTGGATACGGTGGAGACTGCTCAAGCTTGCGTGGAACATCTCAAACGTCACGACATAGGACGTGCAACATTCATAGCGCTAGATAAACAACAGCATCTGATGCAGCATATTAATAAATCTACACAATAGTAAGTTAATCACGCCTTTTTTGTTTTTATATCTTCTTTTTTTTATGGTCTTTACCTTTTTTTTTTAAATGTTTTGATGGCAAACAAGCAAGCAGCATACCTAATTGTAAACGTTACTGCCGCCCATAGACCTTTACAATACCAGGGGTGTAGTTAGCCACTGCCTAACAATGAAAATGGGTGGGTACCTAGAAAGTGGGGCTTCCGGCTCTCTCGCTCACCGAACGAAACACAGCAGCGGCAGTCTTCTTAGATTCAATTATGCCCATTAAAGCATTATTAAATAACTCATTATACAGCCTATCGATATTCACTGTTAGTCATTGGCCTTTCAGCAGGAGCAGATAATGACATAATCGCCACGCTTGATACACGGGGGTGGCGTACGCAATTGCTGTTTAAGTTTTCTCATGAAAGTGCTGCTGTTCTTAGCTGATTTTTACGTTTTTCAATAAAATGTTGTATATGTATATTCGATTAATTGAACGTAATATTGACAATAAGTAAATGTTTCTGTGTGATAACGAAGTGAGAATACAATTCACCATCCTCTTTCTTTGCCCGTGGGTGACGTAAAAGATCACTAAGGAATATGTATATAATATGGAACAGGATTTTACTTCGAGGTTTTCTCTTATATGGATAAGAGAAGGGGAAACTCGAAATAAAATTCTATACCAAGCCGTCTAACCAGCATAGTAAAATCGATTGCCCTTACATTATAGAAGAGACTTGAACTCAACAGTGGGCGTATATGAACTGAGATTTTGATGAATAATGAAATATACAGGATGGAAGTGGACCGCTGCCGAAAACAAAGACAGGTGACCCTACTAGTCCTACTTGTGATAGGCTAGAAAAAAATCGATTCGGATAAAAATTTTTTTTTCACCAAGAATTCGAATTTCGAAAGTTTTTTCACATTTCATCGTATTAGGACAGTGCCATGTAACAATAATTCCATAAAAATACGTAACTATACTCAGATGAGAAAAGACGCAATCTATTCAAGTCACGGTTCATATGCTCAAAAGTTCAACGACCTCGCGTGGTGAAAAACATTTTTTTTTCATCCGAATCGATTTTTTTTCTAGCTTATCATTACAAGTAGGACTAGTAGGGTTATCTGTCTTTGTTTTCGGGAGCGGTCCCATTCCACCCTGTATATTACCCGCCAAAACATTATTTTTAATATGAAATTTCTTAAAAAACACCCAACTACCAAGCGTCGTAATTATGGCATTGTTTCTTATAAGCGAGAGTTTAATTGTGGCGAATATAGGATATTTTTTCATTCCAAAAGCTATTACGTTATGGTAAAATAAGCCTTTTTTGTGACAGTCCAGAAAATGCCGCTCGTCTATTCGACCTGGTGAAAGTGAAGGATGATCGCGTACGTCCAGCGTTCTACTATGCCTTGCGTGACACTCTTGTCGCTAAAGATTTAGAGCAAGCATCACGTATCGCCTATGGCCATACTCGATATAGAGTTGTCACGCTCAATGGTGATGTCATTGAAATAGCTGGTAAGTAATAGTTCCTAATACCATCTAATGCTTTATGGCAATTTAATTATTAAAATGAACCTATAAAATGATCGGAAAATGATTATAATACGTGGGACACGAACCCACACCTGTTGGAAATCCGTTCCAATCGTCCTGCTACTTAGACAAGTGTCAACAGTCTTATGACAATCAAATTGTGGCTCGTATTATTTTGTAAATTTTTTGGGAGACATGTGCCATCTGTATATGCAACGATTATACGCTGTACCGATTTAATACTTTTATTCAGCAGAGAGTGAGATTTAGCACTTAACATGCCACGTTTTTTATAAAACTTGTTTTACGAGCGAAATATGTGATAATCATATTTTCAATTCTTCTCCCGTTATGGAGGAGGTACGAGCCTAACAGTGAGACATATATGAGCTAAGATGAAAAAAGGCTATAATAGTATTATCTTATTTCTGACCGAACTCTACTCTATCGGGAACATGGAAGTTTATAAAAGTATACCTATTTTAAATCGAAACACTATGTTTTGTGCTGGAAGACTTTGATCTGGCAGATTGAGTCTAGAGCTTAGCAAGTCTCATAACTTTATGTGCAAATCGTTCCTTTTATTGAACAAAGCAGTGCTATCAGGTGGTAGATTTTAGTGGTCCACTCACCAGGTTACCCATTTCGGTATTTTAATCACATACTAACAGTAACAAGATTTTTAATGACTGCAGGTACCATGTCGGGTGGTGGTAAATCTACAATGCGTGGTAGAATGTCCAGTTCTGTACAACAGGACACAAGTGAACAGGATCCCCGTGTGATACAGGAGAATGAAAGGAAACTAGATGCTCTTGAACAAAGGTACTACAATTAATGACTCATAATTTTTTCCCATATAAGTCCTATTGGTTAGCGAGGGCCTCCGCAATAGGAGAGAAATTGACCTATATCATGCTGGTCAGATGTGTTGGCATACGCTTTTATATTGAGCTTTCCTTCTCTTGTATCAATGCTATCTGCATATCATATATACTTAGTCATATTCTATGACACCTATAGAAAAGAGGGGCTGTTGAATGCTATTATTGCCATAACCACACAGATTATATAATATTTTTCGCATGGTGACGAAGTCAGAATACAATTCATCACCCCATTTTTTGCCTATAGGTTTCGTAAGAGAAGACTAAGGGATATAGGTAAGTCAATTTTTCTCCTATTTGGGAGTAGATCAGCAGTGGAACGTATTAGCTGAGATGATGAACTGTATTAATTATCCATGGAAAATACTTGATGCTCGTTTTTACAAATGATATATAAGTTATGGGTTACATCTAAAAATCCAAAATATCCAAAATACCAATATTCAATTATTGTCTATAAACGTTTTGTCTATAAACAAAACATATTGGACCTTTGGAAAAAAAAGCTAGGCTTTTCCATTAACGCAATACATACAATATCATAATCGCTACGTTTGTCAGGCGTTTTGGTTGATTAGATTTTATCTTATACGCTTTTCAGGAGAGTCATCTCAGTCTATATACGTCCCAGAATTGAGATTAAGCTTCTTCCACAGTAGGAAATTAATTTTTCTTCTCTTGCATAGATGTTATGACGTTAATGGGGTATACTGTGCCCCCTTAATTGAGGCTGCTAGAACCAGAGTGGCCTAACTGAATTATTGCAACTTTTAACCTAATTGAAATTTCGTAATCTAAAAATGTTAATCTACAAAACCACGGCGGCCTAAAATTGTTTACAAGCTCTTAACAATAGATGGCAGTACAAGTACATTTTCGGCTTATGTTCAAATTGTTTAAATTGAATTTAATTTAATTTTAATTCCCTCTATATTGTAAAACATGGTTCTTGTAGTTAGGGCGCTCTGGTTCTAGCAGCCTCAATTATCTTTTAAGACACACGGAAAGTCCTAAAAAAGTGTTACCGCCCATTCTCCTGGTGAACCCTCTATCGGTTTATATGTCTTCTACGGTAAATTCTCTGAATCTGGTATTAAAAAATATCAATGGTGAATTTCCACAGGTTAACAGATTTACGCACAGAGCAGTCTGAATTAGAAGAAAGTTCTGTATCATTGCAACGGAGCACTAAGGAGGGGAAGGTCAAATTGAATAAATTAAACATTGAATTGAAAAGTTTGACAGAACAAGTCCCCGTGATGCAGGTAGGTTCTTTTTTCTTTTTCTGAAGAAGTCTTGTGTCGGGGCCTTTTCAAAACATATAAGCAACATTTTCTTTTTTAAAAGGCTCCACACTGCACTAAGGAAATAATCCTTGTATTGCGGGTGACTTTACAAACATATAATTAACGCAGACAAATTAAACCCACACTCAGGACAATAGTTTGTGTATCGCACAAAATATAGTCCTGCGCAGGGGTCGAACCCACGACACTGGCACGAAAGGTTCGGTATCTTAACCACTACGCTATCTGTGTAGTCGTATTTTCGAAATATTTTTTAGTTACTTGAAATAGTAATAAAAAAAACATCCGCCCTTTATTCATATAAAATTAGACTTCATATAAGCAACGTATATGAAGTCTAATTTTATTTTTTTTATGACTACGGCATTCTATTCAGCCATACTCCATATTTATATGATCTATTGTTTTTGCATTATAGAATCAAATAAAACAACAAGAAGCCAAAGCTGCTAGGTGCCGAGTGGATCCAGAACGGAAGGCCGAACTTGAAGGTGTTCTACACACTGCTCAAGAAAAACTTGACAAAGCAAATTATGATGCTGCACAGGTAATATAATCTGAGATATTGATGTAGTATTGCAGGATTTGAAAACAGTTTTTACCAAACAATACCGCGTTTTGTGAACTACGATACGAGGCAGAAATTGCCTACAATTTGATGAAGTATACCACATTTACCTTTGCGTTACAGAGTCAATTGTGATATGACTTGTAGGCTAGTGAATGTTAACAGATATCAAGGAATCGGTGCTGGTGGTCACGTATTATGACAGATTATGAGGCCGAACGTCGTCATTCTTTTGTCTCGCATGGCAAGCAGTATCCAGACCATCTTAATATATATAAATTACGCGTCACATTGTTTGTCCGCGATGGACTCCTAAAGTACTTAACCGATTTTAATCAAATTTGCACAGCACGTGTAGTTTGATCCAACCAACTTAAAAGATAGGATGGCTTCCATCTCAATTTATAGTTTTTTTTTTTTTTTTTTCATTTATTTACCAAAAGGTAGGGTTTGATCACAAAGCGATCATGTCACCCTTGTTGAGAATTACAAATTAATAATTAAAATCTAGAATTACAAATTAAAAATTAAAATCTAGTTATTTCTACGTTTTAACCCTATGTTTACTATATTATATAACCATATTGCTTCTTCAGATAAAGGCGACGCTAGAATACTGTTACAGGCTCCAATCGTTCTTAGACAAATATTTGTCTGATGCTCAAACTGTTTTCTTTCAACTTCGTTCCGTATACACTCCACCAGGATGTGGTAGACGTCTTCCCTAACTGCGCACATAGTACAGTCAGGTGAAGAACCCCTATTCATCATACGGATAAAGCTGTTCAAAGGTATGTGTCCGGAACGAAGTCTAAGGGCAGTTACTATATCCTGTCTGGACAGATTGGAGTCTGCAAACCATAGATAATTGGAAGGATGTGGTTGTAAAGTTTTATACCATATGCCTACAGTGCGAGATCTTTCATCGAAGTATTCACTCCACATTTGAACACACTTCTTTTTGACTGAATACAGTAAATCTGTAAAATAAGGCGCGCGTGGTAGTGGAATACCCGTTGAAATAGCCTGTTTTGCCAACTGATCTACTACAGTATTACCCCTCAAACCGATGTGCGCAGGGATCCATTGCAATATTGTGAATTTCTTTTTATGGTGTAACTTCCTTATACAGTTTACTATATCATAAGCTATTGGTAAGCAACGGATATGCGAGGTGCACCGAATTAAATGCTGCAATGCACTTTTTGAGTCTGTAAACACGACGTAATTACCTGGTTCAAATGATTCTATATACGAAATGGCTTCAAAAATAGCAATCAGTTCTATATGCATTATTGAGATGTAAGTACTTTTAATATTGAGCATAATATAACTCTCTGTTTGTGGATCATAGAGTGCTGCACCCGCCTTTTCATTGCTTTTTGAACCATCTGTGTAAATAGTATAATAATTAGGATATTGATTTTTTATATAGTTTGAACAGATATTTTTGAGGTTTGACAAGTGGTAACACTGTTTAGGCTTATCGATAGCGTGAATGGTAGGTCTTACAAAACTTGATAGCTCAAAATGACTCGACCAAATGTCAGATGAAAACAATTCAAGCTGCTTACTAACGTGCATAGATACTGTTTCGAAATTCTCTAAACATGACAGAAGTGGTGGCTTTGCTTTACGTCTCCAGTTCTGACTCTGTCGTTGAAGTTCCTTAAGTAAGGTTATGGTTTCATTACCTTCAATAGATCTTATCTTGAGCCAATATTTCATTGATAAATAAAATCTTCGCACATGAAGTGGTTGAATGTATAACTCACTTTGCATTACGTGAACAGGGGTACTTCTCACAAATCCACCAATCACTCGTAAAAATTGATTTTGTACGCGCTCCAAATTATTTAAATGTGAAGAACAACTGGCGCCATATAATTGACTGGCATAGTCCAGTCTGCTACGCACTAGACTGATATATAATCGTCTCAAATGGATGGGATGTACACCCCAACTAGCCCCTGACAATACTTTAAAAACATTAATGTAGGATGAAATTTTGTATTTAATATCGTTTATGTGTTTAGCCCACCTAAGACCCTTATCGAACCACACTCCCAAATACTTGACGTTATCAACAATCTGTAAGGTAATATTATTAATTTTTAAATCTACCTGTTCTCTCCGAAAACCTGATTGGAAAATGCATACTTTACTCTTTGACACTGAGATGTCCAAACCGATGTCTCGTAATAAGTGGAAGAGTTTTACTAAAGCTAATTGCAATTTATTCTTAATAATTGAGATATGTTTGCCAAAAGTATACATAACGTAATCGTCTGCATATTGCGAAATAAATATTGAATTTGAATTCATGGTTCTACAGATATTAATGGTGACGATATTGAATAGCAACGGGGACAACGGATCGCCCTGAGCTAGGCCTCGACCAGTAGTACGGCAGTGCAGTACATTATCCACCTTAACATATAAATTTCTTGCCTTAAGGAAGTTATATATATAACTGCATAATTTTGATCCCGTTCCAAGATTATCTAAAATATTTACTAGACTGGTTATATCTACATTGTTGTATGCATTATCTATGTCTAAAAAGCAGCCTACGGTTGTGTATTTCATGCAGAAACCCAGCTGAATTCTCGATGTTAAACTGGAAAGATTATCGAGTGTGGATCGGTATTTTCTAAAACCTGATGTGTGATTGGATAATAATGTGTTTTTTTCTATGTACCATTCTAATCTATTGAGTAAAATGCCATGAAAAACTTTGCACACACACGAGATCATTGAAATTGGTCGTAACGACGATATATTGTGTGAATTTTTGCCAGGCTTAGGGATAGGTATAACCATTATATCTCTCCATTGTTTAGGGACAAAGCTATGAACTAAAAATCTGTCGTATAAAGATATTAAAAATGTTTTACCACTATTTGGTAAATGCTTTATCATAGAATATGAAATATTGTCATAACCGGGCGACGTATCTTTTAAACGAATACATTTCTCTAATTCTTGCATTGATATTGTTATTTCTAATGTATAGTTATCTGAGGAAAATGTAGGTGTATTAGGGGAGACGAAGTCAGGGGTTAGGTTATTTAGTAATTCTTTGGCTAATTTTGGGTCAACGTATTGAGACTTATATTTATAACCTTTAAGCCACTTCATTTTGTCCCATACTTGTTTATATGAACAAGATTGATCTACGGAGGAACAAAACAATTGCCAACATTTAGTTTTCGCGTTACGGATTAATTTTTGTGTTGTTCGAATTTTATTTTTTAAATTTTGTAAATTTTGTGGGGTAGGATTACGGCGAAACGTTTTAAGTGCTAATCGACGTTCCGCTACTGCTTTAGAAAGCTCAGGCGACCAATACGCTTTAGGTGAAAAAATATTATTAGTATTTGTATTCAATTTTGTGTAGGGAATATGTAAGTCTGCTGCCAAATTAATGTAATCTAAAAACATATCATAACAGTTTTGTAGATTATTATTTACTTCTATGTTAGAAAACAAATCCCGAAGTAAGGAGGTGTAGCCTGTCCAGTCAGCTTTTTTAAAATTTCTTTTTGGTACCCAATTACTATTTTGTGTAATATGAGACGTAATTTTAATAATTTGGTGATCGCTGCCTAAACTCTCATTAAGAACGAACCAGTCCATTCTTAGAGCAATATCTGGCGATGATAGTGATAGGTCAGGCGAAGATTGTTGTAATAGTCCGTTTACTAATTTCAGACGAGTATTATTGCCATCGTTTAAGGTGACTAATGAATTGTCCACTAATGCGTCAAAAATTTGAATACCTCGTTGATCGATTTTTGTAGACCAATTCGTATGGTGACCGTTAAAGTCGCCTAATATCAACGTTTTACTACCAAATTTAGAAAATAAATTATCCCAATCGCTCAGTGCGGTACTTGCTGAGGGAGAACAATACAGTGAAATGATGTTTTCTATGAAATCACAGTTGTAAATCTTAATACCTATAATTTCGATGCCAGAATTAGAACATCTTACCGATATCTCGTGTGATCTGATGGATTTGTGTGTAAGAAGCGCAACCCCGCCATAGCCATCACCTCTGTCCTTACGAAAAATATTGTAACTATTTAACTTTATATTACGAGCAGGTTCCAGCCATGTCTCACTAATGGCAGCTATGTGAATTTTCTCCTGACATAATAAACTTTCTAACAATAATATCTTGGGACGTATACTCTGTGCATTCCATTGGATAATATTTAGTTTCAATATTGTATTACGATTATCAGCCATTAAAGTAATCTAATATATTTTTTAAGACAGACCAATCACCTATATTTTCCACTGCCACTAAAATTAACCATTCTATACACGTTTTTATTATGTTATGTACTTTTTCTTTGAAAGTGTTTCTACTTAAAAATAAAATATCTTTTAACTTCGTAAGAAGTTCTTCAAAATTTACTTCTTTTCTGTTAGCCATGGACGTCGAATGTTGCGGGCTGTCTCTATCCTGTATCTCCTCATCGGTAGGAAGAGGAGTGGGGCAACATGTATCCTTATTTATTTTAATTTTTGTTGTTTTCTTTTTAACTGGTTTAGGTTTAATTATTGAACTATAGGTAGCTTTATGTAAAGTTTCTTCGGGTTGAACTGACAACGAGGGCTCCTCTATATCCTGTGTAAACATGACTGGTTCTGGTGTAGGTGATTTCAATGGAACATAAATCATCAAGGCTTTTTTATATGTGCAATTAAACTCCGCCATTAATGCTCTCAGCTTTTTTTCTTTTAAATATGCCGGGCACGATCGCTCCAAAGTCATATGGCTTCCAGAACAATTGACACATCTAAATGATGTTGTTTCGCAATTTTTATGGTTACTGCCACACTTTGGGCACACAAATTTTGTGGCTGGGCAGAACTTCGCAGTATGTCCAAACTGCCAACATTTTGAACACTGTGACACCGGAAATATATATGGTTCAATCTTTACACGTAAGCTATTCAGAAAAACGTGTGATGGCAGATACGGACCCTTAAAACCAAGCCGTATGCATTCGCTATCCGTCCAACCATTCTTGTCTATATTTCTACGCATTAATCGCTTAACCGTTACTAGTTCAGCAGGACTAGGGCATGTGATGTGCTTCATAATCTCCTCCGCCGATATCTCTAGCTCCATATCCCTGATGACACCGTAAGATATATGGTTCTCCATGGTTTTTTGTATTCGCCATCCTTTTTCTATGAAAGATTCGCAGGTTATCAGTTTCACTGCACTGGTTTCACATGACACATCCAATCTAATTTTGTGGTGATTGATGTATTTTACCTTCACTATGTCGGTAATTTCGTGTTCCTGTAAAAGCTTGGCTAAGGCGAATTGTTTAGGCAATTTATCATTACATGAAATGTATATTTGTGTAATATCTTCTTTCCTTTTTTTTTCTTTTCTACCCACAACTGTCCATTCTCCATCGTCTTCTAAGTATCTTTTTGCCGGTCTTATTTGTCTAGATTCATTCATTCTGTTTAATTCTGTACGGTCATCTGAATAACTTTCTTCAATTTCAACCATTTCTCTGTCATTTAATAAATCATTATGCAACAAATTATTATCATCTTCGCTTAGTTCGTACACTTGTTTATCCATTAAAGTCTATATAAAAAAAACGGTCGCTCGACATTACGTCGCTAACCGCAGGAATGCACCGCTGTGATTCACTTGATAAGAATGTAGGAAATCAAACGTATCACGCGACTAGCCCGTACGGGTGTCGCACGAACAATGCAATTTATAGTTGCAAATTATTTGTTTATTATTTGACAGTCACAATTATCTGTTATCTCCAAACGATTCTAACAGATGGCGGCATGTTGACTGGATTGAGTAAGTATTTAATAGATGGCGCTATGTTAAACATACAAACGTTTCATATAATCTACAATTTATTAGAATAACTACCACGTGTTACAGAGGCTACCTTAGCCACAGCAACGCGTGGCCGGGTGTGCTAGTAGTCTATAAAAAAATAAAAAAGTAATATTTAGTATTGTGCTAGGGTCTGACTGTTGCATGCGTATGACCCTAGTCAACGCTGACCAAAGCCTTTTCTTCCTGTATTGCCTTTTGTCCATGCCCTCCCACCCTGCATTTTTTTCTGGCAAGGTAGCCAATGATTTTCCGAAGTTTACACTTTCATATTGTTGAAGTCCATGATCGGCACTTACCAATTACCATAAATTGGGCTGCTTACTCGTTTGATACCATAGACTATTCCATCTTAAGATGAACGTACTACGTTCAGATCTCACGTCACTACTCTAACCACAATGGCTGGTTCCATAATCGGCTCTTACCTTAAAAATAATGAATAAAAGGCTGATATGATTGATTATTTTTAGGTGGAAGAACAAGTGCGAGAAGTTGATAAGAAAATATCCGCAATAGCCGGCGGGAAAGTAAAGGATCTTCAGAAGAACGTCGATGATTTAACTAAGAAGATCGATAAAGTAACTTCTGAGATCACTAAATTAAGAGTCTCTATTAACACTAGCATAAGAAATGCAAAGAAATCCAAAGATAAGATCAATCAGATGGAGGCGGATTTAAAGGAAACAGAGAAGAATCTAGAAAGTCTGAATAATCAGAAGAAGCAGCTCACTTTGGAGAGTCAACAGTTGACAAGGGAAGTGGAAGAGGTAAGTTTGAATATGTTATCTAGTTGGGTTAATGGTAGATATGCTGTCGCTTTTGTGAAGTTAAGTACTTGGCTAAACAAATTGTGCAGATTGGCTCGATTATCAATGATTTTTTTCGGGCAATTCTCAGCATGAAGTTTGGAGTTTGTAACTGTACCCGGTTATTAGACTCGCACTCTATAACGCGGTTCTGCGTTTTGTTGGAATGCATTATTATTTTTTGTTCAAGAATTACTTTTTATAACAACTACTTATCTAAAATTATTTATTCTCACAGCTTGATGAACAGTTATCGGAAGGTGGTAATGAATTCACGGAGCTGAAACAAGAGATATCAGTACTGCATGGCAAAGAGAATAAAGTGAAGAGCGAACGATTAGAAGTCAATAATTCTGTTAATAAAGTGGAGAAGTCGATAAATGATTGTAAGAGCAAGACACCGTCTTGGGAAAGAGAGGTATGGATATCTGATTAATTCTATACTATTATTCATTAAGGCTCGCCCAAGGAGTGTTGACATCTGGCAGGCGGCCGGTCATAAAACTATTGCCAATAACTTTTATAATACTTAAACAAGGAATTGGGATAAGAGTAGGAGAATGATGATATTCGTTACGGCTTTGAAGTGTTTAATCACTTTGGAAGTCGTAAAAACCTAGTACAGAATTATTAAGGGACTGGATACACCGGTCGCAAAACCACAGGCTAAGCGTGGCGATTAAGGCAGCATCCTCTACGGAAACATGTATAAGTAATAGAGGGATGGATGAGTATTATTAGTTATAAGTAAATTCTCGCGGTTTCACTCACGTAGTTCCACGTGCGATTATGGGGATAGATAATAAGCCTATGTTACTCCCTAATAATGTAGCTATACATTGGTGAAAGAATTTTTAAAATTGGTTTAGTGATCGACGCAATATCAACTCTTTTTTCTTCGTACATATTGCAAAGGTTTTGGCAATAGTTTTATGATTGGCTGCCTACCTGATATCAACTCTTCTTGGGAATATAATTGTTAACCAGATGGAATCAAATGTAGTGGGCCCACATCGATTTAAAGCTCTTAGTTGGCATCTACGACATCCATGAACACTGTAAGGGTTGGTAGTAGTCGAAGCTGTTACCAAGCAGTAAGATCTGTCTTAAAAATATCAATTTTATTATATTTAATATAGTAATGATTTGGGTTATAAAACCTATTATATAGGTATGCGTCCGATATATCAAAACGAATCTGAAATCGGATTTCAGTCAGAAATCGTATCGTATCGATATTCAACACTATACAAACTGATTTTAGAAAACGTATTTCGGCAGAAACTAAATCAACACATATCAAAACAAAACGACGAAAACGCAAACTACTAATAAATCTAATCATCGCGCAATCGTTTTCTATTGCTAGTTTTGCAAACCAAACCAATATTTGAAAACTTACTAACTATCTCTTTCACTCCGCTAAGCGATCGCTTAGTCAGAATGAGAGAAAGCGAATTTCATTAAAATTCGCCTCCTTTCATTCTAACTAAGCGATCGTTTAGTGCAGTGAAAAAGAGATGAAGCGAATTGTCATCTGTTTTGGGATTTGGCGGTTTCTAAGAAACTCAGAATGGCAGATGGAAACGAAACAGAATTACAAGAGTCAGGGAATAGGATCTATATTAGAATGCAACTACTTCCATGATAATATTACACAATACTTAATGATAGTAGTTTAAGTTTTGTGTTTGTTAAATAGATTTTTGAATTATGGGAGAGTTTTTGCACACTTGACCTTGGTGACACGTGCGGTGTGCGCGTAATGTTATTTTTGTGATCTCGTGAACTATATAATTAGATAGGTATTTTACGATTCAATACTATACTAACGTATGTTAGTATCATACATACGATTTGATGATAAATAAGAAATAACTATTTAATGTAAAAAGGTAAGATTTTCGCTTCGTAATCGGGATTAATAAAAAAAAAACCATACAAAAAAATGTACATTATAAAATATAATCATGAAATCATTGTAAATATGACGATTTTTAAATACGCAAGAAAGTTTTGTATCATATCCAAAACAAAACATTTTTGCTAGTCTAGTACTCTAGTTAAGCCTAGATAAAGCATGAAGGAAAATCGTACACCTAAATCCAATCAACAAAGAAATTATAGAAAAATATTTTGAATGCGTTCGTTCGATTGCGTTTTTCGTTTGCTACGCTAAAATAACTAAAAACATCGAATATCGATCGAAACTAAAGTAAACCCGCTCCGTCAACCGCTCTGGAAATCGATTTCTGAAATCGGTTTTTAAAATCGATTTCAATATCAGAAATCGAATTTGTATCGGTTTGCGTAAAAATCTGAAAACGCCCATCTCTACTATTATATGATGAGAACGTGAGTTTATTTGTTTCATTCCTAATCTTTCAAGTGTTATTTTATTAATTAAACATCAGTTTTAGAAGATGCTCAAACCGAACGAAACTCAATAGTAAATTTCTGCTGTCCCCATATCAATTTTCTGCAAGGGTAACTTTTTTTGCGGTGGACTATGGAGTTGGTCGCGCCTCGCCAAATCGGTCCGGGGCGACGGAAGAGACGGCGCGCGACCCCATAGACCCACGCTGCAAAGCGCCTCTCTCCTCCGGGCGAGCGGGCCACCGGAACCCGATCTTTGTCTTCGGTGGCCTGCTACAAGAGTAACCCTGGAGAATCCCAGAGCCAGAATATCTATAGTTGCAAATAGAAAACTGTCAACAGCGTGGCCAACCAATAAAAATAGGCGATTTTTTTTAGTAGGATCACCACCACTGTTGATTATTTTCCATGTTTGGTCTTCCGTCTATTGAACTGAGCAATGATTATTTTAGTGGCCTCTTTACCCTTTACACACTTTGTTACATCTATGCAGTAGACCTTACTGTGAGTGGCGGACTGTCCCAGATTCATTAATCCGTGGCTTCGACAAAAAGCATTTCAATATTTAAGTTTAACCGCTCTTCTCATATAGCTTGCATCCCTCAAACTAGAAGATCCTGGCCTTGAAGGTATTCCAGGTATAGAGCCAGTGGTTCCACTAGCACGTCACACAGCTGAGGAGTTGGAAGAAATTTCAGTTGAAGAACTGCGTAATAGATTGAACGTACAAAAAACCAGGATTGGAGACGCTAAACCTAATATACAAGCGATTTTAGTGAGTGGGCTTATTATTACTTGTTAAACTCCTTGATTTAGAGAGGTGACGAATAGACTTAGAAAAAAAATAATTTTTGCTCGCAAATAAGTATTTTTTTTATTGCTTATGGTGGCAAACGAGCAAGCAGCACACCTGGTGGTATGCGTTACTGCCGCCCATGGACCTTTGCAATACCAAGGTTATAGCTGGGCCTCTGCGTACCAATAGAAACCCTAAACCCACCCAGTTGGGTTTCCGGCTCTCTCGCTTCTGTCAGCAGCGTGGTCCTACCACTGCAGTTTTTGTAAATATGCATAGCATGTCAAAAGTTAAATCTAACTAATTTAGATTATTATTGGGTCGTGTTAAAAAGAATGGAAAATACCCACGTCCTTTTTATGTCATCTAAATTAAAGGTAATTTGACTGCACAGATGTCGTAGTGGTTAAGATACCGAACTTCCATGCCAGTGTTATGGGCTCCATTCTCACGCTGGATAATGCTTTGTGCGATCAACAAACTGTTTTCTTTTCTTGTTCCGAGTCTGGATGTAATGGCGACTGATAATGAAATGATGACAGCACAGATGGCGTAATGGTTAAGATACCAACCTTCGTGCCAGTGCCGTGGGTGCGTTCCACTAAGTGTTGTCCTGAGTCTGGGTGTAATTTGTCTGCGTTAGTTGCATGTTTGTAAAGTCCCCCGCAATACAAGCATTATTTCCTTAGTGCAGAAAAAAAAGGCTGGTGTCATAAAGAGGTAACGGTTTTCCTTTTAGGATTACAAAGCCAAAGAGGAATTATATATAAGACGAGCAGCAGAATTAGATGAAATAACGCAGAAGAGAAACGAATTGAGAAAACTGCATGCCGATTTAAAGAAGAGAAGGTGTGATGACTTCTTAGCAGGTAATCAAATACTATATTTAGATATAGTATCTGTATTTATTCATCGTTAGATCCAAGTCCAATATTGGACTTGAGCTTTCCTAAGTGTGGATTAGGGGTGTCCACTTTGAAAAAACATCGATGTTTTTTTCGATTCGATAAATCGAAACTGTACATCGATGTCTTTCGATGTATCGGATCATATCGGATACATCGATGTTTTTAAACATCGAGTACTTTTTCTAAAGTCATATAGATGCCTCTCCCTCCTTAGCCTCTCCCTCACGGACTGTGAAAGCGATAAGACGTGTGTACAAAGTTATTTATTTAAATAAATTCATTTAATATTGTGTGCATTTCTACTTGTGTATAGAACAAAAGACTAGTTCGACCACGTAAACTGCGAAGTGCGAACTATTTTTATTTACTATGGCTACGCAGAGAACACCTCCAAAATTAGGTGCTCCAAGGCTAAGTGTGACTCACCATGTGTCATCAGAAAGTGACATTTCAAATATGGATCCTGATAATCCTTTAACTTACTCCGAAAGGAGATCTAAACGACCACGTAATGATGAAGAAGGCCAGTTTGATAATGTATCACTGAAGGAGGAATTATTGGAGATGCTCTCAAGCTGGAGAAAAGATCAGAGCATTATACTGAATAAGCTATGCCTTGATATGATGGAGCTAAAACAACAGAATGCTAGTATAAAAGCTACCAGCGAGGAGCTTGAGAAATCCATAAAGTTTATGTCGTTACAATACGAGGACATGAAACTAAAGCTTCAAAATATGGAACAAGAAAGAAAAGAACACATTAGTTTTATAACCACTTTAGAGAATAAAATAGACGAGATGCAAAAAAGAGTCAAGTTCACAGTTGTTGAGTTTCGCAATGTGCCTCAAAACATAAAGCAGGAGACACAACAAGACCTATGCGAAGTAGTACAAAAAATCTGCGAACCTATTAATAGTCATGTGCAACAATCTGATATAAAAGATATATTTAAGATCACATCCAAGTCAGGTGCTTCGACAATTGTGGCCGACTTTACATCAATATTAACCAAAAATAAAATTTTGAATGGCATAAAGGAGTACAATAAGATTAACGCAAATAATAAATTGTCCTCATCAACAATCGGACTACCAGGTGCTGCTAAGCCTATTTATATTGCGGAGAGCCTGACTAGTAAAGATCGGAAACTGTTTGCCGTGGCTCGAGAGACCGCCAAATCCTTGGCTTACAAGTTCTGCTGGATCAAAAACGGTAAAATTTATTTGAGAAAAGATGTCAACGATATACGGCTAGAAATTAAAAATGAATCAGATTTATCAAAATTAAGGAACCAGTGACTATTTATTTTGTCTTTTGTGAGTTGCGTTATAGTAATAATCTCTCAGTGTACCACTTACTTATATTTATTTTTAATGTTGCATGTTATTTTAAATCTACCTTCATATTTCTTTGATCAAAATTATTATAATCTAAGTAAACATATAATACACTTTTATAAACAACACAAACTACACACACAATTAACATTAGTTACACACATATTATTCACTGATTGTAATTATTCTAACACTAATTCATACAGACTTATTGTGCGCAAACATTTTATGGACTACTCAATTTTGAAATATGATATTAGAGGTGTAGTGATAGTGTTCATTTATTGGCTGGTTTTACGTATTAATACTAGTAGTTTATTAATTATTTTAGAATCTAACACTGACTATCTGTACTGTATATTACTTTTGAATTCGCGGCGATTAATGAATTAATTACCGATATCGATAGTACTGCTTTTTGTGATGCGATAACATGTAGCCCCGAAGATTGTGCTTTCATCCTACCCGCAAATAACTATTGTCTTACTATTTTATCGCAGAATATACGCAGTATTAAAGCTAACTTTTGTGATCTTATAACCCTTTTAGAAAGAATTAAAGTTCAGTGTGATATCATAGCGCTATCTGAATGTTGGCTCTCTGTCAACCCTATTATTCCCATCTTGGATGGGTATAACTTCCATAAAACTATGAGAACACACAATCAAAATGATGGCGTTCTCCTGTATATCAGAGCTGAACTGTCCAACGTGAGAGTTACTGAACCAGATATCCTTGACTCAAGTTGCCTTTTGGTAACCATAGGAAAAGAATTTGCTATTATTACTATTTATAGGCCCTGCGCATTCAGGGATCACTCAGTTTTCTTGAAATCCCTAGATAACCTCCTCTCGAATCTTAAGTTGTACAAGAATGTGATTCTTATTGGAGATATAAATATAGATATCGTCCATGGTCATTCTACCATTAGCTCAATAGATTACCTAGACTTGATGGCTTATCATGGACTGTTTCTTGGTCATACATTTCCAACACATAGATCGACTTGTCTTGACCATTCTAATTTGAAAACCTTACTCCCAACAAAAATTTTAGTTATGGATTCCACTATTACTGATCATTATGCGGTTATGGTTGCTGTTTCTCCAAAACAACCTTTAGTATATAATCAATCATCTGTGACTCACGTCAATGAGGATAAACTTGCGATTGATCTGAGCAATACCGACTTCAAGCCAGTTTACACTGCTATGGACCCTAATACTGCAACAAATATTTTTATTGAGCTGATTTCACACGCCATCTCTACAAACACCACAAAATTCAAGGTTTCTCGGAGACGTAGAGCCATTAAGCCATGGATCACACCGGGCATACTGAGGTGTATGCGTCACAGGGACAACTTATATAGACTAACTAAGAAAGAACCATCTAATGAAGTACTTGCATTATCTTATAAAAGATATCGAAATTTTTGTACTGCTGTTTTGCGTAAAAATAAAAGAGATTATGACAAATCACAGTTCGTTAAAGCTGGTAAAAATTCGAGGCTACTATGGAATGTTATTAAAACAATTACTGGTACAAAAAAGTCTTCATCTTCGGCGGAAGTACTTTTGAATTCTAGTATTAGCCAGGATCATGGCATTAATGACATAAATAGCTACTTTGTTAATGTCGGCCGAAACGTCGTGATTGATAGAGATATTTGCCATGTTACTACATCTAACGGATGTCCTCATTCGTCTTCTTTCGTTTTACTAGATACTGATGAATCTGAGGTGGACAGTCTTATAATGTCCTTAAAAAATAACTGTACTCCGGGATGGGATGGTATTTCATCTACTTTTCTAAAAACACATAGAAAAGTTATTATCCCACCACTTACTTACATATGTAACTTAAGTATAAAAACTGGCATATTTCCTGACGTTTTCAAAAGAGCTATCGTTCACCCTATTTTTAAGTCAGGAGATCAAACTAATGTTGAAAATTATAGGCCCATATCTATTCTTCCGGCTTTGTCTAAAATACTTGAAAAAATTCTAAATTCTAGGCTCATTGCATACTTGGAATCATACAACCTATTGTCTCCAAACCAGTTTGGTTTTAGAAAAACCTTATCTACAGCTGATGCTGTCCACAATTTAGTTGACCATGTAGCAAAAAAACTTGACAAACGTTATAAATGTGTCGCACTTTTTCTTGACCTCGCAAAAGCATTTAATACTATTTCTACCAGTATCCTATTATCTAAGCTTGAATCTTTAGGGATAAGGGGCATTCAGCTTTCACTGTTCCATAGTTATTTAACAGGTCGGTCACAAAGACTCAAAATTGGATCGTACTTAAGTTCTGCGTTGCCTTTAGTTCACGGTGTCCCCCAGGGCAGTATTTTGGGTCCTAGTTTGTTTTTAGTGTATGTAAATGGCCTATGTAATCTCTGTCTTGATCATGGAGTGACGATTTCATACGCGGACGATACAGTATTAATTTTTACATCTGCAACTTGGGCCGACACCTATCGTTATGCGCAAAAAGGATTTAATACAATTAACAAATGGCTCAAAGATAATTCACTTACCTTAAATTATTCTAAAACTAAACTAGTCGAATTTACCATACGCAATCCTAAGGCTTCTTTAAAGTCAAATGATCATTATATTACTGCTAAATCAGTTGATGATGTCTCTGATAACGAAACTTGTGTCCACATAGAAAAAGTAAATTCAGTTAGTTATCTTGGTGTAATGATTGACCGTAACCTATCATTTAAAGACCACATTGACAGTTTGTCTAGTAGGGTGCGTAAACTTATTTATATATTTAACCGATTACGACAAGTTGCCGATGGATGGACTATGAAAATGGTTTATAAAGCGTTGTGCCAATCAATTTTGTCGTACTGTATAACCACTTGGGGAGGTAGTGCGAAGGCACATTTTATACATATTGAACGAGCTCAAAGAGCTGTGCTTAAAGTATGCTGTTCTAAGCCTCGACTGTATCCTACAATGAGACTTTATGAATACTCTCAAGTGCTCACAGTGAGACAACTTTTCATCTTAGCCGCTACTTTAAAGCAACATTCTCTTACCAGGTTTGATCGAGAACTTTGTCGTCGCAACCATCTTGTCGCTCCTTCAGCTACTATAAAAACCTCTTTCAGTCGCAAATTTTTCTTTTTTCTAGGGCCGTATTTATATAACGAATTACACAAAATTTTATCACTGTACCCTCTAAACAAACACACATGTAGATACACTCTGCAAGAATGGCTGCTTGAGCAGTCTTACGAGAGCACGGAGGGTTTAATTAATGTTTTAACTTGATACTAGTTGCATATAAGACATATGTTAGACTTATATTTATACCTACATACACCCACATATAAACGCGCATACACACATACACACTACACGTACGTACGGAATGCACACACACACACGCCCACACACACACACACACACACACACACACACACACAGACACATAAACATACACACACACATGCACATACACATAAGCGCGCACGCGTGCATATAACTCTCACGCTTAATGTTTGTAACTGTATCCGAGTTGTCTGAGTGGAGACCTGGTGACCTGTAACACAGGTATTTTTAATGCCCACCACAGGCACCAGCGATCCACAACTTAGCTTATTTACTTCTTGTATTATGTTGTTAAACCTATATATTGTTTTAAATTAAGTTGTGGTGAGAAATTAAAGAAATTTATTATTATTATTATTATTATATCAAAAGTGTTACTTCTAAAAAAAAAAGGTCTTTTTTGTGGCATTTACTGGTTATCATCGTTTCGATGTTTTATAAAAAAAACTTCGATACATCGAGTATTTCGATAGCTCCTCAAAACATCGGATCGATTCGATGTATCGCATTGTAAACATCGATGTTTTCGATGCATCGATGTATATCGAATATCCCCAGTGTTGATTGTGTTATAATCGCTATAGAGGTGAATTGACAATCGTATTTGGTGTTACATGTTTTTAAGAGAGTGCTGTACACTTCTAATAATCTATTAACCGTTTTAGCACCCATCATAACGAACCGAAGCGTTGCTCTACTCTAGACTCTAGCTTTACTCTAGACGTAAGTCTGTCCGGTAACGGAATCAAGGAATGGCTGGGACTAAAAAACAAAGCACTCGTAAGGACTGCCGACAGAAGTGAAAACTTAAAACTATGTATATAACTAAAAATCTATTTTCACTATATAATTTTAGGACAATAAACCACTAACCCCACAATATAAATCAAAAAATGATTGTTAAAATAATTATTATTACGTATCAATAATAACTATTAAAAGCTATTGACTAAAAACTAAATTGAATAATAATATAATTAATAATAACAATTATTACATATAAATTGAATATAGTAAACACAGCGACACAGCAGTAAAAAGTAGTTGACTCTATCTTTCTCGCTCGGGAACACTCGGCGGTCCCGAGTTCACCCGATCAAGCCTTTCAGCTGAGAGCGTGACGGATCAGCCTCACTTACATCCTACGAAAAAATCTGTGTGAGGTGCGTCAAAACAAGTTTTCACTTCAAAAAAATGTACTTATTCTATTCTTATTGTACTTATTGAGTAATATAAATATACTCAAGATAAGAAAAAATACTTGTTGTAACACATTTAATATTTCATAGATTATTTAGTGTAGAAAAAAAAACTGATGAAAAGAAAGTACATGGATCTGATACGATTGCGCCCGTAAAAATTCACATTTGCGATTCTCGCGGCGAAGTTAGAGTCAACTATTTTTTACTGCTGTGTTGCTGTTTTTACTATATTCAATTTATACGTAATAATGTTTATTTTAACAATATTTTTTTACTAGGTATTTTTATTTCAGTTTTAAATTTACATTTCTGTCGGCAGTTCTCACGACTGTGCTTTGTGTTTTTCTTTTGTTATTACTTATTTATTTATTTCTTCCACTTTTTAGGTTTTAACACAATATCAAGCAAGTTGAAAGAAATGTACCAGATGATTACATTGGGAGGTGATGCTGAATTAGAACTTCTGGATTCAATGGATCCGTTCTTAGAGGGCGTCATATTCAGGTAAAGAATATTTTCTTTCGGTCTTAGCAAGCATTGTTTTTTTTAATAATATTTATTCATGATACGAAGTTTTTCAGTTGAATGTTTGCTTAACATTTTAATTATAACGAGAGATATCATCATCAGAGCTTATATCGACCAATCCGTAGAATAAAATTACTTTTGCATAATCATCATTACTTTAGAGGAGAACGATTTGATATTTGTCAAACACAAAATAAGCAATACATTTTTCTTAATTATTCTAGAGGATTGATTTTTTTCCTAATATTAGTTCCTCCTATACAATAGACTAGCGGACCCGGCACACTTCGTTCCGCCTAACAGTTAATGAATGAGATAAGCAGATTTCAATTAATTTAAAATTACAACAAATACTACCAACCCTTACTTTGGTCGTAAATGTCGTATAAGACGACTAAGAGCCTTATAACGACCACGGCCAACTCCATCTGATGCCCTTTGGTCAACAATTACATTTCCAAGGAGGGTTGATGTCTGGTGCCTACCAGATCATGCCGGTCATAAAACTATTGCCAATAACTTTTACAATATGTACTATGAAAGAAGAGTAGATATTGTATCGACCCCAAATAATTGGGATAAGAGTAGGAGAATCAAGAATAAATATGAATAATATATAAATTCAAATAATCAAGTATTTTAATAACGTGCCAGCAAGACGAAGAATTACCTACATGTGTTATACGACATTTTCCTTCATATGCATTGAAAATAAACTAATTGTTGATCTCTGAGATTTGTTCGACGTTTTCGCATTGTCAACAGCACGGCCAGCCTCGCTTTACTCTTGTGATTAAGAAGCACGAAGTTGGGCCATATTAACACGCCGGTCTTCCCGTGCAATAAATTGTTCTTCTGCCGTGGTTACTTTGTTTTGTTTCGAATTCTAACTGCGTTACGGTTTTGTTGGGAAAGATTTGATTTTATTGGTCGCGGCATTGTTGATGACAATATAGACATAATATGTTTTATTATAACAATATTTGAAACTTCGTAACACTCGCACAAAACGAACTCTGATCGGTCAAATTTAATTTCAAGTTTTCGCGGTATTTTCCAAATAAACCATTAGACCACGTAATGACGTGAGTTGTCAGTTGCCATTGGTTACATCATCAACAAATGAACGTTTAGAACTAATTAAACTAAAAATAATATTTTTTTTGTTTATTAATATCTTATTTTTATATCCTATGTCCTATTCCCGACGACAACAAACTCAAAAACATAAAAATCATAAAAATTGGTCCAGCCGTTCTCGAGTTATAAGTGTTGTAACTAACACAACTTTCTTTTATATATATATAGATTATCTTAGCTTTATAATTACAAAGAAAACGATATGGTATCATAATCATATGTAACTTTGTTCTTCGTATAGATTGATATGTACCACTAGTGAGCGTCTTTCCCAATAGAGGGTATAATAAATACCACGCTGGTTAGACAGGTTGGTACATGATTTATTTCGAGTTTTCCTTCCTTTGCATTAATGTTATCTGTATATAATATACCTTATTCGTCTTCTACGACACCTACAAGTAAGAGAGGGTTGCATTGTATTCTTATTCAATCAACACAGGCAAAAAATAAATACCATAATTCTTACAACTTTGTATTCCAGTGTCCGTCCACCTAATAAGTCATGGAAGAACATATCAAATTTATCTGGTGGGGAGAAAACTTTATCTTCATTAGCGTTAGTTTTCGCTTTGCATTATTACAAACCTACACCGCTATACGTGATGGACGAAATTGATGCCGCTTTGGACTTCAAAAATGTGTCTATTGTTGCCAATTATATTAAGGTATGTACCATGTTATTTTATAGACTATTTCATAGACTAATTAATTATAGACTATTTTATAGACTAATTAATTATACACTATTTTATAGATTAAGTAATTATATACTATTTTATAGACTAGTCTAATTAATTATAAAGTATTTTATAGAATAATTAATTTATATATACGTTGCTCTTGCGGTTTTTACGACTCCCATATAAGGCTTTTTTTTTTTTTTTTTTTTTTTTTGGTAGGCTATGGCCCGGTCACACGTCGCCCGTACCGCCCGGGGCGACGGAAGGGCAGCGCGTGGCCCCATAACCCACCGTATTCCCTCCCCATCGCCATTGGGCCGGCCACTGGTACCGCTTCCTTGCCTTCCGTGGCCAGCCCGGCGGGTTACCCTTTCGGGTACCATCCCCCGTCAACGCCCCAGCTAACTGCCGGGGCGTCGCCCTCACGCGGTCAGCCTCTCTGCGGGTGAAGGACTATTCCCCGGTCCAGTCACCCGCGGCCTCGGCTAGGGCGGCATTAGGCGCAGATACTCGCGCCTCCGCCGCCCCAGGCGCCGGCGACGGAGCGTCTCACCGAAGAGGATTTCCTCTCGGAGTCGCCCCGCCGCCTCCTTCCGCGAGACAACTGTCTCGCAGAAGGCGGCGACTGCGTCCCAGTTCCTGACGCTGTCGAGCATCGCCTTAGCGATGGTCGGCAGCGCCAGGTCGGCACCGATGATCGCGACGAGTTCACGGCGCTGCTCTGCCCAGGCCACACAGACCTCGAGCGTGTGCTGCGCCGTGTCCTCGTCGCAATCGCAGTGGTGGCAGGACGGTGTACTTTCCCTCCTCACTACCGTGTGCAGGTACTTGCCGAAGCAACCATGCCCCGTCAAGACCTGCACCAGTCGGAAGGAAAGGACCCCGTGCTGTCGACCCAACCACTCCATCAGCACTGGCCGGAAGGCCTCGATGGTCCGAACACCGAACCGAGGCCTTTCCAGCCGGATTGCCCAACGAGCAATAACGTCACGGCGGGCGTCGCCCCGCCAAGCGGCCATCTCACTAAGCGAGACGGTGCCGCCCCCTGCCCGCGTCGCTGACACCCGCCGGTACAGTCCGGCGAGCATTTCCGCCTCCAAGTCCCACGGAGGTGTTCCGGCCAACAGGCATGCTGCCTCCGTCGCCACCGTGCGGTATCCGCGTATGGCCCTGACCGCCATTGCCCGCTGTGGTCGCCATAGTAGAGCCCTAAGTCGGACGGTCAGGGACCCCGCCCACACGGGTGCGCCGTACAGGGCCATCGACCGGACCACCCCGGCGTACAGCAGTCGGCACGTAGCGCTGGGTCCGCCTATATTCGGCATAAGCCAGGATAGGGCGGACGCCGCGCCGACAAGCCGTGGAGCAAGCCGACGGAAATGCTCCCGGAACCACCATCGCCCGTCGAGCACCAGGCCCAAGTACCTCATACTCCCATATAAGGCTGAGAACACATTGTATTCTTTACGCGGCAGAAACAAGCTATTGGGGTGATGGTCTACTAAGTAATTGAATCCTCTTGTGACAAGGTCACCTACGTTTTGATGCCCATTTAGGATAGTCGGTGGCATGCGAAATATTGTTGTTGAGTCTTAGATGTAATTTTTTCGTTAATATGTTGCGCTGTGTGGTAGCGGCTACGAATTCTACCAAGACTTGTTAATAAGTTTTATAATATGTACAATGAAGGAGTACATATTGTGTCGACCTAAGTATCTGGAATAAATGCAGGATAATGATGATGAATCATTTATTTGTAAAGCCTACCACAATACAGGGTCTATAAGGTAATAAATCCAAGGGTCTGTTCATATCATTATTCTGTTCTCAAAGTCTCATTCTTGGCAATTTGTCTACAAAGTGTAAATAATATTTTTGTTTACATTATATATACATATATACCTTACGTTTAAGTTTATGGTACATTATATATATAGTATAATGGTATATTATATATATAGTAGTAATAGTATATTATATCATCAATCTCCTACTCTCATCCCAATTACTCGGGGTCGATACAATATGTATTCTTCTTTCATAGTACATATTGTAACAGTTATTGGCAATAGTTTTATGACCGGCCTCCTGCCTGACGTCAACCCTCCTTGGGAATGTAATTGTTGACCAAACGGCATCAGGTGGAGTTGGCCTAGGTTGATATAAAGCTCTTAGTCGTCTTTTACGACATCCGCGAGCAAACTAGGGTTTAGTAGTATTCTAAGCCGCTACCACACAGCATATTATATACATTTAGTATAATGGTAAATTATACTTATAGTATAATAATACATTATACTTGAAATATAATTATATAATGGTACATTATACCTACTTATAATATTATGGTACATTATACATATAGTATAGTGGTACATTAATGTATTTTTTTATATTTCCAGGAACGTACCAAAAACGCCCAGTTCATTATAATATCTTTAAGATACAATATGTTTGAAGTATCTAACCGCCTAGTGGGTATTTATAAGACCGAGGACTGCACGAAATCTGTGACAATTGAGAACAAAGTTCCAGAAAATTGCAATGATATTGTCGTTTCTTAATAATACTAGAATAAGGTAACTTTAAGGTTGACTTGTGTATTCGTATATATAATGATGATTAGAAAACTAATATATGGACTTTGTAAGATTTTCCTTTTTTTAAAGATACGTTTTTTTACTATGGAGCGGTCAGACTTCTATCACCTAGTGATTTTTTTTTCATGTCATTGACTTCACACTCTACTTGATATGTTAAGAGTATTCAGTTGCGGGTTTAATGTTGCCTAACTAGTAATTATATTGAAACTGTTGTATTTAAGTTCTAATGGCTTAACTGTTTTTTTCTGAACAATTAATTTCATTTAAAAGACACTAGTTATACGATGAAAATTTATATTAGTAGATGTAGTTGTTTAATAATTGTATTAAAAATAAATGGAAATTTAATAATTTTTAGATTTATTGAATCCCGACATCATTTCTTTCTATGTGGTGACGGAATAAGAATATTTAGAACTCACCGCCCCGTATACTATACAAATGTATTTTACGGCAATACTCACGCGTTAGAGACGATTATGTCGACTCGGGTTTCGAGTATATCAGAAGCTCATCATCAGGTCGAATGCGCGAATAATATGTGGGTGTAAGAGCTCGCTAGAGACTGGTCGCGAGGCACTTGTGCGTTACGGGTCGTAGAGAACAGTTGTGTAACTATTCTAGAAGTTAAGCGTGTAATTATAATATTACACGCATACACTATAAATGGCGACGAGGATAAACGTGAATACACGCTAAAAATATTAAAATTAAGGAAGGAATAAGTAATTATTACCTGTCGTTGGTTTACATATAGCCACGTTTCTAATAGCTTATTAGAAATTGTGGTATTATAATAATTTATGAATATTGATTCAAAGTTAATGAATACTCATTGTACAATGAGTTATAAATAACTTAAGACACGAGATGATACTTAAACAATAGGGAATATGCACGTGACACCAAAATTAACAAAATATTTTTATTTGTAATCTTTATTACTTAAAAAACATACCTATACAATTTAATTTTGAAATTCGATCTTTATTTAATAGTGAAATTTAATTATCAAAAATCTGATTTTTTGAAATTCGCTCGCAAATTTATAAAATGCGACGCGATTGGTTGTTCAAAACGTGACGTGATCGTGCACTCGAGTCTTCTGGTATCAAGGTGTTACTAGTGATTATTTTGTAGCGTCACCCAGTTATTTCATGAGTTATTAGTTTTCTGTGTTCAAGTATTAATCCTTGTGAATGAGAGACTTAACAAACGTCATTTTTTGTCCCTGTTCTAATGCCATTATTTTGTATTGCATATAATTCTCTGTATCTAAAACCCAATAGAAAGGTAAATAATAAATAAATTCGAACTTTTCTTTTACCTTAATAAGTTACATGTTTTCATTCATAGGTATCATAGATCACTAAACATACTTATATTACTTTTATGGATAAAGACCCATGTGCCTATTAGATATTGAGAATATATCTTTAAGAACTTTACGTAAACTAGGTAGGTATGTGTACGTCGAAGTTTGTAAATAAAACAAGTATGTGCATGTAATTAAGGAAAAATGATTCTTTTATGTACTTCATCACTTCTCTAATGTGTTTCCTTACTTTAACAATTAGTCACGGTGGTGTAGTGGCAGCACGATTGTGCCGGAATCCCAAAAGGCGCGGGTTCGAATCCCGCTTGTGACATCATTTTTCATTTTCGTAATCGGGTTTTATAAAGTGTTTACTTACGTTAAAATGATCTTCACAACAGTATAAACTACATATTGTCAGTTCTGCTCAAACACGACACATTGTCAGTTCTCATCGCCTTGCACCATTTTTTTCTTATTTATTACATTTCTCGGCATAAGAAAATAGACTTTGTTAGGTGCAGTTTTGATAATATTTTGGCACATAGTAACGACACAATATTTATAATACGGTTTTCTGTTCTTTTCCATGGTAAGAAGTTGACTTTACACACACTTTTTTTAATTTTCAATAACTTCGTGAACCAAACATTTCGTTGTTGACATCCAACTTGTGTGTGTATTCTGACGTCACAGAGGCGCGCCATGATAGCTGCGTTTAAATCGCCGAAAAATGATAGTGATTTTAATTATTTTTTTAGCTTAATGGTTTATATTTTGGATGTGTTATATTTATTTTTGGTAATGTAATAACTAGTAGAAACGTGTAAAAAAATTAAAAAAAATCATGCATATTCCCCATTGTTTCTGACAAGCGAATTCTTATTACTTTCCTTTCTTATTAAAGGGTCATGCATTGTATCAAAAATAAGGCCATGTAAAACTATTGTTGTATAAATACCCTCAAGAAGTTTAAAGTTTAACCAACGTAATATGTTGTCTATGGTTGACATTTTGAGTACTTACATTTAGAATTTTATTTTAATGTTATATTTATTATTATATTATTAAATTGCGTCTTTGGATAACGTCATTAACTAATCATTCAATTTTGTATGGACGCGAATACAATTCTATTCGCATGTTAGCTTAATTTAAGAGAATCAAAATAGCTTTCAAATTACTGAAATTTTTTAGCATTTAATATGCTTAATTATTTATAAATACCCGATACGAAACGAAAAATGATGTCACAAGCGGGGTGACACCCCGCTTGTGACATCATTTTTCGTTTCGTATCGGGTATTTACAAAATAGCTTTACTTAAAAGCCATCCAATGAGTAAAAGAACAGAGCCACGTACATCAATCAATAACTTTAAGGGACTGTAATAATCACTTGCTTTTAAAAATATAAGTGGGTCTAATTATAATAATTCACGCAGGTCAATTAAGTGACAATTTTAAGGATTAGCATTAGGTCCACGCCATAAATACTTGCTTACCGAAATGTAACAATGTTAAGGACTATACATATTTAAATAACATAATCACAAAATTCTACTTGTGTCCACGCAATGAGTACTTATAAACATTTAAATATAATAAAATTGTAAGACCATGGTTGGTTTTCAGCAATAGCCACACCAAAGCAAATTGCTATGCAGTTAAAGTACTTTTATTGATTATAAGTAAAAACCACACAAGAATAAGTCTATATATTTGACTCACGCATTACAAAAATATAATATGGCTATGCAGTTAAATTACTATTGTTGATTTTAAGTGAAAAGCCACGCAAGAATAAGAGTCTATATATTCGACTCACGCATTATAAAAATATAATATGGCTATGCAGTTATAATAGTGTTATTGATATTCAGTAAAAGCCGCGCAAAAATATGAGTCAATATATTTGACTGATGCATTACAAAAATGCAATATGGCTATGCAGTTCTAAAACTATTATTAATTTTCAGTAAAAACTGTAAAATTACCAAAATATAAATGGAGCTATGCTGTTGTGATACTGTTACTTATTTTCAGTAAAAGCCACGCAAAAAAGAGTCAATATATTTACCAACTAATACCCAGGAATAAAATATCGAAGTATGAAGTAAAAACGTTTACTGGTAGATGCGAGTATGGAATTTGGAGCAATTAAATTAATATTTGAATGCATTAAATAAAATAAAATAAATTACACATGGAACTCGCATACGCACAAATACCTAAATAATACGTAGACTCTTTGTATGTTAAACTGAGAACATTTATAATTTTATTGGTTAAAGCGTAAAAAATAATAATAATAAGTATTAAAATTAATAAATACAAAATAATCCATTGGAATTCGGTTTCTGTTATGCTGATCGGCCAGAATGCCACAAAGAAAAAAATATTTATGTGCTCATATCTCTATAGCTGAAGCTAAGGTATGTACTACGGACTCCTAAAACAGTGGTTTTATACTGCGGTCGATCGACAATGACACGATCGTCTTTACAGTTGTAGGCAGGGCGTTTGATATGAGCATTATTTTACGTAAAAAGGTTATATTTCAATATTTTTGGTATAAAGTATCATTAAACTGTACAATATTATACCTTTTTTTTTGTGGTGGGCCATGGACGTCGCACCCCGTCAAATCGGTCCAGGGTGACGGAAGAGGCGGCGCGCAACCCCATTGACCCACCCTGCAAGCACCTCTTCTTCGCCGTGCGAGCGGGCCACCGGTACCCGATCTTTGTCTTCGGTGGCCCGCTCGGCGGTATGCCCTCTCGGGCTCCTCTCCTGTTGACGCCTCGACAGATTTCGCCGTCGAGGCGTCGTCCTCACGCGGTAGCCTCGCGTCGGGTGACCGGACAATTTCCCGGTCCGATCACCCGAAGCCTCGGTTAGGGCGGCATCAGGCGCAGGTATTCGCGCCTGCGCCGCCCCGGCCGCGGGCGGCGTCCCGGGTCACGGGAATCCTCCCAGGCCCATTCCGCCGCCTCCTTCTGCGAGATGACAGCCTCGCAGAAGGCGGCGACCACGTCCCAATTCCTGACGCTGTCGACCATCGCCCTCGCGACAGCCGGCAGCGTCAGGTCGGCACCGATAATAGCGACGAGGTCGCGGCGCTGCCCGTCCCAGCCCGAGCATTCCTCGAGCGTATGTTGCGCCGTGTCCTCGTTACTACTGCAATGATGGCAGCCCGGAGTCCATTCCCTGTACACGACCGTGTGCAGGTATTTCCCGAAACACCCGTGCCCCGTTAACACCTGCACCAGTCGGAAGGTGAGGACTCCGTGCCGCCGCTCCATCCATTCCATCAGTAAGGGCCGGAGGGCCTCGACGGTAGTGACACCGTGTCTAGGCCTCTCCAGCCGCGTAGCCCAACGGGCGATGACTTCTCGGCGGGCGTCCTCGCGCCAGGAGGCTATCTCGTTAAACGATGGGGAGACACCCTCTTCGCGCATTGAGGTAACCCGCCGGTAGAGGTCGGAGAGCATCTCCGCCTCTAGGTCCCACGGGGGTGTCTCGGCCAATAGGCACGCCGCCTCTGTCGATACCGTGCGGTACCCGCGAATGGCTCTGACCGACATGGCTCGCAGTGGCCTCCACAGCACCGCCCTGAGCTGGGCGTTCAGAGCCCTCGCCCACACGGGTGCGCCGTACATGGCCATTGAGCGGATCACCCCCGCATACGAAGCTTATTCAGCGACGCGCGATACGGGCGACCCCAGGGGTCACGGTCGAGACCGTCCAGTGCTCTGCCAACTCGCGTCCTTGGCGGACCGGATGGCCAGCCGAAAGGCGACGCCGCCGACCGCGGGTGTGGGACCTTCGGGCACTAATGCATGCCGCACGAAGGTCCGCCAGTCTTGGGGACCACCAGTAGACCCCCTGCCTCGGAGGTAGACGCCGCACCCTGGGCATGGCCGCATCGCAGACCTGCGTTAGCGCACTGCGGATGCGGACAGCCTCAGCGTCCACTCCGTCCGCTGGGGGTGGTGAGGACAGCCACGTGTTCACGATGGCCGCCTCCGCCAGTAGGTCCCTATCTAGACGCCCCACAGCCCACCGCGGAAATGCGGGAGCCCGGTCCGCCCTGTGACCCTTGCTGGGGTCCCGTAGAGGGGATGTACAATATTATACCTACGTCTTGATTGTTTCAAGTTCAATAAGCTTAAAATCGGGTCGTTATAATACTCTGCTTTTCTAACAGCGTAGCAATAAGAAAATTGATTGGAAAAATGAATAAATAAATAAATACCTATGATTTGAATACAAGGGTATTCAATAATAAAAAAAGCAGTTGAGTGACAGAGATTTAACAATATAAAAATAATAATTCTCTATTATTTTAATAACAATTAAGGTTGATATTGAAAGTTGACAGGGAGTTTGGCTGGCCAAACATTACCTGAATTACCTTTTGTATAACACTAATAAAAAGAATATTAAAACCAAGACAAACAAGTTGTTCGATATTCGGAACCATACTTTTAAAATTTCAATAAGTGGTTCTATGAATACTAGAACGGTGCCTACAAAACTATCAAATTAGTTGTTTATGGATAGTTCCAAATATAAATTCACTTAAAACTGTAAGTGTTGAGCCAGTTGGATTCATGGCAATAAACTGAACTGAAAAAAGAGCAGATTATTGATCAAATCAATAGTGATTCGTTCAAACTGTCCATAGTTAGTAGTGTATTGTTTCAATAAATTGCTGACTGTATATTGTTGCATTAAGTTGAGGCTGGTGTAAAGATGCGAATGGGAATGCTCCGGTGGTTCGGACATGTGGAAAGAATGCCGAACGAACGTCTGGTTAAGAAGATATACAATGCGAAAGTGAAAGGATGTAGGTACCGGGGGAGACCGAGACTAACCTACCTAGACCAGATCGGTGATGTACTGAAGGAAGGTGGAGTCAAGAGTCTTCGAAACCGGCGAGCGTGTATGAAGAGAATTATGAATGTTGAGGAAGCGAGTTAAGTATGCAAGGATAGAGTTCTCTGGCACTCTGTTCTCTCTGCCTACCCTGCATGGGACACGGCGTGATGGTATGTATGTAAGTTGAGGCCAATATATGTAAGCATTCAAATGCGGCCAATATATTTAATTGCAGACCAATTTATAATAAGGCAAGGTTCAAATGGACATCATATTTAATTTTGTTGAGTCACTCTTCTATAAGAGTTGTATGGCGACAACTTTCAAAAAAAAAAATTAGCATGCGATGTATTTTTTGTTTGGGACTAATCCCGCCATTGTAATTCCTGTAAGCCAGGATCCACAATGGTCACTATAAATGACACCGAAGTTTGACCTTCAGGCAGTCCCGGGAAATGATTTTAATTGTCTTGGAACCCGCAACAAATTTAATTAGAAAAGTTAAAGAGGAGGAGTTGGAAAAGAGTGATTCCACTTCCCTCCCAGGCAAAGCGGGAGACAGAAAGCAATATTGACCAGTCAGCCAATAAGTAAAGGGTTGTACCGCTACGATAAGCGCAGCAGTACGGCACCACGGATATGGGATAACTTAACGGGGCCTATATGTGAGCCTTAAGATTGGTTGCAGTAGTAGGAATGGCAGAAACGCCTAAACGCACGGAAATTTTCTCGAGTTGCTACAAGATCCGTATAGTAAACTACTCCAGATGTTACTTGCAAACTGTCTAACATAAGGTCGCGCTCGTTACGCAAGAGATCGCATTCCCAGAGAATGTGATGTGCTGATTGTTCATACTCGCGGTTATGTGTAGAACATTGACATAGTGGTCGAGTTTAAAAGAAAATAATTTACTTTTAAAGTTGCCATGGCCAGTTAAAAAATGGGCTACAAATGGTCAACCTCCAACCACACTCTCTCTAGGCGCTCGCGGATGCATGGGAAAAATAGATAGAGGTGACGGCCCTTAGATGATGAATCCCATCTTTCTTGCCATTCAATTAAAAGTTTTTCATAGACAACGGACTGCGGTGCAAACAATCGAGCGATTTTATTACGGTCGCGCGGTAGAAAGAAATCTGTGTTCATATTTTCCCTTGTCGTGTAATACATTGATGCCCGTCTCTGAATCTCCAAGTCAACCGGAAGTACACCCGCGAGTACTGGCAAGGCCTCGGTACTGACCGTCCTGTAGGCTTTACACAAGAATATTAAGTCCAATCGTTGCTTTGTAATAATTTAAGGCGAGCTGCCCCTATGGTAGCCCTATCAGCCCAAACGGGTGCAGCGTAACAAATACACCCAAAATATGTGGCCATATATATACCTACATAGTTTTCAGTGTATTAAAACGAAAGCATGCGATGTATATTGGGGGATCCCCAATTCATTGAAGAAAGTACTGCTTATGAATTGAGTTGCTTATGAATCTCTGTTCATCCACCAATTTTCGTTACATTCCGAGATAGTGCAAAAATTCCACAGTCGCACTTTCAGATATATACTGTTAAGAGTATATCATTAGAAAAGTATAATTAATACGCCCTTATCTTTAGAAGTAAATACGTTAACATTCTACAGCGGCATGGTGGTTGAAAGAATAAGACTTAAATTCCATACAAATTACAGCTTCATCTTTTAATTACCATATTTCCTGTATAGCAATAAACTGAGGAAGAGCCTAATAATTGTTTGAAAAATGTTGAATAGAAAAAAAAGTAATAATAATTAAATTCCTTGCTTACATACCTTTCGAACCTTTTGACACAGTTCTGTGCACCCCTCTTAAACCGTCTTGTCACAGATCTGTGCCCGTTTCTTTTTAACCACTTTTAATCCTTTCGGTCGCTGCGACAGACGTATTTTTTTTGGCGCCCTCGTGACATTCGAAAGGTTAATAGGCGAAGACAATTCGATTTTTTAGTTTCGCTGATTGGTTGAATTCGAGGTCATTGGTATACTGATGCTGCAGTCTTCGGGTGGTGAGACTTCATAATATTGTTACAGCTACGTGAATCATGTTCATTTGGCCAGAGATGTGGGACATGATGTATTATGCAGATTGTGTGTACATTATTTGACGAAATTTCCCAATTTTATTGTTAATTTTATCTAGTCGTATATAATCTAGTTGTATATACAAAGACAACTGTTTTTGCACAACAATTTGACCGGTAGATGCTATGGTTTGGCACACGTTCTGCCCTCGCGCTGTACTTCATCTGGTGAGAGTCCCGGATTATAAAGTATATCTTTCCAAAATACGGCCAATGAAGCGCGCTAAAAGTACACCTCTAATCTAAAAATTAAAAAACTGAGTCCACGGTCTCACTACAAAGGCTAGCTTAAATTTTCTTTACAAATGATTGCGATGTGTGTGTGGTTGCAATATATGCATAGATGACGTTTTAGGTGAGTCAGTGATCTGTAAGCATGCTGTTAAATCAAAAGGATAATCGGACTACAAATTATAAGGCCATCTATATACTGCAGAGCAGCGTTCGATTTTAGATTTAATCTATATTTTGCATCTAATTATAAGACCGAACATATTTCACAGTGCTGGTGTACAGTCAAGAAGGTTCTGGATTCGGTTCCTGCAAGTGGTCGCCCAGAAAGAATCGTTTTGATTCTTAATTTGAACCTTTGTATTATTTATCTCCCACAAAAACCTCTTTAAAAGTAAACTAAAGGGGAGAGGGATATGTGGTAAAATAAAATGAACCAGAACTGGCATCGTACGTCTTTACATAATTTCATGATGTGGTAATTCTCTCTAAAGAGCTGTATCTGCCAATCTAGTAATCGTAGTAAAGATGGTTACAGATATTGCAACCATCAGAGAAGATTGATGAGGTTTTTTCATAGCAAATTTAATTTTGATATTTAAGTAGGATATGTCTGCTCTCTCACACGTTAATAACTTAACAAAAACAAATTAAATCAAGGGGGAGATGTAGTGTATACATAATTAATATAATTCGTAAATGCGAGTAGATCGAATATGTGGGTATAAGCGCTCGTTAGAGACTGGTCGCGAGGCACTTGTTCGTTACAGGTCGTAGAGAACAGTTGTGTAACTATTCTAGAAGTTAAGTGTGTAATTATAATATTACATGCATACACATACACTTCACCCAGTAAATACCAGACTCGCACCCGTATTTCGTGTGATTAACTATATGTTGTGGCTTTTATAAATAAAAATAGAATTAAGATTCCACATTCCTTTTTTATTGATTTGCTACAGTCTGACTGGTTTTCCTTGTGATGACGGAGTAAGATCACAATTCACCACTCCTTTTTAGCCCAGCCCAGGGTATCGTAAAAGACGATTAAGGGATGTAATATGCATATAGCATCTGTGCACGAGAAGAAAATCTCGAAATAAAACCTTATACCGACACTATGACCAGCGCGGTATAGTGGGTCAATTTCACTCCGATTGTGGAAGAAGCCCGAGTTCAACAGTGGGACATATTTTGGGTGAGATGAAAACTGTTTAACTAGGCTATTTGTATACTCAGTAGCCCATTATGATAATAAATCGGTATCATCATCATCATCGTTCATTTAACATTATTCTACTTAACTAAGTGAGTCGGTAATATGTTGATGATATGGTGTTGAAATAATAATGGCTGTGTGCCGCTACGGCTGCGAATACTACCAACCCTTACTTTGCTCGTGGATGTCGTAAAAGACGAATAAGAGCCTTATAACGACCTGGGCCAACTACATCTGATGCCGTTTGGTCAACAATTACATTCCCAAGTAGGGTTGACGTCTGGCAGGCGGTCGGTCATAAAACTATTGCCAATAACTTTTACAATATGTATTATGAAAGAGGAGTACATATTGTATCGACCCCAAGTAATTGGGATAAGAGCAGGATAATGATAATGATGGTGTTGAAATAATAAAAAATAAATCTTGTCCAATAATATATATTTTTTAACAATCAACACCTAATTTATAATAAAAATATTAATGTGAAGGATGCGGAAGATTTTTTTTATTCAAATTGGACATTTGTTTTGGAATCAAGTGTTATATTATTAATTTCATTGTGGACAAAAAGTGTGCTTGAGGAATATTTTATAAACAATCCATGGAAATTATAAATAAATTATCTTACAATTAATGGAAATTATAAATAGCATTTTAATTACTAGTATACCATGATAAAACAGCATAATATATATATGATGGTATATATAAAATATATACAACTTATAGGTTTTGCCATAGCTTCAAAAACAAAAGTTGTTAATTAAACCCTCACGCGATTTTGGGACACCATTTGACCTAAAAAAATGTGCTCAACGCGATTTTGGGACACAGTTTTGACCCAATTAAATGCTCTACAATTAGCAATGGTTTTTTGGGCTTTCTTAAATCAACCAATCAAAACTTAACGCAGTCAAAGAGCATATATGATTGACTTTCATGAACTATTTCTGAAAACTATTTGCGCGGGGCAATCGAGAGCGTCGCCAAGTTCGACGCGTGAGAATTTAATCGATTTTTTTATTGCTTATGGTTGACCTCTGTAACCAATATACAGCTTAGACTGCAAGTCATAGACAATATTTAAATTTGCCACCTAAAATTGGCCACAGACAATACTATAATATAGACTCGGTTTGAAGCCATAGATAGAATAAAAAAAAACAATGTAACCGCGAATTGAAGCTATAGACAAAACCTAGTACATGTAAAGACATAAATAAGGCAAAATATATATATCTTTATCAGCATATATTATACCTCTTGCACCAATACCATTATTTCTGGTTTCAAATATACATCTTTATTCGGACTATTATTTATTTGTTCAGCGACAGATGAGTGCCAAGCGAAAGTGAGCACTGTCGCCGGCACTAGTCTAAGATCGATAAGGCTTTTATTTGCATCCTCTTCTATAATTAATTTATGGCCAGTAGGCGTGTTTAGAATGAAAGGTAGGCCGCTATGTTCTAGGTTTTCTTGAACGAATTCGTGGATTTCGTTGTAGCGTTCATAAACTGAAAATGTGCCCTGAGGAGAAAAATGAAACAAATATGAATTAATGAAAATGTTAAGTAACCCCCAAAAATAATAAAAAAGGAAACTAATGAACAGAATTAGACGAATATAAAAAACGTTAATGATTAAAAAAAAGTGTTTACCTGTAAAAGTATGCCATCTGGAAAGCGGACTCTTATTATGGCGAATTTGTATTTACGCATCTCCCTTATTTCATCCTTCTCCCTCATAGCCTTAGTTCTTAACATTTGACTCCTCTCTATAGCTTCAGCCCTGTTGATCAATAAATATTATACTAAATAAATATATACGGACTAAGAATACAATACAACAAACCACCCACTTTTTACTGGTTACGGTAACCGTAAAATACGACTAAGGGACGCAAGCAGACAACACCATTCTAAAAGAAGGAAAACTTGAAATAAATCCCTATACCAATTCATCTGACCAGCGTGGTATATGAGCGATGATGACAATGTAAAGTTATATAGTATATAATACAGGTGCCGATTTTATTACTAGAATAACTTAAACTGGGTGTCGGAATGACGTCATAAAAAACAATAAAGTTAGTTGCAGACCCTAGCCCCTAGCCCTGCCCAATCCCGAGATAAAGTGATTTGTTTCTTATCAAAACAATAGGTTTGCCAGCGTACATTGACCTGTAGGTACATTTCGACCCAGCTGCGCGGCGGTCAGCGTAGTGAGAGCGGGACTATTTGCCTACTAGTTCAATGTCACATGCATGAGTATATACCTACAACGAACGTTTATAGTACAAAGTGTATTGACCGCTTATCATTAGGGCAATTTAATCAAAAATTAGGTACTATTTTTTTTACTGATTTGGATAGTGTATCATGGTCTGATACACCTCCTTCAAGGATTCTACTAATTAAATCGGCAACCTGTATATATATATATACAGGGTGTCCCAAAATTCAACGATAAGCTAGCACCAGCAGGTGGACCTACATATGACTACTCGAGAACAGAAAAGAAAAAAATTCTACCTTGATTTTTCTTTTCATTACGACAAAAAAACCAAAATCTTTAAAAATGGACATCCTTTATTATATCATTAAGTGCTATTGCTACAGTTTTACAAGTAATTCTGTGATTTTTTTTGTATTGGCAAGGTAAGTAGCACTACTATCGATCACAACCATTAAAAATTCCAGAATATCTATAGTTTTTACACAAAAATCAATCAAAACTATGTTTTTTTCATAAATTATGTAAGATTTTGACTTTCAGCTCACTTTCACTCATCATAGTGAAAAAAAAAAGTATGGACACTACTGTGGCAAATAGTATTAAAAATTGGCGCATCTAACTACAATTCTAAAATGGTATAACATTCTAGACAAACTAGCCACAAAAATATACTTAGGTGTACTATTTCAAAATAACAACCATATTTCGAAAATTGTTAGTGTTGATAGTAATCACTTTTACTATGTAGCCAAAATGTTTTTGTAGCAAGTTCTCAGAATTTTAATGAGACATGTGCGTAGTCCATAAGATAAAATAAGTTAGACAGAGACAGAGAGATTATACGTTAGAGGGA
Source organism: Lymantria monacha (assembly GCA_905163515.2). NCBI lineage: Eukaryota > Metazoa > Arthropoda > Insecta > Lepidoptera > Erebidae > Lymantria > Lymantria monacha. Next base: position 12,840,514 of record LR991106.1, read on the forward strand.
GATAGATAGATGCTAATTGTTTAGTAACATTAATGCAGGTGGAGAAGTAATTAATGTCCTCAGCAGCACAGCAAGTCAGTATGCTCTACTTCTTTGTTTACTGCACACCGTTCTGTTTTAATTAAAGTGGCTCTGGTACTGACGACTTTTGGATTGAATTAAGTGACCTGGAAATTGACCTGACTTGGCATTATTTTAGACTGTGATTTTGTGTTTTTTTTTAAAGAAGTTTTGCCTTATTTTCAAGTGTTTAGCATTCATCATGCCGCTACCATACACAGCGTTAGAATACGCTAATATGCACCTAATTTCAGGAGAATGCCGATGCAATGCCAACGCTGCTAGCAGATTATATCGAGCAAGGTACCCTAATCTTCAAAGGTATCCGGATTATCGCGTATTTATTAACGTGTATCAAGCTTTTTCGGAGGATCGTATACCATCTGACAGGCGAAACGCTGGAAAACCTAGATCGGAACACGATGAAGAAGTTCTCACTGAAATAGAAAACGATTCAACTACCTCTGTACGTGCTGTACAAGCAGCAACGGGAATCCCAAAAAGTACTGCACATAGAATTTTAAAACGTCACGTCGTCGTGATGAAACAACCTGCAAGAAAGATGGATATTTAAATCTTCACAATCTTCATAGCTGGAACAATGAAAATCTGCACCTGGTGAGAGAAGACAATCCCAATACCAATTTAAGGTTAACCTATGGACTGGCATAATAAATGGCAAAGTGATAGGGCCCTTTGAGTTACAAGGAAACATAGATGGCAATAGTTATTTAAACTTCTTACAAAATGAGTTGCCAGGATTATTAGAAGATGTGCCCTTAAGTGATTTGCAAACCATGTGGTTTCAAAACGATGGTTGCCCAGCTCACTATGCCCGTCCTGTGCGAGAGTACTTAGACCAAGAGTACCCAGGGCGTTGGATCGGTCGACTTGGTCCTATCTTGTGGCCACCCCGTTCACCCGATCTAAATCCCCTGGACTTTTTCTATTGGGGTTGTCTAAAGGACAGAGTCTACACAAAACCGATTGCAAACTTGGACGAGCTTCGCCATAAAATAATTCAGACTGTGGATCTACGGACTACGCACATGTCTCATTCAAATTCTGGGAACTTGCTACAAAAACATTTTGGCTACTTACTAAAAGTGATTACTATCAACACTAACAATTTTCGAAATATGGTTGTTATTTTGAAATAGTACACCTAAGTATATTTTTGTAGCTAGTTTGCCTTGAATGTTATACCATTTTAGAATTGTAGTTAGTTGCGCCAATTTTTAATACTATTTGCCACAGTAGTGTCCATACTTTTTTTTTTCACTATGATGAGTGAAAGTGAGCTGAAAGTCAAAATCTTACATAATTTATGAAAAAAACATAGTTTTGATTGATTTTTGTGTAAAAACTATAGATATTCTGGAATTTTTAATGGCTGTGATCGATAGTAGTGCTACTTACCTTGCCAATACAAAAAAAATCACAGAATTACTTGTAAAACTGTAGCAATAGCACTTAATAATATAATAAAGGATGTCCATTTTTAAAGATTTTGGTTTTTTTGTCGTAATGAAAAAAAAAATCAAGGTAGAATTTTTTTCTTTTCTGTTCTCGAGTAGTCATATGTAGGTCCATCTGCTGGTGCCAGCTTATCGTTGAATTTTGGGACACCCTGTATATATATATATTATTATGCCTCAACTGCTGTACATAAAGTTTGTAAAGAGGTAAAACATGTTTTCTTACTTATGACTTTTTCTTTACGTACTGCTGTCAACTATTGTCATAACCTAATATGTAATATTTAGAACTTATTCTAAACTTTATCATACCTCAGCTGCTGTTCTTTTTTTATCTCTTCCGGAGTCATTGCGTAGAAAGACAACGGCAGCTGGACTTTATTAGCTGCTTGAGATGGCAGTAATACTTGTAGATTCCGATCTAGTTCCAATTGTATCGGCTCTGCAGACCGTAAAGCGTCGATTAACGTCTGTGGAGTAAGTAACATATTTTTTTTTTTAATTTTTGGTAGAAACGCGTCTTTATTGTGCTAACAGTAAGAATAATATTCACTACCTTCATTCTCAGGCTCAGAACTCTTTGACAGTAGCTAGCCAAGTCGATTAACTATACAACACCGATTAGACAGAAGGTCATAGGGTTTCATGTTGAGTTTTCTTTCTCTTACATCAATGTTTATCTGCATATCATTTCCTTTAGTCATCTTTAACTATCTACGGGCATTAAGAGAAGGATGATGAATGATATACTTACTCATTTACACAGATGATGTACCGTGTGGTGATGGAGTAATAATACAATTCACAATGCCCTTTTTTACCTGTGGGTGATCGTAAGAGAAGACTAAGGGATATAAAATGCATATAACATCTATTCAAAAGAAGGAAAACTCGAAACAAAAGCCTATACCAACACGTCTGACCAGCCTGGTATAGTAGGTTAATTTCCCTCTCATTATGGAGGAGGCTTGAGCCCAACAGTGGGACATATATGCACTGTCATGACTAAAAATATTACGAAAATTCTAGGCCTTGTGAGTTACAAAAATGTTACATTAATTTTAAGAATGATACGTAAATTTCACGACTTTACTAGTTTCAGAGATAAGAGCGAGTTAAAAAAAATACTTTCTCCTAAAACGCAAAGATGAAATCTTAAGTATTGATAACGAGAAAATTAACTGACCGTCAAACTTTCTATGGAAGGAACATTTTCTTTATGGAACACTAGAAAGTCTTCTTCAACTCCATCTGCATTGCATAACTTCTCTTGTACAAAGCCAGCTGCCAGCAGTAACTCCATGGAACCTTCAAGAGGCTGCACCCTATAAGTAAATGCCCTGAAATAAAAAAATAAATTTGTATCAATATACATACACGCAAGATCGAAAGTTTTATACGATGTATTAAAAAAAACGACAAATCGTGTATAGAATAGAATGGGATCAGTATGGAATTAAATGCTCCATAGTGAGCCAATGTTGAGGGGTTTGGTGCAAGATACCTGATCTAGCCCTGACACCTACGTCTTTTTACAACACTTTATCTTACCAAAATAAAAAAATCACAAGTTACATTTTTTTAAAGAAAACATAAAATAAGGAAATAACACTTGTATTGCGTTATACTACTTTACAAACATATTAATGAAAGTACAACCAAACTGTGCGTTGAAATCGAACCCACGACACTGGTATGGTAAGTATCTTAACTACTACGCCATCTGTGCAGTCACATAGGTATTACTAACATTATAAATGTGAAAGTTTGTGAAGATGCTTGGATACTCAATCACGCGTAAACCATTGAACAGATTTGGATAAAAATTGGCACATAGATAGACCATAGTCAGGATTAATACACAGGATAATTTAACGCGGGCGATGCTTGTCATGTACAACTATAATATTGACGCAACTTATGCGTATCGTCGAAAGCGGACGAAACGACATAGGCATTGGTCATAGACGTCCCCAAGAAACGATCATATAACATAGTCAACAACCTTGGGCATGCAGTTGGTGTTATGGGTTCCTAAGACGAGTGCAGCTGCCCACTCCCTTTATGCTCTCTTAGGGGGTTTTCACGTTGCCCAAGAAATAATAAAAGATGGCGATACACAGTGTTGCCCACTCCTAGAAATTTGAGTCGCTATATTCAAAGTCAAAAGTAGCTAGAACAATTTTTATGTGTACAAAATCCCCACGGGTAGGGGCGGGCGGTGCCGATGGGGGTGGTCAAGTAGGTGGGTCGGTCTCAAAATCAAACAACCTTGTTTGTTTGATTTTAAGTTGATCGGACAATCAAACAAACATAGCTTAAGAGAAAAATAATTAAATAAATAATAGTATTTCCGTGTGGTGACGGAGTAAGAATACTATTCATCACCCCATATCTTACCCGTGGGTGATCGTACGAGACGAGTAAGGGATTTAAAACGCATATAACATCTATGTGAGAGAAGGAAAAGTCAAAACCAAACCCTATAACAGCACGTCTGACCAGCGCAGTATAGTATGTTACTTTCTCTCCCATTACGGAGGAGGCCCGAGCCCAACAGTGGGACATTTATGGGCTGTGATGATGATGATGAAATAATAGTAATTAAGTTTTTATAAAGCTTAAGAGTTTGTTTGGTTGAACGGGCTTATTTGGAAAGGGCCGTTTATTGCGGAAGGTTATAGGCTAAATATCATCACACTGCTATTCAAGGGAGTCGAGTAGTAACCATACCAAATAACGAAATAATCGAACCATAGAACTCAGTGTTGCCAACTTTTGACTTTAGAACTGTTTCAAAAAGTCGCCAGTTATGTCGCTAAATAATTTTTGTCGACAAAACTTTTTTTGGTCGCTAAGACTTGAACAAAAGTCGTCACTTCTAGCGACAAAGTCACTAAATTGGCAACACTTGCGATACATTGTATTTGATTCAATAGTAATCGAAAACCATTGTACTGTAGTAATGTACTGCAAAAATAATTTATTGTGTGTTAACCTCTCTGCGGCACACTTACATTATTATCAAATTAAAAATTTTACTTTAAATTAGTCCAATAAATTATTAACGGATCGTAAAGCGATCCGGCAAGAGAATCGACGGGTTTATCTTTTTCTTACTGACTTTCTTATAATGAAATCGCTGTGTGGTAGCGGCTACGAATACTACCAAACCTTACTTTGCTCGTGAGTGTCGTAAAAGACAACTAAGAGCTTTATATCGACCTGGGCCAACACCACCTGATCCTGTTTGGTCAATAATTACATTCTCAAAGAGGCTTGACGTCAGGCAAGCGCCTAGTCATAAAACTTGCCCATATTGCGCATCATTGTAATTTAACCAACCTTTGGAGCACGTATTGCGTCGACGCCAAGTAATTGGTAGGAGAGAACATGTTAGCTCGTGTGATTCCAACCAGATTATATAAAATAATTCTCAAAAATATCGCAAAAGATTATGGACCAGATCTCATAACCATCACCCGATCACTAGTCAACTATTGAAACAGCCAATAGTGTGTATATTCGAAATAAAATTATTTAATTATCGTCTTACCTATTACTCATCCTAATTTTTTGATATTTCTCTTCCTCGGGATAAGTGATTATATTTTCTAGATACTTGCACAGTGTCTCGACGCATGTGTCAATCTAAAAAATATGATTTTATATAAATAGAGATATCTAAATTGGGTTGTACCCAAAATAATAGTATAAAGATATTGTAAACTTTTGATTCCTATTATGTTCTTGACAACAATCAACATCGAATTTTATTTCAGATGTATTTAAAAACAAAATATATATAAATATAAAAAAGCACATAAAAGATATGTAGGTGATGTAGGTGCTAGTTTTGAATATAAAGAAATTGTATCCAAGCCTAGTCCAAAGTGAATTAAAATACTACGAATAATTTAATATCTGAAGGCACAGAAATTTATTTCTTAAAAGGATAATGTAAGGCGGCGTTCATAAATTACGTAAGAGATTTTAAAGAATGACTTGGCCCCCTCCCCCTACCGTAAGACATCATAAGATTGCAACTACCTACCCCCCTCACCCCTTTCTTTGATAAGAATTTTTGTAAGAAAGGGCCCTATTCATCAAATATAACTCCGTTTATTCTGATAATGTCTTTTATTACAATCTTCTTACTACAAGTATGTATCATTAACTCACTGCAATAACATGAGACTTACTAATCTATCACAGTTTTGACCAAAATTAGTACTTTTCAATTTAATATCTTACATAATGTCAGGTTCACTACCCCCCTTCCTGCCTATAGTAAGAAGTTATAATATTCAGTCAACACAAAACGCCTTACATAATTCATGAATGGCCCCTAATCAATTGCAGTACATACCTTCTCTCTATTGTTATTACAAGACTGTATCATGAGACATGCCGTCAGACCTCTCTCTTCTTCCAACTGTTCATATAGAAATGTCTTAATATTTCTCTTCCATTCATCACGAGGCAGAATATCGTTGCTGATTATTGGACATCTAAAATAAATTAAAAAGTAAATTGTATGATTATAAATATGGATTAAACTGCAGAAATTTATTTAAGCAGCTGTACAATAAGACTAGCTTTCCATCAAAACAAGCTAAGTTATTAGATAATAATATAACTTACGGCAAACTTTAAAATTAGTAAACAGCAACAAACTCTAAAACACTTATTTATCTAGCATACAAATATTTAGCCACTGGTATGTTAGTTAATTTCTTTTTTGCCGACACCCTACAATTAGGAATAAATCCTTGTGTCGCGAGGGACTTAACAAACCTGCAGTAAGTAAATACAAATTACACCCACACCCGGAACAATACATACATACATACATATCATCACGCCATATCCCTTGCAGGGTAGGCAGAGAGAACAGAGTGCCAGAGAACTCTATCTCTGCATACTTCACTCGCTTCCTCAACATTCATAATTCTCTTCATACACGCTCGCCGGTTTCGGAGACTCTTGACTCCACCTTCCTTCAGTACCTGACCGATCTGGTCTAGGTCTCCCTCGGTACCTACATCCTTCCACTTTCGCATTGTATATCTTCTTAACCAGACGTTCGTTCGGCATTCTTTCCACATGTCCGAACCATCGGAGCATTCCCTTTCGCATCTTTACACCAATACTCTCTTTCATACCTACTCGCTCTCTTACGTCGTCGTTACGAATGCGGTCGGTCAGCCTAACTCCACAGATTTTCCGAAGAGATCGCATTTCGACCGCATTAATTTTACTTTCATACTCTTTTCTGCATACCCAACTCTCGCTTCCATACAGTAATGTTGGGACAAGCACTGCGTTATGTATTGCTACACGTGCCTTCTGGCTGAGGTGGTGGCTGCCGAGAAGTTGCCCCAACGCTCCGTTCACTCTATTTCCCGCATTCACTCTTCGCTCTATATCAGTGGTGTACCGTCCATCTCGGCTAAATCCACATCCAAGATATACAAATTCATCCACTTGCTCTAGTACATTACCTATTGTTACTCTTACGTCTGTTCTGGCTTCATCTCTTTCAAAGACCATTATTTTGGTTTTGCTCACATTCACGCGTAGACCCGGAACAATAATTTATGGATCACAAAAATAATTTTTTCAACTGCTGTGTGGCTACGGCTGTAATACTACCAACCCTTACTTTGCTTGTGGAAGTCGTAAAAGACGGCTACGAGCCTTATGATGAGCTAGACCAATGCCATCTGATGCAGTTTGGTCAACAATTACATTCCCAAAGTGGGTTGGCGTCTGGCAGGCGGCCGGCGGCATAAAACTATTGCCAATAACTTTTACAATATGCACTATGAAACAAGAGTACATATTGTATCGACCCCAAGTAATTGGGATAAGAGTAGGAGAATTTTTCTACTTGAGGATTGAAACTATAACATTCACCACAGAGTTTGTTGCAGTCAATAATTGTACAATATTGGAATTACATTTAATATATTCTGATACACAGTCTATCTATATTGAGCACTTAAGGGGGGAAACCAGTTTAGACCGATCGAAAAATCGTCTTTTTTTTTATTGCATGAATCGTTAGTATAACTATTCAAGAATATGTGGTCAAAATTTCAAAGCAAAATTCCCATTAGTTCGAATGCAATGAGCACTTAAGTGAGTATTACTATTATGACTATGACTATTACTCATTGGAGACGAAGGAAGCTCGTATAGCTCGTCAAGTGGAGTTGCAAGCTAAAAATGACGCATATGAGCAAGAAAAGGGATTGCTATATGGTGCTAGAATAGCTGATTAACCGGTGAGCATTTTTTTATAATTAAATCAAACAAAGCCTTGAATTTCTCGTTTTCGCTACTTTAATTAAATAAATTTAATTTTATTTCAACGCGTTTTTCTCGAAACGACTTTTTTTCGACTAGCGTACATTCTAGCTCAAAAAGTTATTGATCAATCGTTCTGAAATTTGGTGTAGATATTCTTTATTCAATTCCACGTAACATGAACCAAATTCGGGGATTATATTGTTATTAAAAATATATTTTTTTATACAAGAAAGATGAAAAAATATAGTATAAAAACATGACATTGTGTTCAAACACCTCAAAAACATGCAATTTTCAGTTTTTTTGATCAAAATTAGGTTCATATTCTTACAAAATATGTTTTTAATGAAAAAATGAAATCCTGATCATTACAGATAAAAATTACGACGTCAGGGATGTACGCCAGCCAAATGCTCGGATGGCAATCGCCCATGGACTGCACGCGGTAACTCCACTATTTTCGGCGGAAATCGTTTGAAAAATTTTAAAGTGTACTTGAAAACATAAATAAAATATCCTCCAAGTTTAAACAATTTGTGATTATTCCTTCCTGGTTAAAAAAAATCATGAAAAACACCAAAATTTCGACCTCATAAACCGGTTTACCCCCTTAATTACTATAAGTTAGTAATACATAAATATATCTCACTTGAAATATACTCCTGCTGCAGCTAAGTTTTTAGGTAGATCCAATATTTCCTCCTGTTTAATAGCTGCCTCTGTCTCTGCAGACTCTGCAGTTGAAACAGTTGATTGGGAAGCACACGCTTTTTCATTTTCTAACTCCTTTTTCACTTGAGCCTGATTAAGAAAGATGGTTACTGATTAATTTTAATCATATAAATGAATTTCTTTATATATTTAAATAAATTTTACAGTTCATACAGTATATTAATAAAAAACTATTTACCTGAATGGCAGCAAGAGAAGTATTGAAGGATGGATTCTCTCTCTTCTGCGAGAGTCTAGATAATGCAGCTTCAGCTGCTACCTTACTTTCCTCTGATAAACCTGATCGTTTTATTGTAACTTCCTTTTTTGATGAATTTGAATTCTGAGAGCTAATGGTGGCATCACTCAATTTATGTCCTGGTCCGGCTAATTTAAACTTTGCATCTACTTTTTTCTTTTGAAAGAATTTTTTAATTCTATCGGCCATATTTTTTAGATTCTCGGTGTGTGCTCTTTTGGTAGTTTAAGTTTCGATACAGATTCTCTAAGTTGTTCAATTGTAGCTGATGTAGCTGTGGAAGCAATAACATCATTTATTTTTTAATAGAAAGTCAAAACAATTTTAAAACATAGATTAAATTTGGAGATAAGCTTCACCATCATAGAGGCCTTTATACAAAAATAAAAAACAGCCAGGTTAGCAAGTGTATTCATCATCGTATGGTATAGGGTTTAGTTTCGAGTTTTCCTTCTCTTGCATAGATGTTATATGCGTTTCATATGCCATAGTCATCTCTTACGATCACCCATGAGCTTAGCCATCTTACCCTATCTTATAGGGGGTGGTGAATTGTATTCTTACTCTGTCACCACACGGACAAGCAAGTGTATAACCCAGCAAAATTTAGAAACTAATTTCAAATCAAATCATCACATGTTAGATTAGTTTATCGTATACAACTCTGTTAATGGAATTAGAAGTAATAGCATATTAGGATGCTTTTTACACCTGATCTCTTAACAATATTTAAATAACTATATAATGAAAGCTATTAAATATTAGCTTTTTGGTTTTGTATGTGTCTTAGTTGTTAGCCTCAGATAGCTATGACAACTTCAACCGGACTTGTGGGTAAGCATTGAGGGCTCTCAACCCGATAAACTTAAGCGACCGATCCCGGGGGCACCTCCTGTGGGGTACGGACCTCGGCTTGGGTGGCCGCTGGCAAAGTGGGTTCTCTCATATTTATGATTTTAACGCGACGCAATTTCCATCCTCGGCGGCAGGGGCGGAATGGTGGATATTTACTTGTCAGGGCCGCACATGCTGTGTATGCTTCAGTCTGGGCGAGGGCTGTATAATGAGTACAAATCTCATTATGTATATAGCATTATATACATAGTCTCATTAATATAGATTGTTTAATAGATACATTAATTGATGACTAATTGATGAAGCTGTTAATATATTGTGATAATTAATAAGAAACAAATAACCTCATCTTTCAATAATTTTAAAGAAAAATATTTATATGAATTCTTTTAACTTTTATAAAATTTAACAGTAAAAGTAAACTAATATTAAATAATGCTACAAAAGATTTCTTTAAAAAAACATATAGGTACATATAATCATAAAAAATACTTCTGAACTCTGTAATTAAAGTTCTAATTATCTATATAGTACAAATTATTATTACATTTATGTAGTACACATACCTCTTAATTTGTAGTTTTTAATTATGGTTAAAAATCCAACATGAAATGAAGACTATGCAATGGAATGCAATATTGATCTTGTAAGCAAACAGATGCATATATTATCGCAGATGTCGTCTTTGTGTATTACGTAAATAATAAAATATATTACGAATGATATAGGTCCTGAATAAATAAAGAGTGAATAATAAAAACAAGTACAGATAATGACTCACCTGGCTTCATAAACCGTTCAGATATTCGTCTACCGTAAACACGCCACGAAACAAAAATCAATAATAAGGTGAACAATAAAATAAGACTAAAGGTCTTTAGAAGAAGAAATTGAAATTCGTTGAAGTAAAATACTTCAGCTAATTCGTCATAGAAAGATAATTCTGAGAAATTAACAATAGATTTTGGTAAATTTTCGATCGGCAAAGATGATATGCACGAATCAAAAAAATCTTTTGCGAAAGACAAAGTATCCTCAATCTGAAGACACAGCGCTTCAAAGAGGGTGGAATTAAAAACAGTGTTGTCGAATAACGACATTACATATGAAATTTTGCTATTTTAATTTCAGAGGATTTGAAAAATAATAAAAATGAACATACTGAAATCGGTAAACTTTAGCTGACACATGTCATTTTGTTATGACAGTTGACGGTTTTAACGCCTTTTCATAAAAATACTTATTGAATACTAAGGTCTTTTAGGCCACTTTGTCTCATCTGAGATCACAATGGCTCCCTTTATTTTTGTTTTAGAGTTAATAATTTGGTTGAATGACTTTCTTACAACTATTTCTAATAAAATATATATCAAATCAAATCATTTATTATGCATAAGCCCTAAAAGGGCACTTACATATTGTCAATATTACATTTTTTTTTTAAAATTAATCTACCACCGGATCGGAAAGCCGCCACAAACTGAGAAGATCCGGCAAGAATTTTCTAATATTATTGTTGGATACATGTTTAATCCCCATTAGCTCCAGTGAGATGCCCTTCGAGTAAAGATTTATTTTTTAAAAGTTAAATACACCATTAACAAAAAACACAAAAAAGAACAGAAATGGTTGGACCAGATTCCACAAGCGGCACTCGATCACGAGTTAACTACTAAAGCAGCCATCACGCCCCTCAACCACATGCGAGGGAAGGGAGAGACCCGCTCACGTAGCTACCGCAGGCAGAGACCTTTTTAGTGAGCATGACCATACCAAGATCTATAAATTACAATCAAATCGCTCAATTAAATCAATAAATAACTCGTTAGGCAAAACACGCTACACTGTAGGTACAATTTGTGGCAATGATAAATATACAGAGTTCAGACGACAGTGAGGATCAGCACTAAAACAACGTAAAAGTTAAAATTATATAAAGTAATTGCTGAGAGAGGAGCAACTCATAACCATTCCGTATTATCATTTAGATAATCCGAAATGTTGTAATATCCTTTTTTACAAAGTCTAGTTTTGATAGCCTTTTTAAACTTATTTATGGGCATATCTCGGATATCTTTAGGTAGTTTATTGTAAAAGCGTATACATTGCCCCATGAAAGACCTACTAATTTTTTGTAGGCGAGTATGATGTATAACTAGATTATCCTTATTCCTAGTATTCACGTGATGAATGTCACTATATTTATCAAATTTATCAATATTTTTTTTTACATATAATATGTTTTCAAATATAAATTGTGATACAACAGTTAGAATGTTTATTTCCCTAAATTTTTCGCGCAGTGATGCTCTTGGGCCTAAATTATAAATCGCGCGGACAGCCCGTTTTTGGAGAACAAAGATATTATTCAAATCTGCAGAGCATTCCCAAAGTAGTATGCCATAAGACATAAAAATAAATGTCTCTTTTGTTGCTTTGAAAATTTTTTAACGGTTCAGCACTAGACTAAAATTTTATTTGACACTGCATAACTAGAGTATAATGTTAATTCCCTGTGACATATTCATATTAAGAACATAATTATTTATACTCTATAATTTAAGAAGCAGGCTCCGTAAGCCGTAATTAATAAAATGTCATGACGTCTTCTCATCCGTGTGGTGACGAAGTAAGAATACAAATCACCACCCCTTATCTTACCCATGAGTGATCGTAAGACGCGACTAAGGGATATAAAATGCATATAACATCTGTGCAAGAAAAGGACAACTCGAAACAAAACTCTATATCAACACGTCTGACCAGCGTGGTGTAGTAAGTTAATGTCCCTCCTATTACGGAGGAGGCTCGAGCCCAATAGGGACATATATGAGCTGTGATGATGATGATGACGAATGACGTCTTACTTGGAATTCCCTGAATTCATAGCTAAAATCTAAAGGAATGTTCAGTGCCTCTATAAATGATCTATTTTTGTGCTTAGTAAATCTACAATAAATGATGAAAAAGAAAAATAAATAAAGAAAAAGTTATCAATACATTCCTATTAAGATCATAATTTATCGTTACCACGTTTTACATTTTAAAAATACCTATGCAGTGATATATATTCAGTTATGTGGTTATGCATTGGGAGCACACGAATCATCGTCAATTAATTTTCCATATGAGTCATACCAATCATCTGAGGAATCACCGGGAGAGAACAGAACTCTTTTGGGAAAATACATCAATTACGATCGCCAATCTGCCTATTAAGCGCAGCGATTATGGTATCATCCCTCTTTGAAGATGGCCATGTTTAACAGCGCACTTCAATGTGTTGGACGGATCTACATATTAAATCATTATTTAGTTTTCATTGCGTATGTTCTGTGTGGCGATGGAATAAGAATACAATTCAACCCTTATTTTGCACGTGGGTGTCGTAAAGAATGGCTAATAGGCATATGCACATAACATATAAATGTGTCAGTGAAGTAAAACACGAAATAAAACATGACTTCAACCAATTTGACTAGCGCGGTATAGCAAGTAAATTACCTTCCTATTGTGGAGGAGTGTCGAGCACAGCATTGGGAAGTATATGGTGATATAAAGCTAAGATGATGATGATGATGATGATGTGTAAAATAGCAAGCATTATTAACATTTATTTATTGTTTAATAAACTGACACATGAAAATAATTACAATGGATAACATTTTTCATTGTAGTCTTTTATAAACCCCCGTTACAAATGTTATAAAGGTTGATATGAATGCGTGTCTGTTTGAGGCATCGTAGCTCTTAAATGGTTAAACGGATTAAGATGTACTTTTTTGTATTTCAAAGCGATCGAGATGGTTCTTGTCTAAAATTTATGGGTATCAGGCAACCAAAGTTACCAGCTCCTTTTGTTAGTTGCCTTAGAGATCGTAGACGCATAATGGGTATTTACTTAACTTTCTGGCTATGAGCAGCTCCTCATTCAGCAATTACCTTGTCTTTGTAAACTGTTTGTTTTATGTTTTTTTATAATGATCTTACATACCTGTGAAGCGTAGCGTGTTTTGCCTAACGAATTTTGACTTTGGTTAGCGTTAGTAATACATGGTATTGGTCATGCTCACTGAAAGGTCTACTTGCGGTAGCTGCGTCGAGCGGGTCCCTCCCTTCCCTTCAAGGTGGTTGAGGGGAGTGATGGCTGCTCTAGTAGTTAACTCGTGATCGGGTGCCGCTTGTGGGATCTGGTCCAGCCATTGGCTATTTTACATTGTATTTAAACTATTAGGTTCGAAGGGCATCACACTGGAGCTATTTCTTTCATGTACTATTCTTTTTATATATATAAAAAAATGAAAAGAAATAATAATAGACAAACCCGCTGAGTTTCTTGCCGGATCTTCTCAGTAGTGGTCTAGTTCCGATCCGGTGGTAGTTTATTAGATTAAAATTAAAATGTTAATACTGACAATATGTAAGTGCCCTCACGGGGTTTATACATAATAAATGAATTTGAATTTGAATTTCAAATATAAGTGATTTAACATTTGATACACAAAAGTATGATGGTACCACTGAACTACTCTGATGATGGAGCTTGAAAGTAGGAGTCGAAATCCTAAATTACCTATTGGTAAACCCATCAAGTTTAGGATTAACTGAATTCATTGTATCTAATGTTGTGCATTAGTTTTTTGTGTCGATGATTTTTTTTTTATATTTTAATAATCTTTGTATTGCGGGGCAGTTTACAAATATGCATTTAAAGCAGACAATTTACACCCAGACTCAGAACAACACTTTGTTGGTCGCACAAAGTATTGTCCTGCGTGGGAATCCAATCCAGGGCACTGGCGCGAAATCGCTTCCTTAACCAACAGCGCCACCTGGGCTGTCGTTTCATTTTTAAATTTTATGTTACTGCACTTGTTATTGTCTACCAGCGACCCTCCAAAACAGTCAAAATCATCTCCGATAACCCATTTTATTATATCTTTTCGCTAATAAAGCGGTTCATCGGAACCGATTTTTTGGTTTTTAATAGTAGGCAGATTTTAATCAACCCATGGGCTCCAGTTATCACATATTGGTCTGTGGTCGTTACGACGAATACTACTGGTTCTTGTAGTGCTCGTGGATGTCCTAAGAGACGTCTAAGAGCTTTACATTAACCTAGGTCGGCTCCATCTGATGCCGTGTAATCAACAATTACATTTTCAATGAAGGCTGATGTCAGGCAGGCACTAGTTATAAGACTATTACCAAATCTTTTGCTATATGCACGATGAACAATAAGCACATATTAAGTCGACTTCCAAGTACTTTTTTTTTTAATTTTTTTTTTTATTGGTGGACTATGGATGCGTCTCGCCCCGCCAAATCGGTCCGGGGCGACGGAAAGGCGGCGCGCGACCCCATAGACCCACCGTAAAACTCCTCTCTCTTCGCCTTGCGAGCGGACCACCGGTACCCGATCTTTGTCTTCGGTGGTCGACTTCCAAGTACTTGGTATTAAGAGAAGGATGATGATGATGATATTGATGAGCGTCAGTTATCGGTTAGTACCATAAGGAGGAGTCATTTCTTTTATCTTTTTTTTCTTAATTCTTTTATCACAGTACCTACTTGAAACATTTTCGGTAAGTACATAAGTGATTTTATCATACTGTTTTAGTTTATCGTTGACATCTAAAAGTGAATGTCACGATATTTTAATATCGATGTACGTACTGACAAGATATATTCTTTATCTTATCAAATAAACTGAGAAAAACTGAGAGGAAATACTTCAGTATCTCTATTTATTTTAGTGCGAACTAATGTTTCTAAAATTTGTTGTTTTATTGTGAATTGTTTTTTCGAGAATAATTGGTGATATCTAGGTAAGTTATATTAATACAGATTTTATATTTACTTTTTTATTTTAATTACATTTTTTGTGTAGTGACAGTGTAAGTATACAATTTGGCACTTTCTTTCTTGCCTCGTAGAAGACGGCTATAGATTATGATATGCTAATAACATCACATTACATCACAGCCCATAAATGTCCCACTATTGGGCTCGGGCCTTCTCCGTAATGGGAAGGAATTTAACCTACTACACCGCGCTGGTCAGACGTGTTGGTACAGGGTTTTGTTTCGAGTTTTCCTTCTCTCGCATAGATGTTATATGCGTTTTATATCCCTTAGTCGTCTCGTACGATCACCCACGGGTAAGATATAGGGTGGTGAATTGTATTCTTACTCCATCACCACACGGAAGATGCTAATAACATTTATACAAAATAAGGAAATCTCTAAAACCTTATACCAACCTCATACTAGAGTAGTATAGTAAGGGTTTTATTACTAGTTCTCCTTCTCTAGCATAGATATTGCTGCATATATACGTGATGGCTGCTCTAGTAGTTAACTCGCGATCGAGTGCTGCTTGTGGGATCTGGTCCGATCATAATCTATTACACTATATTTGAATTTTATATTATATCGGGGTTCGAAGAGCATCACAATAAAGCTATTTTGTACTGATTATGCACTATTTTTTTATAAAAAAGTCAATAAAGAAGTTTTCTGCCGGGTTAGCTCAGTACCGGTGACGTTCCGATCCGGTGGTAATTTATTCGATTAATTTAAAATTATATATTAACTGACAATATATTATGTAAGTGCCCTCGCAGGATTTATACATAACTAGCGACCCCCCCTCACTTCGCTTCGGTTACGTCAGTTCAGTTGTGTAGTTTACTTTTGTGACATAGAATTCCTTTCGGAGAAGGAATTTCTTAAAGTCCTACTTCATCTGACCTTTACAGGGCAGAAAGAAAGTCCACACCAAATTCCAAGTCTGTGCGGGCATTATTATTATAGAAAATTTGAATTTTTTGAGTTATCACCTCACCGTTTAGGGTTGGAATTTTTAAAAAGCCGTTCCTATTAAGTACTGAATTTTTTTTAGCATTTAATACGCTTAATTATTTATAAATACTTGTGGCATCATGCTTGTGACATCATGTTTCGTTTCGTAATCGAGTATTTATAAGCCGTTCCTAGTTTACCTCTGTATCCTAACATAAATATGCCTACCGAAATTCAAGTCTATAGGAGCTATATTTAAAAAAATGTGATTTTTACAACCCAGCAACCCCCTTGCGGGTGGAATTTCGTAAAATCCGTTCGTAGATGATCTATACTTGGCAAAAGGAATATTCCTACAAAATTTAAAGTCTGTAGAACTTATGGTTCCAGAGATGTCGTGATGAGTCAATACATAAGTTGAAATCTTTTATATAATTATAATATATTATTTTAATATTGATAATTATAATATATTATTTTAATTTGAATTTGAAATCTCATGTCATCTTTTAGGATACCTAAGGCATGATATTCTTGCTTGCTGATAATAGAGCATAAGCTTGCCACCGAGTACAGTGCCAGTATTCACCAGCAATATTTAACTCTTTGCTGGATACTACTGGACGTAAACCTCTCTCATATTTTATTATAAAGTTCGTTACTGTATCGACCGCATCCAACAACTCCCAGCAACTTTCAGCAGGGCGTTAATTAACCTGGTGAGCGCGTCCTAAACTGCGTCTTCCGATTCGTGGTTGCTACTCTAAAATCATTATTTCTCAGTGATTATTGGTTCGTTCAGTTATGTGGACTATTTATTACAGATAATAAATTATCCATTAGCCTATCAATATTTACTTAGGCCTACAAGGTTGAATAATGTTATAATCACCACGCTTCGCCGGGTAGGTGGCGGTCCCAATTAATACTTATATCAAACCGTCTGACTAACATGGTTTAGTAAGTTAATTTCACTTTTGCTGTGGAGAATGGTGATAATGACTATTCAAAACCTTTAGTACAGGTCAGCACTTATGTATATAAAAAATACCACTGGAATAACTGTACTCTGGAAAAATTATATTTTGCTGAATTTAATTAATACATTTTGTCTTTACAATTAATGCTGTGTTAAAGTATACCGGAATGTGAAGTTTACATTTTTAAATTTTCGTTTTAAATACTCTGCAACTAAAGAATATTTTATTGATTCACGATGGACAAATGCACTTACGGACATAAATCATACTTAAAACCAGAACAAACGTTTGTGGATCGCTCAAAGAATTGTTCTGTATGAGGATCGAACCCATGACTGTCAATATCTGAGATCACCACAGAGACTGCTCTGCTATCTGTGCAATCACTAGAATTCATAGCTGCCTAGTAAGCTCATAAAATTCATTGAATACTCGCACGTTGTATATCATGCATTCGATTCCAACTAATGCTGCCTTAATGCAAGACTAAGATTTGCAGAAAGAGTCTCGCAGTACTACTTTAGACAGCATTTTACCACTCTTTTGGCAAAAGAAGTGTTGTCAACACTTTGTATTCTTAATACTGGTAAGTACCCGGGATAATTTATTGTTATGTTAAATTTGATGTTATTTTAAATAGTCTCATAATACATAGGTGTGATTATAGCCTCCCTTCCGCTAAGTGGTATGTATCTAATTATAGATAGTTGTTCAATTAGCGCCGCTGGATCAATGGAATTTTATTAACAGTTGGATTTTTATCTATGGCATGTGCTCAAAACAAACGACTCTGTTACTCTGACAGTGAGAGTTGTAAGACTTGCGAGACTCTTGCTGCAAGTCTTGGTCTTGCATTTGAGCAACGCCAATTCCAACGAATTCGTGTGAACAATAAAGGATTGTACAATGTAAAGTCATTGTATTATTCGGGCCCTTTAATAGACCGTTCGTAAAATTCACCGCTCTATTTCTTAATTTCATAATGCAGGATGTAGTAATAAAAACACAAAAACCCTTTATCAAAGAGTAAAATATAGGTATATATTATTATTGACTCAGCGCGCCGAAGCTTTGATTTATAACGTGTAGTGATTTCCACCTGTTCAGAATTGTTCACTGTATTCCTATAAATCAAAATATTGATAGACATAAAACGAACCGTTTCCTTTCAACAAATAACAAACGAAAATAATTTCTAAATGGATAGAATTTTATTATTTTTATAGTTCTCACTGCTAAAAATGCGTTAGGATTCGGTTAGATGGAATTGACGAAGTTATTTATTTTACTAATGAATACTAATGAAAAAAGTGACGATGAAAGACATGTAGCGGAGATGCGAATGTTGAGATGGATGTACGGTGTGACGAGAATGGAGAAGATAAGGAATGAGCGTATAAGAGAATGTTTGAAAGTAGCGCCCGTGACGGATAAGTTAGATGAGACGGGATGAAAATAATGTTGCGAGGAAGGTTTTGAGTATGAATGTTGAAGGCTCTAGGGGTAAAGGGAGACCAAAGAAAAGATGGATGGACTGTGTAAGGCATGATTTGTATAAACAGGGAGTGACTACAGAGGGTGACGTCTGATAGGGCTGTATGGAAAAAGAGGACATATTGCGTCGACTCCAAGTAGTTGGGATAAGGGCAAGAGAATGATGAGTGTCACTACTCCTTGTTTTCCCGCGGGTTTCAATCCTTGAGGGATAAACCTCGAGATAAACGGATAACCTTTGTTTTTCTCGAAAAAAGGTGTTTTGGAAGGAATTAGATTTAGAAGTTTTAGAATTGTACGAAGTTTTAAGATTGAAACCTTTTGAAAAAAAATGTTTTAGGATTTGAATTTTATCTTTCTAGTTATTATGGTATATGTAGCCAATCTTAATGTAGAATGACCGACGATCCGACGATGAATATGAGATAATCGACAAATATTGTTTTTGTAGAGCATTTTCTCTGTCATGTGTGATGTCGCATGAAGAATTAACAATTAAAACTACTGTTGCAGAAGATCCGGATCGTCAATTTTAGATTACTGATGTTTCGAACATTATTAAACACATGTTCACGCCTCATCATTCTCCTACTCTTATCCCAATTACTTGTGGTCGATACAATATGTATTCTTCTTTCATAGCACATATTGCAAAAGTTATTGGCAATAGTTTTATGACCGGCCGCCTGCTGGACGTCAACCCTACTTGGGAATGTAATTGTTGACCAAACGGCATCAGATGAAGTTGGCCCAGGTAGTTATAAGGCTCATAGTCGTAATTTACGACATCCACGAGCAAAGTAAAGGTTGGTAGTATTCGCAGCCGCTACCACACCGCGAATTTTTTTTTTATGACCCATAATGTTTTTTCACTGTATAATATTAGCACGACAAACCACTAACTATACACACTAACCTCAAAATATAAACCAAAAATGATTGTTAAAATAATTATTATTACGTATCAATGATAACTATTAAAACTATTGAATAATTGATAATAATTAATAATAACAATAATTATATGTAAATTAAATATGGTAAACACAGCGACACAGCAGTGAAGAGCAGTTGACTGTATCTTTCGCGGTCGGGTACACTCGGCGGTCCCGATATCACCCGATCGAGCCTTTCACCTCAGAGCGTAACGGATTTACTTCACTTACAACCTACAAAGAACACTGTGTGCGGGTGCACCAAAATAAGTTTTCACTTCAAAAATATTCTCAAATAATAGACAGTAGTATATTCTGTAATGGACGACCATTATACTACTAAGTTACATAGGTACATATGAGTATCTTTACAGTATACCATAAACTAACACCAAGTTATCGTCGCCCTATCTTAGCACGTTAAACTACTATCGCCCCTCGTACATTTACTGGAGCTAATGTTCACACACGCTGTGTAAGGTTATCATGATACGCCCTAGCCTTTTTACGAAGCCATAATACGTTAAACGTTTTCAGTAGTAAAATTATGGCAACACTAAATGGACGAAAACATTTTAAAATGCTCAGGTGGCTTTTAGTTGACGGACTTGGGTTATATAAGGTATATTTTATTTACCACATTAAACTTTTTAATTTATTTGATATATGACAGAATATCTGTACAATGTGTAAACAATGTACGGGGAGATGGCACACGTCGTTTAAATACAAAAATATGGTGGTGGTAGCACGGTTGGAATGGATTTAAAATAATCAAACATGTTAAATGCTAATTAGGGGGGCATAGTCCGGAGCGTGCTCGTTCGCGTCCCCTGCCAGTCTAATTAGACTGCTAATCCGGCTCGATATGCGTACCGCAATGCGGGTTAGGGCGTCCCCCGGAGGCGACGCGTACCATGCGGCGATGGGGGCCGCCACCCATCACGCCTTGCCCAGTCAGGCGAGTCGAGGAGAGCAGAGTGCCGGGTGGGCACGTGGAATGTAAGAGGTTGTGTGGAAGGTAAGTTGCACGAGCTGATATCCGTCATGGCGGACAAACAGCTAGACGTGCTCTGTCTGACAGAGACCAAGCGAAAGGGCAGCGACGCCTGCGATCTTCCTGGTGGCGGGATGGCTCTGTGGTCTGGTGTACCACAGAGCGATCGAGCCAGCATGGGGGTAGGAGTGCTGTTGTCCTCTCGCTTGGCCTCAGGTGTGAAGGATTACGGAATGTATGATCCCAGACTTCTTTGGGTCCGTATAAAACTAGGTGTCACCAAGTTATTCATGGTTGTAGCATACGCTCCTGTAGGATCCTCGGTGGCATCAGACCTAGAGAAGTTTTGGGATAATGTTAGGGAAGTTCTGGATATGGCAGAAACCAGTGAACGCGTGATTGTATGCGGAGATTTGAACGGATGAGTGGGGACCAAGCGTCCCGACTATGAGGACGTACTTGGTCCATTTGGTGATAAGAGAGTGAACGACGCAGGTAGGCTCATAGCGGATGTATGCATGGAGAGAAACCTTATTGTGTCAAACACATTTTTCCAGCATAAGGACATCCACATGTATACATGGAGAAGGAATGAACTGAAAAGTATAATAGATTTAATTTTGGTAGACAGTCGCCTCCGAAGTAAAATATTGGACGCAAGAGCCTACAGGGGCCCCACAGTCGATACGGACCACTATCTCGTTATTGCGAGATTTAGTGGTCTGTTCAGAAAGTGGAGGCACTGGCGAGAGCGTGTCCACTTTGGAGGGCTTGAAAGAATAAAGGTTGAAAGGTTGCAAGAAGAATGTGTAAGAGAAAAGTATGCAGAGGGTGTCCGAGAACGGTTGACGATGGCAAGCCAGCCGCAATCGGACATTGAAGAATGCTGGAGAGTATTGAAGGAGAGTATGGTAGATACAGCGAAAGAAGTATGTGGAAGTTCAAAGTAGCATAGAAGAACAAATGGTGATGCATGGTGGGATGCGGAAGTGGCAGCTTCCGTAGAGCAAAAGAAGAAAGCGTGGCTGGACTATGTCTCTTCTTTGAATCTGAATGACAGTATGACTGAACAGAAGAAAGAAATATATCGGCAATGTAAGAATGACACCAAGGCCTTAGTGAAAGAGAAACGTGATAGAGCAAGTGTGAGTGCAGAATATAGGCTGACTAAAAACTTCGAGAGTAACACCAAACTCTTTTGGAGGGAGGTGAAGAAGTCTCGGGGTAGTTGGTCAGCCTTCAGAATGAATAAAATAAGGTCTAAAGGTGGAGACATTCTTACACAAACACAAGAAGTGTTAAGCCGATGGAGTGAATATTTTGGCGATATGTATGCGGATGCTACGGTTGACGCCGGTGTCGCATGTGGTTTAGTAGAACAACATTCGACAGCGGCGTCCTCCGATGGCATCAGTATGGATGAAGTTGAATGGGCGATAAGAAGTTTGAAAAACGGTAAGGCAGCGGGCATTGATATGGTGTCTGCCGAGATGATCAAGCTTGGTGGCTCCTGTGCCTGGGAGGCGTTCCTGTTGCTCCTCAATTTATGTTGGAGCTCGGGAATGGTTTTCTGCAGTTTTGTGGATCTGGAGAGAGCATTTGACACGGTTTTACAAAAGGAACTTTGGGACATTTTACCGGAGTATGGTATTAACGGTAAACTGCTACAGGCTGTGCAGTCCAGTTACATGGGCTGTAGAGCCTGTGTGCGGCTGGATGATGGAATGTCGCCTTGGTTTGACGTCAATATCGGCGTTAAGCATGGGTGCGTTCTGTTAGCCAGGCTGTTTATCATATATCTGGATAAATGTCTCCAAAGGTTGAACGATATGAATGTGGGAGTCCAGATGGGCGACTCAGTGGTCACTGCTCTGTTTTATGCAGATGATGCAGTCCTGCTGGCATAGTCAGCGACTGACCTGCAGACCCTAGTCGACACAATGACAGAAGATTGTAAGAAAAGGGTCTACGCGTGAATGTGAGCAAAACCAAAATAATGGTCTTTGAAAGAGATGAAGCCAGAACAGATGTAAGAGTAACAATAGGTAATGATGTACTGGAGCAAGTGGATGAATTTGTATATCTTGGATGTGGATTTAGCCGAGATGGAAGGTACACCACTGATATAGAGCGAAGAGTGAATGCGGGAAATAGAGTGACCGGAGCGTTGGGGCAACTTCTCGGCAGCCACCACCTCAGCCAGAAAGCACGTGTAGCAATACATAACGCAGTGCTTGTCCCAACATTACTGTATGGAAGCGAGAGTTGGGTATGCAGAAAAGAGTATGAAAGTAAAATTAATGCGGTCGAAATGCGATCTCTACGGAAAATCTGTGGAGTTAGGCTGACCGACCGCATTCGTTACGACGACGTAAGAGAGCGAGTAGGTATGAAAGAGAGTATTGGTGTAAAGATGCGAAAGGGAATGCTCCGATAGTTCGGACATGTGGAAAGAATGCCGAACGAACGTCTGGTTAAGAAGATATACAATGCGAAAGTGGAAGGATGTAGGTACCGAGGGAGACCGAGACTAACCTACCTAGACCAGATCGTTCATGTACTGAAGGAAGGTGGAGTCAAGAGTCTCCGAAACCGGCGAGCGTGTATGAAGAGAATTATGAATGTTAAGGAAGCGAGTGAAGTATGCAAAGATTCTCTGGCACTCTGTTCTCTCTGCCTACCCTGCAAGGGATATGGCGTGATGATATCTTGCCGTGTCATTGATAGATAAATAAAACAATAGGAAAATAAATGTAGAGGCTTGCAAATTGTATGTTGCAAATTATTTTTGACTGATATAAAGTGAACTGCGTGTAAGCTTTAATAAAAATAATATTATTAATAAAAACATAATTATTTTTTTTTTTGATAATTTTAAGTTTTCACTTCTGTCGACAGTCCTCATGACTGCTTTTTTTTATTTGAAAGCGGGTACCTACTTTTAATATGGTTTCCATTTAAATCAAGATTTGAATTGTTGTTTTTGAGTTATTAAATTTGGTTGTCTTGCCTTAATAAATTGGGTTGACCTCTATTAGTCGACTTTCTTTAGCTTTCAGTTATGACAAGGTCAAGAAAGTGGATGGAGAATTTTACCAGGTCACCAAATGGAGACTATTTATAAATAAACGCGTAACAATTTACCCGTTGTGATTAACATTCTCAGTTAATCTTCTAGCTACTTCATATGATGTTAATTAATTTGTATTACATTACCTATTAATGTAAATCGCATGTCATAACATGGTGTAAAGTTCGTTAAACTAGAATTAAGGATAGGTGTATACAAATGATTAGTAGTTATGTATATTAATAAGCCATTAATAATTATACATTTTTTGCTGTGTAGTAACTATGAATACTACCAACCCTTACTTTGCTAGTGGATGTCGTAAAAAATGATTTAAAGTTTTATATCGACCTGGGCCAATCCCAACTGATGCCGTATTGTCAACAATAATACTTTACTACTTACTTACTATTTACTTACTACTTACTTACTACTTACTTACACCTTACTACTTAAGTAAGTAGTAAGTACTTACTTACACCTTTTTTTTTTTTTTTTTTTTTTTTTTTCACGCTGTGGAAATGCTTTTGCGCACTATCCCCCCACCGTTGAGAGTGGGAGGACTTGTGTGGGACTCACCGGCCACCGTGTGACCGAAATACCCACTAAAACCACAGCGGCCCCATCCGCGCTTTTACAGGGTGCTGGGGAGATCGTCTGATGACATTCAATCCCCGACACCCCAACGCATGGCCGTCTGGCCACGTCCCGTCGTCATTCAAGGCGCTGGAAGAAGAAGCGCGTATCTGCGCCTCCCTCTTCCTGGTCGCCGTCGTCGGAGCGAGTCAGCGGACGCAAGCGCCTCGCGCTCTCGCTCCGCGGCTTCCTTCCTCTTCATGACGGCCTCACAAAAAGAGGCCATCGACGACCAGCACCTGTCGCTACCAAGCATCTTGGAGATGATGGTCGGCAGCGACAGATCCATTCCCAGTTCCGACGACAGGTCGTGGCGCTGGGGCCCCCAGGTGGGGCATACTTCCACTGTATGGCGCGCATCGTCAATTAGCGCGCCACACTCATGACATCCCGGGGCCCCTTCCCTTCCAATTTTATGCAGGTACTTACCGAAGACCCCGTGTCCGGTAAGCACCTGCACCATCCTAAATGTTAGGCTGCCGTGCCTTCTCGTAAGCCAGCGGTGAAGGTGTGGGGCAACCGCCTCCACAGTCCCCCGCCCTGCTACAGGGGACTCCAGATCTTCCTTCCACCGCTGGATGACCGTCCTTTGGGCCACTTCTTGTGCTCTGCCCAGTCTCCTTGCGGAGACCTGCTCGCCGTTGGCCCGCGCTGTGGCGCGGAGCCGGTAAACCTCCGCCAACGCCTTAGCCACAAATGGCCAAGGCGGGTCACCTGCCAGTAGTGTCGCCGCAGTCCAGGACACCGCACGGTAGCCCCTGATAGCCCTCACCGCCATAACCCTCTGAGGTCGTCGCAGGAGGACCCTGTTGCGGGCGGTGAGCGACTCCGACCAGATAGGGGCACCGTACAGTGCCATGGACCGCACGATCCCGGTGTAAAGCCGCCGGCAGGATGATCCAGGGCCACCAGTATTTGGCAGAAGTCTTCCCAGCGCCGCAGCTGACTTGGTGAGCCTAGGGACGAGCTGGGCAAAGTGTGGCTTGAAATTCCAATTTCTATCGAGGTACAGGCCCAGATATTTCATCTGAGCCCGCACCGGCACGGCAACCCCAGATCATCAGATCGGTCATCCGCGTAGCAGATAACCCCCATCCCGGGAAGGAGCCGACCCCGCAGGAGCCAGTCGAACCCAACGTTCCACAGGATCGGACCAAGGACCGAGCCCTGTGGGACGCCGCACTCCACCCGATGGCGGTAAATGCGCCCGTCGCCCCTCTCCCAGAGCACTTGTCTTCCCTCGAGGTATGCCTCCAACAGCCTCCGGAGATACGGAGGCACTCCATGGTACCGGAGCGCCTCCTTCAACGTCTCATGTGGGAGACTGTTGAAGGCATTTTTTATGTCGAGCGAAACTGCCAGGATGACTGACTTTTCGGCCATCGCTTCGGTGACCAGAGATTTCAGGGCAGCCAGTGCATCAATTGTTGACCGGCCGCTCCTGAAGCCGTATTGTCTCTCTGACAGTCCCGGCCCGACTTCCTCGAGGTGCTGGACGAGACGGTCCGCGAGCACCTTCTCGAACAATTTAGCTGTCTCATCCAGCAACACCAGTGGCCTGTAGGCGGAAGGAGAGTCAACTGGGCGACCCTCCTTCCGCAGCAGACACAACCGTCCGCACTTCCATTGCTCCGGAAACTGCCCGGACCTCAAACACACGTTGAGCAGTTCCCGGAGCTCATCTCTGAGGTACACCAAGGCAATGCCGAGTACGATCCCCGGGACGCCGTCCGGACCAGGCGCCTTCCTCCTACCACGAAGTCGCGAGAGGGCTACTTCCATTTCTGTGTCGGTGATGGCAGGAATGATTGTTTCCTCTTCCACCACCGACCGAGGAGTCATTCTTGGAGGAATATGTCCCGAGGAGCACGGGAACAATTCCCCCATTAACCCCGACAGAAGACCCGGATCCATCGATTCTACGATGGGGGCGCCACAGGCGCGAAGTTTATTTCGCGCCCGCTGGTACGGGCGCCCCCACGGATCCCTGTCGAGGCCAGCAAGAAGCTCCTCACGGGCCCTCTCCTTCGCCTGGCTGATGGCCAGCTGCAATGTCTTCTTCCTTGTTTTGTATTCTTCCCGCAGCTGACCCTCAAGGACGTCATCCCGGTTAGCTCGTTGACGGCAACGAACGTAGGCACGCCGCGCCCGGTTGGAGGCCACCCGAAGATTAGCAATCTCGAGCGACCACCAATACACTTGACGACGCGGCGGCCTCCGCTGCGCCCTCGGCATCGCCGCATTGCAAACCTCTTCGAGTGCCCTTCTTAGATGGCCAGCGAGCCCTTCCACATCTGTGGGTAGCTGTCCCGTCACGCCCCAGCGCTGCACTATGGCAGACTCCCGGGCCATTTCCAGGTCGAGTTGACCAATGGCCCATTTTGGGAGCCAGCCTCTTCTTCCGCGCCGGGGTTCTGGTGGTCCTCGAGGAGCGGAGATCTCGAACCGTATATAGCGGTGGTCCGAGAGAGTCTCCACTCCTTCTTCTACTCTCCAGTCCCTCACCTCGCGGGCGACACCGGGACTGGCAAACGACAGGTCTACCACAGACCCACCCCGATGTCGCACGCAAGTATGGACCGTCCCTCTATTAAGGAGGGACAGACCGGAGAGCAAAGACCACTGCTCGACGGCCGCACCCCTGGCGTTTGTGGTGGGGTTTCCCCACATGCGCGACTTCGCGTTGAAGTCGCCGAGGACCACTATTCTCCTCGGCGACTGACGGTGAACCGCGGCACTGACAGAGTCTAAGAATAATTCAAACTCCGCCAGCCCGCGGTTGGGGGAGAAATATATGCCAATAATGGCAAAATCTCTCCACCCCACCACAACGTACCCATTGCCCCTCTCAAGGGCGGAGAGGGGAGGGCTGACGCATCCTCTGGTCAGGACAGCTACATCTTCTCTAAGGTCCCCCACCCAATTTAGTGAGTGGGGGACAAAGTAGGGCTCGCTGGCCACAGCCAAATCCGTATCCCACTCCGCCATAGACTGCAGCAGCAGGTCCTGAGCCCCGGCGGAGTGATTTAAATTCGCCTGGAGGAAGCGTACTTGGTCTCCCATTAAGTGGACATTTCGGCTTCCTCCTGGGCTCTGCGGCTATTGCTTGTTGCGATGACCCGAGGTCCTTGAGCCACCTTGCCTTTCGATGAGGGCGCTTTGCAAAGCCTCCCACCCATTGTATGCTCTGCCGGACGACCAGCAGTAACACACACCGCACAGCGTGGTATAGCCACACATGTGACCGCCTTATGTCCGCTGATGCCGCACCGGAAGCAAAGTTCGGAGCGATCTACAGTGGACGAGCATAGCGGGGCTGTGTGCCCCAGTTCCAGGCACCGGAAGCACCGCAATGGGAGATCCTCCAGCACCTGAATACCAGCCGAGCTCCAGCCGACCAGGAGCCTTCCTGCATCAGCAAGTATTTTAGCGGCGGCAACGGGGCAACGCACTTTCGCCATGCCCATACCACGGGGTCCGCGCTGGAGGTACTTACTTACACCTTACTACTTAAGTAAGTAGCTTACTTTACTACTTACTTACTTTTTTATTTTCTTCAAAGTAAGCCACGGCTTGGCTGTGCCACTGGTGTTGGTAGGTTCCATGTACAGCAGTATCACTTACCCATCAGGTGTGCTGTGCAAGGGTACATATTGCGTCGACCCCAAGTAATTGGGATAAAAGTAGGATAATAAGAGTACAATTATATAATTATCCGTATAGTGACGGAGTAAGAATATAATTCACCACTTTCTATCTTACCCACGGGTAAGATAGGAAGTATATCACCCACGGGTGATCGTAAGAGACGACTAAGAGATATAATAATGCATATAAAATCTATGCAAGAGCAGGCAAACTCGAAACAAAAGCCGATACCAGGGGTCAGCAACCTGCGGCTCGCGAGCCACATGCGGCTCTTTGGATGTGAAGTTGCGGCTCTTTAGTTCTGTACGAAAAAAAAAAATTATAAAGAAAACATTTAAAAATGGTTCTGAACTGATTAATGAGGATTAGGCACAAATTATTGTTGGCAAAAAAAAAATTGTGGCTTTTTAAAAATATTAAACCTTTATAAATTCTAATTTTTGGCTCTTTCGACTCAAAAGGTTGCTGACCCCTGCCCTATACCAACACGTCTAACCAGCGTGGTATAGTACGTTAATTTCCCTCCCATTACGGAGGAGGCCCGAACCCAACAGTGGGACATATATGGGCTGTGATGATGATGATAATTTTGTTCAATTGTAGAAACCGTATAGTGGATTAAGTTGGTGGTCAAGTGCGTTGGATACCATTTGTAAATTTTTGTATGACTGTTCCATTAATTGAGGTCTTTAGTTTGTATATAATTTAAAGACAACAGCCTTCATTAAAGAAATAATCCTTATATTGCGTGGTCTTTACATAAACATTTTAGTTAATAGTGGTAGGACTACGCTGTAGATAGTTCTCTGTCTACAGGGGGGGCCGGTCCATCAGGGGCAGTACCACACTCTCGCAGAAGATCGGTGTATGAGTACCTAATGGCAATGCGCTATTGCACTTCGTTCGGTGAGCGAGAGAGTCGGAAGCCCAACTGGGGTGGGTTTGGGGTTAGTAATGGTAGGCAGCAGTCTAGCTGTAGCTTTGATATTGCAAAAGTCCATGGGTGGCAGTGATACTTACCATCAGGTGTGCTGTTTGCCCGTTGGCCACCATGATAAATAAAAAAAAACATAACAGATACTAACAACAATTTATGAATCACACAAAGTATTGTACTGCGTAGGCATAGGTTCTATGGCGCTAGCACGGAACAATATTAACCACTACCCCATCTGCGCAGTAATTTTTTTTATTAATATGCTTACTGTACATTCTTGTTACAGAATATTATCGCATTGTTTATACAATTGTTATATTATTTGATCCGTGTGGTGACGGAGTAAGAATAAAATTAACCACCTCCTATCTTACCCGTGGGTGATCGTAAGAGACGACTAAGGGATATAAATCGCATATAATATCTATGCAAGAGAAGGAAAACTCGAAGCAAAACTCTATACCAACACGTCTGACCAGCGTGGTATAGTACGTTAATTTCCCTCGCATTACGGAAGTCCCTTCCAACAATGTGTAAAAATGTTATATACAATGTGTAAACATTGTCCGATAGATGGCATACGTCACCTTGAAGACGTAAGATATAATATGAAGCGAAATTTGCATGTCCTAAAATAGTTCACGATGGTGTAAGTGGCAGCACGGTTGGGCCGGATTCCCAATAGGTGCGGGTTCGAACCCCGCTTGTGACATCATTTTTCGTTTCGTAATCGGGTATTTATAAATAATTAAGCATATTAAATGCTAAAAATTTCTGTAATTTGAATAACAAGATTGTCTCATCGTTTAATACAATTAGAACTGTAAAGTTTGAAGTATTAAGTCTTTACACTGTGTAAACATTGTCCGGTAGATGGCATACGTCACCTTGAAGACGTAAGATATAATATGAAGCGAAATTTGCATGTCCTAAAATAGTTCACGATGGTGTAAGTGGCAGCACGGTTGGGCCGGATTCCCAATAGGTGCGGGTTCGAACCCCGCTTGTGACATCATTTTTCGTTTCGTAATCGGGTATTTATAAATAATTAAGCATATTAAATGCTAAAAATTTCAGTAATTTGAACAAATTTCATATTGTTTTTCTTTTTTAATATCTAAATAATATTTATATATTAATCTAAATGATATTTTGAATTATTCTCTGCATTTTTTTTTGGCAATTGATAAGACGTAATTGAGTAAGAAGCATTGCTGTGTGGTAGCGGCTACGAATACTACCAACCCTTATTATGCTTGTGGATATCGTAAAAGACGACTAAGAGCCTTATAAGGCCCTGGGCCAACTCCATCTGATGCCGTTTGGTCAACAATTACATTCCCAAGGACTCCAAGGAGGGTTGAAGTAAGGCAGGCGGCCGGTCATAAAATTATTACCAATAACTTTTACAATATGTAGTATGAAAGAAGACTACATATGGTATCGATCCAAAGCAATTGGGATAAGAGTAGGAGAATGATGATTGAGTAGGAGGCACATTGTCTATAGAATTGGTGACCCGTCAATTGTAATTACTTAGAGCTGTTATTACCGCTGTAGCACCGTTAAATTGCACATAATAATCATTAGATTGCAGAAAAAATTAACAAAATTGAAAAATTAACGTATACAGATTGTTTTTGTTTGTTCTATCGCCAATACATTAATTCTAGTTATATTTATGGGGTCCGTAACACTATTTCATTCAATAATGATTGGTTTGATTCATCCATAGACAAAAGTAGAGCATCATAAATCCATGGCCTTTATATGTCAATATTAATAAATGTAACTGTCCTGTCCCTTAGCGTCACGAGGAACTCAAACGTAATTTTTACCTTGCCTTTATCATCTGCCAAGGCAAGCGGTAGAGCTATGAAATATTTTATGAATCCTTTTCTTTTAAAAAGAAACACATTAATTTATCTGATGTCCACTGTTCACAAAGGTCTTTCTAAGCTAATGCTAATGTTGGCAGCAAAATTTTGTTTTTTTTAAACCCTGACGCAAAAAGAGGTGTTTATATGTCTGTTTTTTGAAGTGAAAACTTCTTAAGGCGCGTTGAGCGTTTTTGGAGGGGAAAAACTTATAGGTTCGCGTCACCGACATGCTAATGCTAATAGTATATCTATAGCTATATGAAAACTTCTTTAGGCGCGTTGAGCGTGTTTGGAGGGGAAAAACTTATAGTTTCGCGTCACCGACATGCTAATGCTAATAGTATATCTATAGCTATGAGTAGTCAGACTAGCGAACGCGCAGTGGCCTGTGTACACGTATACACTAATACGTTAAATATCTCTGACTGTATCATGTGCGCGTTGGACGTTTGGATGGGTATAATTTCATAAGTTCACATCACCAACATGCTATAATAGCAGTACATTTATATTCGTAAGTGGACCGTATTGTACAAGTAAGGTTAAATTGGCAACGTGGAAAGTTCAGCGTTTTTATTTAAGTGGTTTTATACTTTGGATGTTATTGTAATCGTTTAATTAAAGGATTACTGTTCAATATAAAAGTGAGTATTGAACATTTTAATGTTTTATATAGATAAATGAATAATGAAAATAAGGAATTTGTTTTCAAATATTTTCAATATTCATATCAATATTTGCATTTAAAAGTATGGCATTATTTATTTTTAATTGTATTTTTAATATTTAACCTTTATGTCATGAAATGAGTATCATTGTGGTTTAAAGGTTATCTTACTAGCGTGGTAAACCGATTCCTAGATGTTCGATAAATTATTATTATTTCAATTAGTTTTAAGTTAATAGTTTTCACTTCTATCGGCAGTCTCCATGACTGCCTGTTGTTTTTTTATTTCACTTGGTGGCAAAGGAGTAAGCACAACACCTGCTGTCAAATATTACCGCCGCCCATGGACTCCTGTAATACAAGGGATACAGTTAGGTCGCAACCTATCAGTAAAAATCCCAAACCCACCCAGAAAGTTGGGCTTCCGGCTCTCTCGCTCACAGAACGAAGCACAGTAGCACATTGCTACAGTAGACATTATTTTTTTACGATAGTACCACATACTACCCCGGATGGGTGCGTCCGGGGTAGTATGCCTGCGGGTGTAGACAGAAAACTGTCAACAGTGTGGTCCTACCACTCCTGTGTGTGGGATTGTAGGTCCTAGAGGAATGGATCGATACTTATGTGCTTTTTTTTGGTTCGAAAGCTTTTTGAAGCGAAAACTTTTGAAGTGAAAACTTCTTTTGGCGCACCTTACACAGTCTTTTTCGTAAGCTGTAAGTGAAGCTGACCTATCACGTTCTGAGGTGAAAGGCTCGATCGGTTGAATTCGGGACCGCCGAGTGTATCCGAGCGAGAAAGATACAGTGAACTGCTCTTCACTACTCTGTGTTTATTATATTTAATTTATATGTAATAATTGTTATTATTAATTCCGCTGTGTGGTAGCGGCTACGAATACTACCAACCCTTACTTTGCTCGTGGATGTCGTAAAAGACGACTAAGAGCCTTACAATGACCTGGGCCAGCTCCATCTGATGCCATTTGGTCAACAAATACATTCCCAAGGAGGGTTGACGTCTGGCAGGCGGCCGGTCATAAAACTATAGCCTTTCAACCTTTGCTATATGTAGGAATAGGGGTACATATTGCGTCGGCTCCAAGTAATTGGGACAAGAGCAGGAGAATGATGATGAAATGAAAATGAAAATAAAATACTTCTGAAATTTCGTGCCATTCTCGCCGTAGTTGTAAACATAGCTGTTCACTTACAATGCTTGCAGCATTGTAAACACATGGCTGTATGGGATTTGTTTCCTTCATTTATGGCATTGACTTAGTAGATGATAAATAATATAAAAATTATGAGGCGTGCGCTTTTGGATTTTCCAAATTATTTGTATTTTTTCATAAGTTTAAGTTTTCAATTCTTTCGGCAGTCCTCATAACTACTTTGTGTTTTAGTTTTATCACAATGTGATTTCATAGCAAAGATTAATATGATTGATTAACAAGAATGCTATGTTTGCCAAGTCAGTTACCAATGGTAATTGATATTTTAAGTTTCCCAAGATAATGATGTTACCGATTCACCAGGCGGTCTCTGAGACAGTTGCTCAAATACAAAGGAAAACGAGAGTTGCAGTGACGCACTGTATTTTTAAACCATCACTGCACGTGAACCCTTACATATTGTTTATTTTCTTATGCAATAGATATAAAACAGTTGTTTTTACCGCGTGAATCTGATTATTCATGTGATAAAATGCATCTTATCATGTATTTTAAGTCAATCTTACCATCTTACTTATCTGTCAAAGCATACACGTTTTAAAATACTTTTATCTTTACTATAAAAGCACATGATGGCGCGAAATTGTATTAATATATTTTTTTTTTTTTTTTTTTTTTATGGTGAGGTTTTTGAGCATATTAAACGTCACGATTCTTTATTTTGGACTTTGGAGTCTTCTGCTTCTTTGGACTCGTAAAACAAGTTCAGGGATCATTAAGAAAATGAGCTGCTATACACTGTTAATATTTTTTTGTAAAATTACAATTGTTTTACATAACAAATAAGAGCAGAATTCCAAATCAGCGTATTCTAATACAAAACAATACAATTCGAATAAAATTACAAGACATGTGAAGAAATGAAAGAAACTTACTATAGTGAGTTGTAGTTTTAGAATCTTTTTGTTATAACCCTCCCTACACGTATTGTATAGTAAATATACAAAACGGAATTATACTCGTAGTATTACTTTCTTGTTGTGCGTAAAAACTTCCAACGTTTTTTTTTGTAAAAAAATTGCAGAAATTTTTAACAGTGTAACGTCTTCAGCAATTAATATAGCAGATATTTAATCCATTAATATTTTTACAATTATTTTATTCTTCAACTATCAATTAACTCATGCTAAACAATTCGTCGTTCTGAAACAAAAAGTATTTATTTTAAACAAATGACAATGGAATAGTGTTGGTAATAGTTCTTGTGAGGGAGGTATAAATGATTGTGGAGACTTTGATTTAAATAATTATTATTATTCAATTACAATTATATTCAATGCGTATTATAAAAATGTATGATCGCAACGCAGTCAGAGTAAAAAGTGATAATACGTTTTTTCTCTTCTGTTCAAAATCTCACGCCCAATTACAATGAACGTAGATGGCAGCACTGGTGATTAAGGTGAAGTTTTATCCTTAAGGGGAAGTCTCAACAAATAGAATAAGTTTAAATACAATACAAATCATTATTTCTAAGTCAAAAAAATTGAATAAATAATCATCAACATATCATATACTAAAACTTTTTTCGAAACACGCTGCATCTTATGTTATAAGTATTTTTTCGATCGGTTCACAAGTTTTTGCTTCTAACACTAACAAAAAATATTTTATTTTTATTTTACCTTTGCATATCATTCATTCTTACTTTTATCCCAATTGCTTGGGGTCGATACAATATATACTCTTCTTTCATAGTACATATTGTACAAGTTATTAGCAATAGTTTTATGACCGCCCGCCTGCCAGACGTCAATCCTCCTTGGGAACTTAATAGTTGAACAAGCGGCATCAGATGTTGTAGTTAGCTCAGGTCGTTATAAGGCTCTTAATCGTCTTTAACGACATCCACGAGCAAAGTAAGGGTTGGTAGTATTCGTAGCCACTACCACACAGCTAATTTTTGCCCTTCTATCTATGGTTATAAAAATAATAACAACCCTTAATAAGAAGTAATAACTTTCAAGAATATCTAGATGTTCTTTCGAACATAAGAATAGCAAAATAAAAGAAACACAATAAATACGAAATTAACAATAAAATGAGAGAAATATTACAAGTTTTTCAAATATATTTTCACTAAACGATCATAAGTTTTCTTTAACAGTTGAACAGTGAATCTGTCTTTTATATTTCAATAAAAGTTCAATTAGTGAATGTAAATATTAATATCTGGATGACCGAGCTTTTCTCGGTATTTTCTTTTTAGTGTGTTTTGAATATATTTAAATATAATAATAATAATAAACAAATTGAATAATAAATTAAAAATAGTAAAAAAGAGAAACAGGATCCGAACCAGCCTCGATTAGACTGCTCGATTATCCAATTGAGGTGTCTTAATGACAGCATCATAATTTGCCTTCACTCATTTGCAAAAAAAACGGGCACCTAAGCAATGAACCATTTCAAATGTTAATATTTCTTTGTTTGATAATTATAGGTAGTTTTATCCACACAATTTGGTAAATTAATAAGAAAATAATCGTTTTCATCAGTATTTCATAAAATTTAGATACAATTTATGGGAAATAATGCTAAACCTCGCTAGTAGTGTATATTCGCTAGTAGTGCATATGCTCATGAAGTAAAAATAAAAAAGTTTTTTTGTTTGTTTTTCTTTAATAAAGTAAAAGCAGATAAATGTTTAGTATCGAGTGTGACCCCCTCTAGCTAAAATCACAGCTTGAATTCGTCTGGGCATGCTAGCGAGTATATCCCGGATACTTGCTTGCGGAATACGTTCCCACTCCGCAGTAATCACATTCTTCAGCTCTCTGATGGTCTGCGGAGCCGGGTGTACTGATCTCACACGCCGTTTCAGAACGTCCCAGACATGCTCTATGGGATTGAGGTCGGGACTTCGAGCTGGCCAATCCAAACGACGAATGCCGACCTCTTGCACATACGCATTAACATCGCGGGATCGGTGGGCGCGAGCATTGTCGTCCATAAAAATCGAGTCTTCACCTAGAGCGGCCAATGCGGGTTGTGCATGAGAAATTAGAACTTCCGTTATGTATCGATGCCCAGTCAGTGAGCCGTTTTCAATGAAGACTAACTCTGTACGATCCATTGAATTTATTCCTGCCCAAAACATAACAGAGCCCCCACCATAAGGTGTGATTTCTTCGAAACATGCCTCTGCAAAGCGTTCTCCTTGTCTTCTTAGCACTCGCCGACGTCGATCTTCACCGAACAGAGATATCCTGGCTTCATCAGAGAACAAAACCCTATTCCAATCGTCTTGAGTCCATGATTCACAATTTCTAGCGAACCTAAGCCTGTGAACTCTGTGCTCACGGAGTAATTTGGGGCCGCGGGCCGGGCGGTGACTGCGTATATTGGCAGCGAGAAGCCTCCTCCTGACCGTCCATAGACTAATATGCACATTTCTTACTTCTTGGAGGTTGTTCTTAAGATCCACATACGAAGATTTGCGATTTCTCAATGCGCGACTCACAAGAAAACGATCATCCCGTGGTTGGGTACATGGTTTTCTTCCAGAACCAGGCCTTCTCTCGACGGAACCAGTCTCCTGATATCGCTGCCAGGTCCTTTGGACTGTCGAGCGACTAATATTTAGCCTCCTAGCCACGAAACATTGGCTGCAACCCTCTTCAAGCAGCGCGATAATTTTGGTAGCTTTTACCACTTTATCTACCATTTTTGATACAGCCAAACAGCATTAAATAAAGCTTTGACAGTCAAGGATATGAAATTAATCGATAAAAATTGAATAAAAGTTATGAAAGTCGATGTTAACTTCTGGAACTTCGCGCCAAAAATGTAGGATAAAAAGGGGTTTTCTGTAAAAATGAACATCAAATGAAAAATTGAATTTAGAACGTACTTTTTTAAATACCACAGCATTTTTAAAACCGGCCAGTAACGTGTACAAACGATTGAAACCTTTTTGGTATTGTATCTTTTTAAATATGAATGAAAATCAAAACCGCCCGTTTTTTTTGCAAATGAGTTTAGTTGTCGGCCAACGCAAAATTATATTTTTTTTTTGCCTGAAAATATTGACAAAAAAACATTTTCTACAAATGAAACTTAGCTAGATCGATTAGTCGTCCCCGGAACTCCCTGCATACTAAATTTCAAGAAAAGTGTTGGTGTCGTTTCCGAGATTCAGAATATACATATACAAGAATTGCTCGTTTAAAGATATTAGATAGATACCTAGATAGATAAAGTAAATTCAGACATGAAAAGATAACACTAAACTTATAATGTAGGTATATTCAACGTCGCGGATAATTATGTATCGTCTCAAGTTTAGAAAAGAAAGCCTTAAAATAACCTCGAATACTAGTAACTAAGATGAAATCGGAGCTGAATTTATAGCTGGTTCTAATATTTACGATTAAATTAATAATTAAAATCATATTGTTTTAACCCCTCAATGTCATTCTCTCTTCGTAACATACGTAGACACTGTCGTCGGATATGAATATAGTGCATATAGTCATCTTGAATTATTAAGATGAATATTTGTCGAATAAAACGTGTCCAAGCTCAGTCACGTACGGTGATCGCGTGGGCATAGATGCTCTACAATATACTACGCACCAATCACACCATTAAAGGCTAATTTTCCAATAGAAATAAATAATACACAGTTGAGAAACGGTCAAAATAACTAACTACCACTTAACTGTTTCCGTACTGTAGTACGCCGCCATTTTGGTTGCCGATAATATTTTTAAAATTTTACCGCGAAACCAATGTAATGGCCTCATTGATTGGTGCGGGTTGAGACGTATTCGGAAAGTGTTTTTTTTTATTGATATATTGTCAGTAAGTTTGTAGTTGAAATTATTAAACTAAGCACGGTGGATCCATTTGTGAAAAGAAAAATGAAAGTTTTCAAGAAGAAACTACGTTTTTCGATAGCTTCAAGTTACTTGTAGACTCATACTAGAACTGTACTGAAAAGTTTTATTTTATTTTGTGTAGTTACAAGTTTTAACAATAAAGTTATTATTAGTGGTATACTATAACTATACTATTAAAGGTAAGATTTAAATTTAATAAGATATTGTGTATATATTATTTTTATAAAAAGAAAAATGTACTAAAACTCCAACAGTATGAAAAATGGCGTTACATAATAAAAGTGAAACAAAATATATTATATTTACTACTCGATGAAGACTTTCCATATCGACTGTTATAAACGTTTAGGAAAACCGCGATTAATGACTTAGCGAACTCTTCGAAGGACGTGTTCCTTTGAACAGCAAATTATCAAATCGATTAACATATTTTTTTTAAATTTGGTCACTGAATAATCCTTTGTACCGTGAAGTCATATCACTTTCCGTAAAAGTGATTGAATAGGTTTTAAAACAATGAAGGCGTTAAATGAATACAGGAATATTATCCAAGACATTTTACAATATAAAAAGAAATAAATATAAAAATGACTTTCATTTTTTTTTTACCCGTGTGGTAATGTAGAAGACGATTACAGATATCAACAGATATGATCAATAATATAGAAGGAAAACTCGAAATAAAACTTTATTATATTATTTAACTCGAAATAACCCTGCATTGTCATTTTCCCCAATATACCAGCATGGTATTTTTTAGAAAATATATTATATTTTAGAAAGTGTTGAATGAAATATTTATTGAAGTGATGAATTTATATCCAAAATATTCCAAAAAACACCGAATGTTTTCTGGAATATTTTGGATATAAATTACATATCGATGAAATATGAATATTTTTATATTCTATCCACATAATAAGGATATGAAATAATTAAATAAAAAATAGCTGAATAAATTAAATCAAAAGAAAGATAAAAATAAAAAAATGCAAATAATAATAAGAGAAACCTAGAATCGAACGGGGGGCTGTCTGGACAAAGGTTCAGTTCGATTACCCTAATTCTCTTTTTATTATTGATGGTAGTGGCTAAATTTACCTTTATATTCTAAACAATATAAAACATAGCTAGTTTGATTTATCGTTGCCGAAGTTTCATTCTAAATTCTATGGAAATCGGTGGAGCCATTTTCGAGATACTGAATATATAGAAATATACAAAATTGGAAGAGAATTATGAATGTTGAAGAAGCGAATGAAGTATGCAAGGATAGAGTTCTCTGGCACTATGTTCTCTCTGCCTACCCTGCAAGTGATATGGCGTGATGATATGTATGTATTTACAAAATTGGCTTATTTAAAACGCATTTATGATAGATAATAATTAAAACTCAAAATAAAACATTGTACCAATCAGTTTGTCAATGAGTTTTAGACGTAAATCAATCTTGTCTTTGGTTATATAAGCAGACTATTGACCAAAGAGAAGAAAAAAATAAATAAAACCCTATACCAACCCGTCGAGCTAGAGTTGTAGGTCAAGCTCCTTATTATTGTGCAGGAGAATTGAGTCCAGAAATGTGAAACAATGATTATGATGATGACTGGCAACTTATTTGTGGTAGGACCACGCTGTTGACAGTTCTCTGTCTACAGCCGCAGGCCGGTCCATCCGGGGTAGTACCACAATCTCGTAGGAGATCGACGTCTGAGTAATAGCAATATGCTATTGCGCTTCGTTCGGTGAGCGAGAGAGCCGGAAGCCTAACTGGGGTGGATTAGCGGATTGTAATGGTAGGCAGCGGCCTAGTTAGACCTTTGGTATAGCAAAGGTCTATGGGCAGCAGTGACACTTACCATCAGGTGTGCTGCTTGCTCGTTTGAGCAATAAAAATATAAAAAAGTAAGGGCTGGCAACACATTTTATTTTTAATCCATATCACCACGTGAGAATTTTGCTATTCTAGAGAATATTTGCGTCATCTTTGTTTAACATCAAATTTCATTATTTAGATAATAATTTAACTGAAGGCATTCACCTGATGTTAAGAATGAAGTGTCTTTTGTATTATATCGCCTCATGCGACATCCGCAGGAAGTAAAGGGGATCTATTTTTAGCACTTCGCAGTGTAATGAGTTAAGTAGTCTGCCACGTGATATTAAATACGAAGCAGATTTATTTTACGTATTTAAATAATTAGTGAAAGACTTATTATTTCTATCATTGTACATACATACATACATATCATCACGCCATATCCCTTGCAGGGTAGGCAGAGAGAACAGAGTGCCAGAGAACTCTAGCCTTACATACTTCACTCGCTTCCTCAACATTCATAATTCTCTTCATACACGCTCGCCGGTTTCGGAGACTCTTGACTCCACCTTTCTTCAGTACGTGAACAATCTGGTCTAGGTAAGTTAGTCTCGGTCTTCCCCGGTACCTACATCCTTCCACTTTAGCATTGTATATCTTCTTAACCAGACGTTCGTTCGGCATTCTTTCTACATGTCCGAACCATTCTATCATTGTGAATACAAATAATTAAATTTAAATTCATTGAAATAAATATAGACACAGGAATTTATGTCTTTTGAAACGTAATTATTCTTTATGTGTATATGTTATTAAATTGCTCCCTAATGACACGTCTAATTTTAAAGAATATTTTTTGAAATTACTGAAATTTTTAGCATTTAATATACTTAATTATTTATAAATATCCAATTACGAAACGAAAAATGATGTCACAAGCGGGGTTCGAACCCGCACCTATTGGGGATCCGGCCCAATCGTGCTGCCACTTAGCGGGTTCGAACTCCGCTTGTGACATCATTTTTCGTTTCGTAATCGGGTATTTATAAATAATTAAGCATATTAAATGCTAAAAATTTCAGTAATTTAATAACAAGGTTGTGTCATCGTTTAATACAATTCTAACTGTAAAGTTTGAAGTATTAAGCTTATACAATGCGTAAACATTGTCCGGTAGATGGCATACGTCACCTTGAAGACGTAAGATATAATATCAAGCGAAATTTGCATGTCCTAAAATAGTTCACGATGGTGTTAGTGGCAGCACGATTGGGCCGGATTCCCAATAGGTGAACCCCGCTTGTGATCACGATCATTTTTCGTTTCGTAATCGGGTATTTATAAATACTTTTTGAATTTTTAATTGACTCCGTAGAATGATTTGAATTTTTAATTTTACTTAGTAGTTACGAGTTATCATTGGATTCAGGTTAAGGAATCTCTTCCATTGTTTAAATAAGTAGTG
Organism: Lymantria monacha; assembly: GCA_905163515.2. Classification (NCBI taxonomy): domain Eukaryota; kingdom Metazoa; phylum Arthropoda; class Insecta; order Lepidoptera; family Erebidae; genus Lymantria; species Lymantria monacha. The sequence continues at coordinate 12,881,604 of LR991106.1, forward strand.
AGAGATAATATCGGTTATGGTGCTTTACGTGTTACTTTCATTTACTTAGATGATTGATGTGGGGTGTGGTCTTACTATCATCATTATCATCATCACAGCCCATCAATGTCCCACTGTTGGGCTCGGGCCTCCTCCCTAATGGGAGGGAAATTAACCTACTATACCGCGCTGGTCAGATGTGTTGGTATAGGGTATTGTTTCGAGTTTTCCTTCTCTTGAATAGATGTTATATGCGTTTTATATCTCTTAGTCATCTCATACGATATCCCATAGGCAAGGTAGGGGGTGGTGAATTGTATTCTTACTCCGGCACCACACGGAAAAAAAATAATTTCCTAAGCAAAAGATGTTAACTAAGAATAATAGGGCATTAATGAAATTAAGTAGCAACTAACTGGTACATATAATATTTGTAAGTATTCGGTCATTTACAAAACTCTACTTTCGAGATGAGCGAGAATGCTATTTATCTACACGAGCCTTTGTGGGTAAACCCCTTTTATCAAAGAAGCTAAAACATATGTGCCAAAATAAATGAGAAATTCAACATAAAACATAGCATATAAGGATGGTATGCAAGGACTTGGCTGTGCTTTTAATATTTTAAATGCCAATATTTGGATGACCGATTTTTTTTATATTTTGTTTCAAAAATCACGTTTTCCGTGTGGTGACGGAGTAAGACTACTATTCATATATATCTTACCCGTGGGTGATCGTACGAGACGACTAAGGGATATAAAACGCATATAACATCTATGCGAGAGAAGGAAAACTCGAAACAAAACCCTATACCAACACGTCTGACCAGTGCGGTATAGTAGGTTAATTTCCTTCCCATTACGGAGGAGGCCCGAGCCGTTTATGGGCTGCGATGATGATAATGATGAAAAATCAAGTATTAATGAAGTATGAATATTTTATATCCTATACAAATTATAAGGAAAAAAACAATAGGCAGTCATGGGGACTGCCGATAGAAGTGAAAACTATTAACTTAAGACTAATTGAAATAATAATAATTTTCAAATTTTTATATAAAAATAAAAAATATTATCGAACATCTAGGAATCGGTTTAACCACGCTAGTAAGATAACCTTTACACCACAATGGTACTATAGATATACTATTAGCATTAGCATGTCGGTGACACGAACCTATAAGTTTTTCCCCTCCAAAAACGCTCAACGCGCCTAAAGAAGTTTTCACATAGCTATAGATATACTATTAGCATTAGGATGTCGGTGACGCGAACCTATAAGTTTTCCCCCTCCAAAAACGCTCAACGCGCCTAAAGAAGTTTTCACATAGCTATAGATATACTATTAGCATTAGGATGTCGGTGACGCGAACCTATAAGTTTTCTCCCTCCAAAAACGCTCAACGCCCCTAAAGAAGTTTTCACATAGCTATAGATATACTATTAGCATTAGCATGTCGGTGACGCGAACCTATAAGTTTTTCCCCTCCAAAAACGCTCAACGCGCCTAAAGAAGTTTTCACATAGCTATAGATATACTATTAGCATTAGCATGTCGGTGACACGAACCTATAAGTTTTTCCCCTCCAAAAACACTCAACGCGCCTAAAGAAGTTTTCACATAGCTATAGATATACTATTAGCATTAGGATGTCGGTGACGCGAACCTATAAGTTTTCCCCCTCCAAAAACGCTCAACGTGCCTAAAGAAGTTTTCACATAGCTATAGATATACTATTAGCATTAGGATGTCGGTGACGCGAACCTATAAGTTTTCCCCCTCCAAAAACGCTCAACGTGCCTAAAGAAGTTTTCACATAGCTATAGATATACTATTAGCATTAGGATGTCGGTGACGCGAACCTATAAGTTTTCTCCCTCCAAAAACGCTCAACGCCCCTAAAGAAGTTTTCACATAGCTATAGATATACTATTAGCATTAGCATGTCGGTGACGCGAACCTATAAGTTTTTCCCCTCCAAAAACGCTCAACGCGCCTAAAGAAGTTTTCACATAGCTATAGATATACTATTAGCATTAGCATGTCGGTGACACGAACCTATAAGTTTTTCCCCTCCAAAAACGCTCAACGCGCCTAAAGAAGTTTTCACATAGCTATAGATATACTATTAGCATTAGGATGTCGGTGACGCGAACCTATAAGTTTTCCCCCTCCAAAAACGCTCAACGTGCCTAAAGAAGTTTTCACATAGCTATAGATATACTATTAGCATTAGGATGTCGGTGACGCGAACCTATAAGTTTTCTCCCTCCAAAAACGCTCAACGCCCCTAAAGAAGTTTTCACATAGCTATAGATATACTATTAGCATTAGCATGTCGGTGACGCGAACCTATAAGTTTTTCCCCTCCAAAAACGCTCAACGCGCCTAAAGAAGTTTTCACATAGCTATAGATATACTATTAGCATTAGGATGTCGGTGACGCGAACCTATAAGTTTTCCCCCTCAAAAAACGCTCAACGCGCCTAAAGAAGTTTTCACTTCAATAATATTATCTCACCATCTCAGCTCATGCACCTCTGTTAGACTTGAGCGTCCTCCACACGGGAGGAAAATTAATCTAATACACGTGTTGGTATAGAGCTTTGTTTCAAGTTTTCCTTCTCTTGCATAGATGTTATATTATGCGTTTTATATCTCTTAGTCGTATCTTACGATCATCCACGAGTAAGATTGGTAGTAGTTAATTATATTCTTACTTACGTATAAGAGGAGGTATTTTATAAACGAAGATATATCGATTTATCGCTCTCGAAACTTCTCTTATACTAAATTTGATGGAGTTCTTTAGAATCATTGCCGAGGTTCTTAATATATGTAAAAAAAAAAATATACAACATTTTTTTAATACTTATATAAACTGACATATATGCGTTAAAATATTTATACAACAACAAAGAACATAAAAGGTGAAAAATTTTTTTTTTAACATACATACATACATACATATCATCACGCCATATCCCTTGCAGGGTAGGCAGAGAGAACAGAGTGCCAGAGAACTCTATCTCTGCATACTTCACTCGCTTCCTCAACATTCATAATTCTCTTCATACACGCTCGCCGGTTTCGGAGTCTCTTGACTCCACCTTCCTTCAGTACAGGACCGATCTGGTCTAGGTAGGTTAGTCTCGGTCTCCCTCGGTACCTACATCCTTCCACTTTCGCATTGTATATCTTCTTAACCAGACGTTCGTTCGGCATTCTTTCCACATGTCCGAACCATCGGAGCATTCCCTTTCGCATCTACTCGCTCTCTCTTTTTTTTTTTAAACATAACACATATAGTATACACATTTGACTGCACAGATGGCGTAGTGGTTAAGATACCGTGCCAGTGCCGTGATTCGATTCCCGCGTAGAACAATACTTTGTGTGATCTACAAAGTGTTGTACTGAGTCTGGGTGTAATTTGTCTGAGTTAATTGCATATTTGTAAAGTCCTCCGCAATAAAAGGATTATTTCCTTAGTGCAGGGTGGTGTCTATTAACAAAAAAATAACACATATATATGCAATTAACGGACGCAAATTACACCCAGACTTATAAAAACAATTTGTGGATCACGCAGTGTTGTCCAAAGTAGAAATTGAACCCACGGAACTGGCATGGACGGTCGGTACCTTAACCATTACGCCATTGGTGCAGTTTCTAAGCTGCATATACCTTCTCAATACGGATAAAGTCATGTATAAAAGCTTGGCCATTTAGTTTGATACAAAATATATCATTTATATAAAATGTACTAATTGATCGAACATATTCTAATTAAAACGTTTACATATCTAATGCTAATACGATGACTGTTGGAGAGTAAACCGATAATTACATTCCCTAAAACCACTTAACGATGCACAATTAGAACACGTGTGCACAATGGCTTTGACATTCATTAGTAGTCGTTCTCTATGGTTGGAATTCACGCTAATATACCTGGAATAAAATGTACTAAGATGATTATTGGACATTTTATATATATTTAGAGTATTGGTGTAAAGATGTGAAAGGGAATGCTCCGAAGGTTCTGACATGTGGAAAGAATGCCGAACGAACGTCTGGTTAAGAAGATATACAATGCGAAAGTGGAAGGATGTAGGTACCGAGGGAGACCGAGACTAACCTACCTAGACCAGATCGGTCATGTACTGAAGGAAGGTGGAGTCAAGAGTCTCCGAAACCGGCGAGCGTGTATGAAGAGAATTATGAATGTTGAGGAAGCGAGTGAAGTATGCAGAGATAGAGTTCTCTGGCACTCTGTTCTCTCTGCCTATCCTGCAAGGGATATGGCGTGATGATATATATGTATGTATGTATGTTATATACGCACGCCTCATAAGCGAAGCGTTGAGATCTTGCTCTACTCTCGATATATGTAAATCAAGGACTTGTCAAACCTAAAAATGATTGTATTTTTCTCACATTGCACTTTTAGGATAATATTATCATACATATGTCAAGAAAAAACATTCGTTTAAACGTATTTGATATTTTTAAAAACAATTATTTTGTTTAAATTAAGAAAATAATTGATTAAAAAAAATATTCGAGGATGTCCGGATTAAATATTCTGGATCCGGCACGATCACGACCCTAAAAATGAATGTATCAAAATATTTTTTTTTAAAAGCTTCATAATCGCAAAAAATATGAGGCGCGCACTTTTGGATTTTCCAAATTCTTATATACAATTTTTTTATGTAAAACGTCTTTAAACACGCTGAGTCGTTTATTTAGTGAGTATTGAAAGAGATTGAGTCGTCACGCTCGGCTATGTAACGCTTGAGGAATTTCGGCTCTCGTCATCAGTTAGTCGATCAGTTAGAATAAAATTTACCAGAGTATCTATACATTTGAAATAAAACTACTTTTACGGATTCTATCACGTTTGTATTTGTTTTTAAATGCCCGATGTTTCGAACACTTTAGAGCGGTACCGCACTACATCCGATGCGAATCCGTGAAAATATGGTGCGTCGTAGCCGTAGAACTATTTCTATGGTAATTTACGCACTACATCCGATTGCCGTCATCCAATATCTTTCCGTCATTCTAGAATCTCCATGCCAGAGAAGATTTTTGACGGACCGATGTAGCCATAGAATTATTTGTATGAACGTACGTCTACGTTCTTCGTACGTACAATAAATAGTATTGCTAGAAGTTGACGTCGATTTAAAGGACTCATGATCAACGACGTGAACACTCTGCTGTGGCGTAAAATGTAAATGTGGCGTAAAATCACGTAATTTCGGTCCGAGTTTTCTATACCCATATTTTCACGGGTTCGGATCGAACAAGTGCGTAAGCAATATCCGAATTCGGGCCGAGTTTTCTAGATCCATATTTTCACGGTTTCGGATCGGATTCGGATCGGACGTAGTGCGTAACCGCTCTTACAGTGATCATGGTCAGGCGAACGAAACGTCGGAAAATTAAAAATTAAATACAAACGCGATAGAATCCGTTAAAGTAATTTTATTTCAAATGTGTAACATTCGCGTAACCATCAGAAACCATTATGTTTACGCAAGTAATTTACACTAATTTATTAATTATAACTTCGTCATCATCATCTCAGCTCATATATATATATGTCACATTGTTGGGCCCGAGCCTCCTCGACACTCGGAGGGGAATTAATCTACTATATCACGCTGGTCAGACGTGTTGGTATTAATTTTGAGTCTTACTTATCTTGCATAGACGTTGCACTCTGATTGTTTTTTCCTCTGTACTGAAGAGTCAATGCTAGTATAATGAGGCATAAATTGCACCTATATTTGATAATTACTTGTCATTTGTATTCACGGCCTTCTTAAGTGAGAATTCAATCCTTGACACACGACATGTAATGTTTCTATTTAAGCTACTAACGTCAGTATTCACCAACCACTCCTAAAGTTTAAGGAACTCCTAATGCGATAAAAAAAAAATGTTTATTATCGCTTTAGGTGTTACATAAAATTTTGTTTTTCTTTAAAATCATCTTCATCATTCGCCTGATCTTATTCTAATTACTTGTATAGACAATATAAATTCATATATATTGCAAAAGTTACTGGCGATATTTTTACTACCGCCAACCTACCTCATAACAACCCTCCCTGGGATTGTAATTGTTGACCAGATGGTAACAGGTGGAATTGGTCTAGGTCTATATAATTACGGCATATAATCACGTCCTTTACGACATCCTCACTAAGGATTGGTAATGTTTGTAGAGTGCTATGTGGCGCTACCATACACTTTTTAAATATATTCTTTAACAGCAATTAACATGGAAAAAAGCCAATGTTATATGCATTTGTATTGCCTTAGGTCACCTAAAATTTAAGAGACGTTGCTGAAAGTGGTCATTATATATATACAGTTGTGACATTTATGTACTATTCTATTCATTTTGTTGATAAAGTTATTAATCCTTACTAATATTATAAATGCGAAAGTAACTCTGTCTGTCTGTCGCTCTTTCACATCAAAACTACTTAACCGATCTAAATGAAATTTGGTACACAGATAGTCTAACCGGGTTGAGAGCCCTCAGCGCTCACCCATAGTCCGGGTTAAGCTGTGACAACCATCTGCGGCTAACAGCTAAAAGACAGACACAAAAAAAAACAGATAGTCTAGAGCCTTATAAAGAACATATGCTACTTTTTAATGAAAAAAAAAGGGTTTTAAAGGGGGATGAAAGTTTTAAGGAATTATCGTCATTTTTAAAGCCAGAATCTTGAAACTTATTTTTAGTCTGTTGATTAGATAAATGAAATAAATATGACATTAAAATTTCGTAAAAAAAATACCTTTATGTGGTAAAATAAAAATAAGAAATGAAAAACTTTAGGAAAGTAACCTTTTACGCAGGCGAAGCCGCGGGCAGAAGCTAGTAATAATATAAAAGGAGTAGCATATATTTAAGTGTTCATCCAAATATCTGTAAGTATAAATTAGAAGCTATAGCAGGGACTGTTATCGTGTCAGTCCTGTATATAGGGACAGTTCCTAAGGGAATATTGTTAATGAACAATAGAAATTGCTGTCCGACCCCTATAGTTATGTGTGAGGTTGAGATTACAACTAACATTTTCTTATATTGTCCATACTCGTTATTTGTGAAACGCCTTATCGAATATTGTTATTGTAATGCTTATGATTTTAGTTTATGTACGTTTACAATTTGCTATTAGTATATGGTAAGGCGTTAGATTTTATTTTAAAGCCTGCCAACAAACTATCGCAATGATTTTTTTTTTATGTATGCCACCCTTTTTTCTTTGTTGCGTTGGACTATGGATGCGGTCTCGCCCGGCCAAGTCGGTCCGGGTTGACGGAAAAGGCGGCGCGTGAACCCACAGACCCACCATGCAACTCTCCTCTCTTCACCGTGCGAGCGGGCCACCGGTACCCGATCTTTGTCTTCGGTGGCCCGCCCGGCTGCGCCACTCTGCGCTAAGGAAAGAATCCTTGTACTGTGGGGGATTTTACAAACATGCAATTAACGTAGATAAATTACACCTAGACTCAGAACAATACTTTGTGGGTCGCACAAAGTATTGACCTGCGTGAGAATCGAACCCATGGCACTGGCACGTAAGGTCAGTATCTTAACCACTACGCCATCTGTGCAGTCAAAGTCTTTGAATGGGATATATACTTAATATACATATAGACATTTACTTAATTTCAGGATGATTTCTTAATTGGTGCTTAATCCAGTGGTAGTTTAAATGTTAATTATTGATGATTTTCAAATAAGCGCCTTCGTGTGGTTTATGTAACTACATATAATAAATAAATTTGAACATATACTACATATAACTTTACCTGCTATGTGGTAGTGGCTATGAATACTACCAACCGTTATTTTGTACGTTGATGTCATAAAAAACGACTAAGAGCTTTATGTCGAACTGGATCCATCTGATGCCGTATGGTCAACAATTACATTCTCAAGGAAGGTTGATATCAGCAGGCGGCCGGTTATAAAACAACTGCCAATAATTTTTGCAAGATGTACGATGGCAGTGGGGTATTTATTGAGTCGACCCCAAGTAATTGGGATAAGAGCAGGATAATGATGATAATAGATATAATTTTACGTCTACCAGAACATTGACAAGAAAAAATACTGTGAACTATCATTCAGGGCATTCCCTGAATACATTAATTATAGTGTCTTCGTTCGTATTTACATTAAATTGCAATTATTTTAATTAATCAGATCATGATACAATCCAATCATACTAATATCATATTAATTATCTGTGATAACATCAACGTATTTAATAGTAATATATATAGGTAATCTATATATCATACTTCTTCTACGTGTGGTGACGGAGTAAGAATACAATTCACCACCCCCTAACTCACCTGTGGATGATCGTACGAGACGACTAAGGGATATAAAAACGCATATAACATATACAAACGAAACTCTTTATCAACACGTCTGACCACCGTGGTGTATTAGATTATTTTGCCCTTCTATTACGGAGGAGGCTCGAGCCCAACACTTTTTTTTTTTTATTTATTTTTTTTATTTTTTATTGATGGGCTATGGGTGCGTCTCGCCCCGCCAAATCGGTCCGGGGTGACGGAGAAGGCGGCGCGTGACCCCATAGACCCACCGTAAAATCCTCTCTCTTCGCCGTGCGAGCGGACCACCGGTACCCGATCTTTGTCTTCGGTGGTCATCGAGCCCAACACTGGGATATATATGAGCTGATATGAGACGACGAGTGATATCATACTTCATATCAGGGGCAGCTTTACCTATAGTGCAGAGGGTGCGGTGCACCCGGGCGCCGGGAGTTAGGGGGCGCCGAGAGCTGCTCGGGACACAGAGCCTCTACTGCAACGCTCCGTACGGAGCGGGAGCACCTTACGCAGCGAGTGCCTAACCATTTATAAACGTAGTGGGTATATAAAGGCAAAAAAAATGTGGCTTTTTAAAAACTTTAAACCTTTATAAATTCTAATTTTTGGCTATTCTGATTCAAAAGGTCGCCGTCCCCTGGTCTATACCAACACGTCTGACCTGGTTTTATTTCGAGTTTTCCTTCTCTTGCATAGATGTTATGTGCGTTTTATATCCCTTAGTCGTCTCTTACGATCACCCACGGATAAGATAGGAGGTGGTGAATTGTATTCTTACCCGTCACCACACGGAACCAGTTAATACCAGTTAATGTAATTTTAAATAAATAATAAAATCGGCAGGGGCACTTTCCTCAGTAACTTATTACATCAACTGCGATCATCAAGTTGACAGCTTGCTTAGCAAATATAGGATTTCCACTTTGGGGCGGTTATCGTAGACCCTTATGGGAAATAGGTATCACAGTAGACTTCAATTGGCTAACAGATAGCTAGCTGAACCTATAGGCGCTCTTTTGCAGCAATATAAAATACTAAAAAAAAATAATCTTAAATCCATCGCAGCGCTACTTATTGGTCCAACTCTCAATTTAAACCATTACTAAATCCAAATGCGCACACAGAAATTTGATCAAAATCGATCTAGCCGTTTAGGAGTTCAGACACACATATACGGTAGAATTATATACGATAAAAATTGTATCAAAGATCGTATCTGACGTACACTGGAATAATATTTAAAAGTATTCAATAAGGCAATAGGAATAGAATAGAGACATTTTTAGTTGAAGTATTTTAATAGAATTTTTAGTTCAGTTCTTTGGGTTCGTGATTTCGATATGATATCCGTGCTAAATATAAGATGCTGTGTGGTAGCTGTGCATACTACCAATCCTTACTTTGTTCGTGGATGTCGTAAAAGACGACTATCTTTATATCGATCTAGCCAACTCTTATTGTTGCCGAGATATTTATTGATTTTCTTATTATTGTTGTGCTGTTTTTTTTTGGAGTTTACTCCTTAAGAATCGATTTTCATATAAGGCGCCCGGTATGAGAAAAATTTGAGGAGTAAAATCTAGTTAATCTAATGACCTCGTTACGTTTTTGGTGCGCAACCTATTCTGCGCACCTTTCACTTTCTGACATGAGATAATACTTCACTGAACAGTTTTTAATAAATGTAAATATATATATATATATATATATATATTACTTTTAGTCAAATGAGCTTTTTTTTTTTGCGCCTGTTTTGATAATCGTACTTAAGGAGTAAACTCCAGTCGTGCGTCGGAGCTGACACACGCACTTTTTTTTTGGCAGGCTATGGTTTGGACACACGCCATCCATTCCGTCCGGGGCGACGGAAGGGCGGCGCGTGGTCTATAACCTACCATATCCCTACCCATCGCCATTAGGCCGGCCACTGGTAGGTACCGCTTCCTTGACCTGCGTCGTCAGCCCGGCGGTGCTATCGTCGAGCTGACATATTTTCATTTTCTTTTCCTGTAGGCAGAATAGACAACTAAGACCAAATAATAACACTGAAGCAAAAGACGAAGATTATTTTTTTGTTATTTCTATACGAATTTTTATGTCGAATGTACGTCTTAAAGTTATTTTTTATTCATGGGGAACAGTAGCCCTGGACAAATGTGTAATCATATTTACACGATTATCAGTTAAGTAGTTAAAGCATAAAAGAATAACAAATAAATAAACAAACTTTTTCTGTGTGGTGACGGAGTAAGAATACAATTCACCACTCCATCTTTCCCGTGGGTATTGTAAAATACGATTAAGGGATATAATAGGCGTATGCCATTTGTGCAAGAGAAGGAAAACCCGAAACAAAACCCTATACCAACACGTCTGACCAGCGCGGTATAGTAGGTCAATTTCCCTCCCATTATGGAGGAGGTCCAACCCCAACAGTGGGACATATTTGAACTGAAATGAAACAGACTCTCATACACATTTAAAATATTAATTTAAAAAAAAGAAGATATACAATGCGAAAGTAAAAGTAAAGGATATAGTTTCCGGGAGAGATCGAGTCTACCTAGACCAGATTGGTCACGTACTGAAGGAAGGTGGAGTCAAGAGTCTCCGAAATCGGCGAGCGTTTATAAAGAGAATTATGAATGTTGAGGAAGCGAGTGAAGTATGCAGAGATAGAGTTCTCTGGCACTCTGTTCTCTCTGCCTACGCTGCAAGGGATATGGCGTGATGATATGTAGGTATGTAATTAAAATAATTTACAAAATAGATTAATCATTCTATTTGTTGTTAAAAAAAACAGATTACAATTATGTACAAAAAAGCATCTATTATCTAGGAGCTTTAATTATCAATTTGATTCGGAATCATGATTAATCAATTAAATGATCCATCTTTATGTATTTTAATTGTAGTCACGCGATCGTACATCCTGCTTGGAACGTGAACATTTAAATCATCGATAATATATACTAAGAATTTATGCTTTTATATCCTCGCCTTTAACTCCAAAGGATATATAAAATACTTATGTAACTTTTAAACTTCACGTAATAGAGAAGGATATCCGTATGGTGACGGAGTAAGAATACAATTCACCACCCCTATCTTACCTATGGGTGATCGTAAGAGACGACTAAGAGATATAAAACGTATATAACATCTATGCAAGAGAAGAAATACTTGAAACGAAACCCTATGTCAACGCGTCTGACCAGCCTGGTATAGTAGGTCAATTTCCTTCTAATTACGGATGAGGCTCGGGCTCAATAGTGGGACATAGGTATATGAGCTGAAATGATGATGATGAATTTTAAAAGTTGTAGGACCACGCTGTTGATAGTTTTCTGTCTACAGCTGCGGGCTGGTCCTTTTACGGTAGTACCACACTCTTGCAGAAGATCGACATCTGAATAATGGCAATGTGCTGTTGCACTTCGTTCGGTGAGCGAGAGAGCCGGACGGGGTGGGTTTGGGGTAGGTATTGGTAGGCAGCGGCTTAGCTATTACCTTGGTATTGCGAAGGTCCATGGGCGGCAGTGACACTTACCATCAGGTGTGCTTGCTCGTTTGCCACCATAAGCCATAAAAAAGAAATAGAAAAGGAACTAATACAGTGACGGGTGGTGACGGTAGGTACAATAAACTCCGTTATCATGCATAATATTTTTTTCTGTGTGATAACGGAGTGGGAATACAATTCACCACCCCCCTATCTTACCCGTGGATACAAGATGACTCAGGAATATGACATACTTATAAAGTCTAAGCAAGAGATGAATAACTCGGAATAAAACCCTATACCGATCGGTCTGACCAGCGTGGTATATAGTAGGACTATTTTATTCCTATAACGGATGAGGCTCGACCCTAGTAGTTATATTAGTTGATATAGCCAATTTTTTGGCTGCAGGCTATGGAGTAGGCACTCCCTGTTAAAGCCGTCCGGGGCGATAAGAAAAACGGCGAACAACCTCATAGACTCACCTTACATATACTAAACTAGAAGTTGAAATAGCCTAGGTATTAATTTACTAGCGTAATATACGTTTACTTACCTATTAACAAAAAAAGACTTTAAGTGAAGTAAAGAGTGATGAACAAAGACTTTGTTAAAACGATTTCAGAACTAGAGCCATAAAATTCTTATAAAGAATCAATCTTGAACGAGTGTTGGTACTAGACTTGAGTTCACGTCGTTAGCACAAAGGTCTTCGATCTTCAAATGCACAGCCTCCAATTACAAGCATCAGTCACTGGACTCTCACATTTAATAAATGCTGTTCAGACACGATTAAGTTGTTAATTTTAGAATAATAATGATAATACACTAAACTAATGTAATTATGCATTATTTGAATTAATAGCTGAAAAACAACTTAGAATTTTTAAGCAAATTTTGAGATGCAAATCTCAAGATTATGATTAATTATGTTGTAATAATATAGTAATCTCGTTTTCCTATACTTTATTTACTTTGATGTTAATATTAAAATTTTCGTTCTTAGATATTTTTATCTAAATAATTCTTCTGTGTGGTGATGGAATAAGAATAATATTCACCACCCCATATCTTACCCGTGGGTGATCATACGAGACGACTAATGTAAAACGCATATAAGATCTATGCGAGGACGCATAGGACGAATGTAAAACGCATATAAGATCTATGCATCATCATGATGATGAATTATTTAGAATTTTTTTTTTATTTGTAGCCGTTGGACATGCATTGTTGTGTATCGTCATCATAATCTCAATTTATATACGTCCCACTACAGGGCTCAAGCCTCTTTTACAATAGAAAGGAAACTGACCTGTAGCAGTGTACAGCCAAACGTATTGGTATAAGGTTTTATTTCGAATATGCCTTCCCTAGAATAGATCTTATATGCATATTACATTCTTAATAAGCACCCTTATTCGATATTTAACATACACAATACTTATGCGAAAGAAAGGGGGCCACCTCAAAAGAAAACGACCTATAATTAAGAGATCCCCATAATCCGTGAAAATAAATTTAATTACTTTTATGTAAAAATGTAGGTACAGTAATAATATACCTAATATATTTTTTAATAACCTCGCTTTTTTATACTTGAAGGTAGATATAAACATATCCACAATTTCTTACACACAATATTTAGTCCCACGCAATTCAATAAGTCCCTAACTCGATACAATATAAAACTTCGAGCGCGTTGCTGAGATTTTCACGATAGCATCCTTGAAAACCGAGAAAATCTAGTGATAGCTACAACCACACCGTTTTTATTTAACTCCGGCGTCAAACCTAAGATCTGACAATCTCAGTATCATATTTACGGCAATAAACCGATAAGGAGGGTCAGCAACAAAAATAATAATGTATACTTTTTAAATTCGTGCTTTTTGTCAGCAGTCTCGAATCTAAGAAAAGATTTGCTTTTTGTTGCTATTAAAGTGTATTTATTTGTTGCGAGATACTGAAAATACACTAAGGATCATTACGCACTTTATTTCATTTTACATCCTTATTCATGGATTTATCGTATTTAGTGTTGCCCAAATGCAAGAATAAGACTCGCTGCAGGAGTCTCGCAGTGCTCCCTTAGACAGAATTTTATGATTCCTTTGGCAAAGAAAGGATTGTCAACATTTTGTATTCTTAATACCAATACAAGGGGAAATAATTTGATGTTATTTTAAACAGTCTCATGATAGATGGGTGTAATAAAAGTGGTATTTACATAATTACTGATTAGTTATACAATTAGTGCCACTAGATGAATGGAATTTCTTTAATTTAGTTGGATTTTTCATTTCTATCAAAACAAGTGACTCTGTCTCTCTCTCTCTCTCTGTAGAATAACAATTCTAACAGCGAAATTTGCAAGTTTTGTGAGACTCTCAAGAGTCTTGCACTTGGGCACCACTAATTGTATCTGTCACTATAGATAATAGAGTAGTATTTATTTTTACACTAGATTAATACTGCAATTGGAAAAAACATATAATGAATATATGCAGTAAACAAAGTGGTTTCGTATATGCTACTAGCAGAGTCGGCCACGCATTGCTGTGGCTAAGATAGCCTCAGTAACACGTGGTGGTTATGCTAAATTGTAGCTGATGTGTAACGTTTGTACGTTTAACATAGCGCCATCTATTAAATACTTAATCCAGTCAACAGATACCGCCATCTGTTAGAATCGTTTGGAGATAACAGATAATTGTGACTGTCAAATAATAAACAAATAATTTGCAATAAAATAATATTGCGACTAAAATTGAGATGGAAGCTATCCTATCTTTTAAGTTGGATCAAACTACACATGCTGTGCAAATTTGAGTAAAATCGTTTAAGTACTTTAGGAGTCCATCGCGAACAAACAACGTGACGCGTAATTTACATATATTTAGATTAAATAGGCAAATACAAATTTTGGCGAATCTAACGTCAAAACTCACAAAGTTTCATAAAAAAGTTGCAACCCCATTTTTACATCCTTAGGGGAGAATTTTCAAAATAACTGGAATACGTGTTTATTTATTTAATATTAAATATCTAAAAACTAATTTTCAGGGATCTAGCTTCAAAACTGACGAAGTTTCATACAAACTTGCATCTCCTATTTTTACCCTTAGGGGTGAAATTTCCAAAAATGCTGAAATAGGTCTTTGTTTATTTAATATTAAATAAGCAAATACAAATTTTAATGATTCTAACTTCAAAAATAACAAAGTTTCATAAAAAATTTGCAACCCCTATTCCACACCCTTAGGGGAGAATTTCCCAAAATGCTGAGACAGGTAAATTTTTATTTAACATTATATAGCTAATAAAAAAAATTCAGGGATCTAACTTCAAAACTGACGAAGTTTCATACAAACTTTCAACCCCTTACTTTTCACCCATTTAGGAAAAATTTTCAGAAAAGTTGAATTACGTTTTTATTTATTTAATATTAAATAGACGAATACAAAGTTTCACGAATCTATCTTTAAACCTGACGAAGTTAGATACAAACTTACAACCCCTATTTGCCACCCTTAGAGGAGAAATTTCCAAAAATCCCTTCTTAGTGAGCGCCTACATTATAAAAGGCAGCAACTGTCAAAATTTCATGTAATTACCTCCAGCGGTTTAGGCTGTGCGATAATGAATCAGTCAATCAGGACAAGCTCTTTTATATATATATATATATAGATTAAAAAATTACGTACATTATTAGATAAGAAAACGGCACTAATAGTATATTATGGTTATGTAGAGTCCATACTACGATATGGACTGATAATATGGGGCAATTCAACAGATGCACATAAAGCCTTTATTTGTTTTTGCACAATAAAGGCTTTTTTTTTTTTTATAAAAAAAAAATTGCCTTTATTGTACAAAAAAAAGTGCGTGCGAGCGGTTTGTGGAGTGGGACCGTT
The DNA here is from genome assembly GCA_905163515.2 of Lymantria monacha. Taxonomy (NCBI): domain Eukaryota; kingdom Metazoa; phylum Arthropoda; class Insecta; order Lepidoptera; family Erebidae; genus Lymantria; species Lymantria monacha. Next base: position 12,897,408 of record LR991106.1, read on the forward strand.
AGAATCTTGTAGACCTTTATTTAAATCGATGAACTTATTGACGTGAACCTGCATGTAATATACTTGAAGTCACTCTCAGTGTTTGTCAAAAATCATTATTCATTTTTTGTTTCCAAGAGTAATAAATACGTAGCTGTAGGGATCCCACACGATTAGTGATTCCATATTGTAGGACGACATTAAACAAGAGCAATGTTTGCCATATGTGCATAACCATATTTAATAAATTACCTAGAGACTTAAGAGAGCTCCCGCAGAAATATTTTAAATTATAAACTACGACAATGGTTAATCAGCTACAATTTCTATAATTTATCCGAATTTATGACATATAAAAATTAATAATAATCACTTGACATTTAAATAAATTGTAATTTGAGATTTATATATTGTGATATTATTTAATTACACATATTAATATATATGGTTATAATAAATAATTAATTAATGAAAATGTGTCAATATTTGCATGTCTTAAAGGCAAGAATATGGCAGGAAAATCTACCGTTTTTGTTATCTGGTTACACCTGTATTTATTGCAAATAAAAATGATTTGATTTGATTTGTCAGTCTTAGTTTGCCTTATTTGTTTACTAAAACTAAGATAGTTAAGAATAAAAGAAGCTATAGTAATCCTTTTCAGTGCGGTGACAAAATAAGAATGATGAATTCATAACTCCATATCTTGCCAGTGCTTGTTAAAAAACGTCTAAGAGATATAATATGCATAAGATACCCATAGGTTATTTTTCTTTACTATTGTGGAGGAGTATCTTCCTGCCTAACAGTGCGACGAATATGAGCTGAAGTTATGAGGATGCTATCATCCTATCGATACTATTGATGTCCACTGTTGGAAGTAGTTTCTCCATAGGAGCCAATAATATTATTATAATCGCCACGTTATTAGGCTTGTTGGATTGTAATTGGGCGTATAATGTGCCCAGTAAAATGATTCTTGTCAAACTGTTAATGAGTTTGCACGTCACATCTGTAGTAGTATACTATACGGATCTTGTAGCAACTCGAGAAAATTTCCGTGCGTTTAGACGTTTCTGCCATACCTACTACTGCAATCAATCTTAAGGCTCACATATAGGCTCCGTTAAGTTATCCCGTATCCGTGGTGCCGTACTGCTGCGCTTATCGTAGCTGTACAACCCTTTACTTATTGGCTGACTAGTCAATATTGCTTTCTGTCTCCCACTTTGCCTGGGAGGGAAGTGGAATCACTCTTTTCCAACTCCTCCCTCCTCCTCTTTAACTTTTCTAATTAAATTTGTTGCGGGTTCCAAGACAATAAAATCATTTCCCAGGACTGCCTGAGGGTCAAACCTCGGTGTCATTTATGGAGACCATTGTGGATCCTGGCTTACAAGAGTTACAATGGCGGGAATGTGTGGTGGGATTAGTCCCCAAAAAAAGAAAAAATAAACTATTTATGACTCTTCAGATGATTTGTACGTTTACCACGTAATTATTAGTAACCTATCACTATATAATAGATATTTATCGAGCTAGTTAAAATGTGTGTAAAAATATATTTAATTAATTGAGATAATTGATTAAACTATATTTATTATTTGTAGTCATTAATTTTAATGCAACTATTTCGTCTTCAATTATTGAAAGCAATTAGGACATATTAATAGTTCTCCGAGATATAATTAATCCTGTTGTTTATTTATTTATTGATTAAGAACAACTTTTATTTGATACATTAATTACATTAATAACATACAATGTTCAAATTACTGAAATTTAGCATTTAATATGTTTAATTATTTATAAAAACCCGATTACGAAGCGAAAAATGACAAAATGTCACAAGCGGGATTCCAACCCACACCTATTGGGAGTCCGGCCCAACCGTGCTGCCACTTACACCACCGTGAACTATTGTAGAACATTCAAATCTCGCTTCGTATCATATTTACGTCTTAAAGGTGACGTGCGCCAACTGTATATATACTACCACGCCATACTATTCGGGTACGATTGGGCCGGACTCCCAATAGGTGCGGGTTAGAATCCCGCTTGTGACATCATTTTTCGCTTCGTTATAGAGTTTTTTATAAACATACAATGTGCCATTAAAAGTAAATTAAATGCTCAATTAATTAGACATTAACAACTGAATAATAATCTAAAAAAATATCAACAGGAATTCTAATTATTAAATACTAGCTTCTGTCCACGGCTTCGCCCGCGTAAAAGGTAGTACTTTCCTAAAGTTTTTGATCCCCTATTTTTATTTTTGACCGTCGGTAATACAGTGCAACGGTATTACAATACTCAGGGTTGGAACTTCATTACTGGACTGCTAGATGGCGTTGAAGAAGCTAGATTTTGAGATTTTTTGACAAACAATTTTTGTATTTTTCATATAAAAATTTTGATTTTTTTTTTAATAAAAAGTATCCTATGTTACTTTTAATACCTCCAAGAATATGTGTACAATGTTTCATGATGATCGGTTGAGTAGTTTTAGCGTGAAAGCGTAACAAACAAACTTACATTCACATTTATATATTAGTAGGGAAGTAGGGATTAAAGATTTAAATTTCTGTGTGGTGACGGAGTAAGAATACAATTCACCACCTCAATCTTGCCGTTGGATGATCGTAAGAGACAATTAAGGGATAAAATATGCATATAACATCTATGCAAGAGAAGGAAAATCCGAAATGAAAACCTATACCAAATATACCAATACGTCGAACCAGCGTGGTGTAGTAGGTCGATGTCTCTCCTAGTATGGAGGAGGCTCGAGCCCAACAGTAGGATATATATATGAGCTGAGATGATGATGATGATGATGAAAGACTTAAAATTTTTTTTTTTTGATAATAACCCGTTATAAAAATAACTCAAATGAATAGACCTAGTGAAAACAAATCCAATGAACCCATACTTGATGGGTTTATATAATGATTTCTGATGTTTACGCCATTATTATACATTTTATCGCGTTTGTATTTATTAATTTCCCTAAGTAAAATTAATGCGGTCGAAATGCGATCTCTGCGGAAAATCTGTGGAGTTAGGCTGACCGACCGCATTCGTAACGACGACGTAAGAGAGCGAGTAGGTATGAAAGAGAGTATTGGTGTAAAGATGCGACAAGGAATGCTCCGATGGTTCGGACATGTGGAAAGAATGCCGAACGAACGTCTGGTTAAGAAGATATACAGTGCGAAAGTGGAAGGATGTAGGTACCGAGGGAGACCGAGACTAACCTACCTAGACCAGATCGGTCATATACTGAAGGAAGGTGGAGTCAAGAGTCTCCGAAACCGGCGAGCGTGTATGAAGAGAATTACGAATGTTGAGGAAGCGAGTGAAGTATGCAGAGATACTCTGTTCTCTCTGCCTACCTTGCAAGGGATATGGCGTGATGATATGTATGTATGTATGTAATTTCCCTACGTTTCGAACACTTTATAGCATCGGTTTATTAATATGCAATCCAGAAACCCACGATTACGTCTTCTACCTTCAAGCTCCATCATCATACCTGGACGTTTCAAATATTCATCTCATCACATATGTATTTTAAAGTGAGGTAAATACGTATTATATGTGCTCCTAACTGTGGCAGTTAATAAAAAAAGCTGATTACATAGTAATACCTGAATAGGCATTCATAAATTGTAGCTAAAAAATCATCTCGATCACGTCAGCTTTCAAAAAAAAAAAAAAAACAACTATATCGTAATCGGTCCATTCGTTTAAGAGTTACTGTGCCGGCTGAGGCACATTTATTCTTGATTGAATAAATAAATACTCTTGAACTGATATATATATATATATATATATATATATATATATATATATATATATATATTGGTTTATTGGCTTTATTACAATTAATATATGTTATATTGAATAGTGTTACAAGACGGTTATTGTTGGAGTGTTTCAATTGGTAATTATTGTTGCGTTGAATTGTCGCTACTATAGTGTTTGCCAAATAGCATGACAAAAGAGGTCATTTGGCGACCTTCACCACGATATCATCAAATCCAAGTAATTTATCGCTAATTCCATCGCTTTCCATACAAACCGTCCTATCGTTGAAATATCGTGGTACCAGTCGGCTAGATAGTGCAGAGGTTACAAACATTTATGTCTACGTGTAAATCACGTCAATATCGGCGTTAAGCAGGGGTGCGTTCTGTCAGCCAGGCTGTTTATCATATCTCTGGATAAATGTCTCCAAAGGTTGAACGATATGAATGTGGGAGTCCAGATGGGCGACTCAGTGGTCACTGCTCTGCTTCATGCAGATGATGCAGTCCTGCTGGCACAGTCAGCGACTGACCTGCAGACCCTAGTCGACACAATGACAGAAGATTGTAAGAAAAGGTGAATGTGAATGTGAAATGTGACGCGTGAATGTGAGCAAAACCAAAATACCACACACCACAGTCGGAATCCACTGAAAAATTAGATTTGCTGTAGAATAATTAGATTTGCTGTCGAATAATGGATCCCGACTGTTGTCATTTTCTATTATTAAAATATATTTTATTTTCTGCAATAGTATTTATTCAATAATATATTATGGAATTCTAGACCACCGGACTAGATGTCCGGTGGTCTAGAATTCCTAAAAAAGTGCTTGTTTTTTTCTTTTCAGTTTTTTTTATTATGTACGTAGTTTTGGTTACTTTTTATACAGTCGGGTTTTTTGATTTCTTTAATTATTTTTTTTATTTTTGTGTTTTAATCCCTACAAATATTAAAAATGTGAATATAAATTTATTTATTATGCTTTCACGTCCAAACTACTTAACCGAATATCATGAAATTTTGTACACATATACTTCAAGGTATTAGAAATTACATATGATACTTATTATTAAAAAAAAATACGGAGGGTAATTTCATTGTATGTAGTATTTTTTAAATATTGAATCAAATTGATTTCAGTTCTATTGGAATGTATGATTTTTGATATTTATTTAAGTGCTTCAACGCGAGCGAAGCCGTAACTAAAAGCTAGTTGTAAATAATTGTACAAACGGATAGAAGCCGAACGGACAACCGTTGGAGAAAAAAGGATCTAGAGTGGCGACCACGAATCGGACGATGCAGCGTAGGACGACCCGCCACTAGGTAGACTGACGACATCAAGAAGATCGCAGGAAACCGTTGGATGCAAGTGGCACAGGACCGACTTCAGGTAGTGCTAATATGATTTAAAATGTAAAATAAGAAATGATGCGTATAGATATAATGTCCTCCTCATTCATCAATTTAAATTGAAACTACAAAATTACAAATACCGTTCCTAAAATAATTCTAACATTTTTTTATCCGCGTTAAGTGATGATTTCTTCCTGTTCTTGACTGTACATTAAAATTTGCACGAGTATTTTCGTAGGTAGATCACAATAGGTCAATTGGTATATACTCTGATTGGTATACAAAGCCCCAGCGTAAGTACAAAGATTTCTTCACCTACGATTTGATTTAATCTTTGTATATGATAAATCAATGATATGGAAAAGTTAAAGTCTGAAGTGCTGTGTGATGAGACGTGATGAATGGTAGAATCCGTTTATTATGACCGCTTAATATGACGTAATTCTTAGTCTAGTTTGGTTTTCATATAAAATTCTTATAAGAAAAACGGATATAATAACCTCGCTTATATTGACATCTCGCTTATTATTACCTGTTTTTGAAAAATCAAGGGCGGTTATTTTGATCGACATGTTGTATTCCTTATGTATTAAGCCGTTTTCGTTGCCATCTCTTCTTCTTTAGCTTGATATGTGCATTGCACGTGGCTCGTTTTCGTTTTATTTCTTTATGACAATTACGAGTCGATAAATGAAAATTGTTAGTGATTTGCAAATAAAATGGCATCACGATGTTAAACTTTTTGGTAAAAGCTTAACTTTGTGATGGCATTTTTATGATTTAAAAGTACTCATACAATTATATTTAGACTATAAGTTCGTCATTCACTTCATCTCTTGCAAATTTGGAGTTGGTCATTCAAAGATATCAATAATTTTAAAAACAAGTAGAAGATTAAAGAATGATTTAATTAAATTCAATTTGAAAGTGAGCGAGGTTCTTCTCTGAAAGATTTACGACAAGATCATGTTGATCAAGTGTAAAGTCAGTGGTTAATTTTGCAGTTTTACTATTTACTAAACCGACATTATGTATGTACCTAACAAAACTAGAAAGTTTTTCATTTTCTGAGAATTTCTGATTAGTATGACGTCCGCTTAGTATGACGGATTTGTGACTTCCCTTCAATGTCATTACAACCGGATTCTACTGTATTGTTGTAAGGAAAGTTTTAAGTATGAATTTCGAAAGCTGTAGGACCAAAGGAAGATTGTAAAAAAAAGATGGAGGGATTCCGTGAAATATTTTTACGGATAGAATCGCATTTGTATTTTATTCTAAATCTGTTGACGTTTGTAAGAGTTTTCATGTTTCTCTAGGTTTCACAGAGATCATGGTCACGAGAGGACTACTGAAAATGAACGCCTTAGTGTTCGAAACGTCGGGTAATTTGAAATCAAATACAAACGTGATTTCTGATGTTTACCCGAGTGTTACACATTTGAAATAAAACTACTTTTACGGATGCTACCGTGACTATGATCACTGTAAAGTGTTCGATACGTCGGGAAATTAAAAATCAAATACAAACGCGATAGAATCCGTAAAAGTAGTTTTATTTCAAATACAAACGTGATAAACTCTTTAAAAATAATTTTGCTTTAAAATTACACGCGTAAACATTAGTAAATCAATTATGACTTTATCTTTGCGGAGGTCAAAAGACTTATGTATGTATATGGGTCAAAGAAGAAAAAAATCTTTAACGTTTAACGTTTCATTCATATTTGTGTTTTACTTAGATTTTATTAGTACAAAATCTTCTTATATGGAATTATCGGTATTGTATAGCATGTGTGGCGTATTTCTCAAAGCCATGTATCAAATTTGCTAAAACAGCTAATGAGCAAGTAATGCTAATTAGTGTGGTATTTCTTTGTTTCAAAGCTTGTTATGAGTTAAGGTATAGTCATGTTGATTTTTTTTTATTATTAGTTATTCTTATAGTACAGTACTTGTATTATTTGATTTTTTGAGTAGGGACATGGTAAAAATAAAATTCCCTACTTCTATCTTGGTGATGTAAAGGAAAACTAAGGGATATATAATGCACATAGCATCTATGAATGTGTGGTATCCGTTTATTATCTGTGTGGTGACGGAGTAAGAATACAATTCACCACACCCTATCTTACCCGTGGGTGACCATAAGAGACGACAAAAGAATATAAAACGCATATAACATCTATGCAAGAGAAAGGAAAACTCGAAACAAAACCCTATACCATTACGTCTGACCAGCGCGGTATAATAGGTTAATTTTCCTCCCATTAAGGAGGAGGCCCGAACCCAACAGTGGGACATATATGGGCTATGATGATGATGATGATCTATGAAAGGGAAGGAAATTCGAAATAAAACTCTATACCAGACCGTCTGATTTTTTTATTGCTTGTGGTGGCAAATGAGCAAGCAGCACACCTGATTGTCTTATTTCTGTGGCACCTTTTTTTTTTTTTCTTTTTTTTTTCGCAAGGTGGGACCATGAATGTAGTCGCGCACCGGCAAATCGGCCCGGGGTGACAGAAGAGGCGGGGCGCAACCCCATGGACCCACCCTGCAAACACCTCTCTTCGCCGTGCGAGCGGACCACCGGTACCCGATCTTTGTCTTCGGTGATTTCTGTGGCACCTGGACACCAGGGGTATAGTTAGGCTGCTGTTTATCAATGAAAATCCCAAGGCCATCCAGAAATTTGGGCTCCCGGCTCTCTCCACTGACTAGCATGGTATAGCAGATGGTATTATGGTGTAATATTATTTTCCATTGCGGAGGAGGATCCAGACTAGCAGTGGGATCTTTATGAACTGAAATGATGTACCTATAGGATTTTTACCTATGTAGAATATATTTTTTTCAAGTATAATAATTGTTTATCATCCTCATCATCTCAGCTCATATATGTCCTACTGTTGGGCTCGAGCCTCCTCCATAATGGGAGGGTAATTGACTTACTATACCATGCTGGTCAGACGTGTTTGTTGGTTTTGAATCGAGTTTCCCTTCTCTCGCATATCTATGCGTAACATCTGTTATATGCGTTTTATATCCCTTAATCGTCTCGTATGATTTGACCCACAGTTGAGATAGGGGGTGGTGAATTGTATTCTTACTCCGTCACCACACGGCAAAATAATTGTTTAAGTGGAATATAATTTTCTATTTAACCACTGAACTCAATAATAATAATAAAGATCACGCATACTCAGTGCCTGTCTATTTGTTTGTTTTGTTTTTTTTAAAGACACCACTTTGCACTAAGGAAATAATCCTTGTATTGCGGGGGACTTTACAAACATGCAATTAACGCAGACAAATTACACCCAGACTCAGAACAACACTTTGTGGATCGCACAAAATTTTGTCATACATGGGAATCGAACCCACGTCACTGGCACGGAAGTTCGGTAACTTAACCACTGCGCCATCTATGCAGTCAATTAAACTAGAACCCTACATTATATGCATATTCTATTCATAGAATTTTGTTTTCGATAATGTAATTCTTACTAGAAATATAGTAGTCAACCGTTCATTCTGTATTAACTACTTTTTTTTAAATTCTTTTTTTATTTATTGGGGACTTTTATTCATTATGAATATGTAGGTCCCATCGTACCCTAAACATAAATATACAAACACTTGAAACTAAGAAAACAATATGTGTATGCATTACAATTAATTGGCGCGATGCACAGCCAGATCACACAATTGCTTCACAGCCTCAGATGCTGGCTCCGCCAAAATAGTTTGGACACTGCCAACATCCGAGGTCTGAAGACAAAAGGTCATCTCTTTTATCTTGGAACTAGAATTTTAAAATCACACATCAATGGATGAATCACACTAACGGATCGCAAAGTTAAAAAAAAAAACAAAAAAAAGCAATATTGCATTAATAGCATTATTTTTCTTCTTCACAATTCATATATATATACTCATTGTTCGTCAGTTTCCAATACAATAGGAAGGAAATTAACCTACGAAACTACCTTGGGGATTTGCCCTATTATATATTAAGCTTTTGTTTCGATTTTGCCTTCTTTTGCAGTTATTAGATTTTTATATAATAATATTTATCAGAGTTATAGTACATAATGATTATGACATGTTTTTTTTTTATAATTGATGAGTACTTATTTGCAGTAATAATAATCTCTTCGGAAAATCTGTGGAGTTAGGCTGACCGACCGCATTCGTAACGATGACGTAAGAGAGCGAGTAGGTATGAAATAGAGTATTGGTGTAAAGATGCGAAAGGGAATGCTCCGATGGTTCGGACATGTGGAAAGAATGCCGAACGAACGTCTGGTTAAGAAGATATACAATGCGAAAGTGGAAGGATGTAGGTATCGAGGGAGACCAAGACTAACCTACCTAGACCAGATCGGTCAGGTACTGAAGGAAGGTGGAGTCAAAAGTCTCCGAAACCGGCGAGCGTGTATGAAGAGAATTATGAATGTTGAGGAAGCGAGTGAAGTATGCAGAGATAGAGTTCTCTGGCACTCTGTTCTCTCTGCCTACCCTGCAAGGGATATGGCGTGATGATATGTATGTATGTATGTATGTATTATTTGCAGTATCTAAACCATTAGGATTCATATTTTTTTTAATTGTTTATTCTGGCAAACAAGTAAGCATGGTGATGGTGAGTGTTACTGCCGCCCACGAATCTATGCAATACCATGGCTTTCTAACAATGAAATTCCCAAATCCACCCAAACAGTTGGATTGTCGGCTCTCTCGATCACCTAACGAAGCGCAACAGCACATTGCCATTGCTCATCATCATCATAGCCCATATATCTCCCACTGTTGGGCTCGGGCCTTCTCCGTAGTGGGGAGGAAATTAACCTATTATACCGCGCTGGCCAGACGTGTTGGTATAGGGGTTTGTTTCGAATTTTCCTTCTCTTACATAGGATGCTATATGCGTGTTATATCGCTTAGTCATCTCTTACGATCACCCACGGGTAAGACAGGGGGTGGTGAATTGTATTCTTACTCCGTCACCACACGGAAAATTCCATTGCTCAGACGGCTACAGACAGAACTGTCAACAGGGTGGTTCTACCATTATTAAATATTTTTTAATTATAAACTTTATGAAGCAAGCTTAACAAAGTCGTGAAATAAATGTAAAAAATAATTATTAGTCAGTATTTAATAGTACATTACTGTAGCGGCCAGCAAAAGAGGTATTGATGGACGAACGTGTAAATGTGGGCCGAGGCGTAGCCGAGACCCACACATGTAAGTCCATCAATTCCTAGTTGTGGCCAAGGCTTGTATAGTGCTTTTCTCAAATAATGCGCGGAAATTAAAACTAAGTAGTATTAAGTAGAACTGTATTTGTTGTTCACAAACAACATTTTTCACGTACTAAAGGGTTCATCTGCTTTTTTTTTTTAAATAGCTTTCTTTTTTAAGCCAGTTCCAAATTTAAATAAAACTCTGATAAGTTGCCTAGTAGCTTAACATATTTTGAAGTAACGACAGATATGAATTTACATATATATTTATTTGGCCGCTAAAACTGTCTGTCATAGACATGGATTTTCATGCATTTTTTGCCGGCCGCTGCTCGCAAGTATTTGGTCAGCACAGCAATTTCGATTTATCTCGATGAAGATTGTCAAAATAATGATCAAATTTCCAAGCATGTTTGAGGAAAAATATATTCATATGCATGTAGAAATAATCGTTTCTCAATAACAAAAAATATTAATAATTTTGATATAAATCTGAGATAACGGTATCCTTATATGTGCATGTTTTGCATTTTCCTTATATTTTAATACAACAATTTATTAATTAATAACTACATTTTGGAATGATTTAATTTAAGCGTTTGCATAATTTATTGCTTATACCTTATATATCGAGTTTATATATAAAAAAAAAACCTTATTGGTTTCCTTATATTTATTTCTTAATGATGATTTATATAGATTAAATGCAAAATATAATATTTTTTTAATAAATAAATTCTTAAAGAAGATTTAAATAATAGATGGCATTTAAAATTCTAAATTTTATTTTTGGTAACAAAAACGTTTATCCGTTTAAGTTGCTTTGGTCATGATGAGAGATTTGCAATATTGTGAGAGCTAACTTAGGTCTGTCTACCTACATACTTATTTATTTGTCTTGATGCTGACGTCAATTCAACCAGTAGGTCATCCTTTGGATTAAATTGTTTAATACCTTTTTGTGTTTTTTTAAAATCGATTGAATTTGTTTTCTTTTTGTGTTTCTTTTTTTTATTTTTTAAAATCAGTTGAATTGCGCCAGTGACGGAAAAGTTAAGGAGTGAAAGATTGACATGGTATGGACATGTTATGAGACGGAATGAAAGTAATGTTGTGAGGAAAGTTTTAAATATGAATGTTAAAAGCTTTAGGGGTAAGAGAAGACCGAACAAAAGATGGATGGACTGCGTGAAACATGGCATGGATAGTAAAGGGTGACCACAGAGATGACGTCTGATAGGGTTGTATGGAAGGAGAAGACATATTGCGTCGACACTAAATAGATTGTTATAAGAACAAGTTGATGATGGTTGAATTTGTTTTAAGTAAATTTGTTAGTATATACATTTTGTGTATTTAGCTGTTAGTCGCAGATGATTTTGACAGCTTACGCAGACTATGAGTGAGCGCTGAGGGCTCTCAACCTGGTAAAAGTATGCTAAGCGACATCTCCCAAGGGCTATCCTGTGGGAAACAATCCTCGACCTGAGGCGTCGCTGGTAATAAAGTGGGCTTCTTCACGTTTGAATTAATGACTTTTATGCGTCGCGATTTCGCACCTCGACGGCGAGGACGAAACCGCGGGAATTTATGTGCAATGGCTTCGCGGGCCGTGTAAGTTCTTAATTGAGCGAGTGTGATAGAGTCATCTTCTTCGTCGATCAATGTCGTGTATGAAGTTGCCCCAATCACTAGTGGGGTGGGGTGTGTCATGGCAGAGTCAAAGTAGCTAGTCAAAGAGCAAAGTAGCGTAGTATCAAAGTAGCAGTAGTCTTATTGAATGATCAACGATTTAAATTATGAGAGTGAGAGAATAGAAGGTACAGCTGTGCACAGTTAAATTTGTGCTCTATAATATGTACATTGGTATTGGCCACCGTGGCTGAAAAACAATTAGGAGGATTATTGCAGCTCATATACATACTACTGGTGAATTCGAAACTCTTTCACAGTATAAAGAAAATTAACCTACTAAAGCAATGCTGGTCAGACAGACTGGTATAGAAAACTCTATGTTTTTCTTCGTTTTCCTTCTCTTGTATACATATAATAAGTATGTTATTGTCATTAGTGGCCTTTTACGACATCCATCGGTAAGATATGGGATATATATTTTTATTCCATCACCGCACGGAAATATAGATTAGGAGGATATTGTCATTTAAAATAATTAAACTAATATCCTTTGCCTTAAATGCAATAATGATTAAAAAAAAATAATAAGTAAAACAAGACAAAGTTCATTTAGTTACGCGTGTCTGGCCATGTGTCTACAGATGAGTGTATGCATATCGATTCTATTCGCAAATATTTCTACTACTATTTTATGACTGAGATGGTCATCATCATGGAGATGGTTTTAAGAAGATAATCCTTATATTACGTGGGACTTTAGAAACAAAATAAACGTACACAAATTACATCTAGAGAACAACAACTTATGGATCGCACACAATATATTGTCATGTGTGGGAATCGAACTTGGTACGGCAGGTCAATATCTTAACCACTACGTCACCTGTGCACTATTGATAATCAATTTCATATTGACGTAGGCGACATATTTATAAAAGATATCATTTCACTTTCTTATGGCACTCGTAAAACTGGTTAAGCGATCACTAAAAGAATGATTAGTAGAACTCTTCTGTTCTGGGAAGCCTATACTCGTAATATGAACTGTGATCAGTAACTGGACTGCCAAACATGATTATAGTATTAATCCTCTTGGGAAGACCTAATGTTGCAATAAACGTCTCGGTTTGGATGGTTTTTAGGGTTCCGTACCTCGAAAGGAAAATACGGAATCCTTATAGGTTCACTTTGTTGTCCGTCCCTCCATACGTCTCTTTGTCTGTCAAGACCCCTTTTCTCAGGAACGGGTGGAGGTATCAAGCTGAAATATATATCAAATACTCAGGTCTATTGTCCCTTGGAGTTGTGAAAAAATCAAACTTCTAAGCTAACACAATCAAAAGACACATATACAGCTGTTTATGTCGCAAATTTCTGCAAATTTTTGACACTCGCAAGTGAATGAAAACCTATAGGATACTTCCCGTAAACTCAGAATCTTGAAATTTGGTACGAAGCAACGGCTTATAGTACAGATAAAGGAAAAATTGTGAAAACTGTAAATTTTTAAATAAATCATATGTAAAAAATATTTTTATATTTTTAAACTCACTAGTCTTTTGCTCCTGAACATGTAGAGGTATTATATTGAAATTCATATCAAATACTCAAGTCTATAATACCTTCAAGCTATAATAAAATCAAACTTCTATGTCAACGCAATCCAAAGAAACAGCAATTTAAGCCACATAAATTCAAACTCTCAACTACTTGCAAGGGAATCAAAATCTAAAAGGTACTTTCAGTGGACCTAGAATCTTGAAATTTGGCATGAAGCAATGTTTTATAGCGCATATAAAGGAAAAATTCTGAAAACCTGAGTTTACGTAGTTTTACGCAACCCTTCGTGCGCGAGTACAACTCGCACTTGGCCGTTATTTTTTGTAGGCTACGTTTTGGACACACTCCGTCCGTTCCGCCCAAGGCGACAGAAGGGCGGCGCGTGGCCCCATAACCCACCGGACTCCCTCCCCATCGCCATTGGACCGGGCATGGTTTGGATAGATAGAATATTAAATATTAGTTCACATAATATATAGAATTCGTCTCAGCTTAAACACGTCCCTTTGTCGGGTTCGAGACTTTTTCGCAGTAGTAAGAAAACTGACCTACCACGTTAGAAATAAAAATATTATTTACGGTTTCAATCGCGTTTGTATTTGATTTTTAATTTGCCAACGTTTCGAACACTCTACAGCGTTGTAAAAGTAAACTCTGTAAAGTGTTCGAAACGTCGGAAAATTACAAAACAAATACAAACGCGATAGAAACCGTAAAAATAGTTTTATTTCAAATGTGTAATACTCGCGTAAACATTAGAAATCATTGTAGACTATGATAGTGAAACGGATTGGGTATATAGAATTTTATTTAGAGTTCTATTTTTCTTGCTAATATTAATTATGTTCCTTAATCGAAGCACCATTAAGAGTTTTTACGTAGATATACTTACATCTACGTAAAAACTACAGAAGAAGTAAGAAAAGAGTACTTACTCTTCACAGGTAGGGGGTACCCCTTTACGATGGAATTGTAAAGGGGTTTTCTTCATTGGTTATATTCTTATTTTGTCATGGATCATCATCATCACTGTCAGTAGGATATGGGGTGGTGACTAGTATTCTTACTCTATCATTACACGGATAAATAATTAAAAAGCCAGATAATAAAGTCAGTTATAAGCCATAGAATAAAGTCGTTAATGATAATACCTTTTTAGTGTTATTCTCTCCCACGTATATATAAGCGTTTTGGATGTTTCCTTGTTTGGTTAGCATGATCATCAAAATCGGCAACTTTCTTTGCGATATAAGTCATGTTGCTTTTAGTCTAAATATAGTTTATTCTTGTATATAAATACTATTTTTGGTAGTGGTAGGTATACGCTGTTGACAGTTCTCTATCTACAGTTGCGGGCCGGTCCGTCCGGGGTAGTACCACGCTCTCGCAGAAATTCGATGTTTGAGTAATAGCAATGTGTTATTGCGCTTCGTTCGGTGAGCGAGAGAGCTGGAAGATCAACTGGGTGGGTTTGAGTTTTGTATTGGTAGGCAAAGGCCAAGCCATACTCTTGGTATTGCAAAGGTCAGTGGATGGCAGTGACACTTACTATCAGGTGTGCTGCATACTCGTTTGCCATCAAAAACATTAAAAAAAAAGTGTGGTAACGGACTTAGAAAAACATACATATCTACATACATATCATCACGCCATATCCCTTGCAGGGTAGGCAGAGAGAACAGAGTGCCAGAGAACTCTATCTCTGCATACTTCACTCGCTTCCTCAACATTCATAATTCTCTTCATACACGCTCGCCGGTTTCGGAGACTCTTGACTCCACCTTCCTTCAGTACATGACCGATCTGGTCTAGGTAGGTCAGTCTCGTCATGCTCCTATGGTTCGGACATGTGGAAAGAATGCCGAACGAACGTCTGGTTAAGAAGATATACAATGCAAAAGTGGAAGGATGTAGGTACCCGGGGAGACCGAGACTGACTTAGAAAAAGATGTGTAGATATTCTTTAATTGCCGTTGGAATTGTAAAAATCAATTAATGAATAAACGTTGGCAACAGAACGAACATCAACCCGTCTTCAAAGAGTAGCAATTATGGAATCATCATCATCATCATCCTCACAGCCCATAAATGTCCCACTGCTGGCCTCGGGCCTCCTCCGTAATGGGAGGGAAATTAACCTACTATACCGCGCTGGTCAGACGTGTTGGTATGGGGTTTTGTTTCGAGTTTAACAAAACCCCTTCCATCCCATCCCATCCTTCTCTCGCATAGATGTTATATGCGTTTTATATCCCTTAGTCTTCTCGTACGATCACCCACGGGTAAGATATGGGGTGGTGAACAGTATTCTTACTCCGTCACCACACGGAAAGATTATGGAATAGTAAATGATAATTTAATTCAAATTTGTTATTACAACGGTTGTGACAACAATATGTATTTAGCAATGCATTAGTTATTTCATTGCTCCAATGTGTTTTATTTTATAACCAAATCCAAAAGTCTAAATAATAAAACAATAACGTTTTTTCCTTATCTCATTCTTGAAACTAACAAGCAAACAAACAAACTCTTCAGTTTTATTATAGTAATACAGATAACGGTATACAAATCTTGTTCGTTTATAAATTTTATTACAAGCGTTTCGATGCCGCGTGATGCTATTGAGTATTTCCCCACAATCTTGTTCTTATAATATCATTATAATCAACATTGTGTCATAGGATGCTAATAGTTTTTTTATATTTTCATTTATCCTTGTAATTTATCAGTTAATTTTTCCTGCTTTAAAATTTTCAATATAACAAAAATAATAATACTTTAACTGTATGAAGTTGGAATTGTAATAATCATCATCACAGCCCATAAATGTCCCACTGTTGGGCTCGGGCCTCCTCTGTAATGGAAGGGAAATTAACCTACTATACCGCGCTGGTCAGACGTGTTGGTATATGATTTTGCTTCGAGTTTTCCTTCTCTCGCATAGATGTTATATGCGTTTTATATCCCTTAGTCGTCTCGTACGATCACCCAGGGGTAAAATATGGGGTGGTGAATAGTATTCTTACTCCGTCACCACACGGAAAAGACATCAGAGATCACCGATTAAAAAGTCGGTATAAAAAGATTCGTACAAGTTGATTCTGAAGGTTTAAGGTTATAAGCTGTCCACATCCAGATTCATAGTATCTCGTATTGGTTTAGGCGGGGGAGATTGCAAATCGCAGTATATGGTGTTACACGTATCCCATGAGAATTCTGCTGCCCATATTTTGCTATACCGGTGACTTAACTAAATCTTCAAGTGGTTTTTACAAATCTTTAAGAATATTTTTTTATAGACAGATTTCTTAACAATGATTTCCTTCAGTACCTTCTATAAGGCTATTAAAATGTGCTGTTGGACGATGTAGTGTTGTTGACGGAGTCCGCTTTTTCCGACTGGTGCAGATCTTGATGAGGCATGGTCGCTTCTGTAAGCACCTGAACACGGTCGCGAGGGAGAAGACATCATCCTGCCATCACTGTTTGCGACGAGAATACAGTGCAATACACGCTCGAGGTCTATGCGGCTTGTGTATCGCAATCGTCGGTGCCGACTTGACGCTGCTGACCATCGCTGGGGCGATGCTTGACAGCGTCAGGAACTGGAACGCGGTCGCCACCTACTGTGAGGCGGTCACCTAGTGGAAGGACGCGGCGGGGCAGGTCCGAGAGGAAATCCTCTTCGGTGACACGCTCCGTCACCGGTGTCTGGGGCGGCGCAGGTGCGAGTACCTATGCCTGATGCCGCCCTAACCCAGGCGGCGGGTGATTGTACTGGGGAATAGTCCGTTACCTATTGGATACATACACCTGTTGGGTAAGCCTATGCTCGCCAGTAGAGGGGAATATTCAGATAGTAGTGAGGGAACCATCGTGAGGAAGATTGTCTATAAAAAGTACTTTTAAAGATTCTTAAAATCAATTTTTTGGGGTTTTAGCAAATTAGGTCATGAACATCTTAGGCAGTCAATAAGAAAACTTTTAATCCTAACAACTGTATACATTTTTTTTACTGTATACCCTAACGATTAATATAATGCGGTATCCGAAGATTAAAACATAGTTGACAAATTATATTCCGGTGATACTGACCAGGTCGAAAAGTGTGATAGTCGGTTACCCTTTGAGAGTCCAAGTTCTTGTTTGTCGTCAGGCGATTCAACGAAGACATGGCACCGGCACTGGTGACGGGTTGGTGATACGATAGGTTACTGAGTCGCATGATGCTCTTTCGTCGTCTTTGACAGGTCAGACGGTTGTGTCCAGACTATAGCCTACCTTAAAAAGGCTGCAAAATGAACTCAATAATATAGTGAATGATGAATGCTTGGAAGATAAGATGCAAGAAGAAAAAGCGCACAAGGCTTTGGATATGTATTACGACAAGCCGCCTGCTGTAGATAGTTACAACCGCCTCAAAAGCGATTATTACTTAAATCCGCGGGTATTAAAACACGTTTTAATTAAATTCTGGCGTCGAAGCATTGCGATTTCTTAACTGATTCGTTATTTTAATGAGAGCATATGTTTTGTATGTGATAAGTTTATTTAGTATATACAAATATTTATCTCTATTGAAGCATGCATGAATATAATCGTGGAATTATTATAAATTTTACATGGTTATTGACAATTGATTGTATAAGGAATCAACATTTATGATGAAATAACACTACAATTAACTGGATTTCCACTTGACCATTCTGTTTCTATCCATACATTCACCCCCATTGATGCCATTGTAGAGGATCCTCCTATTGCGAGTGTTATACATTTGAAATAAAACTAGACTGTGTTCAATACGCCGCAAAATTAAAAATCAAATAAAACCGCGATAAAAAGCCGAAAATTAGTTTTATTTGAATCTTTCTGGTGTGGATAGTGTCATAATTCATAAATGTCACGCTTGGCAGACGGTTTGGTGATCGAAATTGGCATTATAAGGTTCTCAGGAGAGTTCTGCTACCCCAGCTTCCACGGGAAAGTACGTGATAGGGAGACATTAAATCTTGAAATTTGCCTTTCATGTTAAAAGTTTGGTGTAATTAGTGAAAACGTGTATAAATAGCAAAATTAGAAATAAAAATCTAATGCCACATCGGGTAGTCAGAGTCGTATTAAAATACCAATTTATCTGTGATCATGTGTAATATGTTCCAAATAATTATAGGTTTATCGGTAGTAAAGAAAGAACAGAAAAGAAGAAGAGAAAAATCCATACTAATTCAAATAGATACTCATGACTCCAGTACGTGACCAATCTGGTCTAGGTAGGTGAATCTCAGTCTGCCCCGGTACCTACATCCTTCCACTTTCGCATTGTATATCTTCTTAACCAGGCATTCGTTCGGCATTCTTTACACATGTCCGAACCATCGGAGCATTCCCTTTCGCATCTTTACACCAATACTCTCTTTCATACCTACTCGCTCTCTTACGTCGTCGTTGCGGATGCGAATGTTCAAATACATCACGAATTCAAAAGCCACCTACATCTTTACTCATTATAATATTTTAACAAAAAAATATTATACCGTCTCAAGTATAGGAAGAACATTAAAACGAATAATTAAATTATTATTTGTACGACCATTACAGTTTCTCTATCAAAACCGCAGCACTAAATTTGCCATCACCTACTTACCCGTGGATATCGTAAAAGTCGATTAAGGGATATAATATACATATATCATCTGTGCAGGAGAAGGAAAACTCGAAATAAAACCCTATAACAAAACATCTGACCAGCGCAGTATAATAGGTCAATTTCTTTCAAATTATGGAGGAGGCCTGAGCCCAACAGTGGGACATATCTGGACTGAGATGAATGAAGAATACCAGAAAGAAAAATTATCACAGTATAGAAATAGCTTGTGAAGCATTTCGCAAGCGGCCTCTGATAAGTATTTGAATAAATTGACGTATTAGTTAAAAGATAAAAGTGACATAAATAAATAGTAAATAATACCATATTTAACAATTTTCATTTATCACGTGAATGATTATAAAACAAACTAAGCATATGAATAAAACTAACAACAGATTAAAATCGTACACATTTCTAAGAGATTACTTAGCTCTGATAAATGAAATGAATGCCTTATCTCAGTTTAGATACGTTTCGCTGCTAGACTGAAGTCTCATCCACAATGTGAGGGCAATTAATCTTCTATATCACGCTGGTCAGACGTGTTGGTATAGGGTTTTATTTCGAGTTTCCCTCTCTTCTTCTATTGCGGAAGAGGCTAGAGCCTAGTAGTACGACATATATGACCTGAGATGATGATGATGATGAGATTCATGGGCTGAGGAATGGGTGGAATATTTTTAAGTCGATTTTTATGATAATAGACCATACTTTACTATAAAAAACAGCACGCATAGCGTAATAGTTAAGATTTTGACTTATAGTACCAGTGTTATGGGTTCGATCCCCATGTAGGACAATACTTTATGCTCAACTTGTTATTCCGAGTCTGATTGTATTTTGTGTCTTTTAATTATATGTTTTCAAAGTCCACCGTAATACAAAGATAATTTCCTTAATGTAATTTATTAAAAAAATAGATTAAATAAAAAAATACCAAGTTAAATTTTCGGCAAAAATAAATACAGCGAAAATGGAAACTCAATTGCTTTCTAAAAATACATTGAGATATTTAAATAAGTTAATATTAAATTTGGGTCAACGGATATCCTGTTTCAATTAGATTCAGTAAGATATTACAAAATATATACAATATATCTATTTCAAATATATTTTTATTGGAATCTTAAAAAAAAATCTTGTACCATTCATCTCAGCTCATATATGTCCCACTGTTTGACTGCACAGATGGAACAATGGTTAAGATACCCATATATACCTTATATACCTTCCGTGCAAGTACTTTTGGTTCGATTCCCACACAGGACAATAATTTGTGCGATCCACAGAGTGTTGTTCTGAGTCTGGGAGTAATTAGTCCGCGTGAATTGCATGTTTGTAAAGTCACCCGCAATACAAGGATTATTTCCTTAGTGCAGGGTGGAGTTTAAAAAAAAACTGTTGAGCTCGAGCCTCCTCCATAACGGCAGGGCAGTTGATCTGCTATATATACCGCGCTGGTCAGACGTGTTGGTATAGTTTCGAGTTTTCCTTTTTTTGCATAGATGTTATATGCGTTTTTATATCCCTTAGTCATCTTGTACGATCACCCACGGGTAAGATAGGGACTGGTGAATTGTATTCTCACTCCGTCACCTCATGGAAAAGTGTGTTTATTAATGCCCTTTAATTATATTTGTAAAGTTCTCTGCAATATAAGAATTATTTCTTTAGTGCAGGATATTGTCTTAAAAAAAAACAAAGATAATATAGGTACAATGTATTCTTTTTAAAAGAAATATTGTTTATTACCCAAGTAATGTCTGTTTGATCATTATTCATTATATTTATTAAGAAAATTTATTGGCAATACTATCTGTGACAATCATTTATCGCTCGTAATCAAGTTTTTATAAATAGTGAAGCATGTTAAATGCTAAATTTTAGTAATTTGAAAATTTATTGGCTTGTGGGTATCTGTTTGAAATGACGGCAAATTTAAGGAGTGAAGGGTTGACATGTGATGAGATGGGATGATAGTAATGTTGTGAGGCAAGTTTTAAATATGAATGTTGAAGGCTTTAGGAGTAAGAGAAGACTGAAGAAAAGATGGATGGACTGCGTGAAACATGACATGAATAGAAAAGGAGTGAAAACACAGAGATTACGTCTAATAGGGTTAGTAACTAGCTTAGCTTACCTCAGTGCAAATAGCTAAGTTTAAACCTAGGCCCCCACCAAAAATTAAGTGGTACATGCTAGAGAAAGAAGATTGCGCGAAAGAATTTCGAAAGAGAGTAGTTCATAGAATGATTGAGATGGAGAAAGGAATGAAAGAAAAGACTGTAAATGAATGTTGGAATGAAATGGCTTCCTATGTAAGGGAAGTAGCGAAGAATGTTCTGGGTGAGACAAAAGGTAAAGGAATAATTGATAGAGATACATGGTGGTGGAATGATAGTGTACAAAAGGTTTTGAAAGAAAAGAAGAATGCTTTTAAAGAGTGGAAAAATGTGAGTGATGATAACCCGGTGTTGAAAGAGCAAAAAAGAATAGCTTATGTGGAATGTAAGAAAAAAGGTAAGAAAGGTGTCGCAATCGCTAGAGGTAAAGTTCAAGACCGATTATACCAACGTCTCGACAGTCCTAATGGACAGAAAGAATTATACCGTCTAGTGAAAGCGAGAGAAAGGAATGCTAGAGATGTTGTGCATGTTAAATGTATAAAAGATTGTAATGGAAGAGTTTTAATGAATGATGAAGAAATAAAAGGGCGTTGGAAAAGTTATTTTGAAAAATTAATGAATGAGGAGAACGTTTGGACTGGTAAAATAGAGGATCTCCCGATCAACTTGGGTTTGGTAGAGGAAGTAAGTATAGATGAAGTAAAACAGGCTGTCCAGAGCATGAAAAATGGTAAAGCAGTTGGCCCAGACAGTATACCTGTGGAGGTATGGAAATTTCTGAAAGCCGACGGATGGAACTGGCTGACTTTGTTCTTCGGCAAGTTGTTGCATGAAGAGTCTATCCCGAACGAATGGTGTTCCAGTTCTCTGGTGCCCATCTTTAAAAATAAGGGTGATGTACAAGACTGCAACAATTACCGAGGAATAAAGCTTATGTCACATAGCATGAAGATTTGGGAGAAAGTAATAGAGAAAAGAATGAGAGAGGAATGTAAGATAACCCAGAACCAATTTGGTTTTATGCCAGGACTGAGTACCACGGACGCAATTTTTGGCTTACGCCAACTTATGGAAAAATACCAATGTGTACATAAAAACATGCACATGGTATTCATAGACCTAGAGAAGGCGTACGACCGTGTTCCCCGGGAAGTTCTGTGGTGGGCTTTGAAAGAACGAGGAATACCTGGGAAGTATGTAAGATTAGTGAAAGCTATGTATGCAGGAGCGCGAACAAATGTTCGGTCCGAAGCCGGCGTTACTGACGAGTTCAATGTGGCAGTAGGTTTGCACCAGGGATCGGCTATAAGCCCTTATCTATTCCTCCTGGTGATGGATGCTCTGACATCGGACATACAGGGGGAAGCACCTTGGTGTATGCTGTTTGCAGATGACATTGTTCTCGTCGGGGAGGACGCAGCTGAGGTACAGAGCAGACTGGAAAAATGGCAGGAGAGGTTGGAAAGAGTTGGCCTTAAGATCAGCCGTACCAAAACTGAACATTTGTTCTGTAACTTCGGTGGCTCTTCCCAATTCTCTCACATTGCCTTAGATGGGGTATCTCTACCGGTCTGCCCCGATTTTAAGTACTTAGGCTCGCTTCTCCAAAATGACGGCAATATCGACCGGGAAGTTAGTAGGAGAATGAATGCAGGCTGGATGAAATGGCGACAGGTTTCGGGAACAATATGCGACGCGCGGATGCCCCTTAAACTTAAGGGAAAAATTTACAAGAGTGTCATTAGACCTGTCGTTATGTATGGATCTGAATGTTGGGCATTGAAAAAGACGGATGAGAGACGATTGCATGCTACTGAGATGCGTATGTTAAGATGGATGTGTGGGGTGACAAGACTAGATAAGATACGAAATGAGTATATTAGGGGAAGTTTAAAAGTAGCACCAGTGATAGAGAAGTGTAGGAGCGCGAGATTGTCTTGGTATGGACATGTGATGAGGAGGGATGAAAGGCATGTGACAAGGAGGGTTATCAATATGCTTGTGGATGGGCGTAAGAGTCGTGGGAGACCCAAAAAAAGATGGATGGATTGTGTAAACGAGGATATGTGTATGAAAGTTGTGAGTGCAGATATCACGGCTGATAGAAGATTGTGGAAGGCAAGAACGTGTTGTGCCGACCCCACTTAGCGTGGGATGAGGGCAGGCAAATGATGAGGGTTAGTAACTAGCTTCTGCCCGCTTCGTCCGCATAAAAAGTGACACACATTATAAAAAAATTGACACTAAATTATGTTAAGGAATTGCCGGAATAAAATGAATCCTATGTATCCAGAAGAAAAAAAAAAACAATTTTCATTCAAATCCGTTCAACTGTTTACGCGTAATTAAGTAACAAATATCCAAATATCTTTACAAATCTTACATTTATGATTTAATAGGATATACATGGGTATGCCGCACTCACTAAGACTTGATTTTACTAAATACAGACAAATTTTTACTAAGCAAATTTAGAATCTGTGAAAGATATATAGTGTAATATTGTTACTATGTTAAAACGTGTATAAAATATGTAAGCACGTGCCGATTACTCAAGCGATGACCGGCGCCAAATATCTATGCCTCTCACACTGCAAGGTCGCGTGCGTGCGGCTTAAAGATGCATTATAGGGCTCACATGTTTACATTCGTTTAAAATATATGTGGAAACAGATATTCAAAACCGCGAATGTGTAAATATTTTTTTTAAGCAACAAAAGACGCTGTTTTATACCTTACGGAAAATATAGAATTTTGTAGATACTTTAGGCAGAAGACGTGAGTTTTAAAATGTATTCAAAGCTTTCTAATATCTCTTGCTATATTTCCTTTATAAAATAATAAGATATGTGGCTTGATACCATACTTATTTTTTATTGGTAATGGCGGCGGACGAGCAAGCAGCAGACCTGATGGTAAATGTCACTGCTGTCCATGGAACTTTGTTATATCAAAGGTACCTATAGATAGGCCGCTGCCTACCATTACCATCCCCAAACCCACCCAGTTGGGCTGCCGGCTCTCTTGTCCACCGAACGAAGTGCAATAGCACATTGCCATTACTCAGACGTCGATCTTCTCCGAGGGTGTGGTACTACCCCGGTCGGACCGGTCCGCGGCTGTCGACAGAGAACTGTCAACAGCGTGGTCCTATAACTATTAAAATATAAAAGATAATAAATAAGTTAAGTTAATCCATGGAAAAACCTAAGCATACATATGAATTTTTCTGCGTAGAAGCTACACTAAAACAATCCGCTTTTGCTTCCACTCGTACGAGTATATATTCCATTACGAGTCTTCTTCACAATAGGAGTGTAGAATATTATCCTACCAAATGGGTTGTTATAGATTTTCTCAAGTTTTTCTTCTTTTTCACATATTCTACTTATATATCTATAATCATATTTTTTACTTGCCATTTGGTTCCTCCAATTATTTATCTCTGGACTAGTCAAATATATTCTGACTCTGTTAATACACGAAAAAAATACTGCTCAAAAAATAACAGCAATATTTTCATTTACAATTCGTAATTCGTATCGCCACCATAATATATATAAGAAATAGGATAAAATAAGATATGAACATATAAGAGGAAGTTTGAAAGTTGCGCCAGTGACGGAAAAATTAAGGAGTGAAAGATTAACATGATATGGACATGTGATGAGACGGGATGAAAGTAATGTTATGAGGAAAGTTTTAAGTATGAATGTTGAAGGCTTACCCCTTGGTAAGGGAAGACCGAAGAAAAGATGGATGAACTGCGTGAAACATGACATGGATAGACAAGGAGTGACCACAGAGATGACGTCTGATAGAGTTGTATGGAAGGAGAAGACATATTGCGTCGACCCCAAATAAATCGAAATAAGAGCAAGTTGATGATAAATTGGTATCGCCACCACTGTAAATTTGCGAGCAAACCATAAAACTTGCTGTAAAAAGCCGCTGTTTAAATCACGATATTGTCTATATAAGACATAAAGAAATGTGTAAATACCGTTTGATCGCCTGTAGTGATCTGACCACTCTCAGTATAATTAACAAGTCGTGCTGGCGAAGGTATTTCCCCGTGGCGGCATATGACTTGAAAATAAACGTAAAAATATATTCAACGGTATTCCCTGTTATATAAATACTGTTTTTTTTATTGAAATCTTGAATCAAAAGTGTAATTATAATGTAATTGAATGGACAGATAGCACAATGCTGAAGATATGAACTTATCTTAGGAAAAATCATTTGTGAGATCCACAAATTGTTGTCTGGTTGTGTATTATTTATCTGCGTTATATGTTTGTAAAATCCGCCGTAATACAAGGTTTATTTCCTTAGTGCAGGGTGATGTCATTTAAACAAAAAAATTATATACGTTTTAGCAAAACAATAACCGACTTCAAAACAATGTAGTCGAGATCAACCAAATACTAATAGGTGAATCTCAAATAATAATAGGTGAATCTCAGTCTCCCCCGGTACCTACATCCTTCCACTTTCGCATTGTATATCTTCTTAACCAGGCATTCGTTCGGCATTCTTTACACATGTCCGAACCATCGGAGCATTCCCTTTCGCATCTTTACACCAACACTCTCTTTCATACCTACTCACTCTCTTACGTCGTCCTTAAAAACATACATAATTATAAAAACTATCAATCTATTACGGCTCTGCTATTATTGGCAATTTTTTATCCAGGTTGGAATTTAAATAGCGATTTTCTGATACAAGAATCGAATTCAAGAACTATTTGGTATCTTATGCTTCTACCATTTGAATAACGAGCCACTGTAATATATTATTTCAGTGTGATGACGGTGTAAGAATACAATTCACCACCCCCTATCTTACCCGTGGGTGATGTAAGAGACGACTAAGGGATAAAATATGTATATAAGATCTATGCAAGAGAAGAAAAACTCGAAATAAAACCATATGCCAACTATTACTCCTTAGGAGGAAATGAAGGGTACCACCGAATACAAAAACTGGGTTCCAATGACCCACTCGCACGGCGTTGTACATTGCAGGGCGTATCTATGGGATCACGCGCCGTTTTATCTGTCACCATGAACGGATTTAGTAGGGAGTGACCAGAACATAGCCCACCGCAACAAAAAAGAGAAAAAAAGGAGGCAATAAAGTCTAGTGAAACATTTTATTCTTAATTCAATACCATATAGCAGCATGGTGATTTTTTAAATTAATGACGGTGGTTTTCTACATAAATTTGGAGGTTGTAATTAAATAATTTAAATAACGAGCATATAATTATTTAATTATTAGAAATTTAATAAAAAGACTAGATATTCAAATATAGATAAAATTAAACTTTAATATTACGGGGAGATATTTTAGTTATTCACCGATTACTTTTAAATATCATAGAATTTGTTAATCAATATTTTTTTTTATTGCTTTGGTGGCAAACGAGCTGACAGCACACCTGATGGTAAGTGTTACTGCCGCCCATGAACTTTTGCAATACCAAGGGTATAGCAAGGCCGCTGCCTACCAATTCAAACCTCAAACCCACCCCAGTTGGGCTTCCGACTCTCTCGCATACCGAACGATGCGCATATTACCATTACTCAGAAGACGATCTTCTGCGAGAGCGTGGTACTACCCCGGACGGACCGGCCCGCGGCTATTCACAGAAAATTGACCACAGCACAATATTATGAAAGCGAGGCAAGCAAACGTCATATTATTATAAAAATTACGAGAAAAATAACTTATACTATGTTTATTAATTAAATAATATCTGGATGACCGAGCCTTGCTCGGTATTTTCTTGTTAGTGTGTTTTGGAAGATATATTTAAATATAATAAAAATAAATAAAAAAATAAAAATAGAAACTAAAAAATATACCGAGCAAAAAGGAGCAAAAATCACGTTTGTTGTATGGGAGCACCCCTTAAATATTTATTTTATTTTGTATTTTAGTATTAGTCATTATAGCGGCAACAGAAATACATCATCTGTGAAAATTTTTGTCTGGCTGCTGTCTAACTATTATGGTTCATGAGATACAGTCTGTTGATAGACAGATGAACGCCCGGATGGACGGACAGCGAAGTCTTAGTTATAGGGCACCATTTTACGCTTAGGGTACGGCACCCTGAAAAGGTTGAACTCACATAAAAGCTTGGTACAATGGCAATACTCTTTAAAATTGGAATGTCTCGAACCTCACAATACTGTATTAATATGGAATTTGCAAGTTTTTAAGCTATAAAAAGGTCATACACTTTAAGACACGGCGTCATAGGAACGTAGAATTTGAAATTTTAAATTGTTGGACAGCAATTTTCTAAGGCGAATATTATAATTGAGAGCCATCATAACACATTGCACCGAATAACTGAAATCCATCGTTCATAAGATGTATTACCCATTTTTATTTTACCGCATAATGATTAGGAAAGAGAGATAGTCATTTGCTACATTTTTGTTTGCTGTTTAGCCAATGTTATTCAACATATTTGTAAAAATCGAGACGGAAGGGCTGAGTTATATTAAGAACAATCAGTAAGATACGATAAGGAGACAGAATGTTAATGCTGATCAGATTGGTCGCAAGACGCCATGACTTACCTATGTGCGCTACCACAGTTGTTTCGATTTCTTTATACCATTCATCATCATAGCCAATCAAGCCCATAATATATCCCACTATTGGGCTCGAGCCTCCTCCGTTATGGGAGGGAAATTGACCTACTATACCGCGCTGGTCAGACGTGTTGGTATAGGGTTTTGTTTCGAGTTTTCCTTCTCTCAATACCTACCATCAAATTACTCCTTTCAATTTCAGAGAATGCAGTTTGCCATTAAAGTCTGTTTCGCAATAACCATAAACAAAACTCGAGGTCAAATTCTTAAGGTAGCGGGAGTACACTTGAGAGAAAGCTGCTTCTCCCATGGGCAGTTGTATGTGACATGCTTCAGAGTAAGCTCACAGAGTAGCCTGGTAATTATCATTTCAATCCGAAAAAAAAACAAAAGATATTGTTTACGATGAAATACTGTAACAGGTGTAGTATCGCGGGTGGATGTCAAAGAAGCGGTACCAGTGGTCGGCCTAATTTCGATGGAAAAGACGGTGGCTTATGGGGACGCACACTACCCTTTCATCGCCTCGGTCGGAATGGGCGCGGTGTGTTCAAAACATAGACTGCTAAGAAAAAAGCCTCGTGTCCATAATATAAAACAAAAAAATCATTTTATTTTCATGTTTATTAAACCTTCCCTACACTATAATAAAGGTTGTTATACTATATAAATATACAAACATTTATATATAATAATTTATAAATAACAATAAAATTAATAACGTAAAAAACAAACAAAAATCTTATTAGAACCATTTCCGACTTTTACGCAGAAGACAAAGATGCGGGTAAATGATAATAATTAATAAAATAATAAAAAAGGCCAAAAAGTAAATAAGAAAAGTAAGGATCCGAAGCGAGCTCCGGTTTGTTTGGATTAGACTACTCGATATTCCAACTGAGCTAAATGTCTATTCTTAATGACAGCGTCAAAATTTGAAACCTTCATATTCTAATAGTTTCGATACAACGAAAAATTATATATTTTGTTGCCGAAAAATACTGACAAAACAATATTTTCTATAAATGAAACCTAGCTAGATCGATTACTGGCCCCCGGAACCCCTCGTATGCTAAATTTCAAGAAAATCGTTGGAGCCGTTACCGAGATTCAGATACATATATATATATATATATATATATATATATATATATATATATATATATATATATATATATATATATATATATACAAGAATTGCTCGTTTAAAGATATAGTGAGATTTACTGCAAGATAAACTATTTTACATATTAGCAGTACATTAATAATTACGTTCGTAACGACGACGTAAGAGAGCGAGTAGGTATGAAAGAGAGTATCGGTGTAAAGATGCGAAAGAGAATGCTCCGATGGTTCGGACATGTGGAAAGAATGCCGAACGAACGTCTGGTTAAGAAGATATACAATGCGAAAGTGGAAGGATGTAGGTACCGAGGGAGACCGAGACTAACCTACCTAGACCAGATCGGTCATGTACTGAAGGAAGGTGGAGTCAAGAGTCCCCGAAACCGGCGAGCGTGTATGAAGAGAATTATGAATGTTGAGGAAGTGAGTGAAGTATGCAGAGATAGAGTTCTCTGGCACTCTGTTCTCTCTGCCTACCCTGCAAGGGATATGGCGTGATGATATGTATGTATTAATAATTATAAGCGACTGCATAGATATTCTACAAATTGTTGTCCTGAATCTGAGTGTAATTTGTCTACGTTAATTATATGTTTCTAATAGTGGTAGGACCACGCGATTGACAGATCTCTGTTTACAGCCATGGGCCGGTCCGTCCGGGGTAGTACTACACTCTCGCAGAAGATCGACGTCTGAGTAATGGTAATGTGCTATCATATTGCGCTTCGTTCGGTGAGCGAGAAAGCCGGCAGCCCAACTGGGTGGATTTGGGGATGGTAATGGTAGGCAGCGGCCTAGCTATAACTTTGGCATAGCAAAGATCCATGGGCAGCAGTGACACTTACTATCAGGTGTGTTGCCTGCTCGTTTGTTTTTTGTCGGGATTTTGGGAGTTTTTGAGTGAAAAGAGCGGGATTTTTTCATCGAAAGTGGGACAGATACTGGACGAAAGTAGAAAAAACGTATATTATCAAACGTTTTTTCGAGCTTCCGCAGCACTCTGCACTCACGATCGAGTTATCCCCGAAAGCGGGCGTTACGTATGCTCTCGTTGTTGATAAGCTAAGCTATCCTTATTATTCCATTATATTTGTTAATAAAAAGTATATAATGTTACCGGTTAATTTCTATAATTTTGTTTGGATTGAGAATTGAACTAAGAGCATACAATACGTGAGCTCCAATCTAAAATGTTAATAATATTATTATAAATGTTTCTAATATTTACGCGACTTTTAGACATGTGAAATAGAACTATTTTTACGGATTTTAAAGCACAGTTATTTGATTTTTATTTTCTCGAAGTTTCAAACACTTTTCAGCGTTGGAAGCAACGGGAAGAGACTTCTCGTAACCACGGATCCGATAAATTTCCTTAAGTTTTATTTCTCTTTGTCTCGGTCTTAGAAATTAGGACTTATAATCTGAAAAATATATATTCTAAAATTAATAGATCCATTATATATTTAGTGACGTAATGAGTTTATTAGCTTAGGATTTGAAGGCGAGACTCCATTATTATTTTCCTGATTTAATGCCACCAGAACAATAAAGCTGTCAATTTTTTTAAATTTTTATTTTATTACGCTTCTTTGAATTTGAAACAAAGTATGTAATTATATTTTAAATCTGTATGATAATTAAAAAAAAAGTCATTAAATTGAATGCGGGACCTGTGTGCTACTACGACAAAACATTAAATCATCACGTTTACGTTTGACAACCCTAGTAACAACAGGTGATATACAACGACTCAATGGTCATTTACTGTCTACCAACCATGTGTAGCGTTCGCGGGCGCGTTTGAATTTCGAAGTGTTTAACTAGTGATGAGATCGTTCGACTATAATCGTAAAATTAAAAAAAGCAAGTGTCATTATTGTTGTTTTAATTTTTAATTATGTTCAAGTGTGTGCTTCACTAGTTGTTCGCTATTTAATTAAACGAAGTAAGTCTTATTTGTAATTATTAAGCTTATTTTACTAATATTTGAATAATTTTATTTTTATAATGTTGAATATTATGCCTAGTTATAATTTTTAATAGTATATATTTGACTAATTTCAAAAAGGAGACTGTAATTGGTATATTATAATTAATATTAACATTTTTTTATATATTACTTTATATATAATATTACGTAATTGAATAATTTATTGAAAATTCTAATTGATTAATATTAGATTTTAATTTTATATTTAAATGATTTGTTAGGCTAGCGGGGACAGCAATATATCTGGAGATAACTACGCTAAGGTCACACGATCGAAATGTACTTCGCAAGAACTAAATTTTCGTAGTTATAAACATATTAATTACGAGAGAAATGTCTTAATTCTTAAAAATGGTATTATGATGAATTATATTATTATGATTATGATTAATCATATTTTTTTAGTAGTTTGTTTATAGAAGTAAGTGTGCCGGTTCGTCTAGAACCATTCTTTCACAGAAGATGAATATTTCACTAACAACAATTTGCAATTACATTTCATTTCATCAGCAGGAGTCAGACGACTTACATCTTACACTTGCTAGTGACCTGGCCTGTACTAGTAGTCTAAAAGTCTATCAGTAGTTTCCACTTATTATCCGTTGGGCAACTATTCGTCTGCCACAAAGGACAATAATAAATCTATAAATAATGCAATATAATAATTAGTGTAAGGGCAAATACATATTAAGTTGTCAGTCCAAGTTGACATAAACATTTATAATATTCGATATGCCTAGTCTCAAATATTTTGACATTTCAACCAAACCTAAATTATTATTCCATTTGATCTTTACTCAGAAAGCTGATCATAATTGTATTAGAAATAATACTTTTAATATTAATGTGTATGTACATAGTTGTATGGTAGCGGCTACGAATACTACCAACCCTTACTTTGCTCGTGGATGTCGTAAAAGACTACTAAGAGCCTTATAACGACCTGGGCCAACTTTATCTGATGCTATTTGGTCAACAATTACATTCCCAAGGAGGAGGGTTGACGTCTGGCAGGCGGCCGGTCATAAAACTATTGTCAATAACTTTTACAATATGTACTATGAAAGAAGAGTACATATTGTATCGATCCCAAGTAATTGGGATGAGAGTAGGCGAATGATGACTTTTAATATTTATAGGCGGTTGCTATAATTTAATAATTCTATTTTTAAATTAATACATTTTTTTATTTATTATTATTATTGTAACTGCAAACCTCTCAAATCAAACAGTAAAAATATTCTTCGGTTTAAAAAGAGAATGTTTGAAATTAGTATTGATTTATTTGTATTGAAAAAAAAAAGAACTAATTCCATATTTTAAAACAAGTTTAAACTTAAGAGTCCACTCTCACTTTCAAAGTAATCTAATATCACCATCTAATATTATTAGCAGTTCATAGTTGTTGCTTAATTCAAGAATCCTTGACCGTACATAATATATTACGTTGAACCGGGCTAAGTGCCTTGCAACGAAACTAACCATAAACCAGTCCTACGTGTAGAGTAAATACTTGTATTTTTTTTTTTTTAAAACATGAATCGTGACTAAGGTATAAATTTTAATATTGCAATGTACCTCACTATTTTAATTACTGGTCTTAAGGATTTCAGAGTCATAAATCCGTCACTCTAAAATTTGATTATTCGATTTGACATGTTCTAGAACAAATATTTGAAGAAGTCTCTCCAAATAATATTTTTTTTTTATTTAGAATAAATAATTTTATTTTATTTCTAAAGTAGTGAAAGATTATTGTTGGAATACTATTGCTAAACCTTCGCTGTTCGTCCAATCTGTCTGTAATAGATACCTAACCAATTGAAATATTTGCAGAGTATTTAGTGTTTTTTTGCTTTTTACGTTGTCACTTCAACAATGGATAATAAAACTAATACAAAGTTAAAAATTAAACGAGTGTCGTTAAAGTAATAGTAATAATAATCTTTATTTACCAACATAGTAAATACTATATTTCTAACCTATTATATAATTATATGAAACTAGCTTCTGCCCGCGGCTTCGCCCGCGTAAAAGGTTACTTTCCTAAAGTTTTTCATCCCCAATTTTTATTTTACCCCTTAAGGGTAAATTTTTAACGAAATTTTAATGTCATATTTATTTATATCTAAGCAATACCCTAAAAATAAGTTACAAGCTTCAGGCTTTAAAAATGGCGGTAATTCCTTACAACTTTTCATCCTCCTTTACAACCTTTTTTTTGCATTAAAAAGTAGCCTATGTCCTTTATCAGGCTCTAGACTATCTGTGAACCAAATTTCATTTAAATCGGTTCAGTAGTTTTGGCGTGAGAGAGCGACGGACAGACAGAGTTACTTTTGAATTTATAATATTAGTAAGGATTAATGAATGAATTAAGACTTTGTAGCCAAACTAGGTTTTTGTCTATATTTCTTCTATTAGTGTCAAACCCCTTGGTAGTGGCTATGAATACTAGCAATTCTTACTTTACTCGTGGATGTCGTAATAGGCGACTAAGAGCCCTATAACGACCTGGGCCAACTCCATCTGATACCATTTGGTTAACAATTACATTCCCAAGGAGAGTTGACGTCTGGCAGGCGGCCGGTCATAAAACTATTGCCCATAACTTTTACAATATGTACTATGAAAGAAGAGTACATATTGTATCGACCCCAAGTAATTGGGATAAGAGTAGGAGAATGATGATGAGTGTCAAACCCCTAAAATAGTGTTTCATATAGATTTTCTGACCCGTGGGTGACCGTAAGAGATGACTAAGGGATATAAATGAAAATAACATATATTCAAGTACAGAAAATTAAAAAAATACGTCTGACCAGTATGGTATAGTAAGTCAAATTAGAATATAATTTTAATTTCTCAATTAAAAGTGTCAAAAATGTTAATGTATAATCATTTTGTTTTTCTAGTGCCAATTAGTTTCCGCATTGTGACGGAGTAAGAATTTTTGTGTGCTGAAATATTTAGGAATACAATTCACCACTCCTTTTTTTTACCTGAATGCTATAAAAATTGAATAAGGAATATTATATACAAATAAAATCTATGCAAGAAAAGAAAAACTTGAAATAAATCTCATACCAAACGGTTTGACCAGCGTGGTATAGTAGATTAATATATCTCTCATTATAGAGGAGACTTATCCGTGTGGTGACGGAGTAAGAATACAATTCACCGCCCCTATCTTACCCGTAGGTGATCGTAAGAGACGACTAAGGGTTATAAAATGCATATAAATTCTATGCAAGAGAAGCAAAACTCGAAACAGAACCCTATACCAACACGTCTGACCAGCGCGGTATAGTAGGTTAACTACCCTTCCATTATGGAGGAGGCCCGAGCCTAATAGTGGGACGTATATGGGCTGTGATGGTGATGATGAAAGAGGAGACTCGAGCTCAGCAGTGGAACGTATATGAGCTGAGATGACTTTCAATTAATATTACATAATAATAAAATATGTATGATGTAGGATAAAATGATAATAACTAAAACTAGAGTAAATAGATATAGATAAGACAGCAGATAAAATGCCTCAGTAATAACGACGCCATAGGCTTAATATTTGCTTATTTAGTTTAGTCTTTTTAAGATGTTTTTTTATTAGTTTAGCTCAAACGAGTAAGCAAGACTCTGATGATAAGTGTTACTATGGCTCATGTATCTATGTAATATCAGGGGTTTATTGGTTAGGTCCTAGGTCGTTGCCTATCAACAAAAATGTACCAAGAAATTTGGGTCCAGTTATCTCGCTCACCGAATAAAGCACATAGTCACTGCTCAGACGTCGATTTTCTGCGAGTTTGTGTTACTATCCCAAACAGACCAGTCCACGGTTCTAGACAGAAAACAATGTGGCCCTGCCAATAGAGATTGCAATATTATCGCAATTGCAAATTGAAATGAAAATCCAAAAGTGCACGCCTTATAATTTTTATATTAGTTATCATTTACTATTAATCTATGGCATAAATGAAAATGAAAGAAAAAGAAATACTTTTGAAAATTCGTGCCTTTCTCGACGTAGTGCTAAACATAGCTGTTCCTTTACAATGCTTACAGCATTGTTAACGAACCCATGCCTGTATGGGATTTGTTTCCTTTACCTGTCCGAATGGACGAACAACAAAATGTACGCGAACCCAATTTTCATAAGGTATATACACTAAAAACTAAGTAGTTTAGTTTTTTATTAATTGCAATTAAACGACAAAGAATTACCAAGCCATTTTCTAAAGGAAACAGCGGGTTGCGACTATAAAGCTTTTAATAAAAGAAAAGCTTCGATACATGAATTTTTACGGTCATGAGAGTGCCAGATCGTTACGGGACATCCGGATGTCCTCGAATATTTTTTTAATCAACTTTTTACTACTTACTTTAAACAAAAGAATTGTTGTTTAAAAATATCGATACTTTTAAACGAATGTTTTCCTTGACATATATATGATAATATTATCCTATTAGTGTAGTGTGAGAAAAATACAATCATTTTAGTTTTGAAAAGTCCTTGATCATATATCGAGTGTAGCGCATCACCTCAACGCTTGGCTTATGAGGCGTGCAATATCGCGATAGTAAATAAAAAAAAAATAAACGCTATAAAATGCAAAAAAAATAGTCATATTTCATACTATATTTATATATTTATCTTTGAGTGAAATAACGTTAATTACGACGGAACATTTTTGCTTTACTTTGCACTATCTTGTTCTAGCCCTGTCCAGACAGATGAAATAGGTGATTATTGAACCTACGCAAAACGGTCATATCCTTTTGATTCATCGCTCTTTATAAAGCTGTCTGCTTTGTTTATTAAGTGCTATTGAGATTCGTAATTTGCCTCATACTCTGCGTATATAGCTTCACGCCTATTTCCCAGAGAGGTAGGCAGAGAGAGAAATCCGTAGCGATTGCCACAAGCCACGATCCTGGCATACATCTATCGCTTCATATACACTCACCACAGTCTTCATGCATGCTCTATATTACGCATACTCTTATTATGATCTCTCGTCAACACATTTCCAATTTGATCTTATAAGTATTTTTTTCATACTCTGCTATAGTATAAAACAAAAATGACTCCACAGATGGCGTTGTAATTTACATAGAAGCAGTTTATATAGAAGGGCTCGAGCTTCCTCCATAATGGGAGGAAAAATGACCTACTATACCACGCTGGACAGACGTGTTGGTATAGGGTTTTGTTTCGAGTTCTCCTTCTCTTGCTGTTGATTTTATATGCGTTTTATATCCCTTAGTCCTCTTTTACGATTACCTACGGGTAATATAGGGGGTGGTGAATTATATTCTTACTCTGTTACCACATGGAATGATTGTTCTATGTATGGGTTATGTTTGTGTACGCTAATTGACTGCAAAGATGGTGTAGTACTGTAACTAAAAATTTAAAAGTAATCTAACTAGATTAGATACTAACCTATCATACCAATGTAGTGGATTCGATTCCCATGCAGGACAATACTTTTATAAATTAATGTTCTAAATCTGGGTGAAATTTGTGTCCGTTAAATTATATGTTTATAAAGTTCTCCGCATTACAACGGTAGGTCTTTCGTAGTCTTTGAAAAAGATTAGAAAAGAATATGTATATTTATAATATCCTCCACAATGATTTATTCGTTATTGCATTGGGTTTAAAAAAAAAACAAAAAAAAAACAAAAAAAAAACAATTGCTGTCCGCATCTTTTTCTTCGCCATCTTCCTTTAAACGGTGGTTTAAAATGTGATGGATTTTGATACTTTCCGCCCTACCCACACAACCCTGTTCTTATGTATTACACTACAACACTAAAATTCATCATATATACCAGCCTGCTCATATACCAATCACTTGGGTTCGACCCAATGTATCCTCATCTTGCATACGGTCTTATGAGATGTCATCTTTGTGGAAAGAATGCCGAACGAACGTCTGGTTAAGAAGATATACAATGCGAAAGTGGAAGGATGTAGGTATCGGGGGAGACGGAGACTAACCTACCTAGACCAGATCGGTCATGTACTGAAGGAAGGTGGAGTCAAGAGTCTCCGAAACCGGCGAGCATGTATGAAGAGAATTATGAATGTTGAGGAAGCGAGTGAAGTATGCAAGGATAGAGTTCTCTGGCACTCTGTTCTCTCTGCCTACCCTGCAAGGGACATGGCGTGATGGTATGTATGTATGTGTTTCTGTGTTCGTTTCCTTTCTAACCATTACATGTTTGATGCAATCCATTATTTGTTTCGGTTTTCCCTTACTCCGAAAGATTATGGGAAAAAGATATTTCTTTGCAATTCACACTTAGATCCTGCACTAAGAAAATAATCCTTGTACTGCGGGGGACTTTACAAACATACAATTAACGTAGACAAATTACACCCAGACTCAGAACAACAGTTTGTGGATTGCACATAGTATTGTCCTGCACGAGTATCGAACCTATAGCACTGGCACGGAAGATCAGTATCTTTCAAATATATGGTTATGTTTATTATATAATATGTCATACGAAGCGGGCAAGGGCAGCTAGTATTATAAATTGGGGGGACGTCGCTCAAGGAGAGGGTACCCCTCAGGGGGTATTCCCTCGGGCCGGCCACTGACGACAAGTTCACGCTGCTCCAATGGCCGGTCCAACGACGTAGGCGAGGTTCATGGGTGGGTTACGGGTATGCGTGCGTACGCCCCTCTGTCGTCCCGGACGGAGTGGTGCGAGAAGAGCGCCGACCATAACCCACACCTAAAAAAAAAAAAAAAGCTAGTATTATAAATGTATATTTGATAAAATCTTGAAATTGCAAATAAACACTTAAACTTAATCTATCAGAATAGATTAAAATATTTCGAAATAAAACAAAATATATATGTATATTGTACACATGCAAGAGGTCAAGGACCCAATCGTGCAGTTAATTTGTACGACACCCGCGCGAAATGAATTTGCCGTTATCAGACAATAATAACATCTTCATATATAAATAAGTGTATGCCGTAATTTTTTATCCTTTATAAACTATTATAGGATGAAAAATTATGACATTTTTGAAAAATGAAAAATACGGCATTTATGAAAAATGAAAAAATACGGCAATTTTTATTATAAGTAGGTCGCTTTGATAGTATTAATTATATACGATTTTCTTTTGGACTAGTAGGTCATCTGAATAGTACTTAACTATAGTCGCCATCGGTACGTGGTTTGTCGTTGAGATCGAGAGATTTTTCTTCTATTTTAATATTCACACTAAATATTTTTATTTTTTATTTTTTTAATACTATTTAGATTTTTGCATAATAATAAGGTATTGATCTACCGTACCAAATTCGTTCGATTCCCATGGAGCACTATACATTGTGTTTTTGTTCTCCGTGTGGTGACGGAGTAAGAATACAGTTCACCACCCCCTATCTTACACGTGGGTGACCGTAAGAGACGACTAAGGGATATAAAACGCATATAATATCTATAACAAGAGAAGTAAAACTCGAAACAAAACCCTATACTAACACGTCTCACTAGCGTGGTATAGTAGGTCAACTACCCTCCCATTATGGAGGAGACTCGAGTCCAGCAGTGGGACATATATGAGCTAAGATGATGATGATGATGATGACTATACACTCATAAATTGTTGTTCTGAGTCTAAGTATAATTTGTGTCTATTAATTATATACTTTTAAAGTCCTTCGCAATACAAGGATTTTTTTTTAGTGTGAGATGTCTGAAATATATATATTTTCCATAATCTTCCAAATCTTTAGAACATGGAACTTAGGGTAAAACTGACAAAACAATCAATGGATTGCGTGAAGCATGACACGGTTGGAAAGAGAACAAACACAGAGATCATCTCATAGGGCTGTGCGCAAGTCCATTGGGTCGACCCCAAATGAATTAAAGAAAAAAAGTAGTAAGCAATTAATACTAAAAATCGGCCAAGTGCGAGTTGTAGGTATACGCGCACGAAGGGTTCCGTAAAACTAAAAAAAAAAAAAAAGATGTGATGTAACTAAATAAAACTAAATATTCTGTGAATAGTTAAAGCGTCTTCCTCTCACCGTTATTAGTATCGAGCA
The DNA here is from genome assembly GCA_905163515.2 of Lymantria monacha. Lineage (NCBI taxonomy): Eukaryota > Metazoa > Arthropoda > Insecta > Lepidoptera > Erebidae > Lymantria > Lymantria monacha. Next base: position 12,936,610 of record LR991106.1, read on the forward strand.
AGAAACGTTAAAAAAATCAAGTTTGTTGTATGGGAGCCCCCCCCTTGAATATTTATTTTATTTTATTTGTTGTTATAGCGGCAATAGAAATACATCATCTGTGAATATTTCAAACTGTCTAGCTATCACCGTTCTTGAGATTCAACCTGGTGACAGACGGACGGACGGACGGACAGCAAAGTCGCAGTAATAGGGTCCCATTTTTACCCTTTGGGTACGGAACTCTAAAAACTAACAATAAAGTAGCAAGTAATTATAACTTGAAAAATAATGTTATTAATACTATTTGATGATTATTATTATTATTTTATTTCTGTATTTCATATTTGTACATTTTTAAATAGATTAGAGGGATAAACAAACACGCACACATACATATACAGTAAAAAACAAAACAAAAAAAACTACAAACACACAATCTATTTAAAAGAGTAAAAATAGTAAAAATTATTATTATCATTATTAGTATAATTTAAAAATGATTTTAAATAGAAAATTTATCATATTAAATCAAACGTAATTCTATCAAACATAACCATCACAGAATTGGAACGCGGCCATATTGAGAAAGATATGTTTTTAACTCTGTGGACATAATACTATAGTTCATCTAATCTAAGAATGCATTTTGACGTTTTGCATTTTTTAATACACAATAACCTCGGTCAAACGTACACATGATTGTAAATACTAAATCTGAAATTTTAAACAACTATTAAGTTATTTACATAATTAACATTGCGGGTGACTTGTACAATAATCTAATGTTGAAACTCGTAAAACTAATTTAAAATAGAAATAACATGGTAAATAGTAATTGTTAGTGACGAACTAACAATGTCACGTCATCACGTTCTATACAGTAGTGCTCGACAACTTCCAATTCACGATTATCCAAATAATCGGTAAAAATATTAGAATAATACAATTAATCGAATAGAGATTTTGACAGAGATGTACATTTCGACACTTTGATTGATGAGGAAATAATTATTAATGTTCGCGACGCTGATAATTCAAGTAATAGTAGTAATTCTTAATAAATAGCCATTTTCAAATCCAGTTTTTGTTTTTAATTAACCTTATCCTACTAAATATGATCAATAGATTCTATGCTGAAGTAATTAAATTTGTTTATTACTAATTTAGCACTTAACATATTCATCACCTTTTTGAAAAATAAAAAATAAAACGATTATTAATTATAAAGAATCAATATCGATTTCTCAGTAAAACCAGATATTTTCGATAGCGATTATTTGGTTCACATACCTAGACAACTTACTCAGACAGCTGTCAAAGTGCACTTCTTAGATTAGACAGACTATAGTTCATGATTTTTATAAACCTGCTTACTGTGGCTTACTAAATTTTAACGAAATAAACTTTTTTTAACTATTATTGTAGGTCAGATCTGTGGCAGATAGTAGCAAAATTGTCAGTTTATTATAACTTGCTTATTTGCGTCACAATACGTGTTTTATTGTTATCTAGCTGGCCATCAGTCAGTCGGAGTTCTGTGTTAGATATCAGCCTCTTTAGAGGCAATAAAACTATAATGCCCATATTCGCGATTATTTTACTTTTATATTTTAAGTGTGAAAATTTGTGAATATGTTTGGATGTCTGTTCCTCAATCATGCGTAAACCGTTAAACATATTTGAATAAACTGGCGTACAGATAGACCATTTTCTGGAGCAACACATAAGATAAATATGATCCCAGTAATACGTCCCTCTGGGATAATTTAATGACAAAATTTTATGTGATGAAGGTCACTTTTTACGTGTGTGCTGCGATCAGAAGCTAATATTACTAATATAAGTTACCTAAAAAAGCTTTGCTTTAGTCGATTTTTGAGATATCTCACGCTAAGTTGTTTCGACACATTACTTAAGTTACTCTAAGGAAAATTGTGTTGTGATATTTTACTAAAAGCTATACTTCTAGGACCATATTGCAGCTTATATTCAGGTGAAATATAGTGTGCTATTAATCTTATTAAATAAATCTGTATCTACATATGTACTTTAAGAGGGGATAGCTAACATAACATTTGTACATCTTAAACAAATTAATTTTTATTTATTTATTTACTGAATATTGGTAGGACCTCGCTGTTGACAGTTCTCTGTCTGCAGCCGCGGGCCGGCCTGCCCGGGGTTACTACCCCGGGCAGGCCGGCCCGCGAGAGTGTGGTACTCCACACTCTCGCAGAAGATCGACGTATGAGTAATAGCAATGTGCTATTACGCTTGGTTTGGTGAGCGAGAGAGCTGGAAGCCCAGTTGGGTGGGTTTGGGGTTTATATTGGTAGGCAGCGGCCTAGTTATAAACTTGGTATTGCAAAGATCCATGGGCGGCAGTAACACTTACCATCAGGTGTGCTACTTGCTCGTTTACCACCATTAGCAATAAGAAAAAATATTAATTATCATCATCATATCATCAATTAATATTTAATTATACTGAAATATAGAATTATTAAATATGGAAATACAAAAATGATAAAATCATAATTACTCATTTTGTCTGTGCAAAAAAATGCATGTAACTTAAAGCGAGAACAAAAAGATAAAAAGACTAGGTATCTCTATTAAAAAAAAAGATTTAAAGAATACAAGCATTAGAATATTGTTCAATTCGCTTAAAAATCTACCCTTGATTAAAGTTTCAATTTATGTTTCGAACTAACGAACTTACGTGGCCGTAGTTAGACAGATAGAGGGAAATTCTAGTTGAAGCGTTACACTTTTATCTCATCCAGGCTAATTAAACCTGCCTAGCTCAGAGAAATTTCCAACATTCAAAACTATATGTAAAACATTTCTTCATTTTCCTCATTACAGCCCATATACTTTTCACTGTTGGGCTCGGGTCTCCTCCGTAATGAGAGGGAAATGAATCTACTATACCACGCTTGTGAGACATGTTGGTATAGAGTTTTGTTTCGAGTTTTCCTTCTCTTGCATAGATGTTATATGCGTTTTATACCCTTTAATCGTCTCTTACGATCACCTACGGGTAAGATAGGGTGTGGTGAATTGTATTCTTATTCCGTCACCACACGGATTATTTTCTTCTAACCCAATAAATATTTTAATTTTGTGATATCCATATTTGTTGCTGATAACTTCTATTAACTTAAAGAACGGATAAAGCTAAACCCTTTTATCAACCAACATCCTTAATGTGAATAATTTAAAATAATGTTTCTAAGAACATTCAATGAAAATGTGAACAATCTAATATGGCAATCGAACAATGCGGATCAAGCTCGTGGTAATAACTATTAAAGTAATATGGCTATTTGATCATATAATCTATTATAAACTAATTATATGATCACGCATTACATTATTATTAATATTTCTATGTATTGAATAGATACTCGTATGTCATTATTATATAAATATAACGACACGGATCTCTTCTTATCTTCTTAGACTAAATATTGATTGATTTGTATTTCAAATTACTGAAATTTTTAGCATTTAATATGCTTAATTATTTATAAATACCCGATTACGAAACGAAAAATGATGTCACAAGCGGGGTTCGAACCCGAACCTGTTGGGAATCCGGCCCAATCGTGCTGCCACTTACACCATCGTGAACTATTTTAGAACATGCAAATTTCGCTTCATATTATATCTTACGTCTTCAAGGTGACGTATGCCATCTACCGGACAATGTTTACACATTGTATAGGCTTAATACTTCAAACTTTACAGTTAGAATTGTATTAAACGATGACACAACCTTGTTATTCAAATTACTGAAATTTTTAGCATTTAATATGCTTAATTATTTATAAATGCCCGATTACGAAACGAAAAATGATGTTACAAGCAGGGTTCGAACCCGCAACTATTGGGAATCTTGCGCAATTGTGCTGCCACTTACACCATCGTGAACTATTTTAGGACATGCAAATTGCGCTTCATATTATATCTTACGTCTTCAAGGTGACGTATGCCATCTACCGGACAATGTTTACACATTGTATAGGATTAATGCTTCAAACTTTACAGTTAGATTTGTATTTTCTTTAGATTGATTTGTATTTTCTTTTATTAATTACGTATCTCATCATTATCATCATTTCAGCTCATATATGTAATACCGTTGGGCTCGTGCCTCCTCCGAAGGGAAGAGATATATCTACTATAATACGCTGGTAAGGTGTGTTGGTATAGGATTTTGTATCTCTTACAATTAGATGTACATACATACATACCTATGTATGTATCACTCACGCCTGTTTCCCAGAGGGGTAGGCGGAGACTACGGATTGCCACAAACCACGATCCTGACATACCTCCATCGCTTCATTCACACTCATCATAGTCTTCATGCATGCTCTACGATTACGCGTATTCTTAATCTGACCTTTCACTAACACATCTTTAATTTGATCCAGGAAATTACGACGTGGTCTTCCCATTGTAATCGTCCCACTCACACTCGCTTTGTATACTTGTTTAGTCAACCTTTCTTCACTCATTCTTTCCACGTGTCCAAACCACCTCAGCATACCCTTTTTTATCTTTGTCACTACTTCTTCATTCACACCACAGCGCTCTCTTATAACACTATTCCTAATTTTATCTTTCAGACGTACACCACACATACTACGAAGAGCTCTCATCTCTACAGCATTTATTCTACTTTCATGTCTTCCCTGCCAAATCCAACTTTCATTGCCATACATGAGAGTGGCCACTAATACTCCCTTATGTACAGCTAGGCGTGCCTTTTTAGAGACATTACTACTCTTCACAAAAGCGTACAGTACCCCATTCACTTTATTACCAGCATTAACTCGTCTTTCAACATCTTTATCATTTTTACCATCACTAGTAAACAGTACACCCAAGTATATAAATTTTTTCACCTGTTCCAATCCCTCACCATTTATAAAAATATTATATACCGTCAATTTTCAAACAATTAGATGTTAAGTATGTGTGTTTTATATCCCTTTGTCGTCACTTACGATTATCCACGGATAAGATAAGGGGTTGTGAATTGTATTCTCACTCCGTCACTACACGAAAAGTATGGGCTAAATACCTTATGACAGAAGCTTTTATTGATACGTTCGTTCATTTATATTTCTCAAGTAATTTGTGATACATTTAAAATTTGATCCTATGTTTCATGTTAGCCAAAGAGAATGGCCTAAACTATTGTATTAAGATTTACTTCTTTTGCAATGATTGCTTATTATAATTAATAATCAATTCTTGTGATACAATCGTAAAAGAAAGTGATGATCACTATATTGCTATTTCTGATTTATTATTTATATTAGATTTAATTCCATGACAGTTCATGAAACTAAATTCGCTTTAAGTGCTCTTGAGATTTCTTTAAGTCAAGGATACGATTAGTGTCCAAGACCTTTTTAGTTAACGATCTAATTATAAAATCGTCATTGTTTTTTTATGACATATTGTATTATAAATAATGTGTTCATGTATCGAACGATATTTTAATTTTCTCACGTACCTTGTCTGTGACTACGAATAATCATGCCGGATCTTAATGGGGAAAACACGAAGTACTTAAAATAATTATTATGAGTATTGATGTCATACCGATAGTATTCTTACAGGGATTTTTTTATTAAACTTCTTCACGGATACAATACCGAATCGATTTTAAAAATTCTTTTACTAATACCTATATTATAAGCGACTAACATAGGCTAATATTTTATTTCTGTATATACAGGAGCGACTGATACCTTGGGAATTTGCTAATCCATCCATTCAAATAGTGGTAGGACCACGCTGTGGATAGTTCTCTGTGTACAGCCACGGACCGGTCTGTCCGGGGTAGTACCACACTGTCGCAGAAGACCGTCTGAGTAATGGCAATGTGCTATTGCGCTTCGTTCGGTGAGTGAGAGAGCCGGAGACCGAACTGGGTGAGTTTGGGATTTGTATTGGTAGGTAGCGGCCTAGCTATACTTCTTACTCTTAGTAAAAAGAATATTATAAGGATACAAGCTGCATGGCGAATCTTTTCCCTGAATGCGTTTCCATATTAGTCATAGAATCCTACAAGTCCTTGACTAGTTTTATATCTGATCAGTTAAAGACAAGCTGTTTTTTATATATCGTTCGTCATTAATTCATCACTGCTAATAGGTCTTTTTAAAATGGCGATAATACCACAATTATGTTTTCTAGTAAATTCTTAGTCAGGTTTTACGACTCCTACAGCGTGAGGACGATGCCCCGATAGCCGAAGCTGTCAGGGCATCGACTCGAGAGGGATACCCGTGAGGGTGTTTACCCTACCCGACAGCGGGCCACCTAAGACAAAGACCGGGTACCGGTGTCCCGCTCGCTCGGCGGAGAGTGGTACATGTAGGGCGGGTCTATGGGGTCGCGCGCCTCTTCTTCTGTGGCCCCGGACGGATTTAGCATGGTGTGACCATTCCACAGACAGCATCCAAAAAAGAAGAGAAAGAAAAAAGAAAAGAAAAAAAAGTAGGTTTTACGACGCCAAGGAAAAAATATTTTGTGGTGACATCTTCTATTTTCAATTTATTATATGGCGGTCATTTATTTAACATTTGTAAAATAAAATAAGTGAAAATAGTTGTGGTTTCCTTATCGCATTTACCTGGATACCATTAAGTAGATAACATAAATTCAATAGATATTTATTTGTATTCAAACCATTTAAGTTTATTTTAATAGTCATTTTCTATTTAAGGTCGAAGTAAAAATACTATGTTTATCACATCTTCATTGCCGTGTTCGTAAAAGACGATTAAGAAACGCGAGTAGAGAATATTACTGCAACAAAAAGAAAACTCGAAGTTAATTGTAGCTGATCAGTGAGATAGGGCATAACATTTTCTTCTTATGGAGCAGGCTTGAGCCCAATAGTGGGACATACATAAACTAAGTTGACGACTATTATTACCATTCTTGCTTATGGGAAGGTTCTTCTCTATGTAAAGTAGTGGATATCGTTAGGCTGATCGATGCATAGTTCAGGTGGAATGTTATCAAGATTTTCATATAGGAACGGAGTAAGAATTCACCATCCGAATTGACAGTGGGTATCGTAAAAGACGACTAAGAGATAATAAACAGGTTTTCTTTTAACAAGAAAAGGAAAATTCGAAATAATACCCTATACCAAGCCATTTGAGCGTGATATTAATAAGATACTTCTTTCCTAGAAGTGAGATAATGATAAAAAAATTATCAATTACCTACTCACAAGTCCTATAAGAACATTTTTTTTTGTCGAGTATCCTTCTCTACTTTGGCCGGCTATGGTATGACGGCAACAATATTTTATCCGGCATTATGTGATAGTATCACTCCATAAATCAGCACGCGATCTCACCTCGGCTTTTTATAGGACTAGTTTTTGTTTTAAATACATCACCCGGAACTAAGTCATCTTTGTATTGCAGGGGACTTTACAAACATACAATTAACGGACACAAATTGTACCCATATTCAGAACAACAATATATGGATCGCGCAGAGTATTGTCCAGGCGTGTGAATCGAACCCACGGCACTAACCACTACGCCATTATTGCAGTCGACGGTTGTTCATTTATCTAATAAAAATAAGTAATCTCACATTTACACCTGGACTAGTTTAGGTTCTGTGTATATTTACGGCTTAAGTAAAGACTGAGTGGACAATCGAATCGACACCAAGTCAGACGCCAGTCTCTGCTGTTGCCACTATGAATAACAAGATGCGGTGCGATTAGAATAAAGCCTACTGAAATAGATACGAGTCCTTTTTTGTGGTAAGCTCATCATCTGGCTAGATAATAATCTGGACACAGCCCGACCGTTCTGTCTGAGGCGACAAAACTGCGGTGTGGCATTCCATAATCCAGAATATGCCCTCCCCATAGCAATAGCTATGGACTATGCACTGGTACTGATGCCTTGACCTCGATGGCGATATATTAGTCATAACACATTTTTTTAATCATCCTCATCATCATCATCACAGCCCATAAATGTCCCACTGTTGGGCTCGGGCTTCCTCCGTAATGGGAGGGATATTAACCTACTATACCACGCTGGTCAGTACGTGTTGGTTTTGTTCCGAGTTTTCCTTCTCTCGCTTCTTTTTTTTAATATACAAAATAAATTCATAAATATTCATAACTTTGCTTATAAATATTTATTTAATTTTTATGTATTTTTACATTCAATTGTCATCGTAAAATTCTTTACGAATTTAATTATATGTTTTAATGCATATTAATGACTGTTTTTCTTGCAAATCTGCGTAATATGTTAAAAAATATATTTGCTATTCCTCTGACATTTGTACAGTATAATGTAATATCTCAATTTATTATAAATGAAACGTGACTAGCAATAAAACTGAATATTAAACCACATGTTAACAAACTGAATCGTGTTTAAGATAAGAATCATAGGAGTAGAATAAAACTGATTGACGTCGATTAAAATGGCCCCACTATATCCTTTTTTTTGTGCTGGCTATGGTCCGGCATCGCAATTCAACGATCCGACGCTACGAAGGGTCAGCCTAGTGTTGAGAATACCGGAAGCCTTCGTTGTGTAATAAATAATGGTCTTCGAAAGAGATGAAGCCAGAACTTAAGATGTAGGAGTAACAATAGGTAATGATGTACTAGAGAAAGTGGATGAATTTGTATATCTTGGATGTGGATTTAGCCGAGATGGAAAGAACACCACTGATATAGAGCGAAGAGTGAATGCGGGAAATAGAGTGAACGGAGCGTTGGGGCAACAACTCGGTAGCCACCACCTCAGCCATAAGGCACGTGTAGCAATACATAACGCAGTGCTTGTCCCAACATTACTATATGGAAGGGAGAGTTGGGAATGCAGGAAAGAGCATGAAAGTAAAATTAATGCGGTCGAAATGCGATCTCTACGGAAAATCTGTGGAGTTAGGCTGATCGATCGCATTCGTAACGACGACGTAATAGAGCGAGTAGGTATGAAAGAGAGTATTGGGGTAAAGATGCGAAAGTAAATGCTCCGATGGTTCAGACATGTGGAAAGAATGCCGAACGAATGTCAGGTTAAGAAGATATACAATGCGAAAGTGGAAGGATGTAGGTACCGGGGGAGACTGAGACTAACCTACCTAGACCAGATTGGTCAAGTACTGAAGGAAGTCGGAGTCAAGAATCTCCGAAACTGGCGAGCGTGTATGAAGAGAATTATGAATGTTGAGGAAGCGGGTGAAGTATGGTAGTTTCGTATATGTATGTATGTATGTACGTATGTATATATATATATATATATATATATAGATATATATACATTATCAATAAAAAAAAGCAAGAATTTCTTATGTATTTATTACCGCTACATTAAACACATGTGGATAATAATCTTATCGCATAATTGTTTGTAACTTAGTTACTTCACGCTATCTGTGCTAACATGAGCGGTAATTGGTTTGCTCTTTTTATGTTTTAATCATTTCATATTTAAATCTTGAAAAGAAAATATGGAGTGAAAGAGAGAATCTGGAAGAACCTGGCAAGTAAAGAAGTTCTTCAGAATCGAATCTATGTTAAGAAAAAAAATTACTAATTTCATCCAAATACGAAAAGTTATTTCGTAACCAATTTTTTTTTATAAAACCAATAAGCATAAAGTTATAGACACTTGTGCAGCGGGAGATTTTACCAGAATATGATTAATGGAAATAGTTCACACTCAATCCTCGACTTAGAAGAACACTTGATGAGGTTTACATTTAATTGTGACATTGAACTAACCTGATCGATGGATCTAGCTGATCGCCAACAAGGCAATTTATTTCGTGATTTCGTGTACTTTGGACGTCATCATCATCATTCCGCTCGTATCCCAATTATTAGGGGATGATGCAATATGTTCTCCTCTTCCATCATACATATTGTAAAAGGTAGTTATGATCGGTCACCTATCTGACGTCAACCCTTCTTAGGAATGTAATTGTTGACTAGGTGGCATCAGATGGAGTTACCCCAAGTTAGCCAAGACCCACGAGCATATTAAATGTTGGTAGTATTCGTAGCCGCTACCACACGGCATATTGTGTATATTGCATGTGTATTATGTATAATTAATAAAAAAACATACTGCAAAATCTAAACTAGGAAGTATATGATTAATTATTCCCCGTTAGTCTCTAGCGGACTGTATGATTTGCTTTTTTCAAAATGCATTCCCCGGCCCAGTGGGCACTGGTGCTGTTAAAACGCATTAAAAATGATAGATGCTATGCGCTTCTTACGTAAATTATGTTTCACTGCAAGTTTTTGCTTTAATGTGAAAAAATGAAAGTTATATAACGGGATTTATTGATTTAAACTAATGCGTTATAACTGATATCACTCAGTGACTATACGGAGAGTATAATTTTGGCTTATGGATAGATTTATGATGATTTAAACTTGAAAAAAATCCCCAGTAATAAAAGCAGGTATTATTTTCCTAGTGCAGGTTCTAATTTAAGAAAAAATCCTCCAAAAGGCCGGTCCGATTTAATGAAAATTTTCGTGTATTTAAATGAATTGAGAAATGGTTTAGATTCACAATTAGACTCGGTAGGTGGCGCTGCATTTGAATTCAATAAGTATTTTTTTTAGATTTGTACAAAACGTATTCTGTGGGGTCTTTTAGTATGGTAACCCAATTAATTTCAATTTAATATTAATGTAATTTTATGACGTAATCGTTGGTTAAATTATATTTACTCGTGTGGTCATGGATTAAGAAAACAATCCTTCACCGTTTCTTGTATTCCCACGCGAGTCGCAAAATCAACTAAAGGAGCATCGGCTAGGATAATGGCCAGCAGTGTCATTCTGAGAAACTCATAACTCACGCAGCGATCCCTAACGAGTCTGTAATATGTAGATATTATGGAATTTTCCTCCATTTCTAGTACGGTCTAAGTCCAACAGTGAACGTTAATAGCCTAATGGATGGATGAATAACATAAAACCTTATATTATTTAGACATCTAATGTTTTTAGTAACACTCTGGCCTCTCCGTGGGTTAATAATCATGTTTGGCAAGCCACTTAGTGCTCGTATATTTCATAGGTTTCCCAAAGAGTCCAACCAACCAACCATAACGGCAAACAAATAATTGGTATTTTTTTAAAATTAAATACACTCAGAACAACAATTTGGGGATCACACAAAGTATTATCCTGCATGGGAATCGAACCCACGGCACTGGCACGGTAGATTGGTATCTTAACCACTTTGGAATCTATGCAGTAATTCTGTGAAGTATTTATAACCCTAACCCGCCACCACTATGTATAAATTTTTAAAATTAAAAAACGTGTATTTGTTAATTAATAATATGAAATATAATTTTTGCATAAAATATATAAAAATGAAATACACATGAATATAATGATTTTAAATTGTTTTTTTTTTTTAAATTATAATCTAAATTACACAAATTTAAATTCAAATTCATTTATTATGTATAAGCCCTGCGAGGGCACTTACATATTGTCAGTTTTAACATTTTTAATTGATCAAATAAACTACCACCGGATCGGAACGTGACCACTACTGAGAAGATCCGTCAAGAAACTCAGCGTATTGTCTATTATTATTTAATTATTTAATGATTTTTGAAGTTATAATTCTTTTGGCGCGTTAGGGAAAAATGATGAGAGTATATTTTTACAATGCGCACGCACACCTTCACGAAACATCGACACCCTGAAGTTAGCTATAGTCAACACTTTTCTTTTTAACTAGTTAATGCGTTATAATAAAATTTTCAATATATTAAATACCTTTTTTCTATTATTAGTATCGTTTTTTCTACAAACGTAGAATGAGGAGAAAATTAAATTTTTGAAAGATTTTTTTTCTTGTTAGGCCAAAGAAGTATTACTTCTACCACATGTACATAAGTACACACACACTTTTTTATAAAAAAAACTATTACAACATGCTAAGTAGAGAGAAGAAATATTTAAACCCAGTAATCATTATTTTTTTTTTAACTAATTCTATACATTCATTAACAATTCGTGAACAATGAACCATCGTTACGCATCAGCGCATCCTTTTACCAATGTCTTTGACAAGGTCCCGACCTTGAATCTATTGACGTTGCAAGTATAATTAGTTTTTTTCCTCTATTATTATTCTGTTATTTATAGCTGAAGTTTGTTTGAACGCACTGGAATCAATTCTGTCTATAGCCGGTTAGTCCGTCCGGGATAGTGCCACACTCGCAGAAAATCGACGCCTCAGCAGTGGTAATATGCTGTTGTACTTCGTTCGTGACCCGGAAGCCTAACTTTTGCATAGGTTTGGGATTTTGATTGGTAGGCAGCGGCCTAGCTGTATTCATCGTATTGTAAAGGTGATGAGTACGAGTGACAGTTACCATCAGGTGTGCTGCTTGCTCGTTTGCCATAATAAGCAGTAGAAAAAAGAAAACATGGCAAAAACTGACGTTGATATAGATGGATATTAATAATGTTAATATTATGTTTTCTGTTGTTTATGCGAGTGTTACACATTTGAAATAAAACTACTTTTACGGATTCTATCGAGTTTGTATTTGATTTTTAATTTCCCGACGTTTTGAACGCTTTGCAGTGATCATGGTTACGGGAGGACTAAAATTTATATAAAATTTTATATATAGAATCATTTTCTTTTTGTACTGGCAATGAATTTGTATTAATTTGTATTAAAAATGTGGGTCAAAATTTAATATCTTATAGGGTAGATATACAGTTTCTATAATAACAATGACATATTGGACGTAAGACACCTTAGTCCTCCTATGATCACTGCAAAGTGTTCGAAACGTCGGGAAATTAAAAATCAAATACGAAAGCGATAGAATCCGTAAAAGTAGTTTTATTTTAAATGTTAATATTTCATACCAATATCACGGGATAATGTGGAGTTAGTGTGAAGCCTTGTTAGAAGAACTTCGTGATAAGTATATTGATTTACACACTTATAAGCAATATTCAATTTAAATTTAAATAAAACCTTTATTAGATAATAAATAAAATCGAAGTTCAATTTCAAACTTTAATGTAATAAATAATTTAATACGCTACTAGCTCAATATTCAAGGCTCACTCAAGAACTCAATCTATAAGACAGTGGTTCTAAAATAATTAATATTAATAATATATTATGAATGCAATTCACTACTCACTTTCATGACGGGAGAGTTGTAAAAGGCGACTAAGGTGTATAAAGTATATAACATCTATGCAAGGCCAATTTTACTTCTTTCAAGGAGAAGGCAGGGCATGTATATTAGCTGCTATGATGATGATAGAGATGATACTGACCGACTCTGACGATTCGATTACAATCGCTCAAGAAAGAGCCTACACGGCCCGCGCGGCCACAACACATAAATATCCGCGCTTCCGACCTCGCCGCCGAGGTCGTAAGTTGCGACGCGTAAAAGTCATAAACTCAAACGTGGGCACGCCCACTTTGCTATCAGCGACGCCCCGAGCCGAGGTCCGTTCACCACAGGGTGAGCCCTCGGGCGTTGTCGCTTAAAATTTTACCGGGTTGAGAGCCCTCAGCGCTCACCCATAGTCCGGGTTAAGCTGTGACAGCCATCTGCGGCTAACAGCTAAATGACAGACACAAAAAAAAAAAAAAAAAAAAAAAGATAGAGATGATGATAAATATAAAAAAGACATATATTTTAAGACATACTGTCTAATGACTTAACATATTTAAATAAAGGCATACCTGAGTGTGATGCAAAATGTGCTCATCAATTTCATTTAAGTCAAATAATTGAGGAAGAGAGAGAAATCATCGTAGGCTTTAATAGCACGCAGCGCACGCAATTGAAACTCTCAAGAAGATGAAATGTGCCCGCTTTTGTAAAATTTTTCATTGATGCGTAGCCTGATTTTATATAATCTATAGCCTTTTACGATAAATAAGCTATCTTACACTATAAGAGTTTCTCAATTTAAACCAGTAGTTCTTGAGATTAGCGCATCGCGATCAACCAAATAAACAAACTCTTCAGACTATCTAGAGATTTATTAAAGAAATTCACTTTAAATTACCCGGTAGTAAACGTAGTTTAAATTTACAATATGCCAGTTCCATCCATCGGGCTATTAAGTTTCATTGTTGGATATAGGCCTACCTAAATGTAATAGTGCCAGTATCGCAATGGCAGATGTCTGTATTATTTCATTATCCTCAGTATTTACTTGGGAAACCTTGTCTAATAATAGACGTCGATTGATCCATCTGGATATAAACATCTTAACATACTACTTAGAGAATAATATGAAACGAAAGATAAATACGTAATTCCCGTTAGAACAAAGAATATGAATTTGAATTTTATTTATTAAGTATATGTATAGATAGTGGTAGGACCACGCTGTTGACAGTTTTCTGTCTACAGCCGCGGGCCGGTCCATCCGGGGTAGTACCACACTCTTGAAGAAGATCAACGTCTGAGTAATGACAATGTGCTATTGCGCTTCGTTCGGTGAGCAAGAGAGCCGGAAGCCCAACTGGGTGGGTTTGGGGATTTTATTGGTAGGCAGCGGCCTAAGTTATACCCTTAGTGTTGAAAGGATCCAAGGGCGGCGGTGACACTCGCCATCGGGTGTGCTGCTTGCCCGTTTGCCACCATAAGCAATAAAAAAAAAGAATTAATTTAATAAAGACAAGCATTAAGATCATCTTAAAAATGCCAAAAAATTCAACCCTTCAAGTATTTCTATTATCAACTTAGTTTCTCAATACATTATTAGTGATGGGTTTTATTTATGTTTACTGAATTTGAATAGAGCAGTTATTATATAACACTTATCGGCTTATACCATTGTTAACTTTTTGAAGTGGGCTTTACGCCTCACTTTGAAAACCACTGTCGTAAAGTGTACTTGAATGGTTTTTACATGGAGTTATCAACAAAGTACGTTTGAATATATTTTAAGTGTACTTCAAATGTGCCAAACTCTTTTTTAGATATCTTTATTGAAATATCTATTTTCGTGAAACATTCTAAGTGTCATAACTAAGGTCGAGTGAAACGTGTTGAGTCAAATAATTTAGGTTCACTACTATGAATAAGCAGCGGTACAACATTTATTAGTTTTTAAAAAGTATCCCCTTTTCATCATCATTCATTCTCCTACTCTTATCCCAATTACTTGGGGTCGATACAATATGTACTCTTCTCTTTTATAGTACATATTGTAAAAGTTATTGGCAATAGTTTTATGACCGGCCGCCTGCCAGACGTCAACCCTCCTTGGGAGTGTAATTGATGACATCAGATGGAGTTGGCCCAGGTCGTTATAAGGCTCCCGATCTGTCGGACGCTCAATTTGGGTTTCGGAGGGGGCGTTCGACCATCGGGGCCCTGCTACGCCTGAGGCAGACGGCCGCGGAGGCTGTCGCCGGCAAAGGAGTGCTGTTGGCGGTGTCGTTGGACATCGCCAACGCCTTCAATAGTCTGCCATTCAGCTGCATCAGGGAGGCGCTCCGGTTCCATGGAGTGCCCCTGTACCTCAGGCGGCTGGTGGCAGACTATTTGGAGGGGCGCAGTGTTCTCTACGCGAGCCCCGCAGGGGACATTGTGCGGACGCCCATGTCGTGCGGTGTTCCGCAGGGGTCGGTTCTGGGGCCGACTCTGTGGGACATCGGGTACGACTGGGCGTTGAGAGGGAGTCTCCCCCCCGGGCTGAGCGTTATTTGCTATGCTGACGACACGCTCGTCACAGCCCGGGGCAGGACATTTGAAGAGGCGGCGAGCCTGGCCACTCTCGGCACCGAGGAGATGGTCAGGCGAATCGAGGCGCTGGGGCTCAGGGTGGCCGTAAACAAGACGGAGGCCCTGCTATTCCATGGGCCCCGTGTGAGGCTGCCCATCGGCGCCTCGTTAGTCGTCAACTCCATCCACATCAGTATCCAGGCCCATATGAGGTACTTGGGTCTGGTGCTCGACGGGCGATGGTGGTTCCGGGAGCATTTTCGCCAAATTGCTCCCCGGCTGGTCGGCGCGGCGTCCGCCCTTTCTCGGCTCATGCCGAATGTGGGCGGACCCAGTTTCGAGGGCCGACGGCTGTATGCGGGGGTGATCCGCTCAATGGCCATGTACGGCGCACCCGTGTGGGCGAGGGCTCTAAACGCCCAGCTCAGGGCGGTGCTGTGGAGGCCACAGCGAGCCATGGCGGTCAGAGCCATTCGCGGGTACCGCACGGTGTCGACAGAGGCGGCGTGCCTATTGGCCGGGACACCCCCGTGGGACCTAGAGGCGGAGATGCTCTCCGACCTTTACCGGCGGGTTACCTCAATGCGCGAAGAGGGTGGCTCCCCATCGTTTAACGAGATAGCCACCTGGCGCGAGGACGCCCGCCGAGAAGTCATCGCCCGTTGGGCTACGCGGCTGGAGAGGCCTAGACATGGTGTCACTACCGTCGAGGCCCTCCGGCCCGTACTGATGCAATGGATGGAGCGGCGGCACGGGGTCCTCACCTTCCGACTGGTGCAGGTGTTAACGGGGCACGGGTGTTTCGGGAAATACCTGCACACGGTCGTGTACAGGGAATGGACTCCGGGCTGCCATCATTGCAGTAGTGACGAGGACACGGCGCAACATACGCTCGAGGAATGCTCGGGCTGGGACGGGCAGCGCCGCGACCTCGTCGCTATTATCGGTGCCGACCTGACGCTGCCGGCTGTCGCGAGGGCGATGGTCGACAGCGTCAGGAACTGGGACGCGGTCGCCGCCTTCTGCGAGGCTGTCATCTCGCAGAAGGAGGGGGCGGAACGGGCCCGGGAGGATTCCCGTGACCCGGGCCGCCGCCCGCAGCCGGGGCGGCGCAGGCGCGAATACCTGCGCCTGATGCCGCCCTAACCGAGGCTTCGGGTGATCGGACCGGGGAATTGTCCGGTCACCCGACGCGAGGCCACCGCGTGAGGACGACGCCTCGACGGCGAAATCTGTCGGGGCATCGACAGGAGAGGTACCCGAGAGGGCATACCGCCGAGCGGGCCACCGAAGACAAAGATCGGGTACCGGTGGCTCGCTCGCACGGCGAAGAAGAGGTGCTTGCAGGGTGGGTCAATGGGGTTGCGCGCCGCCTCTTCCGTCACCCCGGACCGATTTGGCGGGGTGCGACGTCCATAACCCACCGAAAAAAAAAAAAAAAAAAAAAAAAAAGGTCGTTATAAGGCTCTTAGTCGTCTTTTATGACATCCACGAGCAAAGTAAGGGTTGATAGTATTCGTAGCCGCTACCACACAGCTTCCATCATGATTGAAAAATGCCAGAAGATATTTTGTTTTCTTTTTAAAACGCTGGTATTTCTTAGTGCGTAAGTTTTTTTTCCGTCATCACGTATAAAACTATGTATCTTTTAGTTATATTATTATATCTTACTATAGTGGTGTATGACTATAGTGCGAGAAAAATGGATTAGTGAATGGATAAATTACCAATTAAATGAATGTAAGTAAATATAAATAACAAGTTAATTTTAATTGAAAGCCATTGAAGCTATTAAAGTATTTAAATATATTTCATGGTTGATTGCACGTAAAATAAAGATACGAGTTAGTACTGTCTACCGTTTACATTGTAACTCTATTTTGTTCCTAAAGAAAGTGATCAATACATTTTTTTAATAATAATAATATTATCCGTGTGGTGACGGAGTAAGAATACAATTCACCACCCCGTATCTTACCCGTGGGTGATCGTACGAGGCGACTAAGGGATGTAAAACGCATATAACAGCTATGCAAGAGAAGGAAAACTCGACTCAAAACCCTATACGTTTGACCAGCGCGGTATAGTATTTTAATTTCCCTCTTGTTATGGAGGAGGCCCAAGCCCAACAGTGGGACATGTATGGGCTGTGATGAATAATAATGATTTATTTTCTGTCACAAGGTAGGTATGGAATAATTTCTTTTACAATAATATATGGATTACGTTTGCGAGAGACTAGAATAATGGCTTTAACTAAAATAATTAAGCTTCATATATATTATAGCTTATCCGTGTGGTGACGGAGTAAGAATACAATTCACCACCCCCTATCTTACCCGTGGGTATCGTAAAAGACTATTAAGGGATATAATATGCATATGGGATCAGTGCAAGAGAAGAAAAACTCGAAACAAAACCCTATACCAACACGTTTGACCAGCGTGGTATAGTAGGTTAATTTCCCTCCCATAACGGAGGAAGCCTGAACCCAACAGTCGGACATATATGAGCTGCGATGATGAATCGCATTTGTATTAGGGTCAATCATGTAGTGAAATGTGATTTATCAGAATATCATTTGCTCACGGTGTGATTAAGTGTAACTGTAGTTAATTTCTCTAATGTTAGAAATGTGATACCAAATTTGTTTATTTTAGAAAGGGTGGTAAATTTTATTATTAATCAGTCACTTCACAGGAAAGTTAGACGAATCTATTCCCATTCTTATTTTGATTATACTGGAGTAACTTCTAAACTGGTAGGTTGGCTTTAAATTCATACATACATACATATCATCACGCCATATCCCTTGCAGGGTAGGTAGAGAGAACAGAGTGCCAGAGAACTCTATCTCTGCATACTTCACTCGCTTCCTCAACATTCATAATTCTCTTCATACACGCTCGCCGGTTTCGGAGACTCTTGACTCCACCTTCCTTCAGTACATGACCGATCTGGTCTAGGTAGGTTTGTCTCGGTCTCCCTCGGTACCTACATCATTCCACTTTTGCATTGTATATCTTCTTAACCAGACGTTCGTTCGGCATTCTTTCCACATGTCCGAACCATTGGAGCATTCCCTTTCGCATCTTTACACCAATACTCTCTTTCATACCTACTCGCTCTCTTACGTCATCGTTACGAATGCGGTCGGTCAGCCTAACTCCACAGATTTTCCGCAGAGATCGCATTTCGACCGCATTAATTTTACTTTCATACTCTTTTCTGCATACCCAACTCTCGCTTCCATACAGTAATGTTGGGACAAGCACTGCGTTATGTATTGCTACATAACGTATATATATATATACATATTTTTATCTTTAAATTCAAATTAATATAAATAAAAATCGAAACGCGATCTCTACGGAAAATCTGTGGAGTTAGGCTGACCGATCGCATTCGTAACGACGACGTAAGAGAGCAAGTAGGTTTGAAACAGAGTATTGGTGTAAAGATGCGAAAGGGAATGCTCCGATGGTTCGGATATGTGGAAAGAATGCAGAACGAACGTCTGGTTAAGAAGATATATAATGCCAAAGTGGAAGGATGTAGGTACCGGGGGAGACCGAGACTAACCTACCTAGACCAGATTGGTCACGTACTGAAGGAAGTTGGAGTCAAGAGTCGCCGAAACCGGCGAGCGTGTATGAAGAGAATTATGAATGTTGAGAAAGCGAGTGAAGTATGCAAGGATAGAGTTCTCTGGCACTCTGTTCTCTCTGCCTACCCTGCAAGGGATATGGCGTGATGATATGTATGTATGTATGTGTTCATATAAATAAAAATCGAAATAAATATAATTTAATTATGTCTAATTGAAATAATAAGTGGTCTAATTATCCATCCATCCATTCAGCCCGTAAACTTCCACTGTTGGACATAGGCCACCTCACGAGAATGCCATTTGCAACGGTCCTGTACCACCTGCATCCAACGGTTTCCTGCGACCTTGATAATGTCATTCGGAACTAATTTAATAGACTCGATTCATCATCAGCAAACCATCTCGACTCCTATACCACCATATAAGAATAAATTACTTACGATACCACGCTGGTTTAGTTAAGTATAGTGTTTCTAACTTTTGAAGTTTTCTTTCAGTTGTCTTTCGCGATCACCAATAACAAAGTTCGTTGGTGTCTATTTTATTCTTACTCAGTAACTACACAGATAATAAGAATATCAATAAGTTGATTGCGGTGACTAAATGAATTGCCATATAAATAATAATATTTATTCAGTTTGAACTCGTAGAAGAAGACATCATCATTCTCCTACCCTTATCCCAATTACTTGGGGTCGATATTATATGTACTCTTCTTTCATAGTACATATTGTAAAAGTTATTGTCAATAGTTTTATGACCTGCCCCCTGCCAGACGTTAACCCTTCTTGGGAATGTATATGTGGACCAAACAGCACCAGATGGAGTTGGCCTAGGTCGTTATAAGGCTCTTAGTCGTCATTTACAACATCCACGAGCAAAGTAAGGGTTGGTAGTATTCGAAGCTACCACACAGCTGAACTCGTAAGGAGACAATAAAGTCAAAAATAAATAAACATTTTAGGCATAGAGTAAAGTATAATGAATTCCACTAGAATAAGGAAATTACTGAGTAAGGTTCTGGCTCCGAATTTCATATTGCACCAGAATAAAAGTCTTATGGCTTTACTAAACATTTCCTCGGCTTTCAAATTATATTTTGAAATTTCGCCTGGTTAACGACAATAAGTTCATTGTATATTACGTGTCTATCAATCTTTAAATCTTATTCAAATCACTACATCAAGTACGTAGGGAGCCAATAATATCTTTAGAAGTGAGTTTTAATGAAATACTTCCTCAACTTGAAGCACGTGTTGTAAAAGTGAGTTCAATTACACAATATACGATATAGTACTGTGAGATCACGTGTGATATCTGACATAGATTAATAGCTATGTATCATCTCGGCTCATATATGTCCCACTGCTGGGCTCGAGCCTCCTCCACACTAGGAGGAAAATTAACCTACTACACCTCACTAGTCAGGTGTGTTAGTTTAGGGTTTTATTTCGAGGTTTCCCTTCTCTTGCATATTTGTTATATGCATATTTTATCCCTTAGTCGTGTTTTACGATCACCCACGCCTAAGATAGGGAGTGGTGAATTGTATTCTTACTCCGTCATCTCATCTCAACTAATACACGTCCCGCGACGTCATTGCCCGTTGGGCAGTCCGGCTGGAGAGGCCTCGGTTCGGTGTGCGGACCGTGGAGGCCTTCCGGCCGGTGCTGATGCAGTGGCTAAAACGGCGGCACGGGGTGCTCTCCTTCCGACTGTTGCAGGTTTTGACGGGGCATGGATGCTTCGCCAAATACCTGCACACGGTCGTAAGGAGGGAGAGTACACCGTCCTGCCACCACTGCGATTGCGACGAGGACACGGCGCAGCATACGCTCGAGGTTTGTGCTGCTTGGGCAGAGCAGCGTCGTGAACTCGTCGCAATCATCGGTGCTGACCTGACGCTGCCGACCATCGCCAGGGCGATGCTCGACAGCGTCAGGAACTGGGACGCGGTCGCATCCTTCTGCGAGGCAGTAGTCTCGCGGAAGGAGGCGGCGGAGCGCGTGCGCGAGGAGCGTCTCCTCGACGACGCGAGCCGCCGCCGGCGACTGGGGCGGCGCAGGCGCGATTACTTGCGCCTGATGCCGCCCTAGCCGAGGCCGCGGGTGACTGGATCGGGGAATTAGTCCGTCACCCGCCGAGAGGCCGACCGCGTGAGGAAAGACCGACATCCTACCCAAAGGGGGGGACGTCGGTCGAGGAGAGGGTACTCCTCAGGGGTATTCCGTCGGGCCAACCACTGACGTCAAGTCACTCTGCTCCGGTGGTTGGCCCAACGACGAAGGCGACGTCACGGGTGGGTTACGGGTGCGCGTGCTTACGCCCATCTGTCACCCCGGACGGAGCGGTGCGAGGAGTGTGCCGACCGTAACCCACCCACAAAAAAAAAAAAAAAAAAAAAAGAAAAAAAAAAAAAAAAAAAAACTAATACACGTCCCACTGTTGAGCTCGAGCCTCCTCCGTAATGGGAGGGCAATTGACCTACTATACCACGCTGGTCAGACGTGTTGGTATAGGGTTTTGTTTCGAGTTTTCTTTTTCTCTTATTACTCCGTCACCGCATGTAAATGCTATGTATGTCTTATATAATTGTTCATTCAAATCTGTAAACCAAAAAAAAAAAAGAAAAGAAAAAAAAATGTACTCATGTTATCAATTTACTATCTTTTGCTGGATATAGGATCTGATCCACTGTCTTCTGCATATAGTCTATCTATTTATTCTTTGGTTTGTCTATAGTACAGCCTCTTTCAGTCTAGCCATCTGGTTTGTTTGTAATTTGCCCGTTGGTTTGTATGTAGAGTTCGATACATCGTAGCGCCACCTGATAGCGAGTTACATCAATGAGGATATAAACCTTCTCTAAAAAAAAAATACATTTACAAACCAATTTTCATAATGATCGGTCAAATAATTTCTGAGTTTAGCGATGTCCTATATACAAACATTGTCATATATACAAATATCCTCTTATATAGATTGACTGACTCAATAGATACTTTTCTATACTAATGTACAAAAACAAAATCTTGAAATTGATGGCAATGCCACCTCAGGTAGGTGTGTGTGTGTGTGTGTGTGTGTCCAAATGTTAATTTTAACTATTGTTGAAATATATTGAAACGTTTAAATAAAAAAACAATGTATCATTCCACATTTCTATTTTATGGGGTATATAACTATTCAGGTAAGGATTATGACAAGTTATGACAAGATATAAACAAGTAACTTCACTCAGGAAAAAGAATAACTTTTACAAAACCGCTATACCTTGTCGACATAATCGTGGCATAGTAGGTTTATTTCCTTTTAATAGTGGACAGGATGTTAGAGGCAACTACTCAACAATTGTAAAGAATAATAAAAAAAATCATGAATTAATGAGGCACCTTCAGAGCTTGTTGAAGCACGATGAATGAGCTAATAGGATCTTTGTGAGCGAGATCACATTAACTAATCAAGCGATCATGCTATGCGTGTAGTTCATAACAGAGATATTAAAGAACTACGCAGTTATATCCGAAATTGTTAGATATCGGAAATGAAAATATTAAAAAAATATTAATTATGTACAAATAGTACAAAATGATGGTAGGACCACGCTGTTGACAGTTTTCTGTCGACAGCTGCGGATCAGTCCGTCCGGGGTAGTACCAAACTCTCGCAGAAGATCGACGTCTGAGCAATGGCAATGTGCTGTAGCGCTTCGTTCGGTGAGCGAGAGAGCCGGAAGCCCAACTGGGTGGGTTTGGGGTTTATATTAGTAGGCAGCGGCCTAGCTATACTCCTGGTATAGCAAAGTAACATGGGCGACAGCAACACTTACTATCAAGTGTTCTACTTGCTCATTTGCCGCCATAAGCAATAAAAAAAAACAAACCCTTCGAGGGCACTTATATATATTAGGCCACCGAAGACAAAGATCGGGTATCGGTGGCCCGCTCGCACGGCAAGAGAGGTGTTTGCAGGGTGAGTCTATGGGGTTACTCGCCGATTCATCCGTCGCCCCGAACCGATTTGGCGGGGCGCGACAACGTCGATAGTCCACCGTAAAAAAAAAGGGCACTTATATATTGTCAGTTTTAACATTTTAAATTCATTATCGATTGATTAAACTACCATCGGATCCAAACGTAATCGATACTGAGAAGATCCGACAACGCATTACCAGTTTCTAGGTCTTGCATGTTATATCCCTGAGTCCTATTTTTAAACGACACATACGAGCAAGATAGTCTGGACTTGTATTCTTATTTCGTTACCATACGGAAAAATAAAATATTCAATTTATTTGAAATAATACCATATTTTTTAATTTTTTTTTATCCGTGTGGTGACGGAGTAAGAATACTATTCACCACTCCATATCTTACCCGTGGGTTATCGTACGAGACGACTAAGGGATATAAAACGCATATAACATCTATGCGAGAGAAGGAAAACTCGGAACAAAACCCTATACCAACACGTCTGACCAGCGTGGTATAGTAGGTTAATTTCCCTCCCATTACGGAGGAGGCCCGAGCCCAACAGTGGGACATTTATGGGCTGTGATGATGATGATGATGATGAATACCATTTTTACGTATTTTAAGACCATTCCTCCCGTTCTCCACCAGTCTTTCCGTGACCACAAACACTGTAAAGTAGGTATTTGAAACGACGGAAAATTAAAAATCAAATACAAACGCAATAGAATCCTTAAAAATAGTTTTATTTCAAATGTGTAATACTCGCGTAAACATTAGAAATCGTTTAATTTATTTTGCAACTATTAAAATAGTTTTACATCATACAAGATGGCTTAAGATTAAGATAAGGATGTAGGTACCGGGCGAGACCGAGACTCACTTACCTAGACCAGATTGGTCGCGTACTGAAGGAAGGTGGAGTCAAGATTCTCCCAAACCGGCGAGCGTGTATAAAGAGAATTATGAATGTTGAGGAAGCGAGTGAAGTATGCAAGGATAGAGTTCTCTGGCACTCTGTTCTCTCTGCCTACCCCGCAAGGGATATGGCGTGATGGTATGTATGTATGTAAGATAGTTTATACGACAAATAGTAAATTAAATTAAATAAACAAAGAAACTGTGTCAACTTGTTAAGTGTAAGACAAGGTCGCTTTATCTAATATAATGGTACTATTACAATTAGTTACTCATCTTGTAATTACCAACTTCTAATATGTGTCTTCATTCTTATCCTACAAAATGATAATCATGAATGTAGGAGAAATACATTATGTTCTTAACTCTCACTAATACTTTGGATTATATGTCACATGAATATGGTATAGACATGTGATGAGACGGGTTGAAAGTAATGTTGTGAGGAAAGTTTTAAGTATGAATGTTGAAGGCTTTAGGGGTAAAGGAAGACTATGATAAAAAAAAGATGGATGGACAGCGTGAGGCACGACATGACGTCTGATAGAATTGTATGTATGAAGATGACATATTGCGTCAACCCCAAGTAATTGGGATAACAGCAAGATGATGTTGTTGCATGAATATACGGTTGTCAATCAATAAATCTTAGAGTTTGATACTTGTTTTTTATTTATTTGTGTGGTAACGGCTACGAATACTACCAATCCTTTCTTTGCTCGTGGATGTCGTAAAAGACGACTAAGAGCCTTATAATGACCTGGACTAACTCCAGCTGATGCCGTTTGATCAACGATTACATTCCCAAGGAGGGTTGACGTCTGACAGGCGGCTGGTCATAAAACTATTGCCAATAACTTTTACAATTTGTACTATGAAAGAAGAGTACATATTGTATCGACCCCAAGTAATTGGGATAAGAGTAGGAGAATGATGAATTGTTTTTTTTTATTTTTTTATGATGGCAAATGAACAATCAGCATACCTGATGGTAAGTGTTACAGCCACTTATAGGTCTTTAAGATACCATGGGTGATACTATGGCTACCAATTGAAGCCCACCGAGAAAGTTGGCACATTGCCACCGTTCAGACGTCGATTTATTACGAAAGTGTGGTTGGTCTGGCCCGCAGCTGTAGACAGAAAACTGTCAACATTGTGACTTTACCATTATGAACTTTGTATGATAAAATTAATTATTGGGTTCGAGTTTTATGTAGATAAAATGGAGAATATATAAATAAATTCATATCAAAATATTGCAACAAAAGATTCTTTATTACGTGGGCATAAACATATTTGACGAAATCTGTATGAGAAGTTGCTTTTTAAAGGATTTATATAAAATTTATAATTATTATATATAAATTTATAATTATTTGTAATATATAAAATGTATAAGTATTTATATATACATTCTATTATTCAGTATTAATACAATGTGTTATTCCTACCTATGTATATTATATCTACCTTTCTCACAGGTAATCGAAAATCCGACTAAGTTATACAAGGAAATAAAAACACTTTAAGAGAAGAAATACTCACACTAAAATACCATTTAACTAATTTTATTTTGACAATTTTTTAATTTATATTTAAGAAAACACTACGCTAAAGAAATAATGCTTGTATTGCGGGAGACTTTACAAAAAAAAAAATAACTGACAGAATAATTTCTGTTGTATTCAATCAGACTCAGAACCACAAATTGTGCACAAAATATTATATTGAGTGCAAAGTGAACCCACGGTACTAGCACTGTAGATATCTTAACCACTAGGTACGCCCATTATGCAATCACTAGCATGCATTTTCCCTACTATACCCTATAACTACTACCTACTATTCCCTACTATACCTATTGTGCAGGAATCTCGAGCTCAACAGTGGGGCATATATGAGCTAATGTTATGACTTTAACAAACCTTAAATATCGTTGAACTTGCAAGGCCTAGTTATGAAACAATGCTCACAAAAATACTACCTTGTCAATGTCAGCGTGATTCTTTTTTTTGTTGTTGTTTAACACAGGCTGATACTCATATACAGCCGTACACTCGAAACAGTAATCAACGAAACGTCATTGACATACATAGAGATTGACGTAACGATGACACTAGCGTATACTACAGTTAGATAATGATACACAGTGTATATGATAGGGCGTAGTCATATTAACAGCTATTTTTTATAATTGTTTTTTTTTTAAAGATTTCTAAATTGCAAGCAAAGTTTTTCTGTGCGTTGACGGAGTAAGAATACAATTGAACGGCTAGCTTAGCCGTGGGTGCTTGTTTTAGTCGTAAATGATGGCTAAGGAATATATTATGTATATTTATATATACACAGTTGACTGCACAGATGGCGTAGTGGTTAAGATACCGACTTTCTGTGCCAGTGACATGGTTTCGATTCCCACGCAGGCCAATACTTTGTGTGATCTGCAAAGTGTTGTTCTGAGTCTAGGATGTAATTTTATTGCGTTAATTGCGTGTGCTGTAAAGTCCGCCGCAATACAAGGATTATTTCCTTAATGTTGGGTG
This sequence comes from Lymantria monacha, assembly GCA_905163515.2. Lineage (NCBI taxonomy): Eukaryota > Metazoa > Arthropoda > Insecta > Lepidoptera > Erebidae > Lymantria > Lymantria monacha. Next base: position 12,963,426 of record LR991106.1, read on the forward strand.
GTGTATTAAAAAAAAAAAGAAAACTATTTATAAGAAGGAATACTCCAAATAAAACCTTATAACAACACGTCCGATCAGCATTGTATGTCAACTTCTGCTCTAGGAGGAAGTTCGAGTTCAACGTGTATAAGCTCAGATGAGGATGATTACTCTAGTGAAACTTTAGTCTTATTTATTATTTCACCAGAAAATACGTGGCTGGTCGGCGGTCCCGGTTGGCCTATCTCTGACCTCACATTATATCTCTTGGGGTGTCTTTGTACAATAATGAACTTTGATAGGCTGATAATTACGAATATTTCTAGTCTAGTATAATTTATTAAAAGCCGCAAAATTTCATCGTATGTTTAATACATACAATGAAATTTAAATATGAAAGTTAATAGTTCGTACGGTTAGACAAGGACGATTGAGCACTTGCCGGGTAAATGAACTTTCTGAATACTTCGACTTGAGTACAATATTGAAGAAGCTTCAATAGCCAATTTAGAAGTAAATAAAATTTTTATTGCAGCTATTAATATTTAAATTACTGAAATTTAGCATTTAATATGCTTGATTATTTATAAAAACTCGATTACGAGCGAAAAATATTTATATGGTTATATTAAAGCTGTGTGGTAGCGGTTTAGAATACTACCAACCCTTACTTTGCTCGTGGATGTCGTAAGAGACGACTAAGAGCCTTATAACGACCTAGGCTAACTCTATCTGATGCTGTTTGGTCAACAATTACATTCCCAAAGAGGGTTGACGTCTGGCAGGCGGCCGGTCATAAAACTATTGTCAATGACTTCTACAGTACGTACTGTGAAAGAAGAGTACATATTGTATCGCCCCCAAGTAATTGGGATAAGAGTAGGCGAATAATAATTAAAGTTCTATTTAATAAATTTTCGAATGTAATTCTTAGGTATTTTATTTGATACGTCATCTAATATGCCTTCTCTACTGTGTCTAATTTACCGAGAGGAAAATTTTTACTAAACAATATCCTGAATAAGAATCTGTATCAGGTCTCAGCAATTTGCATCTAAAGAAATAGTCATTGTATTACGGGGGCACTTTACAAACATGCAATTAGCGCAGACAAATAACGTCAAGACTCAGAACAACACTTTCTGGATCGTACAAAGTGTTGTCCTGCTTAGGAATCAAACCCACTGGCACGGAAGGTCAGTATTTTAACCGCTACGCCATCTGTGCAGTCAAATTAAGATATATTGTAAAAACAGTACAAGAATTTCTATTATAATTTCAATATGTACAGTAAATAGCCAAATAGTTATACAGCAACAACTAAGGCACGAAGTAAAATGTACAATTGTTCTGGTTATTTTTAAATAATACAATAATTTTGCTATTCACTGTCCACTGGATTTTCCAATTGGATGTTTGCCTCCACCATAAAAGAGGGATACAGTCGTAATCTCCAGGTTCGCAGGCTAGTTGACGATTCACGTAGGGATACATTTCTCAGGGGAGACCTGTTGCCGGGTGGGCCACCGAAGATAAAGACCGGGTGCCGGTGGCTCACTCACACGGCATCGAGAAATATATTGCGGAGCGGGTGTATGGGGTCGCGCGCGGCTTCATCTGTCGCCTCGGCGGATTTAGCGTTGTGTGACTAAACCATAGCCCGCCGCAAAAAAAAAAGAAAAAAAAGGGGGAGGAGAGCTGTTGTCTGTTTTCCTGCTGACGCTGTTAACCGACTTCAAAAAAGGAGGAGGTTCTCAATTCGTCAGTTTTTTTTTTATGTTTGTTACCTCATAACTTTCGACTGGGCGAAGCGATTTAGATCCTTACAAATAAGTAAGAGATGGCGACAATTGTATTGACATGGGAAATAGCTTGTATGGACCTAGTATGAACACAACCTTATCTCAACAAACTATGCCTGTAACTCATATAATGTGATCGACGTGTTTAATTATAGATTTTATAAAACCTCTTGCTTTGTTATAAGCGTACAAGGGCGTTAATATAAGGTCATTTATTGTTAGATCATAATTAGTGAATTTTAAAATTACTTTTATGAAATAGCATATTTTACTTAGATGTGGTTGAGGAGCGTGATGGCTGCTCTCATAGTTAACTCGTGATCTGGTGCCGCTTGCGAGATCTGGTCCAGCCATTTTTGTTTTACAAATATTCTTAGTTTAATTTTGTATTATATACAAAATTTAAAAAAAAAGAATCTTTAATCGAAGGGCATTTCACTGGAGCTAACATAAATTAAACAATCACTTTCGTGAAAATATATAATTAAAAAAAAATATGACGAGCCTAATGAGTTTCTTGCCGGATTTTCTCAGTATGTGGCTGCTTTCCGATCCGGTGGTAGATTAATTAAAATTAATTTTAAAAAAATGTAAAATTGACAATATGTAAGTGGGGGGGTATGTCTATGGGGTTATGCATAATAAATGATTTGATTTGATTTGAGATTGATTTTTACTTAGAATTGTTTGCTCAGTCTGCCGTGTGAGTCAGCGATTCACTACGCGTGGTCCACCCAGTTAGCGATGGGCATATAGGATATGGCAGGTTATAGAGTCACACGTCACTCTTTCGTTACTCGATCATCTAGTCGGGGCGGGTCGTGTTCAGACATCGGCCTGTCTGCCAGTAAATCTTTGCTAATGAAACACTATAGATAGACATTTGAAATTTTCTGATATTATTGTATACCTATTATCATTATAACAACAACAAATGAGAATCGTGTTTTTGTAGGTACTTTTTGATGTAAATATTTTCAAACGAACTAGTGCCCGTGACTTCATCCGCGTGTATTCAGTTTTATTACGCACCCATTTCATGTTCATAAAAAAAATTAAAACATAGTATCCTATCCGTCAGTCCGTAGACTTCTACTGTTGGACATAGGCCTCTCCACCAGCATGCCACTTAGAATGATCTTACATTCCAAAACGGTTATCAGTTCTACGAATGATGTGGCTTGCTTCAATATGCTAATTACAGTTAAAGATTGAAAGAAGACTTATTGTATAGATTTGACCCACAATAACAGTTAAATTTTAATTTAATTAATTTTAGTAAGATAAAGTAGGCTGCCACTCAAAAATTCAATAATAAAATTAGTATCACGCCTCCTGAGTTTTCTTGCCGGATCTTTCTCAGTGTGGCCGCGTTCCGATCCGGTGGTAGCTGAATAGTTTTGTTAGTTTTGTAAAATTGCCACAATAATAATTATCATAAATTAAATACTTTAATAATAACAAATCATAAACAACATAAATTTTATATATATAATCATTCTCTTTTTGTACTGGCCATGAATTTTTATTAATTTTGTATTAAAATGTGGGTCAAAATTTAATATCTTATAGGGTAGACATAAATACATTTTCTGTAATAACAATGACATATTGGACGTAAGACACCTTAGTCCTCCCGTGACCATGATCACTGTAAAGTGTTCGAAACGTCGGGAAATTAAAAGTCAAATACAAACGCGATAGAATCCGTAAAAGTAGTTTTATTTTAGATTGAAAGAACTTATAATCTATAAAGTCTAAATTTAAGTAATCAACTATCGAGAATATTTAAAAAGTAAAAAAAAAACAATGTGTGTGAAATAAATTTCCGTATGGTGACGGAGTAAGAATACAATTTGCCACCCCTTACTTTACTCGTGGTATCGTAAGAGACGACTAAGGGATATAAAATGCATATAACATCTGTGCAAGAGAAGAAAAACTCGAAACAAAACTCTATACCAACACGTGTGACCAGCGCGGTATAGTAGATCAATTTCCCTCCCATTATGGAGGAAGCTCGAGCTGAGATGAGATGATGATAAGTGTGAAATAAAATTATTTTTAAATATTTTTCCCTGAAATATAGTATAACTATACTAGTTTAGGGGTCAGAGAATTTGTCTATCGTAAATCTATAAAAGAGGATGTTTGTAAATATTATGACATTGCTAGACTCGGAAACTATTTTATCGATCATTATAAAAATTGGGGGGCATAGTCCGGAGCGTGCTCGTTCGCGTCCCCTGCCAGTCTAATTAGACTGCTAATCTGGCTCTCTAATATGCGTACCGCAATGCGGGTTAGAGCGTCCCCCAGAGGCGACGCGGACCGACCCGCCCCCGTCGGTACGAACATCGGCAGTTGCGGCGATGGGGGCCGCCACCCATCACGCCTTGCCCAGTCAGGCGAGTCGAGGAGAGCAGAGTGCCGGGTGGGCACGTGGAATGTAAGAGGTTGTGTGGAAGGTAAGTTGCACGAGCTGATATCCGTCATGGCGGACAAACAGCTAGACGTGCTCTGTGTAACAGAGACCAAGCGAAGGGGCAGCGACGCCTGCGATCTTCCTGGTGGCGGGATGGCTCTGTGGTCTGATGTACCACAGAACGATCGAGCCAGCATGAGGGTAGGAGTGCTGTTGTCCTCTCGCTTGGCCTCAGGTGTGAAGGATTACGGAATGTATGACCCCAGACTTCTTTGGGTCCGTATAAAACTAGGTGTCGTCGAGGTATTCATGGTTGTAGCATATGCTCCCGTAGGATCCTCGGTGGCATCAGACCTACAGAAGTTTTGGGACAATGTTAGGGAAGTTCTGGATATGGCAGAAACCAGTGAACGCGTGATTGTGTGCGGAGATCTGAACGGATGGGTGGGGACCAAGCGTCCCGACTATGAGGACGTACTTGGTCCATTTGGTGATAAGAGAGTGAACGAGGCAGGTAGGCTCATAGCGGATGTATGCATGGAGAGAAACCTTATTGTGTCAAACACATTTTTCCAACATAAGGACATCCATATGTATACATGGAGAAGGAATGAACAGAAAAGTATAATAGATTTAATTTTGGTAGACAGTCGCCTCCGAAGCAAAATATTGGACGCAAGAGCAGACACAGCAGAACAGACCACTATCTCGTTATTGCGAGAGTTAGTGGTCTGTTCAGAAAGTGGAGGCACTGGCGAGAGCGTGTCCACTTCGGAGGGCTTGAAAGAATAAAGGTTGAAAGGTTGCAAGAAGAGTGTGTAAGAGAAAAGTATGCAGAGGGTGTCCGAGAACGGCTGACGATGGCAAGCCAGCCGCAATCGGACATTGAAGAATGCTGGAGAGTATTGAAAGAGAGTATGGTAGATACAGCGAAAGAAGTATGTGGAAGTTCAAAGAAGCATAGAAAAACAAATGGTGATGCATGGTGGGATGCGGAAGTGGCAGCTTCCGTAGAGCAAAAGAAGAAAGCGTGGCTGGAGTATGTCTCTTCTTTGAATCTGAATGACAGTATGACTGAACAGAAGAAAGAAATATATCGGCAATGTAAGAATGACACCAAGGCCTTAGTGAAAGAGAAACGTGATAGCAAGTATGAGTGCAGAATATAAGCTGACTAAAAACTTCGAGGGTAACACCAAACTCTTTTGGAGGGAGGTGAAGAAGTCTCGGGGTGGTTGATCAGCCTTCAGAATGAATAAAATAAGGTCTAAAGGTGGAGACATTCTTACACAAACACAAGACGTGTTAAGCCGATGGAGTGAATATTTTGGCGATATGTATGCGGATGCTACGGTTGACGCCGGTGTTGAATGTGGTTTAGTAGATCAACATTCGACAACGGCGTCCTCCGATGGCATCAGTATGGATGAAGTTGAATGGGCGATAAGAAGTTTGAAAAATGGTAAGGCAGCGGGCATTGATATGGTGTCTGCCGAGATGATCGAGCTTGGTGGTTTCTGTGTCTGGGAGGCGTTCCTGTTGCTCCTCAATTTATGTTGGAGCTCGGGAATGGTTCCCGGGGACTGGAATAGCGCAGTCATCGTGCCTTTGTTTAAAAACAAGGGTTCACGTTATGACTGCGCAAATTACAGAGCCATAAGCTTGACCAGTTTGGCAGCAAAAGTGTATGGTAAAATTATTGAAAGGAGAATGAGGATGGTGTCCGATGGTTTACTGTGTGAGACACTAGGAGGTTTCAGGAGTGGAAGGGGATGCATGGATCAAGTGTTCTCTCTGCGCAATATTGTGGAGAAGCATCTGGGTCTAGGTCAGAGGGTTTTCTGCAGTTTTGTGGATCTGGAGAGAGCATTTGACACGGTTATATGAAAGGAACTTTGGGACATTTTACCGGAGTATGGTATTAACGGTAAACTGCTACAGGCTGTGCATTCGTCACCTTGGTTTGACGTCAACATCGGCGTTAAGCAGGGGTGCGTTCTGTCAGCCAGGCTGTTTATCATATATCTGGATAAATGTCTCCAAAGGTTGAACGATATGAATGTGGGAGTCCAGATAGGCGACTCAGTGGTCACTGCTCTGCTATATGCAGATGATGCAGTCCTGCTGGCACAGTCAGCGACTGACCTGCAGACCCTAGTCGACACAATGACAGAAGATTGTAAGAAAAGGGGTCTACGCGTGAATGTGAGCAAAATCAAAATAATGGTCTTTGAAAGAGATGAAACCAGAACAGATGTAAGAGTAACAATAGGTAATGATGTACTAGCGCAAATGGATGAATTTGTATATCTTGGATGTGGATTTAGCCGAGATGGAAGGTACACCACTGATATAAAGCGAAGAGTGAATGCGGGAAATAGAGTGAACGGAGCGTTAGGGCAACTTCTCGGCAGCTACCACCTCAGCCAGAAGGCACGTGTAGCAATACATAACGCAGTGCTTGTCCCAACATTTCTGTATGGAAGCGAGAGATGGGTATGCAGAAAAGAGTATGAAAGTAAAATTAATGCCGAAATGCGATCTCTGCGGAAAATCTGTGGAGTTAGGCTGACCGACCGCACTCGTAACGACGACGTAAGAGAGCGAGTAGGTATGAAAGAGAGTATTGGTGAAAAGATGCGAAAGGGAATGCTCCGATGGTTCGGACATGTGGGAAGAATGCCGAACGAACGTCTGGTTAAGAAGATATACAATGCGAAAGTGGAAGGATGTAGGTACCGTGGGAGACCGAGACTCACCTATCTAGACCAGATCGGTCATGTACTGAAGGAAGGTGGAGTCAAGAGTCTCCGAAGCCGGCGAGCGTGTATGAAGAGAATTATGAATGTTGAGGAAGCGAGTGAAGTATGCAAAGATAGAGTTCTCTGGCACTCTGTCCTCTCTGCCTACCCTGCAAGGGATATTTCGTGATGATATGTATGTATAAAAATTGGTATGTATAATAATTTTTTTCATTTAAAAGGCTTATCTATCCCATTGATGTAACTCGCCACTAGGCGGCGCTGCGATATATCGATTTCTAGAAACTAACCAACGGGCTGGATTTGCTGGTCTCATACTTATTTTCTATTAATAAATTATTATTATTATTGTATCTTGCATTCATGCTCACGAGGGACTCTTGAACATTGTTCGAAGGATCGGTAGAGTAAGATTAAATAAGAACACGATAAAATTTGTAAATGTAGTTTTATCTTATATGTGTAATACCCGCGTAAACATTACATATAACCGGATTGAAGAAATATACGTGTGTATATTACATTTAAAACATATCTGTGTTAAAAATTACACACATAATGACTTTTAAAACGCATTTAATGTCTTTAACTCTAACAAGTTTATTTAAAGTTTCGTAATAACATAAGTATCGTTTTTTATTGCTTATGGTGACAAATGAGTAATCAGCACACCTATTGTTACCAAGTGTTACAGCCGCTCATAAAACTTTGCGATATTAAAATACAACTAGACAGCTATACATATCAACTAAAACCCACCCAGAAAGTTGGGCTTCTGGTTCTCTCGCTCACCGAACGAAGCGCAACAACACATTGCTATTACTCATATGTCTATTTTCTACGAGAGTTATATCGGACGGGTTAACTCGTGACTGTAGACAGAAAACTATCAACAGTAGGACCCTGTCACTATACATTATTAAGTGTGTAAAAAAAATATGCGTGCGTACAAAGTACACATAATATCAGAAGTGAAACTTAGGCAAACTAATTTTAAATCTCGTTTACATACATACATACATATCATCACGCCATATCCCTTGCAGGGTAGGCAGAGAGAACAGAGTGCCAGAGAACTCTATCCTTGCATACTTCACTCGCTTCTTCTACATTCATAATTCTCTTCATACACGCTCGCCGGTTTCGGAGACTCTTGACTCCACCTTCTTTCAGCACGTGACCAATCTGGTCTAGATAGGTGAGTCTCGGTCTCCCCCGGTACCTATATTCTTCCACTTTCGCATTGTATATCTTTTTAACCAGACGTTCGTTCAGCATTCTTTCCACATGTCCGAACCATCGGAGCATTCCCTTTCGCATCTTTACACCAATACTCTCTTTCATACCTACTCGCTCTCTTACGTCGTCGTAATAAAATTTTACATACATCAACCAATAGCGTGTATTCTCTTTCTCTCTCTTTATCGTCCCACGTTTCTTGTGTCACGTTTCATCTGTAAAAAATTTACCCTCATGCGCTCAAAGAAGTTTCACTTCAAAATAAATATGGCGCGTAACGGCAAAATGTGACTTAGAAATAAAGATGGCGCGTAACAGAAAAACGTTACAATTTTTTTTTCTCCCCTACGAAAGTAAAAAAGTTTCACTTCAAAAATATATGTATTAAGTAGATAATAATTTTATACGTAACTAGCGACCCGCCCTCGCTTCGCTTCGGTTACGTCGGTTAAGTTGTGAAGTTTACTTTCGCGACCTACAATTCCTCTCGGAGAAGGAATTTCTTAAAATCCTATTTCACCTAGTCATTTTTACAGGACAGAATAAAGTCCACACTAAATTCCAAGTCTGTAGGGGCAGTACTGGAAAATGTGGATTTTTAGGTTAACACCTATACAATCCCCTTTAGTGCTAGAATTTTTAAACCCTATTACTAAGACTCCGCTGTCCGTCCATTGCTTCACCTGTCTATCACCAGGTTGCTCTCATGAACCGTGATAGTTGGACAGTTGAAATTTTCACAGATACATACATACATACATACATACATACATATCATCACGCCATATCCCTTGCAGGGTAGGCAGAGAGAACAGAGTGCCAGAGAACTCTATCTCTGCATACTTCACTCGCTTCCTCAACATTCATAATTCTCTTCATACACGCTCGCCGGTTTCGGAGACTCTTGACTCCACCTTCCTTCAGTACATGACCGATCTGGTCTAGGTAGGTGAGTCTCGGTCTCCCCCGGTACCTACGTCCTTCCACTTTCACTTTCGTATTTTCACAGATCATGAATTTATTTTGCCGCTACAACGACAAATACTAAAAAACAATTAAATAAATATTTATTGGGGCTTCCCCACAACAAAGGTAACCTTTTTGCACGTTTTTGTTCGATATTGATAACAAAAATAGGTAGACCTTTTTTTGATCTGAAAAATTCACAGAATATTTGGTAATAAATTCACTTTAAAAATAAATAATTAAATTAAAATAAAACAAATAGAGAATTTAAGAAGGGCTCTCATACAATAAACATGATTATTTTGCCATTTATAGATAATTTAATGGTACGGAACCCTTCGTGCGTGACTCCGAGTCGCTCTTGGCCTGTTTTTTGAATATAATCGAATTGAGTTTTCAAACATGTGTCAAAATAAAATGTCTTTTAAATCAAAATCACTAAGAAGTATTGATATCAACTTTAAAGCAAATCACCCCTAAAATAACTTCTCACCCCTTTTTAACCCAGTTAGGAGATAAATCTCAATAGAATATGAATCACGTCTTTCATCAATTCTGTTAAAGAATGTTTATGCAAAATTTGAAATAGATTGGACCAAGGAATCACGTTGTCCCATATAAACTTTGCCCTGCTTTTTCACCCCCTTAGGGATATAATTTCGTAAAATCCGTTCTTAGCTGACCTCTACTCGGCGAAAGAAACATTCCTACCAAATTTAAGGTTTGTAGGCCTTATAGTTCCAGAGATATCGTGATGAGTCAATACATAGGTGGAAATCTCTTATATATGTATATATAGATAAATAATAAAAGTTCGGTATAGTATTTTAAATTTACCGTGTAGAAATATTATAAAACTCAGATGAATTGTTTCATATACAAAAGTCATGCTACAATACTTTGAATAAAATCTGCTACAATCCATTCACTAAATCGTTGTTTCGACTTTTTATATCCACAACACGCAGTGGTTGTTAATCCGTCAAAATTGTTATTAGTTTTAAACGCATGACTGAAATTCAGCGTGGCAATTCAAAATAAAAAAAATAGTTGTTGATTTAGCAGCTAGTAACATTTCAGGCTTTTTAGTTTAGATTGAAACACTTTTTGTTTACAATGTGGACGGAATATAGGTCACTTATATATTTTGCATCCGACAGCAAAATGTCCATCTATATTTTTTGTATTTGTATCAATTATTGTTGTTTGAACATACTATTATCAATTTAGAATTCGAAAACATAATATTAATATTTAAATATAATATTTGGAATGCACAGACGGCTTAGTGGTTAAAATACCGACTTACAATGCCAATGTCGTGAGTTCAATTCCCTCGCAGGACAATACTTTGTGCGATCTGCAAATTGTTGTGCTCCCCGTCTGAGTTTTGTGTTCATTAATTACATGATTATAATATCCCTAATAATACAAGAATTATTGTTCTTAACCTCATCATCATTCTCCTACTCTTATCCCAATTATTTGGGCTCGATACAATATGTACTTTTCTTTCATAGTACATATTGTAAAAGTTATTGTTAAGTTAAAAGTTATAGTTATTGTAGCAATAGTTTGATGACCGGCCGCCTACCAGACGTCGACCCTCCTTAGGATTGTAATTGTTGACCAAACGGCATCAGATGGAGTTGGCCCAGGTGGTTACAAGGCTCTTAGTCGTCTTTTACGACATCCATGAGCAAAGTAAGGGTTGGTAGTATTATTAAGGCATTCAACCTAATATAAATTAATTCATATATATATATATATATATATATATATATATATATATATATATATATATATATATATATATATAGCCTTACTTTTTTTTTGCCGATGGGCTACGGTTCGTCACGCTCCGCTAAACCGTCTGGGGCGATTCAAAACGGCGCAAGACCCCGTAGACCCGCCGTACAATATACGTCTCGATGTCGTGCGGCTGGGTCTCTCTGAAATACGGTCTTTTTCTTCAGTGGCCCACCCGGGTATCATTTCATGTCGGCGGCCGGAATACCCACTAAAACCAGCAGCGGTCCCTTCCGCGCTTTTACGGGATGCCGGAGAGATCGTCCAATGACATTCTATTCCCGACACCCCTACGCTTGGCCATCTGGCCACGACCAGTCAGCCGTCAAGGCGGTGGGAGGAGGTGCGCGTAGCGGTGCCTCCCTCTCCCTGATCGCCGCCGGCGGAGCGAGTTCGCAGACGAAAGTGCTTCGCGTTCCCGCTCCGCGGCCTCCTTTGCAGAGATGACTTTCTCGCAAAAGGAGGCCATCGACGTCCAGTACCTGTCGCTGTCAAGTATCTTGTTAATGACGGTCGACAACGACATGTCCGCCCCAATGACCGCCGACAGGTCGTGGCGCTGAGGCCCCCAGGCGGGACATACCTCCAGAGTGTGACGCGCGTCATTGATTTGCGCGCCGCACTCATGGCATCCAGGGGCCTCTTCACGTCCAATTCGGTGCAGGTACTTACCGAAGACCCCGTGTCCGATAAGTACCTGCGTCAGCCTGAAGGACAGGTTGCCGTGCCTTCGTGTCGTCCAGCGGTGAAGGTGGGGCGCTACCGTCTCGCCTTATAATGACCTAGGCCAACTCCATCTGATGTCGTTTGGTCAACAATTACATTTCCAACGAGGGTTGACGTCTGGCAGGCGGCCGGTCATAAAATTATTGTCAATAACTTTTACAATATGTACTATGAAAGAAGAGTACATATTGTATCGATCCCAAGTAATTGGGATAAGAGTAGGTGAATGATGGTCACTTATCCCTAAACGGTGAGATGATTAAATAAATACTATTTAGGTAATGATATATATGAATTTATCTCATGTATTTAAAACAAGTAACATTAATTAATTAATTAAATTTAACAATTAACATCATTACTCATATATGTCTCACTATTGGAGTCGAGCCTTCTCCATAAGGGGAAAGAAAATGACCTTATGCCTACCATGCTGATCAGAGTTGTTGGTATAAGGTTTTGTTTCAAGTTTTCCTTCTCTCGCATAGATTTTTTATGCGTTTTATATCCCTTAGTCGTCTCTTACGATCACCCACGGGTAAGATAGGGGGTGGTGAATTGTATTCTTTCTTCGTCACCATGCGGAATAAAAAGGAAAAGCAATTAACATGGCTATTTATCATGTTTATTTATGAGCGAGAAATGATTACTACACACGGAATTTGAACTTTTATCTATTGGAAATTCAATCCAACTAACTAATTAGACCAATGTAGCTGGATATGTATGGTAACCAATATTTAAGTGATTTCTGTTGTTTTCTTTACGAGACGCATTCCAGACGTCATTTATTGGAAATCAACGCATTGTTTCAATTTAATATTGTAATATTTCAGTTAAAATTGTATTAAGCGTTGATCATCATCATCATTCTCCTACTCTTATCCCAATTACTTGGGGTCGATACAATATGAACTCTTCTTTCATAGTATATAATGTAAAAGTTATTGGCAATATTTTATGACCGGCCGCCTGCCAGACGTCAACCCCTCTCCTCTCCTTGGGAATGTAATTGTTGACCAAATGACATAAGATGGAGCTCGCCTAGGTCATTATAAGGCTCTTAGTCCGTCTTTTACGACATCCACGAGCAAAGTAAGGGTTGGTAGTATTCGAAGCCGCTACCACATAGCTATGTATTAAGCGTTGATATGACCCAAAAATCTAAATAACTGTTTTTCCCTCCGAATACATATTTTTTTCTCTTTGAACTAAGGAAATAATCCTTCTATTGCGGAGACATGAAGACAGGATTTTACAAACACAATTAACTGCCACAAATTAGGTACACCCAGATTCAAAATTTGTTGGTTGCACAAAGTATAGTCCGGTATGAGATCGAACCTATGACACTTAGCACAATAGCTCAGTATTTTAACCGCTATGCCATCTGTGCAATCAAATATTAATTTAAATACATATATTTGTGTAATTTTTGAGAGAATGTTGTTTGAATGTTTCTAATCGATCTCCACAGTTAAAGATACGATGATCTAGTGAGCTCATGATCTCAGCCCATACATATCCCACTATTGGGCTCGGCAATTGATGATAACCTACTATACTATGCTCTGGTCAGACGTGTTATGTGCATAGAGTTTTATTTCGACATTTTCTTCTCTTGCATCGATGTTATCTGCATATGATATCTCTTAATTGTCTTTTACGATACTCACGGGCAAGAGAAGGGGTAATGAATAGTATTCTTACTTCGTCATCACACGGAAAAGCTATATATGTTTTTTAAAGACCCTGATTTTTTTTGCGGTGGACTATGGAGGTGGTCACGGCCTGCCAAATCTATCCGGGGCGACGGAAGAAGCGGCGCGCGACCCCATCGACTCACCCTGTAAAGCGCCCCTTATCGCCGTGCGAGCGGGCCAGCGGTACCCGATCTTTGTCTTCAGTGGCAAAAGGCAATAATCCTTGTATTGCGGAATACTTTGTGGATTGCACAAAGCCACGGCACTGGTGCAGAAGGTTGATATCTGAACCGCTACGCCATCTGTGCAGTTAAAAAGAATGAAATATTTGATAATACATGTATCATATTCAATGAATATTAAATTAATAAACAATTCGCTTTTATTTATAAAACCCGATTACGAAGCGAAAAATGATGTCACAAGCGGGATTCGAACCCGTGCCTATTGGGATTCCGGCCCAATCGTGCTGCCACTACACCACCGTAACTTATTGTAGGACATGCAAATTTCGCTACGTATGGCAGCACGTAGTGGCAGCACGATTGGGCCGGAATCCCAATAGGCGCAGGTTCGGATTCCACTTGTGACATCATTTTTCGCTTCGTAATCGGGTTTTATAAATAATTAAGCATATTAAATGCTAAATTTCAGTAATTTAAATTCGCTTTTATTTATTTCAGATTTACCACAATGCATCAACAAAACTACAAGTTCTTTTGGCCAATAGTTTTCGGCGTTTTAATTCGTAAGTATTGTTATTATTATATTAGTGCTCTTTGGCTAGCGGGTACGAATACTACCAACGCTTACTTTGCTTGTGGATGTCGTAAAAGACTTAGAGCTTCACATCGACTTGGGTCAACTCCATCTGATGCCTGATGAACAATTCGTCGGTTAAATAGAAAAGTGACATTAATCAAAAAATACCAAATATTGCAGTACACGCATTTAAAGATCTTTTTCAACAAACTGTTTGAAAGTAGTAAGACCACGCTGTTAACGGTGCTCAGTCTATCCGGGGTAGTACCACACTCTCGCAGAAGATCGACGTATGAGTAATGGCAATGTGCTATTGCGCTTTGTTCGATGAGCGAGAGAGCCAGAAGTCCAATTGAGTAAGTTTGGGGTTTATATTGGTAGGCAGCGGCCTAGTTATACCCTTGGTATTGCAAAGGTCCATGGTCGGCAGTGACACTTATCATCAGGTGTGCTGATTGCTCGTTTGCCACCACCAGCAACAAAAAAAAAACACCAAAAAAAAGTACAAATGTGCGGCTTAACATAGAATAACACTTCTGTCAGCATTGTTTATGACATTTAATTTGATGATTTTCATTTTTTTTCTATTAAAATACAAACTATAACAAAACGTTTTAAACACAAATATATATTTTCAAAATTTTTGAGAAAATATGTCACTTCTCTATTAAACCGACAAATTATATTCGTACGTAGGATTGACGTAAGGCAGGCGACCGATCAAAAAAATATTGTTAATAACTCTTGTAATATGTACAATAGAAGAGGAGTATGTATTGCGTTGGCCCCAAATTGGGATAAGTGCAGAAGAATGCTGATGTATGACGATATTAAAAAAAAAGAAAAGAAGAAAACATATAAAAATACAAGATATGTCGCAATTTTGGCAAGTTGAGGACAAAAACTATTATAATTTGTACATATATACATATCATCACGCTATATCCCTTATAGGGTAGGCAGAGAGAACAGAGTGCTGGAGAACTCTATCCTTATATACTTCACTCGCTTCTTCAATATTCATAATTCTCTTCATACACGCTCGCCGGTTTCGGAGACTCTTGACTCCACCTTCCTTCAGTACGTGACCAATCTGGTCTAGGTAGGTGAGTCTCGGTCTCCCCCGGTACCTACACTCCTCCTTCCACTTTCGCATTGTATATCTTAATAATTTGTTCTATGTAAAAACTACGACTGTATTTTTTTACAAGTTATATTGTATTAATATATTGCTTGAGGCACATATTTGCATACTAAAACAAATATTATATTGACGCAGCTGTCAAAATATTCATAAGATATTATTTAAAGTATGCAAAATTAGATTAATACGAATTTCATGTAATTTTCTTACAGTTTTATAAATCATGGCACTGATAATCATGGTTTCCTCTTTGCCTAGGATGAAAGTGGAATCACTCAAGTCCAACTCCTCCTCTTTAACTTTTCTAATTAAATTTGTTGTGAGTTTCAAGACAATTAAAATCATCTCCGGGAACTGCCTGAGGATCAAATCTCGGTGTCATTTATGGTGACCATTCTGGATCCTGGCTTATAGGAGTTAGAATGGTGGGAATATGTGGTGAAATTAGTCCCATAAAAAAACATGGCACGTTTTAAATCAATTATTTATTTCAAGTTTTTGTATTTTATTTTGTTTAGTATATATTTTTTTTCATCAAAGAGAATAAAATACAAAAAAATATACGTCTCACTGATGGGTGGAGCTTCTGAACGGGAGGGAAATTAATCTGCTAACACCCATTTTTTGGGAGGCTATGGACCGGTCACACGCCACCGTACGCGACGGCGACGTAGGAGCAGCGCGTGGCCCCATAAGCCACCATATTCGTTTGTATCACATTTAACAGAAATTTGCAAATCTTATTAGTTGGGCTACATTGCTAACAGTATTTTACCTGGAGTCTTATATGGGCAGGCTCGTCCGGGATTTTATCACACTTTCACTTCAACTCTCCAATTCCTAATAATTTGCTATTGCACTTAGATGAACGAGAGAGTAGGAGACCCAAAAGCCCTTCACCTCACTTCTTGATTTCATTCCATTCCCTCTAATCATTCGCGATTTTTGTGACTTGGAAACACCCGTAGTATTTTTCAAGTCCAAGAACGACGGTTACCACATGCAGTTATGTGGGTAGCGTGTATTACCGGAGATAATAGAGAAAATTGGCCTACGACAATATGCTAATCAGAGTGTAATGTTATCTGCCCATATCTTTTTATTGATTTTTCCGATTCCAAAGGGCCTCACCCTTGGACTAGACGAAGTAGTCATCGAATTCTTACTCCATCCTTACAGAATACACAGAATCTCTTTTTTAGATACATAATGTTTCATCGTCATCATCATCATCACAGCCCATAAATGTGGCCCACTGTTGGGCCCAATGGGAGGGAAATTAACCTACTATACCGCGCTGGTCAGACGTGTTGGTATAGGGTTTTGTTTCGAGTTTTCCTTCTCTCGCATAGATGTTATATGCGTTTTATATCCCTTAGTCGTCTCGTACGATCACCCACGGGCAAGACATGGGGTGGTGAATAGTATTCTTACTCCGTCACCACACGGAAAATATTTAATATATTTATATTTTATTGGTATCTAATCATTTACTTATTTCATTTTGGTCATTAGTGGACATAGACCAGGCAAGACGGAATAATGCCACGACCACTTGACTAGGCGATCGTATCTTTTTATTACTGAACGATCGAGACAGTCTTTATATAAAGAGCAATGACCTTTGAAAGTTTCATTTAGCTAAGTTTTGTGAATCTAAAATTTATAGTGTAAATAAACAAAGGCATCGAAGTTATATTCCCAACATGAAATTATCTTCACAATGCAATAATATATCTCCAACGGTTGACATTCCATTAGTTTCTTATTCCCAAATGAGACTTCAGTATAAATTCACTATGACTATATAAGCAAGGAAGAGTTCTAATGCATAGGAGTTCAGCAACATTTGCAGTAATGTGAAGGTAACTTATGGACATAATTTATCTTCTTTTATAGACTCTCAGGTTCTTAAGTCGTCGCGTTTATTTTTTTTATGTATGACCACGCACAACTTTTTATAGAGTAGTCAGATTTTGATAGTTATTTTTTTATTAGAAAGGGTATACTCCCATACAAATTTGGAAAGAAAATTCCAACCCTAAGGTTAGGGAAAACAGGAAATGATTTATAGTTTATTCACAGATTTTATTATAGACACAAAAATATAAAATAAATCTATCTAATAAAAAAAAAATTAACCACCGAAAAAACTGAAAACAAACAATAATAAACTTTGTTTTTATTGACCCTAATCACTGAGTTCTTAAACTAATTTAAGTACACCTAAGTAATTTTGAGTTGGCGTCGGAGGTAATTTAGTGATCATTGTTCATTGATTGTTTTATTGGGCAAAGACTAGAAAGATAAAGATAAGATTTTTTTGAAGTGATAACTTCTTATGACAGGGTAAACCGCTTCGTTACGTAACGCGTAACGACGTCAGTCTATCTAGCCGCTTTATAGGATTAAATAATGATACTACTATACATACACAACATTCTAATGCATGTACCTACATATTCAAGAATTGTAACTAAGAATAAAATATATTTTATATTCAATAAAATATTTTATTAATAAATTAATAACCTTTCTTTACATTATTATATACATAAAATTTAAGTAATATTAAGCTTTTCTCATGTTAAACAATTTTAATATTAAATAATTCAACTTACTCGTAGATTAGTTTAACTTATCACTTCTATCGGGCGGCCCGAGACGCACACGTTTTTTTTACTACTATAACAAGCTGGCCATATTATTATGAAGTACGGGTAGGGTTTGATTTTGATGTCTCTCACGTCCTATGAATGTTTTAATAATTATATTTTAGTACGGCATTTTAGGCAGCCACCACCTCAGCCAGAAGGCACGTGTAGCAATACATAACGCAGTGCTTGTCCCAACATTACTGTATGGAAGCGAGAGTTGGGTATGCAGAAAAGAGTATGAAAGTAAAATTAATGCGGTCGAAATGCGATCTCTTCGGAAAATCTGTGGAGTTACGCTGACCGACCGCATTCGTAACGACAACGTAAGAGAGCGAGTAGGTATGAAAGAGAGTATTGGTGTAAAGATGCGAAAGGGAATGCTCCGATGGTTCGGACATGTGGAAAGAATGCCGAACGAACGTCTGGTTAAGAAGATATATAATGCGAAAGTGGAAGGATGTAGGTACCGAGGGAGACCGAGACTAACCTACCTAGACCAGATCGGTCAGGTACTGAAGGAAGGTGGAGTCAAGAGTCTCCGAAACCGGCGAGCGTGTATGAAGAGAATTATGAATGTTGAGGAAGCGAGTGAAGTATGCAGAGATAGAGTTCTCTGGCACTCTGTTCTCTCTGCCTACCCTGCAAGGGATATGGCGTGATGATATGTATGTATGTATTTTAGTACGTGTCTCCAAAATCATAGTTTAGTTTATTTTCTATTCGTGTGGTGATGGAGCAAGTATACAATTCACCAACATCTTTTAAGAAACTGTAGGCGAAAATGGATGATAGTAAGAAATAACTAAGGGAACCTCGTACTACCACTTGTGAGAGATAATTAAGTACGTAACATCACTTTGATAGAGAAAAAAAATTAAATAAATAATAAGGTAAATTTCTCTTTTATATTGTGAAGGAGTTTTGCTAGCAGTAGAGGTTTTACGAGCTGAGATGATGATGCGTTTTAATTTACGCTTGCCCTATGATACGATATTATATCAGATTGTGTAGCTAATAAACTTTCGGAGTACTAGTAATTGCAATAAACAAATTATTGGACTGTTGAAGGATTAAGAATAGATTGCTGTAGGTGTCATATAAAAAAAAGGAATTTAAGTGTAACATACAAAACGATAAAGAGATTTAAGTTGTTATTTTAGGAATAGAAGAAAATATATATAAAAAAAACTATGCAAATTAATTTGGATTGCTTGAAAATGCAAGCAGCCTTTAATACAAAGAGTAGCGTTCAACAAGTATATAAAGTAAAAAAAACTACGTTTAAAGAAACCGACTTCAAAAATTGAAAAGTACAAACTTAAAATACTATCATTTGTATGTGCTATCTATTGATAGGTTTGAAATCGGTGCCAAGCCCTAAACAAAATTATAAACAGCTTACTTACTGTAATGAAATTTCTACACTAAAGACACCGGCACTGACTTCAAACCTATCAATAAATAGAACATATAAATGATAGTATTTTAAGTTATTTTGTACTTTTCAGTTTTTGAAGTAGGTTTTTTAAAAGTAGTTTTTTTTTATTTTTACTTTTTAGTGTTACAGACACACATAGTTGTTCTATTAGTAGCGGGTCTTGAGTTACTCGTTCATTTGTCGCACACATACTTAATGCTAATTTTAGACTTATATGGTTTTCTCATGGGTGCCATTGTCAGAACTGGACCAAATTAAGATGGGCCCACACGGGAAGCACCAGCTTTCAAATAAAAAATCATTAAATAAAGAATCATTAAAATCGCTGCGCCCAGTCGAAAGTTATAAGGTAACAAACATAAAAAAATACAGACGAATTGAGAACCTCCTCCTTTTTTGAAGTTGGTTAAAAAGTAATTATATATAATAAAAGAAAGAATAAATCTTTTAAGATTAGTAAATCACTCATAAGGGTTTTTTTTAAATGTATAAGAATAACAAGAGTAGGAGAAGAAAAAGAACAACAGCAGATAAACAGTAAACAGTAGGTCATCATCTCAGCTCATATACGTCCCACTGTTGGGCTCGAGCCTACTCCTTAATGGGAGGGAAATTGATCTACTATACCACGCTGGTCAGACGTGTTGGTATAGGGTTTTGTTTCGAGTTTCCTTCGCTTACATAGATGTTAAATGTGTTTTATATCCCTTAGTCGTCTCTTACGATCACCCACAAGTAAGATAAGGACACCCTATCTTTTAGTAGGCATTGTATTCTTACTCCGTTACCACACGGAATAATTAATATACTCTATAGAGATATTTTTTTTGGGATTAATTCCACCACACATTACCACCATTGTCACTCCTGGATCTACAATGATCTCCGTATAAAACATTGAGGTTTTAACCCTTAGGAAGTCCCGGGCAACGCTTTAAATTATCTTTGGACTTGCAACAAATTTAATTAGAGAACAGAAACAGGAGATGGAAAAATCCACTTCCCTGCGATGCAAAGCGGGAGACATGAAGCACAAATAGTCTATTTGCTTACTTTGCGATATACTAGCATTCTTCACATTCACACCGTCCTCTAATTGTCATACACCAAAATATATACCTACCAAAAAATATCCTAATATTATAAAGACAATTATTGTGAAGATTTCCATCCTTAACATTTCGAACAAAGCATATGTCTGTCATATAGAAGTGTCAATAATTCTGTATCGTGTGTTATTTAGTGCAGTTTGGGATACCGCGTGAAGATATCACTATTGTGAGTATATGGCGAAATCTATAAATTAATGGAACTAATAATCTTGATACTTTAATATAATTTATAATTTGTCATAGGTGTAATATTCCTTAAAGTCGATTGCGAATAACTTTTAAAAGAGCAAAATTTTAACGTAATTGTGTCAAAAAGGCATTAATGGAATTAAAGATCAATAATCTATAACTATTGTATATATGTATATACTATGGTGTATGTGTGTAACTATTGTATATATGTATATACTTTCCGTGTGGTGACGGAGTAAGAATACTACTATACTATACTACTATTCACCACCCCATATCTTACCCGTGGGTAATCGTACGAGACGACTAAGGGATATAAAACGCATAAAACATCTATGCGAGATAAGGAAAACTCAAAACAAAACCCTATACCAACACGTCTGACCAGCGCGGTATAGTAGGTTAATTTCTCTCCCATTACGGAGGAGGCCTGAGCCCAACAGTGGGACATTTATGGTCTGTGATGGTGATAATGATGATGATGATATATTATGGTATGATGAAAATTATTCAAAGAATTTAATTAACAATTGGCCCGTTTTTTGATATATAATAGCAAACTGAATTATTTATTAATTTAACCTTTGGTATGAACAATTACATTTTATATCTATGCACGTCCTTGTAGTAGGACCACGCTGTTGACAGTTTTCTGTCTACATCCATGGCCAGACCATGGATGTAGACAGAAAACTGTCAACAGCCGTCCGAGGTAGTACCATACTCTCGCAGAAGAACGACGTCTGAGCAGTGGTAATATACTGTTGCGCTTTGTTCGGTGAGCGAGAGAGCTGGAAGACCAACTGGGTGGGTTTGGGGTATGTATTATTAGGCAGCAGTCAAGCTATACCTCTGGTATTGCAGAGGTTCATGGGCGGTAGTAACACTTACCATCAGGTGTGCTACTTGCTAGTTTGCCACCAAAAGCAATAAAACAAAAAACCTATTGTAAGCAAATAGTTTGAGACGATATGGGCTTATTGCAGTGAAGGTCTATGACTTTGCAGATTAATTTTCTATATGATGTTTTAAAATTAGCTTGTCTTATTAACTGATGATGTTATATAGATGTAACAATCTTGTTAAATTATTACCAATGGCAATGACCAGGCGTAACAGAAAATTTTAGTATGCAATTAAAATTAGTGATGCTCATATAATTATAACGTTCAGACTCATTACATCATTGTAACATTCATATGTTCAAATTTATTGACACTTTACTGTGTGATGAATTCACATTTACTTTGTTTTCTATATGTAAAAAAACCACTAAAGATTTTTACGAGACATTGTTTCTAGTATAGAAGTGATAGTAAACAAGATTATATTTCTGCGAACGAGTGAATGAATGATAATTAGTTTTAAATCTGTCACGTAGATCCATATATTAAATCATTTAGAATAAATTAAATAGATCATTGTGATATATGATTTAGTAATAGTATTGTCTCTTCGAGTTATAATCGTGACTTTAAATTTAATAGCTGCTGCATATTATATTCGCCGAATAGAAAGACACTGTGAAATATAAAAAAATAATATTTCTTAAACAGCTTTCTTTCAATATATTTTGTATTGCTTTCTATGCAATTAAAGTAGAGCATAGTATAATAAATATTCCATATAGACCTGTCAAAATTATAGCTAACCTACGGCCCACCATATAAATTTAAGAGAGATTATTTAAGAGAGAAGTGACTAGGATTGGCCGATGAACTGAAACACACTAAGATGCTTCACAGCTGATTAAAATACACCAATCATTCAAATTCAAATATATATAAATATTTTGAATTTGGTTAAATCATTCAGTGAGCAATTATTTTTTAGTTATATTACCATTATAGGTTTGTTATCAATTTCGAAAATGTATGTACACAATTATTGTAAATAAAATAACTGATAGTGGATACAAATCCATTTTTCATAAATAAACTTATACTAAAATAACGACCCATCCGTTCTGACATCGCTTTTTAAATATCTGATAACTTTTAAGATATTTATTTTTATGATATATTGTAGTCATATTCTATACGAATTTAAAATCTAGGTACATTAAATACACCATATTCTTAATATATTTAAATGAATAAGAATTTATATGGTGTTGTTTAAAATAGCTTCATAAATAAGCTAAGTTATTATTTTTAAGTAATACCTAAAAATAAACATGGTTGCTGCGGGTCATATTTAGGAGATAAATCTACATACACATACACACACACACACACACACACGCTTGTAACGTTAGTAATGTAATCGCATAAACTTTTAACAAGCTGGATGCGACTTTATTTGATACTACTCGTATGTAAACATACGAATCCTTCTATTCAAATATCTTAAAAAACTATTCATACAAAGTTTAAAGCTATAGAAAATCTTCGATATCTTATAAAAAATAATTATGTTTTTTATCGTAATATACTAATAGAAACATTTAACCTTCTTATTAACAAATCAACATTTATAATTAATTTTAACCTTGTTCACTCTATTGAATCGAGGAATAGTAAAAAAAAGTTAAAGATGTGATGTGCCAATCATTTATTTAGTTATAAACTCTATGACTCATACTTGTATCTTGGTTAATAAAAATAGATTTTTTATGACCCTGGTATTACCAATATTCAAGAACAAACGTCATTCGTTAAACATATTAGAAGTGAAGATGCTATTACTAAGATTATTTAAATTTATTTTTGCTAAGAGCTATTTTAAAGCCTAGTAAAATATTACCTTGAATTTGTATATTTAATGTATTAGTGTAGTTTAAAAGAGTTTCTTTAAATGAATTGTTGTTTTAAATAAACTAAATAGTCATTGTTGTTTCAAAAATCATCATTCTCCTACTCTTATCCCAATTACTTGGGGTCGATACAATATGTACGCATCTTTCATAGTACACATAGAAGTTATTGGCAATAGTTTTATGACCGGCCGCCTGCCTGACGCCAACCCTTCTTGGGAATGTAATTGTTGAACAAGCGGCATCAGATGGAGTTGGCGCAGGTCGTTATAAGGCTCTTAGTCGTCTTTTACGATATCTACGAGCAAAGTAAGGGTTGGTAGTATTCGTAGCCTACCACACAACAAGTTTAACATAGAAAAAAAATAACATAGAAAATATGATTTAAAATTATCAAGTATATTCGTTAGGGTGTACCGTACCGCCGGGCTGGCCACGGAAGGCAAGGAAGCGGTACCAGTGGCCGGCCCAATGGCGATGGGGAGGGAATACGGTGGGTTATGGGGCCACGCGCTCCCCTTCCGTCGCCCCGGACGGTTCGGGCGACGTGTGACCGGGACATAGCCTACCAAAAAAAAAAAAAGGGTGTACCGTATATCGTATATAAATTTGCATTTCGGATATTATATAAACTTTTATGCTTTAATATAGATAATGTTCTAATAAGGGTAGCGTCATCTTTATTTTAACTCCTTCGGCTTATGAATTATTCTTACATAAGATGACGTCACCCGTTTCTTATGAGTATGCTGTAGCAGATTACTGAGGGACTGTTTCGGCTATCGAGGTACGATAGGCTTACGAGGAGTTTCATGTCCAATAGTCAAAATTATATGGAAATAAATGAAAAAAGAAGCAGAAAAAATTGATGTTTAAAGCTGGGCGTCCAGCGTTGTAAATAGGGTTCCCTAAGCCTATTACTTCCCAGGAGAGTTCTGCTGCCAATTTTCTTGATGATATTTTAGCCGGGTTTACCACACGAATTTAAGGGTGGTGACACATTTACCGGAAAATTATTTTAATAACTTTAATGTTCTCACTTGGTAGCAGTAATTCTATTAAAGTAAATACTCAACAATGTTCTTAATAAAATAACAAAATATATATTCCATTTTAATGGATTTCAGGGCGAAAATCTTACACAAAATAAGATTTTTACTTTCCCCGCGGGAAAAGTACGTCATCGTAGGATACTGAAAAGTATTTTATTTTATTGTCAGTAAACTAATAATCTAAAACAGCCTGGATCATCATCATCATTTCATCTCATATACGTCCCACTACTGCCCGAGCCTCTTTTACAACAGGAGAGAAATTAATCTGTTATACGAGTATCACGTTGGTCTCACAGGGTTGGTCGTTTAATTTCAAGTTTTTCATCTCTTGTATCCATCTTATGTGCTTATTATAACCTTTAGTCATCTTTTACAACACCAGCGGGGTAAGAACCCCTTTCTTATTCAATTAATTGTATTCTTACTCCGTCACCACGTAGAAAAATAAATTTCGTAAAAAAAAACAGCTTTGCACCATCAGAAATCATTAACTATAAATAAAAATACTAATAATAATTGAAGAAAGAATGACCTCATAATACTAACTCACAAATATTTCATAACAAAATTAATTAAATCCTTCACATTTAATCAAGGATCAAAACACTTAATTCGCAGTATAGTGATGAATAGAGCGATTAACTTCAGAATAACATTGATTGGTGGTGCGACGGTTGTCGTGCAACAAACGTACGATCGAATTGCGATAAAACGCAAATAAACGTTGATTATTTCGTAATATAGAATTTTGGTTTAGAGTTATTTGTTAGGGATGGATAGATTGGGGATTAGTCCACCACATGTTAAAAGACTCACCGCGTGAGGGTGATATTTTGGCAACAAACGTCATTGTCAGGACATGTTTCGCAGATGATGATGGAGGGGAAAATATCCTGCTGGGTGGATCATTGAAGGTTCGGTACCCGGTGGTCCATCCCAAAGGTGAAAGATGTTCAGTGTGACAGGTTATGAGCATGCGGATAATTCTCACTATACGAATAAATTATTAAATCGAGATAAAAATTCGCATTAGAACTTTGCACACGCAGGATTAGTCAGTTCTCTAAGCCACATCGCGAACGGTCTAATCCCACTTGAAAAAACTTTGAATTACTAAATCTAGATAAAATACGACTTTTTTATTGCTTGTGGAGGCAAACGAATAAGCAGTACATTTTAAGTAAGTAATTTAAGTTGTAAGTGTTACTGTCATTGTAAGTGTTACTGTCGCTCATGGACCTTTGCAATACCAGGGGTAGATCTGGACTACCTATCAATGGAATGGAATGGTAGATCTGGACTACCTATCAATGGAAACTCCAAACCCAACCAAAAATTTGGCTACCGACTCTTTCGCTCAATGCAAGAAGCGCAACAGCACGTTGCTACTGCTCAGGAACGGACCGGTCCGTGGCAGTAGACAGAAAACTGTCAACAGATAAAAGTGTAGCCCTACCCCTATTAAGAATTACGAAAACTGCCCCCTTGTCAGAAAAAAAACAGTAATTATATGTTTTAGAATATAAGTGAACTATATTTAATTTTCATCCATTAGCTTATCTTACTTTATCGTCGTACCTAAGATTCTCCGGTGATTGATGATCGCATTTGGTGTTATTAGTTACCCAGGAGAATGTTATCGTCCACTCTCCTGGAGTTGTAATAATCAGTTTCTACGACTCACACGTGAATGTATAGGGGCGATGACATTATATTCTTATGTTGTTATTTCATGAGATTTTTGTGGATATAATTTAATGTGTTTCATTCTCATATTAATTAATGAACATAATCACACATTATAGTTTTTTTTTTAAATTCAGTATTCATACTTCTCCAAACGCGCACTGGTAACGTCCTGATGATACCTTCTTTAGAGCCAAAGTGTGTGTCAAAAAATATTGAAAGTTCAGCAGAAAACTGTAAGTTGATGTTCGAGAAGGCTTCTGATCACATAGGACTAAGAAGATTGCCTTATATACTCTATTCCACCTTGATTATATTTAGTACTCTTTCCTTTATCGTGATATGCGGTATATTGATTAACCGTGGGAAAGTGATAGTTCTCTGTTTCTTTCTTTTATTCAAAATATTCCACCATTTATCGACTATATCAATCAATTATATAAAATTAAGATTTCCATTTATAATTAATGTTTAACGAATTATTGATTCAACTATGTATATTGACATAATTATCATAACAAAAAAGCTCATTACAATATTTATGACATCATGTGAATATGATATATTCATGACACCAATAAGGCAGCTTTTATACATACATATATATATATATATATATATATATCGTCGGTCATAAAACTATTTCCAATAATTGTAACTATAACTGCAATATGTAGGTACGAGTCATTGACGAGTTGCGTCGATTCCAAATAAATGGGATTTTTTTTTTCTTTTTTTTTTTTGGGGGTGGGTTACGTTCGGCACACTCCTCGCACCACTCCGTCCGGGGTGACAGAGGGGCGTAAGCATGCACACCCGTAACCCACCCGTGACGTCGCCTTCGTCGTTGGGCAAACCACCGGAGCAGAGTGACTTGACGTCAGTGGTTGGCCCGACGGAATACCCCTGAGGAGTACCTTCTCCTCGACCGACGTCCCCCCCTCGGGTAGGATGTCGGTCTTTCCTCACGCGGTCGGCCTCTCGGCGGGTGACGGATTAAATCCCCGATCCAGTCACCCGCGGCCTCGGCTAGGGCGGCATCAGGCGCAGGTAATCGCGCCTGCGCCGCCCCAGTCGCCGGCGGCGGCTCGCTTCGTCGAGGAGACGCTCCTCGCGCACGCGCTCCGCCGCCTCCTTCCGCGAGACTACTGCCTCGCAGAAGGATGCGACCGCGTCCCAGTTCCTGACGCTGTCGAGCATCGCCCTGGCGATGGTCGGCAGCGTCAGGTCAGCACCGATGATTGTGACGAGTTCACGACGCTGCCCTGCCCAAGCGGCACAAACCTCGAGCGTATGCTGCGCCGTGTCCTCGTCGCAATCGCAGTGGTGGCAGGACGGTGTACTCTCCCTCCTTACGACCGTGTGCAGGTATTTGGCGAAGCATCCATGCCCCGTCAAAACCTGCACCAGTCGGAAGGAGAGCACCCCGTGCCGCCGATTTAGCCACTGCATCAGCACCGGCCGGAAGGCCTCCACGGTCCGCACACCGAACCGAGGCCTCTCCAGCCGGACTGCCCAACGGGCAATGATGTCGCGGCGGGCGTCGACGCGCCAGGCGGTGTGCTCCCTCAACGAGACCACACCGCCCTCCGCTCGCACCCCCAACATCCGCCGATACAAACCGGCGAGCATTTCCGCTTCCAGGTCCCATGGAGGGGTCCCGGCTAATAGACACGCTGCCTCCGTCGACACCGTGCGGTACCCGCGTATGGCCCTGACCGCCATGGCTCTCTGTGGTCGCCACAGAAGAGCCCTGAGTCGGACGGTCAGGGATCCCGCCCACACCGGTGCGCCGTACAGGGCCATCGACCTGATGACCCCTGCGTACAGCTGTCGGCAGGTAGCGCTCGGTCCGCCCACATTCGGCATAAGCCATGATAGGGCGGACGCCGCGCCGACGAGCCGTGGAGCGAGTCTGCGGAAATGCTCCCGGAACCACCATCGCCCGTCGAGCACCAGGCCCAAATACCTCATATGGGCCCGGATGCTGATATCAACCGAATTGACGGTGATCGAGACGCCGATGGGAGGACTTATGCGGGGCCCATGGAACAAGAGAGCCTCCGTCTTGTCCAGGGCCACCCTCAACCCCAGCGCCCCGATCCGCCTGACGATCTCCTCGGTGCCGAGAGTCGCCAGGCTTGCCGCCTCCTCCAGCGTCCCACCACGGGCTGTGACGAGCGTGTCGTCGGCGTAACATATCACGCCCAGCCCGGGCGGGAGGCTCCCCCTCAACGCCCAGTCGTAGCCGATGTTCCACAGGGTGGGTCCGAGGACCGACCCCTGCGGAACACCGCACGTCATGGGCGTTCGCACAACGTCCCCTACTCGGTTGGTGTAGAGGACGCTGCGCCCCTCCAAATAGTCCGCCACTAGCCGCCTCAGGTAAACTGGCACTCCGTGATATCGGAGCGCCTCCCTGACGCAGCTAAATGGCAGACCATTGAATGCGTTGGCGATGTCCAGGGACACCACCAACAGCACTCCCCCGCCGGTGACGGCCTCAGTCGCCACGGCCCTCAGGCGCAACAGAGCCGCGATCGTCGAACGACCCCTCCTAAACCCAAACTGGGCATCCGACAGATCGGGCCCCGTGTCGACGAGGTGCCGCTCGATGCGGGCAGCCAGCACCCTCTCCAATAGCTTGCCCGCATCGTCGAGCAGCACGATGGGCCTGTAGGCCGAGGCCGACTCTGGTGACCGTCCCGGCTTCGGCAGGAGCACCAGCCTCCCCTCCTTCCAACACCCAGGGAACCGCCCCGACGCTAAGCACGCGTCAAACAGCCCCCTGAGGCGTAGACCCAGGTGGTCGAGGACCAGGGCCAGCACGTGGTTGGGAACACCGTCGGGCCCAGGGGCGGTGGATTTTCCGCGCATGCGCGCCACCGCCGCCCCCATCTCGGGTTCCGTGATGGGCGGAACACTGTCATCATCGGCCTCCCGGTCGGTGTCTGGCGGAGCCATGACCGGGGGCGTGTGTTCCGCCCGTCGCGGGAACAGATCCTCGACGACCCTGGTGAGGAGGCCGGGCTGGAGAGTCTCGGTGAGGGGAGGGCCCCGCGCGCGGAGCTTACTCAGCGCTGCGCGATAGGGGCGACCCCAGGGGTCACGATCGAGACCATCCAACATCTCCTGCCGACTGACGTCCTTGGCGGTACGGACGGCCAGCCTGAAGGCCGACCGCGCATTGCGGTAGCCCTCGTAAAGCCGGCTCTCCCGCTCCTCGTCGCGATGGTGCCGCCGGCTGCGGGTGTAGGCCCTTCGGGCGCGTATACACGCGACCCGAAGATCCGCCAGCTCCCGGGACCACCAGTGGACAGCCCTCTTCGGGGGCAGACACCGCACACGGGGCATGGCCGCATCGCAAATCTGCGTCAAAGCATTGCGGATGCGGCCAGCCTCGGCGTCCACCCCGTCCAACTGGTGGGCAGAGGACAGCCACGAGTGAACGATGGCTGCCTCCGCCAGCAGGTCCCGGTCCAAACGACCCACAGCCCATCGCGGGAACGCGGAACGTCCGTCCGCCCCGTGACCCCTGCTGGGCGTCGGGAGGGTCTGGGAGACCTCAATCCGGATATATCGGTGGTCCGATAGGGTCTCAACCTCCTCAGCGACGCGCCAGCTCCTCACGCGTGCGGCGACAATGGGGCTAGCGAACGACAAGTCCACTATCGACCCGCCCCGCTGACGCACGCACGTTTGCACCGAGCCCCTGTTCAACAAAGAGAGGCCCAATGCCGCCGCCCACAATTCGACCGCCCGTCCTCGGTCGTCCGTCGCGGGGGACCCCCACGCCATGGACTTGGCGTTGAAGTCCCCCAGAACGAAGACTTGGCGCGGTGCCAGTCGCCGTAACGAGGCCTCCAAGATGGTGAGGGAGGCCCCGAAATCAGTCACGCTCCTGTTAGGGGAGAGATAGACTCCGAAAAGCGTAATCTCTCCCCATTCCGCCGCGACGTATCCGACGCCCCTGTCCCTAAGGGTCAGAGACGGCGAAGGCCACAACGTGGAGGCGACGATTGCCACAGTGCCGTCGGTGCTACCCAGCCAGTTAGGTCGGTCGGGCACCACGTACGGCTCCGCGGCTACGGCTACTCCTATCAACCACTCCGCCATGGCTTGCAGGAAAACATCCTGCGCACCGGCGCAGTGGTTGAGATTGGCTTGGAGGAGACGGATGGATTCGTGGTCCATTAACAGACCGTATCCATCGTCTCCTCCTCCGTGCTAACGGGCGATCGGGTCGCGCTCAGAGCGGGCGCAGGCCCGGTCGATGGGCCGCCCCGCCCCTTTGGGGCCGATGCCGGGGGTCTGCAGTCCCATGAGCCCATGCGGTGCTTGGCAGGCCTATTGCCTGCCGCACACGCGGGGCAGTGGGGCACCGCAGAGCACGATGCCGCCTGGTGTCCAGCCTGACCGCAGCGGAAGCATAACCCGCTGCAGTCGAAGCAGTTGCGACACGTCGGTCGGGTATGCCCGACCGCCATGCACTTATAACACCTCGCGGGCCGTGTTTCCAGCACGGTTACCCGCGCCGAACTCCAGCCCACGAGGAGCCTGCCTGAGTCGGCCAATTTCTTTACCGACTCCACCGGACATTGCACCCAGACAGCACCGACACCGCCCGGACCAGGGCGGATGGTGCCAATCTGGACAGTGTCCGAGACACATCCAGTACACGCCACAATGGCCTCCTGAACGTCCTCCACCGTCACGGAATCGTCCAAACCCGTGAGGCGCATCTCTGCGCACTTGACGGGCCTGGCGATTCGGACTCCATCCTCCGGCCCGAACAGCCCCCTCAGCTTCAAGGCCACACTATCGGCCACCTTGACGCCCTCGGCCCCAGGGAACTCGAGAATACGAGCCCCTGTCCGAGCCTTGCGGGTCCTCGCCTCAACGCCTCCGATGTCGGAGACGTCCAGCTCCCGCCGGGCGCGTCTTAGGACGGCCTCATAGTTGAGGCCCCTCTCAGCCGCCTCAGGCAACACGGTAATAATGACCGCAGCTGTCTTCGGCGACTTGAGGCCCCTGCGCGACCTCTTTCCCCCTTTGCCGCCTCCCGCCTGGGGAGCGGCGGCCACAGCGGCACTCTTGGCCGCCGCTCTCCGCTTCTGGCCGCGTGCCTTCCTGCTGCGTTCAGCCACCTGCCAGCCCAGTTCGGGTCTGGCAGCAGCGCTGGGCGCAGCAGGCGCAGTCGCGGGTGCGCTAGCCGGAGCCTTCAGTGTAGCCGCTGGCGCCGGCCACTGCCCGGCCTTGGCGGGAGCCGGCACCGTGCCAGCCTTCCTCTTGGCCCCCTTGGGCCCGCCTACGGCCGCGGCGTAGGTCACCACGTGGCCACCCTGACATGGCAGCGAGGCGGGGGCTGGGGCTTGCGGCCGCTTCGCCTTGTCAGCGGCGAGCGGTGGTCGGAGGGGTGCCTCGGGCGGAAGACGATCCGCCACGGCCTGGATGCGCGCGTCCATCATCAACTCAATTTTGGCGAAGATGACGCGCATCGCCTCCTCCGGCACACCGTGCACCGCAGGCAGCGGCTCCTCCCCCTTCTTGGGCCTTCCGCGCTTCCTGGCGGCGCTCACAGCCGACGCCGCGGGCGCAACCGGCGCAGCAGTCACCACGGGCGCAGGTGGCGCCACGGACGTAGGTGGCACCACGAGCGCAGAGTACGGGCCCGCCCTCCCCGGCGCAACCTGTTTCGGCGGCGAAACCGGTGTCGGCGGCGCGGCTGGCACTAAAAGTGCGAATTGAGACCGCAGGTCAGCCATGTCCTTGGCCAACCCGCGGTTCTCCTTCCGCACCGCCGACAACTCCGACTCAAGTTTCCGGTTGCGCTCCCGCAGGCCGGAGACCTCCCTACTGAGGCGGGCGTTCGCGGCCTGCAGGGCCGCCACCTCACCTCCTTGATCGGCTTGACCCGGAACCGGCCTCGCCGCCACCGCCGACCCACGACCTCTACGCCCACGACGCGCGGTGGGGACCTTAGGAGGAGGCATGACGACACTCCCCTCCGAGTCGGAGCTGCCGCCCTTATGCAGGGGGCGCTTCCGGACACTCGGGGGGAGGGCCTCTTCCCTCTCCCTGACATTTATGGCCGCCGTCGGAGCCTTCGCCGCAGTGTGCGGCTCAGACTCCTCGGCGGCCTCGGCAGCCGAGCTGCCCTCCTCCATGCTGAACGGCCCCTCGTCCAGCCTTCGGCCGACCTCCTCGTCGGACGGCTCTGCGGCCTTCCCGCCCTCGTCCGAGGACTTTTCCAAGGCCGTGTCGGTGTCGGAGCTTCTGGCGCTCTCCGACGACGGCCCTGCGGCTTTACTGCCACCCTCACTCCGCGACGGCTCTGCGGTAGATCCGCCCTCGTCACTCGACAGCTCTGTTGAGCTGCCACTCCTCGTCCCCTCCTTGGACGGCTCTGCGACATCGTCGCCCTCGTCCCGGGACACACACCCGCCGCCGCTCTCCCTCCGCGGCAGTCCTGCGGCGCTACCACCATCCGTATGCGACGGCTCTGCGGCAATTGTGCCGCCCTCGTCGCTGGGAACGCTGTTCTCACGGCGTGCCGCGGCCTCCAGCGCCTCCCTCTCCTTCTTAAGGCGGTTGGCGCGCCGTTTAGCGCGCTCGCCAAGCGGAGTTAGCATCCGCCTGCTCTTCTTCCTCCTCTTTGGGGCCTCTTTTGCTGGTGCCGGGCCCTCGGCGGACGCCTCAAGTCGCGAGGACGAGGCGTCGTTTTGGTCAGTTTTTGATCGGCTTGACCGGGCCTTGGGGTGAGGATCACTACGATCCCCGTCGTGATTTGATTTTAAATTTAAAGTATCCATGTTTATACCCACGAGAATGGGAGATACAAGACGTCGACCCGGGCAGAGATCCCTATACCCGGGCAAGCCTACATTTACCAACCAGGGGGTCAGCCGGTGCCCTGGCTGGAGCGTGCTAACGACAGAACAACCCATCTGCCATGCATCTTCTCGCCGCACGCCAGAACTTAAGATTCTGGGTGATTTCCGAGTCCGAATGTTACTTCGAACTCTTTATAGAGGTTGTCTTCCTCGCGGTCCGGGCGGTTAAGCCAAGACCCTCGCTCCTGATACTACGCCTCAAGACAACGTGTCTTGAAGCAAGATATCAGGTTTACGATGTGTGGGCGGTGGCATGTGCCTGCCCAGCCCTCAAATGAATGAGTGACTGAGCCCGTCCCAATATTTCGCGTCCTATAACCTCTACTACGACTGTAGTAGAGTAAGCAGCGAAATCGCGCAGATATTCGCTACGGACGACAGTACAACAGAAGAACTGGGGACCGCCGCCCGCACCCAGGGTACACCGCGTGGAGGTTTCGGGGATAGTACCCCATAAATGGGATAAGAATATGTGGGTGAATAATAATGGTTATAACCCCAAAGTGGTTCAGTTTGTATTGAGAGAAAATGTATCTTTATGACTTTAAATTAAACATAAATACTCTTCAGGGACGACAAAAATAGTCTCAGCATTTATCAATTTTCATCTTTTAAGACTATAAAAATAGGGTATTAAATTTTGCTCTACTTGATCTCTTAATAAATTATAAATAAGGATATCAGTCCTATGTTTATCAAAACATATGGAAGTTCCTTATTCAACATAGAAAACTCCTTATTCAACAAAATCAGCATATACGAGACAATATAGTGTGTAAACAGAATATGTGAACAGCTTACTTATTATTCTTTGTTTATCTTTGTCACAGATTACGTGTACGAGTTTGGCCTTTTTTTATTTGATATCAATGTTTAAAATAAAATTTCGTTAATTAAAAATTCGTTAATATGATTAAAATAAATCACCGACATATTATTAATAGTGGTAGGACCACGCTGTTGACAGTTCTCTGTCTACAGCCGCGGGCCGGTCCGTCCGGGGTAGTACCACACTCTCGCAGGAAATCGACGTTTGATTAATGGCAATGTGCTATTGCGCTTCGTTCGGTGAGCGAGAGATCCGAAATCCCAACTAGATGGGTTTGAGGATTATAATGGTAGGCAACGGTCTAGCTAGCCTTGGTTATAGCAAAGGTCCATGGGCGGCAGTGACACTTACCATCAGGTGTGCTGCTAGCTCGTTTGCCTCCATAAACAATAAAAAAAAAATCCCAAGCCAAATATAAATACGAAACTTATAGTCAACAAAGATTAGTTATACAAGTTTGAATGTTGGAACTACGATTAGGGTTCACTTATTATTTATTAAATAGATATTACAAATTTACTAATGAAATGATGAGATATCTTGCCACAACGAGCCGTTCTAGGTTAGTTTACCGATATTTTAATTTGCTATTATGGGATTCTAAGTGACATTTAATATTTAGTTTGATATCTTAATCTTTTTTAAATATCTGTTTTTTTTAAAGTAATTTAGAGAAATTTCCTAAATATTTTCGTAACGACGACGTAAGAAAGCGAGTAGGTATGAAAGAGAATATTGGTGTAAAGATGCGAAAGGAAATGCTCCGATAGTTCGGACATGTGGAAATAATGCCGAACGAACGTCTGGTTAAGAAGATATACAATGCGAAGGTAGAAGGATAGTAAATATAATAGTACCGGGGGAGACCGAGACTCACCTACTAGACCAGCTTGGTCACGTACTGAAGGAAGGTGGAGTCAAGAGTCTCCGAAACCGGCGAGCGAGTATGAAGAGAATTATGAACATTGAGGAAGCGAGTGAACTATGCAAGGATAGAGTTCTCTGGCACTCTGTTATCCTGTCTCTCTCTCACTCTGTTATCTATCTCTGTCCCTTGCAGGGTAGGCAGAGAGAACAAGAACTCCCTGCAAGGGATATGGCGTGATGATATGTATGTATGTACTTTCGTGAAAATACTAAAATTAAAATATAATAGAGCTGTTGACAATATTTATAATATTATCGCAAAAAATATATATCAAAATAAGTATGAACTTCAATTACTGCAGTATCTACCGAAATTAATATTGAATATAAACCATGCAAGAACTCTATCTAACACTAATATTTTATAACTACATATTTAGTACATACATACATATCATCACGCCATATCCCTTGCAGGGTAGGCAGAGAGAACAGAGTGCCGGAGAACTCTATCCTTGCATACTTCACTCGCTTCCTCAACATTCATAATTCTCTTCATACATGCTCGCCGGTTTCGGAGACTCTTGACTATTGTATTATTAAAAATGGGATCAGTCATTTAAGAGGCATTCAATGTCATATATGTACGTCCACACGGATTGAGAATCCTCAGCGCTCACCCACAGTCCGGATAAAGTTACCGTCATCTGCGACTAACAACCGAGTCACACAAAAAAAAAGAAAAAATATGTATACGTTCACAAGAGTTATAAAAATTCTTCGAATATGATTATTATAATTAATATTTACAAAAACAAAAACACTATCACTGCTAAGCTAGAGTCTATATTCTTATAAAATATAAAAGCAAGGTCTTAAAAGTTAACTCTTTGTTTATAGCAAACAATAATATTAACTTTGCTTTTTAACCGACTTCATATTGTTTATGGTCGCAAACGAGCAAGCAGCACAACTGATGGTAAGTGTTACTGCCGCCCATGGACCTTTGCAATACCAAGGGTATAGTTAGGCCGCTGCCTACCAATACAAACCCCAAACCCACCTAGTTGGGCTTCCAGCTCTCTCGCTCACCGAACGAAGCGCAATAGTACAATGCCATTACTCAGACTTCGATCTTCTGCGAGAGTGTGGTACTGCCCCGGAACAATCGGCCTTCTGTTAGCGATTAACCGTAACTTCGCTAATGTAAAAGTAAAATAAGTTTAAAAAATTAGTAGATTTACATTTTACTCGTCAATGACATTTAAAGTCCAAAAACTGTCAACAGCGTGGTCTTACCATTTTTGACTTGAAACAAACAATATTAATATATATGCGAACGCCTACCAAAAATCTCACAGCAATACACATATTTGCAAAAAAATCTATTATTACATCTATAGTTGTCACAAAATAAAAGGCCCGTTTTGACATTTGTCTTATTGATGGATATAGTGATATAACCATACGACTCGGTTCTCGATACTCACGATATATCGATTCAAGTTTGCGTGAGTATTTTTTCGATTTGAATATGTATTGTAAAGTGCATTGGATTAAAGTTCTGATTTGAAAATTTAAGTTAAAATTTTGATATTATGGGTATTTTGAAATGACACAATGTTATGAGAGGTCAATTTTCTATCATTATATATTTGTGTTACAATAACATTCACTCAATCACAAAATAAAAAATCGAGAAAAAGTGAATCTTCAATTTCTTAATTTAATTTCTTCATTTTCTTCAAATGATGAGCCAAAATTATCGGTTGAGCTATCGTCACCCGCATCTATAATTATTTCATTTTCAATTATATTGTCAATATTGATGTCTCTATCATAGTCTTCCTTAATTATTTTTCGAGTTTTCTACCACTTTTGTCCAGTCTTCTTTAGTAATTTTGGAACAAGCTTCATTCAACAATGTCATAATTTTCTTAGTGGAGAATGGCGGCTTTGTATTGTGGCGTGCTGCGTATCATTTGAGCCCAGATCAAAGTATTGTACTGACAATGGTATGGTGGCGCTCTTATCATTTTGTGTCCATGCTGAACCACTCTGTGAATTTATTTGCGTCCTTTTCTTCGTGATATTTTTTTTGTACTTTTAGACTCCATTGCAAGCAAGGCAACATTAAAAAAAAACTTCCCCCAGCTGATTCAGCGTGGCAGATTATTAAGCGTCCACCTTTTCCCATTGGCACTTTTGAGCAAGATGCCTTGGTATCGTCCGTCCACGACTGTGGCATGGTATGATTCGAGTTCAGCCAAATCTCTTCGACAAATATGACATTGTCCCAATTTGTGACTTTGTTAGCTCCAAACTCATAACTTTCAGTAAAAATCAATACACAGCTGGTGAAATTCAGTTATTCTAAACACTAGTATTAAAATTAATAAAACCGGACAACTGCGAGTCCACCTTAAAAGAAAATATTTTGATCGATTTATTTTTTCTTTAACCGATTATTAATAGTCTGTGGAGAATATGAAAAAATCGTTATGAACGGCACTTAGCCGAGTGGGCGGTACCCATCAATAAAAAATGTAATTACCTTAGAACATTTCGATCGGTAAAAAATAGAGAACTTCTTGGGTGTGAACTGTTAAAACGGGCCTTTTATTTTGTGATTAGTATAATAATAGTACTTTACTGCAGCGGCCAGCAAGAGGAATTGATGGATGAACGTGTAAATGTGGGCCGAGGCACACATACGTAAGTCCATCAATACCTAGTTGTAGCCAAGGCTTGTGTAGTACTTTTCTCAAATAATGCGCAGAAATTAAAACTAAGTAGTACTAAGTGGAACTGTAGACATGACGAACAACGAACAACATTTTTCACTTTCTAAAGGGTTCACTTGTTTTTTTTTCATTATCAAACAGGTTTCTTTTTTAAACCAGTTCGAAATTTAAATAAAACTCTGATAGGTTGCCTTCTTGGTTGCGATATTTGGAAGTAACAAATCGTTCCATTTTTAAAAAATACTATGGATATGAATTTACATGTAGGTATATTTATTTGGCTGATAAAACACGACAGATATGAATTTTCATACATTTTTTGCCGGCCGCTGCTCGCATGTATTTGGTCAGTACAGCAATTTCGATTTATCTCGAAGAAGGTTGTCAAAATAATGCTCAAATTTCCAAGCATGTTTGAGAAAATGGTATTTCGCTAATTATATTGCAGTCACGTATATGAGTTTTAGGATTAAGTAATCAGCAGCTGTTGTTATAATTTTTTTAAGATTATACATAAAAATGCTTTTATTATTAAAATATTATATCTTAATGTATTTAATTCTTCTGTAAATGTGTTTATCACGTAACTCCCTCTAAACAACTGGACCGATTTATGTGAAATTTTGTGTGAACTTTTGAATGGGTTTCTGGTTTGATAATATAATTGGATCTGGAAGGTGGTGCTGCTGTCAGTATGTTAACAAATTTGATTTTCTGTGTAATTAACATATTATTTAAAATGGTGCTACTTTTTCGGAAATGACGAAGACTACCGATGTACGCTAGTTATTAGTACCGGGTACGCTAGTTATTAGCTATTGCTGGTTATAGCTAGCTACTAGCTATTAAAATACGCTGAATCCTACCCATTTTATGTTTATTATATATTTTTATTATATACCCGTTGGTATAGAGTTTTATTTGGATTTTTTTCGCGTCTGACTAGCGTGATATAGTATACCGATTTCACACCCAGTATGGAAGGAGGCTCCAGCCCAGCAGTGGGACATATATGGGCTGAGATGATGCAATTTGTATTATACAAAAGTTTAATAAACTTTAATATTAAGTAAACTGTGTAGTTACTGTGCTCATTTACTGTATATTATCCAAAACCATTGGGATCAAATCATACAACTTTTTTGGTCCTTCGAGCCGGATGAATAAGTATAATATTTACTTTTACTGTCTATCATTTAATTTCACTGACGTTAATTGGATGATCTGTGTATAATATCCAGAAACCAAAGTTCACAAATGATTAAATCAACCAAACTTTAGCTGTACAATTAGGCTCGAGATTCGTAATGGAAACCACATCTCAAGCCACCTAACTTGAGCTTTTGGAGACCACAGTCCTCATTCACCAGCGTGCAATTCAAACAAACTTGCTTAAGATGTTTGACCGACTTTTAAAACTTAATCAAGGGTGAAAAACCTTGATTGTTTAATTAAATTGTTCAAAACGATTTTCTTTGCTTTGTGTAAGTTGGTATCTTAGTATTATCGGTACTTATTAATGAAAATTTGTTTATGTTAATTATAATACTATTTAATCATCATAACATGTCATATATTTTACACTGTTGAGCTTGAGCCTCCTCCATAATAGAAAGGGAAATAATCTACTATTCCAAGTTGGTCAGACGTGTTGGTATAGGGCAGGGGTCGGCAACTTGCGGCTCGCGAGCCACATGCGGCTCTTTGGATGTGATGTTGCGGCTCTTTAGTTCTATACGCAAAAAAAAAATATTTTATAAAGAAAAAAAAACATTTAAAAATGGTTCTGAATTGATTAATGAGTATTAGGCACAATTTATTGTCGGCAAAAAAATAATTGTGGCTCTTTAAAAACTTGAAAATTTTATAAATTTTAATTTTTGGCTCTTCCGACTTAAAAGTTTGCCGACCCCTGGCATAGGGTTTTGTTTCCAGATTTATTTCTCTTGCATAGATGTTATATGCGTTTCATATGCCTTGGTCGTCTCTTACAATCACCCACGATCAAGATAGGGGGGTGGTGAATTGTATTCTTACTCCCTCACCACACAGAAGATACAATACACTACTTAATGCTGATATGATATTATGTTTAGGTTTTCCATATGTTGAAATTTTGCATTTAGCGATGGAGTATAAATATGTAAAGTCTGTTACTAATACGTTCTAAACCATGATGGTTTTCGAAAGAGATGACTAAGGCATTATGCAAATTATCTCGGCTCATATACGTGCTCTTGAGTCTCCTTCACAATAAGAGGGAAATTGAACAACTATATAGGGTTAACAATTTTTATAAGAAGAGTATATCTAATTTCAAAGGAGGTAAATAGAGAGTACGTATTTATAAAAAAGACTATGATTTAATTTAATTTTTTAAATGTTTGGTGTTTTTTGTAGCACATAACAATTTTTTATTATTTTTTAAAGAATTGTACGACACCAAATATTCTATCTCTAAGTTTTCATATGTATATCAGGATTGCATGAAAAAAGTAATTTAGCGTATTCTATCTACTATTAAATGCCTAATATTATAAAGCTGAAGAGCTAGTTTGTTTGTTTAGTTGAACGCGCTAATTTCAGGAACTACTAGTTCGAATTGAAAAAGAAAGTTTCCTGTTGAATAGTTCAGTTATTGAGAAAAGTTATAGGTTGTATAAAATCACGCTACAACCAATAGGAGCGTAACGTCACTGGAAAATGTGGTAAAAACGGGAAATACATTCTTTTTGAGAGCGTCCGTTGCGTAAACATTTAAATTTATGCAAAAATTATATTTGATGAACTTTTTCCTCTTTAAAAGTTCTAAAAATAAATGCGCAACAGCATATGTCTATCTTTTAAGATTAACTCATTATAATCCTAAACTTGTTCTAAATAACGCGTTATTTGCAAAGCTCGTTTATAAATATGATATTAATCCTTATCCAAATAAATATGTCATTCATCGTAAGAGTGGTGACGGAGTAAGAATACAACTCCCCACCAAGTGCATATATTATGTATTTATAAAACTATTTTTTTTTTCATAATCATTCATCATCATCAGCACAGCCCATATATGTCCCACTGTTGGGCTCGGCTCTTCTCCTAATGGTAGAGAAATTAACCTATAGGTACCACGCTGGTCAGACATGTTGGTATGGGGATTCGTTTCAATTTTTCCTTTTCTTGCATAGATGTTGTATGCATTTTATATCCCTTAGTCGTCTCTTACGATCACCCATGGGTAAGATAGAGAGTGGTGAATTGTATTCTTACTCCGTCACCACACAGAAAGGTACGGTAAATATTATGTAAGACAATAAATAAAATATTTTTGAGTGTTGTTTTAACTATTTATGCATTATTATAAAGATACTGGGTTCCACCTGCGATTTCATCCGCATGGTTTCCTGGTAAAAAGGTAACCTATGAAGGTAACTTTTTTATATAAAAGTTATTTAATAGCAGGATCACGCTGTTGACAATTATCTGTCTACAGCCGCAGGTCGGTCCGGCCAGGGTGGTATCACACTGGCCACCGAAGACATAGATCGGGTACCGATGGCCCGCACGGCGAAGAGAAGAGTCCTTGCAGGGTGGGCCTATGGGGTTGCGCGCCGCCTCTTCCGTCGCGCCGGACCGATTTGGCGGGGCGTGACCACAGCCATAGTCTACCACAAGTAAAAAAAATAAAATAAAATGGTAGTATCACACTCTCGCAGAAGATCGACCATTGAGTAATGGCAATGTGTTATTGCGCTTCGTTCGGTGAGCGAGAGAGCCGGAAGCCCAACTGGGTAGGGGGTTTGGGGTTTTTATTGGTTGGCAGCTGCTAACTTACCATCAAGTGCGCTGCTTGCCACCATAAGCAATAAAAATAAATGTCAGTATTCTCGTCAAGATATGAATCCCTTTAAGCATTAATAACGATGTACAATTCAATTAACGTGATTCCCGTATCTGCCAGTAAGGTTAAACTTAATTGGCTACTTAATATCCCTTTAAACAACTAATGGGATGTGATGAGAAGGACCAATTGA
Organism: Lymantria monacha; assembly: GCA_905163515.2. Taxonomy (NCBI): domain Eukaryota; kingdom Metazoa; phylum Arthropoda; class Insecta; order Lepidoptera; family Erebidae; genus Lymantria; species Lymantria monacha. The sequence goes on from LR991106.1 coordinate 13,004,999, forward strand.
GCCGAATAATATCGGATTTACAATTCAAATGTTACCATAATGATTACTGATCGGGTTGGAACATTTTTTCTCATGTTATACGTAATTGATTTCGGGGAACTTAATGGGAATCTGTCAAATAGGGCTTTTGGGTCGTTTTATTTGAATGAAAGTGTTGAAGAATGGCATTTTCTAATATATTATATATTCGAGAGAAAAGATATCGCCAAAGGAAAAGTAGAATTAAATGAATGCTTTTCATATTCAATATCAATAAATCTTTGAGTTTTAGAAACGTCTTAACAGAAATATTCTCGGTAACATAACTTTTTGCTAAGCTTATTTTTGGTATGTTCTACTTAAAGTTTTAGCTTAAGCATTTATTTTGTTTGGTTTTTTATTATCATCTTAGCTCATTTATGCCCCATTATTGGGCTCAAGCTTCCTTCATAACGGGAGGCTGATCATACGTGTTGATATAGGTTTTAGTTTCGAGTTCCCCTTCACTTGCATAGATGTTATATGCGTTTTATATCACTTAGTCGTCTTTTACTATCACCTACGGGTAAGATAGGGTGTGGTGAATTGTATTCTTACTCCGTACCTAAACAGATTTCTTTTTATATTATTATATAATAGACATTTTAATTATAATCCCAATTACTCGAGATCGATGCAATATATACTTGATGTACACATTGTAATAGTTATCGGCAATATTTTTAAGACCGGCCACCTGCTTGACGTGAATCCTCTTTTGGAATGTAACTGTCGACTAGAAGGCATCAGATGTAATTGACCAAGGTTGATTAATATACAATAAAAGCGTTGATTACTCGTAATATACAATAAAACAATGAAATATTGTTTAATCTAAAAATGTAAGAATTCAGCTACAATTTTTTTTTATTTACATGAACTCATAAAAAAATCTCTTGTTACAGATATAAATGCAATAAATTCTCAGATGGAGCCATCGCAATCAGTAGAAGTACAGACATTTAATAGCAATCCCTTAGAAAGTACACTATCTAGATTAATAAGTAATCAAAATATAAGCTCAGATTTAGAGAAATTAGAAGAACCCAACGATAAAATTTTCAATGAACTAAAACCGCATGAAGCTATCGAGAGTGCTTCTAGAGTACTTGTAGCACTAAAACCTAACACTACAGCTAATGAACTCCCACTTGAAGCAATACAGAAAAATACTTCAAGTCCTGTGAAGCATCCTGTTAAAGAATTAAATTCAGTGGAAGCAAGTCAAATAATAAGTAGAAACGTAAATGATGCTAAAATAAGGGCACATGTTAGATATGATGAAGTTACAGGTGAATTAGTAGATGGGGATCATCCCTGTCACAGAGAATGTATAGAAGGAGAAGAGCCTATGATTTGTTATTATCATTTTGTACTAGAATGGTATCAGACTATGAGTAAAGCCTGTTATGAGTGTCCACATAATTTAGCAGATTGCTCTAGGCCTGATTGTATACCCGCTGATGGAATGAATCGTCCTTTAAACGTAATCAATAGAAAAATGCCTGGTCCAGCTGTAGAGGTTAGTGATATTTTTTAATCGTATTCTCTTATGTAAGATACATACACGTTGATGATATTTGTGACTCTAGATTGACTACTATGATTAAAAATACAACAGAAATGCGTAATCGTTTTTGAAGTATATGTAAGTTTTGGTCATTAGGCAGTGCATGCAATCGTATCACAAATTAAAATTTGTCATCATCTATAAATTAAGCATTATAATCTATTTAGACTGGATTTTACTAAAAATATTTTATCAGACTTGCCACTCCATATTAAACTTAATTTCTAATAAAAAGGTGTAGGATAGATTATCCAGTGGTTTGATACTGAATGATACGTCTTCTTTGTCGTCCTTTAATATAGCTCTTTTATTTTCAATACTGAAACACATTGGAATACTTTGAACACACAAATTTTGATCTAAAGAAAATATACATTTTATTATATATATTCTGTATATGATATCATTAACTATGTTACATCCTACTTCATATCCTTGTCATGGCTTTTGAATTTGAATTAAATTTTAGGTATGTCAACACGACCGTGTAATTGTGGATGTAGAAAACGATCTGATGACGGAAGCTACTACTGTACATTGGCATGGACAGCATCAGAAAGGCACACCTTATATGGACGGAACTCCTTATGTGACTCAGTGTCCTATATTACCTGAAACAACCTTTAGGTGGGTATTATAATTTTATACATCATTCTAAAATAAATTGAAAGATATTCAGTAACATATAAAGATATTGAGGTTGAATCCATAAGGCATGTACGTTGAAATGGCGAAATTTTAGAGTTTTTAGTACAATTAATTAGTCAGAATACAATTCTCATTACTCCTTACTAGCTCGTGAGAGTCGTAAAAATTTGCTGAGGGTCTCACCAGAAGAATGGGCAGTAGTTCTCGTCTGGTAAATTTATAACACCTACTGCGATCGCCAATCTGCCTGCCAAGTGTAGTGATTATGGCATTATTCTTCCCTGAAATAATTATGTTCTGAGTGGCGTTATCGTGGGGAGGCCTAAGTCCAATAGTGGATACCTACGGTTTGATGGATGGATGGATGAAATTAGAAAATATTGCTTGATTTCATAGTGCAACCAATTAAATTGAATAAAATTTTGTTTGATATTTCTACATTAGGTAGAAATATCAAACAAGATTTTTTTGTGTCATAGTTGGAGGGAAATTAATCTACTATACTACGATTATTAGGTGGATTGATATCGAGTTTCGAGTTCCCTTCTCTTGCATTGATGTAATTTACTAGCGTTTATTAGCTATGTTTTACTATTACCCACGAGAAAGAAAGGGAAGCCGAATATTATATTCTTTACCCTATCACCATACAAATAGTCATTGTATTATAATAAGAAAATTATTTGATAAAACATTATCATTTGTTTTTAGATATCAGTTCAATGCAACACATGCAGGCACACACTTTTGGCATTCTCATTCTGGGATGCAGCGGGCAGACGGCGCAGCTGGTGCATTTATCATAAGAAAGCCAAAGACTCAGGACTATCATGGCAATTTATATGATTATGACAGGTATATACTTTATCAGGATATATACTAATTATAATAATAATATGTTTTTTTTTGTGTGTCTTAGTTGTTAATCTCAGATGGCTATGACAACTTTACCCGAACTTAGGGTGAACGCTGATGACTGTCAACCCGAAAATAATAAGAATTTATCATGCCACTTTTATATCAAACGAGAAAAAATGTTTTTTTTCAATAAAAAACAGTACATTACTGCAGCGGCCAGCAAAAGAGGCATTGATGGACGAACGTGTAAATACACACGTAAGTCTATCAATTCCTAGTTGTGGCCAAGGCTTGTATAGTGCTTTTTTCAAATAATGCGCGGGAATTAAAACTAATTAGTACTAAGTAGAACTGTATACATGACGAACAATCGGAACAATGAACAACGTTTTTCACGTACTAAAGGGTTCATTTGCTTTTTTTTCATTATTAAACAGGTTTCTTTTTCAAGCCAGTTCGAAATTTAAATAAAACTCGCTGCAATTTTTTGAAGTAACGATTCGTTCCATTTTTAAAATATACGATAGATACAAATTTATATGTATATTTATTTGCCCGCTAAAACACGACAGATATGGATTTTCATACATTTTTTGCCGGCCGCTGCTCGCAAGTATTTGGTCAGTACAGCAATTTTAATTTATCTCGAAAAAGGTTGTCAAAATAATACTCAAATTTCCAAGCATGTTTAAGAAAAAAACATTAATTTCAAATATTTACTTATTTTACGTACTTTGAGGAGAACATAATTTTCAAAATGACCAAAATAATAATATCAGTGGAGTATTATTGGAAATATTTCATATAAACAATAAACTATTAAAAGAAATAATATATAGGTATAATAAATTTTGTTAAGAGTATAGGTGGTTAGCTGTACTAACCACCTAAATAATATACAGGATTTTATTGAATTTATTGTATATGTCTGCTAATAAAATAGTATAGACGTCAAATCTTATTAGGTGCAGTAACTTGCTGCGGCACGTGTGCCGTCTGAGTCAATATTTATTGAACACAACTACGGTCTATATCTGCCAGGATAAGTCTGATGAGATAGATGTTTTTATTTTGAGATAGAATATTTTTATTCTGGTTTCGTATATATAGCACAAGAGTTTTAAAAAATTAGAATAGTTGAACTTAAAATACATTAGTTGATTTGTTTTAGCTGTTGTTATTTAGATATCTATTAACAGATAGCGTATTGGTTAAAACGCCGTCTAACCATACCAAGCGACGCGAGTTCGAACCCTACGTTGAATAATACTTTATGCTATCTCTAATTTTGTTGTTTTGCACCAAGACTCACTTGGTCACAAATTGCACCAAGACTCACTTGGTGCAATTTGTATTCGTTAAGTATATTTGTAAAGTACCTACAAGATGAAGAAGAAGTTTAATTTAAAAAAAAAAGGTAACAGATAAAAAAATCAATACGCCGTCTCTATAGATTGAGGATTACAATATACCTAACATCTACGCAAGACAAGGATAACTCGAATAAAAACCTATACCTGTTTGACCAGTCTGGTATAGTACACCAGTCTCCCTCCTATTGTGGAGGAGAATAACAGTTCATATACGCCTCACAGCTGGAATTTTTTTGCGGTGGACTATGGACGTGGTCTCGCCCCGCCAAATCAGTCCCGAGTGACGGAAGAGGCGGCGGGTGACCCCATAGACCCACCATGCAAAACTTCTCTCTTCGCCGTGCGAGCGGGCCACCAGTACCCGACTTCTTCGGTGGCCCTAACAGCTGAGCTCAAGCCTCCTTCAAAACAAAACGGAAAGTCTTAAAATAAAAAAAAAATGGTACAAATCTAAATTATAACTTTTTATTACAGATCAGAACATGTAATGATAGTGACAGATTGGATCCACGATTTATCTATAGGGATGTTCACTGATCACCATAATTCAAGAGGTGACAACAAACCACCTACGCTGCTCATCAACGGTGTTGGTAGATTCAAAGTCTTCAATAATGATACAGAGAAACCGTTACATATGAGATCTGCAAGATTTAATGTGGAACAGGTCAGTATTACGTGTATGATCCATGAATCCGTCCACCCAAATATTATCCATTAAAGTTTACTGTTGGATTGTTGGATCATTCATTCAATATTTATTGATGGACTGTTGGATCATTCATTCAATGTTTACTGTTGGACTGTTGGATCTTCCAAACATTATTTTTTTATTTTTTTGTTATTGCAGTGAATTTTTATGAATAAATTTCCTAACTAATGTTAAGGTAGGTTTTGTGATATTTACGCTGTAGTGGAATAGTGGCTACAAATACTACCAACCTCTAATTTGCTCGTGGATGTCGTAAAAAGAGGACTAAGAGCTTTAAATTGACCTAGGCCAACTTCACTTGAAGCCGTTTGGTCAAACAATTACATTCCCAAGGAGTGTTAAAGTTAACCAGGCGGCTGGTCATTAAAGGATTGCCAATAACTTTTCCAATACTTATAAGTACATGTATACGATGCAATATGCACGTGTACATATTGCATAGATACCAAGTAATAGTCTCAGGAATATTTAAATTATTCATTAATTACTTTTGAATAGCATAGATTCTATTAATCATTAATTTATTAGAAATTATAAAAACTAGAAGATTATGTCTCATACTTCTTAAGTTAGTTTCCTGTGGCTCACTCGATCGGTGAAGAGAGGTACATGTAGGACGGGTCTATAGGGTTGCGCGTCGTTTCTTCTGTCGCTCCGGATGGATTTAGCGGGGTATCATAACTCCATAGCCCGACGCCAAAAAAAAATCTTCTTAAGTTCGTAAGAAAATGATTTCAAACAATTGATATATCATATCGCTTCTATGTATTTATCCTACACTAAAAATTATTACCTAAAGTGTTACAAGGTATGACTTTTCATATTAAAAAAATAGTGGAGTTAGATTCAATTTCAAATTGCATTTAAATTAATTTATTATATATAAACCCTGCGAGGGCAGTTACATATTCTAAATTTTAACATTTTAAATTAATCGAATAAACTATCACCGGATCGGAACGTAACAACTACTGAGAAGATCCGGTAAGAAACTCAGTGGGTTTGTCTATTATTATTGTAGTTATACTTCTTCTTCTTCTTCTTCTTATATATTGACAATCAGCTACATATACGAGTTATTGGTGCCAGTGTCAAGTTATAAATATTTTCACGTTTTTAGTCTTTCAAGTTAGTCATTGTCTAAGTCAAATTGTCGCCATTAACAGTGCAATGGCCACACTGTTAATGGTATCTTGTGGGAATTTTGATGGAAAACGAAAACGTTGTAAAGCACTTTTATATGATATTCACTTCATCCCAGTAGTGCCGCCGCTTCATATTACATAAAATGCCATCAAAATTATCTAATATAACACGTTAAAACACTAAGATATCGAATATAATACAAGAGCACCACATGACGTTTTCAAATTCCCGTCAAAAGTCGTTATACTTCTTTTGGCGCATTAGACAAAAATGATGACAGTAAATTTATACGATACGCGCGCACACCGTCAAGAAAAACCAACACCCTGAAGTTAGCTATAGTCAACATTTTAGATTTTCTGTGATATTTAAATAAATTTTATTTAACTAGATAATGCGTTATAATAAAACTTTCAATGTATTAAATACCTTTTTTCTATTGTTAGTGTCGTTTTTTCTACAAACGTAGAATAAAGCGAAAGACACAATTTTTGAAAAGATTTTTAACTTGTTGCGCCATAAAAGTATAACTTCTAACGCGTGTACATAAGTATACACACACTTTTTTATTATTTTACTGACTTTTTTAATGAAAATGGTGCAATATGATCAGTAATAATTAGCTTCAATGTGATGCCCTTCGAAAAGAAGCCCTTCTATAAGAAGTTTCATTTTAAAAAGTTTTCTCATAACAATTTAACGGAGTAATTAATTAAGAAAAAAATAACTCATAGTTAATAGGTCTCACTTATTTTTATTAACAATTACATAGGTCTAAAATGGCCAATCGTTCATGCTTATCCTAAATATAACCTAAAGTAGCATCATCAAACACTCAGTACCCAGCTTAGATACATACATACGTTAATATATTGTACCCAACATATCCTTATAACTATTTTTTTTTATTGCTGATGGTAGCAAACGAGTAAGAAGCATACCTGATGGTGTTACTGCCGCCCATGGACCTTTACAATAACAGCACGCCCGCTGTCTACTAATGGAAAACTCTCTTCTCTCACTCACCAAATGAAGCACAGCAGCACATTGCCATTGCCCGGACGTTGATTTTTTGCGAGAGCGTGGTACCGCCCCGGACGTACCGAGCCTCAGCTGTAGACAGGAAACTGTCAACAGCGTGGTCCTACCACAAAACGAGAATATATAATATATAACTGACACAGTTGGGGAGTAGTTTAGATGCTGACCTATCGTACAGTATCGTGGGTTTGATCTCCATGAACAATACTTTCTGAAATACAAAAATTGTTCTAAGCTTGGGTGTAATTTATGTCTGTTAATTGTATCTATATGAAGAATACTCCGGAACGCAAGGCTTAGTTTTACCAGCAGATATGTATGAGTCAGCTCGTTCAGGGTAGCACTACACGCTCGCAGAAAATCAACATTTGAGTCATAGCAATTTTCTGAGCAATCCTATCTTTATTCTCTTTCCTTTAATCCTTTATTCACAGTAAGCAGAGATTTAGATACTGCCCTGGTATTGCTGAATTCTAGCAAAAGTTATTATTTACCTCCCGTTGCGTTGAGGTACGTTGCTTGGTCGACAGCGACCCAAGTAAAACCCCATTCTTACTTGTATACTTAAAATGTATGACTTTAACTTAATTAAAATATTGGCAATAGTTTTATGATCCGGCTGCCTTTCTGACTGACGTCAATCAAGTGTTGACAACACTCCTTGGGAATGTAATTGTTGACCAAAAGACATCAGGCGGAGTTGGTCAAAGTCAACGTGCGCTCTCAGTCGACGAGCTATGTAAGGGTTGTTAGTATTCGTAGCTTCTACCATAGAGCACGGCTTCTGTACATGGTATAACCACTAGCTTGTTTCAACTTGTTGGACACAATAGAGTCGCGTAAATACTCGCTCTAAGTATCATTTACCCACTCAGACGAAAACCTAATGACTTTAGAAAGTATGTTATTTAAAATTGAACCTTATTTTCAGGGTTACAAGTATCGCTTCAGAGTGATCAATGCTGAATTCCTGAACTGTCCTATTGAGCTTTCAGTGGACGATCATAACATCACTGTGATTGCTTCAGATGGTTATGACCTGCAGCCTATTACCAGTAAGTAATCATTATTCATGTCATTATTAATTTATTAGGAACAAGCATTTGCTATTAGCTTATATTCAACTTAATCTACTTAGGATCGTTAAGATACCTTTTTTAGAGACAGGACTTGAACTCCAAGCATAGTTCAAAGTTAGAAAAACTATCATAACTCTAGTTTAATAAGATGAAAATCTTTGTAACAGAAGAATGATGGAAGAGTATTATTTTAACTGTTTTAAAACTCACAGCTGTTATTCTATCATCATCATCATCACAGCCCATATATCTCCGACTCTTGGGTTCGGGCCTCCTTTACAATGGGAGGGAAATTAACCTACTATACCACGCTGGTCAGATGTGTTGGTATAGAGTTTTGTTTCGAGCTTTCCTTCTCTTGCATAGATGGTATATGCGTTTTATATCCCCTAGTCGTCTCTTACGATCAGCCACGGGTAAGATAGAGGGTGGTGAATTGTATTCTTACTCCGTCACCACACGGATAATTTATAATAAAGTTATTATATAGAAATGTCATATTAAAAATGGGTACAATTTTAAACTGCCTATAATTTAATAAGATTCAAAGATTTATCTTTCGCTATTGACATTTTTTTAATATTTACCTACCAAATATAATACGTCTATTATGGTCATATTTTCTTCTTCTTCTTCTTCAGTTATTATATTATACTATATATTATTATGCTTACTTCATAGCCAGAGAGAAATTATCGTGTTATACACAAGTGATGGGTTCTGATATCATACTTTTTGTGTGAGAACGAACTAAGAACACAATTTACGCATTTATAAGTAAAAGATTCCTAATGGATGTAGCTATACCATGACCATTAAATACTTACATTGTCATCATACGGAAAATAATTTAGTTAGCACAAAAATATTATCTTATCTCAGGTCATATATGTCCCACTGTTGTGCTCGAGCCTCCTTCATAATCGGATGGAAATTGACCTAGTATACCACGCTGATCAGGCGTGTTGGTATAGGGTTTTGTTTCGGGTTTTCTTTCTCTTGCATATATGTTATATGGGTTTTATATCCCTTAGTCGTCTTTTACGATCACCCACGGGTAAGATAGGGGATGGTGTTTTGTTTTCTTACTCCGTCACCACACAGATAGACAAAAAAAAACAGAAATATTATGTTATCACAAAAATATTATGTTAAAATTTTGTATATTTTTAACCGACTTCATATCAATTAAAAATAAATGTGTTGGGTTTATAAACGTAAAATTATGTGCATAGATAAACAGGCAACCCTAAGCATGACGATATACGTATAATGAATTGAAAATACATAACAAAGCCAAAAAGTTAGAACAAATTGCTTTGATATTTTTCATTTTCGTATTCATTTTAATTCAAATCTCTGGAACCTTTTGTTGTTTGGTTTCTGACGTAATTGAGATATGAACAGAATTCTAACTTTGAATTTTTGAAAAGTTATACATCCATTCACATACACAAAGTTGTGTCTTATTATTGATTTTTTTCATATCCGTGTGGTGACGGAGTAATAATACAATTCATCACCTTCTATCTTACCAGTGGGTGATCGTAAGAGACGACTAAGGGATATAAAACACATATAACATCTATGCAAGAGAAGGAAAACTCGAAACAAAATCCTATACCAACACATCTAACCAGAGCGGTATAGTAGGTTAATTTCCTTCCCATTACGGAGGAGGCCCGAGCCCAATAGTGGGACATATATGGGCTGTGATGATCATGATGATTTTTTTTTCAAAGTAGATAACCGTTCCCAAAATCTTCCGCGGTAAAATTAGTAAAAATAGTTTTATGTCAACTCGCGTAAACAACAGAAATCAGTAGTGTAAATATATTTATTATATCTATCCGTCTCATCATTCTCATGCTCTTATCCCAATTACTTGGGGTCGACGCACTACGTACTCCTCTTCCTACATATTGTAAAAGCTATTTCCAATAATTTTGTGACCAGCCGCCTGCCAGATGTCAATCCTCCTTGGGAATGTAATTGTTGACCAAACAGCATCAGATGGAGTTGGTCCAGGTCGTTATAAGGCTCTTAGTCGTCTTTTACGACATCCACGAGCAAATTAAAGTTTGGTAGTATTCGTAGCCGCTACCAAACAGCTTTCTATTCGCTTTATATAATATTATATTAGCAAAAGCGTAGGAAGATCATGTCTTATAGTATTATTTATTATTATTATTTGTTTTTTTTTCGGGCCGGCCACTGACGACAAGTTCACGCAGCTCCAGTGGCCGGTCCAACGACGTAGGCGAGGTTCATGGGTGGGTTACGGGTATGAGTGCGCACCCCCCTCTGTCGCCCCGGACGGAGTGGTGCGAGAAGAGCGCCGACCATAACCCACCCCTAAAAAACAAAAAAAAAAATAGTATTATTTTTTGGGTTAGCCACCTTGATAGAAGGCATTTGGCGTCCACTGATGTTTATGGGTATCTCTAAAACGGTGACAAATCTATTATTGCCACACTTAAATGGCGTTAGGCGTTATAAATTCCCTTAAGTGTGATTCTCCAATTGCTTGGTCATTTTTTGCGTCTCTCATAGAAAGTAAAGTTTCGTATCTGTTCATATAAAACGCACAATTTGGCTTGATTCACCTCTACAATAGAAAAAAATTATCTAGTCTACCACGCTAGTTAGACGGGTTGGTACAGGGTTTTATGTCATCGTTTTCTTCTCCAAAAGTGAAAAGAGAACCTCCAAAAGAGTTTGGTGTTAAGATGCGAAAGGGCATGCTCCGATGGTTCGGACATGTGGAAAGAATGCCGAACGAACGTCTGGTTAAGAAAATATACAATGCGAAAGTGGAAGGATGTAGGTACCGAGGGAGACCGAGACTAACCTACCTAGACCAGATCGGTCATGTACTGAAGGAAGGTGGAGTCAAGAGTCTCCGAAACCGGCGAGCGTTTATGAAGAGAATTATGAATGTTGAGGAAGCGAGTGAAGTATGCAGAGATAGAGTTCTCTGGCACTCTGTTCTCTCTGCTTACTCTGCAAGGGATATGGCGTGATGATATGTATGTATGTATTTTTCTTCTCCAAAGTAGGGTTTGGCAATACATTATATTCTTTGTTAGTCCTTAAATCTAAGGACTTATAATAGTAATACTACATTATGGATAAATTTAATAATTTAACGAAACAAAAGAAACAAAAAGTTTTTTTTTTTAATAGGAATATGAAGGATAATGAAGATTTGATAGGATATTTTTTTTATTGCTTGTGGTGGCAAATGAGCAAGCAGAACACCTGATGGTAAGTGTCACTGCCAGCCATGGACTTTTGCTATACTAAGAGTACAGCTAAACAGCGCCTACCAATACAAACCCCAAACCCGAACGGACCGTCCCGCGGCTGTAGACACAAAACTGTCAACAACGTGATCCTACCACTAATAAAAGGTATATAATAGATATGATGCATACATTTAAAATATATAAAATATTATTATATAATTTACATACATGCATATCATCACGCCATATCCCTTGCAGGGTGGTAGGCAGAGAGAACAGAGTGCCAGAGAACTCAATCCTTGCATACTTAACTCGCTTCCTCAACATTCATAATTCTCTTCATACACGCTCGCCGGTTTCGGAGACTCTTGACTCCACCTTCCTTCAGTATGTGACCACTCTGGTCTAGGTAGGTTAGTCTCGGTCCCCCCCGGTACATCCTTCCACTTTCGCATTGTATATCTTCTTAACCAGACGTTCGTTCGGCATTCTTTCCACATGTCCGAACCGTCGGAGCATTCCCTTTCGCATCTTTACACCAGTACTCTCTTTCATAACTACTCGCTCTCTTACGTCATCGTTGCGTATATTTATATATATAATTTCTTACATTATTATAATTATATATTATTATTTTATTACATTATATATATATATATTTTTATTATAATACTGTTTAATATCTGTAATGTGGCAGAGATTATATTTTTTCGCTCATTACCCACCTACTATCTCTTCATTTTTGACGCTACCTCATTGTACCATAATAGCCTCGGTTCTGATGCGGTGTCCTTGTTGCTTTTTAATCGTTTGAGAACTCCAGGACTTTCATGCTTAGAAATTCTGACGTTTAAAGTCGACTGATCACTTAGATTGAAATTATCTAAAAACGTTTGAACTTATTTGTATAAGTACACCATTCGTTTAAAAGATTTGGAGACAGCTATATATTTATTTTATTTATAATCTTATGAATTTATATTTTCTGTGTGGTAGCGGCTACGAATACTAACAACTTTAGTTTGCTCGTGGATGTCGTAAAAGACGACTAAGAGCCTCATAACTACCTAGGCTAACTCCATCTGATGCCGTTTAGTCAACAGTTACATTCCCATAGAGGATTAACGTCTGGCAGGCGGCCGGTCATAAACCTATTGCCAATAACTTTTACAATTTGTGCTATGAAAGTAGTAGTACATATTGTATCTACCCCAATTAATTGGGATAAGAGTAGGAGAATAATAAATGATGAATTTATATTCTCTGAAGCAAGAGGGACTTTCCTAATTTCATAATTTGCTTCGCAAGTTTTTGTTTCATATAATAGAAGTAAAAACTTTTAACAAATGCAAAATAAATAAAAATACAGCTGGAAGATATTTCTCGATACTCTAAAATCTAAAACTTGGGGCAATTAAAGAATAATTTAACGTTTTGACCCAACCTAGATTTAAACTTTACAGTAAGCTAAAGAACGAGACAGTTACAATAATATTTAAGTTCTCACATCAAAACAAGATCTTAAGCAATAAGCCAATTTTAGGTCAGTCTTTGTCTATAATCTCTAGGACTAATTTTGAAAAGACTCTAAATGTTATCTCGAAGGTATCTTTCATGTTATTATGAATTATCTTTCATAATGCTGAATTAATTTAATGTTAGATACGTTAACTTAAATACTATTTGCCCTACTAATATATATGTATAAAAAGCAAAAAAATATTTTATGTCTGTCAGACTTTGAAATTTTCCAACCAATGTGCACTAAACTAGTTCTATTAGAGAGGCAATATTAAAAAGATAGTTTTAGATTACTAAAATATTGCACTAAGACTCAGTAGGTAGCGCTGCACTGAATTTTAAAGCATTCCGTTTATTTTTATTTGTATAGAACAGCGTGGAAAAATATTCTGTCTGTTATAGACTTTGAAACTTTCCAACCAATGTGGCTTAAACTGGTTTTATTAGAAAGGCAATAATGGAAAGATAGTTTTAGATCACTAAAATATTGCATTAAGACTCAGTAGTTGGCGCTGTTATCAATTTCAAAGCATTCCGTTTATTTTTATTTGTACAGCATTGTTGCTTCAAAATCAGAAATGAATAAATAAATACATTGTAACGAATGTTTTCATTCAAAACATAATATTCATTTTATAAATGCAAGTTAATAAAAAAAGTATAAACACGTCATTGTTAGGTTACAGTTTGTACGTAATAAATCCTCTTTGTTTTCTTTTTGACACAAGACTTTGATGTGGTAACATCCAGTCCAATCCGCCCGGGGCGACAAAAGGTGACACACGCAATTCTGTATCCTCCGTACACGTACATCTCTACGCCGTACGGATGGAGCACCTGAATTGGTGGTAATAAATTCTTTACCAATAGCACGAAACATTTAGTCTTCTAGTAAACTATAATATAATTAAGATATTTTTTTTTGTTACAGCGACCTCATTGGTAACGTATGCGGGTGAGAGATACGACTTTGTATTAGAAGCGAATAAAGAAATTGATAACTATTGGATCAGATACCGTGGTCTAATGGATTGTGATGAAGTGTAAGTACCGTCTATTTTACTAATTGGAGTGAATTTTTTTAGCCGATATATGTTTTATTATCGAACACGAGTTTTTTCGGGATAAGGTAAATTAGCATACTAGAACAAGACGACAAGACGGATTAGCATATGGTTATATAACAGTTTTCCCTCTCTTTTGTAGCGAGTTGTGAGCGAGTAGGTATGAAAGAAAGTATTGGTGTAAAGATGCGAAAGGGAATGCTCCGATGGTTCGGACATGTGGAAAGAATGCCGAACGAACGTCTGGTTAAGAAGATATACAATGCGAAAGTGGAAGGATGTAGGTACCGGGGGAGACCGAGACTAACCTACCTAGACTAGATCGGTCATGTACTGAAGGAAGGTGGAGTCAAGAGTCTCCGAAACCGGCGAGCATGTATGAAGAGAATTATGAATGTTGAGGAAGCGAGTGAAGTATGCAAAGATAGGTTCTCTGGCACTCTGTTCTCTCTGCCTACCCTGCAAAGGATATGGCGTGATAATATGTATATGTATGTCCCTCTCTTTTAGTAGTGGCAGAGCCATACTGCTATATATCTAATAGTTTTCTGTCCACAGCCGCGGGCTGGTCCGTCCGGGGTAGTAACACATTATTGCAGGCAATCGCCGTTTGAGCAAAGTGCTCTTGCACTTCGTATGATGAACAAGAGACCCGAAAGATCAACTTTCTGAATGGGTTTTGGTTGTTAGGCAGCGACATATGTAGTGGTACCCTCGATATTGCAAAGATCAATTAGCGGCAGTAACAATTACTGTAGGGCGTGAGGCTTGCTCGTTTGATATCATTAGCTATAAAAAAAACACTATCTTGCGTGCATTCCTACTCTGCTGCCACTAGGATAATTGAAATAGATTATTGTAAGGTAATTCAATATAGCAATAGTTTAATATTATTGGGTTTTATATTAATGTATTTGTAATTTATTAAGGCACCGACTTAAAATGTATACCTGAATACCTGAGCAGTAATTTTTTTGGTAATTTTTTCATACATCCCTTAGGCGTTGTCTTCTGTCAGATATATACCTCCCTTCAGATATCTGAAGGGAGGTTAATGCCTTATTTGTCACAATTGCCGAACAATTTGTGTAATAAGGCTCTCATAAAAAACAAGGGGTGTCGAAATATTGTATTTATAACCATAAGTCGCCATAAGAGGACGCGTTCTATACTGAAGGCAGTTAATGCTACCTATCTGGTCTCTTTAGTCAATTATCCCTTTAGTCGTATTCATACGACATGAGATAAATCTCTCTTGATATTGCCAAGCAAATATTAAAATTCATTATTTATATATAAAACTATGCTGTATGGTCGTGGCTGCGAATGCTTCCAAGCCTTACATTTACACATGGGTTTCATAAAAGACGATTTATAGTTTTACATCTATTTGAGATAACTTCGCTCTCCTTCTGATCGCATCAGGTAAATAATTATTATTATAAGATATCATCATCATCTCAGCTCTTAGAAGCCCCACTACGGGGTTCAAACCTCCTCCAAAACAGGAGAGAAATAGTCCCACTATAATGACATTCGTATAAGATTCTATTACTTTTTCTTGCACATGTATTATTATGTATATTATATCGCTGGTCGTATTTTACGATATACATGTTTAGAACTAGACCCTAGGTGGTGAATTGTGTTTTTACTACGGAGTAAGAACACAATTACTAGTGGTTAAGATGTTGGGATATTGTAAAAGTTTTGGCAATCCTTACTAATATTATAAATGCGAAAGTAACTCTGTCTGTCACTCTTTCACGCTAAAACTACTGAACCGATCTAAATGAAATTTGGTACACAGACAGTCTAGAGCCTGACAAAGGACATAGGCTACTTTTTAATGCAAAAAAAGGGTTGTAAAGGGGCATGAAAAGTTGTAAGGAAGTATCGTCATTTTTAAAGCCAGAAGCTTGAAACTTATTTTTAGGTTATTGATTAGATATAAATAAATATGACATTAACATGTTGTAAAGATTTACCTTTAAGGGGTAAAATAAAACAAATAGGGGATGAAAAACTGCAGGAAAGTAACTTTTTACGTGGCTGAAGCCGCGGGCCGAAGCTAGTAGTTTATAAAACTAGGCGCCTGACTAATATGAACGTCTCTTGGGAATGTAATCATTGACCAGACAGCAACAGATGGGGTTGGCCCAGGTCGATGTACAGCTCCTTGTATAATCACGGGCAATATAAGGTTTGGTAGTATTTGTAACACCATACTTCAGTATTTATGTGCCAATGGTTCGATTCCTACGCAGAATAATATTTTGTGCGATCCAAAAAGTGTTGTTCTTATTCTGGCGCAATACAAATATTATTTTCTTAGTGAAGGGTGGTGACTTTAAAAAAAAAACAAAGAAAGAAAGTTATGAAGACGGTACCACACGGAAAATTTGTTGTAAGATATATAAGAGACTAAATATATTGCACTGTTCTTAATGATGAATGACTGAAGATTTTTGGTTTTGAAACAGATTCACACAAGCAAAACAAGTTGGTGTATTACATTATGAAGGTGCTATGGACTTAGAGCCGCCCGGTGATCCAACGTGGTTCGAGTTGCATAATGAAGGATTGGTTAGTATCGAATATTTAATATAATATTTTTATAATACGATTCTATCATAGGATATAATAATCGTGGAGGCCCTCCAGCCGGTGCTGATCGAGTGGATGGAGCGGCGGCACGGAGCCCTCTCGTTCCGACTGGTATAGGTTTTGTCGGGTCATGGATGCTTCGGCAAATACCTGTACACGGTCGCAAGGTGCGAGCCAGCTCCGTGCTGCCACCAGTACGGTTGCAACGAGGACACGGCGCAGCATACGCTCGAGGTCTGCGTGACCTGGGCACAGCAGCATCGTGAACTCGTTGCAACCATCGGTGCCAACCTGACGCTGCAGGCCGTCGTGAAAGCAATAATCGACAGCGTCAGGAACTGGGACGCGGTGGCCGCCTTCTGCCAGACGGTCATCTCGCAGAAGGAAGTAGCGGGGCGTGCCCGTGAGGAACTCCTCTACGGCGACACGCACCGCCGCCAGCGCCTTGGGCGGCACAGGCGTGAGTACCTCCGCCTGATGCCGCCCTAGCCGAGGCAGCGGGTGACCGGACCGGAGATTAGTCTGGTCGCCCCGAAGCGAGGCCACCGCGTGAGGACGACGCCCCGACGGCGAAAGCTGCCGAGGCGTCGACACGAGAGGATACCCGCGAGGGTAAACCGCCGGGCGGGACACCGATGAAAAAGACCGGGTTCCGGTGGCCCGCTCGCACGGCGTGGAGAGGTACTTGTACGGCGGGTCTATGGTGTCGTGTGCCGCTTCTTCTGTCGCCCCGGAAGGATTAGTGGGGCGTGACCACTCCATAGCCCACCGCCAAAAAAAAAAAAAGAAAAAAAAAGGATATAATAATACGATAACAGAAAATTTCTCTAAGAATACTTATTTTTATAAATTTGCATACGATTTTTATCTTCCCCGGATGTCATGTCTTGTTGTTCTATCCACGATAAATAACCTTCTTTTTTAAGCCTTTATTTTAAAAACATCTTTTGTTAATTTTCTTTTAATCTCTTCATAATAGTTGTACTGGTCATAAAGAAAATATATATATTTTTTTTGAAATTCTATCCTAACAATGATTTCGGATGTTTACTCGAGTATTACACATTTGAAATAAATCATATTTTACGGATTCTCATTGTCCTGGATCTCTGTCTGATCTGCAATCCCGTAGAAAAGTAAAAGCCTGGTGTGACAAGCGTGAATTATAATAATATTCTTTAGTTTTCCTTTACCTACTATCTTTAGGTACATACGTCACCTATAGATACTAAATTGACTGAATGATGACAATGAACTTATATTTACAGCAATTGAATGCATTAAATAAAGGCGAGGAAGAAGATGAAACTATAAGTGTTGCTGAGATGAGATCAATTGATGGTTACGACGATAGTTTAAAAGAAGTAGCAGATTACCAGTTCTACTTGGCTTATGATTTTTATGCGAAGAACAATTCACACTTTCATAGATCCCCTTATTACGGATTTTACCAAGGTGATTTTTTTTTTTCAAATTATTTTTTTTAGGGTTACGTACCTAAAGAGTGAAAACGGGACCCTATTACTGAGACTTCGCTGTCCGTCCGTCCGTCCGTCTGTCACCAGGCTGTATCTCAAGAACGGTGATAGCTAGACAGTTGAAATTTTCACAGATGATGTATTTCTATTGCCGCTATAACAACAAATACTAAAAATAAAATAAAATAAATATTTAAGGCGGGCCCCCATACAATCAACTTGATTTTTTTACCGTTTCTCGCTCGGTACTAATAACGGTGACAGGCAGACGCTTTAACTATTCACAGAATATTTAGTTATCTATAATTAATTAAAATAAAATAAAATTAATAATTAATTAAAATAAAATAAAATTAATAATTAATTAAAATAAAATAAAATTAATAATTAAGGTGGCTTCCATACAATAAAAGAGGTTTTCGCCATTTATTTAGCGAATGGCATCAGGTCAAGGTCCATATAAGGCTCTTAGTCGTTTTTTACGACATCCACGAGCAAAGCCAGGGTTGGTAGTATTCGTAGCCGCTACCACACAGCAAATTTCAGATATTATCTATCGAATAAATAATTTGTTTAAATCTATATCTATTTTTAAAATAATTACTTTTTAAATAATTGGATGATCGATTACTTTAATAATATTAAAGTTTAATGATTAAATAACCAAATAGGTAGAATCTCATGTACTTAGAAGGCTATAGAAACAATAAATATACTTAATTGATGGCATTTATTGAAGGGCGTCTGAAGATTAATGGATTATTTTAGTTGGGAAACTTCTAGAGAAAGAAATTAAAGTAGCTTATATATTTGGCCCTTTTGGTCCCGACAGGTTGCTATTGTGAAAATGAAAACTTATTTATTACCTTAATAATTTGATAATAACTATATATTTCTGAAATTAATAAATGATATAACTAACCAACTAACTAATTTAGTTGTTAATGTGGTCGATTCATCACACTCGCTCTCATCTCACCCGTCGGTGATCGTCAGAGACGACTAAGGGATATGAAATGCATATAACGTCTATGCAACATAAGGAAAACTCGAAACTAAACTCTATACCAACACGTCTGACCTGTGTGGTATAGTAGGTCTATTTCCCTCCTATTCTGGAGGAGGCTCGAGCCCAACAGATGATGATGATGATGATGATGATAACTAACCATGAAATTTATACTAACAACTTTAATTGTACACTAACAACTTTATATCTATACTAAGAACTTTAACTATACACCAACAACTTTAATTTTACATTAATGCATTTAATGTTGTTAAAATTCTTCTCTATTCATTTGTTAAAATGTGTAAAATAAAGTGATCCTTGTAGCAACGGAGTAAGTATATGATTCACCACCTCCTTTTTTGCCAGTGGTTGTCGTAAGAGATAACTAGGGATATAATATGTATATAACACATATGCCAGAAAAATTAAAATCGAAATAACCCTGGTATAGGGTTCTAACGAGATCTAACGGTATAATAGGTCAATTTCTTTCTCATTATGGAAGGGACTCGAGGCGATACTATAATGATTACGTAAAATTTTTATTCCTGGATCTTCTATTCATTTACTTTTTTATTTACAGTACCCGAAAAAACGAATCGACTCTACACTCCTCAGCTCAACCACATCAGCATGAAACTACCATCAAGTCCACTTATGATGGCCAGACCATCGTTAGATAACTTTTGCAACTCTTCAAGTATCAGCGAGTCCTGTAAAGAAGGCTACTGTGAATGTTCTCACGTACTAGCCGTAAAACTTAATTCTGTAGTTGAATTAATCATTGTTGATGAAGGTGTTACGTTTGATGCAAATCATCCTTTCCACCTTCATGGCCATAGTTTTAGAGTAGTTGGTTTGCGACGTTTAGCTACAGAGATTACTGTAGATGAAATTAAAGCTTATGATCGAGCTGGACTGCTTAAAAGGAATTTAAAAAATGCTCCTATAAAAGATACAGTCACTGTACCAGATGGGGGTTATACGGTTATTAGATTTAAAGCTGATAACCCTGGTTATTGGTTATTCCATTGTCATATTGAATTTCATGTCGAAATTGGAATGGCTTTAGTGTTTAAAGTTGGTGAACATGAGGATATGGCTCCAGTGCCAAAAGATTTTCCTATGTGTGGTAGCTATTTACCAGATAATATGCTAGAACATGCTACTACAGAGAAGCCAGAGAGTGGTAAGGATGTCATATCTATATCTAATTGGTGGCCTCTTGTAGTTATAAATAAGGACTCACCTTCATCGAGTTTTAAATTAAATGCTTCTAACGTTGCAGTATTATTTAGTATTTGGATTACAGTGAGAAGTTTAATATTGTAGTTAAAATTTACAATTTACTAAATAAAATGCAATGCTTAGTACGTTTGTGTATATTAAATTTTACCAACATTGGAACGGCGAGCCTCACTTTTGAATTTGTACTTACTTGTATGTTATTTATTTCATGAAAAAAAAAAAAACATTTTAAATTTGTATAGTTTTAAAGACATTATTTATTAATATTTTAAATAATAGCTTGATATTTTATAAAAAAATATTATATTATAATATTTAAAAAAGAAAATACACGTACATGAAAAAGCTTGGTTCCTTTAAATGAACTAACAATGTTAAA
This sequence comes from Lymantria monacha, assembly GCA_905163515.2. Taxonomy (NCBI): domain Eukaryota; kingdom Metazoa; phylum Arthropoda; class Insecta; order Lepidoptera; family Erebidae; genus Lymantria; species Lymantria monacha. The sequence continues at coordinate 13,026,001 of LR991106.1, forward strand.
ACGAAATATTTACTTCAAATTTGTCATTAATTATATAGAAATATCCTAACGTTTTTCATTGAATACGATGTCAAGTAATACGTATTAATAAAATATAAATATCAGGGTCCATTCGTTATTATGTTTATTCGTTATTATATATATTTTATAAGCTATTCAAAATAAGATTAGTAAAGATTAGAATAATTCAGATGCCTTGTTTTTTACCGTACTTTGCATGACAGTAAAAACGATATCAATACAAATTATTGAAATTTAGCATTTAATATGCTTAATTATTTATAAACACCTGATTACGAGCGAAAAATGATGTCACAAGTGGGGTTTGAACCCACACCTATTGGAAGTCCGGCCCAATCATGCCACTTACACCACCGTGAACTATTGTAGGTCATTCAAATCTGTGTGTAATCGGGTTTTAATAAACGATATTAATTTTGATTGAAATGCATAGCGTTAATTAAATTCTTTATATTACGTTCCTTTTTAGTGATAATATGTTTTATACACTGTTAGCTTCTGTATAATGAATAGTACTTACGTCTAATTGGTTTTCGTATTTATATTATTTCATAGATTATATTTATTAATGTAAAACGTTAAGCAATTCAGGTAGCTAATGATAAAAAGTAATCAGAGGAATGCGTAATACCAAGAATGTAGTAATATGTTTAAAAATACCGTATTATCATGCTCATATACCGGGTGTGACAGAGAATTGAGCAGCTAGTCAGAAGGGTGGTAGGTAATGATGGTAGGAACCCATAACAAAAATTTGAAGGTAAAATGTCGATTCGTTAATGAATTAGTCATCGTTTTTTCTTTGCAACTGAATGAAATGTACCAAGTATATGATAAATAATCTGCTACATACTCATACTTTCTTAAATATTCATTAGAACCTAAATAAATCAATGATTAAGTTTGCTACAGATAACAAACGTCGCCTTTACAGACAGCTGATGGGTCAATTACCCTTGACATTTTCCCTTCATATTTTTGTTATGGGTTTCTAACATCATTACCTACCACCCATCTGACCAGCTGTTCCATTCTCTGTTACACCCGGTACATTATGGAAAGGACTGGCGTAAATGTTATTCTTGCCTTTCAAAAAATAAAATGAATTGTTGTTTTAAAACGAATTAATAATAAACCCAACCGAAATGATATTATTTTTTTAATGAATTAATAATAAACTGTGATTGAAAAATCAGATTTATTTTCATTCGAAGTTGACATTTGAGAAATCTATGATTTACGGTAGACGATCGGTAAATAATCTGTGATTGATTTCATGTTTGACCAAAAAGTTTATTATACATTTTTAAAATGTATAAAGTTTTGTTAAAATGCATCGTTGATGATATGTGATATTATTTAGATTCGTTTAATGTAAATTAATATTAAGTATTTTATAAATACAGAAATAAGTACACTTACCTAATGTATACTGTTGTTTTATTTTTAATTTGCAGACGCTTTTGAATACGGGAAGATTGAGAGATTTGACACATTGAATGTTATCATTATTACAAAACTTTTATCCATTAAATTGTCTTCTTCTTCTTATTTTTATGTATGGCAATCAGCTACTTAAATGAGCCATTGTTGCCAGTGTCGAGTTATAATTATCTTCAAGTTTTTAGTGTCTTCAGATTAGTCATTGTCCGTCAGTAAGCCAAATTGTCGCCATCAACAGTGCTATGGCCACACTGTTAATGGTATCTTGTGAGAATTTTGATGAAAAACGAAAACGTTGTAAAGCACTTTTATATGATATTCACTACATCTCAGCAGTTCTGTCACATCACATTACATAAAATGCCACCAAAATTATCTAATATAACACGTTAAAACACTAAGATATCGAATATAATACAAGAGCACCACATGACGTTTTAGATTCCCGCCAAAAAAAAAACCCATTAAATTGTCATCATTACAAATGAATTGGCATAAAAAAACTGTCTAGTCGAAATATCCGATAATAAGATTCTGGGCATAATCCTATTCAGTGGAACGTTTAAGAGTTAGGGAGAACAATATGAGAGAAGTAAATAGAGTCTATCCATCCATCATGTAGACGTTAACTGTTCAGCATAGACTTCTCCACGAGAATGTCACTCAGAACAGTTTTGTACAACCTGCATCACGATTTGAGATTTTTGAGATGTCGTCAGCTCATACCTTGGTGTAAAACATACATACATATCATCACGCCATATCCCTTGCAGGGTAGGCAGAGAGAACAGGTGTAAAAGCTCTGAAATAAAACCTCATTTTGTTTGTCTGCCCTTTTGAACATAGAAGAATAGCATATATAAAGGATTAGCATCCGTCTGCGGCTTCACCCACGTGAAAAGTAACTTTTCCAAAGTTCAACTATTATCCCAAGGGAACAAGTCATCCTTTGTGTTAATTCAGGAAACGGTCTATTTATGTGCCAATTTTCATCTAAATCTGTTCAATGATTTACGAGTGATTGAGTAAAAGAATGTGTGTCAGCTCCGACGCACGACTGGAGTTTACTCCTTAAGTACGATTATCAAAACAGGCGCAAAAGAAGCTCATTTGAATAAAAATAATATATATATTTTTATTTATATTTATTAAAACTGTTCAATGAAGTATTATCTCACGTCAGAAAGTAAAAGGTGCGCAGAATAGGTTGCGCACCAAAAACGTAACGAGGTCATTCAATCACTAGATTTTACTTCTCAAATTTTTCTCACATCGGGCGCCTTATATGAAAATCGATTCTTAAGGAGTAAACTCCAAAAACATGCACACCTTCACAAACACCTTCACAAACATTTAAAATATTGGTAGGATAGAATATAGGTTGGGTGGGTCACTGACGATAAAGACCGGGTTCCGGCAGCCCACTCGCACGGCGCGGAGAGGTACATTGCGAGGCGGTTTTATGGGGTCGCGCGCTGGTTCATCTGTCGCCCCGAACGGATTTAGCGAGGTGTGACCAGATCATAGCTCGCCGCAAAAAAAAAGATAGAATATAAGTAGAATAGTTCATACCACATTTTTTGGAGACTTAGGTATTCATATTGCACGTGTGAGTTTCCTAAAAATAAATACATGCTTTATATTTTTATTTTTTTCTGAAAACTACAAAATTAAAACTCAGTACGATTAAAACCAGGACGTTAACGATTAGTGGTTTTACGAAAACATTAATATGAGAAAACATTTTCACTCAACGTCAGGAACCAATCGTAGCTCTTTGATCCTTTACATTTGAATATGTAAATTACTAAAGGTTGGATGAGAGTAACAGTGGACTATTTTATGATGCCGCACTATCTAATGTTGATTTTAATTCTAGTATTAGTTCAGGATGTTCAGTAGTCTTTGTACAAACACATGGTTTTAATTTCCTTTTGAAATGTTTTGATAACGTTAGAGGGTATTTTCATTTTCATGAATTTGAATAATAGAAGGCGTTCTAATGTAATTTAATTTATACGTGAAGATATTATATGTGTTAAGGTTGTTTGCCATTATAATAATATTTTACTTAAAAATATTTAAAGAATAACCAAAACATTTTCTATTGGCTCATATCATTTAGCCGAGATGGAAGGTACACCACTGATATAGAGCGAAGAGTGAATGCGGGAAGTAGAGTGAACGGAGCGTTGGGGCAACTTATCGGCAGCCACCACCTCAGCCAGAAGGCACGTGTAGCAATACATAACGCAGTGCTTGTCCCAACATTACTGTATGGAAGCGAGAGTTGGGTATGCAGAAAAGAGTATGATAGTAAAATTAATGCGGTCGAAATGCGATCTCTGCGGAAAATCTGTGGAGTTAGGCTGACCGACCGCATTCGTAACGACGACGTAAGAGAGCGAGTAGGTATGAAAGAGAGTATTGGTGTAAAGATGCGAAAGGGAATGCTCCGATGGTTCGGACATGTGGAAAGAATGCGGAACGAACGCCTGGTTAAGAAGATATACAATGCGAAAGTGGAAGGATGTAGGTACCGAGGGAGACCGAGACTAACCTACCTAGACCAGATCGGTCATGTACTGAAGGAAGGTGGAGTCAAGAGTCTCCGAAACCGGCGAGCGTGTATGAAGAGAATTATGAATGTTGAGGAAGCGAGTGAAGTATGCAGAGATAGAGTTCTCTGGCATTCTGTTCTCTCGGCCTACCCTGCAAGGGATATGGCGTGATGATATGTATGTATGTATGTGTCATATCATTTCATCATCATCATCATTCTCCTACTCTTATCCCAATTACTTGGGGTCGATACAATATATACTCTTCTTTCATAGTACATATTGTAAAAGTTATTGGCAATGATTTTATGACCGGCCACTTGCTAGACGTCAACTCTAATTGAGAATGTAATTGTTGACCAAACGGCGTCAGATGGTGATGGCACAGGTCGTTATAAAGGCTCTTAGTCGTATTTTACGACATCCACGAGCAAAGTAAGGGTTGGTAGTATTCTTAGCCGCTACCACACAGCTATACCACATTTAATTTAAATAGCATAAAAAATATATGCATATATATTTTTATCTCAATATACAAAACCTCTGAAATATGCTGTCAAATACAAGTTACTATGCAGAGTTTTTGATGTGAATTACGTTTCAGACATCACGCTTAAAGTTTTTCGATCATCTGGAGATAGAAAATTTGACATACATTGTTGTCGTTGGAAAATTTAACTTATTTGTAGTGTTAAATAAGACCATTATCTTAGCTCATATATGTCCTACTATTGGGCTCGCTCCTTCCCTCGTAATAGGAGGGAAATTGACCTACTATACCACGCTAGTCATTCATTGTCTTGCATAAATGTTATATGCGTTTTTATATCTCTTAGTCATTTCATATGTTCACCCATGGGTATAATAGGCGTATTGAACTGTGTTCTTACTCCGTCACCATACGTATAAATCAAATGAAGTTATCAAAATATTACTTACTAGAATCATCATTCCTCTACACTTATCCCAATTACTTGTGGTCGATACAATACGTACTCTTCTTTCATAGTACATATTATAGAAGTTATTGGCAATAGTTTTATGACCGGCCGCCTGCCAGACATCAACCCTACTTGGGAATGTAATTGTGACCAAACGGCATCAGATGGAGTTGGCCCAGGTCTTTATAAGCCTCTTAGTCGTCTTTTATGACATCCACGAGTAAAGTAAGGGTTGTTAGTATTCATACCACACAGCTAGTACTTACTATTGCTATTACTTACTAGAGTATATACACATATACAGGTTGTCGATTTAATTAGTAGAATCCTTGAAAGGATCAGACCATGATACACTACCCAAATCAGTAAAAAAAATAGTACCTAACTTTTGATTAAATTGCCCTACTGATAAGCGGTCAATATACTAGTACCATAAAAGTTCGATGTAGGCATATACTCATGCGTGTGACATTGAACTAGTAGGCAAATAGTCGCGCGCTCGTTGCGCACACCGCCACACAGCCGGCCGAAATGTACCTACAGGTCAATGTACGCTGACAAACCTACTGTTTTGATAAGAAACAAGTCACTTTATCTCGGGATTGGGCAGAGCTAGGAGTCTGCAACTAACTTTAATGTTTTATATGACGTCATTCCTACACCTAGTTTAAGTTATTCTAGTAATAAAATCGGCAACCTGTATAAGCCTTTTAATAAGAAATGTAAGTCTTAATAATAATATAGACAAACATAAAATATAATCCATTATGTAAATCGTTGTCGAAAGAAGATATTATTTTTATTCATATAAATAATACAATAAAAAGAGAAAATAACATAAAAATAAATCCAAATAATTCTAATAAACAAGTCTAACAATAAACACGCAGAAGTACCTTTGCAAAACTTTTGTGTGCCATCCAAAGTTTTTGTTAGTATACTGTTATCATCTGCATGGCCTATCACAAAGAAAACAATCCAATCAGGGTAAAAAGAAAGTCCTGTACAAAGACGTGTTATCTTTTGAGATTATCGACGAGTAGAGATGGGATTTTGTTGTTTCGTATTTCAGTAATATGCTTACTTTTTATTATTTCTTATTTTTGTTAAGAAGATAAGTGTTATTTTTGGAGTTTATTCCTTAAGAATCGATTTTCATATGAGGCGCCCGGTATGCGAAAAATTTGAGGAGTAAAATCTAGTGATCGAATGACCTCGTTACGTTTTTGGTGCGCAACCTATTTTGCGCACCTTTCACTTTCTGAAGTGAGGTAATACTCCACTGAACAGTTTTAATAAATGTAAATAAAATAAATATATTATTTTTAGTCAAATGAGCTTTTTTTGTGCCTGTTTTGATAATCGTAGTTAAGGAGTAAACTCCAGACGTGCGTCGGAGCTGATACATACACTTTTTTTTTATAGAAACGGCATCATTACTTATTATTATTCAGCCGTCCACTATAGAATGTGACCATGAATGAAGGTATAGTGCCGTAATCGACACGCTTAGAAGGCGAATTGGCGATCGCAGTGAGTTGTTATATATTGGCCAGGAGAGAGCTGCTGCCCTTTCTCCTGGCGTGACTCTTAGCCGATTACAACTCCCACGAGCAAGTAAGGGTGACATGGCCACATAAGGAACATTTTTAGAAATATAATGATAATATAATCAAAAATTATTATTGCAGATCGTGCTTAGTAGGCTAAGGTGATGGTAGTTTTTGTTCTGACTTATCTGGAGTAAAAAAAATCACAGAAAATTGACGTCTAAATAAGTTTGACCCATGTAGGTGAAGTCCCTGACATCTCAGAGCTCTCTTGTGATAACCAATGACGGCCATAACAGTAAGGGTCACTCCATAGTTATCACACGATAATGACGAAAACAGCGTGTTTGTTATCCCGAAAGAATTCGTGGGACTTGGAGGCTAAGATTCTTACCAGACTCCATCGGTGGGTGTCGGCGACTTTGATACGGGCTAGCAATATCTCGTCTCGCGAGTAGGCCGCCTGGCGCGACGTCATTACCCGTTGAGCAGTACGGTTGGAGAGGCCTCGGTTTGGTGTTGGGAGTTTAGAGGCCCTCCGGCAGGTACTGATAGCGGTTGGGTCGGTGGTACCAAGTTTTCTTTCCCGACTGGTGCAGGACTTAACAGAACATAGTTGTTTCGACAAGTACCTGTATAACACGAGAAGTCTAAAGCCGAGTAAATGCCGATCTGATGATGCCGACCATCGCTAACACGCTCTGATGTTGCCGACCATCTGATGTTGCCGACCATCGCTAAGACTCTCGACATCATCAGTCAACTGGGCCGTGATCGCCGCCTTCTGCAAGGTAGTTGTCTCGCAGAATGAGGAGGCGAAAAAAGTCAAAGAAGAGCTCATGCGCATATACCTGCGCCTGATACTACCCTAGCTAAGATTGTGAGTGGATGGACCGGGAATTAGTCCACCACCCATAGATAGGGCGACTGTGTATGGGAGATAGGCTGGCAGCACTATTGCTGATAGCCTGGTTGTTGGGGTGTTGATAGGATGGTAACCAAAAGGAAAAATCACCAGCTCGGCCACGAATATCAAGCAATTTGTACCTGTGGTCTGCTCTATGGCGATAAAGAGGTATTCCCTCGGAGGGTTATAGGTCCGTACACCGTCTCCACGAACGCAACGGATGAAGTGTATCCAGAACATAGCCTGAAAAAGAAGTAAGTTTGGAAAATAAGAGAGTCATAGACTCAAGCTCTCTTCCTTCCTGCTCTTATTTAATTTCTTCTCGTTCTGCCCCTTCACAGTAAGTAACAATTTGGCTATACCGCTCAAAGTACTAAAGACGCCTATGAGCGTGAATTACCTTTTGTATATATGGCCCTAATTATAGGTTTTAGAAATTAGAAATAGGCCTTATTTAGGACTATTGATAATGACCTGCCTATATAATTGCTGGGAAATAAATGGACTATAAATAAGGCCGCAGAATAAGTACTAGGTACTTTTAAAGCTAACTGAGATTTAAAAATAGATAGAAACTTTCTCTTTCAATTACAAATGAATATTTTAAAGTATATGAAATATTGTATCGCTAAAATCAAATTAAAATAAGGTGATATTCATAAAATAGTTTTGTTTCAAATATACAACTTTTTGATGTCATATAGAAGAATTTATGTCCCCTCCCTATTTCAAGAGCCATTGTGTTTGTCTCTACACGTAAAATTTATTTTGCTAGCTACAAATTGTACGACGAGCATAAGAATTAATTAGTTAGGAGCACTAGTTACTTTAGGAAAATAAATAGTACTTATATCTAACATATTGGAGTCACAGGAAGAGTAAATTTGTCGTTAGAATGAAATTTGTTTTCGTGACTCACAAAGAGGAGGCTTGAGCCCGATAGGGGGCATGTATAAGTTGATACGATGATGATGGTTACTCAAAAAGATATATTTCTATCTTATTTGTCATACTTAAATTAAATTTTCTAAATGATTAGTTCATACATACACCACAAAGGAAACTATGAACACCGATTTCCTTCTACCGCGCGACCGAAATAAAATAGCTAGATTGTTTGCGCCACAATCCATTGTCTATGAAGAGCTTTTAACTGAATGGCAAGAAAGATGGGATTCATGATCGAAAGGCCATCATCTTTATCTATTTTTTCCATGAATCCCGAAGCGCCTGGAGAAGATTGGTTAGTGATTACCATGTCAATGTAGCCTTTTTTTTTGAGGTGGGTGACGGTCGGCGCACTCCTCGCACCGCTCCGTTCGGGGTGACAGAGGGGCGTAAGCATGCACACCCGTAACCCACCCGTGGCGTCGCCTTCGTCGTTGGGCCGACCAGCGGAGCAGAGTGACTTGACGTCAGTGGTCGGCCGGACGGTATACCCCCTGAAGAGTATCCTCTCCTCGGCCGACGTCCCCCTCTCGGGAAGGATGTCGGTCTTTCCTCACGCGGTCGGCCTCTCAGCGGGAGACGGACTAATTCACCGATCCAGTCACCCGCGGTCTCGGCTAAGGCGGCATCAGGCGCAAGTAATCGCGCGTACGCCACCACGGCCGGCAGCAGCCTAAGCTATACCCTTGGTATTGCAAAGGCTCATGTGCGGCAGGGACACTTACCATCAGGTGTGCTGATTACTCGTTTGCCACCATAAGCAATAAAAAAATAAAAGACATAAGAAATAAATAAAATTATTAATTAGTTCTATTGTAAAGGAACAAGTATCATTTTCTTTTTTATTTAAACGAAGTTAGTGATTTTTAATGCAGTCAATATATAAGTATAGAAATATTAACTAACTCTGTTCGAGAAATAGCTCACGTTAATGAAAGTCATCCCATGGGAACCGTACTCGCTACAGGGATAAAAAGTAGCCTAAGTGATATACCAGACTCTCTATTGAAAATTAATTCAGATTAATTTAGTCGTTTTGCCATAATTTCGCTCCGCCATTCCCATTTGTGCTGGTTATCCACACAATCTGAATCAATATAGCTATATTGATTCTTGTACAGAGTTATACAGAGTCTAGTATATCAAAGGCGTCATATTATACACATTTCATATTAAGGTGTCCTAAGCTAGTGAACTAATTGAACATGACAAAGCAAGAGGGACCGCAGTGGTTACGGTTTTGTGCGGACACGGTTACACGCTATAGACGTCCGTCTTTAGATTACGTCACGTGCTCAGAACACTGGTATTAACTGGAATTGGCGAGGTTTCGAATTGAATATCTCCTTTATCCGATTACTTCGCTGTATAGCATATAATGGTACCGCGTCTAAAAAGATTACCGATTCTATTTTTCTTTTCTTTTTTTTTTGCAAATATATTTATTGGATATTTCATATAACAATTTATTTATGTTAGTATATACAGTTGGAGAGTTTTTGTTTGTTGGAACTCGCTAAATTGGGCTACTCTAAGTTGGATATGAAAAAAATTAAATATGAAAAGACTAGCTTCTGACCGCGGCTTCGCCCGCGTCAAAGGTTACTTACCTAAAATTTTTCATACCCTATTTTTATTTTACCCCTTAAGGGTATTTTTTTTTACAAAATGTTAATGTGATATTTATTTATATCTAATCAATAGCCTAATAATAAGTTTCAAGCTACTGCCTTTAAAAATGACGTTACTCCCTTATAACTTTTCATCACCCTTTACAACTCTTTTATTAATTAAAAAGTAGCCTAGGTCCTTTATCAGACTATCTGTGTACCAAATTTCATTTAGATCAATTCAGTAGTTTTGGCGTGAAAGAGCGACAGACAGACTTTCGCATTTATAATATTTGTAAGGATTACAGACTCTGATATATTATGCTGTAATATATAGGAGCCAAGTAAAAGTCAACAATGTTAGATGATTGAACAGTTTTGTTTAAGAGGAAGACTTATTTAGTGTGTTGCTTGTTTAACATTGTCACCACAACTGTCGTAATAACAAATCTATATGAAATTGTCATTTTCATTTATCTTTGGTGTATTATTTTTAAACATTAAATTTATCTCATTTCAGCCCACATATGTCCTACTATTGGGCTCGGGCCTCCTCCGTAATGTGAGAGAAATTAACCTACTGTACCGCGCTGGTCAGACGTGTTGCTATAGGGTTTTATTTCAAGTTTTCCTTCACTCGCATAGATGTTATATGCGTTTTATATCCCTTAGTCGTCTCGTACGATCAACCACGGGTAAGATAGGGATGGTGAATAGTATTCTTACTCCGTCACCACACAGAAAAAATATTCATTTGAACCTAAAAAATCTAATAAGAATTTTCTTACCAAGACCATAAGAGGTTTATGTTATGGTGTAAAAACGTTGAATATAATGTAATTTTTCTGATTATTTTGACCTTATTTTGACCTCATGCGTTAATTTGTTCGTCATAAATTTTTCTTGTAATAAAAGAATTTTTATAATTCTACTTTGCTATATGAACATAAAGAAGAATGAATGAACATAAGTAAACCACACCTTAAATTTCCATTTTTACTTTTCTTTATCTTGTACAAATGCTATTTGAGCGTCCTCTTTTGTATTTGTTTTTAATTATTATTTTACTATTTGAACTAAATTAATTATATTATCATTCTCCTACTCTTATCCCAATTACTTGGGGTTGATACAACATGTACTTTTCTTTCATAGTGCATATTGTAAAAGTTATTGGCAATAGTTTTATGACCGGCCGCCTGCCAGACGTCAACTCTCCTTAGGAATGTAATTGTTGACCAAACGGCATCAGATGGAGTTGGCCCAGGTCATTATAAGGCTATTATTCGTCTTTTACGACATCCACGAGCAAAGTAACTAAATATTACAGCATAATTAAAATTCAGAAAATGTTACAGACTATATCGTCGTAACCTTATCATATTTAATTTTTTTCATATACAACAACAACAAATGGAGTTAGCCCAGGTCGTTATAAGGCTCTTAGTCATCTTTTACGACATCCACGAGCAAAGTAAGGGTTGGTAGTATTCGTCGCCGCTACCACACAGCTAAATAAATTAATTATATATTGATGAAAATATTTTTTTCTCGGACTGTCTGACATCTGAAATGAGAACTTATAGAGATAAATATTATCATAATGTTGGACTACATGTTAGCATATTTGATGGTACCCATTCCCCCATATCATTTAAGTACAAAATAAACATTGAATAATTTGCATACGATAGTAAGAAAAAACAAGTCTCGCTACGACTTTCAGATGAGAGAGCGTTCCTAATTATTCCTGTTACGAGATATAATTAAGACATTTTTTTTAGCACAGACTATGATGTGTTGACACTACGCCAGATCCAGCAAACAACAGGACAGCATGCAACCTATAACCTGCTGTACATCATCATCATTCTCCTACTCTTATCTCATTTACTTGAGGTCGATACAATATGTACTCTTCTTTCATATTACATACTGTCAAAGTTATTGGCAATAGTTTTATGACCGGCCGCCTGCCAGACGTCAACCCTACTTGGAAATGCAACTGCTGACCAAACGGCATCAGGTGGAGTTGGGCCATTATAAGGCTCTTAGTCGTCTTTTAGGACATCCATGAGCAAAGTAAGGGTTGATAGTATTCGTAGCCGCTACCACACAGCTAGTAATAATACATACATATATATCATCACGCCATATCCCTTGCAGGGTAGGCAGAGAGAACAGAGTGCCAGAGAACTCTATCTCTGCATACTTCACTCGCTTCCTCAACATTCATAATTCTCTTCATACACGCTCGCCGGTTTCGGAGACTCTTGACTCCACCTTCCTTCAGTACCTGACCGATCTGGTCTAGGTAGGTTAGTCTCGGTCTCCCTCGGTACCTACATCCTTCCACTTTCGCATTGTATATCTTCTTAACCAGACGTTCGTTCGGCATTCTTTCCACATGTCCGAACCATCGGAGCATTCCCTTTCGCATCTTTACACCAATAGTAATAATAACTAGTAGTAATACTAAACTAGTAGTAATAACCTGCTGTAAATATACCTCAATATTGCCATGTGAACAAGCCACAGATATATATGTCGTCGTTGGTATATAGCATATTTTAGGCACTAAATGATAGATTTAGTAAATTCTAAGTATACGCATTATGAAGCTGTACGCTAATGAAAGATATTAAGCTTGAACCGTGTTGTGAAGTCCATAAATCAAATGACTGTTTTAAGATTAGTCCCTCTCTAAATCCATCAGATACTACTACTACTACTACCAGCCCTTATTTTGCTCGTGGATATTGTAAAATATTACTAAGAGGTTTTATCGACCTAGGCCAACTCACTTGATGCCGTTTGGTTATTCTCAAAGAGGGTTGACATCAGGCAGACTACCGATCATAAAACGGTGGTGTAAGTGGCAGCACGATTGGCATGGATTTCCAATAGATGTGGGTTCGAATCCCACTTGTGACATAATTTTTTCGCTCGTAATCGGGTTTTTATAAATAATAAAGAATATTAAATGCTAAATTTCAGTAATTTGAAAAACAATGTTGTGTCATCGTTTAATACAATTGTAACAGCAAAGTTTATTTTTATTAAGCCAATACAATGTGTAAAAATTGTCAGGTAGATGGCACACGTTTCCTTAAAGACGTAAATATAATACGATGCGAGATTTGAATGTCCTACAATAATTCACGATGGTGTAAGTGGCAGCACGATTGGGATGGATTTCCAATAGCTGTGGGTTCGAATCACATCAACATCATTTTTCGCTCGTAATCGGGTTTTTATAAATAACTAAGCATATTAAATGCTAAATTTCAGTAATTTGATCGTATTTTATGTTATAAGTTTCTCAGGAGAGTAATCATACTCATTTTCCTAACAATCTTTCAGCCAGTTTTCAAAGTGGACGATTCTTATGAGAAAATAAGGATTCGTGAGCCATAGTATATTTACTCGTCATCGCTTGGTTATACACATGATATCATTGTAAGAGAAAGGAAAACGAAGCCACAACTTTATGACAGTAAGTTATAATTTATGTTGCTGGTACAACAGAGTCGTTAAATTGGTCTATTTATAATGGAAAAGGAAACTAGAGTCAAACAGTGTGACGATATTTTGTTTGTTTATTTTTTATTTTTCATAAGTTCTGATGTTTTTGTGAGTATATGTATATGACGGTACTTCCGGTTATCATACGTGCTAAGTAGAAACATGTTAACGAAGTATTCACTAATCGCGCCACCTAGCACAAACTTGTTTAAGAGACGAATAAAACTAAACGAGTGATGTCCGTTCGGCAGTCTGAGCCCGCAAGTGGCGCGGTGCACTGGTCGCACTTACTTATTTACTATACTCACTTACGTTAGTTTGGTGGAACTCTCTCTTGTTGTCACTTGTGAGAGAGTGGTGTCATGGTTGCTGCGCTTGGCAGGTTGACTGGTGGTAGCGGTAGATGCTGTACGTTCTCCGGAGAAGAGCTGTTGCTCGTTCTCTTAATGAACCCTTAGGTGATTTGGCTGAGGAATCCACGAGCAGGTAAATGGGTGGCGCTGGTTGTGGTCTTGTCCCGTGGTCGCACGGGCAAGACTATCTTGTGTCATCCATCCATACCATATAGTTGTTTGTACAAAGGCGATTGCCTGGGTCTGTCCTGTGAGTTCACTTAAGGTGTAAGTTGTGATTGGTGTATAGGTGTGAAGGTAATCGTGATTACTTGTAGTACGGTCAATTGCAACTGATGAACGCTGATGTGATGTGAAATGTTTAAAATGTCGGGCAATTAAAAAAAAAAAACAAATACAAAAATGATAGAATCCCTTTTTTTGCGTTAGGATATGGTGTGGTCACGCCCCTGTTAAATCGGTCCGGGACGACGAAAGAGGTGGCGCGCGACCCCATAGATCCGACCTGCCATGTGCCTCTCTCGCCGTGCATGCGGGCCACCGGCACCCGATCTTTGTTTTCGGTGGTTTCGATGGATATGTGATAGAATCCCTAAAAATAGATTTTTGTGTCATTTTCTTTTTTTTCACACGCCATACCTCATCCTTTGGATTTAAACCGACTAGCACGGGGACTTTAGAATCATACATATAACGGAGAAAATAACACCCATGTTACATGAATAATGTGATATATAAAGGAAACCAAAGAAGACTATAGGTCAAAATAAAAAAAAAAACTAACACAACCATCAACGTAAAATCAACGATTCATAACGAGACGAGAAAAAAGTCTTTCAATTAACTTTTTTTTCGTACTTTTTCTTTTCTCTTTTAACGAGATGTATGTGTACTCGTTCTGTGAAACAATTCGTTATGTAAATTTTATTGCCCTTCGCTAGTTTTCAATTTTATATTTTTCTGTAATAATTTTCCTCAATTTTCATTTCGAAACAACGTCGAAAAGACCGGTATTTATAGGCTTATAGAGCTTAAAAGTCATTTTATTTATAAAAGCCAAATACATGAAAAATAAAAGGAATATTTGTTTATTGTCCATTTGCGAGTGTTTGTCTGTTTGTATACATATATATAAATTCACACTGTTACAGCATGTTTTAATTAATATGAAGTTCGTAATAAAGATAGCCCAAAAATTATTCTGAATGTAATGTTTTATATTTTTAAAAGATTTTTTGTATTGCGTGGAAATTGTAAACATACAATTCATCTCAGCTCATACATGTCTCACTATTGGGCTCGAATCTACTCCATAATAGGAGGGAAATTGACCTACTATACCACGCTGTTCGTTTCTGTTTCTGAACGTTCGTATATCATACTTGCGTCGCAATAGGTACCCGATTTTGTCCGTTGTTCGGTTTACGAACGGTAGGTAAGTCGGAGAAAGTTCCACTCTTGTTGGTCGCTTACGTTCATTAGACTTGGCCCAGCGACAACATTGTTGCCAATTATACCCGTTGGCCTCTAGTACCTTTCTTACGTGCTCGAGTTCTGTCTTCACATATTGTGGGTCGCATATCCGAAGAGCTGGGTTAATAAGTGATCTTGGTACTGAGGACAAGTGTGCAGGGTGATGGTGTGAACTGGCATGAAGATACCGGTCTGTATGCGTAGGTTTATGGTAGATAGTGTGGCTAAGACTACCATCTGTCTCACGGATGACGCGTACATCCAAGAATGGTGATATTCCTTCATTCTCTTCCTCTACAGTAATACTGATCCTGTGATATAAATTGTTTAGGTGATCCGTGAATTCAGCTAGGTTAGTCCTCTCCACCACAGCGAAAATGTCATCGACATAATGCCACAAGTACCGTGGACTAATTCTTGCAGTACTTAAGGCCAGGGATTCGTACTATTCCATAAAAATATTGGCCGCCACTGGGGCTATAGGTGATCCTATCGCCACACGGTCGAATTGGAGATAGTATGCTCCTTTCCACATGAAGTAGCCGTTCTTCAGACACAGCTCTATACCCTCCATGCACTCAGTTGGTAAGGCAGAGTCATGTATCAAAGTGCTTATCAATTGTATAGTTTCATCAACTGGAACATTAGTGAACAGAGAACTCACGTCGAAGCTTACCATCACCTCCGTGGGTTTGATTCGTACGTCTCTTAGTAACTAGACGAAGTGTGTCGAATCCTTTACAAAACTATTATGTTTACCTGTGAAAGGTGGCAGGACTGAAGCCAAGTATTTAGATAGCTTGTAAGTGGGGTAGTCTATTTGACTAACTATAGGACGTAGTGGCCAATTCGGTTTATGTATTTTTGGTAAACCATAAAACTTTGGAGGTGTCGGGTATTGTGGGCGTAGACGAGGCAACATATTAGTGTCAATACTTTTCTGTAACAATTTTACTACTCTTGTGGTTACTTCATGTATTCACCTTTGTAACTCACCTTCTCGTAGGTAGTATTTTCACTGAGTAATTGCAAGATTTTATTTTCATAGGCCTCAATATTCACCACAACAGTTGCATTCCCCTTGTCGGCTGGCAGTACCAATATATCTTTATTGTTGCGTAAATCGTGTAATGCTGAGTACTCACCTTTCGTTAGATTGCTTTTACGCGGTTTCGATTTACGCAACATAGAAGAGATATGTTGTCTCAAATATTCCGCTTACGCGTGTGAGATCTTATTACGCACAATAATATCCTCAATAGTCGTGACTATGTTTTCCACGGGAATCTTTTTGGGTGCAGGTGCGAAGTTTAGTCCTCGGGAAATAACACCAAGCATATTATTATTCAAGGGATGAGAGGACAAATTTATAACGGTCCCAGACTTAGAATGTGGCGTATCAAAATTTACAAAATCATTATGTGGGTATGTCTCAGACAATACGCCTTCAAAGTGTTGTTGTGTAAGATTTGAAAGCTTTTTATTATGTCTCTTAGTAATGCTCAATCCCGTAATACTAGATCTATTGTATGTCATCGCATCAAATACCTCCCATAGGTCGCGTTGAATTATACGCGATAGTTGCAAATGTAAATCATACATTTTTGTATTGGTGCAAAGTAGATCTCGTCGATGCTGCGATCACTTTACAAAGCAATTTCTGACTCCTGACACGAAACAACTGATCGTATCCTGGAATGCATTTCATTGGTTTTATGTTCAAAAACTTTGTAATCACGTTATTATCACGACACTTCACCAGGAACTCTAAACTACACTCAAGTTTTGTGGTATCGTGGTTAGCGTGGTATGTCAGGGTGATGGCACGCGGAGTGAGTTTGATGTGAGACCATCAAATGCCCTCGGTAACCATCGGGACTCATTGGACGATTCCGCTGAAGGCGCTCAAGAAGCAAGCAGTACCTCCCCGCCGCCCGAAGCTTTGTCGCGTTGTGCTGCACGTTACGCTAGCCGCAGTGCGGGTCGGGGGCTCGCAGACGCAGCTGCGCACTCGCCCCGATGATGTACATCGAACATGCTCGAAACCCGGGTCGACATAATCGACTCTAACGCGTGAGTATTGCCGAAAGTATAATTGTTTAATATGTGTCAAACTCACGATAATTTTAATACTAAAATCACCATTTCAGCCCATCGCCGTCCACTACTAGACGTAGGCCTCCCTCATGGTACGCCACAGAGTGCGGTTCTGTGCCGTTTGCATCCATCGACGCCCAGCAACTTTCACTAGATCGTCTGTCCACCTAGTGCGCGTTCTACATTGCGTCGTCCGGCTTAAATTAGTTTTAATATCAATAAAAGATTTCCTGCAGTGAAAGTTGTAACAACGTCTTTTATGGCGGGCGTGATATGTATAACCACATGCTAGTTTATATGACAATATGGGCTATCTACCAATACTGCTAATTCTAAGATGAATCATAGAACTCGTAATATCATGAAATTTTATTAAGGATTATGTTTTGAAGGAAGATTGACTTCTGGCTGATTGCTAGTCTTAAAACTTATTCAATGTTGCAACTAAAAGTTCTGCTCTTTTTCTATCTGTATTCGGGAAAAGATTTTTCATTCTAAGCCATTTTTTTTTACAATAAGATTAATAAGTTTCATCATCATCATCATCTCAGCTCATATATGTCCCACTTTTGGGCTCGAGCCTCCTCCATAATGGGAGGGAAATGACCAACTATACCATGCCGGTCAGCCGTTTTAGTATAGGCTTTTGTTTCGAGTAATCTTTTTCTTGCATAGATGTTATATGCGTTTCATATTCCTTAGTCATCTCTTACGATCACCCACGAGGGGTGGTGAATTGTATGCTTATCACCACACGGATTAATAAGTTTCACCAACATCATTTCGGTTCTCCACCATAAAATACCACGCGATCTTTTTTAAAAAAGCATGCACTAAAGAAATAATCCTAATATTGCGGGCAAATTTACAAAATATAATTAACGAATACAAATTACACCCAGACTCAGTACAACAATATATGGATTGCATAAATTATTGTTCTGTATGGAACTCGAACCCATGGCACTTGCACTTAAAACGGTCGGTATGTTAACCCCGTATAGAGAGGCTGACTATGTGAGGATGACGTCTAGTAGCAAGCCGTCGCGTCAACTGGGGATGGAACTCGAAAGGGTAACCCGCTGGGCTAGTTACGGACGTCAAGGATTTGGCACAAGTGGCTGGCGCAATGGCGATGGGGAGGAAATACGATGGGTTATAGAGCCAAGCACCGCTCTTTCATCACCCTGGACGGAACAAACGGCATATATTCCTACCATAAGCTGGCAAAAAAAAATGGAGGGGCTATTGTTATAATCGCTATGCTTAGCATATACAGAAATACACGTTTCTAAGGAGATCGCTACTGCCTATTCTATCAGCAATACTTTAGTCGATTTTTACGATTCCCTCAGAAATAAAGGGTAGTGCTAATTGTATACTTATCCTGTCACTACACAGGTTGTAAGACGAAACAAATTAACATATGAGCAGACAGTCTCCGGGAGATCTATATCAAACGGGAGGTTTATGTCCAGTTCTAGAGGTTGATAGATGGATTGATTAGAGTAGGAGTAGGAGCATGCTGTTGATAGTTTTCTGTCTACAGCCGCGGACCGGTCCGTTCGGGGTAGTACACACTCTCGCAGAAGATCGACGTCTGAGTAATTGCAATGTGCTAGCTGGTGCGCTTCGTTCGGTGAGCGACAGAGCCGGAAGTCCAACTGGGTGAGTTTGGGGTTTGTATTGTTAGGCAGCGGCCTAGCTACACCCTTAGTATTGCAAAGGTCCATGGGCGGCAGTGACACTTACCATCAGGTGTGCTGCTTGTTCGGTTGTCACCATAAGCAATAAAAATATAACTATAGAGATAGTCATTATTTAGTTGTAGTTAATTACTGTCATTAAGGGCTAACTAGACTCGTAATATGTTAGGTCAAATAATAGGGTAGAACCTCTCCCTTCTCTTAAATATATTCTCAATCACTTAGTCCGACCTTCGGGTCAAAAATGAAAACGAATAAAAATCATTAAATGTTGTTACTTAACCTTTCAGTGCGCAAATTGGGGTTTTGTAAAATGCTTTCATTAAAACTTCTAGGGGTTTTTCGCTTGTCAAATGTTTGTACTTTTTTAGAATTTATTTTAAATGATTATAAATAATTATTACAACATAAGATTAATGACTAATAAATGATAATGTTTTCATCGATCAGATTATGTGGGAGTCACTAGGGATATATTACTATCATCATCACAGCTCATATATGTCCCACTGTTGGGCTCGAGCCTCTTCCGTAACGAGGAAAATTGACCTAATATATCACGCTGGTCAGACGTGTTGGTACAGGGTTTTGCTTCGAGTTTTCTTTCTCTCGCATCGATGTTATATGCATTTTATATCCCTCATTCGTTTCGAACGATCAGCCACGGATAAGAATGGGGGTGGTGAATAGTATTCTTACTCCGTCACCACACGGAAAAAATATATTACTATAATAATACTTATTACAGCCCTACTTTATTTCACGGGGTCTTCTTAGAGAAGATATCCAGTCTTTGGAAGGCTTACATAAGGACATGGGTCCGACACGCAGAGGCTTTTGGACAAATTTAATCTAAAAGTGGGATGGGACATCTACCATATATGATACTCCATATAAATGTTAATGGAAGAAAACTAATTGTTGCTAGGTTGCTATCAAAAAGCCGCTAATATTTTTAATTGAACATTTAATAATATGTACTATGAAAGAAGAGTACATATTGTATCGACCGCAAATAATTGGGATAAGAGTAGAAGAATGATGATAATGATGATTTTCTAAAAAGTTTACTTACTTCTCTTAAATAAATTGTAAGCCATACAAGGCCGTATTACAAGTAAATTTAACATCAAGTCAGCTTGTTTTGCTTGCTTGTTTTTATACGGTGACTCCGCCCATATGACGTAAAAAAGTAACGGTTATAAAGTCATACGCCATCCTTATCCTCACCCCGGGTGGATTGGGCGGGGTGTGACCATACCATAATCTGTCCCCAAAAACTCCGTGGTATATTAGGTCCTATCTGTGTGGTGACGGAGTAAGAATACAATTCACCACTCCCTATCTTACCTATGGGTATAAGTATAAGAGACGACTAAGGGATATAAAACGAATATAACATCTATGTAAGAGAAGGAAAACTCGAAACAAAACTCTGTACTAACACGTCTGACCACCGCGGTATAGTAGGTTAATTTCCCTCCTATTACAGAGGACGTCCGAGCCCAATAGTGGAACATATATGTGCTGTGATGATAATGATGATGATGATATTAAGTCCATTTTGGATGAACTTATATGGATTAAGAAATAACATAAGGCTCTTGCCTCTGGCTTTAAATGATCTGTCATTTAGTAGTTACTATGCAGATGGCAATGGCAAGATCGAAACAGATGGCAGACTTTGGAGGAGGGCCTTTACCTGAGAGGGGTTCCTGCTACAAATTCAAGCAATTCTGTTTCAAATATTTGTAACAATATTAAGCTAGGAAAAAAAAAGGCTTTTTATTTTGTTTTTTTTTAAATTTTTTTTTTATATTTATTATATGCAGATAGCATTTACAAGATTAAGTAGCTTCACCGAAATTAAGGAGTATCTTAAAGAGATTTCAATCGTATTATTTAATACTTCCAGGAAAATGTAGATGGTGACATATCATATTAAGTTAAGCTCTTGCTATTGTGAAGGAAAACCTTTATGGAAAATAAACATTAAAAGCAAAAACAAAGCTTCGCAAATAATAATGTTATATACTTGATACCATCCCCTTTTCCTTTCGCAAATTAAATTTTTCTTCGCGAAACTGTTTTTCTGTAGAAAAACTCTTGGAAATTTACAAAATTTGGAACTCCAACTAAAAGTGCTTACTTACGTACTTTGAACTTTAGAATGAGTTTGTTGAAATCATTTATAAACATATCTCTGGCCCGCATGAAAAGTGCCATAACTCTAAAATATTAAATTTTCATTTATCATCATCATCTCATGAGCTAAGCTTATATATTATCCCACTATTGGGCTTGAGTCCCCGACGCACTAGGAGGGTAATTGACCTATTTTACCATGCTGGTCAGACGTGTTGGTATAGGGTTTTGTTTCGAGTTTTGCTTCATTTGCATGTTATATGCGTTTTGTATACGATACGATCACCCACGGGTAAGATAGGAGGCGGTGACTTGTATTCTTACTCTGTCACCACACAGATAACTCTGTAACCACATAGATAACTCCATCACCACACGGTTATTCATTACATTTAAATTTTTGGTGGTGATAGTGGGTTAATATTATAAGTTATTCCTATGAACTTTACTTCGTTATTAAGTAAATTATGCAGATATTCATGCATCAGGAATCGTATTTTCAGAAAGCTGAAAAAAAAAGAAAATTCTTATTTTGACCCTCCTGAAATTTTCTGTTTTTTTCGTGTTGTGCCACTTTTCTTGTGGGTCAGCGATATATACAGAACCAATCTATTTAATAACGTAACCAATCTACATCATCTTTTTTTTGTTGGTGATGGCCTATGTAGGTGGGCTACAGGAGAACACACAGAAGCACACGACCCCATAAGGCCGCCCTACATGTACCTCTCTTCGCCGAGAGAGCGGGCCACTGGAACCCGTTTTTTGTCTTCGGTGGCCCACCTGGCGGTTATCCCTTACGGGTAACCTCTATACAGTAAAACTACTATAGATCGGTTCTTCAACAATACAATACAATTGAGTTAAATTATCATCATCATCCGGCTCTCATTCTTTTTTACATATTTTATTTTATTCATTCTAATTTTTATTTATTTCAATAGTGGTAAGACCATAATGTTGACAGTTCTCTGTCTACAGCCGGAGACCGTCCGTCTGGTGTTAGTATCACACTCTCGAAAAAAAAAAAAAAAAAAAAAAATTGACGCCTGAGCTGTGGCAATGTCCTGCTGTGCTTTGTTCGGTGAGCGAGCCAGCCGGAAGCCCATCATTCTGGGTGGGGTTGGGATTGTCGGTAAGCAGCGGCGTAGCTGTACCCCTGGTATTGCAAAGGTACATGGGCGGCAGTAACACGATCTACGAATAATCGACGCCTGAGCAGTAGCAGTAAGCTGCTGTGCTTCATCGGTGAGCGAGAGAGCCGGAAGCCCAACTTTATGGATGGGTTTAGGATTACTGGTAGGCAGCAGCCTAGCTATACCTCTAGTAATTGCAAAGGTCTTTGGGCGTCAGTAACATTTACCATCAGTTGTGCTGCTTGATCCTTTGCCACCAAGAGCAATAAAAAAAAGAAAATCCCAATTACTTTTGTTCGACGTAATATTTACTCTATTTTCAATGTAGTTGAAACGAATGATTTGGCTCAGGGCAATGGAAATTTCTTAGTAGTTTTTTACGACACTCACGAGTAAAGTAAGCATTTGTAGTATAATAGAAGTCGCTACCACACAGCAAGCGTAATTGAGTTAAATAAATACTAGTAAAATTCTACTAAAAACTACTAATAGTTTTGTGTTTATTACCACTTAAAGTGCCCACTATTCAGCAACATTTTAGTCTTCTCGACAGCAAATTTCTCGGTTTCTACCGACAAATTTGTTGTTTAAATACATTTTAACTTAAGAATACCGATTAATATAATACTGAAATTACTAAAATTTAGCATTAAACATATTTGATTCTTTATAAAAACCTGATTACGAGCGAAAAATAATTGTTTTTCGTTCGTTTTTCTTAAGTTTTCCGTCACTGGCGCAACTTTCAAACATATTATTATTATACATTATATAAACATCAAAATATAATATTATAACAGACATTTCTTTGGCCTATAATTAAAAAGAATATTAACTTGAATTGAAATTCAAGTTAAAATCTTTTTAATACCTTTATATGTATATTATAAAATGGAGGAGAGGAAGGGAAACCCACCACTTTCCCACGGTTAATCAATATACCGTACACTTCAAGAAAGGAAGGAATACGGGATGGGATCAAGGTGGAATAGGATAAAAGGAAATTTTACTCCTGTGATGAGCACCGCCTCCAGAACTTCTACTTGCAATTATCCGCAGAACTTCGAATAAAGATTCGACACGTGTTTCGCCTCTAAACGAGGCATCCTCAGGACGGTTCGGCTTCAAATGCATTTTGCAAATTAGAGGCGAAACACGTGTCGAATCTTTATTCGAAGTTCTGCGGAAAATTGCAAGTAGAAGTTCTGGAGGCGGTGCTCATCACAGGAGTAAGATTTCCTGATATCCTATTCCACCTTGCTCCCATCCCATATTCCTTCCTTTCTTGAAGTGTACGGTATATTGATTAATCGTGGGAAAGTGGTGGGTTTTCCTTCCTCTCCTCCATTTTATAATAATAATGGATTTCCGCCATGTATCGCCTAATTCAATCAATTATACCTTTATATATAATCAAAATTTAAATAAACTTTAAACTAACACCTTTATTCTGGGTTGGATGCGGATGTCAAGGATGCAGTACCAGTGGCCGGTCCAAAGGCGATAGGGAGGGAATACGGTGTGTTATGGGGCCACACGCCGCCTTTGCATCGCCCCGGCCGGAATTGATTGAGCGTATCCAGACCATAGCCGAGTGATATATTCTTGAGAAAAATATCTTACCACTTTACTTACATCCTTACCTACGTACGTACTACGTATTACCTTAGTGGTGAAAGGAAATGAAATAAAACACTCTTTTGTTGATTTTAAAATCATGCTGTCATATGTTGAAACTAAAAGTTCTATTCAAAAGTTATTGATCTTTATCTATGAATAAAGATAATACAATAAGTTTATGTTTCTGCTACGTTTGAAAATTTTGAACACTCACTGATATAATAATACATACATACATATCATCACGCCATATCCCTTGCAGGGTAGGCAGAGAGAACAGAGTGCCAGAGAACTCTATCCTTGCATACTTCACTCGCTTCCTCAATATTCATAATTCTCTATTCATGATATATTAATTATATATTTAATTACTTATCAGCCAGTTTTATTAGTGGTAGGAACACGCTGTTGACAGTTTTCTGTCTACAACCGCGGGCCGGTCCGTCCGGGGTAGAACCACACTCTCGTAGGAGATCAACGTCTGAGTAATGGCAATGTGCTATTGCGCTTCGTTCGGTGAGCAAGAAAGCCGGAAGCCCGACTGGGTGGGTTTGGGATTTGTATTGGTAGGCAGTAGCCTAGCTATACGCCTGGTATTGCAAAGGTCCATAGGCGTCAGTGACACTTACCATCAGGTATGCTGCTTGCTCGTTTGCCACCATAAGCAATAAAAAAAAGCCAGCTGTTTTTTACATTCTTTTTTTTTTCAAATAAATTCGAAAGATATGTCTAAAAATTATAATGGGACTACAGCATGAGAAAGAAAGCTTCAAATAAAATCTTATGTCGTCATCAGTTATAAAGGTGCAATACCTTTGGTTTATTATAATATCCATAACCACACATGTTATTTTGGAAGTAATGCGTGCCTACCCAAACCTATGAAACTAAAAATATAAATAGGTAATAGCGCTCATAAAAGAAGCACAACTACTATAAAAGGGTCCTTTCATGCAAATATATTAATAATGAATTCTGGGCGTTGGTATCATATCATTTTATATTCAACAAAAGGCTAGCTGGTGTCGGTAGTGACAATATAACTATGTATTAACAGCTATATATCTATATGCTGATGCTTTTTATCGAACATTTATGTGTAATATGAAGCAGGGGAAGGTGGTTTTATAGTGTATTTTTTTTTAAATATCATGTTTTGCATTAAGGCAAATATTTTCGTAATGCGAGGGAGTTTATTTGTATACAATCAGTGGAACTTAATACTTCCATCAACCTACCCAACTCACAGTGTTTATATATGTGTAATAGTAGCCTCTATAAGAAGGATTAATGCCTACCAACGTTTTGGCAGACGATTTTGGCCATCGCATTTGATGCTGAACTGCAAAATACTATTCCATGCTATTACTAAAGAATGACATATATACATACATATTTACATATCATCACGCCATATCCCTTGCAGGGTAGGCAGAGAGAACAGAGTGCCAGAGAACTCTATCCTTGCATACTTCACTCGCTTCCTCAATATTCATAATTCTCTTCATAGACGCTCGCCGGTTTCGGAGACTCTTGACTCCAAGAATGATATAGTTTACTATTAAATAGTGATTTTTAGTCTTTCTTTATTAGTTTCGTCTATACAAAGTAATACAAAAACAAGCAATAGTCATATAATAGTTGTATTATTCTTCCATCGAACATATGGCAAAAATTATGGGCAATAGTTTTATCGGCCACTTGCCTGACGTCAAACCTTATTGGGAAGATAAATGTTAATCAGATGGCATCAGGTGGATTTTATCCAGGACGATGTAAATCTTTTTAGTGGCAAACGAGCAAGCAGCACACTTGACTTGGGCTCTCAGTTCATTTATTTATCGAGCGAAGCGCATATTGCCACAGCTTAAACCTTGATTTTCTGCAGCAAAAGTGTTATACCTCGGTCTAACCTGCGGCTGTAGACAGAAAACTGGCAACACTGTGTCCCCACCAATATCAAACAATGCAATTTATTTTTTAAATTATAAGTTTAAGAAATATGTATAAGGACGTAATCCTATAGATTATTAAACGTATCTTAATTGAAGTGAAATATTAATAAAATAAAATCAACTTGTATTAAACTCTAAAAGGCAAGTTAGAAGGAAAATCCGTGCTTAATAAAAAATCTTGTAAATAATCTATGAGGTAAGAAAAAATCGCCGCGTTTTATTACGTAGCGCCTCTATTACGTAGTTGTAAAAACGATGAAGGCGATATGTAGAGCTTAGACTATAAAACAGTGAAATTATAAATACGATATCTATATTTTTTTTTATTTCCACTCAAACTCATTTTAAAAATACTTCTATGTCATTCCAAGTAGAATTTCTTTCCAAACGAAATTTCAAAGGAATTAATCTTTAAATTGCTGGCACATAATTTAACTGGACTTTTTTTTATATTAATTACTTCACCCTTGCAAAATTCACGGCTGACTTTTTTTACTTTGTTCCAAGACGGTAAAGAGCTAGTGGCAGCTGATTCAGTGGAGAAAGTTTGTAATTTAGTACCGCAACTTGTCACATTAACCCTTAGTGGACTTTCATCTAAATGGAGTTAGATTTTAAAATATCAGTTTGGCCGATAAATCATGATATATCTTTCGAAAGTTTGTATAGTATGCTGTTTTAAAAATATTTTTATTCCGACTTTTATTTAAGAATTAATATGGTTAGCATCATAAAAACAACAACTGAGGGATTGCCACAGGAACGCAATACTGTCATAGATAATCTTTAAAAATGCCATCTTCAAAAGGATGCTAAGAATAACTATTTATACCCAACAGACCGTCATTCGTTGACGAAGGTCATATCAAGAGTATGTGTAATCGTAGAGTATGCATGAAGGCTGTTATGAGTGTGAATGAAACGATGGAAGTATACGAGGATTATGGTTAGTGGCAATCCGTAGTGTCTATCTACCCCTCTGGGAAACTGGCGTTAGGATATGTAGTCATTTCCTTTACATTTTAGCAGAAGATTTACATTCGTTGTTTAAATTCGTAAAATGTTTTTGGAAGGTTTGAAGGTGAGAAAAGAAGAATAAATAAGCTGAAGGTATAATCACATAATATATAGAGATCTGGGCAGAGAAACCATAGAAAGCTAGATTAATAAAAAGAACAAAGACAAAAAGCCCAGACTTGGAACAGTTGCATGGGGCCAGGTCCCATGATGTTCCACATGAGAAGTCGCTACTTCAGGCACGACGCCATCTGTGAGATCTATGTAATCATTCATATCAATAATAAGCGACAAGCGTGTAGGTTTGGATTTGTTAACTGGGTAATTCGATAGTTTATAATTTCGCGCGAACGAATGATAGTGTGAGAAACTGGGATGCGGTCGTCTTCTTTTGCAGGGCAATTGGTTCGTGGTAGGAGATGGTGGAGCTTGATGGGCACGAACTGCTCTTTAGCGAGTCGCCGTCGTTGCATCGGGTGGTGCAGGTGTACGTACCTGCGCCAGATGCCGCCTTAGCCGAGGCTGGTTGTCGTTGGACCACGGGTTAATCTGTCACCCGTAGTAAGGCTCATCGCACGAGGATAATGTTTTGGCAGCGAAAGCTGTCGGGGTGTCCATCTGAGAAGGTATACAAAACGATAACTCAACTGTAACAAAAAAAAAACTTCTGTGTGGTGACGGAGTAAGAATACTATTCACCACCCCATATCTTACCCGTGGGTGATCGTATGAGAAGACTAAGGGATATAAAACGCATATAACATCTATGCGAGAGAAAGGAAACTCGAAACAAAACCCTATACCTACACGTCTGACCAGCGCGGTATAGTAGGTTAATTTTCCTCCCATTACGGAGGAGGTCCGAGCCCAACAGTGGGACGTTTGTGGGCTGTGATGATGATGATGATGATGATGAACAAAAAAAGATGGGAACGGGTAGGTAGCGCTGTGATCAATTTTATATATATGAAATTTAATATAATAACAGTCAAAAAGCGGTAAGCAGACGTAGAAACGGTTATGAAGCTCAATGTTTCTTATTTATCTTTTTACTTGTTCAGACATCATACTGTCTGCTTACATACCACCCAAACCGTTCGGACCTGTCGTGTCTTTGTCTTTAATTATAACTCATATTGCTTTGATATCAGTATAGAGAATTGAGCGGATTGCAATATGATCATAAGTTGCCAATAATGTAGTGAGTTGAAAATAAAGGGTTTAGTGTATTATTATCCCCTTACTTGTGCGTGGCAATCACAAAAACAGCATGCATAACAGCAATCCTTTGGAAAACCCATAATAACAACTATCGCTTTCGTGGGTAGACCTAAGTCCAACAATGGTCATCTGTTAGACTCTATATGATAAATACTAACACTAACTATAGTTCATCTAATCTAAGAAGTGCATTTTGACGTTTTGCATTTTTTACACATACATACCATCACCCCATGTCCCTTGCAGGGTAGGCAGAGAGAACAGAGTGCTAGAGAACTCTATCCTTGCATACTTCACTCGCTTCCTCAACATTCATAATTCTCTTCATACACGCTCGCCGGTTTCGGAGACTCTTGACTCCACCTTCCTTCAGTACATGACTGATCTGGTCTAGGTAGGTTAGTCTCGGTCTCCCCCGGTACCTACATCCTTTCACTTTCGCATTGTATATTTTCTTAACCAGACGTTCGTTCGGCATTCTTTCCACATGTCCGAACCACCGGAGCATTCCCTTTCGTATCTTTACACCGATCCTCTCTTTCATATCTACTCGCTCTCTTACGTCGTCGTTACGAATGCGGTCGGTCAGCCTAGCTCCACAGATTTTCCGTAGAGATCGCATTTCAACCGCATTAATTTTACTTTCATACTCTTTTCTGCATACCCAACTCTCGCTTCCATACAGTAATACAGTAATGTTGGGACAAGCACTGCGTTATGTATTGCTACACGTGCCTTCTGGCTGAGGTGGTGGCTACCGAGAAGTTGCCCCAACGCTCCGTTCACTCTATTTCCCGGATTCACTCTTCGCTCTATATCAGTGGTGTACCTTCCATCTCGGCTAAATCCACATCCGAGATATACAAATTCATCCACTTGCTCCAGTACATCATTACCTATTGTTACTCTTACATCTGTTCTGGCTTCGACTCTTTCAAAGACCATTATTTTGGTTTTGTTCACATACTCCGGTAAAATGTCCCAAAGTTCCTTTCGTACAACCGTGTCAAATGCTCTCTCCAGATCCACAAAACTGCAAAAAACCCTCTGACCTAGAGCCAGATGCTTCTCCACAATGTTGCGCAGAAAGAACACTTGATCCATGCATCCCCTTCTACTTCTGAAACCTCCTTGTGTCTCACACAGCAAACCATCAGACACCATCCTCATTCTCCTTTCAATAATTTTACCGTATACTTTTGCTGCCAAACTGGTCAAGCTTACCGCTCTGTAATTTGCGCAGTCATAACTACGTGAACCCTTGTTTTTAAATAAGGGCACTATGAATGCGCTATTCCAGTCCCTGGGAACTATTCCCGAGCTCCAATATAAATTGAGGAGCAACAGGAACGCCTCCCAGACACAGGAGCCACCAAGCTTGATCATCTCGGCAGACACAATATCAATACCCGCTGCCTTACCATTATTCAAACTTCTTATCGCCCATTCAACTTCATCCATACTGGTGCCATCGGAGGACGCCGGTACCGAATGTTGATCTACTAAACCACATGCGACGCCGGCGCCAACTCGAGTATCCGCATACATATCGCCAAAATATTCACTCCATCGGCTTAACACGTCTTGTGTTTGTGTAAGAATTTCTCCACCTTTAGACCTTATTTTATTCATTCTGAAGGCTGACCAACCACCCCGAGACTTTTTTACCTCCCTCCAAAAGAGTTTGGTGTTACCCTCGAAGTTTTTAGTCAGCCTATCTTCTGCATTCATATTTGCTCTATCACGTTTCTCTTTCACTAAGACCTTGGTGTCATTCTTACATTGCCGATATATTTCTTTCTTCTGTTCAGTCATACTTTCATACAGATTCAAAGAAGAGACATAGTCCAGCCATCCTTTCTTCTTTTGCTCTACGGAAGCGACCACTTCCGCATCCCACCATGCATCACCATTTGTTTTTCTATGCTTCTTTGAGCTTCCACATACTTCTTTCGCTGTATCTACCGTACTCTATTTCAATATTCTCTAGCATTCTTCAATGTCCGATTGCGGCTGGCTTGCCATCGTCAGCCGTTCTCGGACACCCTCTGCTTACTTTTCTCTTTCACACTCTTCTTGGAACCTTTCAACCTTTATTCTTTCAAGCCCTCCGAATTGGACATGCTCTTGGCAGTGCCTCCACTTTTTGAACAGACCACTAAATCTCGCAATAACGAGATAGTGGTCTGCATCGACTGTGGGGCCCCTGTAGGCTCTTGCGTCCAATATCTTGCTTCGGAGGCGACTGTCTACCAAAATTAAATCTATTATACTTTTCTGTTCATTCCTTCTCCATGTATACATATGAATGTCCTTATGTTGGAAAAATGTGTTTGACACAATAAGGTTTCTCTCCATGCATACATCCGCTATGAGCCTACCTGCGTCGTTCACTCTCTTATCACCAAATGGACCAAGTACGTCCTCATAGTCTGGACGCTTGGTCCCCACCCATCCGTTCAAATCTCCGCATACAATCACGCGTTCACTGGTTTCTGTCATATCCAGAACTTTCCTAACATTATCCCTAAACTTCTCTAGGTCTGATGCCACCGAGGATCCTACGGGAGCATATGCTACAACCATGAATACCTTGGTGATACCTAGTTTTATACGGTCCCAAAGAAGTCTGGGATCATACATTCCGATTTGCATTTTTTAATACACAATAACCTTGATCAAAAGTATATACATGATTGCAAACAATAAATCTGAAATTTTAAAGAACTATTAAGTTATTTACATAATTATCGTTGCGGGTGACTTTCTCGTTTAATAATCTAATGTTGAAACTCGTAAAACTAATTTAAAATTTATATTTTATAATATAATTTATAATTTAATAACATGGTAAATAGTAATTTTTATTGACGATCTAACAATGTCACGTCATCACGTTTTATACAATAGTGCTTGACAACTTCCAATTCACGAATTTCCAAATAATCGTTAAAAATATTATAAAAATATAATTAATCGAATAGAGATATTGACAGAAGAGATGTACATTTCGACAATTTTATTGATAAGGAAATAATAATTAACGTTCGGGACGATGATAATTCAAATAATAGTAGTGATTTTGAATAAATAGCTAGTTCCATATCCAGTTTTTGTTTACGTAACCTAATCCTACTAAATATGATGAATAGATTTTATGCTGAAATAATTAAATTTGTTTGGTATTAATTTAGCACTTAATCTATTCATCTCCTGTTCGAAAAATAAAAAATAAACCGATTATTAATTAAAGAGAATCAATATCGATTTCTCACTAAAATCAGATATTTTCGATAGCAATTATTTGGTTGACATACCTAGACAACTTACGCCGATAGCTGTCAAAGTGCACTTCTTAGATTAGATAGACTATAGTTCACTACTTTTTTTTTGTAAATTCTCGATCTCAAGTTTTTTTAATATTTGAGTATAAGCACTATATTATTCTAATCTTCGCACGCAAAGCCTTCGCCGTCGATAGCTTGGCATTCAGCCAGCCCTGCGCTACGGCGTTGTTATACTGAAGGGATAATTTTACCGCATCTGCAAGCTATTTGATTTTGTGACCTGTCGTAAAATTGTCGGTCTGTCGATAAAGGGTCTTGCTTATATTTTTCAGTATATATAATATTTTCACTTCATTATAACTATTCAATTTTAGTACATTAATTACCACACACACACATATATATATATATATATATATATATATATATATATATATATATATATATATATATATATATATATATATATATATATTATATAACTTATCATTATCATCTTAGCTTACATAAGTTCCACAAATAGGCACAAGCGTTCTCCATTTCCGGAAATTGAGCTACGCTTACGACTCGTGCATTTTTTGGGTTTTAGGGTTTTATTTCGAGTTAATTTATAACTTATCATCGTCATCTCTTATATAAGTCCAACTGATAGGGTTAAACGTCCTCCATTTCGGGAAATTAATCTGCACTTACGACTTTTGCGCTGGTTTTATTTCGAGTTTTCGGGTTTTATTTCAAGTTATCCATTTCTTACAATGGTATTATCTGCTAGTATTTCTTACCCGGTTTCTTCGTTATTCGTCAGTTCATGTTTTAGTTAAATAATATGATAAATAATTTCTAAGATCGATACACAAATGATTTTTAAATAATCCTAATACATTATGTATTTGATAATAAAAAAAAAGAAAAAATATAAGGAAGAATATAAAATAATTTTAATAACAAAAGTTTTACAAATTTAAATCAAATTCTAGAAAACCAAATTTACTCGCTCTACAAATTCACTCAAATTTTTAATTCAATCAGTCCTCAAACTAATCAGAAGCAGTTTAAAGCCGCGAATTAAATGCCTACAAACTTCATCGGGTGTCCCTTTAGTCGTTCGTTTTATTTCGTTTTTTACCATAACGTTTAAATAACGGTTCATTGATGCTTCAAACATAGAACCAACTTCTAGGCAAAAACTTCGTTGAGTAGTATTTCAACTGTGCTTGAAACTTTCACCCGTTGCTCGAAGGGAAGTTAATATTTATTTTAATGATATTTTCTTCGAATGTTATTAATGTTCTGCCTTAATTATGATTTAATATGAGGCTGCTAATATCAAAGCACTACTTGAGTAAGTTTGTATGTGAGGCGTAATCTCTCATAGTACTGGTTTGATTTCGAAAATTCTTTCGCTGCTAGAAGCCTACAATATCCTTGTCTGTTATAAGCTCTTTTTATTTTGATAAAGATATATTTTCAACAGTAAATTACAATGAAAGTAAATAAAGTCAGATAAAGTTACCCGTGCGGTTGATATATAGGTGTACGCTGCCTAAACAGCTTGAGTATAAGTAATCAAAATGGGCTACAAAATATTAGTCTATCTTTTTTTTACAGGAAAGTTCGCAATATTATAACTCTAATTTTATTATTTTAAATAATAATTCCGTGTGGTGACGGAGTATAATACAATTCACCACACCTTATCTTACCCGTGGGTGATCGTACGCGACGGCTAAGGGATATAAAATGCATATAACATCTATGCGAGAGAGGGAAAGCTTGAAACAAAACCCTATACCAACATGTCTGACCAGTGTCGTATAGTAGGTCAAATGCCCTCACATTTTAGAGGAGGCTCGAGCCCAGCAGTGGAACATGTATGAGCTGGGATGATGATGATGAAATTTAAGTATAGTTTTTATGTTAGAAGTAAAAAAGAACAATATGAAGTTTAGGTAAAATTTTCATCATTACTATATGAATTCATATAGAAACAAATAGTTTAGCAAAAAATGGAAATTTCTTAGAAATAAAATTTGTTTTTTTACAGCAACTTAATTACTTCAGTAGTTTGGAAGATAACGCGAAATGAAAATAATAAGTTGCTACGTAATTTCGTCGGTACTCTGGGCCATGGAGAGTACTGGGTGACTAGCGGTGCGGGGTAATGGGTGGTCGTACATTTAATTAATGACTGTGATTAGCCACGACACCTAAGGTTAAGAAAACACCTAAAGCAATCTGTATGACCCCCATATTGTGTCATCAAACATGTAGGTAACATTACCTAATATTAATATTTAAATTTACTTAGGAGTTATTTAAAATTTGGGTGTAGTTCGCAAAAACGTAGATCACAATAGATAGGTAAATTATCCCTGAGTTTTATAGGCTACTTTTTATTTTTAGGACCATGGCGGAATAGGCATTGTAAAGGGAAAAAATAATATAGTATAATACTATATTACGTGAGTGAAGCCGCGTGCAGAAGTTAGTTGTTCAATTCAATTTAAGCTAGCAAATTAATTTTGATTTGAAAGATTTACTTTTTAAATTTATGTACTTGTCGTGCATCATCATCATCATTCTCCTACGCTTGCCAACCCAATTACTTGAGGTCGATACAATATGTACTCTTCTTTCATAGTACACATTGTAAAAGATATTGGCAATAGTTTTATGACCGGCCGCATGTCAGACGTCTACCCTCCTTGGGAATGTAATTGTTAACCAAACAGAATCAGATGGAGTTGGCCCAGGTCGTTATAATGCTCTTATTCGTCTTTTACGATATCCACGATCAAAGTAAGGGTTGGTAGTATTCATAGCCGCTACCACACAGCTAATTTACTTGTCGTGCATATTAGCATATAATACTGAAAAATCGCTAAAAGGATTTAAGTTGCATACGAATTAAAATTAAAATTGCAGCAATGTAAAGCTAACTAAACTGATTAAGCCCGGGGACAACTTCTATCTGAAAACACGACTAAAATTAGCAGCATTTAATTTGAAACTAGCAGAAAAAGGTAGCAAGAGAATTAAAAATTAAACAATTATTTATTTTAAATTGTTTTTACTCTAACATTTATTTATGAAGCACTATAATAATAAGATATGCCATAAGATGCAGCAGGTTTCACTTTCCTGAAACCCGCTGCATCTTATGGTATAAGTATTATTCCCATCAGTTCAGTAGTCATATATACGTCATTTATATCTTTTCTTCCCATCTATTCGAGAGCGTTTATAGAAAATATGGTTGGAAATTGACCACTTTGTGGCACAATTCCTCACTGGTCATGGGAATTTAAGAGGTAAATTATTTTATTTTAAACTTGTAGCGTCACCATTTTGTCAATGTTCTACATTTAATTGCGAGATTGAGCAAACAGCTCACCACATCCTTTGGGAGTGCAGTCTCTGGCGTAACGAGCGCGATCTCATGTTAGACAGTCTGAAAATCACGTCTGGGGTAGTATATTATAAAAAAAAATTATATACTGCGAAAATATAACCGAACTTAAAATCCAACTCTCCATTTATTAGTTTCAATAGAAGATTTCCGGCAAAAATGTTTCAACACAGGCTTGCCGTGAAATAGAAAATTTATAATTTTATAAAATGAAGTTAGTGTATAAATTACTATAACTTTCACATAAATTTTTTGTTGAATTTATTCAAAAAATAATGTCGTGATATATGTTTTTTTATGACTGTTGTTGGATTCTCCTACTCTTGTCCCAATTACTTAGGGTCGATGCAATGTATACTCTACTACGCCTTTTATCGTACATATTGCAAAAGTTATTGGTATTAGTTTTGATGACTGACTGCGTGCCTGACGTCAAACATCCTTGGGCATATAATTGTTGAACGGACGTAATGGAGTTGGCTCAGGTCGATAAAGCTCTTAGTGGTCTTTTAGCCATCCACACGGTAAGGTAAAAACGTAAAGTAAAGTATTTTTAGCCGGTCCAACAGTTTTTTTTTAATCTAATTTTGTTATAATTACAAAAGTAAACTTTAATAGGTTATTAATGAACATAACTCTGATGGAGTCCTATCTTTTTATTACTAATAAAAATATCTATTGACTTTTCTAGCATCAATACAGCTAAATTCTCTCATACCAGTATGCCAACTTTGTCTCGTTTGCTAATACAGGCAAGTTGAATTTTCCAATAAACATTTTAAAATTTCGTATCTGTCGGAGATTGGAAAAAGTTTGACGTTCAAGTTGGAGGGTGGAATACACAATGCGTGTGAACCATGGACCCATATTAGTTGTTCACAAGTTTGTTAGTAGTTTTCAACAGTATAGTTTGTGTAGTTAGTATTTTGTATAAAGTGATTTTCGATATTATTTTTATCACGCTGCTTAAAAATCTCTTCAATTTATGTCTTTGAACTTATAAAATGATGCTTCATCATCATCATCACAGCCCATAAATGTCCCACTGTTGGGCTCAGGCCTCCTCCGTAATAGGAGGGAAATTAACCTACTATACCTTGCTGGTCAGACGTGTTGGTGGTTTTGTTTCGAGTTTTCCTTCTCTCGCATAGATGTTATATGTGTTTTATATCCCTTAGTCGTCTCGTACGATCACCCACGGGTAAGATATGGGGTGGTGAATAGTATTCTTACTCCGTCACCACACGGAACATGAATGATGATGAAACAAGAATGATGCTTGGACCTTGATTAATATAATATTATAATTTCAACTCATATATCACTCATTGCTGGCTTCAAGCCTCCTTCACAATAGGAAGGCAATTGATTTATTACCCCATACTAGTCAGAGGGGTTGGTAGGATTTTATTTTGAATTTTAATTTCCCTCCGTTAATGTTATATGCATACTATAAGCCTTGATCGTATTTTATATTGCCCACGAGCAAGACACGGTGATAAATTGTATTCTTACAACACACAAAAATATACATTTGGTATTGAATAAATTAATTATAACTCGGCGGTGAAAAGAAAACTAAAATGGCACGTTGAACCTTATTTAAGAAAATGATTGATTCATATGAACTAGCTGATTCAAAATATAAGAAACGGTTATGATCTCTATTGCGCTTCAAATTAAGTGAGAAATTGTTAATCAAACGAACAATGAAATAACAGTCATAAAGTAGATATATTTTTTGGCGCTATATAGTCTCATTTTATCTTAATTCTACGCCCTGAATGATACCAAGGCAGCTTAGGGCTCCACACCATAACATATGTCTTCTCTCGGTATTTTGGAGCGGCAAAAATACGATTCTAATCTTACCTATATATAAATTATATAAATTGAACAAGTGATATATCTGAGATCATCTCAGCTTATATATGTCCCACTGTTGGACTCGAACCTCTTCTGTAATGGGAGGGAAATTGACCTAATATACCACGCTGGTCAGACGTGTTGGTATAAGGTTTTGTTTCGAGTTTTCTATCTCTTGTATGAGATGTTTTATGTATTTTATATCCCTTAGTCGTCTCTTATGGTCACCCACGGGAAAGAGGGGGTGGTGAATTGCATTCTTACTTCGTCACTAGACGGATGATACTCCAAAAAAGTTACATATAATTAAACAGGTCCTAATGCCAGACTGTGAGTGGCTCGAGTAATATCAAGCAGGTAGTATGTGACAGAGGGCTCTATAAAACCAATATTGATCGCTTGTCTCTTATGAAGGTCAAGTTCAATATTTATTACCCGGTACTGTAATGGTTCAAAAAAAAATAATGCATACACAACGTTATTATGCAAAAATATGAGCAAACTAAATGAAAGTAAAATAAGTTTTTATTACTTGCAATTTAAGTAATAAGTTTAAACGATCTCTAGAGCGTAATTAATTTTAATTGTCTGAATTTTTCTAACTATTTCCGTTAGAAAACTCATTCACTATCTGGTAATATAAAGCGGATTATTAAATATAATTTTTATAAATCGCTATAATTTTTATAAATGCTTTCGTTTAATACAAAACGCGATGACACAAAATTATTCTTTAAAATAAGACTACTATCAAGCAATAAGGTTTTGTCTGCGTGGTGACAGAATAAAAATACAACTCATCCCCAATCTTACCCATGAGTGATCATAAGAGACAACTAAGGGATATTAAACGCATAAAACATAAACATGTTTTATGCCTTTTACATCCCTAAGTCCCTTAGTAAATACAACTTTAGTCATCAAAGACAAGAGAAGGAATTCTGGAAATAAAACCCTAAACCAAAACTTTTGTTAGTCATATCTTAGTAAAGACATGAGAAGGAAATCTCGAAACAAAACTCTATATCAAAACGTCTAATCAGCATGGTATAGTAGGTCAATTTCTCTCCCATTATGGAGGACACTAGAGCCCAGCAGTGGGTTATATATAAGCTAAGATGATGACGAAGTAAGGTTGTACTAATTTCTTATGTGTAGTGTTTATTTTGTGTGTGTATTAGTGTTTATTTCGCACTCCGTGGCGTATAATGAGGGAGGCCTACGTCCAGCAGTTGATGGCGATAGGCTGAAATGATAAAATGATGATGAGTGTTTATTTCTAGTCGTGTTCATTATCTTTCTCTTATCCCAATTGCTTGGAGTCGATGCAATATATACTTTTCTTCTATCGTACATATTGTATCGGGTTGAGAGCCCTCAGCGCTTATCCACAGTCCGGGTAAAATTGTTATAGTCATCTAACAACTAAGACAAACAAAAAAAAAGTACATGTTGTAAAAGTTTTGGCCATAGTTTTATTACTGGCTATCTACCAGATATCAACACTCCACGAAAATGTTATTGCTGGACAAATGGCTTCCGATGGTTTTGGCTCAGGTTGATGTAAGGCTCTTAGTCGTCTTTTATGGCACTTAGGAGTAGTATAAGTGTTGATAATAATCGTAATTGTCACCACACAGTACATTCCTAATGAAAATAATAATTATGTATTTTTCAGAACTAATTTGAGAAAGAAAGAAATAAATAATTTGACTGTAGATGGCGTAGTGGTTAAGATACTGACCTATCGTGCTAGTAATAGTTCGATTCCCACGCAAAACGATTCCTTGTGTGATCCATAAATTGTTGTTTTAAGTCTGGGTATAATTTGTGTCTGTTAAATTATATATTTGTAAAGTCCCCCGTAATACAAGGGCCATTTCCGTAGTGTTGGATCAAGTCTTAAAAAATATTCTTCTTCTATCCATCTAACAGTCTATTAACGTTCTCTGTTACTATGATAACTCCCAAGAGGAGATAAAGCCTTAATTGTCATGCTTAGCAAGCGGGTTGGCGATTGTATTTGGTCTTACCTATTTCTAAGGTGCCTCTGCCTCCTTTTCCTGTAAGCTGTCAGCCAGTTTTCACCACCCCATGGAAAAGTGTTGGTAACACATTATATTCTCAAGACGGAAAAATAATAAATAATAATAAATATTTAGACGTTCCAATTTTGTGTATAAATATAGTATTACAATAGTTCCATTGTCCTTTATGAAAATATCGTTAGCTTATAAACCTATGCATGTGACTATAAAAGATGATTATGAAGTTATTAAGTTATTTATAATGTACTTAAAGTTGGTATTATTTGCAAAGTTACGTCGGTTTTATAATAAAATACTGCAAGACATCTCAAATGTAAGTTATTTTAAAATATTAAGCTTTTAATCGTTATTTTTAAAATTATAAGCGTAAAATAAAAGTAACGTTTATTAGAAATGACATTAGATAATGAAACACGTTTATCGCCAATTCACCACTGCCTGTGGGTTTCATAAAAGATGATTAATATATCGACGGGTGCAAAGTAAAAGGAGTTATATAATACATACTCTATTGTTTAATAGATATTCTACATACATACATATCATCACGCCATATCCCTTGCAGGGTAGGCAGAGAGAACAGAGTGCCAGAGAACTCTATCTCTGCATACTTCACTCGCTTCCTCAACATTCATAATTCTCTTCATACACGCTCGCCGGTTTCGGAGACTCTTGACTCCACCTTCCTTCAGTACATGACCGATCTGGTCTAGGTAGGTTAGTCTCGGTCTCCCTCGGTACCTGCATCCTTCCACTTTCGCATTGCATAGATATTCTATCTACATGTATATACATATATACGTACATACGTACGTATATATGTATATACATGTAGATTATATATATTTATATATATATATATATATATATATATATATATATATATATATATATATATATATATATATATATATCGACGGCGGAAAGCGAAAACGTAGTAGTCCACATAAAGTTCACCAGAGCCAAAAAACTGTTTCACTTTTATTAAAAAAATCATAACTAGCGTATTTTTTAACGTAGACCCACGATTTTTGGATATTAGATTTATTATTTTTATTTAAATATAATTATTACTCTCAAATCTCATTCTAACAATTATTTATCAAAATTTTGTTGACTACGACATTTTGAACTATTTTTACAGAATGTTAAAATACGGAAGGTGGAGTCAAGAGTCTCCGAAACCGGCGAGCGTGTATGAAGAGAATTATGAATGTTGAGGAAGCGAGTGAAGTATGCAGAGATAGAGTTCTCTGGCACTCTGTTCTCTCTGCCTACCCTGCAAGGGATATGGCGTGATGATATGTATGTATGTAAAATACTGTAATTGCACTATTGAGTTGTATGGAGCGGGGTCAAATGATTTTTTTT
Source organism: Lymantria monacha (assembly GCA_905163515.2). Lineage (NCBI taxonomy): Eukaryota > Metazoa > Arthropoda > Insecta > Lepidoptera > Erebidae > Lymantria > Lymantria monacha. The sequence goes on from LR991106.1 coordinate 13,066,211, forward strand.
AAGGAAAACGAAAACGTCGTAAGCAACTTTATTTGAACTAAGGCTGCCCAACTGTATGTTGTAAACGTAGTTATTCCATGAAACTAATATCTTAGAATATGTGTAAATTAAAATAATTGCTTATTTGGGGTAAGACAAAATGTATTACACCTTTTTATTTTTTTTGGGGGTGGGTTACGGTCGGCGCACTCCTCGCATCACTCCGTCCGGGGCGGCGGAGGGGCGTACGCACGCACACCCGTAACCCACCCGTGACGTTGCTTTCATCGTTAGGGCCGACCACCGGAGCAGAGTGACTTGACGTCAGTGGCCAGCCCGACTTTACAATGTATTACACCTAAATCGATTTAAATTTGACAGAATATTAAAACGTAGAGTTCAATCAATAATACACTACAATATATATTACGAATGTAAAAACATAATAAGCTAAAAAAAATTAAAGTTTAAAATATATGAATAAGTAATTTACTTAATTACTTTGTCTTTAACCATAATAGATGTCATATCTTCTGCTGACTAAACACCAGCACGGATAACAGGTAGTGGTTGAAGCCCCTCTTGGGGCATCTGACCATTGCTTGTTCCATAGCAGTGCCCCTATTGCGAGGCTTTTTCGTCATGTTCGATCAGCTGGCGATCTTTATGTATACCTCGTACATCGTTGGCCATAGGCCTTGGAGGGCAAGTGTACTGTACTGTACTGAAGGCACTAGCGTCCAGCATAGATATCGCAAAAGCGTTCGACAGGGTCTGGCATAGGGCCCTTCTGTCGAAGCTACCATCATATAGAATCCTCGAAAGACTTTGTAATTAGATGACCAACTTTCTGGATAGTCAGAGCATAAAAGTAGTCGTCGACAGCTCCTGCTCCGACGATGATGATGCTGGTGTACCATAGGGCTCGCTGCTCCTCGACATTATTTATCCTGAATATCAATGACTTGCTCTCTATAGAGAGTATATGTTGCTATGCAGATGACAACACGGGTGACGAACGATACACCGAGCATCAGAATGTTCCTCGGAGTATGTTACAGGAAAGACGGGCTCAATTTGAGTCTGAAAATGAGCGCTCTTTGGGGCGAGCCTCGGAACGGGGTGAACGGAACTTAGTCCAGTTCAACCCCACTAAGACACAAGTTTGCGCTTTGACTGCGAAGAAGGAACCGTTTATCATGGCGCCTTAGTTGCAAGGAGTAACTCTCTAAATTCCTCGACGTCGAACTATAGAGCAAAGGCCAGTTTGGTAGTCATTTGGAGGGCAAAGCCAAATTGGTAAGCAAAAGTTAGACGTGCTAAGCAGAGCTAGGCAGTCCTTCACGCCGAGACAACGTCTTGTGCTATTCGAAGCACTAGTTCGTCCTCACGTGGTTTACTGCTCTCATCTCTGGGATGGCGAGTCTAAATATCAGCTAGATCCACTTGACTCCTCGCAAAGGCGTGCTGTTCGAATCCTCGGTGATCCCAATCTCACGGACAGATTGGAGTTTATGGGAGCGGCAGAGAGACTTTGGGTCTCTCTTTGTACCCTACCAGCTGTTTTACGGTGACTGCTCTAAAGAAATGTTTGATTTGACACCATCGTCACCATTTTACCACCGTACCACTCGTCACCGTAGCAGGGTTCACTCATTTCTACTGAACTTACCCTGTTCCCAGACTATACGTTCTCAGAGATCATTTCTCTACGTCGTCATTACGAATGCGATCAGTCAGCATAACTCCACAGATTTTCCATAGAGATCGCATTTCGACCGCACTAATTTTACTTTCATACTCTTTTCTGCATACCCAACTCTCGCTTCCATACAGTAATGTTGGGACAAGCACTGCGTTATGTATTGCTACACGTGCCTTCTGGCTGAGGTGGTGGCTAACGAGAAGTTGCCCCAACGCTCCGTTCACTCTATTTCCCGCATTCACTCTTCGCTCTATATATATATATATGTATATATATATATATATATATATATATATATATATATATATATATATATATATATATATATATATATATATGTATATATATATATATATATATATGTATATATATATATATATATATATATATATATATATATATATATATATACTAGTCACAAAAATTAAAGGATATAGAAAAAAAACCAAATTTTTGGGTGATTTTCAACGAGCTGTAACTCCGAAGAAAATAGTTGTACAGAAAAAATAAAAAAAGAAAATTGTAGCTCTAAGTGTCTAATTTTTAGATATGACTATAATTTTTTTTTATCATGTCCAGGTCTGGAGAAATTCTAAGAAAACAACCAAAAAAAAATTTTTCAAATTTTTTTTTCGTCTAAAAAAAGGTCCACGGGCTTCAAAAAAATTTTTTTGAGTGTTTCGTTCAAAAGCTCTTTTAGAGAATTTAATACTCTTTAATTTGACGTATTCGAAAAGCCTGTACAATGATTTGCCGCGGAGTTATCGTCCATCAAAGCAAAAAAGATCTTTTTAACTTTGATAATCAATAACTCCGGAAATAACGATTGTATAGAAAATTCAAGGAAGGTTTTGAAAACTGCACAATATTCTCTATAAGAAAATGTAAACATCTTTTAGAAAAAAAAAATTTTGTATTGAAAACTCGGACTGAAAAAAAGACAAAAATTCGCATAATTAAGGATATTTGGATAACTTGGTATAACTTTGGATAAAATGGATGAACGAAAGATATCGTCGGTAATTTTTTAACCTCAAAGTGTCCCCTAAAATCCCTCAAAAATTCAAAGCGCTGCAATTTTTTTTTCATTGTGCCCCGAAGCTTCAAAATCTTTGTTTTTGCAAAAATCACCATTATGAGCAATTTTGTGATTTTTATTAATTTTTTCAATGGAAAAATTTTTTTCTCTCTAAAATCTTTATGTTTTTGATCAAAAAGATTAACTGTTTAAGAAGTTTGAAAAAAAAAAGATCAGTCATTATTTCAAGAGATATTGATTATCAAAGTTAAAAAGATCTTTTTTGCTTTGATTGACGATAACTCCGCGACAAATCGTTGTACAGGCTTTTTGAATACGTCAAATTAAAGAATATTAAATTCTCTAAAAGAGTTTTTGAACGAAACAATCAAAAAAAATTTTTTGAAGCCCGTGGACCTTTTTTTAGACGAGAATAAATTTGAAAAATTTTTTTTTGGTAGTTTTCTTAGGATTTCTCCAGACCTGGATATGACAAAATTTTTTTATAGTCATATCTGAAAACTAGACACTTGCAGCTACAATTTACTTTTTTTATTTTTTCTGTACGACCATTTTCTTCGGAGTTACAGCTCGTTAAAAATAACCCAAAAATTTGGAATTTTTTTTATATCCCTTAATTTTTGTGACTAGTGTATATATATATATATATATATATATATATATATATATATATATATATATATATATATAATATCTAAGGAAGGTCAAGTCGACGTAAAGTTTAGTAGTAGTAGGGTCACCACTGTTGACAGTTTTGTGTCTACAGCCGCGGGCCGGTCGGTCCGAGGTAGTACTACATTTTCGGCGAAAATCGATATATGAGCAGTGGAAATGTACTGTTGCGCTTCATTCGATGAGCGAGAGAGCCGGAAGTTTAACTTTCTGGGTAGTTTTGGGTCTGTGGTAGCAAACAAGCAAGCAGTACACTTACTGATGATATTAGGTGTGCTGTTTGCTGGTTTGCCACCATAAGCGATAAAAAAACATCAGGCAGTCATGGGGACTGCCGATAGAAGTGAAAACTATTAACTTAAGACTAATTGAAATAATAATAATTTTCTAATTTTTATATAAAAATAAAAAATATTATCGAACATCTAGGAATCGGTTTTACCACCAAGTTAACCTTTAAACCACAATGATACTCATTTCATGACATAAAGGTTAAATATTAAAAATACGATTAAAAATAAATAATGCCATACTTTTAAATGCAAATATTGATATGAATGGCCACTGCGCGTGCGCCAGTCTGAGTACTCATAGCTATAGATATTAGCTTTAGCATGTCGGTGACGCGAACCTATAAGTTTTTCCCCTCCAAAAACGCTCAACGCGCCTAAAGAAGTTTTCACTTCAAAAATTAAAAGAAAACCCTAACCCACCCCGCATGGTATAGAAGGTCAAATTTTCTCCTATTGCAGAGAAGGCTCGAGCACAACAGTGTATTGAAATGATAAATCTTGCAAGTAATTCACATGAAACACCATTAAACAAACAACGTGATCCTTCGGAAATTTTAAAGCAGAAAAACATATGCCAATTTGTGGTTACCCAAAGGTCAACCTAAAAAAGGTTGTAAATATTCAACGTTTTTTTCATGTTTGACCTTTGATTACTTTCGTTAGCTTATTTGTGTGCCCTCGGGATAGGCCGGTGTTTAACCTTGAGTTGATCCAATGACAGGTTAAAATAGATTACGTAAAGACGGTGATGGATTTGCCACGTTTGATTGTGATTTTTTTCTGATGTAAATATATTATATGTTTTTGAATAAATGTAATACTGAGAAAAATCATAAACTATAAATAGAATTTATGTCATCACTTATATATAAATTTTCAATCTTTTATTAGAATAAGAATAAGTAATTATTTCACCTTTATTCTCCTGTTCTTACTCGCATCCTAATTAGTCGGGATCGCTGCCACATGTACTCGTACATATTACAAAAGTAATTGGCAATAAGTTTACAACTGGCCACCTGACGTCAACCCTACTTGGGAATGTAATTATTGATCAAATTTAGGTGGAGTTGGCATTGATAAAAAGCTATGAGTCATCTTTTTTGATATCCACAACGATCTGTGACGCAGTTATCCCACAGAAAGAGGTGGCAGTAAAGGTCAGGGTATAAAAACTAAATTCTTTCAAATAAAAAGAAAAATATAAATCAAATGATAATATGTACGAGTGATGGCGGCTACGAATACTACCTACGCTTACATTGCACCAACGGTATCGTAAAAGATGAGTAAGAGTTTTAAGTGGACTTGTGTCAACTCCATCTGGTGCTATCTGGTTAACAATTATAATCCCAAATAGGGTTAACATCGGATAGTCGGCCGTACATAAAAACTAATGCCGAAATTTTACATTATGTACGACATAAGTATATAACTGCGTCGACCCAAAGTAATTGGGATAAGAATACGATGATGATTTTTCTAATCCACTTACGCATCAAGGCGAATAGTGCCATAAACAGTATATTTAGCAGGTTGGGGAACACACTAGGTGTTATAAGTTTGATCGGGTACCGGTGGCCCGCTCACACGGCGAAGAAGAGGTGCTTGCTGGGTGGGTTAACGGGGATGCACGCCGCCTCTTCCGCCGCCCCGGATCGATTTAGCGGGGTGCGACGTCCATAGCCCACTGCAAAAAAAAAGGTGTTATAAGTTTTCCAGGTAAAAGCTGGGCCATTCTCTTGGTGATATCTCAGTCGGTTTTAATAATATCCGCAGTTATATAATAGTATAATCCATTTTACTTAATATATTTTTAATCATCTCCGCGCACATGCGTCCCACTATTGGGTTCGAGCCGAATACGTAGAGGGAAGGGAAATTGACACAATTAAAATACCACGCTGGTCAGACGTATTGGTATAGGGTTTTCGTACAAGTTTACCTTCTCGCACAGTCAGCGACTGACCTACAGACCCTAGTCGACACAATGACAGAAGATTGTAAGAAAAGGGGTCTGGGTCTACGCGTGAATGTAAGAAAAACTAAAATAATGGTCTTTGAAAGAGATGAAGCAAGTGGATGAATTTGTATATCTTGGATGTGGATTTTGTCGAGATGGAAGGTACACCACTGATATAGAGCGAAGAGTGAATGCGAGAAATAGAGTGAATGGAGCGTTGGGGAAACTTCTCGGTAGCCAACACCTCAGCAAGAAGGCACGTGTAGCAATACATAACGCAGTGCTTCTCCCAACATTACTGTATGGAAGCGAGAGTTGGGTATGCAGAAAAGAGTATGAAAGTAAAATTAATGCGGTCGAAATGAGATCTCTACGGAAAATCTGTGGAGTTCGGCTGATCGATCGCATTTGTAACGACGACGTAAGAGAGCGAGTAGGTATGAAAGAGTGTATCGGTGTAAAGATGCGAAAGGGAATGCTCCGATGGTTCGGACATGTGGAAAGAATGCCGAACGAACGTCTGGTTAAGAAGATATACAATGCGCAAGAGTCTCTGAAACCGACGAGCGTGTATGAAGACAATTATGAATGTTGAGGAAGCGAGTGAAGTATGCAAGGATAAAGTTCTCTGGCACTCTGTTCTCTCTGCCTACCCTGCAAGGGATATAGCGTGATGATATGTATGTATGTATTACCACAGAAGGTATTGCCTTCCAATAATGTTATTAGATATTTAAAAACAAACATAGTCTTTGAACTAAATATTCCAAGTTCTGAGTATATTTACACTACTACAAGAGCTAGGTAAGACTTGTGAATAATCAATGAACCCGATCAGAATTGCTTGTAGGTGCAAGTATAACTTAATAAAGCAAAAGTGGACCGCCTCTTAATGGAAATACGGTTGCTGCTCGCTAAATGCAAATGACCGAACTAATGGATATTGCAGATGTTCAAGTTATGCTACTGACAGAAATTCTAGTTAATTTAGGATGATTGAGAATATAGTAGTTTGATTATTTGAAAATAAAAAATATAAAGAATAAGGGTTCTTTAAATAGTAGTATAACTAAAAGTACTAACTACTTCGAGTAACTATAATAATAGTATAAGCAAACAGTACGTACACAATTTCTTCCAGGCTGAGCCTAATATTCAAAGTGTACTGAGATAATTATTTGTGGTAGTACCACAATGTTAACAGATTCCTGTCTATAGTCACGGGCTGGTCCGTCCGGGGTAGTACCACACTCTCGCAGAAAATCAACGTCCGAACAATGGCAAAATGCTGTTATGCTTCGTTCGATGAGCGAGAGAGCCGGTAGCCCAAATTTCTGAGTGGGTTTGCGGTTTTTATTGGTAGGCAGCGGCCTAGCTGTACTATTGATATTGCAAAGGTCCATGGAATGCAGTGACACTTACTATCAGGTATGCTGATTGCTTGTTTGCCACCATCAGCAATAATAAAAAAAAAATGAATTACGCCCCATAATCTCTCCTAAGAAGTATGAATTATGTCTTTTTACAAAAGATTGTAGATAAGATATGCTTTTTAACCAATTAAAATAAGGAAAACTAACATGACACAGACGGACAATGTTAAATATTTGAATCTGTATTTGGATCGACGTTTAAAATGGGGTACATATATTATATAAACGACATAAACAAAAGTACAACAATATTTAAACGCTTTAAAAGTTCTCGTGGGTTCAGGATGATGCTTCACTAAAGGCGTTTATGGCATATATACAATTGCTATAAGAAGTGGTCTAGATTATAGTGGCTTTTTATAAAATATAATTCAAAATTATGGTTTACGAGTTATTGTGTATTTTTTTTGTAGTTATACTTCTTTAGGTGCGTTATGAAAGAACGATGAGAGTAAAATTTTAAGATGCGCGCGCACTGTAACACAAACGTAACAGGTTAAAGTTGGCCCCAAATAAGATGTGGGTGTATAACTGCAACACAAAAGTAACAGCTTGAAGTTGGCCGCAAAAAACACTCATTAAGTCTCGAAAAAAAGCTACCAACAAAATAGAAATAGAACCTCTTTCTATTTTCTACATTCACAACATGTGTTTTAGTTTCATACAAGTGTGAATTATATATGTGCTAATAAATTATATTCAGTATTGATTTAAATTGAATATTTTGATTAAAATTATTTACTATTCGTAAATATTAGTTAAAAAAAATCATCCTATCCTTTTTTAGTTTTTATTATTTTATTGTAATTAATTATATGCATGCAATTAAAAACTATATTTTAATGATGCCTAAGAAGTATAACTTCTCACACGCGTACATAATACGTACCCATTTCTTTTTTTACGAACCATGAAATACCATGTCATGGAATGTAAGCTTTGTCACCCTTCACTAGACATCAGAACAACTTTTTAGCTCACAAATTTTTACATAAAAAGCTAGGGTTGGTAATATTATTTTTTATTGTTGGGGTCAATATCAAGGTGTGGTAAAATGCTTTTGCTAGTAGACATTAACGGTTGCTTATAAAACGTTTTTTATATATACCAGTCTCCAACCGAAAATGTATTTTTTTATTTGATACATTTATTACTTATTTCTTTTTTTTATTGTAAGTGTCACTGCCGCCCATGGACCTTTTGCGCTGCCTACCAGTACAAACCCCAAACCCACCCCAGTTGGTCTTCTAGCTCTCTCACTTACCGAACAAAGCGTAATAGCACATTGCCATTACTCAGACGTCGATCTTCTGCGAGAGTGTGGTATTACCCCGAGCAGACCGGCCCGCGGCTGTAGAAAGAGAACTGTCCACAACATGGTCCTACCGCTATTAAATATTCTTGCACAGTGTTTCTTTGTCTAAGCTATGGCCACAAACGAATTAAAAATGAAACAAATAAAATATTGTATTTCAAGACTCATCATCATCATCATTTCAGCCTATTGCTGTCCACTGCTGAACGTAAGCCTCCCTCACTTTACACCACAGAGTGCGGTCCTGTGCCGCCTGTATCCAACGACGCCCAGCAACCTTCACTAGGTCGTCTGTCCACCTAGTGGGGAGGCGTCCCACACTGCGTCGTCCGGTACGTGGTCGCCACTCTAGAACCTTTCTTCCCCAGCGGTTGTCGGTTCTTCGAGCGATGTGGCCTGCCCATTGCCACTTCAGCGTGCTAATTCTTTGTGCTATGTCGGTTACACCCGTTCGTCTGCGGATTTCCGTATTTCGGATTCTATTTCGCAGAGAAATCCCGAGCATAGCCTGCTCCATAGCACGCTGAGCGACTTCGAGCCTGGTTATGAGGCCTAAATTTAGGGACCACGTTTCCGTGCCGTAAGTCATCACTGGTAACACACACTGGTCATAGACCTGTGTTTTCAGACACTGAGGTATGTTGGATGAGAAGGTCCTCTTAAGCTTCCCGAACGCTGCCCATGTATTTCAAGACTACATGAATAATATTAATCACTTGTTTTAAATTGGATTATCTCTCTTTGGTAACGAGTTTCATTATTTTTTATATATAACTCATTTATTCCACCATTGGATATGAAGCTCATCTATGATGGAAGGAAAATTTACCTGCGGTCCCACGCTGGATGAGCGAGTTAATAAAAAAATATTTTAAAATTTTCTTTTATGCCATTAGTGCTATCTGCTTAAATCGCTTATTCGTCTATTACGACATCCGTGGGAATATAAGTATGGCAAAGTATTGATTTTTTAATCCATTTATACGTGGGTAATGATGGCTATTGATTTCTTTTTTAAAATAAAAATAATCGTTTCATATATTTATTGACTTTTTACAGTTTCGTCCAATGAAATTTTTTTACTGCTTACGGTAGCAAACGAGCAAACAGCACACTTGATGGTAAGTGTTACTGCCGCCCATGGGCCTTTGCAATATCAAGCGTATAGCTAGGCCGCTGCCTACCAGTACAAACCCCAAACCCACCCAGTTGGGCTTCCGGCTGTCTCGCTCACCGAATGAAACGCAATAGCACATTGCCATTATCAGACGTTGATATTCTGCGAGAGTGTAGGTAGGTAGGGTGTAGGTTTAGGGAGTATAGGAGGCTGTAGACAGAAAACTGTGAACAGCGTGGTCCTACCACTAATAAAATGTATTGAAAACCAAACAGCAAAATAATACGACAATTAATCCACATTAAAATGCAAATCAATGTTTAGAAGTTTCTAAGGATATAGAAAAAGTAGTATTTAATAATTTTAATTATGTAGAAGATTTCACCTGTAACAAATTGGAACATCATTCTCCGACTCATCCTAATTAGTTGGGGTCGATACAATATGTACTCGTATTTCGTAGTACATATTGTAAAAGTTATTGGTTTTATGACCGGCCGCCTGCCTGACATCAACCCTTCTTGAGAATGTAATTGTTGACGAAACGGCTTCAGATGCAATTGGCCCCAGGTCGTTATGAGGCTCTTAGTCGTCTTTTACGACATCCACGAGCAAAGTAAGGGTTGGTAGTATTCGTAGCCGCTAACACACAGCAGTTAACAGTACTTTAACAAATTTGATATTGGCCCTATAATTATTTTTGATTTTATTATTTGTCTTTTTTTTTAAATAACAACACTCGGCTCTAAGGAAATAATCCTTGTATTATGAGAGATTTTACAAACGTATAATTTAATGGACATACATTACATCCAGACTCAAAAAAAATTGTGGATTACACAAAGTATTGTCATGCATGGGAATCGAACTCTCGGCAGTGGCACGTTAGGTCAGTCTCTTCTTGTTGTTAGGAGCCAAGAAGAATTATTATGCTTAGTGTATACTACGCATTATTATATTTTTTCAATGACCCAGAATGATCGTAAGGGTTTAGAGAGGGCTTTCTATTCCCGAACTTCCATAATATGATGAAGTAGAAATCATGTTAATAAAGAGAAATATTAAGACGGAAAGTTTTATGTATTTTGTTAAGCATCACAAGAATACACATACATACATACATATCATCACGCCATATCCATTACAGGGTAGGCAGAGAGAACAGAGTGCCAGAGAACTCTATCCTTGCATACTTCACTCGCTTCCTCAACATTTATCCGCTATGATGGTTATCAGCTCGCAAGAATATTTCATGCATTATCTTGTACATACATACATATCATCACGCCATATCCCTTGCAGGGTAGGCAGAGAGAACAGAGTGCCAGAGAACTCTATCTTTGCATACTTCACTCGCTTCCACAACATTCATAATTCTCTTTATACACGCTCGCCGGTTTCGGAGACTCTTGACTCCACCTTCCTTCAGTACATGACCGATCTGGTCTAGGTAGGTTAGTCTCGGTCTCCCCCGGTACCTACATCCTTCCACTTTCGCATTGTATATCTTCTTAACCAGACGTTCGTTCGGCATTCTTTCCACATGTCCGAACCATCAATAACTATTATAACTATTATAACCACCATTATCTTGTATTTGTAATTATTTAATAATACTGCGTTAGTGCCTATTTTTTTAGTTATAAATTAAATTTTATCATGAAGATATTTTTGAATAACATAGCTGTTACTTATATATACGAAAGTATTCGCTATTTGTACAAATAAAACATTCAGAGTTTCATCACTCCTAATGGAGTCCTATTTACCTTTTCAATTTACGATAAAAACTAAAAAAGTGCGTGAATGGAGATCAGTGAGGAATCTCAGGGGAAGTTAGCCAATTAAGATAACAGGGAAGGGCCTAAATCAAGTCACAAAGAGAAAGGTTAGGCCAATAAATATACGAGAAAGATGGGTGGTCGCTCTTTAGGGTTGGATGCGAGAAAAATAGCCTATGTTGCCTGTTATCTCCGATCTTTGCTTGCTTATATTACGAGTTAGGGGAGTATGTTACACCGATAAGATTACTACAGTATTTAATTGCAAGTATTTTTTTTATCTTAATAAGATAGGATAGCTTCTATCTCAGTTTATAGTCGCTATATTATTTTATTGCAAATTATTTGTCTATTATTTGATAGTCACAATTATCGGTTATCTCCAAACGGTTCTAACAGATGGCGATGTCTGTTGACTGGATTGAGTAAGTATTTAATAGATGGCGCTATGTTAAATGTACAAACGTTTCATAAAAGCTACAATTTATTAACATAACTACCACGTGTTACTGAGACTACCTAAGCCACAGCAACGAGTGACTGAGTCTGCTAGTTTGTTAAAAAAGTAAAAAGTCGAAAAGGTGCTAACCACAGCTTTGAACTCAAATTTGTTTGAACTTTTTAGTAATTTTGTGACGGAGTAAGAATACAATTCACTACCCCTTGTCTTACCCGTGGGTGATCGTAACAGACGACTAAAGGATATAAAAGGCATATAACATCTATACAAGATAAGAAAAAATCGAAACAAAACCCTATCCCAAAACGTCTGACCAGCGTGGTATAGTGGGTTAATTTTCATCCCATTATGGAGGAGGCTCGAGCCCAACAGTGGGATATGGGCTGAGATAAGATGATGAATTATTTATTTTCAATTTTAATGCAATAAACATTGCAATACTAATATATATGCAAGCATTTTGTAATAAATTTTGTTTTTTTACATGGTAGCTTGTAATGAATGAATTAGTCTCCTTCGATTTCTAAGCAAGACAATTCTTTGTGCGATCAATAAATTATGCTATGTCTATTTGTAATATATGTTTTTAGTATACGTTTGTAAGTCAACCCCCTATACAATGATTTGTTCTTTAATTAACTAGATTTTATTTTAAAAGTATGTATCTAAAAATATTTAACAATTCGTTTCAGTGTAATTGTGATCTTTGTAAATCACGTTTTCTTTGGGGTTGGTAAATAGATATATTAGCGTTGATGGAATTGAAAGATATTGATTATATTATGTCATCATTTCAAGACGCACTTTAAACGTGTTATCCACGTTCTATGTAATATGCAACGACGTACTTTGATGGTAAATATTATGTTACAGTTTTATATCTGACGGTATTTGCGTTTATCATACGTGCTAAGCGGAGACATGTTAACAAAGTATTCACTAATCGCCCCACCTAGCACAATCTTATTTTATTTAACAGATGTAAAAAAGTAAACTAGCGACCTCCGTTCGGCAGCCTAGGCCCGCGAGTGGCACGGTGCACATAGTTGTCGTATATCGCACACTAACTTCCTAATGTCAGCCATGTGGGTCTTTATCATGCTATCACTCGTGTGAGAGGGTGGTGTCATGGTTGCTGCGCTTGGCAGGTGTGCTGATAATAACGGTGGATGTTGTATGTTTCCCGGGGAACAGCTGTTGCTCGTTCTCGTGGTGAACTCTTTGGCGATTTGGCTGAGGAATCCACGAGCAGGTAAAGGGGTGGCGCTGGTTGTAGTCTTATCTCGTGGTTGCACAGGAAGGACTATCCTGTGTCATCCATCCATACTATATAATTGTTTGTACAAAATACGATTGCTTGGGTTTGCTGAGATAACTTAAGATGTAAGCTGTGATTGGTATATAGGTGTGAAGGTAATCGTGATTACTTGCAGTACGGTCATTTGCAACTTTATATCCGCATTTATATTCCTCATGACTGAACCATTCGGTTACATATCTATATTATTACACATGCACACAAACGCATCATCATAATCATTATTTTCCTGCTTTTATCTCAATTACTTGTACTTGGCCCAATATGTATTCGTACATATTGCAAAAGTTTTATGCAATAGGTTTATGATCGGGCGCCGGCCTGACGTCAACCTTCCTTGGGAGTGTAATTGTTGACCATGTGGCATCAGATGGAGTTGCTCCAGGTCGATATGAACCTTTGAGTCGTCCTTTAAGATATCCACGAACAAAATAAGGGTTAGCTACCACACAACATATGCACCTATCATAGGCACTTTCAATTTTCACTTATTTAATACTAGCTTCTGCCCGCGGCTTCGCCCGCGTAAAAGGTTACTTTCCTAAAGATTTTCGTCCCATATTTTTACTTTGCCGCTTAATGGTAATTTTTTTACGAAATTTTAATATCATATTTATTTATATATATTATAGCCTAAAAATAAAATTCAAGCTTCTGGCTTTAAAAATGACGATAATTCTTTACAATCATCCCTCTTTAAATCCCTTTTTTTGCATTAAAAAGTAGCCTATGTTCTTTACCAGGCTGTAGACTATCTATATGCCAAATTTTATTTAGATCGGTTCAGTAGTTTTGGTGTGAAAGAGTGACAGACAGACAGAGTTACTTTCGCATTTATAATATTAGTAAGGATTACTTTTCAATACCTATGTTTCACATTTTTTTTAATAAAATTTTGCTCGCTAGACTATTTACTACATTCTTTTTAAATATATATATTATTTAACCTGTCTGAGACTTTATTACAGGCTCGACCTAGTTTACTAGACATAGTTATATTAGTGCTTCGCATATTGTAAATATTTAAGTATTTATCAAATTATGTAATGTGTTATGATTTTGAATTAATAAATGTTTGATATTTAATAATTGATAATAAATGAATGAATGAATAATAAATATGACTGCACAGATGTCGTAATGATTAAGATACCGACCTTCCGTGCCAGTGCCGTGGGTTCGATTCCCACGCAGGACATTACTTTGTGTGATCCACAAAGTGTTGTTCTGAGTCTGGGTGTAATTTGTTTGCGTTAATTGCACGTTTGTATAGTCTCCCGCAATACAAGGGTTATTTATTTCCTTAGTGCAGGGTGGTGTCTATTGCCCGGACGGGGGCTCGAATCCTCGAGTTCCCAGGGGCCGAGGGCGCCAAGACGGCTGATAGCATAGCTGAGAAGCTGCGAGGTCTGTTCGCCGAGGAGGGTGGCATCAGGATCGCCAGGCCCGTCAAGTGCGCCGAAATGCGCATTTCGGGTCTGGACGACTCCGTGACGGTGGAAGACATCCGGGAGGCTATTGCCTCGAAAACCGGGTGTCCCATGGACACCGTCCGGGTCGGTGCCATTCGTCCCGGTCCGGGTGGCGTAGGTGCTGCCTGGGCGCAGTGCCCGGTGGAGTCGGTCAGGCAACTGGCTGGCTCAGGCAGGCTCCTCGTGGGCTGGAGCTCGGCGCGGGTAACCGTGCTTGAGCACCAGCCTGCGAGGTGCTATAAGTGCATGGCGGTCGGACACACTCGACCGACGTGCACCAATTGCTTCGACTGCGGCGGATTGTGTTTCCGCTGCGGTCAGACCGGGCACGTGGCGGCATCTTGCGCCGCCCCGCCCCACTGCCCCGCGTGTGCGGCGGGCAATAAGCCCGCCAAGCACCGCATGGGTTCTGGGGCGTGCAGACCTCCTGCTTCGGCCCCAAAGGGGCGGGGCGGCCTTTCGACCACGGCCGCTCCCGCTCCTAGCGCGGCCCGATCGCCCACTGGCGAGGCGGAGGTGATGGATACGGCCCACTAATGGCTGCAGAATCCATTCACCTCCTGCAGGCCAACACCAACCACTCCGCCGGAGCGCAGGATCTCCTCCTGCAATCCATGGCGGAGTGGTCGATTGGTGCAGCCGTAGTCGCGGAACCGTACGTCGTGCCTGATCGCCCCAATTGGGTGGTCAGCCGAAACGGAACTGCGGCAATCGTCGTCTCAACGCAGCGGCACTTCCCGTCCTTATCCCTTTTGGATAGGGGCGAAGAATTTGTCGCTGCGGAATGGGGAGGGGTCACACTCTACAGCGTTTACCTCTCCCCTAACAGGAGAATGGACGATTTCAGGGCCTCCCTCACCACCTTGGAGGCTTCGATACGGCGACTGGCACCGGGCCTCGTCCTGGTCCTGGGGGACTTCAACGCCAAATCCACGGCATGGGGGTCCCCTATGACGGACGACCGCGGACGGGCGGTCGTTGAGTGGGCGGCTTCACTGGGCCTCTGTGTTGTTAACAGGGGCTCAGTGAACACGTGTGTGCGGCAGCAGGGCGGGTCGATAGTGGACTTGTCGTTCGCTAGCCCCGCTGTCGCGCCACGGGTGAGGAACTGGAGTGTCCTGGAGGAGGCGGAGACCCTGTCGGACCACCGGTACATCCGGATGGAGGTCTCCCCCCGGGAACCCGGTAGGGGTCACAGGGCGGACGGAGCTCCCGCGTTTCCGCGGTGGGCTGTGGGTCGTCTTGATAGGAACCTACTGGCGGAGGCGGCCATCGTTCACACGTGGCTGTCCTCACCGCCCCCAGCGGACGGAGTGGACGCTGAGGCTGTCCGCATCCGCAGTGCGTTAACGCAGATCTGCGATGCGGCCATGCCCAGGGTGCGGCGTCTACCTCCGAGGCAGGGGGTCTACTGGTGGTCCCCAAGACTGGCGGACCTTCGCGCGGCGTGTATCAGTGCCCGAAGGTCCCACACCCGCAGCCGGCGGCGTCACCGCGACGCTGAGCGGGAGGGCCAGCTGTACGAGGCGTACCGCAGTGCGCGTACTGCCTTTCGGCTGGCCATCCGAGCCGCCAAGGATGCGAGTTGGCAGGAGATGTTGGACGGTCTCGACCGTGACCCCTGGGGTCGCCCGTATCGCGCGTCGCTGAACAAGCTTCGCGCGCAGGGCCCCCCCCTCACCGAGACCCTCCAGCCCGACTTCCTTTGTAGGGTGATCGAGGAGCTATTTCCACGGCAGTCGGGACACACGCCCCCGGTCATGGCTTCGCCAGATCAAGACCGGGAGGCCGACGACGAGAGTGTTCCACCCGTGACGGAGTCGGAAGTGGGGGCGGCAGTGGCGCGGATTCGCTCCGCCACCACGGCCCCCGGCCCGGACGGAATACCAGTCCGGGTGTTGACGTCGCTCCTCGAGCACTTCGAGCCTCGCCTCAGGCAACTGTTCAACGCCTGTCTGACGTCTGGACGGTTCCCTGAGTGCTGGAAGGAGGGGAGGTTGGTTCTCCTGCCAAAGCCGGGATGGCCCTCGGATTTGCCGTCGGCCTACAGGCCCATCGTGCTTCTCGACGATGTGGGTAAGTTGCTGGAGCGTGTCCTCGCTGCCCGCATCGTCCGACACTTGGAGGAGGTGGGGCCCGATCTGTCGGACGCTCAATATGGGTTTAGGAGGGGGCGTTCGACCATCGGGGCCCTGCTACGCCTGAGGCAGACGGCCGCGGAGGCTGTCGCCGGCAAGGGAGTGCTGTTGGCGGTGTCGCTGGACATCGCCAACGCATTCAATAGTCTGCCATTCAGCTGCATCAAGGAGGCTCTCCGGTTCCATGGAGTGCCCCTGTACCTCAGGCGGCTGGTGGCAGACTATTTGGAGGGGCGCAGTATCCTCTGCGCGGGTCCCGCAGGGGACATTGTGCGGACGCCCATGTCGTGCGGTGTTCCACAGGGGTCGGTTCTGGGGCCGACGCTGTGGGACATCGGGTACGACTGGGCGTTGAGAGGGAGTCTCCCCCCCGGGCTGAGCTTGGTGTGCTATGCTGACGACACGCTCGTCACAGCCCGGGGCAGGACACTCGAAGAGGCGGCGAGCCTGGCCACTCTCGGCACCGAGGAGATGGTCAGGCGAATCGAGGCGCTGGGGCTCAGGGTGGCCTTAAATAAGACGGAGGCCCTATTATTCCATGGGCCACGCGTAAGGCTGCCAACCGGCGCCTCGTTAGTCGTCAACTCCATCCAGATCAACATCCAGGCCCATATGAAGTACTTGGGTCTGGTGCTCGACGGGCGATGGTGGTTCCGGGAGCATTTCCGACAGATTGCTCCCCGGCTGGTCGGCGCGGCGTCCGCCCTTTCTCGGCTCATGCCGAATGTGGGCGGACCCAGTTTCGAGGGCCGACGGCTGTATGCGGGGGTCATCCGCTCGATGGCCATGTACGGCGCACCCGTGTGGGCGAGGGCTCTGAACGCCCAGCTCAGGGCGGTTCTGTGGAGGCCACAGCGAGCCATGGCGGTCAGAGCCATTCGCGGGTACCGCACGGTGTCGACAGAGGCGGCGTGCCTATTGGCCGGGACACCCCCGTGGGACCTAGAGGCGGAGATGCTCTCCGACCTCTACCGGCGGGTTACCTCAGTGCGCGAGGAGGGTGGCTCCCCATCGTTGAGCGAGATAGCCACCTGGCGCGAGGACGCCCGCCGAGACTTCATCGCCCGTTGGGTTACGCGGCTGGAGAGGCCTAGACACGGTATCGTGACCGTCGAAGCCTTCCGGCCCGTATTGATGAAATGGATGGAGCGGCGGCACGGGGTCCTCACCTTCCGACTGGTGCAGGTGTTGACGGGGCATGGGTGCTTCGGGAAATACCTGCACACGGTCGTGTACAGGGAGTGGACTCCGGGCTGTCATCATTGCAGTAGTGACGAGGACACGGCGCAACATACGCTCGAGGAATGCTCGGGCTGGGACGGGCAGCGCCGCGACCTCGTCGCTATTATCGGTGCCGACCTGGCACTGCCGGCTGTCGCGAGGGCGATGGTCGACAGCGTCAGGAATTGGGACGCGGTCGCCGCCTTCTGCGAGGCTGTCATCTCGCGGAAGGAGGCGGCGGAACGAGTCAGGGAGGACTCCCGCGACCCGGGCCGCCGCCAGCGGCCGGGGCGGCGCAGGCGCGAATACCTGCGCCTGATGCCGCCCTAACCCAGGCCTCGGGTGATCGGACCGGGGAATTGTCCGGTCACCCGACGCGAGGCCACCGCGTGAGGGCGACGCCCCGACGGCGAAATCTGTCGGGGCGTCGACGAGAGGAACCCGCGAGGGTAAACCGCCGAGCGGACCACCGAAGACAAAGATCGGGTACCGGTGGTCCGCTCGCACGGCGAAGAGAGAGGATTTTACGGTGGGTCTATGGGATCACGCGCCGCCTTCTCCGTCACCCCGGACCGATTTGGCGGGGCGAGACGCACCCATAGCCCACCAATAAAAAAAAAAAAAAAAAAAAAAAATGCGAGAGAAGGAAAACTCGAAACAAAACCCTATACCAATACGTCTGACCAGCGCGGTATAATAGGTTAATTTCCCTCCCATTACGGAGGAGGCCTGAGCCCAACAGTGGGACATTTATGAGCTGTGATGATGATGAAGATAATCTACACAAACGAAGCTCCTGGAATGCCTAGAGTCAAATAAAATGTTTTGTATTTCTTTTTCTTTATGTTTAGGATACTTTAGAGCTTGAATAACTATAGACAGAGTAAGATGTTGAAGATCCAAGATGGAATTATTATAGCAGAAGTTTTATATATCCACAATATCAACATCATAATTCTCCTGCTCTTATCCCAATTACTTGGAGTCGACGCAATGTGTACTCTTCTTTCATAGTGTGTATATATTGCCAAAAGTTTTGTCATTTGGGCCGGTTCGTCCTTGGTAGTATTACACTCGCAGAAGATGAACGCCTGAGTAATGGCCATGTACTATTGCGCTTCGTTCGACAAGCGAGAGAGCCGAAAGTCCACCTGGGTGGGTTTGAGGTTTGTATTGTTAGGCAGCGGCCTAGTTATTATACCCTTGGTATTGGAAAGGTCTATGGGTGGCAGTAACATTTACCATCAGGTGTGCTGCTTGCTTGTTTGTAACCATAAGCATTAAAAAATAGGTGTATGACAGGCTAAATGTAATTGATGACCGAACCCCATTAAATAGGGTTGACCCAGGCCCCTGTGAAGCTATGCGCACCTTCTTCCACCGCACTGAATGACGACAGGACGTGGCCAGACGGCCAAGCGTTGGGGTGTCGGGGATAGAATGTCAGTAGACGATCTCTCCGACACCCCGTAAAAGCGCGGCAGGGGCCGCTGTGGTTTTAGTGGGTATTCCGGTCGGTCATCTGGCCGGCGAGTCCCACATGCCCCCCGTCTATCACATGCGGGGAAAGCGCGTAAATGCGTTTCCACAGCGTCAGAAAAAAAAAAAATAAGGCCCCTGTGATGCTCTTAGTTTTCCTTCACGATACCCATCAGTATTGTAGTAGGTTAGTAATATTCATAGCCGCTACTATATCGTACTTATAATGACTATAATATATGATTAAATTTAGAGACAATTTTTCATGCAATATTAATTGAGAGTGGAAAATGTTAATGATTATATATATACATACATACATACATATATATCATCACGCCATATCACTTGCAGGGTAGGCAGAGAGAACAGAGTGCCAGAGAACTCTATCTCTGCATACTTCACTCGCTTCCTCAACATTCATAATTCCCTTCATACACGCTCGCCGGTTTCGGAGACTCTTGACTCCACCTTCCTTCAGTACATGACCGATCTGGTCTAGGTAGGTTAGTCTCGGTCTCCCTCGGTACCTACATCCTTCCACTTTCGCATTGTATATCTTCTTAACCAGACGTTCGTTCGGCATTCTTTCCACATGTCCGAACCATCGGAGCATTCCCTTTCGCATCTTTACACCAATACTCTCTTTCATACCTACTCGCTCTCTTACGTCGTCGTTACGAATGTCGTTACGATTATATATAAATATAAATTAATGTTAAATTCAAATTAAATACGTTAACCTTTCTCTGGCAGGCTAGGATTTGATAGCAGACCAAGCCAGGATAGACTTCTGTGACAACAACTTAGTGGCCGAAGTAGAAAAGCATTTTAAAACATCTGCAACTTCGTTCCCTCGATTCCAAAGCGGACTGCTGATATTTTGGGGATATGACTCCAGTTGCATTTCTCTTAACAAATGTTAGGGTATAATTTAAATAATAGAAAAAAATAACTAAATAAAGGATTGATATCCTTTTTTTAGTTGTTTTAAAAGATTGATATCCTTTATATAGTTATTTTAAAAATACAAAATCTACCTAATAAATTATTGCCATAAAGATACATAGTAATATTTAACTACAAAGTTTGCAAGAATTTGAATTACAAATTCTCAGTATAACTTCTATAAATGTTTCTTAAAACAATAAATCTATAGTAATAAATAATGGTTAATATTTCACTCAAAATATATTAAAAAACAAACTTTATTGGTTAAAATGTACTAATAAATTTGGCGTAACAAAAATATTTAGCTAATTTAAACTTGATTTAGTTTAGAAATTTCAATTTAAATTGAAACTTAGGATTGTTTTCACGAAATAAATCTATTAACTTTATGAGAATGAAACAATTTAACGATTTAATAAGACAATTGTTAATTTAGAAGAAGTTAGGAAATTATTGAAATATAATAAATTTATTAGAATTTTATATAGTTTAGAATTGATGTATAATAGATTATGTATAGCTATATTTAAATTAATATCATCATTTAATCTTTCGCAGTCTACTGCTGAAAGTAGGCATCCCCTACAAATGGGGAGACAGTATCGTAATCACCATTTTTTTTTTTTTGCGCTGGGCTATGGACGTCGCACCCCGCCAAATTGGTCCGGGGTGACGGAAGAGGCGGCGCGCAATCCCATTGACCCACCCTGCAAGCACCTCTTCTTCGCCGTGCGAGTGGGCCACCGGTACACAATCTTTCTCTTAGGTGGCCCGCTCGGCGGCATGCCCTCTCGGGCTCCTCTCCTGTCGACGCCCCGACAGCTTGCGCCATCGAGGCGTCGTCCTCACGCGGTGGCCTCACGTCGGGTGACCGGGCAATTCCGTATCGTAATCACCATACTTGACAGGCGGGTGGCCACCGAAGACAAAGATCGGGTACCGGTGGCCCGCTCGCACGGTGAAGAGAGAAGTATGCATAGTGGGTCTATGGGGTCACGCGCCGTCTCATCCGTCACCCCGGACCGATTTGGCGGGGCGAGACGCATCCATAGTCCACCGCAAAAAAAAAAATGCTTGACAGGCGGGTAAGATAATCAATTTGTTACACGTTTCTCAGGCGAGTGCTGCTATCTACTCTCTTTATGAGGCAATTAGCTAATTTATAAGACGACACTCAAGTTATGGGTGGCAACAATTATATTCTTATCCCGTCATCACACAGGCGATTTTACTTATACTGAGATATAAAATTATTTATTTGTATTTTTCTCTTACTCACTTTTGAAGGATAGACGTGTCTACGTTGTTAGACACGTCTATCCTTCAAAAGTGGAGGGTTATTAGCCAACTACACTATGTTCATCAGAGGTATTATAGGTTTATATCGTAAAGTTTTTTTCTTTTACAGTGATTTCATTTACTGACATATCTTATTCATCATCTTTAATATACATGTGGAAATAGGAATCTTAAATCGTCATCATATTAGGAATCTAGTAACGCATGATAATTATGTTATTCAACAGTAATAAGAAACTTATTCAAATTCAAATATTAATCAGTCATCAAACGAAGTGTGTCATTAAAAATGCAATGATCCTAAATAGGAAATGTTGTTCAAATTACTGAAATTTAGCATTTAATATGCTTAATTATTTATAAAAACCCAATTACGAAGCGAAAAATGATGTCACAAGCGGGATTAGAACCCGCGCCTATTGGGATTCTGGCTCAATCGTGCTGCCACTACCCCACCGTGAACTATTGAAGGACATGCAAATCTCGCTTCGTATCATATTTACGTCTTAAGGTGACATATGCCATCTACCCGACAATGTTTACACATTATTTTAGGCTTAATACTTCAAACTTTGCAGTTAGAATTGTATTAAACGATGACACAACCTTGTTATTCAAATTACTGAAATTTAGCATTTAATATGCTTAATTATTTATAAAAACCCGTAATCGGGTTTTTATAAATAGGAAATGTTGATTAAGATTTGTAAGTAATAATGACAAGAAACTTAAAAATAGACAGCAAGAGAAATATATGCCAAATTCCCTTATCTGAATGAGGACTGTGTCCGGCAATGCGTCATGTATCGACTGAGAGAAAAAAGATGGAACCCAAAATAAAAAGCCCCTAAAATATTATGGTCAGCTAAAAAAAGAAAATATTCAACATTAATTTTTTATCGTAAAAATTTGATCTGATTCAAGCAAACATAGTTAGTCATAAATGGAACTAAATCCATAAATCTTATATGTAATATGTTTAGCAAACGCGTGAAGTAAGCCATATGTTTTCCAATAATTTATTCAGAAAGCTCCAATCACTAATGAAGCGTATTTGGTCTCCAATGTTAATTTGAGGTCGAAACAGTTTGAATGTGGCCATTGTTAGTAGCTATTTATAATCAATCATTACGATCAATGAAATTTGGACTCATATTTTTATATATATCCATCCTTATTATCCTAAGTAATAAATATACTTTGTCTGTCACTATATGTAGTGATAATAAGAATAAAATTCATTAACCTTTACCTGAATTGCCGTAAACGTAGTTAAGATTTGCTTGTGTATTTTATTAATTCATAATACAGAAACTTGAGGATCAGAACCGTTTCTGATTAAGAGCAATGAATGTACCTCCTATTGGATGAGCCGAAAATTGAGTTATGAATTTTGAATGTGACGTTTTCTTTACTCTTACAGAGTAAACTACATAAAGAGCCTAGTAGAGATAAAAATAGAGTTTTACCAAATCGTATGTATTGAGTTGTGATTCCCGCGCAGAACTTTTTTGATCTGTAAATTATTGCTTTGTGTCCGTCAAATATATATTTATAAAGTCAACCGCGACACAAATATTTATTCCTCGGCGTGGGGTTTGTTTAAAAAAATATATTCTCCTGAATATTATTTTTTTGGTTGGCTCTCCGCTTTCTTTATAAAACCTGTAATAAATACTTGTCGCAATTTCTCACAGCTTTTAATAAATAAGGCTTTAATTAATCATTCTCGTTAGATCCGGAACTTAGAAAATTAAGTAAAATTATATAAAAAATTTATGAGCTGATAATGAGGCTGGGTGGTTTTACGTTATAATTAAAAGCCATTCTTATATTTTCTATAATATACTCGTATAATATCTGATGACCGAGCTTTCGCTCGGTATTTTCTTTTTAGTGTGTTTTGAAGATATATTTAAATATAATAAAAATAATTAATTAAATAATATTAAAAAAGTAATAAAAAAGAGAAACAGGATCCGAACCAGCCTCGATTAGACTGCTCGATTATTCAATTGAGGTGTCTTAATGACAGCGTCAAAATTTGCATTCATATTTTAATAGTTATCAGCCAACGCAAAATTATATTTTTGTATTGGCTGTAAGTGTTGACAAAACAATATTTTCTACAAATGTAACTTACCTAGGCTGATAAGGCGTCCCAGGAACCCTCTGCATGCTAAATTTCAAGAAAATTGTTGGTGCCGTTTCCAAGATTCAGAATATATCTATCTATATAATTGCATATAATAAAAATGTAACGGATCGCTGTCTGTACATGGAAGATATATGAGAAAAATTTTACTGGGACCTTTATCAACACAAATAGAACCCAAAACAATGATTGTTATTTTTTTTGTCTGTTTATCTGTTTGTCTTTGCGTTTGTGCACGCTAATCTCAGAAACGGCTTATCCGATTTAGACGCGATTTTTTTTTATAAATTAAAAAGTTATGTCAATTTAAAAAATGTTCGGAGAAAAAAATCATTATCGATTCTTTTCAAATTACGTACAAATTATCTTCAGTAAAAATAAATAAACACGTATTTCAGCATTTCTTGATTTTCACCCTCTGGGGGTGTAAATTAGGCCTGCGAAGCGGGTTGGACGACTCATTAAGTCATTAGCGCCAAGCCGTTATTATTGAAGCTGGCAACTTGAAATTTTGACAGTGGTTTCTTTCTATGACGTAGAAATTTATTAAGAAAGGATTTACGAAATTACACCCTTAAGGGTGTGAAACAGAGTGGCAAAGTTTGTATAGGGAGAAAAAATCTTTATTGATTCCTTTCAAATTACGAGTCGAATCAAATATTCTATGGTAATATCCGGCATTTGTCAATTTTCACCCTCTGGTTGTGTAAATTAGGCCTGTAAAGCGGGTTGAACGACTCATTATCGCCAAACCAAAACTATTAAAACTAGAAGCATTAAATTTTGACGCATGTTTCTTTTTATAACATAGCGATTTAATATGAAAGGATTTTATAAATTCCACATCTAAGGGGGTGTAATAAAGTGGTAAAGTGTGTATGGGGAGAAAATTTCTTTATCGATTCTTTTTAAATTACGTACAAATATTCTTCGTTAAAAATAAATAAACACGTGTTTCTCTCTCCCTCTCCATCAAACTTGCACCAGTGCCGTCGTGGCGACCAGTGCCGGCGTGAGAGCTCACACGATGCACATAGTAGACGGCAATAGGTTCTTGCCTAAGGGTTTAAGATACAGGTTAAGTATAGCTTCAAAAAAAAATGTTCACTCTATAACTCAAATAATAAATCATATCTAACGAGGTCGCAACTCTGCTGGTAAAACAAAACAGTCAAATAAAGGGTGGCGATAATTATATTTATATCCCATGGTCATACCGTAAATAGTATATTAAAGGCAATATAATTTGTAGAATGAACTTTGAACAACCTTTTTCTTTAGTGACCGGCTATGGTATATAGACACACCGCGCCCAGTCCGTCCGACGTGACGCGTGACCCCATAGTGCGCCGTACACGTACATCTACGTTATGCGAGCGGGCCACCGCAATCGGGTATCAACTCGAGTCGAAGCCCTCATGCAGTGAACCTCAATACAGGTACTCACGCTTGCGCCGCCCAAAGCACCGATGGTAGAGCGTGTCAACGTAGAGTATTTTCTCTCGGGCCCACCCTAATTCCGTTAGACAACTACCTGGCAGGAGGCAGTGAATGCATTCAAGTTTCTGAAGCTGTTAATCATCGTCCTAGCGATAAACCTTCAACACACACCTTGCATTGCTTTTTCTATTAACTCTGTCAGAGATGACTTCTGCGTGGACGAAGTCACGGGCAAAAGCTAGTATATATATACAAGAATTGCTCGCTTAAACATATAGTGAGATTTATCAAAAATAGCCCTTTCATTTTTAAAAGGTATTTAATAAAAAGCACAAAGAAAAAGAACACTCCAGATAATATCAGTTGCCTTGTTATCATAATATACTAGGCAATCATCAGTCCATTATAAAAGTGGTTCATTATAGTTGGTATTCACACCAAATTGTGGGATTTAGCCCAGCTGTAATATTATTATATACTTCACAATATATTTTGAAGTTATATTTCTTTTGGCGCGTTAGGAAAAAAATATGAGAGTAAATTTACGATGCGCGCGCACTCCGTAATAAAAAACCGACACCCTGAAGTTAGCTATAGTCAATATTTTAGATTTTTAACTAGATAATGCGTTGTAATAAAACTTTCAATGTATTAAATACCTTTTTTCTAATGTTGGTGTCGTCTTTTCTATAAACTTAGAATAATAAGAAAGATAAAACTTTTGAAAATATTTTTATCTTGTTACGCCAAAAAGTATAACTTTTAACACGTGTACATATGTACACACACACTTCTTTGAATATACGACTAACCTGGTTCAAAGGATAAAATATTTTTTTCTTCTCAAAACAGGACACCACTCTACACTAAGGAAATAATCCTTGTATTTCCGGGGGTTTTACAAACATGCAATTAACGCAGATAAATTACACCCAGAATCAGAACAACACTTTGTGGATCGTAAAAAGTATTGTTCCGCGTGAGAATCGAACCCACGGCCGGTATTTTAACCACTACATCATCTGTGCAGTCAAATAACGCTGATTTAAACTAGACTATTTTATATAAATGTAGGTATAAAAACTCGATTACGAGCGAAAAATTATTGTCACAAGTCGGATTCGAAGCCACACCTATTGGAAATCCGTCCCAATCGTGCTGCCACTTACACCACCGTGAACTATTATAGGACATTCAATTCTCGCATCGTATTATATTTGCGTTTCTTAAGGAGAAATGTGCCATCTACCCGACAATTGTTACACATTGTACAGGCTTAATACTTTAAACTTTGCAGTTAGAATTGTATTAAACGATGACACAACTCTGTTATTCAAATTACTGAAATTTAGTATTTAATATGCTTGATTACAGCATTTAATATTCTTGTGACAATCATTTTTCGCTTGTAGTCCGGTTTTTATAAATAATCAAGCATAATAAATGCTAAATTTCAGTAATTTAAATGTGAGTAGCTTAAAAAATAAGGCTAGCATACCGTCGCTGAACCGGATTTATTCAGTAGTGGCGATTGCGATCGAATCCAGTGGATGTACCACTGATTGATTGATTGATTCAATCCAGTGCCACATTGTTACATTAATTGAGAGTAAATATGTAATTGGCATTCTATATGGGGCGGCGGATGGGTGACGTATGGCTTCATAATCCACTGTGTTCCCTCACCGTTGCCATTAGGCAGACCAGTGGTATTGATTCTTTGACATTCGTGGCTGACCCGCCGCGTTATCGTCCCCATTCATGCCCTGTGAACAAACAAATGTGTTATCGAGAGGGTTGCCCTCCCATAGTCGCCCTTCCTGTGTGTGGCGGATTAATCTCCAGTCCATCCACCTGTGATCTGAGCTAGGATATTTATATCTTGAAGAGAATAATATTTTGAGGTATAAAATATTTTATATTACAAACTAAAACACCTGAAAAATATCTATCCTATAAATTCCACTTTGAATCTAAAGCTGCATTCAACAAATTGCTAAAAGTTTTACACCGAAAAAGTTTAAGGTTCTCTCGTGTCCGCAATCACCTACAGTTAGGCCTGAATTTTTCGTTCGTAATGTCCTTATAACAAAGAAGTGACCTCTATAAGGAAAGGGACCAACAATGGGTACAAAAGACTGCAGCCCTCTTTTGTGTTAAACTGAATTTGTCAGAGGAATGTCACTGAGTCAAGGTATTTCAGTAAATATACCTACTGAAATATCACTATTTTAGTTTTAACTTGACAAACTACATTTGTTATGTAGTGGCAGATTAAGAATACATTTTACTACCTCTCATTTTTCTAAGATTGTCACAAAAGATGACTAACCTTTCGCAATCGTTAGCAATTAATATCACGGTAAGAGAAGGAAAGGTTGAAACAAAACACTTCCTAACCTTAGTGGCGCGTTAAATTAAACCATTTTTTTCCGGTGGTCGAGGAGTAATAGTGAAATATTTAAAAACTAAATAACAAACACTTTAATAGTAAATATAATTATATCATCATCATCATCACAGCCCATATACGTGTCGCTGTTCAGCTCGGGCGTCCTCCGTATTGGGAGGGAAATTAACCTACTATTATACCACGCTGGTCAAACGTGTTGGTGTAGGGTTTTGTTTCGTGTTTTCCTTCTCTTGAATTGATATTATATGCGTTTTATATCCCTTAGCCGTCTCTCACGATCACCCACGGGTAAGATAGGGGATGGTGATTTGTATTCTTACTCCGTCACCACACGGATAGAATAATTACACTTTTCACTTATAGAAGTTCATATTCCAGACTCAGTGTATCAGCTGCGGTGACCGATCATGAGGTCTTAGGTTTAAATAATGAGTTGGATAATATTGGATTAATAGTGGTAGTATCAAACTGTTAACAGTTCTCTGTGTATAGTCGCGGGCCGGTCCGTCCGGGGTAGTACCACACTCTCGCAGTAGATCGACGTCTGAGTAATGGCAATGTGCTATTGCGGTTCTTTCGGCGAGCGAGAGAGCCGGCAACCCAACTGGGTGGGTTTGGGGTTTGTATTGGTAGGCAGTAGCCGTAAAGGTCCAGGGGTGGCAGTAACACTTCTTCTTCTCCTTATTTTTATGTATTGGTAATCAGCTACATATACGAGCTATTGGTGCCAGTGTCAAGTTATAAATATTTTCACGTTTTTAGTCTTTCAAGTCAGTCGTTGTCTAAGTCAAATTGTCACCATTAACAGTGCAATGGCCACACTGTTAATGGTATCTTGTGAGAATTTTGATGAAAAACGAAACCGTTGTAAAGCACTTTTATATGATATTCACTACATCTCAGCAGTTCCGTCACATCACGTTACATAAAATGCCATCAAAATTATCTAATATAACACGTTAAAACACTAAGATATCGAATATAATACAAGAGCACCGCATGACGTTTTAAATTGCCGCCGAATTTACAGAACATTTAGGTCCTCAAATTTTGTGAGGTATTTTTAATACGGGCTCAAAGATAATGACTGCGCGTAATTAATGTTAATGCCAGATTCTCCTTTCATATACGGTAGTTGAAATTTCATGATGAAATATGGGTGTATTAACATCTCTGTTTATCTCTTGGGATTAAGCAGGACAAAACATATGTATTTCTAATCTTTTCTATAAACAAACATCATATATATCTGCCGTTGGAGATTTTAAAAAACAGAAAACAATAAATAGATACAAAGAAAACCTAGATTTAGTATAATTATTTGTAAATCGAAAAAAGAAATGCTTGACTTGCTTGGAAGGTCATTACATAGACAACTAAGTATTATTCTCTGTCTCCATTCAAAAATCTTCTAGTTCTTCTTTAAAGACCACATACGTCTCGTCGGCGAAGTCTCTTACACTATAGAAAAGAAATTATCTTATGGTGCCACGTTAGTAAGAGCGATTGATATATGGTTTTATTTTGAATTTTCTTCCTCCTCCAGTCATTCTATCACTCATTTTACTTCGTTAGACGTCTTTTATGAAACCCACAGAAATGATATGGATACTGAAAAAGCATTAAAATACTTCATCACTAGAGGAAAAGAAAGCATCTATATGTCATTGAATTATTACTTAAATCAAGAGCTATCTATATAAATTAAAGTATAGACAATATAAGTAACTCATAACTTATACATATTCGAAGTCAAAGTTCAAACTGTGGCTGGAGATCTGTTTCATAATATTATGCTAAGCACGGTCTCGTATTCCCAGTTGGTATGCAGATCTTTTGACAGAATATTTTACAAGTTGTGAGTTTAAATAAATAAAGTTGAGGTACATGAGTAGATGTAAATTTTAAAATTCTTTTTCATATGTATGCTTAAATTTAAGTTTAAGATAGGTAACATCTAAAGGAGGACTTTGTCTTTTTGATGGATCACACTAGGATTCAGTTACTAAACAAAAAAAAAAATTGTGTATTTGTTCTGATTCTAGGGGCAATTTATATGATCAACCTCGTCATTTCAGCTTATAATCCCTACTAATATATAAATGTGAATGTAAGTTTGTTTGTTACGCTTTCACGCTAAAACTACTCAACCGATCATCATGAAACATTGTACACATATTCTTGGAGGTATTAAAAGTAACATAGGATACTTTTTATTAAAAAAAAACAAAATTTTTATATGAAAAATAAAAAAAATTGTTTGTCAAAAAATCTCAAAATCCAGCTTCTTCAACGCCATCTAGCAGTCCAGTAATGAAGTTCCAACCCTGAGTATTGTAATACCGTTAGACTGTATTACCAACGGTCAAAAATAAAAATAGGGGAAAAAAACTTTAGGAAAGTAACCTTTTACGCGGGCGAAGCCGTGGGCAGAAGCTAGTAAAAAATAAATAACATAATATAGGTACATATCCATATCCAGAACTTTTTTTATTGCTTATGTCAATGCCATCCATGGGCTTTTGTAATACCAAGGGTAACCCCAAACCCACCCATTTGGACTGCCAGCTGTTTCGCTCAAGGAATGAAGCGCAATAGCACATTGCCATTACTCAGACGTCGATCTTCTGCGAGAGTGTGGTACTACCCCGGATGGACCGGCCTGCGGCTGTAGACAGAGAACTGTTAACAGAGTGATTCTACCACTAATAATACTTACTTTAGACGAATAGGTTTCTTGACGCAAGATTTAAGACTTACATTTTAAATCTGTGTTATGTTTAAATATGAGACATCAATTTCAGAATTCAGTCAGCTATTAAAATAAGCCCAAGTACGAGGCATTTAAATTGATATTGACGAGAGCACCCTTTTTGTACGAATGATTTCCTTAGGTAAAGAGGGTTGAACATATTATTAGCACGATTGATTTCATATGAATATAGGTACTTATAAAATATATAACTGGCAGCTTACCTGTTCATGCTCAAGACTTATTCTTGTACAT
Organism: Lymantria monacha; assembly: GCA_905163515.2. Taxonomy (NCBI): domain Eukaryota; kingdom Metazoa; phylum Arthropoda; class Insecta; order Lepidoptera; family Erebidae; genus Lymantria; species Lymantria monacha. The sequence continues at coordinate 13,096,861 of LR991106.1, forward strand.
TATTTTTTTTTATATTATTAAATTCAGTAAACCACTCTTTCCGTCTAGTGACAGAGTAAAAATAGATTTAATCAACTCCTATCTTACCCGTAGGTCGTAAAATCTGATATAGTCACAAAATATATAAAAGAACTTGATTACGAGTGAAAAATTATTGTCACATATGGGATTTAAACCCACACCAATTGGAAATCCGTTCCATTCGTGCTGCCACTTACACCAACGTGCGACATTCAATCTTCGCCTCGTATTATGTTTTTGTCTTTAAGGAGACGTATGCCATCTACCCGACATTATTTACATATTGTACAGATTATATTTTGTATATAAAAGAAGGAAAACCGGCAATAAATCTCTATAACAATATCTAAGTCTCACCAGCGTGGTAAAATAAATCAATTCCCTCCTATTATGGAGGAGGTTCGTTGCCAGCAGTTGGACGTATATGAGCTAATGTAGTGATGAATAATTTGGAAAATCCAAAAGTGCACGCCTCATAATTTTTGTATTATTTATCGTTTAATATTAGTCAATGCCATAAATGAAAATTAATGAAAAAAATATTTTTGAAATTTGGTGCCATTCTCGACGTAGTGCTAAAGATAGCTGTTCTTTACAATAGGCTGTATGGAATTTGTTTCCTTTGCCTGTCCGAATGGACGAACAAAAAATGTAAATGAAACCAATTTTCATAAGGTATACATACACTAATGACTAAGCAGTTTAGTTATTTATTAATTGAAATTAAACGACAAAGAATTACGCGCGTTGCAATTATAAAGCTTTTAAAAAAAGAAATATTTTGATACATTAATTTTTACGGTCGCGATCGTGCTAGATCCAGAATATTTTATCCGACTTCCTTGAATATTTTTTTTTTCAACTATATTCTTACTTTAAACAAAATAATTGCTTTTTAAAACTTTTCTTTTCTTCTCTCCTTCTTCTTTCCCCGCTTCTGTAGCGCATCAGGAATGTTTGCCGATGCACACGTAGATTGTTTCTACGCTACAATGCGAAAGAGATGCGGTTCTCTGGTGCGCAGGGTGCGGGCCAGCTCCAACAGTATCCTGAATATGATTGCGAGCAGGCTTGACTGCATTTATTTAAATCGCTGTAGTGCCGTCTCCCATGGGATGTCGCAGCGGTGACAAATGTAAAATGTAGTTAGATATTATTTATTTATTTTCTGTGTGTGTATTCCTTTTATGTGTTCGAATGTTTTTGTATGTATACTAACCTAGTTGTAAGTCGTACTAACACATAATGAGTCATTGTTACTTAATCCAATAAAATTTATTATTATTATAAAACTATTAAATAAGTTTAAACGAATGTTTGTTTTTGACATATGTATGATAATATTATCCTATAAGTGCAATGTGAGAAAAATACAATCATTTTTTGGTTTGAAAAGTGTTTGATTTTCATATATCGAGAGAAGAGCATGACCTCAACGCTTCGCTTATGAGGCTTGCAACATAGTTTTTACGATTACGAAAGTAAGGGTTGATAAGTTGGTAACACATGTGATAGTGGGAAGGCAACTAAATAAAACCACTGACGAGTTTAATTACTAATGGTTATAAACCTATGGGTGAAATATCTATAGAGGAAATGAATTGTATTTTTACTCCATCACTACAAAAGACCATCAAATAGTTTATGCACCACTAGATGGCGTAGTAATCTAAAGTGTTAACCTCATGACATGGATTCGTTTCACAGTTTTAGGAAAATTTGTTGTTTAGTCGTTCATTAGGTTACCCTAATTTAGGTGAGATTTGAGGTCCTAAACTATATACTTTTTTTTTTTTTTTTTTTTTTTTTTGCTGGGCTATGGGTGCGTCTCGCCCCGCCAAATCGGTCCGGGGTGACGGAGAAGGCGGCGCGTGACCCCATAGACCCATCGTAAAATCCTCTCTCTTCGCCGTGCGAGCGGACCACCGGTACCCGATCTTTGTCTTCGGTCCTAAACTATATCCTGGGGCAATCTCACGTAACTAAAGTTTATTTTTAATGTATTATTTTGTCTCAAATATAATTATTAAGACCTTTGTCTATAAAATGAACATTTATTAAAACTATAATAAAATTAAAACTTTATACAGATCTCTTGATATATTATAGTAACAGATTCGTTTGCTAAAATGTTTAAATCGCAATCAATTTGACAAGGATTGAAATATGACTTGTATTTGGAGGTTCAAACTTGGTCGTATATATAATAATGTGTACAAATGGGGAACACCCCATTTATTATATGCAAGCCTCGTGTTGACTGCTACCGTCTTAAAAGTAGGGTAGAATCTGAAATTTAAAATCATATGCAAGAGTTTACGCGTAAAATATTGAAGTACTTAAAAGTTAAACGGGCAATAATATTTGTAATGGCAAATGTCTTACCTTTTTCTTCTTCTTAATCTATTTATGCTGACGGATATATTCGTATTAATTGAAGTGAATTTTGATTAAGATATCGCGTTATCCAAGGTCTTTATTATTAACTTGGTTCAAATACATTCCACTGTTGGGTTCAAGCCACCTCAAAAATAGAAAAACACACAGAAAAAGAAGGTTCTTATTACATACATACATACATATCATCACGCCATATCCCTTGCAGGGTAGGCAGAGAGAACTCTATCTCTGCATACTTCACTCGCTTCCTCCACATTCATAATTCTCTTCATACACGCTCGCCGGTTTCGGAGACTCTTGACTCCACCTTCCTTCAGTACCTGACCGATCTGGTCTAGGTAGGTTAGTCTCGGTCTCCCTCGGTACCTACATCCTTCCACTTTCGCATTGTATATCTTCTTAACCAGACGTTCGTTCGGCATTCTTTCCACACGTCCGAACCATCGGAACATTCCCTTTAGCATCTTTACACCAATACTCTCTTTCATACCTACTCGTTCTTAATATTTTGTATAATTACTTTATCACAATAGCGACAAAATCCTCTAATATAATTTACCTCACATATTTTAGGCAGAGTCTCAAGTTATTTTTATTCATCATCATCATCATCACAGCCCATAAATATCCCACTGTAGGGCTCGGGCCTCCTCCGTAATGGAAGGGAAATTAAAACTATACCGCGCTGGTCAGACGTGTTGGTATAGGGTTTTATTTCGAGTTTTCCTTCTCTCGCATAGATGTTATATGCGTTCTATATCCCTTAGTCGTCTCGTACGATCACCCATGGGTAAGATAGGGGGTGGTGAATAGTATTGTTACTCCGTCACCACACGGAAAAATATATTTATTTAGTATTTCTATTATATCTTATTAACTGTTAGGAAGTAAATAGTTATGTACTGAAATCGTTTTCTCATTTGGGGCCTCTTATTATATAGTACGGGAATAAGCTGAGTATCTATATTGTAATAAATTTTACCACTGTGAACCGGAGCTTAAGATCCTATAGATGTTTTTTGAATATTAAATAATTGAAAATGATTATAATGATACCTAATATTTAGGTGAGTATTACAAATGTGAAATAAAACAATTTTTTTACGGATTTCACCGTGATTGTATTTGATTTCTTTCCTAGTGTTCATAATCACGGGAAAACTGTTTTCCAGTAACCAAAAACGCTAAAAAGTATTTGAAACGTAGGGAAAGCAAAAATCTTAAACTAATAACATACAATAAAATCCGAAAATATTGTCATTTTCTTATAGACACTTGAGATTGTCCTTTTTTTTTTTTTTTTTTTTTTTTTTTATTGGTGGGCTATGGGTGCGTCTCGCCCCGCCAAATCGGTCCGGGGTGACGGAGAAGGCGGCGCGTGATCCCATAGACCCACCGTAAAATCCTCTCTCTTCGCCGTGCGAGCGGACCACCGGTACCCGATCTTTGTCTTCGGTGGTCCCACTTGAGATTGTCCTGGAAAAGGTAAACAGAGGTATAAGCACCACTGCTTCTTTTTTTTATTACTTATAGTGGTAAACGAGTAAGTAGCGCACCTGATGGTAATTGTTACGGCCGCCCATGGACCTTTACAATACCAAGGGTACATCTAAGTCGCTGCCTACCATTACAAACCACAAAGCTACCCAGTTAGGCAACCGACTCTCAAACTGGTTATCAGATTTCGGTGTATAATTTTCAAGTCCATATAACTTATTACCTCTATTCATCCAACTGCTACAAAAGCGATGAATGAGTGACGGCAACATGTAGCAGAGATACGAATGTTAAGATGGATATGTGGTGTGACGGGGTATAGAAGAAAGTTTGAAAGTGGCACCAGTGACGGAAAAGTTAAAAAGTGAACATCTGACGTGATATGGACATGTAATAAGATGGGATGAAAGTCATATCCCTTGCAGGGTAGGCAGAGAGAACAGAGTGCCAGAGAACTCTATCCTTGCATACTTCACTCGCTTCCTCAACATTCATAATTCTCTTCATACACGCTCGCCGGTTTCGTAGACTCTTGACTCCACCTTCCTTCAGTACGTGACCAATATGGTCTAGGTAGGTGAGTCTCGGTCTCCCGCGGTACCTACGTCCTTCCACTTTCGCATTGTATATCTTCTTAACCAGACGTTCGTTTGTCATGAATGTAATGCCGTGAGAAAACTTTTAAGTATGAATGTTAAAGGCTTTAGAGGTAAGGGAATACCGAAGAAAAGGTGGACGGATTGCGTGAAGCATGATATGGATAGAAAGTGAGTAAAAGCAAATATGACACGTGATAATATTGTTTGGAAGACAAGGATATGTTGCGTCGACTTCAAGTAATTGGGATAAGAGCAGGATAAAGATAATGATTTATTCATCCATTTGCTGAATATGACCCTTTTCAACATAGCAATCCCTATATTTGGCGGGAGGATTGGCGATTGCGATTGCTGCTTTTTAGTCTACCTGTTTACTCTCAGAAGATGTTTACGAGCCTCAAGATAGTGATACCATGATTTTTAAATCGTTTGTACAGAACTAACAGAAATTCTCTGCCATATTCTTAGATGATTAGAAATTGGATAATCAGCAACAGAAAAGGTGACATATTTTTTATTACTTATGCACTGTTTGTTTTCTTAACAGCCATGGAACTTTTCAAGCATTTCAACACTTTAAGCGTAAACTTGCATACAATTCCCTTGAGAAAGTAAGTGCATTGACACAATTTTATTCTGCACCTGTTACCATATGCCAATATAAATTATTGCCATAAATCTATTGAGAATGGAATTACTACTAAGAAGTTTTCGTAAGAATTGCAAAACATGTAATATTAATTTTTGACCGACCGCGATTTCAAAATGTAGCTCAAGTAGACAATTCCCATAGATATATTTTTGCACCTAAGTTTGCATAATAAAATATTTATTTTTGGAACGAAGTTCCTTATCGCGCGTTGTGAAAGGGGGCTAGACGGAAAAAATTCTTACGAAAAGTTGTCACGACACTTTTTGCTATAGTAAGCTATTGTAAGCTGTGCGGCGTCGCTCGTCGGTTCTCTTATAGAAAGCAAGCCAGATATTTTCATTTCTATTTCGCATTGAACAGTGTGGTGTCGCGACGATTTTTTTTATAGATAGAGTGATTCAAGAGGAAGGTTTATATGTATAATATATGCATAATGTACTAGAGAAACACTGATAATTTTAGAGGTTTCTAATGTGATGTCGTAAATAAACACATTATTTTGCGCTTACATTGCAAACGCTGGCTGAACCCTACGAAATAGATCAAAATAAAGTACTACAGTATTATACAGCTTAAAAAGGCCTACAAAAAAGTCCGCGATGGTATATATCTATCTCTTAAGGATAACATACTATATCCATTTTAATACTTTAAAAAATGTTCTATTATAAAACGGTAATTGAAAAGCTATTTACACAAATACTGTATTAATCCTTATCATTTTAAATACATTAGTTGGCTTGAGCATTTCATGAAGATATTTTTTTTCCTTCAGACCATGCAAATTAAATCAATACCTTAAGAGATATAGCAAAATCAAAATAATGCGCAACGAAATTATTTTCGCCCGTGATCGGGCCGCGTGGCCGGCTCGCGTTCGAGCTCGGGGCCGAAAAGTTTTGGTAGTCTAGTGGAATTGTATATCCTATTATTAATATTATAAACGTGAAAGTTTGTAATAATGTATGGATGTGAACATGTTTGTTGCTCTTTCACGTAAAAACTACGGAATGGATTTTGATGAAATTTATAGTAATATAGCTTGCACATTAGAATAACACATTGGCTATAATTTATAAAGATATTTTGCAAATTGGCTAAAATATAACGATAAAAATCGCTTAAGGCAGAAAAAAATTATATAATTAAAATAGAACTTCGTTCCATCCGGGTGTCCCTTGACACCTCCGGTTTTTTATTGCTTATGGTGGCAAAGGAGCAGACAGCACACTTGATGGTAAGTGTTACTATCGTCCATGGACGTTTGCAATACCAACGGTATAGTTAGGCCGCTGTCTACAAACCTCAAAGCCACCCCAGTTGGGCTTCCGGCTCTCTTACTCACCGAACGAACCGCAATAGCAAATTGCCATTACTCAGACGTCGGTCTTCTGCGAGAGTATGGTACTACTACTTCGGATGGATCGGCCCGCGGCTGTGCGTAGAGAACTGTTCACAACGTGGTCCTACCACAATGAAAATTAGAATTAGGTTTAAAGTCCTTATACCATGACAGTAGTTCTTCATTGCCTTAAGAATCTCACTATAAAGTAATTATCTTTAATTTAGTAACAGAATTAAAAACACTTCTAAATCACAATCTTAATATTTAATAATAAATTTGCAAATACATTTTTTTTCTTCATAATAGATTCAAACTTGATTAATTATCGTCAGCTCTATAATTTCTGATTGAATCACGATCAAATTTACGTCTTTAAAATATTATTACGACGTCATAATATTCTTTATCTAAATCTTATATTTAGGTTTTAAGTCTATTATACTTTTAATTTAAATCATGCCAGTGAAGTTATGATTTATTTATTAATTATTAATTTATGGAAGCAAATGTCTCCGAAACCGGCGAGCGTGTATGAAGAGAATTATGAATGTTGAGGAAGCGAGTGAAGTATGCAAAGATAGAGTTCTCTGGCACTCTGTTCTCTCTGCCTACCCCGCAAGGGATATGGCGTGATGTTATGTATATATGAATGTATCTATGTATGAATTTATGAGAATTTCTAAATACATTATGAATGTCGCAAGACACCGTTAGTGATACAGGATAGTTTAGAGAGGCACTCTCGTGATGCAATAGTGGACGTCTACGGGTTGATGGAGTGATTCCTTGATTCTGTTTTTCGTTATATTATTTCTATTTATTAATTGAATCGTATTCGTAACGACGACGTAATAGAGCGAATAGGTATGAAAGAGAGTATTGGTGTAAAGATGCGAAAGGGAATGCTCCGATACGAACATGTGGAAAGAATGCCGAACGAACGTCTGGTTAAGAAGATATACAATGCAAAAGTGGAAGGATGTAGGTACCGGGGAAGACCGAGACTAACTTACCTAGACCAGATTGGTCAAGTACTGAAGGAAGGTGGAGTCAAGAGTCTCCGAAACCACTGAGCGTGTATGAAGAGAATTATGAATGTTGAGGAAGCGGCAGAAGTATGCAAGGATAGAGATCTCTGGTACTTTGTTCTCTCTGCCTACCCTGCAAGGGATATGGCGTGATGATATGTATGTATGTATTTATTAATTTCGAATTAGTGCTTTCTGTTCGGAGTGTTGATGGAGTAAAAAGATTTTACCACCGCTGTGTTGTCATTATAGACTAACGAAGTAAACAGGTGACATGGCCGCAAAAAAAAGATAACGTAAAAGGCAATCAGGCTAGCCTTTACTGGGTCGGCTAGTATAAAATAAAATAAAATGAAATCATACGCGAATAAAAATTTTGATTGAAAATATTGTCATATCATTAATCTTTATGAGCAGCTGTGTGGTAGTTGGCTACGAATACTACCAACCCTTACTTTGCTCGTGGATGTCGTAAAAGACGACTAAGAGCCTTATAACGACCTGGGCTTCAACTTCATCTGATGCCGTTTGGTCAACAATTACATTCCCAAGGAGGGTTGATATCAGGCAGGCGGCCAGTCATAAAATTATGGCCAATAACTTTTACAATATGTACTATGAAAGAAGAGTACATATTGTATCGACCCTAAGTAATTAGGATAAGAGTAGGAGAATGATTAACATTAATGACTCGATATGAATAAAAATAGTATATTTATTTATAAAACTGTAATCAAAGATGGAATTGATAAATTCAAATAAATTAACCTTAATGGATAATAAAAAGGATGGTGCAATTAAAACTTTTATCTCCAGCCCGATATCTCATTAATAACGTGGAATGAGTGTCATAAATTTTTATTACTGACTCTAATAATATAAGCAATAAAATATAATATTCCTCTATAATATCACACCTTTAGCTACAAAGGGGTAATCAGAGTAACGTTAGTTACAAATATAACTTTAGTTCTAACATCCAAATGGTTAAACTGCTATGATTTATAAAACGCCGTGAGATCGCTGACTACCTATTCTTTTTAAAGGTCATACAGAATCATATAGACAGTCCAGAGCTCCTATATAAAATTAACTTTAATGTACCATATAAATCTAGTCGTTTCCATCCACCAGTACAGATACCACATGCAGCAACAAATTATAAGCAAAACAGTCTTATGATACGCGCAAGCAGATGCTTTAATAATCTCAGTAAACAGCATGATATTGACCCATTTGCGACAAATATAAATGTAGCACGTAGGCTTTTAAGTCTAGATTTTTTTTAATTAGTCTATATATTGTATGTATATGTAAGTAGATACAGTATGTATAGTTAGAATGCTCTCAATTCATTTATACGATGACGTTTTTTTTTTTTTTTTTTTATTGCTTATGGCGGCAAACGAGCAGACAGCACACCTGATGGTGTGTCAAGTGTCACTGCCGCCCATGGACCTTTGCTAATGGTATAGCTAGGCCGCTGCCTACCAATACAACCCTGAACCCACCCCAGTTAGGCTTCCGGCTCTCTCGCTCACCGAACGAAGCGCAATAGCACATTGCTATTACTCAGACGTCGATCTTCTACGAGAGTGTGGTACTACCCCGGACGGACCGGCCCGCGGCTGTAGACAGAGAACTGTCCACAGCGTGGTCCTACCACAATATAACTATGACTATAAGTGAAGACTTGTAATTAGCTAACAGTGTTATAAACAATTAGTCTATTTAAGATATAACAAGCTGTAAGTTTTCCATGATTTCACAAAATAAATAAATAAAATAAATGATTCGGTTAGGTGATGTTCAATTATATCATAGCTTACCAGGATATGTGGAAGAAGATAACGCTTATAGTATTTTTGGGTTTCATAATTAAATTTTTACTTTGTCTTTATGTTTGTTCCGGTATCACATACGATATAATATTTTTTGTGAGAAACAAACAAACAATTTTGTATAAAATTATTTATGAATTTCTTTAATTCATCATTCTTCAACATTATCCTGCTCTTGTTCCAATTACTTGGGGTCGACGCAATATGTACCACTCTTTCGACATATTGCAAATGTTAAACAGTTACTAATATTAACTGTAATTTAACTGTAATTGTAAGTCTTTGCCGTGAATGGAGTAAAAAATAATTTTCTTTCTTTCTTTCTGATATGACCGGCCGCCTGCCTGACATCAACCCTCCTTGGGAATGTAATTGCTGACCGAATGGCATCAGGTAGTGTTGGCCCAGGTCGATATAAGTCTCTTAGTCGCCTTTTACGACATCCACAAGCAAAGTAAGGGTTGGTAGTATTCGTAGCCACCACCACACAGCGAATTTCTTTAATAAATTATAATCTAAATTAATTATGCATTTTTTTAATTGTAACAGGAAATATATAACATAACAATCTTAAACATATTATATTTTAATAAGAAATTAGTTATAAGACGACATTTATTCATCATCATCTCAACATCTCAGCTCATATATGTCCCACTGTTGGGCTCGAGCCTCCTCCATAATGAGAGGGAAATTGACCTATTATACCACGCTAGTCAGACGTGTTGGTATAGGGTTTTGTTTCGAATTTTCTTTCTCTTGCATAGATGTTATATGCGTTTTATATCCCTTAGTCGTCTTGTACGATCACCCACGGGTAAGATATGGGGTGAGGAGTCTCGCATCGCTACTCGATCGAGGTAGACGTATGCAATTTATTTCATTTAATAGCTTTAAAATATTGTGTACATATCGCGCGCGCGGGCGTTCATACCTACAGTCTCGGTCTGCGCCGAGGCATCGGTATGCAGCTGCATGCGCACGATCGAGCGTGTGACTGATAACGTTAAGTTAAATAAAAAAAATATTATTCAATGGATACGATTACTATAGACTTGGAAAATGGATATACGATGACTTTAGATAATGAGGTGGTCAGTGAACAGGAATTATCGGTGTGCGAGATGGAATATACTGAGGAGACAAACATGGCAAAAATGCAAGAAGATATAATTAAAAAATCTAAAGAGGCAAGAAAAAGAGAAAGAGATGAAGATGAGGGTGAATGGAAATTAGTGTCAAGACAGGAGAAGAAGTTAAAGCCCGAGGTAACGGAGATTTATTTATCTAGTAATGAGAAATTACCAAAGCAATTCACATTAGCCAAGTTATTTACCTTAAACGGGATTGTAGATATAGAGAGTATTAAGTATATCAACCCATTTAAAATACGCTTAGCTGTCTTAAACGAATCTAGTGCGAAAAAAATCGAGGAATGCGCAACATTTGCAGAAAAAGGATGGAGGGTGCAAAGGGCCATGGACCGAAGCTATTCGTACGGTGTTATAAAAGATGTCGACCTTGATTTATGTAATGAGGACATTTTAAAAGATATCTCATGCCAAAAGCCCGCTGAGATTATATCCGTATATCGCCTTAAACGGCGTGACAGAGAGGGGGATGGATGGATACCCAGTGAGGTTGTACGTGTATGTTTTAGAGGATCTTATATCCCACCGTATGTATATGTAGACTCTTTACGAATCAAGGTGACGCCTTATATTTTTCCGGTGTCTCAGTGCTCTAAATGCTGGAAATTCGGTCATATGACGAAGCAATGTCCTGCAAAAAAAGTAATCTGCCCCAAATGTGGGGCAAACCATGAGAACTGCGATACACGTACTTACAAATGTGTCAATTGTGGACGCAATCATATGTCCGTGTTAAAATCATCTTGTCCAGTTTTTCTAAAGGAGAAGAGACTACGAGAGATCATGGCCGAATTTAATTGTACCTATCGAAAAGCTCTGACTATTTATGTACCACCTGCCTCAACAATTGCGGAGAACTATAAAAGTGGTGCACCTTCATCCGATCATGGTACGACTACTCCCATGGTAAATACTGACGCCCAACCAAATTATTCAGAAGTTACGCCTACATTCTCACAAATAGTAAATAGTGCGATGAGCTCACGTAGTGGAATAAGTAAGAAACCATCATCAAAACCATCAAAAAAGCTGTTTCGGGGTAACGAAGAGATGAAGAGCTCGGAGTATATTTTACCCACTAATGCGAGTCCAACAACACTCGAAAGCACCAATGAATATGCAGCACCTCCTTCGCCTGATGGTAGCCACAAGAAGTCTGTACACTTTGATGAATTATTAAATAGGCTTAGAGAAATTATATTTTTAAGGGGGCCAGATGTTGAAGCTAAAATGAATGGGGTAATTAAATGTTGTTTAGAGTGGTTTATTCTAGTTGTTGTAGACTATATTTCAGACTGGCCTTTACTTAAGATGATTGTTGATTACTTCTGTACAAATGGCTAATAATAAAAAAAACAGATTGAACATACTTCAATGGAATGCCCAAAGTATTAAACCCAAAAAAAATCTAGTTGAACAGTTACTGATTCAAGAGAAGGTCCACATAGCCGCCATAAGCGAGACGTGGTTAGAACCAGGTAGTACATTTAATATAAAAAATTATAATATTTATCGTCAGGATAGGAGCGACTGTTATGGGGGCGTGGCGATTTTGATTCACCACTCCATAAAGACTCAGAGTGTTACGCTACAATTAAATAACACAGGCATTGAGGTGGTAGGTGTTCAATTATTGGATTTTCCACAACTGAACTACATCATGTCTCTTTATTGCCCGTCTACAATACGTACCACGACAAATGACTGGGATGAATTGTTAAACAACTATACAACGAAAACCATGATTTTAGGCGATTTCAACGCACATCACTCATCATGGTCCTACAAAACCGATCAGAGAGGAACGCAATTAGTTGACTCTTTATTGTGTAATAATTTTCTTGTACTAAATAATAGCAGTGTAACGCGTATTCGAATGGTAGGCGGTGTTGTACAACAATCTTCTCCAGATGTTACTCTCTGTACATCCGATATCGCTTTGGCTTTTACATGGAACGTACTCAACGAATCACTAGGAAGTGACCATTTATTTATTCAAATATCCACTCATTTTTATAGCAATACCGTCTTTACACGAAAACGTAATTTCAAACTTGCTGACTGGGACTCTTATAAAACTTTTCTTAGTGAATTATTTAATAATTTCCAAGCACCAGAAAATCCTCAAACATGTTACGATTTATTTATCGATCACATTAATCTGTCAGCAGACTTGAATATTCCACTCATAAAAACGAATAACAATCTTTCTTCAAAATTTTCCCCCAAGGTCTGGTGGAACGCTTACCTATCAAAACTTGTGGCTGAGAGAAGATTAGCTTTGTCAAAATTTAGGCGTAATCCTACCCCCAGAAACCTAACAACTTTGAAACAAAAAATAGCTGTAACACAACGCGAAATACGTCGCGCACGAGATACTAGTTGGCAAAAGTTCTGTTCTTCTCTTGATGAGTCAATCTCTTGTGCTAAATTGTGGCACAAAATGAGTTGGATGAAAGGCTATAAGCATCCTAGAACCTCTATTGATTCTAATAAAGCTAAAGAGTTACTAAAGTCCTTAACTCCTGACTGTGCTGTACCAAATCGACCTATGTTTACTTCGTATAATCAAAATTTAGAGCTCGAGGTCTCCATTCAGGAACTAGATAAGTGTATCAGACATAAGGATACATCTCCTGGATGCGACGGCATAACATATAAGATGATCCAGCATCTGCCTGAAAATGGCAAATGCGTGTTGGTATTTTTGTTTAATAAGTTTCTCACATCGGGATATGTTCCATTTCAGTGGCGTGAGTTTCTTATAGTCCCAATACCAAAATCGAGCAGTAACTTAGGCGAGCATAACGCATTCAGACCTATATCTATGATGTCTTGCATATGCAAGACATTTCATGCTATCATAAATATGCGACTGGAGTGGTATTTCGAAAAACACCAATACTTTTCCAGAAACGTGATAGGATTTAGAAAAGGACGATCAGGTATGGATAGTTTGGTTCATTTGGTTACACGTATACAGATTGGATTTTCAAGGGGTTTGTCAACAACAGGATGTTTCCTGGATGTTGACAATGCTTATAATAATGTAGATATTGTATCATTAGTTCTAACGTTAGATAAATTTAATATTGGATTGAAATTCTGTACATATCTGTGGAATTTTCTCAAAGAAAGACATCTCAAAATATTAATTGGAAATGTATATGAGAGCAGATCTACGGGTAAAGGTCTGGCACAAGGGGACCCCTTATCCCCACTACTTTTTAATTTAGCCACCATTAATATCTGTAAACAATTAGAGAGGGACGTATTCATTTCTCAATATGCGGACGACTTTGTGATTTATTATACACATGTGGACGCCATTAGCGCTAGTGAAAAATTACAAAGGTCATTGAATACTATGAGTGGACTGCTTTTTGATTTGGGCCTGGAACTTTCGCCAGGAAAGAGTAAGGTATGTGTATTTACGCACAAACGTACAACAGAAGCTGTCACCCTAAAAATCAACGATTTCTCTTTATGTGTAGTAGATACAGTTAAATACCTAGGTATTTGGTTGGATAGGAAATTGCGGTGGACAAAACATATACAAGAAACTCGCGATAAAATACTTAAATATCTAAATATATTTAAAGTTTTAGTAGGACCGGCCTGGGGTATACACCCTCTTCACTTAAGACGACTTTACATGACAATTATCCGCAGCCGCCTAGACTACGCTTGTCAACTATACGACTGTAGCAATGCAACTAATCTAGGTAAATTGACGCGAGTCCAAAATCAAGCTATGCGATTAATTGGTGGATATATCAGAAGCACTCCCATTCACGTTATGGAGACTGAGTTATTACTGCCACCCCTCCAGGTTCGCCGAAAATTTCTATCCTATAAATATTGGCTGAAACTTAAATATTTTAAACATACATCCATTATTGATGAGTTAGAGCAGCTGTCCTTGTTGACCGCACAGTGTTCCTATTGGAGACGGAAACGTATTCCTTCACTAGCCGTAGTTCATAATGAATTAAAATTATGTCAGGTGCCAGAGACAGATAACAACATGTTTGCTTTAGATATCTGGGTAGGCTATGTGGATCTATCTAATAACATTTATATACAAGTGCCTCGTATAGAAAGACCTAAACATAGATATGATAGGCAATTAGTAAGAACACTATGCGAGCAGTTTATCGATGATAAATATAAATACTTTTATAAAATATTCACGGATGGATCAAAAATCGAGGACGGTGCTGGTGCAGCTTTTGTAGACTATCAATCGGGAGATAAGGTTCAGATTAGTTTGGACCCAAAAATGTCAATTATGCATATAGAACTCGTGGCAATACTAGAAGCATTATCGTATGTAGAAAGCTTGAACTTACACAACGCTGTCATATTTACAGATTCACGAAGTGCGCTCCAACATTTGTTACGATGTTGTTTTGCAAACTTTAGGGGTATTCCATTGGCGTATGTTGTTTTAAAATGTATTATGAAACTTAAAAAATGTAAATGCAATGTTATCCTTCAATGGTTGCCCTCCCATGTCGGTGTAGCTGGCAACGAGCAAGCAGACCAACTTGCAAAATTAGCAAGTTCTACAGGTTTGACGACAGACTATGGCCCTTATATTACAGACTTAATGTGTGAAGTCAGATCAAAGTGTCGTAAATTATGGTCAGAATATTTTGACGAACGATCCTTATCTAAAGGCATCTGGTATAAGGTAATGCAACCAAACCTGCCCCACACACTTTGGTTTTCTAACACCGATATGAGTCGGCATACCATAGTTACAGCTTTGAGGCTTCGCTCCGGTCATTTTCCCTTAAACAAATTTGCTTACATGATGCGGAAAACTGTATCGCCGAATTGTGACCTATGTAATATACTTGAAGATATACACCATATCATTACAGAATGTGTCCGAAGCGAAGCGCAAAGAGTAGACCTTAATTTCAATAAATACAATGTATGTCAATACCTTAGCACTTTGTCGGATCCTTCATCAGATAAAGCCAAGCTGATCTATAATATATTTAAAGTAGTAACTAAGAATAGATAATAAGTTATACCTCTGTACTGTCCAATGAGGGCGGCATTATCTATCCAGATAAAGCTCTCTTTTTATTTTAAATAAAGATTAAAAAAAAAAAAAAAAAAAAAAAAAAAATATGGGGTGGTGAATTGTATTCTTACTCCATCACCACACGTAAACTTATTATATATTACGACATTTATTAATTATTTTAAAGTGACGGTAGCTTCAAATATGTGTTTCAGCCATATGTTTAAAATGGCTGCCATGTAATGGCCGTTCTTAAACGATTATATACATTAAACAAAATGGCGGCCCTGTCTAAGTTTGATGTTGCTGACCTGTACTGAAGTATATTATAGTATTCTACAGAAACATCTCATATATAATACATATAATTATCGTACATTAAATACAATAATAATAAATAACCACTGTTGTATTATACTAATGTTGGTGGTATATATATAAGTTTTAGCAACCAGAAGTGAGAATTTAATAAAAAAATAGTTAAAACGGTAGCTTAGCCCTATTTTGTTTATTTAATGTTTTAACAATGAAATCACAATAGATAGCAAGAAATAATTACAATTGAATGCACAAGTTATTCACGACATACTTCTGTATTTGAAAATAGAACGACACGAATTAATTTAAGAACAAAACACAGCAACTTAACAAAATGGCTGTCGTACACCGAGCAATCTAACTATTCGCCGTACGCGTCCGTACCGAACTATGTCCGAACAACAAGTGATCGAACACACTTTTTTGTGTCTGTCTTTTAGCTGTTAGCCATAGATGGCTGTCACGGCTTACCCCAGACAATGAGTGAGCGCTGAGGGCTCTCAACGTTTATTGACGATATGGAGGTATATCTAATATAAGCAATATTGTAATAGTGATTTATAAAAGTATTAAAAAGGTCGAATAATACGTAATACTAATTTGTGAAAAGTGTCTCAATTACAAGTTGTTTTAACATGTACATAATTCAACACAAATTGGGGTCAGTTAATTAAAAACTCAAGCAAGATTTAATTACTTTTAACCCTTGTAAAATGTTATGATAAAATATGTTACTTATTATGAAGACTTTTACTTCCTGATTTTTAGTAATTTAATTATGTTTTCACATTAGAATAATTTGAATACCTACTTGACGTTAAACTATGTGATTACGGAACCCCAAATTAGTATTTTCATCGAGCAATTTTCAGAAACACAAAGGAGTTTTGCAGAAATACATATTAATGGATAATTCATTGTATATCTCACTTTTAATCTCAGGCAATGAGGTTTGTACTAATAGGGATATATTTAAGATTTAAATTTTGCGTAACAAACCATAATAGACTGATCTTTGCCAGACTTTTGAGTTAGTCATTTGTAGCAGGATTGTGATTGTTGTGTCTGATTGTCGTCTCTTAGGATTAGCTATTCCTCTAAGAGATCTGCGCGCAAAACATCTGTTAGTCGCCGTCTGAAGTCTGCTTCTATTACAGCGAAGATTTTGTTCAATACATTTTGCCTACACTTGTGTTAAAGACAAAACAAAATCTGATACATTGATTCAGATCAGAATTAAGTTCATATATGACAAGTGATCGTGTTGGATAGTCTTCTATTATACAATAGCAAAGTTTGACAACAAATTCTCTGATTAACGTTATTGTTTTATAGTATAAAGATATTTTAGAAAATATAAGTAAAAATGATAAATAAAACTTAAACTTTTAGTTGAAGTTAGTATGGTCTTAAGAAAGGAAAAGTGAGGGATCGCGATAGCTTTTCAGTTGGGTCATAGTATACCCACATTGTTGTTTCTCTAAATAGCAGAATGTGTATTTAGGTAGATTTACCTTTCGCTATGAGGAAAAGTCACCTATTTTTACGTACTTTTTTTTAACCACATTCTTTTGTTTCGCAAAAGTCCGTTAAGTATTATTAATATACATAATAGTATTTTCTCAAACATGCTAGAAAATTTGAGCATTATTTTGACAGCCTTCTTCGAGATAAATCGAAATTGCTGTACTGACGAAATACACGCGAGCAGCAGCCGGCAAAAAATGTATGAAAATCCATATCTGTCGTGTTTTAGCGGCCAAATAAATATATACGTAAATTTATATCTATCTTGTATTTTAAAAGTGGAACGATTTGTTACTTCAAAACATGGTAACCAAATAGACAACTTGTTAGAGTTTTATTTAAATTTCAAACTAGCTTGAAAAAAAAAAACCTGTTTAATAATGAAAAAAAAATGAACCCTTTAGCACGTGAAAAATGTTGTTTTGTAAATGGCAAATACTCAAACCGAGTGGTACAAAATAGAACGAAAAAAAAATTACAAAATGTTGTTCGTTATTCGTCATGTATATAGTTCAGTACTAAGGTACTACTTAGTTTGAATTTTCGCGCGTTATTTGAAAAAAGTAGGTACTATGCAAGCCTTGGCCACAATTAGGAATTGACGGAATTACGTATTTACATCGTACATCAATGCCTCTTTTGCTGGCCGCTGCAGTAATGCACTAATATCAAACTAGTAGTTATCCATCGCCCGTACAACGAAGTAAGAATATAAATCACAACAACTTTCACATGGGCGTCGTAAAAGGCGACTATGAAGAGAAGAAAAAATCAATCAATCCATTTGACCACTATGGTATGGTAGGTCAATTTCCCACATATTATGATGGAGTGAGAATGTACGAACTAAAATGATGAAAAAATTTTTTTATTACCGCCATGCACTTAGAAAATAATCATTGTATTGCGGGGAACTTTACAAACATGAAATTTAATGTAGAAAAATTACACCCAGACTCTAAACAATACTTTGTGGACCCTGTGTGGCAATCGAACCCACGGTACTGGCACGAGAGGTCAATATCTTAACCATTACGCCATCTGTGCAATCTTAATCACTACGCCATATGTCAGATGAACGATCCTGTGATTTGACTTATGTGCTACCTTGTTGAAAATAAAGGGATTTTTTTTTTAATAAAATGTCCATGCAGTTTCTTCTGTTAGGTAATAGTGGAGTAGAGCAGAGAGAACTGCGCCCAGGACGACCTGGAAGATGCATTACAAATACCTGAGTCATTTCTCAAGCCAATTAATTGGCACGATAAGTGTTTTCGCGACACCAGCAACATCGGGGCACTGAACACACTCAAGCTTATCAGCGAGCGCGATACGTGCTAATAACGTAGGGCAATACTTATTATCTCTATTGTTATTTACTTTCTTCAAGCATAATTTATATAACTTGTCTTCACCTAAATTTTTCTTCTTGTAGTAACATTAAGTTGGTATTATTATTTATTATTTTTATCTAATTTTAAGTTTGTACATAATAATATTTTTATATAATAATGTCAAGCACTCCTTTACACCACCGTAACTTATATAATAACTACGCACATGCGTATGTATATATAACATACATATTTATCATGCATCGTATACTTTAAGCTAACTAATTAATCACACCACACTATTTAACACTGCTAATTTAAGATACCTGATCATGTCAGGGGAACCGTATGGCCAAACAATTGGAGTTTGGAAAAAAAAATACGTAGGGCTACGTAGTACTTAGTTATTTTATGTACTATAAAATCTATTATCAATTTATTGATTTCTTTATTTATAAAATCAAGTTAGGTACCAAACAATAAGGTTTACGTAGATGTTGTTTAGGTATATAAATCAGCCTTTGGCGGCCACTGCAGACTAAGCCTAAGAACACCGTCTCAAACGGAAATAAGTTCGAGGATCTTAAAGTTCAAAACTTCAATTTCCTAATACTAGTTTTAAGATTAAGTAACCTGAAACAATATTTACAATTAATATTCATGATCAAATAATATTTTTGGTATCAATCGCGTACTTTTAATCAATTTTATGAACAATTAATCGGATCCAAATGGATTTTCACACCGACGACAATTAATTCCAGTGAGTCTACATTTTCGTGCCAATTATAAGATTTAATAAACTGTCTGTGTATTAAAATGTCTGTATTAAATTCTCTGTTTACAAAATTGACGAATATATTTAGTAGTTACATATTGTTTTACAAATGTAAGAGCTTACTTGAATATTTTAAGCTTAGGTCATCATTATATCAGTTCTATATGATCCGTCGTCCCAATATTGGGCTCGAGTCTCCTTCACAATAGGAGTGAAATTGACCCACTATCCACGCTTTTTTTTGGGTAGGCCGTACATACGCCGCCCGTTCCATCTGGAGCGACTGAAGGCCTGGTTCCGCTTCCTTGCCATCCATGGCTAGCCCGGCGGGTTACCCTTTCCAGTACCATTCAACCTACTATCCACGCTGATTCGCGAGACGGGTTGGTATACGGTTTTAATTTGAGGTTTCGTTCTCTAATTATATCCCTTTGTCGTTCTTTATGACAATCACGAGTCTTACCCGATGAGATTCGAATTGTATTTACGCTGTCAACACATAGAAAGCTTAGATGTCTAAGGCAAACTTACAAAAAATTATAGTAGACAGCTTACTTATAAAGAAAGGGATAACCCAGAACTCTGCCATAAACTTAAAGTAATAGGTACTTTAAGCGGTTTATATAAATATTAGAAAAGTAGATAGAAGAGAGAATAGTAAGCACAAAACTTTATTAATATTTTTCTAGGTAACCTCTTTTTCCCTTCTTACTTACCTTTCTTTTTGTGGCGACGGGAAGAGAATACATATGTCGTCACCCCTTGCATGCCCGTGGGAGTCGTAAAAACCGGCTAAGGGTCACACCGGGAGAGTGGGCAGCGGCTATCTCCCGGGAAACTTAATATCATCTACCGCGATCGCCAATCCGCCTGCCAGGCGTGGCGATTATGGCATTATTCCCCCCCCAAAAAATAAATGTATGCACCAAAAGAGACGGCCCCCAGTCACGGCAGTTCCGCTGTGCCACGGGCTCATCTTGGTAGCGGGCTCGATGGTGGCGGGACAGGGGGTGCGAAGAATCTCCGGTCGCGATCTGGCTACCAAAAACATCGACCCTTGGCCCTGGTAACACACAACATTCGGACACTTAGGACCGACGAGAGGGTCATCGAGCTGGAAGAGGAATTGAGCAAAATCCGATGGGACATTGTAGGATTATCAGAAGTGCGAAGAGAGGGAGAGGGCACGATAATCCTCCGGTCTGGCAACCTGCTCTTCTACCGGGAGGGAGATCACCCATCCCAAGGCGGTGTAGGGTTTATCGTTCGTAAGTCTCTCGTAGATAACGTGGAGAGGATTGAGAGCGTGTCGACAAGGGTAGCGTACCTTATACTCAGAATTACCAAACGGTATTCGTTGAAGGTCATACAGGTTTACGCACCGACCTCGACATACTCCGACGACGTAGTGGAGGCCTTATACGAGGACATCTCGAAAGCCATCCACACGTCCAAAACCCACTTCACGGTAGTTATGGGAGATTTCAACGCAAAACTAGGCAAAAGGACAGACGATGAGTTGAGAGTGGGGCAATATGGTTTTGGACAGAGAAACCAAAGGGGCCAAAAACTGGCCAACTTTTTGGAGAAGGAAGGCCTCTTGAATGAATTCCTTCTTCAAGAAGCGGCCACAAAGGAAGTGGACCTGGATTAGCCCTGATGGATCCGCTAAAAATGAGATAGACTTCATCTTGACGGACAAACGGCAAATATTCAATGATGTCTCTGTGATCAGCAGGATTAAAACTGGGAGTGATCACCGGATGGTTCGAGGCACATTGAATCTTCGTACGAAAGTCGAGCGGTCTCGCTTGATGAAGTCTATACTCCGACCCACACCTGTCCAATACCAGAACCCCGATAGCTTTCAACTCGAATTACATAATCGCTTCCAATGCCTGGAAGAGTGCGAATCAACGAACGATATGAACAACAGGTTCGTGGAAACTGTCCACGCGATCGGGTCACAATTCTTTAAGGCCCGTCGCGCAACTAGAACAAAAAAGCTTTCTGACCAGACTCTCAAACTCATGGAGAGGAGAAAGGAAATGACGGTACAGTCTCCAGCCGATAGGTCCGAACTTAGGCAGCTTAATAGACAAATCTCCAAATCTATGCGACGCGACATTCGCCGATTTAATACACTGCGTATTGAAGAGGCGATAGAGCGAAATCGAGGCTCCAAAGTGTTCGCACGAGATTTGTCTATCGGGCAGAGCCAAATGACCAAGCTGAAGACCGATAACGGTACTTTCATTTCATCCCAGAGTGAGATCTTGGGAGAGGTCGAAAGGTTCTATGGGCAGTTGTACAAATCATCCTTGAATCCTGTTGTCGGCTTGGTCCAAGACCCCAGAGCCAAGCTAACTCGGCACTACACTGAAGAAATCCCGGACGTCAGCTTGTACGAGATCAGAATGGTTCTGAAACAGTTAAAGAACAGAAAGGCACCGGGAGGTGACGGAATTACCACAGAGCTCCTGAGGGCAGGCGGCAAGCCGGTTTTAAAAGCCCTACAGAGGCTGTTTAATTCTGTCATTCTCGGGGGCGACGTTCCAGAGTCGTGGACCAGGAGTGTGGTGGTGCTGTTTTTCAAGAAGGGCGATAAAACGCTCTTAAAGAATTACAGACCCATCTCACTCCTGAGCCACGTATACAAACTGTTTTCAAGAGTCATTACGAACCGACTCGCGCGCAAGCTAGACGACTTCCAGCCGCCCGAACAAGCCGGTTTCCGAAAAGGTTATAGTACCATAGACCACATACACACGCTACGCCAGATTATACAGAAGACCGAGGAGTATAATCGGCTTCTGTGTCTAGCGTTTGTGGACTATGAGAAGGCCTTTGATTCTGTCGAAACTTGGGCAGTGCTGCAGTCCCTTCAGAGGTGCCAAATTGACTATCGATATATCGAAGTGTTGAAGTGTTTGTATAAAAACGCTACTATGTCGGTCCGCATCCAGGATAAGAGTACGAAACCGATCCAGCTGCAGAAAGGCGTGAGACAGGGAGACGTTATCTCTGCGAAACTGTTCACCACTGCGCTGGAAGATGTCTTCAAGCTCTTAGACTGGACCGGACTCGGCATCAACATCAATGGCGAATACATCACTCACCTTCGATTCGCAGATGATATCGTAGTCATGGCAGAATCCCTGGAGGACCTTGGCACCATGCTCAATGACCTCAGCAAGGCCTCCCAACTAGTAGGGCTGCAAATGAACATGTACAAGACGAAAGTCATGTCTAATGCCCATGTCATTTCTGTACCGGTCCTGGTTGGGAATGCGATTCTCGAAGTTGTCGATCACTATGTTTACCTAGGACAAACAGTCCAATTAGGTAGATCCAATTTCGAGAAAGAGGTCAGCCGACGAATCCAACTCGGCTGGGCAGCGTTCGGGAAACTTAGGAGGATCTTCTCGTCTAATATTCCGCAGTGTCTGAAAACAAAGGTTTATAACCAGTGTGTGTTACCAGCGATGACTTACGGAACTGAAACGTGGTCTCTAAATGTTGGCCTCATCAAAAGGCTCAAAGTTGCTCAGCGTGCTATGGAGAGGGCTATGCTCGGTATTTCTCTACGTGATAGAATCCGAAATACGGAAATCCATAGAAGAACGGGTGTAACTGATATAGCCCGAAGAATTAGCGCGTTGAAGTGGCAATGGACAGGCCACATCGCTCGACGAACCGACAACCGTTGGGGAAGAAAGGTTGTCGAGTGGAGACCACAAATCGGATGGCGCCGCGTAGGACGACCCCCCACTAGGTGGACTGACGACATTATCAAGGTCGCAGGAAACCGCTGGATCCAGGTGGCGCGGGACCGTGTTGAATGGCATTCACGTGGGGAGGCCTATGTCCAACAGTGGACGTTTACGGGCTGATGGATGGATGGATGGATGGAGGTAACCTCTGTTATCATAACAACTATTGTAATGAAAAATTCATTGATATGAATTTTTCATTTGAAGTTGCGAGATTGTGTACAGATATTATGCTAAATCCTTACTAATATTATAAATGCGAAAGTAACTCTGTCTGTCTGTCGCTCTTTCACGCCAAAACTACTGAACCGATCTAAATGAAATTTGGTACACAGATAATCTAGAGCCTGATAAAGGAAATAGGCTACTTTTTAATACAATAAAAGGTTGTAAAGGGGAATGAAAAGTTGTGAGGAAGTATTGTCATTTTTAAAGCCAGAAGCTTGAAACTTATTTTTAGGCTATAGATTAGATATAAATAAATATGACATTAACATTTTGTAAAAAAAATACCCTTAAGGGGTAAAATAAAAATAGGGGATCAAAGATTAGGAAAGTAATTTTTTACGCAGGCGAAGCCGCGGGCAGAAGCTAGTATTATATATAATATAATTAAAAATACAACAGTCTCTGATGCTCTGATGAAATTATCTACGTTAATGAGTCTGTGATCATGGTTGCTACATTTATCAGTGACTATTTCTTCAGAGCATATAGGGACATATAATTATTAAATATAAACTTCCTGTATAACAAAGAAAAATCTACCTACTATATTACTAACCGATCAGAGAAACCGATCAGAAAAATATTTTTTGATTCAGGTTCTATTTCTATATTGTAAGCTGTGTGGTAGCGGCTACGAATACTACCAATCCTTACTTTGCTCGTGGATGTCGTAAAAGACAACTAAGAGCTTTATAACGACCTGGGCCAACTTCATCTGATGCCATTTGGTCAACAATTACATTCCCAAGGAGTGTTGATGTCTGACAGTCGGCCGGTCATAAAACTATTGCCAATAACTTTTACAATATGTACTACGAAAGAAGACATATTGTATCGACCCCAAGCAATTGGGATAAGGGTAGGATAATGATGATGTTCTATTTCTATTTTGATTCAGGTTTTTATCCATATGGTGATATTTTAAGAATACAATATCACCAATTCATTCTTTCCAATGGCAGTCATCAAACCCAGCTTCATAATAAAAGAGAAAAAATAAAAGCTCGATTTGGTGGGTTTTGTTTTTCGGTCTGGTTAGCCATCTCTTTACGGGTATAAAGATGGTTTAAGAGTACAATGCTAACCCCAACTTGGAGACATCATCGTAAATGTGCAGCTCCACTATCCTGAGAAACTTATAAAGGTACTAATTACAATGATGAAGCCAATGACTATTTTTACTTTTTTTTATTGCTTTTAGTGGCAAACGAGCAAGCAGCAAACCTGTTAGTAAATGTTACTGCTACCCACGGACCTTTGCAATACCAACGTTATAGCTAGGCTGTTGCCTACCAATACAAACCCTAAACCCACCCAGTTAGGCTTCCGGCTCTAACGCTCACCGAACGAAGCGCAATAGCACATTGCCATTACTCAGACGTTGATCTTCTGCGAGAGTGTGGTACTACCCCGGACGGACCGACCCGCGGCTGTAGACAGCGAATTGCCAACAGTGTAGTCCTACCACTAATAAAATGACATCGTCCCTTTGTATGTTCCTTTGGTATGCCTTCGACGATAGAGACATTATATTGTAATAAAATAATCTAATTAATGAACAGAATTAACTTTTGGTGAAATAGATATGATGACCGACTGACTAACTGACCGACCGCATTCGTAACGACGACGTAAGAGAGCGAGTAGGTATGAAAGAGAGTATTGGTGTAAAGATGCGAAAGGGAATGCTCCGATGGTTCGAACATGTGGAAAGAAAGCCGAACGAACGTCTGGTTAAGAAGATATACAATGCGAAAGTGGAAGGATGTAGGTACCGAGGGAGACCGAGACTAACCTACCTAGACCAGATCGGTCATGTACTGAAGGAAGGTGGAGTCAAGAGTCTCCGAAACCGGCGAGCGTGTTCATACACGCTCGCCGGTTATTAATGTCGAGGAAGCGAGTGAAGTATGCAGAGATAGAGTTCTTTGGCACTCTGATCTCTCTGCCTACCCTGCAAGAGATATGGCGTGATGATATGTATGTAGATATGTTATATAGATGAACCCGAATAGATGCATTATAGATAGATAGAAAATTCTTTATTTGTAGACCAGTTACACTGTAAACTTTACTTATAGTCCCGTCAAGATACGTTTTTGTGCTTGCAAAAGGTTGTGTAGTCGCGAATTTTTGATATGTTATTAGGACCCAAATGAACATAAAAATACACAATTTGCAACTTCCAAAGTGCTGTGCTAACGGTAGGGTGACCATAAAACCATCAAATTTTTGGACATTTTTCAGATTTTGTTAAATATCTTAGTGGAGAAAGAGTCTAACATGTTTGGTTGCTATAAAACATTTAAAGTACACTAAATAATCTACAATTTGAGACTAAAACCACTTCTATACCGCTATTGGTTCTTGCGATACAGTCCTTCAAACATAGCCAACTTTTTCAAAAAAGTGGATATTTTTCAAAATAGTCACCTATTTTGTGTAATATCTTCTATAATACGCATTTTACGCCAAAACTTACTATAACGAAATTGAAGAACATTTAAATAGCTTTTATTTGAGATCAAATTGGTACCTGTAGGACCAGGAGTTCCCTCAAAAACGGCAGATAACCAAAACCAGGGCAAATAACCAATAAGTGGGTTTTGAGGGGTAATACAAATAAACTGTTTTCACGTCTGTCTAACCGACTTCAAAAAACCAAAAGAGGAGTTTATCGATTCTACCTGTGTTTTAAAGATGAAAATCAAAAAGTAACTTTACAGACTCAGGGATGACAGAATCAATATTGTTGAAGAAATCATCCGAGGGAGGATACTGACTAGTATCATACACTTGTATGCGAATATCTTCTACAATGATTTCTGCTGCTGTCTTCACAATTCTCAACCGCTCTTCTTGAACATTGGCTTTTTGTTCGTTGTACCAATTATCATACAAAATTTTCTGGCCACTATTTTTGAAACAGACGATAGAGTCTTTCTTGGAACCCACCTCCACTATGATTAGGTCATCACCAAAACGTTTTTGGAGGTGTTTTTTTTTTGCTGTTCTGATATCAGGGATACAATCACACTCAATCTGCTGTATAAGGTTTGTTAAAGAAAACTGGCATTCGTCACGGTTTTCCAATAAGTAATCGTAAACACACTTCATTGCTTCTTCAATATTACTGGCTGGACGATACCTTCTCTTTTTTCCAGAAGCAGTTGCAACTGTTAAAAACAAGATATCGTAGCACAATTTGTGGTACGGCCCATCTGCAGCAACCAGGTCGTCAAAGGCGAGGAGGCGCTCCTCAATAGCCCTTCCCCAATCGTCATTTCGGCGTTTAGCAGCATCTAGAATAGTCTGCCTACTTCCTAACTTCTCAATTGTATGGATCACATTGCTTCTTGCCAAGGGCAGTTTGTTTTGCTGCTGGAGAAATTCTTCAGTAATGGCATTACCACACAAAAAGCAAATTCCTTTCAGAGTATTAGCCTACTTAATTGATGATCTGGTCGATGACGGTTGGGAACCAGAATCTCTTTCTCGGCGAACTGAAGCTTCAACATTATGCAAAGCTGTATATCTCTTTCTGCATGCATCATGAACGCTGATTTCACTGCAATTGTTGAGGAATTTTGTATTATCTTCGAGACCACGTTTTTGGCTCACCTCAACTAATGTTTTTATTCCTCGATCTTTGACAATTACGACAGGACCTGTGTCGAGGTCCTCACGACACACGAAACACACGCCTGGACGGATAGACATTACGCTGCAAATTTCTTAATCTGCTCTAGATAAACACTTTTACAATACAATTCAATCGTTTGGTGGCTGCTCCCCTGCGTTACCGAATGCACAGCCACACATACACCGCATCAATATAGACAACTACAACATAAGCCCGAAGGCATGTTAATTTAGCACTATGGTTAAATTATTTGTTGGTTTGGAAGTTTTAGCCAATATAATATTTAATAGTATATTGTTACCGCCTTCACCGCGTGGAGGTACTCCCAGCTTATGTTTCTTTCTTTTTTAATTGTCGTCTTTGTTTACATTTTTTTTGCATATTTTATTATTTGGAAAAAAAAAGAATATTTGTGGCCGTTACGAAAAATATCGACTTTTCGGCATATTTTCGAAGATTTGTATGTTATTTGTCAAATCATCATCATCATCATCACAGCCCACAAACGTCCCACTGTTGGGCTCGCGCCTCCTCCGTAATGGGAGGGATTGTAACCTACTATACCGCGCTGGTCAGACGTGTTGGTATAGGGTTTTGTTTTGAGTTTTCCTTCTCTTGCATAGATGTTATATGCATTTTATATCCCTTAGTCGTCTCGTAAGATCACCCACGGGTAAGATATGGGGTGGTGAATAGTATTCTTACTCCGTCACCACACGGCAAATCATCATCATCATCTTTAAAAAGACGTGAAAACAGTTTTTTTGCTTTGCCTCGTTATCTGCGTTTTTAAGGGATCTGCTGGTTAAACAAGTACCAATTTGATCTTAAATGAAAGCTGATTGAATGTACTACAACTTTGTCATAGTAAGTTTTGGTGTGAAACGCGTATTATAGAAGATATTACACAAAATAGGTGAATAATTTGAAGAATATCCACTTTTTTGAAAAAATCGGCTATGTTTGAAGAACTGTATCTCAGGAACTAATAATGGTATAGAGCTGGTTTTAGTCTCGAATTGTAGCTCATT
Organism: Lymantria monacha; assembly: GCA_905163515.2. Taxonomy (NCBI): domain Eukaryota; kingdom Metazoa; phylum Arthropoda; class Insecta; order Lepidoptera; family Erebidae; genus Lymantria; species Lymantria monacha. The sequence goes on from LR991106.1 coordinate 13,125,065, forward strand.
TAGTGTACTTTTAATGTTTTATAACAACTAAACATGTCAGACCCTTCCTCCACTAAGATATTCAACAAAATCTGAAAAATGTCCAAAAAATGTATGGTTTTATGGTCACCCTACCGTTAGCACAGCACTTTGGAAGTTGCAAATTGTGTATTTTTATGTTTATTGGGGCCCTAACAACATATCAAAAATTAGTGACTACACGACCTTTTGCAAGCACGAAGGTGTTTTTGGGCCTATCTTGACGGGACTATTAAGAGATAGTCTACCACGAAATGTACAAAGAGCGGCCTTATCACTTTAAGCGATCTCTTCCAGTCAACCTCAGGATGGAACTGACAGAAAAGAGAGAGGTTATATAGTTTGCTACTGGTAATACTAGTTATTTGAAGTTTTAGAAAGAAAAAAAGATATACAATGCGAAAGTGGAAGGATGTAGGTACCGGGGGAGACCGAGACTCACCTACCTAGACCAGATTGGTCACGTACTGAAGGAAGGTGGAGTCAAGAGTTTCCAAAATCGGCGAGCGTGTATGAAGAGTGCAAGGGTAGAGTTCTCTGGTACTATGTTCTCTCTGCCTACCCTGCAAGGGATAAGGCGTGATGATATGTATGTATGTATTTATTTAATTGATTGATAATAGATTATGTTGAACATCGGTTTTTCATTTTTACGCGAGTATTACACATTTGAAATAAAACTACTTTACGGATTCTATCGCGGTTGTATTTGATTATTAATTGCCCTAAATTTCGAATACTTTAGAGTGATTAGTGAGTCGATCACGATCACTATAAAGTGTTCGAAATGTCGGGAAATTAAAAATCAAATACAACCGCGATAGAATCCATAAAGTAGTTTTATTTCAAATGTTTAATATCGGTTTTCAAAATATTTTTGAGAGAAGGATATTAGTTACTGAAATTAGAATATCATTTTAATAGTATAATTAAGAAAATTTATATCGAGAAATTCAATTCTGCATTCTATTATTGAAGAATAAATCACGTGGGAAAATTTACGTAACATATGCAAAACTTCATCTTGATTCATATTCTAATTTCACTTAATTAATTAATACAGCAAGTGTGCATTTGAAATCAAGACAGAAACTATTTAATTAATATTAAATCAGAACTGTCTGAAGACTGTGAGAACTCTATAGTTTTCGTACAGTTTATTATCAACTAGCGAATAACTCGGCGTGTGGTGCCACAGTAAAAAAAGTTATGCGTTTTTTTTATGTGACTAATCCCACCAATCATGCCCACTATTGTTACTCCTGTAAGCCAGGATCCACAATGGTCACTATAAATGACACCGAGGTTTGACTCTCAGGCAGTCCCGGGAGATGATTTTAACTGTCTCGGAACCTGCAACAAATTTAATTAGAAAAGATAAAGAGGAGGAGTTGGAAAAGAGTAATTCCACTTCCTTTTTAGGCAAAGCGGGAGACATAAAGCAATTTTGACTAGTCAGTCAATAAGTAAAAGGTTGTATAGTCACGATAAGCGCAGCAGTACGGCACCACGGATACGGGATAACTTAACGGGGCCTATATGTGAGCCTTTTTTTATTTTTCATTTGATGGACTATGGATGCGTCTCGCCCCGTCAAATCGGTCCGGGGTGACGGAAAGGCGGCGCGTGACCCCATAGACCCACCATAAAACTCCTCTCTCTTCGCCGTGCGAGCGGACCACCGGTACCCAATTTTTGTCTTCGGTGGCCTATATGTGAGTAGGTATGGCAGAAACGCATAAACGCACGGTTTTATTGATTTGTTAAAAAAAGTGAATTTTGTTTATTTGTAAATGGATCACCAGTTTTCTGGATGCTTCGAGTATAAAAATCAACGTTGATGGCTCCTGCTTTAATACTGTGACCATTAATGATGGTGTACCACAGGGCTCGGTACTCTCCCCGACACTATTTATCCTGCATATGAATAGCATGCTGTCCATAGAGAATATGCGTTGCTATATATGCGGATGAATATATAGTTTCCAAGAAATTTAATTATTAATGAGATATTTTCTTTAAACCGTGTAGTGACGGGTTAGGAATAGAATGCGTCTATGTCCTCATGTGCGTGCTTTTTTTTTTTTTTTTTTGGTGGACTATGGATTATTCTCGCCCCGCCAAATCGGTCCGGGGTGACGGAAAAGGCGGCGCGTGACCCCATAGACCCACCGTAAAAACTCCTCTCTCTTCGCCGTGCGAGCGGGTCACCGGGACCCGATTTTTAACTTCGGTGGCCCGCCCGGCGGTTCACCCTCGCGGGTTCCTCTCGTCGACGCCCCGACAGATTTCGCCGTCGGGGCGTCGCCCTCACGCGGTGGCCTCACGTCGGGTGACCGGACAATTCCCCGGTCCGATCACCCGAAGCCTCGGTTAGGGCGGCATCAGGCGCAGGTATTCGCGCCTGCGCCGCCCCGGCCGCTGGCGGCGGCCCGGGGCGCGGGAATCCTCCCTTGCCCGTTCCGCCGCTTCCTTCTGCGAGATGACAGCCTTGCAGAAGGCGGCGACCGCGTCCCAGTTCCTGATGCTGTCGACCATCGCCCTCGCGACGGCCGGCAGCGTCAGGTCGGCACCGATGACAGCGACGAGGTCACGGCGCTGCCGCTCCCATCCCGGACACACCTCCAGCGTGTGTTGCGCCGTGTCCTCGTCACTCCTGCAGTGGTGGCAGGCCGGAGTCCACTCCCTATACACGACCCTGTGCAGGTACAACCCGAAACACCCGTGCCCCGTCAATACCTGCACCAGCCGAAAGGTGAGGACTCCGTGCCGCCGCTCCATCCACTCTATCAATACGGGCCGGAGGGCCTCAACGGTCTCCACACCGTGCCTAGGCCTCTCCAGCCGCGTAGCCCAACGGGCGATGACGTCTCGGCGGGCATCCACGCGCCAGGTGGCTATCTCGCTCAACGATGGGGAGCCACCTTCCTCGCACGCTGTGATAACCCGCTGGTAGAGGTCGGAGAGCATCTCCCTCTAGGTCCCACGGGGGTGTCCCGGCCAACAGGCACGCCGCCTCTGTCGACACCGTGCGGTACCCGCGAATGGCTCTGACCGCCATGACTCTCTGTGGCCTCCACAGAACCGCCCTGAGCTGGGCGTTCAGAGCCCTCGCCCACACGGGTGCGCCGTACATGGCCATCGAGCGGATGACCCCCGCATACAGCCGTCGGCCCTCGAAACTGGGTCCGCCCACGTTCGGCATGAGTCGAGAAAGGGCGGACGCCGCGCCGACAAGCCGGGGAGCAATCTGTCGGAAATGCTCCCGGAACCACCATCGCCCGTCGAGCACCAGACCCAAGTACCTCATATGGGCCTGGATGCTGATGTGGATGGAGTTTACCACTATCGAGGCGCCGATGGGCAGCCTCACACGGGGCCCATAGAAAAGTAGGGCCTCCGTCTTGTTTAGGGCCACCCTGAGCCCCAGCGCCTCGATCCGCCTGACCATCTCCTCGGTGCCGAGAGTGGCCAGGCTCGCCGCCTCTTCGAGTGTCCTGCCCCGGGCTGTGACGAGCGTGTCGTCAGCGTAGCACACCAAGCTCAGACCGGGGGGGAGACTCCCTCTCAACGCCCAGTCGTACCCGATGTCCCACAGAGTCGGCCCCAGAACCGACCCCTGTGGAACGCCGCACTACATAAATCTTTAAGTATCATTGTGTGTCAAATCTACGAAGATCTGTGTAATCATCATCATCATCATCGTTTCAGCCTATTGCCGTCTATTGCTGGACGTAGGCCTCCCTCATGGTACGCCACAGAGTGTGGTCCTGTGCCGCCTGAATCCATCGACGCCCAGCAACTTTCACCAGGTCGTCTGTCCACCTACACTGCGTCGTGCGGAACATGGTAGCCACTTCAGAACCTTTTTTCCCCAGCGGTACCTGTGTAATAATGATGACTTATTACACCTTAGTTCTCCCAAGACTATGGCTGCTCTAAAGTCTTTGAAGCGTGGGAAAATTAAAAATAATAATGAAATTCGTAAAAATTGTTTTGTTTCAAATATATGTACAAACTTTAAATGAAACAGGTTTATCCTCTTGTTACAGAGATTCATTTTATCACTTTACCAATAAATTTATAGGCAAAGAGATGGTACACTTACGTCTTAAAGTCTGTGTTGAAACTTTTTACAACTTAATCGCTATGGGTTAAATTTATTGCATAACCATAAAAAGACAATTGAAGTCGACTTCGAAGTCATTTCACTTCGTTAAACTTAAGTATACTTAAATATCGTAAAACGACTGATGATGTGGCGGAAAAGATAGGTTTATTGAAAGGGAAAACATAAATAAATTGTAATGTTGAAGTTGTGAAATATTTTTTTTTCAGACCTGCTTTGTTACAAGACCTCTAAAACGATGGTCAGCAGATTTTAAATTCACGCTTAGATGCAGCGAAGTAGTTTAGATCTGATACGTGGAGCGATAATATTCTCCTAGCCTAGCCTCGAGTCATGGAATCAGAGATAAATCCATCACCTATAGTGAGTCCGATCACGTTGCGGTATTGCTCTGGTGGGTCAACAACAAACAGTAGTGACCTGAATATGTAACTTGTCAGAGGAGTCTACAAAGATAATGTTGATTGAAACAACGAACAGAAATTGGACACATGGCGAGTTATGGTTTCCTACGCCGTTAGTAAAATATGACTCTAATGTTATACATAGTAATTATGTCATAATAATTATGTTAATTACAATATTTGGTACTGACTTAATGTTCAGTACAAATCTAACAATGTTCAGTACAAATCTAACAATTTAATTTTAAAATAACTAAATACCGGGTTGAGAGATCTCAGTGCTCACTCATAGTCCGGGTTAAGCTGCGACAGCCATCTGCGGCTAACAGCTAAAACACAGATACAAAAAAATCAAAGTATCGGCAGCGTACATTAAAAAATATTAAAATTAAGCTAAAATATTGAATAAATATTATGGTATTATATATATATATATATATATATATATATATATATATATATATATATATATATATATATATATATATATAAATAGATATATATAATTTATATATATATATAATACCTTGTGCTTTGAGCAAAATGCATAACATGGGGAATTAATTTCTTAAAGGCGCTTGTAAAAATCTTGTTTTTATGAAATAATGAATGTTTTTTTTTTAAATACTAATCTATAAAAAAAGTTTAATTGTAAAACGGGTAATAACTTACATAAGAAATGCGAAGATTACCCCAGTTACTTTATATTCTGTGGAGTTTGCAAAGTTGATTGTAGGAAATGACTTGTTAGAGTTCTCTCGAGTGATGAGCAAGCAATTTGTCACAACGAGTTTCATCAGTTTGTTTTCTTTTGTGTATTTACTTTACACCCCATTATTATGCTATATTATTGTTTCATTAAACTAGGTATGAATGACTTAATTATTATGCATTGTAACTCCGTTTCAAAACATTTTACGGGTATGAGAAAAAAGGTATTTATTAACTCTGACGGAATCTCTTGTGGCGAGAATATTAATGGTAAAAACGTGTTGTGTCTAACTTATTTTCCTTTTTTTTTTAAAGGGACTTGCACTAAGGAAATAATCCTTGTATTGCGGAGGACTTTACAAACATATTATTAACGCAGGTAAATTATACCTAGATATAGAAAAACACTTTGTGGATTGTACAAAGTATTTCTTTTTTTATATTGCTTATGGGGGCAAAAGAGCAAGCAGTACACCCGATGGTAAGTGTCACTGCCGCCCATGGACCTTTGCAATACCAAGGGCATAGCTTAGGCCGCTACCTACTAATAAAATTCCAAACCCACCTAGTTGGGCTTCCGGTTCTCTCGTTTACCAAACGAAGCGAAATAGGCACAGTGCCATTACTGAGACGTCGATCTTTTGCGAGATTGTGGTACTACCCCGGATGGACCGGCGCGCGGCTCTAGACAGAAAACTATCAACAACGTGGTCCTACCTCTATTAAAATATTCCTGCGTAGTAATCGAACCCATGGCACTGCCACGTTAGGTCGATATCTTAACCAGTACACCATCTGATCTAATCATCTAAAAGATAATCATTTTTAGCTCGTACAAAGAATTATTCCTACATGGATATCGAATAGTGGTCCCTTTACACACGCTTGTCAACGCAATCGTACAGCCATAATAAGTAAATAATATTTTAATTGAAATAACTATATTTCTTAGTAGCTAGCTATAAATGTAGAACTATTTTAAATAAAACTGTAGTCAACTTGGAGCTCGCTTGCTTACCTAAAAATACCGGTTGCATTTAATCTTGACTCAAGAATGTCAGGCGAAAAATTTCACGCTTCTGTCGTACACAAAATAAAGGTAGGAAGAAAAGCGTTATTTTGTATTTTCATAGTTATATCTTGAATTGTATACATAAGTCCCATGCAGTATGCAGATTACCGTCCACATTACGTATTAGTGATTATCGTGAATTTATTGCCAATAATTATATATATTCATCATCTCAGCCCATATATATCCCATGGTCGGGTCTCTTCGATAATGGGAAAGGCATAACGCCATATCCCTTGCAGGGTAGGCAGAGAGAACAGAGTGCCAGAGAACTCTATCCTTGGATACTTCATTCGCTTCCTCAACATTCATAATTCTCTTCATACACGCTCGTCGGTTTCGGTGACTCTTGACTCCACCTTCCTTCAGTACGTGACCAATCTGGTCTAGGTAGGTTAGTCTCGGTCTCCCCCGGTACCTACATCCTTCCAATTTCGCATTGTATATCTTCTTAACCAGACGTTCGTTCGGCAATCTTTCCATATGTCGGAACCATCGGAGCATTCCCTTGCGCATCTTTACACCAGTATTGGTGCTGGCTCTTTCATACCAGAATTTAATGAATATCAGAATATATATATATATATATATATATATATATAATAAATTATATATAAAAATATAAAAAAATATTGGAAAATATAATTAAAATTTCAATAGTTTTTGGCATCCCATATAATAAATAGGTACCGTAAGTATATAAGTACCTGATCGAAAGCTTTTCATCCTTTGAGTCCTTACCCTGGCAATTTTCAGCGGTTTAACCTTTCATTTATCTATCCCCAAATGTAGTCATGTTCCACTTTAAAGTCATTCATAATTCTCCTATTCATATCCCAATTACTTGGGGTCGATATAATATGTACTCTTCTTTCATAGTACATATTGTAAATAGATTTATTGGCAATAGATTTATGACCGGCCGTCTGCCAGACGTCAACCCTCCTTGGGAATATGATTTTTGTCGAATCGGCATCAGATAAAGTTGGCCTAGTTCGTTATAAGGCTCTTAGTCGGCTTTTACGACATCCACGAACAAAGTAAGGGTTGGTAGTATTCGTAGCCGCTACCGCACAGCAATGTTCATGTTCCATTTTAACGTGTGATACATATTCGGCGTACCTTATTGCGGGTAAAAACTGTCGCCAATAGGAACACCCATATTTTTAACCCTATTCAGTTTATGAACCTTAGTTATTACGGTGAGTCGTTGCATATTTATTTATACCACTGAATCAACAATACATATTTTATATATAAACTATAGGAACATCATAAATGCTGAAAGCGTGTACACAGAATAATATCGTGAAACTTCGAATAAGAAAACTAGAAAAAGTAAGAAAACTCAGAATAAAATATTCAATGAATAAAACAATAGTATTGTTATCCATCCGTTTTAGATAACATTTCAGAAATGAGCCTTTGTATTTGTGGGTAGTACCTATGTTTAACCTAACTGCTGTATGGTTTCTATCGCGTTTATACAGTCCTGACGTGACCATGATCACTGTAAAGTGTTCGAAACGTCGGTAAATTAAAAATCAAATATAAACGCGATAGAATCCGTAAAACTAATTTTATTTTCAATCTACCACAGATGTTATATGCATTTTATATCCCTTAGTCGTCTGTTACGATCACCCTCGAGTAAGATAGAATTGTATTCTTACTTCATCACCACAAGGAAAGACCATAGAATAATAAATAACTATAGAACAATGAAATAAAATTATTAAATGTATTTTTTTTTTTATAATTCGTGCTATGTGGTAGCGGCTACGAATACTACCGACACTTACTTTGCTCGTGGATGTCGTAAAAGACGACTAATAGCCTTATAACGATCTGGGCTAATGTTCCATTTGATGCCCTTTGAACTATTGCCAATAACTTTTACAATATCTATACTAATATTATAAAGCTGAAGGTTTTGTTTGTTTGTTTGAACGCGCTAATCTCAGGAACTATCGGTCCGATTTGAAAAACTATTTCAGTGTTAAATAGCTCATTTATCAATGAAGGCTATAGGCTATATATTATCACGCTAAGATATAATATATATATAATAGGAGATAGGAACATGAAGAATGTTTACAAACTTTTTTTTTTCCTTTTGAGAGCTTCCGCTGCGTAAACGGTTAAAGTTTCTCGAAAATTATGTAGTACATAATTATTACCCTTTCAAAGTTCTAAATAAAAATTCGCCAGAGCATATAAACGAATTTGCAAGTTGAAATTAGCGTTAGCCTAAAGTCACTATTCCACGCGGATGAAGTTGCGGGCAGAAGCTAGAGTACTATGAAAGAAGAGTTTTTGAAATTGAATTGTATCAACCCCAAGTATTGGGTTAAGAGTAGGAGAATGATGACCTACGTTTAACCTAACAATATAACAAAATGTCAACTGAAATGTAAACTCCAAAATGTCTGCACATGTTAATGAATACATAATATGATGAATATATAATTTATTTACAGAAAGGTTAAGATTCTAGATTTCTCTAGAAGTGCAGCACAACTAATAGCTACAAATACCGACGTATTGTGCCAAAATTGTGGTTTCGATTCCGACCCAGGACAACTTTGTGCAACCCACAAATTGTTGTTCAGAGTCTGGGTGTTATTTGTGCCCGTTAATGGTATATTTTTCCGTGTGGTGATGGAGTAATAATACAAATCACCACCCTCTATCTTACCCGCGGGTGATCGTAAGAAATGACTAAGGGATATAATACGCTTATACATCCATGCAAGAGAAGGAAAACTTAAAACAGAACCCTATATCAACACGTTTCACCAGCGTGGTATAGTAGGTTAATTTCCATCCCATAATGGAGGAGGCTCGAGCCCAACAGTGGAACATATATGAGCTGAGATGATGATGATGAGATGACGGTAAGTTTGTAAAAAGTTATTTCTTTAGTGCTACCTAGTTTACATTTTTTTTCAAGAAATAGAATTTTATTTCGTTGTTTTTTTTTATAGTGACATTCTTTTCTCACTGTCTTAGATAGGCAACCTTGAGAAAGTGCTAGTGATTTTAGTATTCTTAATACATTTTCAGCAATGACATTAAAATATTAGGTAACATCCAAGGCAATTAAAATATCAATTTTATTTGACACAGTTTCAATCAATCATTGCGTTAACCCTTATGTTATCTGAAATTTAGGTATCGTTGGTTTACCATCGTGATTAGTCATTTCAAAAACATGTATGTGCTTGAAGCCAAACAATAGAAGAAAAAACCTCACCAAGACGAAATTTATAACATAAAATTTAACTTATAAAAACTTGTTTACGAGCGAAAAATGAATGTCGAATGTGGTATTTGAACCCAAATTCAAATCTGTTCCAAACGTGCTACCACTAAGACAAGTATGAGCTATCGTTTTTGAATGTCTAAACTCTGTCGGGTAGATGGCGCACTTATATATAGACGACCAAATCTCAAATCATATATGTCCCACTATTGGGCTCGGACCTCCTCCTTAATAGACGGAAAACTGACCTACTATACTACGCGTGCCTACTATAACTACCCTACCCTACCTACCCTATATATATAGTGACAGAGTAAGAATACAATTCACCAGCCCCTGTTTTACCCATGGAAAATCGTAAGAGTCGATTAAGCGATATAAAATGCATGTAACATCTATGCGAGAGAAACAAAAACTCAAAACTACCCTATACCAACACGTCTGACCAGCCTGGTATAGTAGGTCAATTTCCCTACCATTACGGAGAAGGCTCGAGCCCAATAGTGGGACATAATTATTAGCTGAGATGACATCATATATCAATTTTGCAATAGTAAATATTATTGGCAATAGTTCTATGATCAACCACCTGCTTGATGTCGACGGTATCAGATGTAATTGACCCAGGTCGATGTGAAACTCCGAGCGGGCCACCCCCGAGCGGGCCACCGAAGACAAAGATCGGGTACCGGTGGCCCGCTCGTACGGCGAAGAAGAGGTGCTTGCAGGGTGGGTCAATGGGGTTGCGCGCCGCCTCTTCCGTCACCCCGGACCGATTTGGCGGGGTGCGACGTCCATAGCCCAACGCAAAAAAAAAAAAAAAAAAAAAAAAAAAAAAAAAAAAAAAGGTCGATGTGAAACTCTCAATCGTCTTTTACGACATCCACGAACGAAGTAAGAGTTAATAGTATTCGTAGCCGATACCATACAGCAATCGTAGCCGATACCATACAGCAATCGGTTATATAGCCCAGCATGACGTCTTCGCCTCTTTTAATACCCACAAAATAAAATACACAGCGGGCCTTGAAGAACTTTTCCATTCAAAAAAAACAACAGGCAGTCATGGAGACTGCCGATAGAAGTGAAAACTGTTAACTTAAGACTAATTGAAATAATAATAATTTTCTAATTTTTATATAAAAATAAAAACCTATAAGTTTTTCCCCTCCATAAACGCTCAAGGCGCCTAAAGAAGTTTTCATATAGCTATAGATATACTATTAGCATTAGCATGTCGGTGACGCGAACCTATAAGTTTTTCCCCTACAAAAACGCTCAACGCGCCTAAAGAAGTTTTCACATAGCTATAGATATACTATTAGCATTAGCATGTCGGTGACGCGAACCTATAAGTTTTTCCCCTACAAAAACGCTCAACGCGCCTAAAGAAGTTTTCACATAGCTATAGATATACTATTAGCATTAGCATGTCGGTGACGCGAACCTATAAGTTTTTCCCCTCCAAAAACGCTCAACGCGCCTAAAGAAGTTTTCACTTCAATTACTGTGGAATTATAGTAAACAAAATTTCATATGTATTTCATCTATTTCAATTAATAGGACTCGTCAGGCGCAAGGGTTTTAGTATGCATTAATTAATACAGTATGAATTTACACATTGGATATTTCCATAGAGAGTACCCTCATCCGTATCTTTTGGTTGTACATCTCAGGTAGGATGATTACTGCGTAGTATTCATTATAGAGTTAGGTATTACCAGAGAGGATTGCGGTATAATTTTGGGTGATTTACCTTCGTATCGGCTTAGAAATAATAGTTTGTGTTCTCTGTTTATTTAAAGTAAATATTTATACTAGAATTTAATGTTTGATACTTAATTCGTACTTTTCTTAGCTTCTGAAAAAATATTTATACAATTGTATTAGGGACTAATTTTTTTTTACTGAGCGATGGTGGAATTTTTATATCTTCAAGTTAAACATAGTATGTTTTTGAGTTTTCATTAACAAAATCTAAGAATGATAGTCAGTCGTACTGTATATTATATAGGGGCAGAAGTTATATTTATTTTAAATAAACTATTGAAACTCGTGAGAGCAGCTTGGTTTACAAATATTCAAATTGCGATTGTACAGATGGCGTAATGGTTAAGATACCGAGCTATCTATATATCTACCGTGCCAGTCCCGTGAGTTCGATTCCCACGCAGGATAATACTTTGTTGTCCTGAGTCTGGATGTAATTCGTGTCCATTAATTATATCTTTCCGTGTGGTGACGGAGTAAGAATGCAATTCACTACCCCCTATCTTACCCGTGGCTGATTGTACGAGACGACTAAGGGATATAAAACGCATATAACATATAGATGTTATTTTTATTAAGTCTCGCATAGGCGAGAGAGGGAAATCTCGAAACAAAACCATATGCCAACATGTTTGACCAGCGTGGTATAGTAGGTCAATTACCCTTTCATTATGGAGGAGGTCCGAGCCCAACAGTGGGACATATATGGGCTGAGATGATGATGATGAATTACATCTTTGTGAAGACCCTCGTAATACAAGAATTATTGCCTTAGTGCTTCAAAAAAATTGCCTCTGGATTAAAACTTGGTGTCATTTATGGAGATCACTGTAGATTTTGGCTTACAGGAATTGCAATGGTGGGAATGTGTGGTGGGATTAGTCCCAAAATATATCTATAAATTGTGACGTAGGAAAATGCAATTTACCATCCTTTTCCTTATTCGTGGGTATCGTAAAGAGATATAATATGCATATAACATCTAAGCAAGAGAAGGATAACTTGAAATTAAACCCAATACTAATCCGGTTGATTATTGCGGTATAGTAGTTGATTTTTCTATTGTGGGAGCTCGAGTCCAGCATTAGGACGTATATGAGCTAAGATCTTATAAATAAACAAGAAAATAATATCTCACCATGCCCATAAATATCGTACAAATCAATTTAGCAATGAAACATTAATTTAAAAGAAGGTAGTTCAGAAATATATTTTTATGTCAACACATCTGACTGGCCTGATATATTAGGCCAATTTGTCTTCGATAACGACTAAATTGCATCTCCAACGGTGGGAATGTTTATGGGTTAAGGACTAAAAGAATTGTTTTACATATTATCCAACAAGAAATCTTTCTATTCTGTTTTTCAGCGAATCTTTTATCCTATTCATCAAATAGAATTTTTGTTTAAGATTTTTTATAATAAATTTAGTTATAGTACGAGAGCTGGCTGCAGAATTACTACGTCCATATAAATATGAGTTAAAAAAATAATCAATTTTTTTTTTTTTATATTATATAGAATTAATATCGTCCCTCAATCCCTCAAACCCAGGCATTTAGGCTTCCGGCTCTCTAGCAGACCAAACGAAGCGCAACTCCACATTGTCATTCCTCAGACGTCGATCTTCTGCGAGAGAGGTGTACTACCCCGGACGGACCGGCCCACGGCTGTAGACAGAAAAGTTTCAACAGCGTGGTCCTACCACCAAAATTACTCTCTCTCTCTCTCTTTTCCTCACTTATAATTTCTGTCATGACAAAGATAAAAGATTTGTTTTTTACACTTTTCATAGGTTTAACTATTAATAATTATTCATCGTACGTACATTTCGTACAAACAAAATTATAAAATAACGTAAAGAATTAAAATATACTTAATTTTATTCCAATTAAAAATTCTAGCAGATATATTTTTATATAAAAATGTATTCTCCATTTTGATGGAATCTAAATAAAAACAATAATCTTGCAGCCGGCTCATAGGCTATTACTCTATTATTCCACATAGGAAATAGTGTTTTTTTGGCTTTGTTTTAAAATCACCGTCTAAAAAGGTAAGTATGTTTAGATAATAAAAAAGAATTAGTAAGATATAGTACATATACGATATTTGCAATGTTAGAAATGAATAAAGGTCACTCTACTATTTATATGAAAGAATTAATTAATTTTATCTAATCCAATCTTGTTAACGTATCTGTGTCACACGATTACAATCTGACCTATATAAAGAATACCTCTAGGTCACATCGCGATGACGTTGTCTAATAAATCATGCATTGTTGTTGACGACAAAAGAAGTCATTTTTGGACGGCAAGTACCCTATTCAAGGAGCTGGGATTATTGGTATTTGTATACAAAATGGTGGCTTTCACTAAGGTCAGATTTGACAGTATAATGGCGAGGTTTTAAAAGAATCTTTATTTCTTTATAAGGTGTTATTATATTCGTTTATTTATTCGAAAATTGTATTAGTAATACTGGTATTTCTTATAGATAATTAGCATGCATTTACTAGTTATTATACTCGGTATAAGTACAATTTAATTCGGTATAATTAAACGAATAATCTACCTATCATCATTCTCTTACTCTTATCCCGGGCGACAAGAAAAGGCGGCGCGCAACCTCATGGACCCACCCTGCAAGCACCTCTCTTCGCCGTGCGAGTGGGCCACCGGTATCCGATCTTTGTCTTCGGTGGCCCACCCAGCGGTTTACCCTTACGGGTTCCTCTCGTGTCGACTCCTCTCATCGCCCTCACGCGGTGGCCTCGCGTCGGGTGACCGGCAATTCCCCGGTCCGATCACCCGAAGCCTCGGTTAGGGCGGCATCAGGCGCAGATATTCGCGCCTGCGCCGCCCCGGCCGCTGGCGGCGGCCCGGGTCCCGGGAATCCTCCCGGACTCGTTCCGCCGCCTCCATCTGCGAGATGACAGCCTCGCAGAAGGCGGCGACCGCGTCCCAATTCCTGACGCTGTCGACCATCGCTTTCGTGACAGCCGGTAGCGTCAGGTCGACACCGATGACAGCGACGAGGTCACGGCGCTGCCCGTCCCAGCTCGGACATATGACCGGCCACCTGACAGACGTCAACCCTCCTTGGGAATGTAATTGTTGACCAAACGGCATCAGACAGAGTTGGCCTAGGTCGTTATAAGCGAATAATCTATCTATCTATACTAATAAATGGAGAGCCGATTTATATTGTAAAAAATACTGGATCAATCGAAATAATACTTACACCATAAAATGCGCCCGCCGCAAAAAAAAAAAAAAAAAACCACCATAAATTGCAACATGTTTCGAAGAAGGTTTTAGTATATGATATTTTGGTGATTACTTATTTGGAAAGGACGCGCACGCGACAACTAGAATGTAATAAAATAATTTTTAAAGATTTTATGAAGAGGTTTTCTCTCAATCGTGAATGTTGAATATTCAAAAACTCATGATAGTAAAAGTAATATTAAAATATAAAAAAAATGTGGTGTGATTTTATAAAACCACGATACAGCTTAATAAACTTATTTTGGATTGTAGGTATTGAACTGCAGATTTTCGGCAAATTATACAATTTAAGGCATGAAAATAATTGGAAAATAATGGGAAATCAATAGCAGATAAGATATTTAACTATAAATTTTAAATTTAATTTTTTTATTGCATATGGTGGCAAACGAGCAAACAGCACATCTGATGGTGTGTTACTGCCGCCCATGGACCTTTGAAATACCACGTGTATAGCTACGCCACTGCCTACCAATATAAACCCCGAACCCACTCAGTTGGGCTTCCGGCTTTCTCGCTCATCGAACGAAGCGCAATAGCACATTGCTATTACTCAGACGTCAATCTTTTACGAGAGTGTGGTACTACCCCGGACGGACCGGCTCGAGGCTGTAGAAAGAAAATTGCCAACAGCGTAGTTTTACCTACCAACCCTTACTTTGCTCGTGGATGTCGTAAAAGACGACTAAGAGCTTTATAACCACCTGGGCCAACTCCATCTGATGCCGTTTGGTCAACAATTACATTCACAAGGAGAGTTGACGTCTAGCAGGCGGCCGGTCATAAAACTATTGCCAATAACTTTTACAATATGTATTATGAAAAAAAAAGTACATATTGTATCGACCCCAAGTAATTGGGATAAGAGTAGGAGAATGATGATGATGATGATGATGAGTACGTAATATATAACAATTATAATCATTGAGGTGACAGTTGCATGTTAAAAAACTAAGCTCAATATTTATTTAAATCACTGAATTATTTTCAGTTTCAAATAATCTAACAATAACTTTATCTTTGCTTTGAGTCAAAATTTACATAATTTTGACTCATGGCGAGGATAAAGAAACAACGAAATTTACATTAATACACTAAAAATCCATTATAAACAGTTTTATTTCATATTAGTGTAGTTAGTGATCAATGTGAAAATATAGGTAAATGTTTTTTTTTTTCAAATAGAAGTAATCTTGATCAATAATTGTTTACATTTCAAATAATTGTAAACCACACTATCTCGAAAATATCACAAGCGTGACCAAAATCATTTTTAACAAAATCTTTTTCAAATTGTCGACGAGCGTTCGGTGATAATGACGCGAGTTTCAAGTGTTTTGTTCACCCAAAAGATGTATATACATATGTACACAGTATATAATATATAGCTCATGGAAAGCGTTCGGTGGCGTTGACGTGAGTTCAGTGATTTTTCTTCACCCAAAAATTGCACAATATGACTAAAGAAGTTTTCACTTCAAAAACGGTTTTTTGCCCGGTGGCAAATTTAAAAATATTCTACTCTCTATTGAAATTAGGACGAGAGGAATCAAATTTCCACATCAGTATAACAGCAAGAATAAATACATTAAAACATTCATCTAAAGAACATACAAACATATAGCCTCACGCCTATTACCCAGAGGTACCCCTCTGACCCAGAGGCAGAGACTACGGATTGCCACAAACCACGATCCTGACATACCTCCATCGCTTCATTCATACTCATCACAGTCTTCATGCATGCTCTACGGTTACGCGTACTACTCTTAACCGTTTTTTTTTGCGTTGGACTATGGCTACGTCTCGCCCTACCAAATCGGTCCGAGGTGATGGAGGAGGCGACGTGTGACCTCATAGACCCACCATGCAAACTCCTCTCTTCGCTATGCGAGCGGGCCACCGGTACCCGATCTTTATCTTCGGTGGCCCGTCCGGCGGTTTACCCTCGCGGGTTCCTCTCGAGTCGACGCCCTGGCAGACGCGTACTCTTAACCTGACTTTTCGCCAACACATCTTCAATTTGATCCAGAAAAGTACGACGTGATCTTCCTCTTATAAATAACGATCTCTAAAAGTAATGGTGGCGAATATTCGCTCAGTTATAATTAATAATAAGAAGAAATGAATTGAGATCTCACTTTACCTTGATAATAGTGATAAAATTAGGGTAATCGAGTCTGACGATGGACAAGATAATCATCTTAAAGCCTATTTGGTTCACGATAATGAATTGAATAATTTTAATTATCGAAGGGTAGATAGGTTAGTTGAAGAAATAATTAAATTATCTACAAAATATACATTATATGTCATATTTAATTTAAATTGTAAAATTCAGAAAAGAAAATATATATATATATATATATATATATATATATATATATATATATATATATATATATATACAGCTTTCCTAGTGTTGAATACTTACATAATTAATATTATATTTCGCGCACCTACCTTATCCCGTGACATTCCTCGTAATATCAATATTAATAATATCCATAATAGATCAACACTAATTTTTGTTTTCTCAGCAGTTGTCGTGACAACGGCAAATCGCGCAGAATGTTTGACAGATATTGTCACATTAGCTATTATACTGTTTTTTTTTTAACATTACAACAAGCTGCTTCTTTGCTATTTCTCGCTATATATTTTATAACCTTCGTCCCTTATCGATAATTGGGCAAAATAACACGTTCAAAGTTTCCTCAATTTTCTTTAATTCTCAATTTTTCGTACACTATTTTGGATCTAAAATTAATCACTCAATAAAACTACGCTCATAATCCAATATAATCTTATACCTTTTAATCATATCTTCTTCATCTTGTTTTCAAGCATCACCGTTGGATCTCTATCCGTTGCTTGCTCCTGTTAAGGAAAATTAGTCCGTTATACCGCGCTGATCAGAGACGGGTTGATATAGGGTTTTATTTTGAAATTTCCTTGTCTTACAATGTTCTTATCTGCTTACAGATCTTATTCCACTTTTATGATGCAAGAAAGAAAAGGAATTATTACATGTTTATCACAATTCATGTGCAGTTAAAAATATTAAGAAAACTATTCTCGAAGTCTGCGTATAAAAAATCTGAAGAATACAATTAACCTCCTACCTTACCCGTGGGTGATCGTAAGAGACGATTAAGGAATATTAAATGCATATAACATCTGTGTAAGAGAAGGAAAACTCGAATCAACACCCTACATCAAGTAATAAATAATAATGGTATCAACTAATCGGAAGCAATAGTCTTTAATTCTTTATCATCATTTATGATATCAGCTACTAGTACCAACTTTCCGCGTGGTGACAGAGTAAGGATACAATTCACCATCCCATATCTAACCCGTGGGTGATCGTAAGAGACGACTAAGGGATAAAGTATGTATATTATAGAATGCAAGAGATAGAAAATTCGAAATAAAAGTTAGGTCAATTTCCCTCCCATTATGGAGGAGGTTCGAGCCCAACAATCGGACGTTTTTGGAATAAATTTTATAGTATTTCATATTTTGTACTATAATATACGAAGTAAATACAATATTATTTTTAATTATCTTAATTATTTCAATCATTTTCTTTTTGTATTGGCTTTAAATTTGTATTAAAATGTGGGTCAAACTTTAAATAACTGACACTGTAGCGCGTAGATATAAATTTCTGGAATAACGATGACTTTTGGACGTAAAACAACTTAGTACTCCAGAACTCCTCGAAACGTCGGGAAATTAAAAATCAAATACAAACGCGATAAAACCCTTAAAAGTAGTTTTCCGTAAAATAATCGATTGCCGACAAACATTAAACGATGATACTTTCTTGCTTACTTTATCTATCATAAGATTATTTCTTCAGCGTATATTGCATTATCGTCGAAGTTGTAAGCCTCAATGATATATAGATGTAAAATAAAAGGGCATTATTTTATAAACATACATCATTCAGGATTAGAGCTAGCATGAAAGAAAAATGGACTGATACTGAGCATGTTGTGAATTGAAATTATGCGTTTTCTCCCTCCAATAGAATAGATCGATTACTGTACATCAGAAAATTACAAGGATTATACTATAATCGCCATGTTAATTAGCAAAGTTGATATTCATCACCATGCTGGGCTCGAGTCTTCTTCATTCACGGATGAAAATTTACTTACTATACCACGCTAGTCAGATGTGTTATTATAGGGTTTTCATCATCACAGCCCATATATGTCCCACTGTTGGGCTCGGGCCTCCTCCGTAATGGGAGGAAAGTTAACCTACTATACCGCGCTGGTCAGACGTGTTGGTATCCGCCGGCGCCTCGGGCGGTGCAGGCGCGAATACCTGCGCCTGATATCGCCCCAGCCGAGGCCTCGGCTGATCGGACTGGGGAATAGTCCGGTCACCCGACATGAGGCCTGCGCGTGAGGACTCGAGAGGAACCCGCGAGGGTAAACCGCCGGGCGGGCCACCGAAGATAAAGATCGGGTACCGTTAGCCCGCTCGCACGGCGAAGAGAGGTGTTTGCAGGGTGGATCTATGGGGTTGCGCGCCGCCTCTTCCGTCGCCCCGGACCGATTTGGCGGGGCGCGACCACGGCCATAGCCCTGTGCAAAAAAAAAGGAAAAAAGAAAGACGTGTTGGTATAGGGTTTTGTTTCGAGTTTTCCTTCTCTTGCATAGATGTTATATGCGTTTTATATCCTTTAGTCGTCTGGCACGATCACCCACGGGTAAGATAGGTGGTGGTGAATTGTATTCTTACTTCGTCACCACACGGACAAGTTTTCTATTACTTTCATTAATTTAATATACATATTTTATCCCTTAGTCGTCTCTTATGGGTGATCGACCCATGGGTTAGATACGGGATGGTGATTTGTATTCTTACTCTTTCACCACAAGGGAAGTTGTATGTAGTGTACGAGTAGCTGATATTATGAGTGATGATGAAGAACCATCAACAACAATCAATCATCCTCGAGAATAGGAAGGAAATTGATCTTCTATATCATGCTGGTCAGACGAGTTGGGATGAAGACCATTTATTAATGACATAGAAATTTAATAACGAAATTTAAGAATCCAACCATAAAATTTACGCTAGTAATCCTTTCGCAAAAAAAAAATGAATCATCGTTCATTTTATCGCAAGTTCCGGCCCCTTGTATAACGTTAGTTAGCCAAAAACTCCGTACATTAATCTACGTTCAATTCAGATTTCGCAAAGTTTTGGGGGCTAATTTCTGCGTAAAATTGGTAACAATTTGCAAATAACAACAGGCCTCATAATTTTGGCGCTCACCTTTGGCTTTATTATCGAGATTCAAAGTGTTTATAACTTCACTGGTTTATTTACTCATCGGTTTTAACTTGTAATACTTTTTAATAATTGAACTATTATCTAATGTTATACAACTACTTTTACGGATTCTATCGTGTTTGTATTTGATTTTTAATTTCCAGACGTTTAGAACACTTTACAGTGATCATGGTCACGGTAGAACTAAGGTGCCTCACATCCAATAAGTCATCGTTATTACAGATTTTTTTATCTATCCGCTACAGTATCGGTTATTATTATATTATATATTTTTGAAGTGAAAACTTCTTTAGGCGCGTTGAGCGTTTTTGGAGGGGTAAAACTTATAGGTTCGCGTCACCGACATGCTAATGCTAATAGTATAATCTATAGCTATGAGTAGTGTTTTTATATAGATAAATGAATAATGAAAATAAAGAATTTATTTTCAAATATTTTCAATATTCATATCAATATTTGCATTTAAAAGTATGGCATTATTTATTTTTAATTGTATTTTTAATATTTAACCTTTATGTCATGAAATGAGTATCATTGTGGTTTAAAGGTTATCTTACTAGCGTGATAAACCGATTCCTAGATGTTCGATAATATTTTTTATTTTTATATAAAAATTAGAAAATTATTAATATTTCAATTAGTCTTAAGTTAATAGTTTTCACTTCTATCGGCATTCCCCATGACTGCCTGTTACTGGGACGCGGTCGCAACCTTCTGCGAGGCAGTAGTCTCGCGGAAGGAGGCGGCGGAGCGCGTGCGCGAGGAGCGTCTCCTCGACGACGCGAGCCGCCGCCGGCGACTGGGGCGGCGCAGGCGCGATTACCTGCGCCTGATGCCGCCCTAGCCAAGGCCGCGGGTGACTGGATCGGGGAATTAGTCCGTCACCCGCCGAGAGGCCGACCGCGTGAGGAAAGACCGACATCCTACCCGAGGGGGGGATGTCGGTCGAGGAGAGGGTACTCCTCAGGGGTATTCCGTCGGGCCGACCACTGACGTCAAGTCACTCTGCTCCGGTGGTCGGCCCAACGACGAAGGCGACGTCACGGGTGGGTTACGGGTGTGCGCGCTTACGCCCCTCTGTCACCCCGGATGGAGTGGTGCGAGGAGGGCGCCGACCGTAGCCCACCCCCCAAAAAAAAAAAAAAAAAAAAAATGACTGCCTGTTGTTTTTTTAATACAAATTCGTTGCTAGTACAAAAAGAAAAGTGTTCAAAACGTCGGGCAATTAATAATCAAATACAATTGCGATAGAATTTGTAAAAGTAGTTTTATTTCAAATGTGTAATACTCGCATAAACATTAGAAACTATTATATTATCTAATTGCTGGCAATAGTTTTATGACCATCCGCCTGCTAGATGTCATCTCTCCTTGGGAATATAATTGTTGACCAAATGGCATCAGATGGAGATGGCTCAGGTCGTTATAAAACCCTTAGTCGTCTTTTACGACATCCACGAAGAAAGTAAAGGTTTGGTAGTATTTGTAGCTGCTACCATACAGCTGGAACCTAGAAAGACCTTAAAGACCTCTGCACTAAAGAAATAATCTTTGTATTGGGTGACTTTAAAAACATATAATTAACGCATACAAATTACACCCAGACTCAGAACAATAGTTTAATCCTGCGTAGGAAATGAACTGCACGGCACTGCCACGGCACTGGCACGAAAGATTTGTATCTTAATCGCTACGCCATCTGAGCAGTTTAATATTTGAAATAAAACTACTTTTACGAATTCTATCGCGTTTGTATTTGATTTTTAATTTCCCGACGTTTCGAACACTTTGCAGTAATGATGGTCGCGGAAGGACTAAGGTGTCTTACGTCCAATATGTCGATGTTATTACAGAAATTTATATCTACCCTATAAGAAATTAAATTTTGGCCCATATGTTTAGTACAAAATTAATACAAATTCATTGCCAGTACAAAAAGAGAATGATTCTATATTTTATATATCTTAATGTTAATATATGTAAATTACGCGTCACGTTGTTTGTCCGCCATGGACTCCTAAAGTACTTAACCGATTCTAATCAAATTTGCACAGCATGTGTAGTTTGATCCAACTTAAAAGATAAATATATATATATATATATATATATATATATATATATATATATATATATATATATATATATATATATATATAATAGCTTAAAAGATAAATATATATAGAATACCTTTCATCTCAATTTAAAGTCGCAATATTATTTTATTGAAAATTATATGCCTATTATTTGACAGTCACAATTATCTGTTATTTCCAAATGATTCTAATAGATGGCGCTATCTGTTGACTGGATTTAGTAAGTATTTAATAGATCGCGCCATGTTAAATGTACAAACGTTTCATATACCACCACGGGTTGAGAGCCCTCAGCGCTCACCCACAGTCCGGGTAAAGTTGTCATAGCCATCTGAGGCTAACAACTAAGACACAAAGAAAAAAGCATAACCACCACGTGTTACTGAGGTACTGAGGCTACCTTAGCCACAGCAACGCGTGGCCGGGTCTGCTAGTATTTTATATAGTGTAGTTTTATTTCAAATGTGTAATACTCGCGTAAACATTAGATGTCATTAAGCAGCATTTATATAAATAATATGAATGACAACAGAATGTTAATATTATTAAGTTAGCAAGTGTTAAATAAATTGGACCATAAAATATCACAGTGATCGCCTACGATGGTCTTCAAGGCTACGAAATTTAAACAGATGTTTCCCAAAAATACGCCGGGATAGGCTTTGAGGGGTTTCGCCAGTTGTATGTTAACGTCAATAAATGAGGGTTAGATGTACCGACATTTCGGCCCTTATAATGTCGATATGTCAACATATTGGAACGCTGGGCTTTCCATGATAAAACTGAATGGTTATATTGTCTAGAGAAATTTAGCGTCAGCATTTTTGAATTAGTATTATATATATTTATATATATTAGGGTGATTCATTTCCGCAAACATTTAATGAGTTATTATTTTCCGGTATAAAAATGCCTGTAAATTCATTAAATATTGGTTGGATAACTTTTATTTTATGAGTCAGTCCTTGTTTTCTTCCTACTTTTGGTGGTTTGCTCGAAAAATTAAAAAAATATATATTTTTTTATCAAAAACTACTTTGACGACTCCTACTGGTGAACCAGTGTGAGTTACACAAAAAAACTCTGAGGCTATTTTGAAGAGCGTGAAATTCCCCACAAGGTCCATCAAACCGATTTGCGATATTGTGAAAGCCGGGTAAGCATTAAAAATTTGAAAAAAAAAAAATTTTTTTACATGTATTTTAAATAGTAAAACTTTAAATTTAAATTGCAGGTACTTAAACTTAATATTAAGATCTCAAATTTGGTGAAAATGTTTTTTTCTATGTGTAGATTAATATTTTGCATGACCAACGAAAAAAAAAAAAATTTGCGGAAATGAATCACCCTTATATATATATATATATATATATATATATATATAGTCTTTTTTAATTATTGAAATAAAAATATCTATATTCTTAACGACATTGATAATTCAATATTTCAAGTATTTTTTTTTCAATAGAAATTAAAAAATATTTAATAAAAATTAAGAAAAAGAATTTAAATTGATTACATGTTGAATTTTAAACTCTAATAACTATTAAAGGAGTGAACTTACAAGAAAAACGTAACAGACATTTTATTTAGAGCGTTCAATTTGCTTTTAAAATATGTAACGTTCATTCCGATATACTTATTCAAATATGAGTTATAAAAATCCGACGTTGAAAAAATTTTCTTCCATGTTATTTATATGAAAAATAGAAATACACGATGAGCGATCTTTTAATATTAATATTAAGAGCTGCCATTTTAACAGCCTTCTTTTTACATGATTAGGAAGTTATTTCACTGCAGGTTTTGAAAAAATAAAATAGTAAATTTTTTTGAACTGGTCTAATATATATAGATATATATGAAAGCACAGATGGCAGAGTGATATATGTTTTTTAATACATCCCATTATAAATTTTTGAAATTTGCGGCTTTTCTCTACTATATCGTGAAATACTACTATAGATGCGAAAGGGAATGCTCCGATGGTTCAGACATATAGAAAAAATGCTGAATGAACGTATGGTTAAGAAGATATACAATGCGAAAGTGGAAGGATGTATGTACCGGAGGAGACCGAGACTAACCTACCTAGACCAGATTGGTCACGTTCTGAAGGAAGGTGGCGTCAAGAGTCTCCGAAACCGGCGAGCGTGTAGGAAGAGAATTATGAATGTTTAGGAAGCGAGTGAAGTATGCAAGGATAGAGTTCTCTGACACTCTGTGCTCTCTGCCTACCCCGCAAGGGATATGGCATGATGATATGTATGTATGTACGGCTTTTCTCTACTCATTATCATCATCTTGCTCTTATGGTTTTTCTCTACTATAATATGTAATTATTATACATGTAAATGTTCCTCTTATATATAACTGAGTCTATTAATGTAAAAAACGACATTAAAATCCGTTGCGTAATTTAAAATATTTAAGTGTACAAGAAATAAATCTGTTTTATGCTATGTAATTATGTTTAGTTTCAATTATCACCTTTTCATCTACTTATAAGCATAATGATAATCCACCTTTTTTTTTTTTTTTTTGGTGGGCTATGGATGCGTCTCGCCCCGCCAAATCGGTCCAGGGTGACGAAAAGGCGGCGCGTGACTCCTATAGGCCCACCGTAAAACTCCTCTCTCTTCGCCGTGCGAGCTGACCACCGGTACCCGATTTTTGTCTTCGGTGGTCCGCCCGGCGGTTTACCCTCGCGGGTTCCTCTCGTCGACGCCCCGACAGATTACGCCGTCGGGCCGCCGTCGCCCTCACGCGGTGGCCTCACGTCGGGTGACCGGACAATTCCCCGGTCCGATCACCCGAAGCCTCGGTTAGGGCGGCATCAGGCGCAGATACTCGCGCCTGCGCCGCCCCGGTCGATTAAGAGCCTTATAATGACCTGGGGACCACCCGCTTCATCTGATGCCGTTTGGTCGGCGGTTACATTCCCAAGGAAGTTCGATGTCTGGCAAGCACCCGGTCATAAAACTATTGCTAATAACTTCTACAATATTTCCTATGAAAGAAGTGTACATATTGTATCGACCCCAAGTAATTGGGATAAGAGTAGGAGAATGTTGAGTGATACCTGAACTTTTTGCAAGACTCTACTACGTGAAAGTTAAAGTTATTGATAGATTGTAATCTCAATACATAACCACATGGAGAATTTACAATTTATTTAAACGAAATTATAATATACAAAATGTTATAATATAATAACGTGAGAAAAAAATTAAATAAGCAATAACTACAGGGAATTTCAATAAAATTTCAACATTTTATGATTCCCTTCTTGCGAACCTCTTCATACAGATTACAATAAAAGTCAATTACTATGAATCATAATAATATCCTGACTTTGCAAAATGGAAGTGGCTAATGAAAAAACTTTCACTTCGTGGAAGTGATCGGCTCTTGTTATGAAAAGTTTTATGAAATCCTTTAAGCTTTTTATAGAACACCAGTGTTAATTTATACTCTGTGACATTTGAAAAAAAAGCTGTGAGGAAGAAATAAACAGGTACTATTAAATTTTTATATATTTTTACAACAAATTTAAATTAATTTATTAACCCTGCTTCTCTTATTCTTATCCCAAATACTTGGAGTCGATACAATATGTATTCTACTTTAATAGTACATATTGTAAAACTTATTGGCAATAGTTTTATGACTGGTCGCCTGCTAGACGTCCACCCTCCTTGGAAATGTAATTGTTGATCAAACGGCATCAGATCGAGTTGGCCCAAGTCGTTATAAGGCTCTTAGTCGTCTTTTACGACATCCACGAGTAAAGTAAGGGTTGGTAGTATTCGTAGCCGCTACCACATAGCTACTTTAGTTTATATATAAAAATATAATTCACTATCTTATCCATAGGTGATCGTAAAAGATGACTAAAGGATAAAATATGCATATAACATGTATGCAAGAGAATAAAAACTCAAAATAAAATCCTATACCAACACGTCTGGCCAGCGTGGTTTAGTAGGACAATTTCCCTGCTAGTGTGGAGGAGGCTAGAGCCCAGCAGTGGGACATATATAAGCTGAGATGAGATGATACCTAAAATAATTGATATAAGTATTTAGGTTATATTACTAATAAGTTGTTTGATTAATTCTTATAGTATTATATAAAATGGAAGAGAGGAAGGAAGAACCACCACTTTCCCACGGTTAACCAATATACCGTACACCTCAAGAAAGGAAGGAATACGGGATGGGATCAAGGTGGAATAGAATATAAGGAAATCTTACCCCTGTGATGAGCACTGCCTCCAGAACTTCAACTTGCAGTTTTCCGCAGAACTTTGAATAAAGATTCGACACGTGTTTCGCCTCTAAACGAGGCATCCTCAGGACGGTTTGGCTTCAAATGCGCTTATAGTATTAGCATTCCATACGCCAGGAGGCCCCGTTGAGAATTTCAATCTTTAATTAAAAATTGCTTGATGAGAAACCTTGATCTAGGAGTCGATCTAGCTAGCATTACTGTCATTGATTACATACAGGTTCGATATGGCACGTAGATATCGAATAAACGTCTTGCTCGTGCCTTTGCTGGCGAGAATAATTAAGACCTTTTAGTTTTTTTTTTGTTTTAATACTACAGACTATCATCATCATCATCACAGCCCATAAATGTCCCATGGCTCCCGTGGCTCGGGCCTCCTCCGTAATGGGAGGGAAATAAACCTACTATACTGAACTGGTCAGACGTGTTGGTATAGGGTTTTGTTTCGAGTTTTCCTTCTCTTGCATAGATGTTAAATGCGTTTTATATCCCTTATTCGTCTCGTACGATCATCCACGGGTAAGATATGGGGTGGTAAATAGTATTCTTACTCCGTCACCACACAGAAAGAGAAGAAAGAAGAAAGAATACTAGCTCTATCTCTACTATGAGGACTCTACAAATATATATTTAACGATGCAATTACCACTTCTAGACTCAGAATAACACCTTGTGGGTTGCACAAAGTAAATTGTCCTGCGTGGGAATCGCACCTGGTATACTGGCACGGAAGGTCGGTGCCTTAGCCACTATTAGTTAATGCCTACAATGTCAACTGTAGATTATATCATCATCTCAGTGTATATGTCCCACTGTTAGGGTCAGGCTTCCTCCATAAGGGGAGGGTAATTGATCTAATATACTATACATATACATATGATATATATATGTATATGTGTATATATATATATATATATATATATATATATATACACAAAACAATTATACAAATCAATTATATATAAAAGGCGTTTCTCATATAATTCGTATAAGTTTTTGTGTTCACTTAAGAGATAATCTTAGAAATGGGTTGCTGTAATAGGTACTGACATAAACTATTCCCATTTATTGTCATAACATTCCTGATATTAACAAAGACATTTTTTATATTGACTCTAGATAATAGAAGAAAAATAAAAGAAAAAATTGCGGAAAATGCTCGGAACAAGTTGAATATCAATTAAATTAAAAAAAATAAATAAAAAAATCAAAAATCTAACTGCGTAAAAAGTGAACCAAATTACGTTCACAATAAAAAAAACTGAAAAGAAATTTGTTATGTTCCATTATTAAAATATATATTATTTTCTGCAATAGTATTCATTTAATAATATATTATAGAATTCTAGACCACCGGACATCTAAGTGCTTGTTTTTTTCTTTTCAGTTTTTTTTATTGTGTACGTAATTTGGTTCACTTTTTACGCAGTTGAGTTTTTTGATTTTTTAAATTATTTTCTTTAGTTCATACTTTTTAGTTATGAATACCTAGCTGGCTATAGTTATTTTATTTATTAATAAGTAGGTATCTAACTATATATAGTTTTTCGACTGAAGTTGAGTACTAAATCGTTAGAAGTTGAAGATGGGCGACCGCGTCAGACATTAGATACTTTAGGTAGTCCAATATACCTACTAGATACTTCAGTATATGTCCATCCACATTCACACGCACAGTCATACGATTTTTTCGTCTCTTCATCGTAAAGTAAAAAATCGTAAGTACGAAACTTTAAATCAATATAGATCCTAAACGGTCAGACAAATCCAAAAATGTTGAGAGTAAACTAAAAATGATTTTTAAATAACTATTCAACGATACCCCACTTGACATAGTTTGTTGACTTTAATTTTTTTCATTTTTACAATATGGCGTCCAGTAGTCGCCATTTTGAATTTTCACTAACGTCATGTCTTTAGTGACACTTGCCGGACTAAGAGGAATGGATTGACGTCTGAATCATAAGAATCGGCCCAGGCGGTTGGTCTATATAGTGATTCAAAGGAACATACAAACATACATACATAGACTGTTAAACACAATACCACTCCTTTGCGTTGCACAGTCGGGTAAAAAATGGATACAACATTAAACAGGTAAAGAAATAATAATAAACAAAGAGTTAACCTCTTTAAAAAAGAAATTATACATAATATAAAAAGAAAAAATAAAAAGCAGTCACGAGGACTGTCGATACTTGATAGAGGATGTGCCGATAGAAGTGAAAACTTAAGCCTATGTAAATAATGAATATTATACATTAAAATAGAACAACAAGTACGTATTTCAGCTAATTTCACGACGCTCACATTGTTTACTTCACTGCATGCAAGAATACCACGCGCATGTACTTGGGATCTATCGACTCACTCTCATTCTCTCTCCCACTTTCTGCCTTTGTGTATCTTTTTTTCTCTCTCCCTCTTGCGTTGGAATATTCGACGCTACTCGTTGCTAACGCCCGCGCTGGCCTGTAATGGCCCGTTCGAGTGCCACTGCGTTAAACGTTTAACGCAACCTTGTTGGAAATCGCATTAGAAATTTCACTTCAAAAATCATGTGCCTTCGCTCTCTCTCTCTCTCTCACTCTCTCTTTCTTCTAAAACAGTCTTTCTCAGCTTTAATACGGTTTTTATTTCTGGAAAAAATGATAAACTCTAAAAAGAAGATTACTGCAATTGTATGTAGGTACCATAGGAATTATTACACATATGTACATACATACCATCACGCCATGTCCCTTTCAGGGTAGGCAGAGAGAACAGAGTGCCAGCGAACTCTATCCTTGCATACTTCACTCGCTTCCTCAACATTCATAATTCTCTTCATACACGCTCGCCGGTTTCGGAGACACTTGACTCCACCTTCCTTCAGTACATGACCGATTTGGTCTAGGTAGGTTAGTCTCGGTCTCCCGCGGTACCTACATCTTTCCACTTTCGCATTGTATATCTTCTTAATCAGACGTTCGTTCGGCATTCTTTCCACATGTCCGAACCATCGGAGCATTCCCTTTCGCATCTTTACACCAATACTCTCTTTCATACCTACTCGCTCTCTTACGTCATCGTTACGAATGCGATCGATTGGCCTAACTCCACAGATTTTCCGTAGAGATGCCGAATTTCGACCGCATTCATATTACTTTCATACTCTTTTCTGCATACCCAACTCTCGCTTCCATACAGTAATGTTGGGACAAGCACTGGGTTATGTATTGCTACACGTGCATTCCGGCTGAGGTGGTGGCTACCGAGAAGTTGCCCCAACGTTCACTCTATTTCCCGCATTCACTCTTCTCTCTATATCAGTGGTGTGCCTTCCATCTCGGCTAAATCCACATCCAAGATATAAAAATTATAGGAATTATTCGTACTGAAATACATGATAGAATATAAATAATTTAAAAAAAAACAGAAAAGGTGTGAAGCTTTTGAAATATGGTAATATTTACGTATATTATCAACCTCTACTTTGCTCGTAGATGTCGTAAAAGACGACTAAGACTACAGCGCCCTGGGCCAACTTCACCTGATGACTTTTGATCAACAATTACATTTCCAAGAAGTGTCAATATCAACCAGGCGGCTGGTCATAAAACTATTGCCAATAACTGTAGCAATATGTTTGATGCATGATGAAAACATATTATATTGACCCCAATTAATTGAGATAAAGCAGGCGAAAGATGATGGTTGAATATTTTAATTTTTTTTTACAGTACATCTTTCTTATTCTATTGTCACGTAGCAAGAGAAATATCATATCATTCTCGTCGGCTGGCCACGCAACGCACCTATCTCGCTCATTTTGTGAGAGGTGAAACATTCTGCGATGCGAAGTGAGCGATGAGCTAGAACTGAGCTACTGAGCTAGTGATATATTCGGCGGTAAAGTGAGTGAGTGATAGATTGTGTCTATGTGAGTGATATAGCTCTTTTATATCACTCACTCAGGAGCTACACAACTTTACAACTAAGGAATATAATTTATATTATAATGGGCAGAAATCACTACACGGGAAGGAAAACTCGAAATAAAACCATATACGTCTGATCAGCGTCGTATAGTGAATAAATTTCCCTTCCACTGTAGAGGAGGGTCGAACCCAACAATGGTACTTATATGAGACTAGCTTCTACCCGCGGCTTCGCCCGCATAAAAGGTCACTTTCCTAAAGTTTTTCATCCACTATTTTTATTATACCCCTTAAGGGTAATTTTTTACGAAATTTTAATGTCATATTTATTTATATCATTGCGTTATAAAGTAGCCTATGTCCTTTATCAGACTCTAAACTATCTGTGTACCAAATTCCATTTAGATCGGTTCAGTAGTTTTGGCGTGAAAGAGCGACAGACAGAGTTACTTTTGTATTTATAATATTAGTAAGGACGAAATGAACACTTTATACAGTGTTCATTGTAAGGGAAGAAATTGTAAGAAACCTATATTTAGTCTGTCATTCCATGTAATGTGTAGGTCGGGCACTCCACTTGTTGAAGAGAATGCACCAGTTTTGTCACCGAAATGATGGATAGTATGCAAGTTTGTTCAATACACTACCAACCAACTCCATAAAACAGATATCCAAGTTGATGTATGGTCGCAAACGTTTATTATTTTGTCAATATTACAGCAAAAATTCTATTCTATTTTATTTTGTTCCGTATTTACAAAATTTATTTTAGGATTTTGTTTGCCAAACTTATCAATGGATTTCATGATTCTGTTGTGCTTACGTCTGTCGGTTTTCAATGTCATCATTCTCCTACACTTATGTCAATTACTTGGGGTCGATACGGAAGTTATTGCCAATAGTTTTATGACCGGCCGCCTGCCTGTCGTTAAACCTCCTTGGGAATGTAATTATTGACCAAACGGCATTAGATGGAGTTGGCCCAGGTCATTATAAGGCTCTTTGTCGCCTTTTACGACACCCACGAGCAAAGCAAGGGTTGGTAGTATTCAAAACCGCTACCACACAGCTCCGTCCGTTTTCAATCTATGTATGCTTAAATATGCAATACAATCCATAGAAATGGTTTAAATCTACATTTTTCTTTGGCAGACTATGGTCTGGATACACGCCGTCCGTTTGGTCAGCGTAGACCAAAGGGCAGTGCTTAGCCCAATAACTCACCGTATTCCCTCCCCATCGCAATTGTGTCGGCCAATGGTACCGAATCCTTGATGTCCGTGACCAGTCCGGCAGTTTTATTCTACATGTATAGTACTCGCTATGGTATTTGTAACACGTGAGTTATAATTTTTTATGTATACCTCTCTATTATTTATTTATTTAAATTAATTCTGTAATTACAATTTGTAAATAAAACTTTTCTATGTGTGTGTATTTTTTTGCACAATCAGTAATTTTTAGTGTTAACAATATTTTTTGAGAAGACTGCACCCTTTTTTTGGCAGGCTATGATATACTCCTATCTGACACAATCACTCCGAGGCGATGTGGTAGTGAGCGACCCCACAACCTGCCCCGCACGTACCTTTACGTCGTGCAGGTGGACTACTGAAAAGGCAATACTCTAAAAAAATATTTCTTGTATTGTCGGAAACTTTGTAAACATATAGCTTAGTGGATACAAATTATATAGGCTCAGAACACAATAATTTGTGGGTTGCACAAAGTATTTGTTTTGTATGAGAATCGAACTCATGACACTGGTACGGTAGGTTAGAACCATCCCACCGAAGACAAAGATCGGGTACCGGTGGTCCGCTCGCACGGTGAAGAGAGAGGATTTTACGGTGGGTCTATGGGATCACGCGCCGCCTTCTCCGTCACCCCGGACCGATTTGGCGGGGCGAGACGCACCCATAGCCCACCAATAAAAAAAAAAAAAAAAAAAAAAGGTTAGAACCATCAATTGTATATATGAAATGAAATCAGCACTTTGCTTTTCTTTATTTTATAATATTTCTCACACAAAAAGTTAAATCTTCAAAGCGCATTAAGTCACCTTAAATCCGTTATTTTCTTGCGTAAAATTTTATCCTTGTTGTTTATAAAAATACCATTCGGCCTTCTTGATGGATAAATTATTCTTTAGATTTTTTTTTTTTTTGTTTATATATACCTACGTTTTAACATTTATTTTTTCTTTTTAACTTATATTAAGAGGTAATAAACTGCTAGATGAGAAAATAATTCAAGGTACCTACTATCCAAGGCACTAGCATCTCTTCGTTGACTGTTAGTGTAAGGGATGTATGCCAATAAATATATTTATATATATTAGCTGTTGTAATTTGAGTTAATAAATGTAATACTCTTTTTTTTTTTTTTTTTTTTTTTTTTTTGGGGGCGGGTTACGGTCGGCACACTCCTCGCACCACTCCGTCCGGGGTGACAGAGGGGCGTAAGCATGCACACCCGTAACCCACCCGTGACGTCGCCTTCGTCGTTGGGCCAACCACCGGAGCAGAGTGACTTGACGTCAGTGGTTGGCCCGACGGAATACCCCTGAGGAGTACCCTCTCCTCGACCGACGTCCCCCCTCGGGTAGGATGTCGGTCTTTCCTCACGCGGTCGGCCTCTCGGCGGGTGACGGACTAAATCCCCGATCCAGTCACCCGCGGCCTCGGCTAGGGCGGCATCAGGCGCAGGTAATCGCACCTGCGCCGCCCCAGTCGCCGGCGGCGGCTCGCGTCGTCGAGGAGACGCTCCTCGCGCACGCGCTCCGCCGCCTCCTTCCGCGAGACTACTGCCTCACAGAAGAATGCGACCGCGTCCCAGTTCCTGACGCTGTCGAGCATCGCCCTGGCAATGGTCGGCAGCGTCAGGTCAGCACCGATGATTGTGACGAGTTCACGACGCTGCTCTGCCCAAGCGGCACAAACCTCGAGCGTATGCTGTGCCGTGTCCTCGTCGCAATCGCAGTGGTGGCAGGACGGTGTACTCTCCCTCCTTATGACCGTGTGCAGGTATTTGGCGAAGCATCCATGCCCCGTCAAAACCTGCACCAGTCGGAAGGAGAGCACCCCGTGCCGCCGATTTAGCCACTGCATCAGCACCGGCCGGTAGGCCTCCACGGTCCGCACACCGAACCGAGGCCTCTCCAGCCGGACTGCCCAACGGGCAATGATGTCGCGGCGGGCGTCGACGCTCCAGGCGGTGTGCTCCCTCAACGAGACCACACCGCCCTCCGCTCGCACCCCCAACATCCGCCGATACAAACCGGCGAGCATTTCCGCTTCCAGGTCCCATGGAGGGGTCCCGGCCAATAGACACGCTGCCTCCGTCGACACCGTGCGGTACCCGCGTATGGCCCTGACCGCCATGGCCCTCTGTGGTCGCCACAGAAGAGCCCTGAGTCGGACGGTCAGGGATCCCGCCCACACCGGTGCGCCGTACAGGGCCATCGACCGGATGACCCCTGCGTACAGCTGTCGGCAGGTAGCGCTCGGTCCGCCCACATTCGGCATAAGCCATGATAGGGCGGACGCCGCGCCGACGAGCCGTGGAGCGAGTCTGCGGAAATGCTCCCGGAACCACCATCGCCCGTCGAGCACCAGGCCCAAATACCTCATATGGGCCCGGATGCTGATATCAACCGAATTGACGGTGATCGAGACGCCGATGGGAGGGCCCATGCGGGGCCCATGGAA
Source organism: Lymantria monacha (assembly GCA_905163515.2). Taxonomy (NCBI): domain Eukaryota; kingdom Metazoa; phylum Arthropoda; class Insecta; order Lepidoptera; family Erebidae; genus Lymantria; species Lymantria monacha. The sequence goes on from LR991106.1 coordinate 13,159,064, forward strand.
CAAGAGGGCCTCCGTCTTGTCCAGGGCCACCCTCAACCCCAGCGCCCCGATCCGCCTGACAATCTCTTCGGTGCCGAGAGTCGCCAGGCTTGCCGCCTCCTCCAGCGTCCCGCCACGAGCTGTGACGAGCGTGTCGTCGGAGCGGGCGCAGGCCCGGTCGATGGGCCGCCCCGCCCCTTTGGGGCCGATGCCGGGGGTCTGCAGTCCCCAGAGCCCATGCGGTGCTTGGCAGGCCTATTGCCTGCCGCACACGCGGGGCAGTGGGGCACCGCAGAGCACGATGCCGCCTGGTGTCCAGGCTGACCACAGCGGAAGCATAACCCGCTGCAGTCGAAGCAGTTGCGACACGTCGGTCGGGTATGCCCGACCGCCATGCACTTATAACACCTCGCGGGCCGGGTTTCCAGCACGGTTACCCGCGCCGAACTCCAGCCCACGAGGAGCCTGCCTGAGTCGGCTAATTTCTTCACCGACTCCACCGGACATTGCACCCAGACAGCACCGACACCGCCCGGACCAGGGCGGATGGTGCCAATCCGGACAGTGTCCGAGGCACATCCAGTACACGCCACAATGGCCTCCTGAACGTCCTCCACCGTCACGGAATCGTCCAAACCCGTGAGGCGCATCTCTGCGCACTTGACGGGCCTGGCGATTCGGACTCCATCCTCCGGCCCGAACAGCCCCCTCAGCTTCAAGGCCACACTATCGGCCACCTTGACGCCCTCGGCCCCAGGGAACTCGAGAATACGAGCCCCTGTCCGAGCCTTGCGGGTCCTCGCCTCAACGCCTCCGATGTCGGAGACGTCCAGCTCCCGCCGGGCGCGTCTTAGGACGGCCTCATAGTTGAGGCCCCTCTCAGCCGCCTCAGGCAACACGGTAATAATGACCGCAGCTGTTTTCGGCGACTTGAGGCCCCTGCGCGACCTCTTTCCCCCTTTGCCGCCTCCCGCCTGGGGAGCGGCGGCCACAGCGGCACTCTTGGCCGCCGCTCTCCGCTTCTGGCCGCGTGCCTTCCTGCTGCGTTCAGCCACCTGCCAGCCCAGTTCGAGCCTGGCAGCAGCGCTGGGCGCAGCAGGCACAGTCGCGGGTGCGCTAGCCGGAGCCTGCAGTGTAGCCGCTGGCGCCGGCCGCTGCCCGGCCTTGGCGGGAGCCGGCACCGTGCCAGCCTTCCTCTTGGCCCCCTTGGGCCCGCCTACGGCCGCGGCGTAGATCACCACGCGGCCACCCTGACATGGCAGCGAGGCGGGGGCTGGCACTTGCGGCCGCTTCGCCTTGTCAGCGGCGAGCGGTGGTCGGAGGGGTGCCTCGGGCGGAAGACGATCCGCCACGGCCTGGATGCGCGCGTCCATCATCAACTCAATTTTGGCGAAGATGACGCGCATCGCCTCCTCCGGCACACCGTGCACCGCAGGCAGCGGCTCCTCCCCCTTCTTGGGCCTTCCGCGCTTCCTGGCGGCGCTCACGGCCGACGCCGCGGGCGCAACCGGCGCAGCAGGCACCACGGGCGCAGGCGGCGCCACGGACGTAGGTGGCACCACGGGCGCAGAGGACGGGCCCACCCTCCCCGGCGCAACCCGTTTCGGCGGCGAAACCGGTGTCGGCGGCGCGGCTGGCACTAAAAGTGCGAATTGAGACCGCAGGTCAGCCATGTCCTTGGCCAACCCGTGGTTCTCCTTCCGCACCGCCGACAACTCCGACTCAAGTTTCCGGTTGCGCTCCCGCAGGCCGGAGACCTCCCTACTGAGGCGGGCGTTCGCGGCCTGCAGGGCCGCCACCTCACCTCCTTGATCGGCTTGACCCAGAACCGGCCTCGCCGCCACCGCCGACCCACGACCTCTACGCCCACGACGCGCGGTGGGGACCTTAGGAGGAGGCATGACGACACTCCCCTCCGAGTCGGAGCTGCCGCCCTTATGCAGGGGGCACTTCCGGACACTCGGGGGGAGGGCCTCTTCCCTCTCCCTGACATTTATGGCCGCCGTCAGATCCTTCGCCGCAGTGTGCGGCTCAGACTCCTCGGCGGCCTCGGCAGCCGAGCTGCCCTCCTCCATGCTGAGCGGCCCCTCGTCCCAGCTTCGGCCGACCTCCTCGTCGGACGGTTCTGCGGCCTTCCCGCCCTCATCCGAGGACTTTTCCAAGGCCGTGTCAGTGTCGGAGCTTCTGGCGCTCTCCAACGACGGCCCTGCGGCTTTACTGCCACCCTCACTCCCCGACGGCTCTGCGGTAGATCCGCCCTCGTCACTCGACAGCTCCGTTGAGCTGCCACTCCTCGTCCCCTCCTTGGACGGCTCTGCGACATCGTCGCTCTCGTCCCGGGACACACACCCGGCGCCGCTCTCCCTCCGCGGCAGTCCTGCGGCGCTACCACCATCCGTATGCGACGGCTCTGCGGCAATTGTGCCGCCCTCGTCGCTGGGAACGCTGGTCTCACGGCGTGCCGCGGCCTCCAGCGCCTCCCTCTCCTTCTTGAGGCGGTTGGCGCGCCGTTTAGCGCGCTCGCCAAGCGGAGTTAGCATCCGCCTGCTCTTCTTCCTCCTCTTTGGGGCCTCTTTTGCTGGTGCTGGGCCCTCGGCGGACGCCTCAAGTCGCGAGGACGAGGCGTCATTTTGGTCAGTTTTTGATCGGCTTGACCGGGCCTTGGGGTGAGGATCACTACGATCCCCGTCGTGATTTGATTTTAAATTTAAAGTATCCATGTTTATACCCACGAGAATGGGAGATACAACGTCGACCCGGGCAGAGATCCCTATACCCGGGCAAGCCTACATTTACCAACCAGGGGGTCAGCCGGTGCCCTGGCTGGAGCGTGCTAACGACAGAACAACCCATCTGCCATGCATCTTCTCGCCGCACGCCAGAACTTAAGATTCTGGGTGATTTCCGAGTCCGAATGTTACGAACTCTTTATAGAGGTTGTCTTCCTCGCGGTCCGGGCGGTTAAGCCAAGACCCTCGCTCCTGATACTACGCCTCAAGACAACGTGTCTTGAAGCAAGATATCAGGTTTACGATGTGTGGGCGGTGGCATGTGCCTGCCCAGCCCTCAAATGAATGAGTGACTGAGCCCGTCCCAATATTTCGCGTCCTATAACCTCTACTACGACTGTAGTAGAGTAAGGAGCGAAATCGCGCAGATATTCGCTACGGACGACAGTACAACAGAAGAACTGGGGACCGCCGCCCGCACCCAGGGTACACCGCGTGGAGGTTTCTGGGATAGTACCCCAATGTAATACTCTTGAACTTTATATTGTTGAATATAGCGCCATCTGTTGGCTTACCAAATTTAATATCAGCTCAATTCTATTTATTATCTCCTCTTCTTGTTGTAATTTTTTTTTTTTTTTTTTTTTTTTTTTTTTTTTTTTTTCCCGGGCACGCACGGGACTCAATCCAAATTTAAAATTATGTATTTTAAATTTATTTCTAATAAAGTTTATTCATACAAAAATCGATTATTAATCAAGTATCCATCATTCCAAAAATATCAAAGAAGAAAATGTTGAAATAAATTCTATACAAATCCATCTAATCAGTGTGGTATTTTTTTTTTTGGCGGCGGGCAACGGCATCTTTGTAGTATAAAGTAGATCGAATAGCCATTTTTATATTTTCACATCGCGAATGTTACGCTGTCATACATATTTATAACATCAAAGAAATAAAGTCTGGTTCTCACGGGTAAAGTAACTGGTGTACAATAGAAAGCCATTACTGTTAATCGAATATCCTGCTTGCCACATGAGAATCAGGAAAGCACTAAAATTCTGAGATTGAGTGTAATCTGCTCGCGTTAATTATATGTTTGTCAAACCCCTAGCGATAAAAGACTTTTCTCTGAGTGCATTGTGTTGTCTTTAAATAATTACAATAAAGTAATAAAAGGACCAGAAAAGTATAGGATATTTTTTTCACTAATATTTAAGAATAGCAAATAATAGTTTGGAAAATCCAAAAGTGCGCCCCTCATAATTTTTATATGATTCATTATTTACTATTAGTCAATGCCATAAGTGAAAGATAAATAATACTTTTGAAATTTCGCGCCATTCTTGACGTAGCGTAAAACATAGCTTGCAAGCATTGTAAACGTACCCATGGCTGTATGGGATTTGTACCCATTGCCTGTCCGAATGGACGAACAGAACCAAAAAAAAAATGTAAACGAACCCAATTTTCATGAGGTATGTATAATATATTGCATGTATAAAACATTAAAGACTAAGCAGTTTATTTTTTATTAGTTACGTTTGGGAGTTTAATCAAAATCCTATCAGAAATCCTATAATTTTTTTTATTACTCTTGGTGGCAAACGAGCGAGCAGCTTACCTGATAATGACTGCACAGATGGCGTAGTGGTTAAGATACCGACCTTCCGTGCCAGTGCCGTGGATTCGATTCCCACGCAGGACATTACTTTGTGTGATCCACAAAGTGTTGTTCTGAGTCTGGGTGTAATTTGTCTGCGTTAATTGCATGTTATTGCTTTAGTGCAGGGTGGTGTGTAAAAAAAAAAAAAAGAAAAAAAGAATGTTGCTGCCACCTATGGACATTTGCAAAAGCAAGGCTGCAGATAGGCCGCTGACTATCAATGAAAATCCCAAACCCACACAGATAGTTGGACTTAAGACTCTTGCACGCATCGAACGAAGCATACCCAGCAATATATTGTCACTGCTCAGGCGTCAATTATCTGCGAGAGCATGGTCCTACCGTGGCTGTATATACAAAACTGTCAATAATATGGTACTACCACAATGAAATATTTTTTAGGTAGTGAAATATATAACTAGCTATAGTCCAGTCTGAAACGGACCTTATAAAAACCAGTATTCATGTAATCAAATATTCAAAAATAAAAACATTAGGGAGGTGCAGCACCTTTATAATACTCGTTCATAATATATTCAGAAATGATAATATTTCGTACATCTAATATGATAAATAGAAGTGACTTTTTACATCCATCCCTTTCCTTTCTTTTCATGGTATAATGGAACGCTTTAATCTATATTAGGATACGCAAATTGTTTTTGATATTTCAAAAAACTCATAGTACAGCTTCCAATAAATAAGTCGATCTTTTTTTTCAGATATATATTTCTGAGAAAATACTTTAAAAAAAAATCCGAAAAGTAAAACTTTATTAACGGTACTCAATAATATCAATGAAATAATATGAATGACTGCACAGATGGCGTAGTGGTTAAGATACCGACCTTCCGTGCCAGTGCCGTGGGTTCGATTCCTGCGCAGGACAACACTTTGTGCGATCCACAAAGTGTTGTTCTGAGTCTGGGTGTAATTTGTCTGCGTTAATTGCATGTTTGTAAAGTCCTCCGCAATACAAGGATTATTTCCTTAGTACGAGGCGATACAGCTTAATATAAAATTAAGCCGCCACTCCTTACTTTCATATGAATGGTGTTAATACTAGCTAACGGAACACCAAGCAATTGAGCAATACTCTCCAGGAAAGTTTATAACATTCATTACAATGATCAATCTATCTCTGTTTGTCTAGGGCAGCGATTATGACGTTATCTTCTTTTGTAGGAAGCCTTAGGTTTAGCTGTGGAAGTCAGATGGATAGTAATGAAGAAGGCATAGATAACATAACGGGTTAGATAATGACATTCTGTGCCGTCTATAGTTGTTTTAGTTCCATCATCATTCTCCTACTCTTTATCCCAATTCATCATCTCATCTCAGGTCATATATGTCCCACTGTTGGGCTCGAGCCTCTTCCTAAATAGGCTTTAATTAACCTACTATACTACGCTGGTCAGATGTGTTGGTATAGGGTTTTGTTTCGAGTTTTCCTTCTCTCACATAGATATTAATGCGTTTTATATCCCTTAGTCGTCTCGTACGATCACCCATGAGTAAGATAGGGGTGGTAAATTGTATTCTTACTCCGTCACCACACGGAAAGCCCAATTACTTGTGGTCAATACAATATGTACCTTTTTTTCATAGTACATATTGTAAAAGTTATTGGCAATAGTGTTATGACCGGCCGCCTGCCTAACGTCAACCCTCCTTGGGAATGTAATTGTTGACCAAACGGCACCAGTTGGAGTTGGCCCAGGTCGTTATATGGCTCTTAGTCGTTTTTTACGACATCCACGAGTAAAGTAAGGGTTGGTAGTATTCGTAGCCGTTACCACACAGCTAGTTACTTCAGTTCCAAGACAAGATAATACTTTAAGAAATTCCCAAATTGCTCCTCCAAATATTGGTGTAATTATTACTTTTTCAAGTAATTTGCGTTACAATGATATATTCTTAAACACGGAGTTTTATTTGTTCAGTAAGATAATACGATAGCATTTGGATAGCTTAACTAACTACCCGTGCGTCATCTCCCCCTACGTTGCCTCGTGTTACGAATACTTCAACTACTTCAGTCAAACACTAGTTAAGTGAGGGTCTCTCGTTATTTTCACAAACATTCTTTACATTTCCGCGTACATAAATAATTCTACTGACCCGGGGCAAATAACTAGAGAATAATGATTTTGAAATATTCTAAACCTTTGGAATTATCACTAACTTGTCTTAAAGCTTGCCAATTTTAATAATATCCTCCCTTGGAGAAGTTTAATCCCAATAAGAGACATTTGACTGCACAGATGGCGTAATGGTTAAGATACCGACCTTCCATGTCAGTACCATGGGTTCAATTCCCACGTAGATCAATACTCTGCGCAATCCACAATGTATTGTTCTGCATGTGAGTGTGATTTTTTGTCGTAAAATTGTGTTTGTAAAGTTCCTCACAATACAAGGATTATTGCTTTAGCGCTGGGGGGTGAAAACAAACGGTGAAAAAAAAACGTGAGGGTAAACCGCCGGGCGGGCCAGCGAAGACGAAGATTGGGTACCGATGGCCCGCTCGTACGGCAAAAAGAGATGCTTGCAGGGTGGGTCTATGGGGTTGCGCGCCGCTACTTCCGTCGCCCCGGACCGATTTGGCGGAGCGTAGCAACTCCATAACCCACCGCAAAAAAAAAAGAAAGAAAAGGGTGGTGGAAAAAAATCTTTGTATATCAGGGGACAACAATTTTTGTATCACACAAATTATTTTCCTGCTTCTGAGAATCGAACCCACGGTACTGGCATGATAGGTCGGTATCTTAATGACTAAGCCATCTATACATCGCCATTGGTATTAACGGAAAGATGGAGAAAAATGATATAATAATGAGTGAATAGATTAAAAATCTTAGTGCATTTTTTATTTTAAATTATACATCATGACCTGAACGTAGATAAAGTTTCCAATTTGATCGACATACTTCCAAATGTATGTCGTCAGAATTCAGTATGCTTTTTAGTTTAAATATTGAAATTGGAACATTGCCAAATGACAAAGAGCAGTTATGGTTGACGTTTTTGATATAATATACCGATAAAAAACGATTATTTATTGGTGGAATAACTGAATGTGTTGTCATTGATTGCTAATGAAATAGTATAGAAATAAAATTTGATGTTTTTTTTTTTTTTTTTTTGTTGTTGTGGCTCTGTTTATACTTAAGCCAATGTCAAAGTTAAGTTGCAGCTTCTTCTTCTTTTTATGTATTGGCAATCAGCTACTTATACGAGCCATTTTTGCCAGTGTCGAGTTATAATTATCTTCACGTTCTTAATCTCTTCAAGTTAGTCATTGTCTGTCAGTCAGTCGAATTGTCGCCATCAACACTGCTATGGTAACACTGTTAATGGTATGTTGTAGGAATTTTGATGGAAAACGAAAACGTTGTAAAGCACTTTTATATGATATTCACTACATCCCAGCTGTTCTGTCACATCATATTACATAAAACACCATAAAAATTATCTAATATAACACGTTAAAACACTAAGATATCGAATATAATACAAGAGCACAACATGACGTTTTAGATTCCCGCCAAAAGTCCAAATTTGATGTTACTGTATCAAATATAAATATTGTTTATTATCATTTCAGCTCATATATGTTAAAGCAAACAGGCTACATTCATCAATATACGACCTACTTAGTTTGTGGTCGTTACCAAACCACCATTATTTTTAAATAGCGAACTGTTCTCCTTTTTATAAGTATATACACAGACTAAGTAGCAATAGATGGACATCTGTAGAACAAAATTTTCAACCGTGAGCAAATTAGAGCATAACAGTTCCTTTCCTATAACACACATACACACACACACATATATTATTGTATTATTCGCCCAAGAAAATAAAAGAATTCATACGTTTCAACATTTATTTATGATAGTACATTAACATTACGCATAGTAGTAAAATAATTTGGAAAATCCAAAAGTGCACGCCTCATAATTTTATATTATTTATCATTTACTATTAGTCAATGCTAGAAATAAAAATAAAATTAAAGAAAAAGCCTTTTTTAAAAACGTACTTTTATTATTTGCTAATAAAATAAAATAAAAAGTTAAAATAAATTAACTCTAATAAGACATATAACACTTTATAAGTTCATTGTAACCTTTAACGATAATTAAGCTTCTTCGTCTATTACAAAATAATTCAATATCGTACATAATTATATATTTTTAACACGAAAACTTTACACCATAATTATTAAATCATCCCGTTTCTATCACAGACCCAATTTTATAAATAAAAGCTTGTTACAATTTGATGGTATGATTAAGAACATTTAGCACCTTCTTTTTCCTATGGCCAGCTTCCAGGTCCAACATCAGACCCTGATTACCATATAGTATCAAAGTACTGGTCAAGACGAATCAAACGAGTCCAAACTCGATGGAGTTGCGTCGTTTAATTACGGAGTTCCTGTGGCCCGCTTCCAGGTTGATCGTCAGACCCTAGTTACCATATAGTATCAAAGTACTCGTCAAAACGAATCAAACGAGCCCGAACTCGATGAGATAACGTTGTTTAATTACGGAATTCCTATGGCGAGCTTCTAAGTCCATGATCAGACCCTGGTTACCATATAGTATCAAAGTACTCGTTAAGACGCATCAAGAGAGCCCAAACTCGATGGGGTTGCGTTGTTTAATTACGGAGTTCCTATGGTCGGGTTCCAGGTCCATCTTCAGACCCTGGTTACCATATAGTCTCAAAGTACCCGACAAGACAAATCAAACGAGCCCGAACTCGATGAGATAACGTTGTTTAATTACGGAGTTCCTATGGCGAGCTTCTAAGTCCATGATCAGACCCTGGTTACCATCTAGTATCAAAGTACTCGTCAAGACGAATCAAGCGAGCCCAAACTCGATGGGGTTGCGTTGTTTAATTACGGAGTCCCTATGGTCGGGTTCCAGGTCCATGTTCAGACCCTGGTTACCATATAGTCTGAAATTACTAGACAAGACAAATTAAACGAGGCTAAAGTCGATAAGGTTGCGTCGTTTAATTACGGAGTTCCTATGGCCACTAATGACTAAGCAGTTTAGTTTTTTATTAATTGCAATTAAACGACAAATAATTACCAAGCCATTTTCGAAACGAAACAGCGCGTTGCGATTATGAAGCTTTTAAAAAAATAAATATTTTGATACATTAATTTTTACGGTCGTGATCCTGCCAGATACAAAATATTATATTATCCGACGTCCGGGAATATTTTTTTTAATCAACTATTTTCTTACTTTAAATAAAATAATTACTTTTTAAAAATATCAATTATGTTTAAACGAATGTTTTTTCTTGACATATATATTATAATATTATCCCATAAGTGCAATGTGAGAAAAATACAATAATTTTTATGTTTGAAAAGTGCTTGATTTTCATATGTCGAGAGTAGAGCAAGACCTCAACGCTTCGCTTATGAGGCGTGCAATATACAGATACGTCAAAATAATTATAAGTTATTATTCAAATAATAATTATTTCATTCACATGATTTCTACTTCATATTTACATACATATAGTACATTACAATTGGCGACTGCATGTAGCGGAGATGCGAATGTTGAGATGGATGTGTGGTGTGACGAGATTGGATAAAATAGAAAATGAGCATCTTTCATGATCAATTGATTACCCACTGCAAAAAAAAAGGAGTGGTGATATGTATTCTTAAAAGTAACTATAAGTAATTATTATTATACTTACGCACTACTTAATTAGTAAAAAATACTTAATAAGGCAAATTAGAAAACTATTTTTGTATTCTTATTTACTATTTTAAATTTAACTTGTGCAAATTCCAAGTTAATTAAAATTCTTGTTTTAAACCTAATAGGCTTCAAACTGGTGTTATCTTTTAGGATTCTACAAATGATAAGGATTAAGGTTAATTTCCGTGCATCGCGTTTAAACGAGGCCGCGCGCGTTTAAACGCTTGCGTAGTCGCGCGCGGCTCATGCGATGCAATAGCCAATATATGAAAATTTATGACGCAGCTTACGTCATTCGTAGCTTACGACCGTCGCGAACCTCGAAACGGTGCCATACATTTTCATACTTTGACTATTGTCGCAACGGCCGCGCGCGACATTCGTAAGCATTTAAACGCGTGCGGCCGCGTTGAAAAACGATGCATGGAAATGCACCTTTAGTGTCATAAGTGGAATGTTGAGATTCTGGACATAACCTGTTCATATATAAGAGTAAGAAGACTTTCTTATATCCTTTTCTTATACTCCTGATATCCATATTCTACTTGTATCCTTTGCTATTTTCATTTCTTCTTTGAGATCTTCTAATATCAAGGACAATCATAAGATAAAAGTCTATATTTCTGTGCAAACCTATGAGTTTACTTATGATGGTTACAATATATTAGCTTAGCATAATATTGGTAAGACCTCACTGTTGACAGTTTTCTGTCTACAGCCACGGTCCGCTTCATCCTCGGTAGTACCACACTCTCGCAGAAGATCGACGTCAGAGTAATGGCCATGTGCTATTGCGCTTCGTTCGGTGAGCGAGAAAGTCGGAAGCCCAACTGGGTATGTTTGGGGATTTTATTGGTAGGCGGCCTAAGCTATACTGCCTTGGTATTGCAAAGGTGCATGGGCAGCAGTCACACATACCATCAAGTGTGCTGCTTGCTCGTTTGCCACCATAAGCAATAAAAACAATATTAGTTCTACATTAGATTTTAAGAAAAAATGTACTATTGATAAATTTATTTGATGGTCAACAAAGCCTTATCTGAAACACGAACAATAAACAACACTTATAAGAATCTCAGAGGGAGGAAGGTGGAGATAAACTGTAATATATTGCTAAGGTAAGATTGGGAGCTTAAGTACTAGTGCTTTAGTTGTAAGAAACTATGTAGATAGGCGAATCTTGGTATCAAGTTGGTTTATGTTTTAAGTACGATATAAGATGTTGCCATAGAAAGATATATTTTTTTTATTGTTTAATTTTCCGTGTGGTGACGGAGTAAGAATACTATTCACCACCCCATATCTTACTCGTGGGTGATCGTACGAGACGACTAAGAGATATAAAACGCATATAACATCTATGCGAGAGAAGGAAAATTCGAAACAAAACCCTTTACCAACACGTTTGACCAGCACGGTATAGTAGGTTAATTGCCCTTCTATCACGAAGGAGGCCCGAGCCCAACAGTGGGACATTAATGGGCTGTGATGATGACGAATCTGCAATCAGTAAATGACTGATAATTTTACTTTAAGCAGATGGATGGTAACTAGGCGATGTTAGAGACATGTCCAATGACAGATCCCCATTAGTCAAGAGAAGCCCTGCTTCTTTATTATTATTCTTAATTTTGTTGGTCTGTTTCCACTGACATAATACATCGCCCTTTAAGACGACGAGTTTTATTTTTTTTTCCAAAAGCTTCTGGACAAGGTGGTAATAGAAATAGAATGGTAAATGATTTTAAAACCTTTTAGTAGAACATGCTATATTTAAACATACAAAAAATATTTTATATTAAAATTAATGAATCACATGTGACAATTATTTTTCGCTCGTAATCAAGTTTTTATAAATAATCAATCATGTTAAATGCTTAATTTCAGTAATTTGAATAACAGGGTCGTGTCATCGTTTAATACAATTCTAACTGCAAAGTTAGAGTATTAACTCTGAATAATGTGTAAACATTGTCGGGTAGATGTCACACGTCTCCTTTAAAAACGAAAATATAATACAAGCCGAAAATTGAATGTCATACGACAGCTCACGCTGGTACAAGTGGTAGCACGATTGGAATGGATTTCCAATAGGTGTGGATTTGTATCCCATGTGTGACAACCATTTTTCGCTCGTAATCAAGTTTTTATTTTATATTGTTAGGGCATTTATTCAATACAATTTTTGTTCGATACACGTATTTTATTTTTGTTATGTGCCTTTATAATCGAAGAGATAAGTAGAGGTATTACAAACTCACATTTTCATCTACCTAGCCATCAGTTTATGAGTCAGATATCAGGTAGTTATTGAATAACACAAGCTTCCCCAAGGTGGTGATGATCACTCTAGGTAGGCGAGTTGGTAATCACAGCTGTCCACTTGGCTGGATCAATCTCATCCAATTTTTATCTCTATCATGGGAAAGCAATGGGGTGGGGACACATTTTATTCTTAATCCATCACTATACGAGTAGCCCACATTTTGTATATGTAATATTGGATGCTATATATCCACTTAAAGGACATGATTTTAGCAATTATACGCAGTATTAGCTTAGTACTTGTAATAACAAATTCTGTAAAGAAATGTACATTAGAAAATTAAAAAAAAATCCATAGAATAATTTTAATAGAACATTTCTTCAGAAAACCCGCAGCTGCACCAAGGAAAGCTTTTTGCGGACCCATAATATCAAGTAGGCAAGTATTTACAATCAATATCGATGCAGTCATTTCTTATAATGTATTCAATTTATTAGTCTCTCTCTTTACATCTATAATAGGTAGTTATAATTCTGAGAATCTCTTTGATGAAAAATGTATGCATCCAGCATAAATTATTTTTATCTGAATAAGAACCAAGTAGTGATGACTGCACAGATGGCGTAATGGTTAAGATACCTACCTTCCGTGCCAGTGACGTGGGTTCGATTCCCACGCAGAACAATACTTTGTGCAATCTACGAAGTGTTATTTTGAGTCTGAGTGTAATTTGTCTGCGTTAATTGCATGCTTTTAAAGTCCCCCGCAATACAAGGATTATTTCCTTACAGTAGTGGTGTCTATTAACAAAAAAAAAAAAGATAGTCTTTTCGAAGAAAGTCCAATATTTTGCAATGCAATGTGGTATTTTACTGTAGAAAATAGTTTTAATTAGTACACCAATAAGAATGCTCCCACAATAGGTCTACTACTAGCCATCACAAATTGAGTAGGTATTACAATTGCACGTAGTGGCAATGTAAGAACAAAATTTATCTCGAAACTTTCTTGTGGGAGGTCTATTAACCGGCTAAGAGAAGGGAGTGGACAGCGGCGCTCGCAAGCACCGACTACGAACACTAATCTGCCTACCAACGGTGGCAATTATGCCGTTATTCCCCGTCGTAGGGAGTTCCCTATCTACTACAGTAGATGAAAGATAGATTGGGCACGATCCTTTTGAATAATAGGGAGTAAAGAAAAATAGCCTACTATCTCATAACGGCCAGTTGAATAACATAGAATTTTACTCAGATTTGGAGTTTGGTTTCTTGCTTAAATGTTGACAGAAATAGTAAAATATATCTATAATAAATAAAGTAGATTTCTTTATTTTAAAATGGGCTATTAACAAATTTCTAAAACGTTTTCATAAGCCAAGTGTTTAATCAACAAGTTGTACAATTAACAGCACTCGAACTTATACAAAAGAATCTCTTTAATATAGAAGAGTGCCTACTTTGAAGATGCTCATTACTGATAATTTTCTTCAAAGTCTGTGAAAAATTGAGGCTGTTATGTTAAAGAAAAACTCGCTTCTTTTTGTTCGAAGCGCTTTGATCGTTAGATAAAATCCAAATGGAACACTTATTTAAAACGTTTGCCAATTATCATTTCTAAGCAGCAATTTCAAATTCAATACACTTTAAAATACTTTAAAAATAGTTATTTTATAATGAACCGGATTGCTGTATCGGTTCTATTGTTTTTAATCAGTAAAAACTTTTACGAAATAAGGAATTTAGTTTTTAAAATTTTAATTTTAATAATAATTGGATTTGGTGAATCAGCAAGCGATGGTTTTTTTCTCGTTTTTTGTTTGAAGTGACAATATTTTTTTGCCGCACCGCACACAGATTCTTTTGTAGGCTGTAAGTGAAACTGATCTGTCACGCTCTGAGGTGAAAGGGGGCGTTCAAGTATTACGTAACGCAATATTTGAAGATTTTTGATCCACCCTCCCCCACATGTAACGCGTCGTAACGTATGTCTGTACCCCCCTTCCCCTCCCTGAACGTAACGTAACACCCAAATGACCGTTTTTGAACGTGCTTGAGGCAATAAAAAAAGAGATGCCAAACTCGCAATACATGCGTGTGTTGTTTATTCATCATCTAAAAAATAAAAATTTGCGTGTCAACTTAGGAAATTTTAATTCCCTAGTTTTTTATTTAATAAAAAAAACAATGCTACGTAACGCGTTGTTTGAACCCTCCTCCAGACTATGTAATGCATTGTAATATTTAACACCCCCTCCCCCCAAATTGTGTTACGTAATACTTGAACGGCCCCAAAGGCTCAATTGAGTGAACTCGAAACCGCCGATTTTTATTATTTTTTTATTGCTTATGGTGACAAACGAGCAGACAGCTCACCTGATGGTAAGTGTCACTGCCGACCATGGACCTTTGCCAGTGATACCATAACTAGGCCGCTGCCTACCAATACAAACCCCGAACCCACCCCAGTTCGGCTTCTGGCTCTCTCGCTCACCGAACGAAGCGCAATAGCACATTGCCATTACTCAGACGTCGATCTTCTGCGAGAGTGTGGTACTACCCCGGACGGACCGGCTCGCAGCTGTAGACAGAGAACGGTCCACAGCGTGGTCCTGCCACAATTAAAGTGTAGTGCCAACCGAGAAAGATACAGGCAGCTGCTCTTCACTGCTGTGTCGCTGTGTTTATTACATTCAATTTACATATAATTATTATTAATTATTATCAATTATTCAATAGTTTTTAATAGTTATCATTGATACGTAACAATAATTATTTTAACAATCATTTTTTGGTTTATATTGTGAGGTTAGTGTATACACAACCATTGGGGGAAAAAGGTTCTCCAGTGGCGACCACAAATCGGACGACGCAGCGTAGTACGACTCTCCACTCAATGGACTGATGACATTGTCTAGGTAGCAGGAAACCGTTGGATGCAGGTGGCACAGGACCGTTGCGAATGGCATACTCGTGGGAAGGCCTATGTGCAACAGTGTACGTTTATGGGCTGATGGATGGATGGATGAAGTGTATACAGTTAGTGGTTTATCGTGCTAATATTATGTAGTGAAATAACATTAAAGATTATAAAAACATATTTATTTTTTGATAATTTTAAGTATTCACTTCTATCGCCAGTCCTCATGATTGCTTTTTTATTTATGAATATTTACCAAGACCCGATCGGTGAGGTACTGAAGGAAGGTGGAGTCAAGAGTCTCCGAAACCGGCGAACGTGTATGAAGAGAATTATGAATGTTGAGGAAGCGAGTGAAGTATGCAGAGATAGAGTTCTCTGGCACTCTGTTCTCTCTGCCTACCCTGCAAGGGATATGGCGTGATGATATGTATGTATGTATGTATGTAATATTTACCTGTAACAAAAAATCTAAATTACTATAACTAGGTATGTGCAATATTGAAGCGCAATTTAGAATTTGGCCTACGACCATAATGTACTGAATTGGATAACGTATGATGGTCATATAATGCAATCTTTTATAACATTATAGAATAGAACAGATTCCGTGGGTGGGAAAAGGAAGGTTATCCTTCTCATCACACTTGATCTCGCATTACCTGGGAACGTTGTTAAAGTACAAAATGAAGAGTTACTCTTATTCTTGGATATCCTTTTCACACCAGAGAGTATTGAATTTATAGAAAAAGCAAGCAACTTGTGTAACGATTATATTTATTAAAATAATAATATAATTAGGTTTAATCTATAAAAGTGTTGCTTATAGTGGTTAGTTTGTATTTGCTGAGGTCAAGGAATAGGTTTCAATGATTAGTTTAATATGAGCAAAAAGTTGATACAGCAGAAAGGAGAACTTATATAAATATTTACACTGTTCCATTTTTCTCCTAGATAGTTTACGCAGAGTGTAGAGATCATCCAGGCCGACTACAGAAGTTAAGGAATTGATACCAGTGGTCGGCTGAATAGCAGTGGGGAGGGTTATTGTTATATTACACGGTGCGTTACAGGGTCACACGCCAGCCCGCGAACATTCCATCGCTCTGGATGGAATGTTCGCAGGGTGTCCAGATTATAGCCCGCCAAAAACAAGGGTGTGGCTGTGAAGCTTCCTTCACAATGGAGGAAAATGGACCTACTATATTACAGTGATTGTTACAGGGTCTTCTTTTGAGTTTTACTTATCTTCCAGTTACCAGTTTGGATACACTAATCGTCAAATATACACAAAAATAATCATAAAAGTTTTTTATTTGACTAAGTTTCGTACGTAATTTTATGTTCTGTATTTGCCACTGGGAAAGCGGGTCAGTCACAATGATAACGATTTTGAAAAATAAATAGGGAGCAGGTAAAGTCCCTGTAGATGTTCTCTGTGGCTTTGAATAATTAATTTCAATACGGAATGACGAAGAATGTGGAATGAGGCAAACAGATTAACAAACTAACTTATTCATTTTGTGCGTCAACGAAATACTCATAGCATACGGAAATAATTTAGTCAACAGTACAAGTCTGTTGTTTAAATGTCCTCATTTTGAGAAAGACAATCAGTGACATCGAGTATCTACTTAGCATTATGTTATAGAACAGAAATATACTAGAATGGGCTGATTCAAATAATTATTTATGATTTAATTATAAAAATAAATGACATTTAATATTTTTGTTTATGGTGGCAAATGTACAGACAGCATACCTGATGACAAGTGTCACCACCGACCATGAACCCCTGCAATACCAAGGGTATAGTTAGGCCGCTGCCTACCAATACAAACCTCAAACCCACCCCAGTTGGGCTTCCCGCTCTCTTCTTCATTGAACAAAGCGCAAAAGCTTATTGCCATTACTCAGACGTCGATCTTTTGCGAGAGTATGGTACTATCCCTGACGGAACGGTCCGTGGCTGTAGACAGAGTGGTCACTATTATTTTATTTTATTGTTCTATAGTTATTTATTATTCTATGGTCTTTCCGTGTGGTGATGGAGTAAGAATACAATTTACCACCTTTTATCTTATTCGAGGGTGATCGTAACAGACGACTAAGGGATATAAAATACATATAACATCTATGTAAGATTTGAAATAAAACTACTTTTACGCATTCTATCGCGTTTGTATTTGTTTTTCAATTTCCCGAAGTTTCGAACATTTTACAGTGATCATGGTCACGGGAGGACGGTATAAATACTATAGAAACCGTAAAACTAGTTTTACATTTGAAAAATGTATAGATGTGTAATACTCGCATAAACATCATCATCAACCTGCTCTTATCCCAATTTATTTGAGGTCGACGCAATATGTCTTCTCCTTCCATACAACTCTATCAGACGTCATCTCTGTGGTCACTCCTTGTCTATCTATGTCATGTTTCACGCAATCCATCCATCTTTTCTTCGGTCTTCTCTTACCCCTTAAGCTTTCAACATTCATGCTTAAAGCTTTCCTCACAACATTACTTTCATCCCTTCTCATAACACGTCCATACCATGTCAATCTTTCACTCCTTAATTTTTCCGTCACTGGCGCAACTTTCAAACTTCCTCTTATATGTTCATTCCTTATTTTATCCATTCTTGTCACACCACACATCCATCTCAACATTCGCATCTTCGCTACATGCAGTCGTCTTTCATCCATCGCTTTTGTTGCGTAATACTCGCGTAAACATTAGAAATAATTATTTATGTAAGAGAAAGAAAATTCGAAACAATATGCCTATACCAATACGTTTAACCAGCTTGGTGTAGTAAGTAAATTTCCCTCCCATTATGAAGGAGGCTCGAGCCCAACAGAGAAACATATATTAGCTGATATGATGTATGATGATCTATGTTCTATTAGCATACGAATTAATATAAGAATTGATTTCTTGTCTAATGATATTACTTTGTTAAATGGCTAGCATATGGAGAGGGCAAGTAGCATTATTTTGTTCTTCGTTTGTTACCAAATGGAATTTATTCATCCGTTTGTCCAGTTTATTCACGGCCAGGTAGTGCTACAGATAACTAAATTATAAAGTATAGGACTTTTGGACGTTTACTTTTTGTTTTTTTTTCTGATATTTTATATCTGATCTGATTCTACGAGTGTCGTAAAAGACGATTAAGGTAAATAATAGGCAGATACCATATATGATGATTTTCCGTATGGTGATGGAGTAAGAATACTATTCACTACCATATCTTACCCGTGGGTGATCATACGAGACGACTAAGGGTTATAAAACGCATATAACATCTATGCGAGAGAAGGAAAACTCGAGACAAAATTCCTATACCAACAAGTCTTACCAGCGCGGTATAGTAGGTTAATTGCCCTCCCATTACGGAGGAGGCCCGAGCCCAACAGTGGGACATTCATTGGCTGTGATGATGATGATTGTTATATATGATTAAGAAGATATAAAAACCTAATTAATACCAATCCGCCTGAAGAATACGGTTAGTCAATTTCTCTGCTATTAGGGTAAATGCCAACGTATATAGGCTGAGAAGAAGAGAAGAAATGGTCTGATTATTTTTCCCTATAACGATGAAAGCAGAAAAATAATGATGAAAGCAATTGGCTTTCATTATTATTGCAGCTCACATATATTCCACTGTAGAACATCCTTCACAATGGGTGGAACATACATTAACATACTATACCACGTTGGTCTGACGAGTTGTTAAAAGGGTTTTATTTCGAGTTTTCCTTCTCCTAATGCTTAAGAAATAATTGATTTTTCATTATTCATTTTGAAGACATTACGGTATAACTTTAAAATCTATTCATATTTGTTTTAACTTTAATAAGCTGTGTTGTAGTGGTATATATATATATATATATATATAGATATATATATATATATATATATATATATATATATATATATATATATATATATATATATATATATATATATATATATATATATATATATACTAGCAACCCTTACTTTGCTAGTGGATATCATAAAAGACGACTAAGAACTTTATAACGACCTGGGCCAACTCCATCCGATGCCGTTTGGTCAACAGTTACATTCCCAAGAAGGGTTGACGTCTGGCAGGGGGCCGGTCATATGCGCTCAATGGCCATGTACGGCGCACCCGTGTGGGCGAGGGCTCAGAACGCCCAGCTCAGGGCGGTGCTGTGGAGGCCACAGCGAGCCATGGCGGTCAGAGCCATTCGCGGGTACCGCACGGTATCTACCGAGGCGGCATGCCTATTGGCCGGGACACCCCCGTGGGATCTAGAGGCGGAGATGCTCTCCGACCTCTACCGGCGGGTTACCTCAATGCGCGAAGAGGGTGGCTCCCCATCGTTCAACGAGATAGACACCTGGCGCGAGGACGCCCGCCGAGAAGTCATCGCCCGTTGGGCTACGCGTCTGGAGAGGCCTAGACACGGTGTTTTTACCGTTGAGGCCCTCCGGCCCGTACTGATGGAGTGGATGGAGCGGCGGCACGGAGTCCTCTCTTTCCGGTTGGTGCAGATCTTGTCGGGGCATGGTTGCTTCGGCAAGTACCTGCACACGGTCGTGCGGAGGGAGTGGACTCCATCCTGCCACCATTGCAGTAGGGACGAGGACACGGCGCAACATATGCTCGAGGTATGTTCGGGCTGGGACGGGCAGCGCCGTGACCTCGTCGCTGTCATCGGTGCCGACCTGACGCTGCCGGCTGTTGCGCGAGCGATGGTCGACAGCGTTAGGAATTGAGACGCGGTCGCCGCCATCTGCGAGGCTATCATCTCGCAGAAGGAGGCGGCGGAACGGGCCCGGGAGGATCCCCGTGACCCGGGCCGCCGTCCGCGGCCGGGGCGGCGCAGGCGCGAGTACCTGCGCCTGATGCCGCCCTAACCGAGGCTTCGGATGATCGGACCGGGGAATTGTCTGGTCACCCGACGTGAGGCCACCGCGTGAGGACGACGCCTCGACGGCGAAAGCTGTCGGGGCGTCGACAGGAGAGGAGCCCGAGAGGGCATACCGACGAGCGGGCCACCGAAGACAAAGATCAGGTACCGGTGGCCCGCTCGCATGGCGAAAAAGAGGTGCTTGAAGGGTGGGTCAATGGGGTTGCGCGCCGCCTCTTCCGTCACCCCGGACCGATTTGGCGGGGTGCGACGTCCATAGCCCACCGCAAAAAAAAAGGGGGCCGGTCATAAAACTATTGCCAATGACTTTTACAATATGTACTCGTACTGTGAAAGAAGAGTACATATTGTATCGACCCCAAGTAATTGGGATAAGAGTAAGAGAATGATGTCTTAAGTTTAATGAAACCTTAAATGGCTATATCAAAATCAAGTTTATTTTATAAAAATATATTAAAATAGCATTTTAATGGTAAAATATAATATCGTGAATAAACTATCAGAAAATTGCTGTGAAAAAAAAATACTTGTTAGCAAAATTGCTCATCCTACTAAGTTTCTATCGACTATACACCTTTTAACTTTGTCATTAAAATTGTCCACCCAAGAGTAAAATATAAAAGTATTAAGATTAAAATCTGCTAATCCGGCTCCTTCAAGAGGGATTGTGATAAAACCGTTAAAATTTCTGGCCCCCGTTATCTTTATTAAGTAAAAAAATTAAACGAAGAGATACTTGAAATGCTAAAGAAGAGGTTTTTTTTCTCTAATAAATTTATAGAACCACTAGTCGCTTCTCTTGGCTTTGCTTAATGCAAATATTTACAATCAAATGACATGTACTGTGAAAAATAAACAGATAATATGACATACTATATACAATTAGTGGTATGGCCACACTTGTTGACAGTTCTCTGTCTAAAGCTGTGGGCGAGTCCGTCCGGGGTAGTACCACACTCTCGCAGAAGATCGACGTCTGAGTAATAGCAATGTGCTATTGCGTTTCGTTCGATGAGCATGAGAGCCAGGAATAGACATGCGCGAAACAGTACTTCGCGAAGTGATGTTATATGGCATTACATTTGGTGCCGAGTAATATTACATTTTACCATCACTTCAAACATCACACATGACATTTCATTTATTATAAGCCTTAATGTTCTAAAAATAGAGCTCAAAATAAATATTTATCGACCGCAGGCGCAGCGCGGTCCAGTCGTACTATCCCTCTCACTCTCCCGAAAAGACACACGTGCGTTTGAGAGATAGATAACCATTACCAAATTACCGAACTTTGCAGAAATACACAACAGTACACGAGTGTTCGCCGTCATATTTAATGTGATATGTGATGTTTAATGTCATGTTATGTTTAGCCGCGCAATGTGTAATATGACAGTACGCGGTCGGGTAATATTACGTGTGATGTATCACTCGCATTACTTACACATGTCTAGCCAGGAGCCCAACTCGGTGGTTTTGGGGTTTGTATTGGTAGGTAGGCAGCGACCTAGCTATACCCTTGGTATTGCAAAGGTTCATGGGTGGCAGTGACATTTAACATCAGGTTTGCTGCTTGCTCGTTTGCCACCATAAGCAATAAAAAAAAATTATACCTGATTTCAAGTACGTGCCTTTCTTCAAGACATTTTCAAGGTTTTTAGCTTTTCAAATTTATTCTGTGTACATTAAGTTAACGAGTCATTATAAAATACTGATTCAGCAAACATTCACAAAGAAATTCTATAATTGGTGATGGACTGCGAACTATTTTGTGCCATAACCTCGTATATTTTTATTTCGTATATATCAGAGTTCAGAGGTACGTTTTTAACTTCAAATTTAATTTTTATATATTTTCATCAACTCAGGTCATATATGTTCCATTGTTGGGTTTGAGCCTCCTCCATAATGTCAGGGAAATTGACCTACTATACCACGCTGGCCAGACGTGTTGATATAGGGTTTTGTTTCGGTCCAATAGTGGTAAGACCAAGCTGTTGACAGTTTTCCGTCTACAGCCGTGGGCTGGTCCGTCCAGGGTACCACACTCTCACAGAAGATCGACGTCTGAGTAATGGCAATGTGCTATTGGGCTTCGTTCGGTGAGCGAGAGAGCCGGAAGCCCAACTGGGTGGGTTTGGGGATTTTACTGGTAGGCAGCGGCCTAAGCTATGTCCTTGGTATTACAAAGGTCCATGGGCGGCAGTGACACTTACCATCAGGTGTGCTGCTTGCTCATTTGCCACCATTAGCCATAAAAAAAAGATTTCCTTCTCTTGCATAGATGTTATATGTGTTTTATATCTATTAGTCGTCTCTTACGATCACCCAAGGGTAAGATGGGGTGGTGAATTATATTCTTAATCCGTCACCACACGGAAAGATTATTATTATTATTAGATTATATGCTTTAGACCGAACAAAAATATCTTTTATTGTTTTTTTTACTTTTGATTTATATCGTAATAACCATTCCGTTTGATTATAGATATGTATTCTTAAATATTATTACTGTACATGAATTTTATGTTTTATTTCATTACTCTATAAATTCAATCTTTTCATTGTTTATATCGAAATTATTGCTTTAGTCTGGAAATAAATATATTATTACAAATCCTAACCATAAAACCTCATATGCATTTGTTCTTTCAGTTCTCTTCAGTCCTTCAAGGACATGAAACGTATTATGAATTTGTCCTCGAAGGCTTGGTAACAGAGATGTGGCGGCGACAGTAAGACAAGTTATGTGGTTAGATACCGTATCTTCTGCTGCCCAAATAGTTTGAGTGGGTGTGATCCTAGGGTATGCAAGTAATCATCTCGCAGAAGGAGGCGTCGGAACGAGTCCGGGAGGATTCGCTCGACTCGAGACGCCGCCGGCGCCCTGGGCGGCGCCAGGTGCGAATATTTGCGCCTGATGTCGCCCTAGCCGAGGCATCGGGTGATCGGACCGGGGATTAGTCCGGTCACCCGAAGTGAGGCCACCGCGTGAGGATGATGCCCCGACGGCAAAAGCTGTTGGGGCATCGATTCGAGAGGAACTCGTGAGGGTGAATCGCCGGGCGGGCCACCGAAGATAAATATCGGGTACCGGTGGCGAACTCGCACGGCGAAAAGAGGTACTTGCAGGGTGGGTCTATGGGATCGCGCGCTACCTTTTCCGTCACCTCGGACCGATTTGGCGGAGTGTGACCAATCCATAGCCTATCGTAAAAAAAAGGGTATGCAAGTAATGTTAAAGAATGAAAATCACAATAAAATTTTACATTAATTCGGCTAACTAGCGTGGTATAATAAGTGCATTGCACTTTTATTACTCGCCTCATAAGCGAATCATTGTCTTGCTCTACTTTTGATATATGAAAATCAAGAACTTTTCAATAAAAATTATTATATTTTTCTCACATTGCACTTATAGGACAATATTATCATACATATGTCAAGAAAAAACATTCCATTAAACGTATTTGATATTTAAAAAAGCAATTATTATGTTTAAAGTAAGAAAATAGTTGATTAAAAAAACATTTGAGGAATGTCCGAATATTTATTCTGGATCTGACACGATTGCGACCGTAAAAATTAATGTATCAAAATATATCTTTTTTTAAAAGCTTCATAATCGCAATGCGCTCTTTCCTCTCAAAAATGGCTTGGTAATTCTCTGTCGTTTAATTGCAATTAATAAAAAAAAACTAAACTGCTTAGTCATTAATGTATGTGTATCTTATGAAAATTGGGGTCGTTTATAATTTTTTGTTCGTCTTTTCGGACAGGCAAAGGAAACAAATCCCATACAGCCTATTGTTAACGAACAGCTATGTTTAGCACTACGTCGAGAATGGGACGAAATTTCAAAAGTATTGACTAAATAGTAAATTATAAAATGGAGGAGAGGAAGGAAAACCCACCACTTTCCCACGGTTAATCAATATACCGTACACCTCAAGAAAGGAAGGAATATATATACGGGATGGGATCAAGGTGGAATAGGATATAAGGAAATCTTACTCCTGTGATGAGCACCGCCTCCAGAACTTCTACTTGCAATTTTTCGCAGAACTTCGAATAAAGATTCGACACGTGTTTCGCCTCTAAACGAGGCATCCTGACGTCAAGTCACTCTGCTCCGGTGGTTGGCCCAACGACGAAGGCGACGTCACGGGTGGGTTACGGGTGTGCATGCTTACGCCCCTCTGTCACCCCGGACGGAGTGGTGCGAGGAGTGTGCCGACCGTAACCCACCCCCAAAAAAAAAAAAAAAAAAAAAGGACGTTTCGGCTTCAAATGCGCAGCAATTCAATCAATTAAATAGTAAATGATAAATAATATAAAATTATGAGGCGTGCACTTTTGGATTTTCCAAATTATTTATGATTAGCCTAGCAATGGGACGTATATCAGCTGCAACGATGATGACTGTTTGAGTATGTGGAGCTGTAATACATTATGAATTTTTTGAAAAAATCGACATCCCACACAAAAGAATATTTTTTTTTACCGTGATGTAATTTACAAAAATGCAAAAAACGGTTACAAATTGTATTCAATCTCAAGACTGTCCTGCATGGACATCAAACCAGTAATACTCGAAAGAGAGAGCCAGTACATAGACCACTTCATCAAATATGAAGTCAACCAGGACCATTTATCAATATTGTCATAATACAAACTAGTTATATGCTGTTAGTTATATGTCTATAGAATCCTTCGCATGGCTGGAATTTCTCCTAAATGAGATAATCTTTTAAAAGAAAATACATTCCAAAATATATAAGAATTAAATTTTGTTTTCTACTACAATGGTAAATCAAGTATTAAGCTCGTTTCTGTGTGGACATAAATAGAATAAGGGTGCTTACACATTAGGCAGTTAAACTGCGGGTACATAGTCACAGTCAACGCAGTAAAGTGTTATACGTTTTTATGAGAGAACTGCTGCTTACTCTGTCTTTGAGACCATGATTTTTTGAGACTATTTTTATGACCTCCATTAGCGTTATCCATTATTATAAAATTATATTCTTATACCTACCGTAATACTTATAGTTATTCAGAAAGAAGTATCTAAGAAACTTAGGGCCTGAAGCGATAAACAAAAATCTCGTGTATCACTATCGTAATATAATGGGTACGAGTGAGTATCCATTTTAGGCTATTTGCTCGAATGATACCATATAACTTAGAAGTGGAATTAAATTTATCAGTTATGTTATCTGCTACCTAAAAATCTGTGCTAAGAAGCTAACAACAGCCTAGCTGTACCGCTGGTATTGCCAAAGCTCATGGGTGGTAGAAACATTTACCACCAGGTATGCTGCTTGTTTGCTTGATACTTGTTTGCCACATAAAGCAATAAAAAAATGATACTTAGTAGCTTAATTTAGAAGTAAGGTACTATCCTATTGTAATATTATTACGGATATTCTAGTAGAATTAATAATTGGCTACAATGCCTTAGCGTAGTGCGTGAAAGAACTAAGTTTACTTGTTCTTCTCTATATATCTTTGCCTTGGAGACATCTGGTGTCTCAGTTTTACTATTTGTGTTGCATTAGAGAATACAATAAAATACAGTACTAATAATAATAAGGTAGTACTGAATATTCAGTTTTTTTTTTAATAAATTAGGCGACTTTGAATAAATGAAAATGTATAAAAATTACTTTTTAAATGAATTTTAGTTTTTTATTGCTTATTCTTGATAATAATCCATCTGCTACTAGAGCTGTGTGGTAGCGGGTACGAATATTATCAACCCTTACGTTGCTCCTGGATATCGTAAAAGACTACTAAGAGCCTTATAACGACCTGGGCTAACTCCTGATGACATTTGGCCAACACTCTGATGCCGTTTGGTCAATAATTACATTCCCAAGGATGGTTGAACGTCAGACAGGCGGCCGGTCATAAAACTATTGCCAATAACTTTTATAATATGTACTATGAAAGAAGAGTACATATTGTATCGAACCCAAGTAATTGGGATAAGAGTAGAAATGATGATGATGAATCCATCTGCTATTAGAAGACTGGCAATTTTATTAGTAAAGAACATTGACTTTGTATTTCGGAATACAATCTCTAGTATTAAGACTACACTATTGACACGACCGATACGTCTGGGTTAGTCCGAGGATCACACTCTCGCAAAAAATCGATGTCGTAGCAATGGCAATATGCTGTTGTGCTTTGTTTGGTGAGCGATAGAGCCTGCAGCCTAATTTTATGGGTGAGTTTAGGATTTTTTTTTTTTTTTATTAGTTGGCAGAAGACTAGCTGTACCTCTGGTATTGTAAAGGTTTATGGCTGGCAGTAACACTTACCATCAGATATGCTGTTTGCTACCGAGAGATATAAAAAACACTAAACATCACCTCTTTCTTGGTAGTGAATGTCATAAAAGACGGCTGAAGGATGCAAATAACAGCAAGAGAAGGAAAACTTAAAATAAAAGCATTATACTGACTCGCCTGACCAGTGTGGTGTAATAAGTTAATTTCTTTCCCATAGTGAAGGATATTCTTGCCCAAAATTGGGATGTTTATGAACTGAGATGATTACATCTTCAATTACTTTATAAAAAATATTTTTACAAAAACTTATTGTTATATCGGGCAATGAACCTTTAAAAAAATATACAAACACATTTTCTGATTATTATCTCAACAGGAGCGTGCGAATTTTCTTTGCAAATAAAATGACACATTCATATATATGATATTTTTATTACTGGAAACAGGAAAATACTCTTGGGGGTACACCATATATGGTACAATAAAAGTTAAAGGTTGGATTAATCTATGGTACATTCTAGTTACTTGGTAATGTTGTCGATGCCAAGTTAAGGCATACAAGTCATAAGGAAAGTATCATAATGTTATCAAAAAGTGTAACATAGGTATTAGAATTAATTTAATTATATTACTTATACAAATTACTGAAATTTTTAGCATTTAATATGCTTAATTATTTATAAATACACGATTACGAAACGAAAAATTACCCCGCTTGTGACATAATTTTTCGTTTCGTAATCGGGTATTTATAAATATATTACTTATTGCTGCTATTATATTGCTTGCACAGATGGCGAAGTGGTGGTTCGTCTACCTAACTTTAATCACAAGATAAAGTAGGAGCCTCACAACATTATCACTAACACCATATAAAATAATAACATAGAATGCAGTGAGGTTAGTTGTGGCTCGATACAACTGATCGCTACTAAACACAGAATACCAGTGACCCACTCGCACGGCGTCTAGAGGTATATTGTAGGGCGGGTCTACGGGGTCTTGCGCCGCTTTTCCTGTCGCCCTGGCCGGAATAGCGGGGTTTGACGTACCGTAGCACGCCGCCAAAAAAAAAAATACTCAGAGAGAAGAACGACAACTTCATACTTTAGAATTGCTTACACGGTGCACACTAGCGCTCCAGTTTATTCCATCGAAAACATTCGTAGAGCGGGATATTTAAAAATGTAATTATATTTTTAAATATCCCGCTCATTTCAAAACAATATTCAGCTATCGAATATCTCGGGCCGACCACTGACGTCAAGTCACTCTGCTCCGGTGGTCGGCCCAACGACGAAGGCGACGTCACAGGTGGGTTACGGGTGTACGTGCTTACGCCCCTCTGTCACCCCGGATGGAGTGGTGCGAGGAGTGCGCCGACCGTAGCCCACCCAAAAAAAAAAAAAAGCTATCGAATTTCAGATTGCTGTTTTTGCATAATACAATTGATATACATACCTGTATTCGAATGTATAAAAATTGTGCAAAAACAACAAACAAGATGTCAGACATTCTCTGTACGATATTTATTTGAAGTCATACCACAATTTTACGCACTTTACAGTTTACTTTCCAGCCTTTGTAGAAAATAACAAAAAGTGTCAGTATCTCACAAATATAATAACTTCTCTTACTTTTATCTCTTAAAACCTTAATAGATAACACAAAAGCGTCAAAAATGCAGCTGTTCAAATTGTTGAATTATGGAAAAACAACCAGATTCCGACTAGTGAATCAACTAATGTAATAAAAAAAATTCTTCGCTATCATAATCGATGGTTGAAATTGCAAAAATCTTTTGTGCGAAAAAATCATCAGCACGATACAAAAATGAAATAACATTTCAGAATGAACTTAAAGCAAAAAAAAATTAAAAATATTTTGAAGTTTCTCAGTTAATAACAACTAAAGATCGAAAAATCGTGTAAATTTTCTCAAAAATTATTAATTAAATTGAAATTTTTCGAATATCTCATCAAAAACTTTTAAAATCCGTACACATGAAAGTTTGATGATGAATATCTTTTGAACGGTTAATTTTATCGCCAAAACATAAGAAACCATTTTTATAGAGCAGTTAATTTCCAACAAAAATTTGTGTTGCGCATTTTGTAAAAGTCATTTATTGTCGAGTTATAAAATTCATAAACAAAAATGAATGTCTTAAAATAATCAAAATTAAATCCTTAATATCTTTCAAATGGTGAGTGTACGGAAAAAATATAAGATATCTTTTTTGTAGAGCATTAAATTTCCTAAAAAATTCTCTCGGAACATTTTTCTGTTCAATCGATAAATGATGAGGTATGATTTTTTTTCTATTGGACTGAGAAAAAATACAAAACTGCGATGCGGAGGATCTTCCTATTAAAATTAAGAACTCATGCTTGGTGAGAATTTTTTTAAGGTGTCTAGCAACCCATTTATCCATGTCACTTGAAAAAAAAATAATCGATTTTTTTGACCCACCCTAATATATATATATATATATATATATATATCGAAAAGGAAGAAGATAAACCTGTTCTTTCATTACGAATCATCCCGGCATATATACCAAACTGCAATGTTTTTAAAACCTATTTTAAAGAATAACTTATCAAGTAATTCATGAATAATTATGAGCGCCAATCGCGTATTGTAATTATGTCTATTGAATAATTAAATTGTGAAATTAAATTTACCGTCACAAAATCTCAGTTTAATACCCCGCAAATTTTTATATACTGTTAATTACAAATGATTTTAAAGGCTGTATTGCGAATTTAAATTATAATAAAATTTAATATCTGGCTAATAAATATTTAATATCTGGATTGCTCGGTAATTTCGTTTATGTGTGTTTTAGAAGATATATTTAAATATAATAGAAATATTTAATAAAAAATAAAAAAAATAAATGGGACAAAAAATAATTATAAAGGAAAACTAAAGATCCGAACTCGAAGTGTCTCGATTAGAGTACTCCATTTTTCAATTGAGCTATGCCTATTCTTAATGACAGCGTCAAAACTGGCCTTCATATTTTAATAGTTTTCAGCAAATGAATAATTATATTTTTTGTTGAATGAAAATAATGACAAAACAAAATTTTCTATAAATGAAACATGGCTAGATCGATTTATCGCCCCCGGCAATCCCTGCGTGCTAAATTTCATGAAATCATTGGAGCCGTTTCCGAGATTCAAATTATCGTTATTAATATTATAAATGCGAAAGTAACTCTGTCTGTCTATTTTTTTGTCTGCCTCGCTTTCACGTCACAACTACAAAATCGATTTAAATGAAATTTGGTACACAGATAGTATAAAGCCTAAGAAAGAAACATAGTTTTTTTTTGCCATGGACTACGGATGCGTCTTGCTCCGCCAAATCGGTCCGGGGTGACGGAAGAGGTGACGCGTGACCCCATAGACCCACCATGCAAACTCCTCTCTTCGCCGTGCCAGCGAGCTACCAGTACCCGTCTTCGGTGGCCCGCCCGTCAAAGAAACATAGGCTAGACATAGGTAGCTCGTTGCTTTGTATGTCGAAATGGATATATGACAGCGCTGCCTGGTGGAGACTATTTTTTTTATTGCTAATGGTGGCAAACGAGCAAGCAGCACACCTGATTGTTACTACCGCCCATGAACCTTTGCAATACCAAGGGTACAGCCAGGCCACTGCCCACCAATACAAACCCAAGCGCAATAGCATATAGCTATTACTCAGACGTCGATCTCCTGCGGGAATGTGGTACTACTCCGGACGTACCAGCCTGCGGCTGTAGACAGACAGAACTGCCAACAGCGTGATCTTACCACAGTAACTCCTACCACTTACATTAATGAAACCTATATTTTCATAATGATCGGTCAAATATTTTTTTTTAATTTAGCGATGTCATATATACAAACATCCTCTTTTATAGATATAGATTAACATTGGTGTTGATATTTCGGATCAATAGGTGAAGAAAATAAGTATAAAGAGCTTTAAAATGCACATGAGCGTATATTAATATTGTACTCTCAGACATGAGCTAGCAGAAAAAGATAAGAAACAGGGTTGCCAACATAAAAGGCACCAAAGAAAGATTTATACAGCCAATTTAAGATTAAAGGTTGCGTTCTCAAATTGCAATATTCAAAACGAAATTTTCAAATTCATTATCATATCAGTTTAAGTAGGTCTCACTGGCCCCGAACCTGCTTCAAAATAGGAAGAAAGTTGACCTTACTATATTATTTTGGTTGCAATACGGGTTGGTTGGTTGGTGGTTCTAAATAAAAGGCTATACCTTTTATTTAGACATTTCTGTACCTTATTACCTATATATTATATAACTTAGTTGTTTTTTACAACAGCCACTGGTAAATTAAGAAGTGGTGAATTTGATTCATACTCCGTCGGCATACGGAAGATAATTAATAAAATAATATAAATGTCATCATCTTATATATCTGAGCTCATACCACGCTGGTCAGACGTGTTCATATAGGGTTTTGTTTCGAGTTTTCCTTTTCTTACAAAGATGTTATATGCAATATGTCCCTTAGTCGTCTCTTACGATCACCCACGGACAAGATAGGAACGGAACAAAAAAGGACAAGGTGGTGAATTGTATTCTTACTCCGTCACCACACGGAAATATAAATGTATTTAATATTTAAAAATTATTATATTTTTGATTTATAGTCCAAAATATAGTAATTATTTCAATACAAGAAAGATCTAATTACGCATTTGAAATAATAGAACTATTTTATGTGTAAATTTAATCCAATGTTGGAGCAATAACAAATTAGTCACTTACAAATTAATAATTAATACAGTATTTGTATAAAATATTTCTTTTTACTAAACGACGTAGGGCTTAGTTACGTAAATTTATGACTTATAATTGAAAATTAATGACTAATAACTATGATTAGTAGAGCCGTAAACCATATTAGTATTAGAAATAATTGATATAGTTTATGAATTTCTATTATTAAGGGGAATATTACATACTTAATTATATAATTCTTACGTACGTGTGTTTATGATCTAACTCCTCCTAAATGGCTATATCATTTTCCATGAAATTTAGTGTGTATATTTCAATTGATTCCTGGATAGTTTGAAAACAATTGTACCCGATAGGTGGCGCTGTTGTCGGTGTATCACCAAATTAAATTTGCTCTACAATTGACAGTATTACATATTTAATGGGAAATTGGTTTGCCAAGCAGGATAAAGCCTGCCGGGTACACTAGTATGAAATAAAACTATTTAAACTGATTTTATAGCGTTTGTATTGGACTTATAATTTTCAGCGATACTTTTCGGTGTTTATGCTTTACCGAAAATCAAATATATAAACCGATAAAACAAATTTGGTAAATATACATAATATATAACTTATAAATATTTATAAATGTTTGTATAACTATACCCTATTGAGGATTTGATAAGCTGTTACCCATTGTAGTCAATATTGAGAATATCCTATCTAAGCACTGTTATACAATCATCTGCTACTTCTGTATCTCATTTTTACGATTACAACGTAAAACGAGATTGCAGTACATTTCGTTCTAAACTCGTTATCACATGGAGAATTAGATTTATAAAGTTATACTTATTGGTACGTTTTAAAAAATTGGTAGACATTTTTATTTTAATAATTATTTATAATAAATATTACATATTAAAAATGCGGTGTGGAGGCGGCTACGAATACTACCAACCCTTATTTTACTCGTGGATATCTTAAAGGATGACTTAGAGCTCCATATCGACCTGGGCCAACTCTACTTGGTGCCGTTTAGTCAACAATTACATTCCCAAAGAGCGTTGACCTGAGGCGGTCATAAAAATATTGCCAATAACTTTTGCAATATGTACATATAGCGTCGACCCCAAGTAATTGGGAGAGGGTCAAGACAATGACGACGATAAAGTAATTTAATTCAATACAGTTTAATTTTAAAAATAATATTGTTGTTATACAAGAGGAACGTGTGGTTAAGAAGATGTACAATGCGAAGGTGGAAGGATGTAGGTACCGGGGGAGACCGAGACTAACCTACCTAGACCAGATTGGTCATGTACTGGAGGAAGGTGGAGACAAGAGTCTCCGAAACCGGCGTGCATGAAGAGAATTATGAATGTTGAGGAAGCGAGTGAAGTATGCAAGAATAGAGTTCTCTGGCACTCTGTTCTCTCTGCCTACCCTGCAAGAGATATGGCGTGCTGATATGTATGTATTTATATTATACAAGATCTAAAATATTATAACGTTCATTATACAACCTTCAAATAGAAATATATAAAGGTAATATTAAAGTTTTTTTTTTTTATTACATTAACATGCAACGTGCTGAACTGGATAACGAAAAACATAAACGATAGTGATCTTTATTGCGTAAATGACTTGTAACTTATACGCGTTATAGACTGTTACTCGGTTATTATGTACAACATTTAACTAAATGACGTTATCAAATTTTGATCGCGGCGCTAACGTAATAAATAATAAAATTACACCCTCCGTACCGATAAGAATTTCGTGATAATGAATATGGAGGAAGATGATTTAGTAAAATTTTGTTTTAATTTTATATTGTTAATAATTATCTGAAGTGATAAACAGCTTATTTTTTTTTTAATAATAATAAATGATTATTGACGTAAAATGTACAATTATAATTAATAGGATGCCCTAACACCTGTGCTAGTAAAGACTGTGTTGCAAGTGTTAGTGTCTTCCCCTATAAACATTGACATTATTGTTACATCAAAAAATATTAAAATAGTAAGAAAATTTAACAAAAATATTAAAAAAGAAAAGTTATTATAAAGTTAAAATTTGTGTGTGTGTGCGTGTGCATGTGCGTTTGCGTGTGAGTGTGCGTATGCATGTGCGTCTGCGTCTTCGTGTGCGTGTGCGTTTGCATTCGCGTGTGCGTGTGCGTGACCGTGTGCGCGTGCCCGTGTGTGTGTGTGTGTATGTGGGTATGTGTATGCATACGTGCGTGCGCGTGTTAGTGCAAGTTAGTGTGATTAACTTGGATGTATTACATATTATAAGAAGTTTAAAAATTGCGCTAGTGACGGAAAAGTTAAGGAGAGAAAGGTTGACATGGTATGGTCAAGTTATGAAACGATAAAAGTAATGTTGTGAGGAAGTTTTAAGTATGAATGTTGAAGGCTTTAGGGGTAAAGGAAGACCAAAGAAAATATGGATGGACTGTTTGAGGCATAACATGGATAGATAGAGAGTGACTGCAGAGATAGCGTTTGATAGGATTGTATGGGAGAAGATGACATATTGCATCAACCCCAAGTAATAGGGATAAGAGCAAAATGATGATGAATGTGATTAACTTGGATTTATTAGCATCAGCACCATACTATACTCAGCAGTAGTAGGACTACGCTGTTGAAAGTCTTCTGTCTATAGCCGCGGGCCGGTCGGTACGGGGTAGTACCATACTCTCGTAGAAGATCGACGTTTGAGCAATGACAATGTGTTGTTTCGCTTCGTTCAGTGAGCGAGAGAGCCGGAAGCCCAACTAATTGGGTTTGGGGTTAATATTGGCAGGCAGCGGCCTAGCCTTTGTTATTGCAAAGGTCCATGGACGGTAGTAATACTTACCATCAGGTGTGTTGCTTGCTCGTATGCCACCATAAGCTATAAAAAAAAAAATACATCGGGTCGATACAACATGTACTCAGGTTTCATAGTACATATTAAAAAAGTTTTATAATCGAGTTATGACTGGCCGCCTGCCTGACATCACTCCTCTTTGGTAATGTAATTATTGATCAGACTGTTATAGATGTAGTTAGCTTATATCTTACGATATTCACAAGAGTTGGAAGTATTTGTAGCCGCTAACAAAAATTACGTGAACATGGGTATCTTAATACGAGTATATACAAATTGCGCGTCACGTCATCAGCCAGGCTGTTTATCATATATCTGGATAAATGTCTCCTAAGGTTGAACGATATGAATGTGGGAGTCCAGATGGGCAACTCAGTGGTCACTGCTCTGCTTTATGCAGATGATGCAGTCCTGCTAGCACAGTCAGCGACTGACCTGCAGACCCTAGTCGACACAATGACAGAAGATTGTAAGAAACGTGGTCTACGCGTGAATGTGAACAAAACCAAAATAATGGTCTTTGAAAGAGATAAAGCCAGAACAGATGTAAGAGTAACCATAGGTAATGATGTACTAGAGCAAGTGGATGAATTTGTATATCTTGGATGTGGATTTAGCTGAGATGGAAGGTGCACCACTGATATAGAGCGAAGAGTGAATGCGGGAAATAGAGTGAACGGAGCGTTGGAGCAACTTCTCGGTAGCCACCACCTCAGCCAGAAGGCACGTGTAGCAATACATAACGCAGTGCTTGTCCCAAGATTACTGTATGGAAGCGAGAGTTGGGTATGCAGAAAAGAGTATGAAAGTAAAATTAATGCGGTCGAAATGCGATCTCTGCGGAAAATCTGTGGAGTAAGGCTGACCGACCGCATTCGTAACGACGACGTAAGAGAACGAGTAGGTATGAAAGAGAGTATTGGTGTAAAGATGCGAAAGGGAATGCTCCGATGGTTCGGACATGTGGAAAGAATGCCGAACGAACGTCTGGTTAAGAAGATATACAATGCGAAAGTGGAAGGATGTAGGTACCGGGGGAGACCGAGACTAACCTACCTAGACCAGATCAGTCATGTACTGAAGGAAGGTGAAGTCAAGAGTCGCCGAAACCGGTGAGCGTGTATGAAGAGAATTATGAATGTTGAGGAAGCGAGAGAAGTATGCAAAGATAGAGTTCTCTGGCACTCTGTTCTCTCTGCCTACCCTGCAAGGGATATGGCGTGATGATATGTATGTATGTATGTACGCGTCACGTTGTTTGTCAGCGATGGACTCCTAAAGTACTTAACCGATTTTAATCAAATTTGGACAGCATGTGTAGTTTGATTCAATTTAAAAGATAGGATAGCTTCCATCTCAATTTATAGTCGCATTTTTTATTGCAAATTTTTAGTCTATTATTTGTCTACTATTTGATTCTAACAGATGGCAGTATCTGTTGACTGGATTGAGTAAGTATTTAATAGATGGCGCTATGTTAAACGTACAAACGTTTCATATAAGCTACAATTTATTAGCATAATCACCAAGTGTTACTGAGGTTACCTCAGCCACAGCAACGCGTGGGCGGGTTTGCTAGTATAAATATATATTATTTATGTAATCGTTTGATTTGTAGTGGCGGTAACCAATACCGCTACATCTTACATTGCTCATAAGTGTCTTCGAATTATTTTAATATAGAGAGCGCTATGAAAAGCCTTTTGCATTGGTAGCAACGTCTCCTTTCTATCATCATAAGACTCGACACTCTAGTATGATTAACGTGACCAGACGTCCGTTTTAAATGGGACTGTTCCTTTTTATAATAACAAGTCCCAGTGTCCCCGAAACGAACTCGGCGATGTTCTTTTCCTCTGATAAATATAAATATTGTAATTAACATTTCGGGTATATTTTTCAATTCGTCACTTTTAAGTTAACTAACTTTGGTCTTTGACTGTACGTTTTTAAAGTTCATTTATTTCACACACGTGCAGACTCTTGAATGAAATACTTGTTGTGATATTTCTTGAGTACTATGATATATTCATATTCAAAAGAAGCTGAGAAGACCCTATCATTATAGGCATTGACTTTGCTCTACCCCTGGTATTTCAAAGGTCCATAAGCGGCATTAATAAATTAAGTGTTAATACTTACCACCAGGTGAGCTACTTACTCGTTTGCCACTAAAAGGCGATGAAATATGAATCATCATCATTCTCCTACTCTTATCTTAATTACTTGGGGTCGATACAATATGCATTTTTCTTTTATAGTACATATTGTAAAATTTATTGGCGATAGTTTTATAACCGGCCGCCTGCCAGACGTCAATCCTTCTCGGGAATGTAATTGTTGACCAAACGGCATCAGATGGAGTTGGCCCAGGTCTTTATAAAGCTCTTAATCATCTTTTATGACATCCACGAGTAAGGGTTGATAGTATTCGTAGCTGCTACCGCACAGGTTAAAATATGAATGAAGATGGATAAATAATAAAATTGTTGTAAATAAAAAAATAATAATATATGCATCTAAGTTTTGCTTTTTGCCGATATTGAGTTTTCGTAAAAACGTCTAAGAAATGACAAAACCGGACCAATAAGCTATTTATATGATAATTTCTCTTTCAGGTTGAATATTGGAGATTAGGCTGAGTTTTTTTTTTCGTTAAACATGGTGGCAAAAATCTAATTTAACAAAATATTAAAATGAATAGCTTCTTTTACCATAGAAATAAGGTTCAAAACGCTTGGATGTTTTATAAAAGTTACTTGCATGCGACATTTATTTTAATGAATCTGAAAGGTACCGCCGTGTTATGTATTGCTTGAATAACTTTGCTTAGGTTTAATATTGTCAAATATATAAGCACTCTATATCAATATTTATAACCATTTTTTGTGGCACACGAATTTTGGGTTCTTCGTTATTAGTTTCTTTAAGAAATACTGGATATTGGCTTTTCTCAATATACCGGTAAAAATTTATTTACAAAAGTATTTGTACGTGGTATGTTTGTTTTATTCTTGAATTTAATTGTAAGTGATTTTGTTTTAGTAGTGACAAAGATCAAAAAGGGTATGCTGAGGTGGTTTGGATACTTAGAAAGAATGAGTGAGAGGTTGACAAAGAAAATATATAAAGCAAGCGTGAATGGGACGAATACAAGGGGAAGACCTCGTCATATTTTCTGGATCAAATTGACGATGTATTGACGAGAGGTCATATTAAGAGCATGCGTAATCGTAGAGCATGCATGAAGACTATTATGAGTGTGAATGAAGCGATGGAAGTATGCAAGGATCGTGGTTTGTGGCAATCCGTAGTCTCTGCCTAACCCTCTGGGAAACAGGCGTGAAGCTATGTTTATGTATGTTTGTTTGATTTTGTTTCCATTAGAAAATTAAATTTTAAAATATAAATGTATTGAAGCCCATGTCCAACAGAAGACTTATATGGGCTGATGGATGGATTGTTAAAATATATTGAATTTTGTTATAAGAATGTTTTATAAACTCACAACTTTATCACTCAAGAGAAAGAGATAGCTGCCTGACGTCAACCATCATTGGGAATGTAATTGTTGACCAAACGGCATCAGATACAGTTGGCCTTGGTTGATATAATGATTTTAGTCGTTATTTACGATATCCAAGAGAAAAGTAAGGGTTTTTTCCAAGGAAGGTTGATGTCTGGCAGGCGGCCAGTCATAAAACTATTGCTAATAATTTTTATAATATTTACTATGAAAGAAAAGTACAAATTATATCGATCCCAAGTAATTGGGATAAGAGTAGGAGAATCATGAGTGTCTTTTTGAGTTATTTTTTTCTGAATCATTGAGTTCTATTTTGTTTTTACTTGAAATTTGACTTTAGTTATTTAGAGAAATAAAAAAACTATTTTTATCGATTCTAATGTGTTTCTTTTTATTTTAATTGCCCAATGCTTCGAATACTTTACATCGTACATGGTCACGAAAGACTTTAATTATCTTCTTACCATATATCAAAAAGAAACAATTTCTTTTGGTTTTGTAACAGTGTATCATAATAATATTGCAATTGGAGCAGTTGCAGATAGCCACAAATCGATGTATCGTGACATACACCCATTTAGGTACTGTGAAATTTGCAATGAGTCTTTTAATGGCAAATGCGTTTGGCGGAACTTTGCAATAAATATTGAATTTCCAGAAACATTACAGTCATAAGCAATTTATGATGTTTTCCTTAAATAAAATATTTACATTGTCAATTTTATATATTATTTTTGGTATAATATCTTTTCTAATTTTAAAGCGATTATTTGCGTGTGACAAAAAAACAACAATTTTTATGGATTATTATTTATTAATTATCGAGTTTATATTTAATTTTTATGGAATACTTTTCAGCGTTCACATTTACAAGAAGAATATAAAATCCGTAAAATTGTTTTGTTCATTTATAATTATTTATTTTTTACGATTTTTTTAGTTTGGTGGCGGCGACAAGAATACACACTCCTCTATCTTACTATGTATGCAAGAGAAGGAATACTTGAAAGAAAAGCCTATACTAACACGTCTGACCAGAGTAACAGAGTAGATCAATTTCCTTCCTATATCGAAGGAGATTTGAGTCTAGCAATAAGACGTCCATGTGCTGAGCTGATGATCATGATTAATCCAATACCGGTAAAATTAAATATTTATCATCATCATCGCAGCTCATATATGTCCAACTGTTAGGTTCGAGCCTCCTCCATAATTAGAGGGTAATTGACCTAATATACCTTGCTGGTCAGACGTGTTGGTATAGGGTTTTGTTTCAAGTTTTTCTTCTCTCACATAGATATTAATGCGTTTTATATCCCTTAGTCGTCTCGGAAAATCACCCACGGTTAAGATAGGGGGTGGTGAATTGTATTTTTACTCCGTCACCACACGGATGATGATGAGTCTAATACCGATAAAAATAAATATATTTATCATTTCATCATGAAATGTTGATTTGGAAAATAGATAATACGATTTTTCTTTTTTTTGATCAGCACAAATTCTTAACATACATATAGATAGCCTTATTACCTCACAACAAGGAAGAGGTGGTGACTAATGTATTCATAATTTATCACTAAGGAGAAGAATAATAAGTTAATTTTAACACTTAATATCTTTGTTGTTTTGTTTTCTTTAGACGGGCTATCATATGATAGCCCGTCTAAAGAATAGCTATGGTATCCATGACATTTATATT
The DNA here is from genome assembly GCA_905163515.2 of Lymantria monacha. NCBI lineage: Eukaryota > Metazoa > Arthropoda > Insecta > Lepidoptera > Erebidae > Lymantria > Lymantria monacha. The sequence continues at coordinate 13,198,464 of LR991106.1, forward strand.
TAATCGATCTGATCGCTCTGTGTTCAGTCTTCCAAAGAAACAACGATGTAACACGAGGCAAAATTTTAATACAGTAGTTATACAACTTCACTGAAATATATTTTAATACTAATCCTAATAATGTAAACGCATCTCTTTTTCATGTTTCTTAATAGTACTTATCACATTGAACCTTCTCAAACTATTTGAATAAAATTTATGATAAATTAAGTAGCTTATTTGAAAGCACGTATACATCTTTCGCACGGTTAGTAAAGGATTTATTACATTAATAACTGTAACGTTAACAAATAATTTGATAAGCATATATAAGTTCTTAAATATTATGACAAACATGAGAATCGATTGCCACCGGATGGCATGTAAAAATAAAAAATTCAAGCTATATTTTATTTTTAAATATACCTGACATTTGAAACAATTACTGTTTCGTTTAAGCGAAAAAAAAATTTTCAAAATGCCGTATAATATGTTAATTGTGACGCATTGCAGTATGAGAGGTATTTCATAATCTTAATCAAAAACCTTCAAGAAATCTAACTGCCTTTAAACTTAACATTTTTTCATTTCTTTTACTTAATATTTTTATTTTTTTTTTCTTGCCTATGGTGGCAAACGAGCAAGTAGTACACCTGATGGTAAGCGTTACTGCCGCCCATGGAGCTTTGCAATACTAAGGGTAAGCTAGGCTGCTGCCTACCAATACAAACCTCAAACTCACCCAGTTGAGCTGCCGGCTCTCTGGCTCACGCAAATGCAACGAAAAACGCAAACGAAGTACAATAGCATATTGTTATTACTCAGACGCCGATCTTCAGCGAGATTGTGGTTCTACCCCGAACGGACCAGCCCGTGACTGTAGACAAAATATCAACAGCGTGGTCTTAACACTAACAACTTTTTCTGTCTAATGTCGTATCTTTTCTTATACCTATTTATTTTCAATTTGTATAATTCATTTGTACTAATCGAATTACGAATGTACTAATCGTGTTCGAATCCCACTTGTGACAATCATTTTTCGCTCGTAATCGTGTTTTTATAAATTATCAAGCATATTAAATGCTAAATTTCAGTAATTTGAATTTTAAAATATTTTACTGGATGAGGCAAAAATTACAAACCTATACGTAAGGATTAGGAGCGTTAGAAATGTCCTATGACTATTGAAAATGGATAATCCATTTTCATTTCCATCCAATCTCGAAAAATTATTTAATTTTAATGGATAATTCATGTAATTAGTTTTCACTTAGAACACGTAAAACGTTTTCATATACTTTATAATTGCTTATAATTAATCCATCAATATGTTTCCACGTGGGAACGTAAACACCACGCGTTCGTAGTCAACGACCAAATTTAATGTACTTGATAAAGTTGTTAATAAGTTGACAACTCTGTTGACTGAATGGCTATAAATAAATAATAAGATTAAATTATGGGAAAATATTATAAGCACCTATGTTATAAAGAGCGAGTAGGTATGAAAGAGAGTATTGGTGTAAAGATGCGAAAGGGAATTCATCTGGAAAGAATGCCGAACGAACGTCTGATTAAGAAGATATACAATGCGAAAGTGGAAGGAGGTAGGTACCGGGGGAGACCGAGACTAACCTACCTAAACCAGATTGGTCACGTACTGAAGGAAGGTCGAGTCAAGAGTCTCCGAAACCTGCGAGCATATATGAAGAGAATTATGAATATTGAGAAAGCGAGTGAAGTATGCAAGGATAGAGTTCTCTGGCACTCTGTTCTCTCTGCTTACCCTGCCAGGGATACGGCGTGATGATATGTATGTGTACGTAATAAAGACATGACCGACATTAAATATCTTTAGGATTATGTGACTCGGCCACCGACGATAAAGTGGCCCCCTCACACGGTGTGGAGAAGTACATTGCAGGGCGGGTCTATCGTGTCATGCGCTGCTTCATCTGTCACCTCGTACAGATTTAGCGGGGTGTAAACGGACCATAGCTCACCGCAAAAAAAGGCTCACATGACTCTCGGTCATATAAGTCCTACTTATCCGTGTGGTGACGGAATAAGAATACATTTAGCCATCCTTATCTTACCCGTGGGTGATTATAAGAGACGACTAAGGGATATAAAATGCATATAACATCTATGCAAGAGAAGGAGAATTCGAAACAAAACCCTATACCGACACGTCTGACCAGCGTGTTATAGTAAGTTAATTTCCTTCACATTATGGAGGAGACTCGAGCCCAATGGTGGGACGTACGAGGGCTGTGACAATTTGATTTTTAATTTCCCGACGTTAGATCTTTTGGTTATTTGGTAACCTAACAATACCTTGAGTCATACAATGTATCGTAAAGCAACCCATTTAGACAAATACTTAAACAGAGATTCTCACCATCTCCTTCACAGTTAGCTATAGTTTCTAATAATCTTTGTTACAGAGAGCACGAGGAGACTGTAACGATGACAACCTGGCTGGAGAGCTGTAGTATGTCAAGCAGGTTCTACGTGCAAGAAATCGCTCCCATCACGGAGATCGTTTGAAACCACTAACAGTTGAACGTCTCCCTGCAGTCCTACCTTATGTGAAAGGGGTCACTGACAAGATTGGCCATATCCTGAAACATGCTTCTATGTTCTATAAAACTTATTTTAAGCCACTGAAGTGGATTAGTCAGTTCTTACCACCTATCCCATGCTAGAGCTCTCTACGGGATGCAGAATTTTATAAACTAGAACTGTGACTGTGGTCTCTCTTATATGTGCCAAACAAAGAGATCTGTGTTTAATAATAACTGATCATAAACGATATAAATATTATATATAGAATATTTTTTTTTCTGTACTGGCAATCAAATGGTATTAAAATGTGGATCAAAAAATTGTAATTGATATTGTAGTGGGTAGATATAATATAATGATAACTTGTTGGATGTGAGACACTGAAGTCCTCGATAAGCGCAGCCGTACGGCACCACGGATACGGAAGAGCTTAACGGGGCCTATATGTGAGCGTTAAGATTGATTGCTACAGTAGGTATGGCAGAAACGCATGAACGCACGGAAATTTTCTCGAGTTGCCACAAGGTCCGTATAGTAAAATACTCCACAGGTGACTTGCAAACTGTTGAACATAAGGTTACGCTCGTTTCGCCAGAGATCGCACTCCCATATATAGTATCTACATATTGTAAAAGTTATTGGCAATAGTTTTATGACCGGCCGATGGAGTTGGTCCAGGTCGTTATAAGGCTCTTAGTCGTCTTCTACGACACCCACGAGCAAAGTTAGGGTTGGTAGTATTCGTAGCCGCTACCACACAGCTTACTCTAGAATCGCAAACGTCTAACTCTAAAATTAAAGTTGGTGAAAATTGTTATTATTGTAATTAAAAGTTAAAATAAGAAACAATGCCTACACAAACTACCATTGGCCTTTGATATTATGTACAAAAAGACCATATAAATTAGCTACTTTAATTTCATTCTTTACAAGTTCACGTCTAAAATAGACCATTAATCTTCAGACATTTTGTAATAAGTATTAATTAAGAATATTAACCTCCTAAATTTATAAGAATCTACTTATCTGATTTATTGCTGCTATAAAGACCATCAATCATCTCTCTTTTCTTCTCGAAAACTAATTATTTCAAAATAAATAAATCCTATAAAATTATATATATACATTTTCTAATATATTGCTATCGCTTTATATATTTATAAAAAAAATTGGCCAAGTTCGAGTTGTACTCGCGCACGAAAGATTCCGTAAAATTAAAAAAATATTATTTTTAACAAATAAACGGCGAAAACCTCTTTTATTGTATGGGGGCACCCACTTAATTATTTATTTTATTTTATTTTAATTAATTATGTTTTAAGACAACACAAAACTAAATATTCTGTGAATAGTTAAAGCGTCTACCTGTCACCGTTATTAGTATCAAGCAGAAACGGTAAAAAAGTCAAGTTTGTTGTATGGAATATTTATTTTATATTATTTTTAGTATTTGTTATTATAGCGGCAATAGAAATACATCATCTGTGAAAAATTTAACTGTCTAGTTATCACTGTTCTTGAGATACAGCCTGGTGACAGACGGACGGACGGACAGCGAAGTCTCAGTAATAGGATCCCGTTTTTACTCTTTGGGTACGGAACTCTTTATATGTTTTTTTTTTCTCTGCAAGGTGGACCATGGATGTGGTCGCGCTCCAACAAATCGGTCCGGGGCGACAGAAGAGGCGGCGCGCAACCCTATGTACCCACCCTGCAAACACCTCTCTTCGCCGTGCGAGCGGACCACCGGTACCCGATCTTTGTCTTCGGTGACACCCTTTGGGTACGGCACCCTAAAAATAACCCACTGTGTCATTTGCTTACCAAATAAAAAGTAAAACATGTTATTATTATAAAAAAGTAATGAAGTTTAATTACAAAAAGTTTCTTTTTACATGTACAAGGTGTCGATTTGAAAATTCACCAAATTGATTTCTTCATTTAAGGTAATTAAAGTACTTTAGTTTGTGTAGTAGTATTTTTAATAATGCACTCTTTGAATGTGCTCGTCAATTTGTCTACCAAAGATGACGTATATCGTATTAATTAAATAATAACTGACCATAAACAACATAAAATATTATATACAGGGTGTAAGGGGACCGCTCCCGAAAACAAAGACAGGTAACCCTACTAGTCCTACTTGTAATGATAGGCTAGAAAAAAAATCGATTCGGATGAAAAAAAAAATTTTTTCACCAGGCGAGGTCGTTGAACTCTTGAACATATAACCGTGAGTTTTGAATAGATTAAGTCTTTTCTCATCTGAGTATAGTTACGTAGTTTTTATCGAGTTATCGTTACATGGCACTGTCCTAATACGATGGAATGTAAAAAAACTTTAAAATATTTGTGAAAAAAAAATTTTTTTTTCATCTTGATCAATATTTTTTCTAGCCTATCATTACAAGTAGCACTAGTAGGGTCACCTGTCTTTGTTTTCGGAAGCGGTCCACTTCCACTCTGTATAGAATTATTTTCTTTTTGTACTAACAATAAATTTTATTAAGGACGTGTGGTAGCGGCTACGAATACTACCAACCTTTACTTTGCTCGTGGATGTCGTAAAAGACGACTAAGAGCCTTATAACGATCTGGGCCAAATCCATGTGTTGCCGTTTGGTCAACAATTACATTCCCAAGGAGGGTTGACGTCTGGCAGGCCGCCGGTCATAAAACTATTGCCAGTGACTTTTATAAAATGTACTATGAAAGAAGAGTACATATATATATAAGAGTATAGGAGAATCATGATGATGACTAAATTTTATTAAAATGACTTTATATATCCGTTCTTTCCGTGTAATGACGGAGTAAGAATACAATTCACCATCCCCTATGTTAACCGTGGGTGATCGTACGAGACGACTAAGGGATATAAAACGCATATAACATCTATGTGAGAGAAGGAAAACTCGAAACAAATCCCTATACCAATACGTCTGACCAGCGTGATATAGTAGGTCAACTACATTCCCATTATGAAGGAGGTTCGAGCCCAACAGTGGGACATATATCAGCTGATATGATGATGATGACTTTGTATTAAAAATGTCGGTCAAGATTTAATAATTAATACTGTAGCGGGTAGATATAAATTTCTGTAATAACGATGACTTGTTGGATGTGAAACACCTAAGTCCTCCCGTGACCATGAACGCTTTAAACTGTTCGAAACATCAGAAAGTAGAATGGAATCCGTAAAAATAGGGCTATTTCAAATGTATTACATATTTCACAATCACGTAAACATCGAGTAGGTATGAAAGAGAGTATTGGTGTAAAGATGCGAAAGGGAATGTATGTGGAAAGAATGCCGAACGAACGTTTGATTAAGAAGATATACAATGCGAAAGTGGAAGGATGTAGGTACCTGGGGAGACCGAGACTAACCTACCTAGACCAGATTGGTCACGTACTGAAGGAAGGTGGAGTCAAGAGTCTCCGAAACCGGCGAGCGTGTATGAAGAGAATTATGAATGTTGAGGAAGCGAGTGAAGTATGCAAAGATAGAGTTCTCTGGCACTCTGTTCTCTCTGCCTACCCTGCAAGGGATATGGCGTGATGATATGTATGTATGTATGTACGTAAACATCAGATATAATTAACATATTTATAATTTTAATATTGATCTAACATATCCCTGGCATTATCAAATTATCGTAACATTAACCATATGGCTTGATTATAAACACTTAAATATCACGTTTAAGATAACACTTTCTCAGACATTAGACAAATATTTGTATTTACTTAAATTAATAGTTATTGTACTTGGTTTGAGCATAAAGTGAAAACTCTGTGATTCAAACATAGACAATGTTTATTTAAGGAATTTTGGTCAGACAATATTCTATTATAACATCAAGTATGGAATTGAGGACAGTAGACAATAACAAGCTTTTGCATATGATCCACACAAAAATTTACTTGCTGAAATATGAATGTGTAATTTCAGCGTCCTCATTCGGTTATAAAATTATATTCACTGTTAATAAAGCCATGAAATCTATTTTTAACCGACTTCTAAAAGGAGGAGGTTCTCAATTCGATTGGTATTTTTTATGTATGTACACCGATTACACTGAGATTTATAATCCGATTTACGTGATTCTTATGTACTTTGATGCGGAATTGCTGCCATTTGGTCCCATAAAATTTAACATAGTTTAGTCCAGTAGTTTTCATTTTATGAACCTTTTTTATTTATGATGTCAGAAGCGCCTATGAAAAACTACATAGCGAGAAGTCGCGACAAGTGGGATTCGTCCTGCTATTAATTATAATGCCATATCATGTGCTTTTTATTGTAAGCTTAATTAAATTCATTAAACTTACTGCAATAGCGTATACCTTTCGTAGGTCTACCCATAGCTACTTAAAAAAAATACTAAGTATTTAATATATAACCATAAAAAGCGAAGAAATGTTACAATTACCAGATGTAATCTAGAAAAGTCCTGCTGTACTTTCGTCTAGAAATGTCCTATTACAGACACTAAGAAGTAAAAAAAAAACTACGTTAAAAAACCGACTTCAAAAACTAAAAAGTATATAATAGCTTAATATATATATTGATAGGTTTGAAGTCGGTGCCGGTGTCGGTATCTTTAGTGTAGGAATTTCATTACAGCAAGCTGTTTATAATTTTGTTTAGGGCTTGGCATCGATTTCAAACATATCAATACATATATAAGTTATTATATACCTGGTAGTTTTAGAAGTCGGTTATTTTAAAAGTAGTTTTTTATTATAATGCCAACTATTATTATTTACGATAATAAATTCGAGGATCGTTACTGACTCAAGTACATAAAATAAATATACAAGAAATAAAAATACAATACTTTATTACTTCACCTTTAATTTAATTTAAAACTTAAATTTAATTTGTATTACACATCATTAAAATGTATGTAAGAAGAATAGTGTCCTTAAAATATACTTGACAACATAAAAACTACACATCAAAAAATTATCGCTTTAGTTTACGAAGACAATATACATGCAATGCGATAACGCTATTTACTTTTGCTGCTTATATCGAATTTCATGTACAAAGTGATTAAAGTTAAATAGTACGATTTTATGCATCGTAAATTGCAATGCAGGAGACGGAACGCGCCACGTTCCGTCTTCAATTTCAAACATAAGGATGTATTGTAAAATTTTTAATGTTATTTAAATTTTTATTCTTATTTTCATCAAGGTACCTAACCTTGATAAAAATAAGAATAAAAATTTAATGAGATAAGATATAAAATTTTAAAGAGATAAACATTACCAACAACATTATCATTTTGATAAACATTATTGTAGTATTAATATTTTAAATAGTATTAATTAATTATTTCCGTGTGGTGACGGAGTAAGAATACTATTCACCACTCCATATCTTACTCGTGGGTGATCGTACGAGACGACTAAGGGATATAAAACGCATATAACATCTATGCGAGAGAAGGAAAACTCGAAACAAAACCCTATACCAACACGTCTGACCAGCGCGGTATAGTAGGTTAATTTCCCTCCCGTTATGGAGGAGGCCTGAGCCCAATAGTGGGACGTTTATGGGCTGTGATGATGATGATGAAGATGAAATAGTATTAAGGCGAAGTTTAATATCAAAGGTTTTAAATTCAATTTATCACTAGTATGAAATTGATGCATTTATAAATGAGTCATTATCATTATTAGCTTGCCATCATGTTTATTGAGGTCGGCATATCATTACCATCTATAGGCTTGCACGCAACCCTTTCATACTCATATTCTCATTTAAGCAATCATTTTTTTTGGTTTCTCACAATTCAATTCATCATCATATTGATAACCCTCCTTTTCACATGTCTTTCAATCCTCTTTATCACATGTTCATAAAAAAATAACCTCGTGTTCTCAATATTCGTGTCGATTAAAATCAAAAATGGTCAACTCTAAAAATGGCGGTTTGTAATACAATTAAGATAAAAATGGTGTAGGTTAGATTAAAAGCCGCCATATTGGAGTTGACCATTTTTGATTCTAATCGACACATTTTCTATAACTGCTGTCTCTTTTAGACTTTCCCTTATGTAGGCATTACTTTATTGTAAATTAATATAAAAAAATAATTCGAACTCACATTATAACGTGAGATTGAAGTTGTAACTTTATTTTTATACCATCATCGTCTCAACTCATATCTGCTGGGCAGGAGCCTCCTCTACAATAGGAGAGAAACGAACTTACTATACCACGCTTTTTTTGGCTGGCTATGTTCTGGACACACGCTATCCATTCCGTCCGGGGCGACGGCAGGGCGGCGTGTGGCCCCTTAACCTACTGTAGTCGAGGGACTACACATCTGTCGGAAATACATTTGGAATGAATTTTCAATAGGTGTGTGTTCAAGTCCCATATGTAATAATCATTTTTCACTAGTCAATAAGATTTTATGAGTAACCTAGTATGTTAAATGCTAAATCTCAGTAATTTGGAAATCTGAGTAATACAGTCCTTTTTTTGCGGCGGGCTATGGTCTGGTCACACCTCGCCAAGTCCGTCCGGGGCGACAGATGAAGCGGCGCGCGACCTCATAGACCGCCCTGTAATGTACCTCTCTACGCCGTGTGAGTGGGCCACCGGAACCCAATCTTTTTCGTAAGTTTTTCCGGCAATCAAGTCCACGACCGAACGGTGATTATCTCTGCTTGCTCTTGCTCAGGGCGTAAAGATTAAAGACACACTTTATACAGTATGTTCTTCTACTCTTACTTCTACTACTAAATTGTAAAGATAAGAAGGATAAATATGAGTCATTATTGCTTAAGGATCTTTCATAAAATAGTGGCAACTAAATAATTCCTCTGTGTGATGACGGAGTAAGAATACATTTCATCAGTCACCAACCCTTATACTGCCTGTGGGTGATTGTTAGAGACGACTAAGGGATATAAGATGCATACAACATCTATGCAAGAGAAGGAAAACTCGAAACAAAACCCTATACCAATACGTCTGACCAGCGTGGTATAGTAGGTTAATTTCCCTCCCACTGTAGAGGCTGTTTGAGCCCAATGTGGGACGTATATTAGCTGTGATGATGATGAAATAATTCCAGAAATTGTTCTATGGTTGAATAGAACCGAGCTTAATTTAAGTTTCACTGAGAAAAATAATGTTCTTTAATCATTTCCTAATTTTACTCTCAATACTTTTTATATTGGAACTATAGAAAGAAAGAAAGACATTTTATTTTGTAAACCTCACACAATATAGACACCAACGAAAGAAATAAATACTGCTAACTAAAAACAAAGAGTCGAATATGTACGAGGCCAAAATATGGTGCTCGTCTCAGCTTATGGTACAGTAAACACAATACTGCACCGCTGATATTCTGACGGGCCCACAAAATGAAGTCGCGGAAGCAACAATATATGCATTTGAAACAGTGACATTAAATTATATAGGAAGTAGAAGTGTCATAGTAAAGGGTATATGTGACTTATACCATATCATCATCCAGATAAAATATTGTTCACAGCGTTTCTGTTTTGTCCCAACACACTTGTTGCAGAGATTGCACCAATTTTGTCAGTAGAATGATAGATAGCGTGCAAGTGCTCTCAACACAATACCAAGCAACGTTATAATACATATATTCGGTTTGATATATGACTGCCAAATACATTATTTTGCCACTATTATGACAAAAATTCTTTTATATTTTTCGGATAGTAAAATGACACTTTAAAATGTTATGATACTCAATTTAAAATTAGAAGGATGGTATTTTATATTCACATGTCATCTATACGGTATCTCTGATAGATGTCAGTAGGATCCAAGCCTTCGTTATTCTAATGTTCGACTATCCTTACTTTTATCATTCGCAGGACATCTATTTTTTATCCTGAATTAAGAAAATAATCTATGTATTGCGAGAGATTTTACAAAAAATAATTCAACGGACACTAATTACACCTAGACAGTAATTTGCGGATCGCACAAAGTATTGTCCCGTACGGAAGTCGAACGCACTGCGCTGACACGGTAGTTATCTTAACCACTACGCCATCTGTACAGTCAATCTAGTTATATCTAGCTCTAGCTAGCTAAAAAATATAAAAAAAAAATCATAAAGTACGTCTACTGCTACTATGAGGATAGATAGGAGAAATGAAATAATATAAAATTTTCTTTTCTAATCTCGGCTGCGGGATTACCCCAAGAATGTTACAGTACTTTCTTAAAAAACTGTTGTCAAATATACATTGCTATTAAAAATTTTGCCGGGTATGTTAACTATAATTTTTCCTTAGCTAAAATTTCTCTAAGCCTTAATGATGAAAAGAAGATTACAACGATAAAAAAATAACCCTCAAAATTGTTATTGTTTGGACTTCTGAGTTATGATTGAATCATTAATATGTTTACACGCGAAAAGGGGAACAGCACATTCTCGGAGTCGCAAACCAAATTTAATATAAATTGAATATATGGTGACTTCTAATGTTTACGCGAGTATTACACATTTGAAATAAAACTACTTTTACGGATTCTATCGCGTTTGTATTTGATTTATAATTTCCCGACGTTTCGAACACTTTACAGTGATCATGGTCACGGGAGGACTGAGGTGTCTTACGTCCAATATGTCATTGTTATTACAGAAATTTATTTATATCTACCCTATAAGATATTAAATTTTGACCCACATTTTTATACAAAATTAATACAATTCATTGCCAGTACAAAAAGAGAATGATTCTATATATAAAATTTATGTTGTTTATGATTTTTTATTATTAAGGTATAATTTATGATAATTATTATTGTGGCAATTTTACAATTTTTACAAAACTAACAAAAACTATTCAGCTACTACCGGATCGGAACGCGGCCACTCTGAGAAAGATCCGGCGAGAAAACTCAGGAGGCATGATACTAATTTTATTATTGAATTTTTGAGTGGCGGCCTACTTTATCTTACTAAAATTAATTAAATTAAAATTTAACTATTATTGTGGGTCAAATCTATACAATAAGTGCTCACAGTGTCTTGCAGTCTTGTGGTGGTTTTCTTATTTTTATTTTTAATTAAGCGAATGACAGGATCCCAGCTTGATGATAATACCCAGCCATCCTCCCTATTGAAATTTTTATGTTTTTTGATTTCAATAGCCTCGCGAACCATTCTAGGAAGGTATCGGTGTTCTTTTGCGAGGATTTGTGGTTTATCAAACCTGATATAATGGTGGGCGCGGTCCTGACTGTGCTCACAGACTGCAGACTTAGTGTGACGGCGGTGTTTCACATCAGCTATGTGTTCCTTGATCCGAGTTCTTACAGATCTCTTTGTTTGGCCTATATAAGAGAGACCACAGTCACAGTCTAATTTATAAACTCCTGCATCCTGTAGAGGGATCTGGCACTTGACAGGTGGTAAGAACTGACTAATCCTCTTCAGTGGCTTAAAATAGGTTTTTATAGAAGCATGTTTTAGGATATAGCCAATCTTGTCAGTGACTCCTTTTACATAAGGTAGGACTGCAGGGAGACGTTCAACTGTTGGTGGTTTCACACGGTCTCCGTGACGGGGGCGAGGAACTTGCAGCTTGTTTGCACGTAGAACCTGCTTGACATGCTGCAGCTCCCCAGCCAGGTGTTCATCGTCACAGATTCCTCGTGCTCTCTGTAACAAAGATTTTGAAACGGTAGCTAACTGTGAAGGGGGGTGGTGAGAATCACCATTCAAGTATTTGTCTGTATGGGTTGCTTTGCGATACACTGTATGACTCAAGGTGTTATTGGGTTTACGGATAACCAAAATATCTAAGAAAGCTAAAGAGTTATTTGACTCCAGTTCCATAGTGAATTGAATTTTTGGATTAATGGAGTTAAGATGGTTAAGGAATATGGTTACTTTGTCTGATGGTAATATTGTGAATGTGTCATCTACGTACCGCTTATAGAACCTGGGTGTGACAGGCGAGCTTCTTAGGGCAGTCTCTTCGAAGTCCTCCATGAATATATCGGCAACAACGGGAGAGACTGGCGAGCCCATGGCCACTCCATCTATTTGCTTGTAGAATTCATCATTCCACAAGCAAATAGATGGAGTGGCCATGGGCTCGCCAGTCTCTCCCGTTGTTGCCGATATATTCATGGAGGACTTCGAAGAGACTGCCCTAAGAAGCTCGCCTGTCACACCCAGGTTCTATAAGCGGTACGTAGATGACACATTCACAATATTACCATCAGACAAAGTAACCATATTCCTTAACCATCTAAACTCCATTAATCCAAAAATTCAATTCACTATGGAACTGGAGTCAAATAACTCTTTAGCTTTCTTAGATATTTTGGTTATCCGTAAACCCAATAACACCTTGAGTCATACAGTGTATCGCAAAGCAACCCATACAGACAAATACTTGAATGGTGATTCTCACCACCCCCCTTCACAGTTAGCTACCGTTTCAAAATCTTTGTTACAGAGAGCACGAGGAATCTGTGACGATGAAGACCTGGCTGGGGAGCTGCAGCATGTCAAGCAGGTTCTACGTGCAAACAAGCTGCAAGTTCCTCCCCCCCGTCACGGAGACCGTGTGAAACCACCAACAGTTGAACGTCTCCCTGCAGTCCTACCTTATGTAAAAGGAGTCACTGACAAGATTGGCTATATCCTAAAACATGCTTCTATAAAAACCTATTTTAAGCCACTGAAGAGGATTAGTCAGTTCTTACCACCTGTCAAGTGCCAGATCCCTCTACAGGATGCAGGAGTTTATAAATTAGACTGTGACTGTGGTCTCTCTTATATAGGCCAAACAAAGAGATCTGTAAGAACTCGGATCAAGGAACACATAGCTGATGTGAAACACCGCCGTCACACTAAGTCTGCAGTCTGTGAGCATAGTCAGGACCGCGCCCGCCATTATATCAGGTTTGATAAACCACAAATCCTCGCAAAAGAACACCGATACCTTCCTAGAATGGTTCGCGAGGCTATTGAAATCAAAAAACATAAAAATTTCAATAGGGAGGATGGCTGGGTATTATCATCAAGCTGGGATCCTGTCATTCACTTAATTAAAAAAAAAAATTAAAAAAAAAAAAAAAAAAAAAAAAAAAAAAAAAAAAAAAAAAAAAACCACCACAAGACTGCAAGACACTGTGAGCACTTATTGTATAGATTTGACCCACAATAATAGTTAAATTTTAATTTAATTAATTTTAGTAAGATAAAGTAGGCCGCCACTCAAAAATTCAATAATAAAATTAGTATCATGCCTCCTGAGTTTTCTCGCCGGATCTTTCTCAGAGTGGCCGCGTTCCGATCCGGTAGTAGCTGAATAGTTTTTGTTAGTTTTGTAAAAATTGTAAAATTGCCACAATAATAATTATCATAAATTATACCTTAATAATAAAAAATCATAAACAACATAAATTTTATATATAGAATCATTCTCTTTTTGTACTGGCAATGAATTGTATTAATTTTGTATAAAAATGTGGGTCAAAATTTAATATCTTATAGGGTAGATATAAATAAATTTCTGTAATAACAATGACATATTGGACGTAAGACACCTCAGTCCTCCCGTGACCATGATCACTGTAAAGTGTTCGAAACGTCGGGAAATTATAAATCAAATACAAACGCGATAGAATCCGTAAAAGTAGTTTTATTTCAAATGTTGAATATATGGGTCAGCAAGTCTTTGTTGTTTTTGAGCATTGAGAGTTGAACGGCTATAAAATAAAGAATGGGGTTTAAATCAAAGGCTTTAACCTCTATGTAACAACGGTGACGTATTCAACAATAATCATGTATAAATAAATGTTGCATGAAATAAAATTCTGTCTGTTGAGTAACAAAGTCGGGATGATAAAATCAAATTAAAATGCGATAAAATCGATTTAAATAATAAAATTTCATTTTATATGATTTAATTAGCATGAGATGGATAGACATGGAGTGACTGCAGAGATGACGTCTGATAAGGCTGTATGGAAAAAGAGGACATATTGCGTAGACCCCAACAGGTTGGGATAAGAGCAAGAGAATGATGATGAGTCAATGATGAAATTGCTATTATAAAGTACGTCTAAAGTAATTCATACAGGCCATTGATATAATCTTAATTTCAAAAAATGGTAGTCATATCCACTACGATCCAGTAAATAGTACTGACAAGCTAAAACTATTTGTTTTACAACTTAATTAAGTGGATTTATTATTTTTCATATCAATAGGATACAAATGTGATATATATATATATATATATATATATCCTCACCAGTTTTTAACCGACTTCAAAAAAGGAGGAAGTTCTCAATTCGTCTGTATTTCTTTTTTTTTATGTTTGTTACCTCATAATTTTCGACTGGGCGAAGCGCCATTTTAATTTGGTCCAGTTCTGACAATGGCACCCATGAGAAAACCATAATATAAGGCTAAAATTAGCATTAAGTATGTGTGCGACAAATGAACGAGTAACTCAAGCCCCGCTACTAATAGAACAACCTATGTGTGTCTGTAACACTAAAAAGTAAACAATAAAAAATAAAACTACGATTAAAAAAACCGACTTCAAAAACGGAAAAGCACAAAATAACTTAAAATACTATCATTTGTATGTGCTATCTATTGATAGGTTTGAAGTTGGTGCCGGTGTCGGTATCTTTAGTGTAGGAATTTCATTACAGTAAGTAAGCTATTTATAATTTTGTTTAAGGCTTGGCACCGATTTAAAACCTATCAATAGATAGCACACACAAATGATAGTATTATAAGTTATTTTGTGCTTTTCCGTTTTTGAAGTCGATTTTTTTAATTGTAGTTTTATTGAAATTTCAATAGTATCGTAATCTTTGATATTAGGCAAGTAGTTATCACACGTAGGAAAGTCTCTTGGAACTGGCACCATATCATCATGTTCACCAACATTGAACACTAAAGCCATTCCTACTCGAACATGAAATTCATCATGATAATGGAATAACTAATATCCAGGATTATTAGCTTTAAATCTAATTATAGTATACCCACCTGGGATAGGAACTGTGTCCTTTAGTGGAGTGTTTTATAGATTTCTTTTAAGAAGTCCAGCTTTGTCATAAGCTTTTATTTCATCTACTGTAACATTTGTAGCTAAACGTCGTAAACCAACTACTCTGAAACTATAGCCATGAAGGTGGAAAGGATGGGCGATGTCATAGCTAACGCCTTCATCAACTATGATCAATTCAACTACAGAGTTGAGTTTTATGGCTAATACATGGGAACACTGACAATAGTCTACTTTACAGGATTTGTTGATACTTGAGTAATTGCAGAAGTTGTTTGACGAAGGTTTGCATAACAGAAAAGGACTTGAAGGGTGCTCATGCTTATGTGGTTGAGTTGAGAAATCGAGACATTCTCAGCTTTTTCAGGAACTGTAAACAAAGAAATAAATTTAATATAAATCCAGATATAAAAAAAATGTTATTATTTGAACGTGCTTATTATTCAGGAAATATTACGCATTATAATTTATAAAAATATTTTATTTTAAAGATCTTCTTTTATGATAAAATAACCCCAGATTACGAAAAATCTTGATTTAAATAAAATATAAGAAAACTATGAACATAGTGATGGTCAGAGCTTAGCCATGGTCGTGTGCGTGTTTTGCTCTTTTTTTAGGTGGTCAATGCACAAAAATAAGTAACTAATATTGTAAATTAAATTATAAATTGTAAAATAAATAGAAGAACTGTTTTGCAGTTCTTCTATTACTACTCATTTTCGTGAAATTTATAATTAGGTGATCTATAAAAATGGGGCTTGTTCTTTCTATAAAAATCATATGACACATAGAACTGGTAATCGGCTACTTCTTTCAAGCTGTCGTCGTAACCTTCAATTGATCTCATTTCAGCAATAAATAAGGTCTCATTATCTTCTTCGCCTTTATTAGGCGCATTTAATTGCTGTGAATATAAGTTGATTTATCTCAATTCAATATTTAAATCTTTTCGTACTATAAATCTAATACAAATAAAAATAAAATATGCATATCTTTCTTTACTAATAAATGAAGAGCCAGTTTTTTTGTTCGTTTATATCAGTGCATCGGTTTAAAAGTCGGTGCCGGTATCGGTATCTCAGTTTAGGAATTTCATTACAGTAAGTACCTAAGCTGTTTATAATTTTGTTTAGGGCTTGGCACCGATTTCAAACATATCAATAGATAGCACATACAAATAATAGTATTTTAAGTTATTTTGTAATTTTTTACTTTTTGAAGTCAGTTTTTTGTTAACGCATTTTTTTTATTACGGATTCTATAGCAATGACCATAGGAACTAATCCTTCTGTGACCATGAATGTTGTAGCGTCCGAAACATCGGGCAATTAAATTTAGACGTGATAGAATCCTGTGTGGTAGCGGCTCCGAATACTACCAACCCTTACTTTGCTCGTGGATGTTGTTAAAGATGGCTAAGAGACTTATAATGACCTAGGCCTTTATCTGATGCCGTTTGGTCAACAATTACATATCCAAGGAGGATTGACGTCTGGCAGGTGGTCGGTCATAAAACTAATGCCAATAACTTTCACAATATGTACTATGAAACAAGAGTACATATTGTATCAACGCCAAGTAATTAGGATAATATGAGGAGAATATACATATATATATATATATATATATATAAAACATGAACACAGGACCGCACTCCGGCGATGGGTTGGAATGATGATGAGGAATGGTGTGATAGAATCCTCTTAAAGTAGTTTTATTTCAAATACTATTTACATACATACATATCGTCTCACCATATCCCTTGCAGCGTAGGCAGAGAGAACAGAGTACCAGAGAATCCTTGCATACTTCACTAGCTTTCTCAACATTAATAATCATACATATATTAATAATCATATAATCATATATATCATATATAATAATCATACACGCTCGCCGGTTTCGGAGACTCTTGACTCCGGTTTCCTTTAGTATGTGGCCAATCTGGTCTAGGTAGGTGAGTCTCTGTCTCTATATACAATTTATAATTATAATATTGATTTAACATATCCCAGGCATTATTAAATCATCGTATCGCTAACCGTAGGGCTTAATTGTAAACATTCAAACAATAGATACATACAAGACAACGTTCTCTCAGACGTTAGACAAATAGTTCTATTTACTTAAACTAATAGTTAATGTATTTGATTAGAACATGGAGTGAAATCTCTCGAATTTAAATCATATAGAATATATGTTTAAAGAGTTTTGAACAGGTAATGGATACAATCTGAAACTGTACCTAAAAGTTTATTCGGATTCACCTAATTTTAAATGGATAATTTTTTTTGTTGAAATATTTAAATGTCAAATCTCAGCGACCTTTTTTTTTGAATATAAAAACTTAAGTTCACTATCATATATAAACTATCATAATAACCTGTGGCCTCCAACCGGGCGCGGCATGCCTACGTCCGGTGCTGTCAAAGAGTCGACCGAGACGAAGTACTTGAGGTCAGCTGCGGGATGAATATAAAACAAGGAAGAAGACCCTGCAGCTGGCCATCAGCCAGGCGAAGGAGAGGGCCTGTGAGGAGTTGCTTGCAGGCCTCGACGGGGAACCGTGGGGGCGCCCATATCAACGAGCGCGGAATAAACTCCGCGCCTGTGGCGCCCCCATCATCGAATCCATGGACTCGGATCTTCTGTCGAGGCTTATGGGGGAGCTGTTCTCGCGTTCCGTGGAACATGCTCCTCCCAGTATGGCTCCTCGGTCGATGGTGGAGGTGGAGATCTCAGCCCCACCCATCACCGACCGAGAGATAGAAGTGGCTCTCTCCCGACTTCGCGGAAAAAGGAAGGCGCCTGGTCCGGACGGCGTCCCGGGACTCGTGCTCGGCGTCGCTGCTGAGTACCTCGAGGCTGAACTTCGGGAGCTGCTCAACGCATGTTTGAGGTCCGGGCAGTTCCCGGAGCAATGGAGATGTGGAAGATTGTGTTTGCTGCGGAAGGAGGGTCGCCCAATCGACTCCCCTTCCGCATACAGGCCACTGGTGCTGCTGGACGAGACGGCCAAATTGTTCGAGAAGGTGCTCACGGACCGTCTCGTCCAGCACCTCGAGGAGGTTGGACCGGGACTGTCAGAAAGTCAATATGGGTTCAGGGGCGGCCGGTCAACAATTGACGCATTGGCCGCCCTGAAACACATGGCCACCGATGCGGTAGCCCATAAGGAAGTTCTTCTGGCGGTCTCGCTCGACATCAAGAACGCCTTTAACAGTCTCCCGCACGAGACATTGAAGGAGGCGCTTCGCTTTCATGAAGTGCCTCCGTATCTTCGGAGGCTGTTGGAGGCGTACCTCGAGGGAAGGCACGTGCTCTGGGAGGAGGGCGACGGGCGCATACATTGCCATCGGGTGGAGTGCGGCGTTCCACAGGGATCGGTCCTCGGTCCGGTCCTGTGGAACGTCGGTTTCGACTGGCTCCTACGGGGTCGACTTCTTTCCGGGATGGGGGTCATCTGCTACGCGGATGATACCCTCATCACGGTCAGGAGGCTCGACTTCCTGGGGGCTGCCCGATTGGCACGGGAAGGAGTTGCGCTCGTCGTGGGCCGGATTGGCATGTTGGGTCTGAGGGTCTCGGTAGAGAAAACTGAGGCACTCTTATTTCATGGCCCACGTCAAGGTCCCCCCCGAGGAGCACACATCAGTGTATCTGGGGTTGCCGTGCCGGTGCGGGCCCGGATGAAATATCTGGGTCTGCACCTAGATTCAAAATGGAATTTCGGGCCACACTTTGCCCAGCTCGTCCCGCGGCTTGTTAAATCGGCCGCGGCACTAAATAGGCTTCTGCCGAATACTGGAGGTCCAGGGTCGTCCTGCTGGCGATTGTATGCCGGAATCGTGCGGTCTATGGCGCTGTATGGTGCCCCTATTTGGTCGGAGTCCCTTACTGCCCGCAATAGGGCCCTCCTGCGACGTCCGCAGAGGGTCATGGCGGTGAGGGCTATTAGGGGCTACCGTACGGTGTCTTGGACTGCAGCGACACTGCTGGCGGGCGACCTGCCTTGGCCACTTGTGGCTAACGCCTTGGCAGAGGCCTACCAGCTGCGCGTTGCGGCGCGGGCCGGTGGCGAGCAAGTCTCCGCAAGGAGACTGGGCAGAGATTTGGAAGTGGTCCGAAGGGGAGTAATCTAGCGGTGGAGAGAGGACCTGGAGTCCCCCGTAGCAGGGCCGGGGACTGTGGAGGCGGTTGCGCCACATCTCCACCGCTGGATCAGAAGAAGGCACGGCAGCCTTAGCTTCAGGATGGTGCAGGTGCTTACCGGACACGGGGTCTTCAGTAAGTACCTGCATAAAATTGGAAGAGAAGGGGCCCCAGGATGTCACGAGTGTGGAGCGCCAGTAGATGATGCGCGTCACACTTTGGAGGTTTGCCCCACCTGGGGGCCCCAGCGCATTCTAGAGTCTCTGTATAAATTATTTTAAACGTTAATATAAGTAAGCAAACACAATAACCGTTCGCGCCTTTCAAATTACATCAAAAGGAACGGTTAACTGTGTTCAAGAACCGATACACACAACAAATAACGAGTAACCCATCCATTAATAATCTCATCATTAATAGAAGGCTTCCTTTACAGATAAAAGGAAGACTGAATATCAAAGCAGTGGGTCGCGTCTTTCGATTACACATCCATATGGTCTAGTCGAGTGTTAATATTTTACTCTGAAGCATATTTCACAAACAAACGTAACAGTTGAAGAGATTTTATGCTTATTTTGTTATTTTCAATAAATTTATCGCTTTTTGATGTTCATATGTATATTAAAGAAAACTAATTTATCATATTATAACGGGTCAGGGCGCTTACTCACTGTGACTACAGAAGCAAGTTTTGATATCAGCGTAGTTTATAGATTTGGAATATTGGTTGTAAAAAGGGTTGATACTATATTTTTATATTTTATTTTTAAACTTATTTTGTCATCATAAGATAGCTAAGAATCTTCATTTCGAACAATGATTTTGACTAGTTTATTGGTTTTATAATAGTCGTTAAAATTGAGGGTAGGTATTTTATTGTATCGATGACTTACAATTGAAATTTCACCTACCAAAATTGTTATAAATTTAGTAAATTCTTCTTTTTTCATGCCTAAAAATAATTAATTTCTTTTGCTTTAGGATCAAAATCCTAAAGCAAAAGAAATGAATTATTTTTCATTCTATTTAGAAAAACAGAGAAAGAGAGAGAGACAGTATTCATTATAAAGTAAAACATGAAAGTTTCTTTGAAAAGTATCCTTAAAAGTAATTTTTTTATACATTTTCAGTAGAGAAATTTGACTAGTATGAGATGTGAATATGTACTTGGTGACGGAGTCAGAATACAAATCACTACCCCCTATCTTACCCGTGGGTGATCGTAAGAGACGACTAAGGGATACATAAGGCATATAACATTTGTGTAAGAGAAGAAAAAGTCGAAACAAAACCCTATACCAACACATCTGACCAGCGTGGTATGGTAGGTAAATTTCCCTCCCATTACGTAGAAGGTTCGAGCTTAATAGTAGGACATATTATGAGCTGAGATGATATAATAAAATTATCACTAAAATTATCAAGTGTGATATATTCAGTATTTTAAATAATCTTCAACTTACGGCAAAGGTTAATATGAATAGTATATAGTGATCATCTATCTACAGAATAAGTGAAGGACGTGTTATGGCCCATCGAAAGATGGCGATTCCGAGAGTGTGCTCTGGCAACATTAGCGTTACGATTGAATGGTTTCGTGGCATGCAATGTGTATAAATAACGATGTTGTAATATCTAATCTGTGGTAGAAAGCCTGTTATAGTACATTACTGCAGCGGCCAGCAAATTAGGTATTGATGGACGAACGTGTAAATACACATACGTAAGTCCATTAATTCCTAATTGTGGCCAAGGCTTGTATAGTGCTTTTCTCAAATAATGTGCAGAAATTAAAACTAAA
This sequence comes from Lymantria monacha, assembly GCA_905163515.2. Classification (NCBI taxonomy): domain Eukaryota; kingdom Metazoa; phylum Arthropoda; class Insecta; order Lepidoptera; family Erebidae; genus Lymantria; species Lymantria monacha. Next base: position 13,220,031 of record LR991106.1, read on the forward strand.
TACATAGTATTAAGTAGAACTGTATACATGACGAACAACGAACAACATTTTTCACGTGCTACAGGGTTCATTTGTTTTTTTTTTTCATTATTAAACAGCTTTCTTTTTCAAGCCAGTTCGAAATTTAAATAAAACTCTGATAAGTTGCCTATATGGTTACTAGAATTTGAAGTAACAAATCGTTCCATTTTTAAAATACACGATAGATAGGAATTTACATATATATTTATTTGGCCGCTAAAACACGACAGATATGGATTTTCACACATTTTTTGCCGGCCGCTGCTCGCTCAGTATAGCAATTTCGATTTATCTCGAAGAAGGTTGTCAAAATAATGCTCCAATTTCCAAGCATTTTTGAGAAAATAGGTTATATGCAGTTATGGAGGTTTAGGTGTATATCTATGTCACTTGTTTAGTGTACTTTTATAGACGTGACGTTTAACCGCATATCGTTTACAGCTCAGCCATGTTATTATACATCAGCTGCTACAAAATAGCTCACATGATGTATTGAAATTCAATTTGAGTCAATATTCAGTCATGGAGTCAGTACCAAGAACACCAGTCACTATAGTATATATTATAAGTTTACTATTATAGTTATCGAATAAGCTAGTTACGTTAGCGGCAGCCGAAGGATCGAAAGGAAAACCAAAATTATTTTAAATCTATTTAATTAATATAAAAATTACATTATCTAAGTTGACTAATCTTATTCGAAGTGTGAATAAGAAGTAGTGTAGAAGTTATAACAAAACTGATATTTATACTAGAACGTAAATGGTGCCAGTGATAACTACAACATCAGTTCCTAGTGTTCGGCGGCATAGCGGCGCCGACTCATTTCTCACTTAGATTTGATGATCTATCATAATAGTTTATTAAATTTGTAACAAACTACGTAAACGGGGTCAGTGACAACTGCAGGGTTAGCACTATGTAAATGATGTCAGTCAGTCAGGCGGCATAGCAGCCTTGACTCTTTTTTTTTTTTTGGTAACGCAGTGGCTAATAATGCATTTTTCGCATACCCGCCCGTACGGGGTATGTGGAACTCGCAGGCCCTGAAGGGGTCACTGAATACCCACCAAAAACTCCAACTGCGAACTGTTAGCCGTTGGGGCTTTTACAGCTGAACCGGACTGTGGGTGAGCCCGAGGGCTCTCAACCCGAGCCTCGACTCATTGCTTCCGTAAATTAAATATGTACTGCTGCTGAATCTGCGGTCTGCCTGGATTATTAATATATAACAAGTTGAACATTATATGATTATAGTTACCTTTTATTTATGAACAAATAAACCTTACACCCTCCATTTAAATAGGTACAGTGAGATTATTTGCTTGTATATCGAGAAGAAATTCTAGTTTTTGCGGACTTCAATAATAAGCAAATACTAAATTATTCGCAAATCTAACAATGCTTTTTTAACAGGCATACCAGACTAAGGTCTGAACATAGCGCGTGTCGTCTTGGATGATGGAAGTGGTGTGTTCCCCATAGCTTGTCATTATCTGTCACTACCATTTTGACAACTATTATCAGTTTCCTTGATATCAGACCTCCTTATGTAGTCGATCGATCCGAGTGTGCGGACTAATCACCCGCACCTAAAACTAACAACACTAAACCAATGAAATATTTAAAAGAAAGTTAGTCTTTGTAAATATTTTACTTGAGGTATTTATTAGTGGAGAAGATTTAGCGCAAAGAGCGAATTCCATATGCTTTATAACTCGCCAATTAATCTGATAGAATATTTTCATAAATTAATCTACGTCCATGATTTTAGTATTTATTATTGGTAAGAAATATCGCAATTTCAATATGCAATATAACAGGAAATAATTTAAGAAGCCTCATATTTTTTTAATTAATATCAATTTTACATACGGACTACAGTACAGAACAATATGTAAATGACATACATACATACATACATACATATCATCACGCCATATCCCTTGCAGGGTAGGCAGAGGGAACAGAGTGCCAGAGAACTCTATCTCTGCATACTTCACTCGCTTCCTCAACATTCATAATTCTCTTCATACACGCTCGCCGGTTTCGGAGACTCTTGACTCCACCTTCCTTCAGTACCTGACCGATCTGGTCTAGGTAGGTTAGTCTCAGTCTCCCTCGGTACCTACATCCTTCCACTTTCGCATTGTATATCTTCTTAACCAGACGTTCGTTCGGCATTCTTTCCACATGTCTGAACCATCGGAGCATTCCCTTTCGCATCTTTACACCAATACTCTCTTTCATACCTACTCGCTCTCTTACGTCGTCGTTACGAATGCGGTCGGTCAGCCTAACTCCACAGATTTTCCGAAGAGATCGCATTTCGACCGCATTAATTTTACTTTCATACTCTTTTCTGCATACCCAACTCTCGCTTCCATACGGTAATGTTGGGACAAGCACTGCGTTATGTATTTCTACACGTGCCTTCTGGCTAAGGTGGTGGCTGCCGAGAAGTTGCCCCAACGCTCCGTTCACTCTATTTCCCGCATTCACTCTTCACTCTATATCAGTGGTGTACCGTCCATCTCGGCTAAATCCACATCCAAGATATACAAATTCATCCAGTTGCTCTAGTACATCATTACCTATTGTTACTCTTACATCTGTTCTGGCTTCATCTCTTTCAAAGACCATTATTTTGGTTTTGCTCACATTCACGCGTAGACCCCTTTTCTTACAATCTTCTGTCATTGTGTCGACTAGGGTCTGCAGGTCAGTCGCTGATTGTGCCAGCAGGACTGCATCATCTGCATAAAGCAGAACAGAGACCACTGAGTCACCCATCTGGACTCCCACATTCATATCGTTCAACCTTTGGAGACATTTATCCAGATATATGATAAACAGCCTGGCTGATAGAACGCAGCCCTGCTTAACGCCGATATTGACGTCAAACCGAGGCGACATTCCACCATCCAGCCGCACACAGGCTCTACAGCCCATGTAACTGGATTGCACAGCCTGCAGCAGTTTACCGTTAATACCATACTCCGGTAAAATGTCCCAAAGTTCCTTTCGTACAACCGTGTCAAATGCTCTCTCCAGATCCACAAAACTGCAGAAAACCCTCTGACCTAGGTCCAGATGCTTCTCCACAATGTTGCGCAGAGAGAACACTTGATCCATGCATCCCCTTCCACTCCTGAAACCTCCTTGTGTCTCACACAGTAAACCATCGGACACCATCCTCATTCTCTCCTTTCAATAATTTTACCATACACTTTTGTTGCCAAACTGGTCAAGCTTATGGCTCTGTAATTTGCGCAGTCATAACGTGAAATCTTGTTTTTAAACAAAGGCACGATGACTGCGCTATTCCAGTCCCGGGAACCATTCCCGAGCTCCAACATAAATTGAGGAGCAACAGGAATGGCCCCCGGACGCAGGAGCCACCAAGCTTGATCACCTCGGCAGACACCATATCAATGCCCGCTGCCTTACCATTTTTCAAACTTCTTATCGCCCATTCAACTTCATCCATACTGATGGCATCGGAGGACGCCGTCGCCGAATGCTGATCTACTAGACCACATGCGACACCGGCGCCAACCGTAGCATCCGCATATATATCGCCAAAATATTCACTCCATCGGCTTAACACGTCTTGTGTTTGTGTAAGAATGTCTCCACCTTTAGACCTTATTTTATTCATTCTGAAGGCTGACCAACCGCCCCGAGACTTCTTCACCTCCCTCCAAAAGAGTTTGGTGTTACCCTCGAAGTTTTTAGTCAGCCTATCTTCTGCACTCATACTTGCTCTATCACGTTTCTCTTTCACTAAGGCCTTGGTGTCATTCTTACATTGCCGATATATTTCTTTCTTCTGTTCAGTCATACTGTCATTCAGATTCAAAGAAGAGACATAGTCCAGCCACGCTTTCTTCTTTTGCTCTACGGAAGCTGCCACTTCCGCATCCCACCATGCATCACCATTTGTGTTGCTATGCTTCTTTGAACTTCCACATACTTCTTTCGCTGTGTCTACCATACTCTCTTTCAATACTCTCCAGCATTCTTCAATGTTCGATTGCGGCTGGCTTGCCATCGTCAGCCGTTCTCGGATACCCTCTGCATACTTTTCTCTTACACACTCTTCTTGCAACCTTTCAACCTTTATTCTTTCAAGCCCTCCGAAGTGGACACGCTCTCGCCAGTGCCTCCACTTTCTGAACAGACCACTAAATCTCGCAATAACTAGATAGTGGTCCGTATCGACTGTGGGGCCCCTGTAGGCTCTTGCGTCCAATATTTTGCTTCGGAGGCGACTGTCTACCAAAATTAAATCTATTATACTTTTCTGTTCATTCCTTCTCCATGTATACATATGGATGTCCTTATGTTGGAAAAATGTGTTTGACACAATAAGGTTTCCCTTCATGCATACATCAGCTATGAGCCTACCTGCGTCGTTCACTCTCTTATCACCAAATGGACCAAGTACGTCCTCATAGTCAGGACGCTTGGTCCCCACCCATCCGTTCAAATCTCAGCATACAATCACGCGTTCACTGGTTTCTGCCATTTCCAGAACTTCCCTAACATTATCCCAAAACTTCTCTAGGTCTGATGCCACCGAGGATCCTACGGGAGCATATGCTACAACCATGAATACCTTGGTGACACCAAGTTTTATACGGACCCAAAGAAGTCTGGGATCATACATTCCGTAATCCTTCACACCTGAGGCCAAGCGAGAGGACAGCAGTACTCTTACCCCCATGCTGGCTCGATCGCTCTGTGGTACACCAGATCACAGAGCCATCCCGCCACCAGGAAGATCGCAGGCGTCGCTGCCCCTTCGCTTGGTCTCTGTTACACAGAGCACGTCTAGCTGTTTGTCCGCCATGACGGATATCAGCTCGTGCAACTTCCCTTCCACACAACCTCTTACATTCCACGTGCCCACCCGGCACTCTGCTCTCCTCAACTCGCCTGACTGGGCAAGGCGTGATGGATGGCGGCCCCCATCGCCGCAACTGCCGAAGTTCGTACCGACGGGGGCGGGTCAGTACGCGTCGCCTCCGGGGGACGCCCTAACCCGCATTGCGGGACGCATTTCGAGCCGGATTAGCAGTCTAATTAGACTGGCAGGACGCGAACGAGCACGCTCCGGACTATGCCCCCCTAATATGTATGTATGTGTATATGTAAATGAGCTCTACAATAATAGGTAACTTTATTAATGTCAACCGTGGTTTTTATTTTAACTTTTTATACCGAATCCCAATTCTGGATAGCCTTTTTCAAATAATAATACATATATTTATTTAAATTTTAAATCTATTAATTACATATTTATAACATTAATAATATTATATTTTAAAATTATATTTATTCTTATTATATATAATGCTTTTTTACATTTTTAGGGTTCCGTACCTCAAAAGGAAAAAAACCGAATCCTTATAGGATCACTTTGTTGTCCGTCCGTCCGTCTGCCCGTCTGTCCGTCTGTCTGTCTGTCAAGATCCTTTTTCTCAGGAACGCGTGGATGTATCAAGCTGAAGTGAACGCAATCAAAAGATACAGCTGTTTATGTCACAAATTTCTGCAAATTTTTGACACTCACAAGGGAATCAAAACCTACAGGGTACTTCCCGTGAATTCAAAATCTTGAAATTTGGTAGAAAGTAACGTTCTATAGCACAGATAAAGGAAAAATTGTGAAAATCGTAAATTTTTAATTACGTCATATATGTACAAAAAATATTTTTTATAATTTTAAACTCACTACCCCTTTCCTTCTGAATGTGTAAAGGTATTAAATTGAAATTCATATCAAATACTCAGGTCTATAATACCTTTAAGTTGTAACAAAATCAAACTTCCATGTCAACGCAATTAAAAGAAACAGCAATTTAAGCTGCATATTTTCAAACTCGCAAATACTTGCAAGGGAATCAAAACCTAAAGGATACTTCCAGTCGACCTATAATCTTGAAATTTGTTACGATGCAATGTTTTATAGCACATATAAAGGAAAAATTCAGAAAACTCTAAATTTTTAATAACTCTAATTTTTTTTGTTTTTTTTTTAATTTAAGGAACCCTGCGTGCGCGAGTACAACTCGCACTTGGCCAAATTTATTTACCTAAAATTCTTCTAAACGCCTGCACTAATATTCATATTTCTTTTTGTACGTTCAAAAGTGGTTTGGATCAACGAGCGACGCTAGGTGACATCTATTGGGTCAATTACCTACTTATATAATAAGTTTATGAAATAATTAATATTTTATTAAATTACATATCAATGAATACATATAAATTTATGGTGAGTAATAAATGTGATTCCCAAAAAAGTAAACTATAGACATTATCGAATAAAGAAATTGCAAATCATAGTAAAGGGAATGAAATTCGATTTGCCTTGCTGATGGGTGTGCCGAAATCAAATATAATTTATGTGCATTTAATTTTGTGACGTGAATATAACTATTAAATTCCAGGTGAATGTAATTATTGTGACACATTTATTTATGGCGAATTATTAAATGCCTACACCATCATCATTCTCCTACTCTTATCCCAATTACTTGGGGTCGACGCAACACGTAATCGTATATATTGCAAAAGTTGTTGGCAATAGTTTTATGGCCGACCGTCTGCCTCAAGTTAATCATCCTTGGGAATATAATACTTAGTTGACCAAACGGCATCAGATGGAATTGTCTCAGGTTGACGTAAAGCTCTTAGTTGTCTTGAACGACACCAACGAGCAAAGTAAGGTTCGGTAGTATTAGTAACCGCTACCACACAGCACATTTAATGTCTACATCATCATCATCATCATCTTTCTCTTATCCCAATTATTTGGGGTCGACGCAATATGTCATCCTTTTCCATACGATCCTATCAGACGTCATCTCTGCCGTTACTCCTAGACTATCCATGTCATGCCTGACGCAGTCCATCCATCTTTTCTTTGGTCTTCCTTTACCCCTTAAGCCTTCAACATTCATACCTAAAACTTTTCTCACAACATTACTTTCATCCCGACTCTGCACATGTCCATACCATGTCAGCCGTTCACTCCTTAACTTTTCCGTCACTGGCGCAACTTTCAAACTTCCTCTAATGTATTCATTTCTTACTTTATCCATTCTTGTCACACCACACTTGTGGTGGTGGTTTAATGTCTACAAATAAGATAGAATTTGTAATTTTTTGCATGATTTAGAATATTGAAAATATCTTGATAATTTTATCATTATCTCAGTCTATATCATCCTATGGTTGGATGCGAGCTTCGTTTACAATAGAAAGAAAATTAATCTACAATACTACGCTGGTCAGAGAAGCAGATTTAGCGTTTTATTTCGAGTTAACTTCTATTGTGTAAATGTTTCCGCCTCATGCCGCCCTACCCGAGGCAGCGGGTGATCGGACCGGGGATTAGTCTGGTCACCCTGGGAGCGAGGCCACCGCGTGAGGACGACGCCCCAACGGTGCAAACTGTCCGGGCGTCGACATCAGCGAGGATACCCGTGAGGGTAGACCGCCGGGTGGGCCACTGAAGAAAAAGACCGCGTACCAGTGACCCACCCGCATGGCGAAGAAAGGTATATTGTAGGGTGGGTCTACGGGGTCTTACGCCGCTTCTCCTGTCGCCCCGGACGGAATAGCGGGGTTTGACGTAGCGTAGCCCGCCGCCAAAAGGGCGTTGGTGAAAATTCTAACTTCGTCAACGATTACTACATATATGTACCACAGTGGCTTACAATATTCTTTGTTGAAGGATGAGGATCTCCTGCTTTCCGTGTGGTGACGGAGTAAGAATACAATTCACCATCCTTATCTTACCCGTGGGTGATTGTACGAGACGACTAAAGGATATAAAACGCATATAACATGTATGGAGAGAAGGAAACCTCGAAACAAAACCCTATACTAACACGTCTAACCAGCGTGGTATAGTAGGTCAATATCCCTCCCATTATGGAGGAGGCTTGAGCCTAACAGTGGGACATATATGAGCTGAGATGAAGGATGAGGATTCAAGATCTTTCTGTGGCACTCTGTGTTTTGGGACACATAAGTTTTATAGTTTAAAAATTGTCCTAAGTTTCAATTTCATTTTCAAATTCTTTTTTCATTGAACTTGAGAGTTTACGCTAATATTACTTGAATAACAAGAAAATATATCTAAAAAGTAACGTTAGTAATATATGAGTACATTGGGCTTAGTCTGGTGGGAATTTTGTTTCCATGAAATTGTAATGGCAAAGTTTATCTACTGCTTATTGTTAAATAAAAATATTTTTTACTTATTATTTTAGTTTTATATTTTATATTTACTTTTTTACTTACACCTACTTTATACCATTTATGTTTCATCATCATCATTCATCGTAAGCTGTGTGGTAGCTGGCTACGAATACTACCAACCCTTACTTTGCTCTTGGATGTCGTAAAAGACGACTAAGAGCCTTATAACGACCGTGGCCAACTCCATCAAATGTTGTTTTGTCAACAATTACATTCCTAAGGAGCGTTGACGTCTGGCAGGCGGCTGGTCATAAAACTTTTGCCAATAACTTTTACAATATGTACCTAAGTCTTTATAAATAATCAAGCATGTTCAATGTCAGTAATTTGAACTTGTTGATATGTTATTGAAAATTAAAATGAGATAAAATATTAATTCGGATCCTAATTTCGTCTATTCTTAATACAACAGATATCTTATACCAATCACAATACCGAGTACGTCTTTTTTTTTAAAGACCTATACTAAGAAAATAATTCTTATACTGCGGGGGACTTTGCAAACACATAATGAATGAAGAAAAATTACACCCACATTCAGAACAACATTTTGTGGGTCCCACAAAATATTGTCCTGTGTAGGAATCGAACCCATGGCTCACAACCATTGCACTGCCACGATACGTTATCTTAACCACTACGCCATCAGTGCAGTCAATGTGGCCAATGTTGTCAAGTCTCTGGGGCCCATATTGAGTGCAGTATGTGAGTCTGTGAGTGTAGCCGCTCACATATCTAAGTCGATCTATTACATAGCACACTCGCGATTTCGAAATTGATTTATTACTTTCTAAATCATTATACCATGTCAATATTTTCAATACACTATTTATTATTAAAGGTACAATATATTTTCATCTGTTTTTTACCCATGAGTTATTACTCATGGGTAAAAAACGGACTTACGTAAAGAATAACTAGGGGAAGATAGCATTACAGTAATAGTCGAGTGCAGAGATGGCGTAGTGGTTAAAATACCAACCTTCCGTGCCAGTGCCTTGGGTTCGATTCCTACGCAGGACAATACTTTATGCAATCTACAAAGTTTTGTTCTGAGTCTGTGAGTAATTTATCTGCGTTAATTGCATGTTTGTAAAGTTCCCTGCAAAACAAGAATTATTTCCTTAGTGCAGGCGGTGTCCTTTAAAAAAAAGGTTAAAATAACACGAAAAAATATGCCAAATCGTTTGGCAAACAAATAGATATAGTAGGTATGTTATTATTTCGTGAATGATATCATCATCATCATCATTACAGTCCATATATATCCCACTGTTGGGCTCGGGCCTCCTCTGTAATGGGAAGGAAATTAACCTACTATACCACGCTGTTCAGACGTATTAGTATAGCCTTTTGTTTCGAGTTTTGTTTCGAGTTGCCTCTCTTGCATAGATGTTATATGCATTTTGTATCCCTTAGTCGTCTCTTACGATCAGCCACGGGTAAGATAGGGGGTGGTGAATTGTATTCTTACTCCGTTACCACACGGGTAGAGAATGTAAAAGTGAATGATATATAGACTGAGAAATAGAGAAAGATTATATATTACTTCGCGAGTTGACTATTGATGTCTATTTTATATAACAAAGAATCTATATGTTTTTTTTATAGTAGATCCATAATCACACAGATGTTCCGTGTTGTGATGAAGTAAGAATACAATTCATCACTCACTCACCAGTACGTAATCGTAAAATTCATCTTTTAAGGTAATAAAATATGCATATAACAACTATGCAAGAGAAGGAAATCTTGAAATAAACCCCTATACCAACACGTCTGATCAGCGTGGTGTAATAGGTCAATTTCTCTCTTAGTGTAGATGAGGCTGGAGCCCAACAGTGGGACATACATGAGCTGAGATGAATCACACAGAGTGATCTTCTATTTTGTGCTTTAAAAATGAAATGCACTTAATTTACTTTTTGTTATCATTATATTTTATCTTAGAAAATATACTAATTATATAAAAAAAGTATTTTAGTGTTTTTATTTTCAAACTGATAAAAGAATAGAAATATATTTTATTCGAGTGCAAATTACCTACAAAAGTTATAGGCATAATATAATTCTTCGTAATATAATTCACAGAAAACAGACCTTATGCCTTCATTCCAAAAACATTTTAGCGAACATTTTAGTTTGACGACTGAAATCATATTTCATTATAACTGACAACACACTGAAAAAGTCATTCAAACCAAATGTTCATTTCCAGTTTAATAGATTTTACACTCGAGAAAGAAGTGTGACCAATGCTTCTAGAACTCTGAAATAGACGGTAAAATTATTTTTTATTACAAAACGTCTCGAATGAATAGGGTGGAGGGAGGTCAAGTAATAATAGTCATTTTTAATAACGATCAGAAAGTCTTGTCAAGCAGACTCTGGGTATAATGGTGAAAGTTGGATGAAACTTGTACCATCAATAACTGATGGTTAAAGTTGTCGTCATTTTTTACTTATAGGGGATGGATAATAAAGGATAATAGGATGGTTTATTTTAATATATAATGACACATTAAATAGGTAATTTTATATTTAATTTTTATTATTTATAATAATAATAATAATTTAAGTTTAAAATTTCATAGATTTAAGATGAACCAGTCCACTAAGCACCCACTCCCATATTCAGATATTAACTATCCATTAACCATCATCATACAATAGTTTTACACTTACCGCTGGCAGTCCACGTATGTTATTTGCAGACGTGGAATGTCATCGGTAGATGTCCCATTCTAATATTTAGATTAAATTTCTCCAAAGGCCTCTGCGTGTTGGATCCATATCCTCATGTAAGCCTCCCAAAGGACCGGGTATCTTCCCTATGAAAAAGCCCGTGAATACAAAGGAGATACAAATAATAATTTTATTACCGCCGCTAGTTACAAACTGTATTATAGGAACCAGTGTCCTCCCGCATTATACAAGACACATTTTTATAATACTTATAGTTCATCTAATCTAAGAAGTGCATTTTGACGTTTTGCATTTTTTAATACACAATAACCTTGGTCAAACGTATACACATGATTGTAAACACTAAATCTGAAATTTTAAACAACAATTAAGTTATTTACATAATTAACATTGCGGGTGACTTTCTTGTACAATAATCTAATGTTGAAACTCGTAAAACTAATTTAAAATAGAAATAACATGGTAAATAGTAATTGTCAGTGACGACCTAACAATGTCACGTCATCACGTTCTATACAGTAGTGCTTGACAACTTCCAATTCACGATTATCCAAATAATCGGTAAAATATTAGAATAATACAATTAATCGAATAGAGATTTTGACAGAGATGTACATTTCGACACTTTGATTGATGAGGAAATAATTATTAATGTTCGCGACGCTGATAATTCAAGTAATAGTAGTAATTCTTAATAAATAGCCATTTTCAAATCCAGTTTTTGTTTTTAATTGACCTAATCCTACTAGATATGATGAATAGATTCTATTCTGAAATAATTAAATTTGTTTAGTACTAATTTAGCACTTAATTTATTCAACACCTTTTTGAAAAATAAAAAATAAAACGATTATTAATTATAAAGAATCAATATCGATTTCTCTGTAAAATCGGATATTTTCGATAGCGATTATTTGGTTCACATACCTAGGCAACTTACTCAGACAGCTGTCAAAGTGCACTTCTTAGATTAGACAGACTATAGACTAATTATTAGATATTTTTTTTTGGCAGGCTATACTCTGGATATACGCCGTGCGCTCCGTCTAGGGCGACGGAAGAGCCACACGTGGCCCCATAATCCACCGTATTCCCTCCCATCGCCATTGGGCCGGCAACAGGTAAATAGAATCTTAGTATTAATAATAGTAATAAAAAAGAAAAAAGACGTGTGTGTTTGTATTTGCGTGCGTACGTGCATGCCTTTATGTGGGGGTGCGTGCGTGTGTGTACGCTAGTGTGCGAAGTATTGCTATGTTAATGGAGAATTCTACTGAAAAGTAAATGGCTAGAAAAAGAAAATGTTCATCTTTATCGTGATAATCCATCGGCCCATCATTCTATAGACGTGCGCTGTTGGCCAATATCCGATGGGATTAACCTTCTTAATGGTGGATGATGTCATAATCATCACACTTGAAAGTCGGGTAAGCAATTGCAGTTGCTGCACTAAAGTATCCGGAATAATGCTATATTATTCTCCTAGCAGTCATTGACTGCATACTTGTCATTTGACCATTATATTGTAGGTTAACTTCTCTCCTATCTTAGAAGAGACTTCTCAAGCGCAGCAAACACACAAAAAATTTCAAGTAAATCCGTCCAGCCGTTTAGGAAGAGTTCACTGTCAACACACGTGCAGAAGAATTATACACAATTATATAAAGATAGTGAATGACAATTCACTGATAGATGAAAGAGTTTACGGTTTATTATTTTCGGGTTGAGAGCCCTCAGCGCTCATCCACAGTCCAGGTAAAATTGTCATAGCCATCTGAGGCTAACAACTAAGTCACACAAAAAAAAAAGGTTTAATATTTGATAGCTAGATGGACACACATAATCTTGTAGTATTGATTTTTCAAGGTTATGTAATTTTGTTTTTAATATCAAAACTTATATAACAAAAACTGGTCACTCCCATTAAGCAAGACAAAGTTTTTTCATTAGCTCCTTCCAATCCACAAACTTAAGATTGTTCGTAAGAATGCTATCGCTGTAATCAGTACATACTGCTAAAATGGAAGAAAGAATTTTGTAGACTTGTAGAGATTTGCCATACTGTGCCTCTAACTATTTTAATTCAAGAATATATTTTTGGTATCTTAGACTTTATTTTAATATATCATAGGTCTGTTTTTCTTATAGAATTCTAGGCCTAAAGCATCCTAGAAAAAAAAATATTTTATAATATACTAGCTTCTGCCCGAAGCTTCACTCACGTAAAAGGTTACTTTTCTAAAGTTTTTCATCCCCCTATTCTTATTTACCCCCTTAAGGGTAATTCTTTTACTAAATTTTAATGTCATATTTATTTATATCTAATCAAAAGACTAAAAATAAGTTTCAAGCTTCTGGCTTTAAAAATGACAATACTTCTTTACATCCTTTCATCCCCCTTTACAACCCCTTTTTTGCATTATAAAGTAGCCTATATCCTTTATCAGGCTCTAGACTATCTGTGTATCAAATTTCATTTAGAACGGTTCAGTAGTTTTGGCGTGAAAGAGCGACAGACAGACAGACAGAGTTAATTTCGCATTTATAATATTAGTAAGGATTAATGACTATCAATATGCATAAGCTTATTATCGTGTTCTGTAGAAAATAAACCTTTACAAAGGCGAATAGTACCACAAATGGCATGCTTAGCATTTAGGTTGAGACCAGTAATTGGTTATACGTTTCCCAAGAGAGCATTGTCATTCTCCTTCTCTTATCCCAATTACTTGGGGTCGATACAATATGTAGGTACTCTTCTTTCATAGTACATATTGTAAAGTTATTGCCGCCTGCCAGACGCCAATCCTACTTGGGAATATCATTGTTGACCAAACGGCAACAGATGGAATTGGCCCAGTTCGTTATAAAGCTCTTAGTCGTTTTTTACGACATCTACCAGCAAAGTAAGGTTTGGTAGTATTCGTAGCCGCTACCACACGTTTCCCAGGAGAGCATCTTCTAATAACTATCCTGCAACAGTTAATAATGGTCCTGGATATACTACAGTTAGTTTTTACGACTCCCATGAAGTATGATTTAAATACGCATTCAACCATTAAATTTGTGTACGAATACGTAGGCGTATTAGGGAGTAAATTGGTATCAACTTTTCTCCCCTGAAATCCCCGTGAGAGTACTTTTCATCTGACTTTTCGTATTTATGAATATTATCCTTTCTTTTGAGCAAATAAATTTCCTCTTTGTATGTTAGAATTTAATCCTGTTGAATTACATAATAATTTATTTTATTTTTTTATTCATTTCTATCTGATAAATTTTGGTAAATAAAATTGTTTTGCAATTAGCTTTAAATCCTAATGATTTCTAATGTTTAAACGAGTGTTAAACATTTGAAATAAAAATAGCTCTATGGTAGCTAGCGCCTTCAATTACTACCAACCCTTGCTTTGCTCGTGAGTGTCTTAAAAGACGATAAAGAGCCTTATAAGGACTTGGGCCATCTCCATGTGATGCCATTTGGTCAACAATTACATTCCCAAGGAGAGCTGACGTGTGGCAGACAGCCGGTCGGTTACCCTCGCCTTGAACGACGTCCATGGGGGCGGACGTCGGTCCCTCCTCGCGCGGTCAGCCTCTCAGCGGGTGATGGACTAATTCCCCGGTTTAGTCACCCGCGGCCTCGGCTAGGATGGCATCAGGCGCAGGTAATCGCGCCTACGCCACCCCAGTCGCTGGCGGCGGTTCGCGTCGTCGAGGAGACGCTCCTCGCACACGCGCTCCGCCACCTCCTTCTGCGAGACTACTGCCTCGCAGAAGGCTGCGACCGAGTCCCAGTTCCTGACGCTGTCGAGCATCGCCCTGGCGATGTACGGCAGCGTCAGGTCGGCACCGATGATTGCGACGAGTTCACGGCGCTGCTCTGCTCAAGCGGCACAAGCCTCGAGCGTATGCTGCGAAATTGATTGTCCTAAGTGGAATTCGAATCCATACCTATTGGAAATCCGTTCCAATCGTGCTGCCACTTACACCACCGTGAACTATTGTAGGGAAGGAAGTGAAACTATTGTAGGGGGTTCGCTGAATCGTCATTAGGCGGACAAAAATATATTATATGAAAAAAAAAAGAGTAATAAAATAATTAGTGCACGGGCACTTACTCATATTATGTTATATATTTATGGGTGAGAGTGGGTTTTCAAAAATACCACACTACAACAAAATGTGGTCTCGATCGTATACATTTATTATCAGCGAGTGTGAGGTGAAAATAAAAAAATGTAACTGAAATAGAGGTAATCTTGATAATGTTATAAACTATTTTGCTACTTTAACATAATTACAATTTTAAGCAAATTATATATTTTCATTATTTATCACCATCCTGCTCTTATCAAGTACTTCAGGTCGACGCAATATGTACTGCTCTTCTGTCACTGCAGTTTGTCCATAGTTTATTATAAATTAGCTATATATATAATATATAACCTATTCTGAGAAGCTATGATCTGGTCATCATAAGTTCGTGTGGGGCAATCCACACTGCTATTTGAATGGGTCACTGATACCGACTGAAAACAAGTGGCTACCCGCCACATTGTAGCTGGTCGTCTGATGTTTTTTTTTATTTCTCTGTGATTGACGGAGTAAAGTCTGAACTTGTGGCTTGGGGTAAGATGGCATCAGGTGTATGTATTTATGCCTGTTCCACATACGTGCTGACGGCGTAGCATGTCAGCGTGGAGAATCTCCTACATGATTCGCTCCATCGCATTTGTTCGATGTAACTTCCATGCAGAAGTTGACGACTGCCTCCCAATTTCTGATAATCTTATACTGTATAAATTTTACAATTTTGTTATATTACTTTTATTAACTTTTAACACTTAAAAACACCACAAATATTAATTTGCTAGCTATGAATTAACAAAAAATATTAAAGATGGTATTTATTTAAATTAATTTTACAAACAACTGCAGTTAATACAGATGTGTGGTAGCGGCTGCGAAAACTGTCAACCCTTACTTTGCTCGTGGAGGTCGTATAGGACGACTAAGAGCCTTATAACGACCTGGGCCAGCGCCATCTGCTGCCGTTTGGTCAACAATTACATTCCCAAGGAGGGTTGATGTCTGGCAGGCGGGCGGTCATAAAACTAATTCCTATAACTTTTACAACATGTAGCATGAAAGAAGAGTACATATTCTATCGACCCCAAGTAATTGGAATAAAAGTAGGAGAATGATGATGAAACAACTGCAGCTAATTGGTTGGAAACAGTAAAATAAAACAAAAGATAAATAAAATAAATGATGATTATTAAAAAAAAAAAATCTTTAATAAAAATACAACTTGACCACTCACATACTATTTTACTTACATTAAGAATGTCGGCAGTCAACCGATTGATCAAAAGTGACTTCGGCATCTTGAAGTCGTATCCGTAATCGATCGCTGGTATTGCGAAATGGATGTATGGGGAACTAGAATAAAGGTATTTATGTAGGTACATATCTTGTAAAAGATAGAAACATTTACGTATCAAAAGAAATAATAATTTTATATTAAGACTGCACAGATGGCCTAGTGGTTAAGATACCGACAGACCTTCCGTGCCAGTGTGTTCCGTGTCTGTGGGTTCGATTCCCACGCAGGACAATACTTTGTGTGATCCACAAAGTGTTGTTCTGAGTTAGAGTGTAATTTGTCTGCGTTAATTGCATGTTTGCAACTTCCCCGAATTACAAGGATTGTTTCCTTAGTTCAGGGTGATGTCTCTTTAAAATTAAATAACAAAAAATAATACTAAAAAATCTTAACAAATAATTCTGTGTCTCCTGTGAAAGGTGATTCGACTTAAGTTGCATTCTTTTTGTGATGCTTTAATAGAAACTATCAGAAAAAAATACGATTTTTTGGTCTATCTCACGTGCTATAGTTTTGGAGATAATTTGGTTCAAAGTGATATAAGTGACAGAATTTTGACAAATATAATCGTGAATTTAGATACATTTCAAGTTGTAAGTAATTGATCCACATATTGTTTTCGTGCCTCGTGGTATAAAAACGATTATATTAAAATTCACATTTTATTTTTCAGTGTTTTTATCGTGAATATTAATATATTTAGAGTTATATCACTTTGAACCGATCTTGCTTAATACTAATTAGGGTATAACTCAATATGTACCTAATAATTTGAATCTAAAGTTACGCCTAAATTAGTGATAAGTGATACATCTCATCTTACATCATTAAACACAACAATTATATTTTACGTGTAAACTAATATAAATTGAATTGTATCTAAAATACAAACCAAATCAATTTGCTTTTTATAAATAACAATATGTGCCAAGTGATACAAGGGCGAATATGAGGAGAGTGGCGGGGATACGCTGAGCAAAGTAAGGTAAAGTAACACGACGCGGAGGCCTAGTGTTGCTGTTGCGGCCTATAGAGAGTGAAGTCACAAGTTACCTTGCCCAGAAAGTCACAATGGCCGCAACAAAACGACTAAGAAATTCTTGAATTCTGATCTCAATTTACAAGTTCTTTATAATTCGTACAAAGTAAAGACTGAAACTCCAATCAGCAAAACCATTTTCAAAAAGGTATTTGATATCATGGATTTGTCTTTCAAAAAGCCATGCGTAGATACTTGTTCTAAATGTGACTCCATAAATATGAAACTTAAGTACGCATTTGAGGCACAGGCTGCAGATTTGAAAAAGAGACTTAAAGAGCATCAAGATGCATTTAAAGCTGCTTACGAAAAAAAAAGGTAAGGAATTGGCTCAGTCATGTGAAGATGTAATGGTCACAACATTTGATTTGCAACAATGTTTGCCCACCCCACACCTGTAAACGAATGTAGCATTTTTTTTTTTTTTTTGGGTTGGGTTACGGTCGGCGCACTCCTCGCACCACTCCGTCCGGGGCGACAGAGGTGCGTAAGCACGCACGCCCGTAACCCACCCGTGACGTCGCCTTCGTCGTTGGGCCGACCACCGGAGCAGAGTGACTTAACGTCAGTGGTCGGCCCGACGGAATACCCCTGAGGAGTACCCTCTCCTCGACCGACGTCCCCCCCAATAAGAGAGCTTTGGACATTCAATTTGACCATACATGATTATAAAACATAAAAAAGCTTTCTGTTACATGTGGCCGGAGTGTGAAGGGAATAGAGAGGTAAATGACATAGCTTCATGTCTATACAATTTTATCATAAGTCAACTGCCGGATTTAAACCCAAACGCCAACAAGCTGATCATGTATTCCGATAGTTGCCCGGGTCAAAATAAGAATTCGATTGTTACAACAATGCTGATGCTGGTTGCTAAACTATCTCCTCAACTACAATCTATTGAACACAAATTTCTTGTACCCGGTCATACTCACATGGAGGCTGATACCGATCATTGATTGAACGTAAGAAGAAGCATACAAATGTGGATATTCACTTGCCAAGAGATTGGTACCAGCTAGTGTGTACAGCTTCAAACAAAAAAGCTACATTCATATCATTCATTATGGTAGGACCACGTTGTGGACAGTTCTCTGCGTACAACCGTGGGCTGGTCCGTCCGGTGTAGTACCACACTCTCGTAGAAGATCGACGTCTGAGTAATGGCAATGTGCTATTGCGCGTCGTTCGGTGAGCGAGAGACCCGGCACCTCAACTAGGTTGGGTTTGAGGTTTGTATTGTATTCTATAGAAAGAAATGGGCTGAGATGGAGGAGGCCTTTGTCCAAAAATGGACATCCCAAGAATAATTTAGCGATTTGTAATTAAATATTATTAGATTTACTATTTTATATATTTTTGAATAACAAATTAAAATAATTAGTGATTTGCAATAAGAATATTATTAGAATTACAATTTTACATATTTTTAAAGAACAATTAAATGTAATGAATAAGAATGAAATTGTATATATAAATAAGTATAAAAATAAATAATTAATGTTAAGGATACTGAATATTGTAAATATGGGAAATAAAAGGCTATTATTATTATTATTATTTGTATCTCCTTTTAATTCACGGGATCTTCCGTAGGGAAGATGCCCGATGCCCGGGAGGCTTACATGGGGATATGGATCCAACACGCAGAGGCCTTTGGAGAAATTTAATCTAAATATTGGGATGGGACATCTACCGATGACATTCCACGTCTGCACATAACATACGTGGAATGCCAGTAGTAAGTGTAAAACGATTGTGTGATGAAAACCAGCACCCCGTACAAAATTCTCTTTTCAGAGAGCTAACTATGATGCCATTAACTAATCATCTTTCAAACATTCAGTGGTTAGCGGAATTTTCTAAGCTGACATTCAAAGAAGCGATTGAGTACTTTTATAAGTGTTTGTATGAATTAAGAGACATTTATTTACCTTGCAGAACTCTTGGCCACAACTTGTTTCCAGCATGGTATTCACCGGCACTTAAAAAAGTTTTAAAAGAAAAAAATAAGTTTATAAATAAATTTAAAAGGTATGGTATGATTTGCGATAGTCAATCGATTAAGGTGCTTCGTAAACGTGCAAAGGTACTCGAAGAACAATGCTATAGTAACTATTTAGTGTTAGTTGAAGATTCTATCAAAAATGATCCTAAGGCCTTTTGGACCCACGTTACGTCCGTCTCAAAATCAACTAAAATACCCAATAATATGCTCTATGGAAACAAATTTGCTACGGATGGTAATGACATTTGCAATCTTTTCTCGGCATTTTTTTATTCTAATTTTTTACATACTACCAGTTTTCCAACTTCGAACTTACCTCGTACGAATACGAATTTAGATACTGATATTTCAACTATCGAAATAACTACTGATATAGTTTATAATAAATTGCGCATATTGGAGATTAATAAATCTGCAGGTGCAGATCTCTTACCACCTATTTATTTCAAAAAATGTGCATCATCGCTGGCTATACCTTTAACTTATCTTTTATCAGTATCCATGAGTTCTGGTGATATGCCTATCATTTGGAAGTCAGCTTTTATTTCTCCAGTTCATAAAAAGGGCCAAAACATAAAATTGATAACTATCGTCCGATCTCTAAATTACCAGTATTGGCTAAGGTATTTGAAAAAATAGTGTATGAACAGATTTATGACGTAATAAAACATAAATTACCTCAGTCACAACATGGATTTATTAGAGGCCGATCAACTACTAGTAATCTTACGTTATTTAATGAGTTTTTAACAAAATCTATAGAGAGTGGTCAGCAAGTTGACGTATGCCGATTACTGTAAGGCATTTGATCGAATAAATCACAAAATTTTAATAGCAAAGTTAGAAAGTGCAGGCATTAAGGGTGATCTGCTCCGATGGTTTGCTTCGTACATAGATAACAGAAGTCAAGCTGTTGTCCTCGGTAATTACACCTCTAAATGGATGAGCGTGCCGAGTGGTGTACCACAAGGTTCTCTACTTGGCCCTCTTCTCTTTCTTATCTTTATATCTGACATCGAAGGTTGTTTTATGAATGCCCAAATTTTGAATTTTGCTGATGATATGAAAATATTTAAACAAATAACCAGTGTCAGTGATGCTCAAGCATTGCAAGATGATCTTTATCGATTAGATATATATTGCGCTGAGAACCAGCTTGAACTTAACCCTAGTAAATGTTCAAGTATTACATATAGAAGAAAAAAGTATCTTATAATATTTGACTACTTTTTAAAAAATCACATTCTGAACAAAGTTGATGAAGTTAGGGATCTGGGCGTTCTGCATGATTCAAAACTAATTTTTGATAAACATATTGCACCTATAGTCAAAAAAGCGTCCAAAAGTCTTGGTTTTATCATGAGGATGTCTAAAGATTATAAGCAAGTTAAAACAATAAAAATACTTTTTTCTTCGTACGTAAGACCTCATTTGGAATATGCTTCACAGGTTTTGAATCCAAGATATGACGTTTATATTAAAAGAATAGAAAGTGTGCAGAAAAAAATTATCAGATACCTTAACTACCGCACGAACTCAAATGTATGGGATTATAATATATCATGTCAAAAACATCACCTCTTAAAATTAGAAAAACGTCGTCAAATTGCTGATATTTTATTTCTAACACGAATTGTAACATCCACGTCTCTTGACTGTCCTGAGCTTTTACAGCAATTAAATATATATTGCCCTAGTCATTCATTGCGTTCGGTGCCCTTCTTCTCAACTAACCGGGTTGCCACGAATTATCGCCAAAACAGTTTTCTGTATCGTTCTTGTCAAAATTTTAACCAAATATTGCGTAGTAACGACATAGATATTTTTAACACGAGTATATCCTCATTGAGGAATAGGCTTATATCCATAAAGCTCTGATTTTTGTTATTGATTGTTCAAACATTTTTATTGATTATATTTTGCAGTAATATATATAGTATTTGTAATATAGTGTATTTACAAGACAGGGAATTACTTTGTTATATGGAGTTAGCTTTAAGTAATTGTTATAATTTTACTCAAATATTTTATTGTTTTTCTTTTATTTTTGTATAGAAGGGCTTTTGTTTTCTTTTTTAAATATTCTAAGAAAATGTTATATGTGGAGACTCATAAATGGCTTTATGTTGCTATTTAAGTTATCATTGTGATGTTTTAGCTGTTAGTTTCCTTTAAAATAAATAAATAAATGATGGTATCTAATATATGAATATGGGAGTGGGTGCTTAGTGGACTGGTTCATCTTAAATCTATGAATTTATAAACTGTCGTCTGCCTTCAAACCCATGTTAAGAGATTAACGGTGGCAAACGGTGGCTCGCTAACTCACTGAATGGGCCCCCTAAATAGTCGCCACAGACACACAAGTCATACGGGCAACAGAGGGCAACATTGGTGTAAGTGGCTAGGGGTGTCGAGCAGTGCGGCGCCGGTTTCACCATTGAGTCTGCGATAAACAAACTCATGGTTGCCCCGTATATAAAAAAAAAGAATGATATGCTGTGTTTTATAAATAAGTATTTTAATGAGGGGTATAACTAGATTTGTATCATTTAACACATATTTATAAAAACTAGAATTTTAGCAAACTGATACATTTCTGCAAAAATATGAAAATTAGGGATTTATAAGTAAAAAAATCGAATCTTTGGAGTAGGATTTGTATGATTTGGGGTACGATGCCAGAAACCTCCGCGTGGTGTACCCTGGGTGCGGGCGACAGTCCCCCAGATCCCTCTGTTGAATTGTCGCCCGTAGCGAATCTCTGGCGCGAGGGGGGGTTTCCCAGCAATGGGTTGAGCCCCAATTCGCTCCTGACCCTCTAATTGTAGAGGGTACAGGACGCGAAATCTCGGACGGGCCCGGTCATTCATTAATTTGAGGGCTGGGCAGGCTTATGCCACCGCCGACATATCGTAAACCTGATATCTTGCTTCAAGACATATTGTCGTGAGGCGTAGTTTCAGGAGCGAGGGTCTTGGCTTAACCGCCCGGACCGCGAGGAAGACAACCTCTATAAAGAATTCGACATTCGAATTCGGCAATTACCCAGAATCCTAAGTTCTGGCGTGCGGCGAGAGGATGCATGGCAGATGGGGTATTCTGTTCCTAGCACGCTCCAGCCAGGGTACCGGCCGACCCCCTGGTTGGTAAATGTAGGCTTGCCCGGGTACAGGGATCTCTGCCCGGGTCGACGATTTATTTCTCCCAGACTCGTGGGAACCATATGGATTTACCTAATTTACCTACACCAGACGGGAATCCAGCGGATTCCCACATCACGGCCTTGTCAAGCCAACGTAAAACTGACAACGACGCCTCGTCCTCAGGACTTGAGGCGTCCGCCGAGGGCCCGGCACAGACCACGGAGGCCCAAAAGAAGAAGCCGAGGAAGTACCGGAAACGGACCAACTGGTTGACGGGAAAGGCTTCTTCGACAGGAAGGAAGCGTATGGCGGAGCGGAGGGCGCAGAAGGAGGACGCCGCTGCCGCCAAACTGGAGGAAGACGGCGGCAGATCCACTGCAGAGCCGTCAATGGACGAGGGCGACAGTAGTGTCGCAGAGCCGTCCAAAGATGAGGGCAGTGGATCTGCCGAAAAAATGGACGAGTGCGGTGGTTCCGCGGAGCCGTCCAAGGAGGTCGCCGAGATAATGACGGCAAGGGAGGAGGCCCTCCCCTCGAAGGTGCGGAAGCGCCCCCTAAATAGGGAGGGCAGCTCAGGCGCCGATTCCGAGGGGAGCGTGGTCATCATGCCTCCTCCTAAAGTGCCGGCCTCTCGCAGAGGGCGAGGGGCCGCGGCGTCGGGAAGGGCGACCCACTCCCCGGCCGGTGGAGTGCGTGGAGGGGCTGAGGCTGGCAGGCGGGCCGATAACGAGGCGGCCGCCGCGAGGGTGCTGGGGGTGTTGTCCGGCATCCCTCCCACCGAAGTGGTGGCCGCTGGTGCCCGCGCGAGCGCCCCAGCCGCAACTATGGAGGCCCTGCAGGCCGAAAACGCCCGCCTTGGTGGCGAGGTGTCAGGCCTGCGGGCCCAGAACCGCCGGCTGGAGTCGGAGCTGGCCGCGGTGCGGAGGGCCAACCGCGTCCTCGCAAAGGATGTGGGCGAGCTGAGGGCCCAAATGGCGCGGCTCGTGCCGCCCGCGCCACCTGCGCCGCCGGCCAGTCCTGGCCCTCGAGGAGCTGTCGCCGCTCCAAAACCGCCCCAAGGCGCTGGCCGCCCTGCGATCGCCGCCGCGCCGAAGACGCCTCCGTCCACGGAGCGTGTGCCGCCGACCAGCGTCAGCCCGCGAAACGTCGTAGAGCAGGCCACGGCAGAGGTCCAGCCGGTGACACCGACCCCGCTGCCCGCGGTGGGGGGTGTGTCGGATGAGGCCTTGCGCGCCATTATCGACACCGTCGGTAACATGGTCAATGCGCGCTTGGCCGTTCTGGAGGCAAGGCTGCCTCCAGAACCACGTGTTCGACCGCCTCTCGCCGCGGATAAACGGCTATATGCGGCACCAGCTCCCGCCCCGCTGCCTTGTCAGGGTGGCCGTGTGGGGGGAAGCTACGCCGCGGCCGCGGCTGGGCCAAAAAAGAAGGGGCCCGCTCCGACCAAAAAGAAGACGGCACCGGCTCCTGCCGGACTGCAGTCGTCGCCAGCACCAACATCGCCAGCGACGACTAGCGCGGCCGCGACTACGCCCCCAGCGCCCGGCACGCCCGCTACGACCGAACAGGGTTGGCAGGTGGCCGAGCGCGGCAGAAAGAGTCGCGGCCAGAGGAGGAGAGCGGCGGCCAAGCGCGCCGCTGAGGTCGTCGCCCCCCAGGCAGGAGCCGGAGGAGGCGGCACGAAGAGGAAGAGGCCGCGCAAGGGGCTCCGGCCGCCGAAGACAGCCGCAGTGGTGATCACTGTGCTGCCTGAGGCGGCAGAAAGGGGCCTCAGCTATGAGGCCGTTCTGAGGAAAGCCCGGCGGGAGCTCGACGTCTCCGACATAGGAGGCGTCGAAGCCAGGACCCGCAAGGCCCGTACAGGGGCTCGGATCTTAGAGTTCCCTGGGGCCGAGGGCACCAGGACGGCCGATAGCGTGGCGTCGAAGTTACGAGGTCTGTTCGCCGAGGAGGGTGGCGTCAAAATCGCCAGACCCGTAAAGTGCGCCGAAATGCGCATCGCGGGTTTGGACGACTCCGTGACGGTGGAAGACATCCGGGAGGCCATTGCCTCGAAAACCGGGTGTCCCATGGACACCGTCCGGGTTGGCGCCATCCGGCCCGGTCCGGGCGGCGTAGGTGCCGCCTGGGTGCAGTGCCCAGTGGAGTCGGTCAGGCAACTGGCTGACTCAGGCAGGCTCCTCGTGGGCTGGAGTTTAGCGCGAGTCACCGTGCTGGAGCACCGGCCTGCGAGGTGTTTCAAGTGCATGGCGGTCGGGCACACCCGGCCAACATGCACTAATTGCTTTGACTGCGGCGGACTCTGTTTCCGCTGCGGTCGGACTGGGCATATGGCGGCATCTTGCGCCGCCCCGCCCCACTGCCCCGCGTGTGCGGCAGGCAATAAGCCTGCCAAGCACCGCATGGGCTCTGGGGCGTGCAGACCTCCGGCTTCGGCTCCAAAGGGGCGGAGCGGCCCTTCGACTCCGGCCGCTCCCGCTCCTAGCGCGGTCCGATCGCCCGCCGCAAGCCAGGAGGTGATGATGGACACGGCCCATTAATGGCTGCCCAGTCCACTCACCTCCTGCAGGCCAACACCAACCACTCCGCCGGTGCGCAGGATCTCCTCCTGCAATCCATGGCGGAGTGGTCGATCGGTGCAGCTGTAGTCGCGGAACCGTACGTCGTGCCTGATCGCCCCAATTGGGTGGTCAGCCGGAACGGAACCGCGGCAATCGTCACCTCCACGCAGCGGCGCTTCCCGTCCTTATCCCTTTTGGATAGGGGCGAGGAATTTGTCGCTGCGGAATGGGGAGGGGTCACACTCTACAGCGTTTACCTCTCCCCTAACAGGAGAATGGACGATTTTGGGGCCTCCCTCACCACCTTGGAGGCTTCGATACGGCGACTGGCACCGGGCCTCGTCCTGGTCCTGGGGGACTTCAACGCCAAATCCACGGCGTGGGGGTCCCCGATGACGGACGATCGCGGGCGGGCGATCGTGGAGTGGGCGGCGTCACTGGGCCTCTGTGTCCTAAACAGAGGCTCAGTGAACACGTGTGTGCGACAGCAGGGTGGGTCGATAGTGGACTTGTCGTTCGCTAGCCCCGCTGTCACACCACGAGTGAGGAACTGGCGTGTCCTGGAGGAGGCGGAGACCCTGTCGGATCACCGATACATCCGGATGGAGGTCTCCCCTCTCCGGGACCCCAGCAGGGGTCACAGGGCGGACCGGGCTCCCGCATTTCCGCGGTGGGCTGTGGGGCGTCTGGATAGGGACCTACTGGCGGAGGCGGCCATCGTGAATACGTGGCTGTCCTCACCACCCCCAGCGGACGGAGTGGACGTTGAGGCTGTCCGCATCCGCAGTGCGTTAACGCAGGTCTGCGATGCGGCCATGCCCAGGGTGCGGCGTCTACCTCCGAGGCAGGGGGTCTACTGGTGGTCCCCAAGACTGGCGGACCTTCGTGCGGCGTGCATTAGTGCCCGAAGGTCCTACACCCGCAGTCGGCGGCGTCGCCGCGATGTTGAGCGGGAGGGCCAGCTGTACGAGGCGTACCGCAGTGCGCGTACCGCCTTTCGGCTGGCCATCCGGTCCGCCAAGGACGCGAGTCGGCAGGAGATGCTGGACGGTCTCGATCGTGACCCCTGGGGTCGCCCGTATCGCGCGTCGCTGAATAAGCTTCGCGCGCAGGGTCCCCCCCTCACCGAGACCCTCCAGCCCGACCTCCTTCGTAGAGTGGTCGAG
This sequence comes from Lymantria monacha, assembly GCA_905163515.2. Classification (NCBI taxonomy): domain Eukaryota; kingdom Metazoa; phylum Arthropoda; class Insecta; order Lepidoptera; family Erebidae; genus Lymantria; species Lymantria monacha. The sequence goes on from LR991106.1 coordinate 13,246,347, forward strand.
GAGCTGTTCCCGCGGCAGTCGGAGCACACGCCCCCGGTCATGGCTTCGCCAGATCACGACCGGGAGGCCGTCGAGAGTGTTCCGCCCGTGACGGAGTCGGAAGTGGGGGCAGCCGTGGCGAAGATTCGTTCCGCCACCACGGCCCCCGGCCCGGACGGAGTCCCAGTCCGGGTGATGACGTTCCTCCTCGAGCATCTCGAACCTCGCCTCAGGCGACTGTTCAACGCCTGTCTGACGTCTGGACAGTTCCCTGAGTGCTGGAAGGAAGGGAGGTTGGTTCTCCTGCCAAAGCCGGGACGGCCCCCGGATTCGCCGTCGGCCTACAGGCCCATTGTGCTTCTGGACGATGTGGGTAAGCTGCTGGAGCGTGTCCTCGCTGCCCGCATCGTTCGGCACCTGGAGGAGGTGGGGCCCGATCTGTCGGACGCTCAATTTGGGTTTCGGAGGGGGCGTTCGACCATCGGGGCCCTGCTACGCCTGAGGCAGACGGCCGCGGAGGCTGTCGCCGGCAAGGGAGTGCTGTTGGCGGTGTCGTTGGACATCGCCAACGCCTTCAATAGTCTGCCATTCAGCTGCATCAGGGAGGCGCTCAGGTTCCATGGAGTGCCCCTGTACCTCAGGCGGCTGGTGGCAGACTATTTGGAGGGGCGCAGTGTTCTCTACGCGAGCCACGCAGGGGACATTGTGCGGACGCCCATGTCGTGCGGTGTTCCGCAGGGGTCGGTTCTGGGGCCGACTCTGTGGGACATCGGGTACGACTGGGCGTTGAGAGGGAGTCTCCCCCCCGGGCTGAGCGTTATTTGCTATGCTGACGACACGCTCGTCACAGCCCGGGGCAGGACACTCGAAGAGGCGGCGAGCCTGGCCACTCTCGGCACCGAGGAGATGGTCAGGCGAATTGAGGCGCTGGGGCTCAGGGTGGCCCTAAACAAGACGGAGGCCCTACTATTCCATGGGCCCCGTGTGAGGCTGCCCATCGGCGCCTCGTTAGTCGTCAACTCCATCCACATCAGTATCCAGGCCCATATGAGGTACTTGGGTCTGGTGCTTGACGGGCGATGGTGGTTCCGGGAGCATTTTCGTCAAATTGCTCCCCGGTTGGTCGGCGCGGCGTCCGCCCTTTCACGGCTCATGCCGAACGTGGGCGGACCCAGTTTCGAGGGCCGACGGCTGTATGCGGGGGTGATCCGCTCAATGGCCATGTACGGCGCACCCGTGTGGGCGAGGGCTCTGAACGTCCAGCTCAGGGCGGTGCTGTGGAGGCCACAGCGAGCCATGGCGGTCAGAGCCATTCGCGGGTACCGCACGGTGTCCACCGAGGCGGCATGCCTATTGGCCGGGACACCCCCGTGGGACCTAGAGGCGGAGATGCTCTCCGACCTCTACCGGCGGGTTACCTCAATGCGCGAAGAGGGTGGCTCCCCATCGTTGAGCGAGATAGCCACCTGGCGCGAGGACGCCCGCCGAGAAGTCATCGCCCGTTGGGCTACGCGGCTGGAGAGGCCTAGACACGGTGTTTTTACCGTTGAGGCCCTCCGGCCCGTACTGATGGAGTGGATGGAGCGGCGGCACGGAGTCCTCTCTTTCCGGTTGGTGCAGGTCTTGTCGGGGCATGGTTGCTTCGGCAAGTACCTGCACACGGTCGTGCGGAGGGAGTTGACTCCGTCCTGCCACCATTGTAGTAGCGACGAGGACACGGCGCAACATACGCTCGAGGTATGTTCGGGCTGGGACGGGCAGCGCCGTGACCTCGTCGCTGTCATCGGTGCCGACCTGACGCTGCCGGCTGTTGCGCGAGCGATGGTCGACAGCGTCAGGAATTGGGACGCGGTCGCCGCCTTCTGCGAGGCTGTCATCTCGCAGAAGGAGGCGGCGGAACGGGCCCGGGAGGATTCCCGTGACCCGGGCCGCCGCCCGCGGCTGGGGCGGCGCAGGCGCGACTACCTGCGCCTGATGCCGCCCTAGCCGAGGCTTCGGGTGATCGGACCGGGGAATTGTCCGGTCACCCGACGTGAGGCCACCGCGTGAGGACGACGCCTCGACGGCGAAAGCTGTCGGGGCGTCGACAGGAGAGGAGCCCGAGAGGGCATACCGCCGAGCGGGCCACCGAAGACAAAGATCGGGTACCGGTGGCCCGCTCACATGGCGAAGAAGAGGTGCTTGCAGGGTGGGTCAATGGGGTTGCGCGCCGCCTCTTCCGTCACCCCGGACCGATTTGGCGGCGTGCGACATCCATAGCCCACCGCAAAAAAAAAAAAAAAAAAAAAAAAAAAAAAAGGATTTGTATGATTTATTTCAGGAACAATGTGTTTTTATCATATTCTTAGAAGTCATTCGATTATTTTTACTAATTCTATATCAGTTTACATAAAGACTACATAACGGTGGAACTTGATATAACTGTACTTGTATCATTTATCACGTAATTTTAATACATTTTATAAATAAAAAAGGTACAACTGCATGGTTTTTCACGTATTACTTAAAAAGTATAATATTTCCCACAACACCTACTTAAAATACACAATGAAAGTGAATGCTTTTATCTACTATAGAAGGTACCCAAGTGTAATCTAACCCACTAAGTACACGAACCAGAATTTTTCAAATCTTATTTTTGCTGTCCTGTAAAGTTATGATTTTTCAGTTGTATCACTTGTCACAAGAGGCACAGAATTATACCACCTTATTTTTTAGAGCAACAGTAGCTAAAATGTTATTTTATATATATTAAAAACCGCCCAAATGACAGTTGGACTTGTTCACGAAGAGTACCATTCCATAAAAACACCAAAAAAAAACACCTTTGTTGTATTGAAGCTCCCTTAAATATTTATTTTATTATGTTTTTTTAGTACTTTTTGTTTTTTGCAACATAAATACATTATCTGTGAACATTTCAAATGTCTAACTATCACAGCCTAGTGCCAGAAAGACGAAGGGACAGCGAGGTTTTAGTAATAGGGTCCCAGGTTTTACCTTTTGGATACGGAACCCTAAACAATAGGTTTGTACACATATGCTAAAGACTAGGGATAAAAATAAGCGGTGTATTACTGATATATTGCTAGAAGTCTATCTTAAAATATAGTGCAAGTTAGAATAAAAAAAAAATTGTTTAATTTTTAATATGTATTTGTTCACATTTGTCGACCTTCAAATCGGTAATTCATATTTTTAATTACTGAGTTATTGATACTGTAATATGTGTGTATATTCATTCTGACTGTGTGGTAGCGGCTATGAATACTTTTTTTTTTTTTTTGCGCTGTTGAAAATGCGTTTGCGCATTCCCTTTACTTGTTACGGCAAAGGGGTATGTAGGACTCACTGACACAGTATGGTTTTACTGCATCAGAATACCTACTAAAAACCACAGCGGCCCCGCGTCCCCGCCGGTTGTGGAACGCCAAAGGTTCGCCTTTTGGGCATACGACTCTGACATTCCGGCGGTTAGCTGACTAGCGCCCTAGGTCAATCATGACTGAGGGAAGAGGAGCGCGTAGCGTCTTCTCCGTCTCCCCATCCGTCGCCTGCGTAGCGGGTCAGCATAGGCACATGCCTCACGGGCCCGCCCCGCCGCTTCCTTCTGCGCTATATCCTCCTCGCAAAAGGAGGTCATAGCCATCCAACACCTATCACTTTCGACCATCTTATTAGTAACGGTCGGTAGTGATAGGTCTTCACCCATAACAGATGCCAGGGCGAGCCTTTGAGTTCTCCATGTAGGACACTCTTCTAATATGTGGCGCGCTGTGTCTATGGACGCGCCACACTCGTGACATCCAGGGGTCTCTTCGCATCTTGCAACTTGATGCAGGTACTTACCGAAGCACCCATGTCCGGTAAGTACCTGTGTCAGCCTGAATGTCAGAGTGCCATGCCGTCTATTGATCCAGCGATAGATGTGTGGACCAACAGCCTCCGCTATTTCTCTTCCGGCTACGGGGGATTCTAGATCCTCCCTCCATCGCTGGATCAAGGTTCCTCGAGCCGTCAACATCAGTCCGTCCATATCTCCGTCAGGGATCTGCTCACTCTGGGCCCGCGTAGTGGCACGAAGGCAGTAGGCCTCTGCCTGGACCTCCGCTTGGAGCTCCCAGGGTGGGTCACTTGCTAGCATCGTGGATGCAGTCCACGACACCGTACGGTAACCCCTTATAATCCTTATCGCTATTACTCTCTGTGGCTGTCGCAAGAGACGTTTGCTTCGAGCAGTGAGGGATTCCGATCATATAGGGGCACCGTACAGTGCCATGGATCGGAGTATACCCGTATATAGCTGGCGGCAGGATGAACCAGGCCCCTTTATATTAGGCAAGAGCCTACCTAGGGATGCAGCAGTTTTTATGAGCCGTGGGGCGAGCTGAGCAAAATGTGGCTCGAAACTCCACCTTCCGTCAAGATGCAAGCGGCTATGAATACTGCCAACTCTTACTTTGCTCGCGGATGTCGTATAAGACGACTAAGAGCCTTATAACGACCTGGGCCAACTCTATCTGATGCCGTTTGGTCAACAATTACATTCCCAAGGAGGGTTGACGTCTGGCAGGCGGCCTGTCATAAAACTATTGCCAATAACTGAAAGAAGAGTATATATTGTATCGACCCCAAGTAATTGGGATAAGAGTAGGAGAATGATAAATTAGTAATTCATATTCACAATTATTAGTATTTATTAGATAAAACAAAAAGTATTTATTTGATAAGCAATCAATTGTAGTTCAAAAGGTATAGATATTAAAAGTTTTGAAAGTGCTCCAAATCATGATAGAAGTAACACAATAGCAACAAAGGTAAACGTTAAAATTATGAGGCTTGTTGTTATTTGAAAATTGTTAACGGTTTTACGATGAAATTGATGTCAAACTTTACAAAATCTGAGCAAAAGTAGATTAATGTACTGAGTTTAAGCTAGCTAACGGTGTACGATGCTTTTCAAATTATGATAGCACAAAATATTATGTTCAGAATTTTGCACATTTCAAGTTTTTTTTGTAACTCACATATAAAGTCACAGTAAATTAGTTTATACAAAATATATAAAGAATATCTATCTTAGGTGACGGGCACTTAAGAGTTTTAAGATTTCCAGGTGAATATCGCTGTCGGGGAATTGTCCGGTCACCAGACGTGAGGCCACCGCGTGAGGGCGACGCCCCGACGGCGAAAGCTGTCGGGGCGTCGACACGGGAGGAACCCCTAAGGGTAAATCGCCAGGCGGGCCACCAAAGAGAAAGATCGGGTACCGGTGGCCTGCTCGCACGGCGAAGAGAGGTGTTTGCAGGGTGGGTCCATGGGGTTGCGCGCCGCCTCTTTTGTTGCCCCGGATCGATTTGTCGGGGCGCGACCACATCCATCGTCCAACCTGCAGGAAAAAAAAAAATAATAATATCGCTGTGAATGCTACTCGTGATCCTTAAGACAATTTTTACTCATGTACCGTAAATTAATACGTGACCAATCTCATCTAAGTAGGTGAGTCTCAGTCTACCTCGGTACCTACATCCTTTCTCTTTCGGATTGTATATCTTCTTAACCAGACGTTCGTTCGGCATTCTTTTCACATGTCCGAACCATTGGAGCATTCCCTTTCACATCTTTACACCAAAACTCCCTTTCATACCTACTCGCTCTCTTACGTCATCGTTGCGAATGCGGTCGGTCAGCCTAACTTCACAGATTTTTCGTAGAGATCGCATTTGCAAGGATAGAGTTCTCCAGTACTCTGATCTCCCTGCCTACCCTGCAAGGGATATGGCGTGATGATATGTATGTATGTACCGTAAATTATCCTTTATTTTTCTTTCTGTTTATGTTTGCACATACTTTTGGTAAACTATCAATACGTGAGATAATATATATTCGTATGTGTACAGTTATAAGATCCAAATCATTGTATGAGATTTATCACCACCTTCTCAACCTATTAAGATCCTACTGCTGAGTTCAAGCCTCTTCTACCATAGGAGAAAAAGCCTTTTAACTAAGCTGGTTACAATTTGGTATAGGGTTTTATATAGAGTTTTGCTTCTTCTATATCGATCTTAACTCGACATAAAACCCTATGCCAACACTTTTGACCAGACCAGTTAGAGTAGGTACTTTTCCCTTTTGTGTAGAGGAGGACCGAGTCCGACAATGGGACTAATATTGACTGAGATGATGACGATAATGATTTCCTCGATTGACTCGCCAAATAATTGACATATCGGTATATCACTAATTGCCGGACCATCCACCACGTAACATTGGCTAGAGTGGCATCAAAAATTGGTACATGCTCTTGAAATATATTATTCTCTCTTACCTTTCTTATGTCACTAGCACTATCCTTTTCTAAAACCAGATGTACATATATTGTTAATTAATTACTTCAACTAACTTAGATTTCTGATAATAAGTATCAACAAGTAGTGCTTGTTTTTCCAATATCTAAATAGTTTCATTATACCATTAAGTGCTATTAATTTTCTCTTTTACATTTTAACTACTTTATTACTTCTCTCTTAGTATAATTATTTTTCATATTTCCTTGTTAAATTTATTCTAATTCTTATAATGTTACCATGTATTTTTTAAATTTTTCTACCTTTTATTGTAACTGCTAATAAATTATCGCAACTAATTTAGGTCCCTGATCAAGTCAGGGGTAATTTAGACTAAGTTCATGATGACTTAGAACAATAAAAAAAAGTAATAAATTATTCTCTTTGCCTTCATTACTCTTATTCATGATGTGGGTTTCTACTTTAACTGATTTTTAAAAGACAGCTGATTTTCGCATACTAAAGGTATAAAAATATTCTTAGTTTAATATATAATCGACATCAATCAAATACGAAAATCAACTTTCTGCTATTCGCATATAAATAACCTCTAAATTTGAAAGGAGACTTACGAAACACGCTTACACTAACCCTTGACCCGATAGCTAACAAGCGCAGACAAAGCTTACTACATCTCCGTCCACTTAAAACTACAACGCGAACTCAATTAACCAACCACCATTAAGTTTGGGGCCCCACAGGTAGCGGAGATTTATGGGATAATTTTGGAGCAAGGCTATTTTAGCAGTGAAAAATTTATGTGCTCTACGAGAAAATCACTTGCTCTTTATTTATTTTTATGGGTCTATTTTTATTCTCAACTATATTTAAGAATCACTTTACTAAATTTTGGATAGTAATTAATAAAATTAAATTAAAATCGGAAGTTTTTGTGAAGAGACTGGCAAGTGTGAAAATGTTTATTTAATTACAAATATTTTATTGTGGTAGGACCATGCAGATAGTTCTCTGTCTATAGCTGCGGGCCGGTCCGTCCGGAATAGTACCACACTTGCGCAGAAGATCGACGTATGAGTAATGGAGAAATGCTATTGCGCTTCGTTCGGTGAGCGACAGAGCTGGATGCCCTACTGGGTGGGTTGGGGGATTGTAATGGTAGGCAGTGGCCTAGCTATAGCCTTGGTTATAGCAAAGGTCCATGGGCGGCAGTAACACTTACCATCAGGTGTGCTGCCAACATAAGCAATAAAACAATTTTTTTTGTGGTAATTAACGAACCTGGCAGGAGTTGTAGTGAAGTACTAAAATGAGTTAATTTATTTATAGATTAAGTTTTTTTATATCTAATTTGTTAAGCGTTATTGTTCGGTACAATACCAGCACGAAGCAACGCAACATCGCGAGCCATTCAGTATGCGTTAAAGTGACGCGATATGCTCTCTGATTGGCCCACATAGTGTCATAGACCATAGTAATATTTCTCTGTTTGCTCTCTGTTTTTTGTAATTATTAATAAGAAATATACGTTGTTCACACACAAGACTGTGTACTAATTTATTGGTATACCTTGAAACCAGGAAGCTGAGATTACGCACAAACAGTTATAATTACTATTGCAATTAAAATAGTCTTATTCATTAACACAGGCAATTTCTTTAAAAAGTAATAAAATGATTAATTTATTCCTTTAAATGATATAATTGAATGCTTTGACAATTTTTTTTTTAATGTTATCATTGTTAGAGAGGAATCAAATGAACTTAAACCTCAGCAATATTTGAAAGTTTTTAAGACATCTTAGATACTTGATATCTCCTTGATATCGACTCTAGCATTCATTTCTTTTCTGTATCATGACGGAGTAAGAATACAATTCACCATCATCTAACTTGACTATGGTTATCTTAAAAAAAGAATAAGGGATATAACATCCATACAAGACACGAAAATCTCGGAATGAATACTTATATAAACCAGTCCTATTAGCGTGGTATAGTAGATCAGTTTCATTCCCCCATGGAGGAGGGTCAAGCCTAATGCTGTAAAATATATTAGATAATATGATGATGACCACTTACTCTTGTTCGGCTGATATATATCCCAAAATTTCAACATGAGAGAGCAATAGGCTTGCTGTAAACTAAACATTGTTATAAATTATAATAGTATTTAGTAATAGTAGGGTCACAATGTCCAAGGTCTTGGAGTACTAAAAGCTTAAAAATGCATTACTACTTACTTTTTTGTGGAAGTTGAAAAAAAATAGCTAAGGAAATGGGCAATAGTGTTCTCCTTACAAGTTCATAAATCCTTACAGCCAATCCATTTTCATATTATCCTCCCTTTATAGTGAGGCCTATGTTCAACAATAGAGATAAGCTAAGAATTAATAAAAATATGTAAACATACAGCAATTAAATCATATTATATGTGCATTTTTGATAATTAATTAAGTGAAAAATTTAAGGTATTAAATAAAATGAAAGAAAATAAATGTAAATAAAATAATATAAAAAAGAAATAAAACAAACAGAATTAGTAAAATGAATCCAGTGAGGCAAATTTGATGTGTTTAGAAAAGAAAATCTATTCAAGCTCTCATTTGTTGAATCAATCAATATTTTATCAAATTGTTTGCCTATACTCCTCCTACATTCGAGCTCCATTATTAGAATACCTCGGTAGTATCAGCATACGTGGCTGTTTCAAATATTACGTCACTACACACTTAGTAAATACCCATTATATGTCTAAGATCTCTACTAACAAAAGGAGCCTTAACTTCAAACGCCTCTGCGAGATATTTATAAATTGTAACTAAGAATCGTCTTGATAATGTCAGCATTCGAACAAAAAAGTCGCTTCATAATCATTCCATTCGTTTAGTAGCTACAATGTCACAGACAGTTATACAAACACGTCAAACGTTTTTGCGCCAGGGGTAAAAAAAAAATACATTACATTTTATGAGACTGCGTGATATTGTGATGGTAAACGAAAATTTATTACTTAATGTTTTATAGCTTTCAATCAGTTAAAAGCGTCTATCACCATTGCAATAGTGACTCATTTTTATACGCATCCTGTAAAAATTCTCGCTTATTTCATGGCCACACATTTTTGAACCTTTAAAACTTTCATTTGTCTTTGTCTAGATACTCTATTATGATTTGTAACAAAATATTTTGGTGTCGTAAATTGTTATTATATTAAAATTAAGTATCACTTTCGTTAAAAATACATATTTATTGTAAAATGAATGCAAATATAAAACCAATTACAAAGAAATGAGATATTAAATTGCTTCTAAAACAGCTTTAAGGCTAAATATTGAATAAGTGAGCTCAAGATATAATAAGTCAAGATTGCTATATACAGGGTGGAAGGGGACCGCTCCCGAAAACAAAGACAGGTAACCCTACTAGTCCTACTTGTAATGATAGGCCAGAAAAAAATCGATTCGGATGAAAAAAAAAAATTATCAAAACACGCGAGATCGTTGAACTCTTGAACATATGATCGTGAGTTTTGAATAGATTGCGTCTTTTCTCATCTGAGTAAATATATGTATTTTTTATGGAATTATCGTTACATGGCACTGTCCTAATACGATGGAATGTGAAAAAAACTTAAAATTCGTAGTGGAAAAAAATATATATCATATACCACCCCCCTGTATATATATATCAATCACTTCAGTCTATCGCCGTCCACTGCTGGACGTAGGCCTCCCTCATGGTATGGCAAAGAGTGCGGTCCTGTGCCGCCTGCATGCATCGGCGCCCAGCAACTTTCACCAGGTCGTCTGTCCACCTAGTGGAGAGGCGTATATATGTATACACATATATATATATATATATATATTATATATATATAGCTATGCATATATATATATATAGCTATGCATATATATCATCATATATATCAGAATGTTGTACCTATTGTAAACCTTGCAAAAACTTCTAAGAAGCCTCTGAAAGTAAAATTTAATAGATAGGCGATTTTGATGCGGAGCGAAGGTATCAGTACCTTATTTTCGTTTTCATTTTAGTATCTTCCCATATCACGCGTAATTTAAACTTGATACCGAAGTCTCAATTGAACGAAAATCGCAAAGGTAAATCCTAAAAGATAGGGCTTTACGTATCAGTGAAACTGAATTGTCAATATGGTAGAACGTGAGGCTTGTGAATCGTTTTTTATTTGCAAAGCAGACATTTTATTTTCAATTCGACATTTTATTTATATTTTCTACAATTGTTTTCATTTGCAACTTTTATAATATTAATTTGAATTCATACTGTTAAAAGAAAGGAAATATATTTTTTTTTATACTATTTATACATACATACATATCATCACGCCATATCACTTCCAGCGTAGGCAGAGAGAACAGAGTGCCAGAGAACTCTATCCTTGCATACTTTACTCGCTTCCTCAACATTCAATTCTCTTCATACACTCTCATTGGTTTCTGAGATTCCTGAGTCCACCTTCCTTCAGTATGTGACCAATCTGGTCTAGGTGGGTTAGTCTCGGTCTCCTCCAGTACCTACATACATCCTATACTATTTATAATATAATATATATTTTTATAATACCCTCCACAAATAAAGAAGTGCTAACTATTGTATTCTTTGCCAAGTGAAGAAGCAGGAAGTATATTTTACTTTTAATACTTCTACATTTTGCACATATTCTTTATGACCACTATCATCTTCATTTAAGTTCATATACGTTTCAATACCAGGCGTGAGCCTCTGGAAAAATACAAGGGCAATTGACCTATTATAACATGCTGACCAAACGGGTTGGCATAGAGTATTGTTTATAAATTTCCTTCTCTTGAATAGATCATCATCATCACAGCCCATATATGGGACATATATGGGCTGTGATGACTGTTGGGCTAGGGCCTCCTCCGTAATGGGAGGGAAATTAACCTACTATACCACGCTGGTCAAACGTGTTGGTATAGGATTTTGTTTCGAGTTATCCTTCTCTTGCATAGATGTTAAATGCATGTTATATCTCTTAGTCGTCTCTCACGATCACCAACAGGTAAGATAGGGGGTGGTAAATTGTATTCTTACTCCGTCACCACACGGATAGTACTCTTGCATAGATACTGTATGCATATTATAGCTTAGTCATATTTTATGACACTTAGGGGCACGATAGAGCTCGTGAAGCGTGAATTAGAATCAATTATTATATAGTGACATGTTATTAACGTTAAAAGGGTTAAAACGTATATGTTATGTATAATAACATACTTGACAAGTCGACGTTATTATAATAAGTTATTAGGTCAGACGATACTTGGTGCTAATTTATTATTATTTCATTGAAAATAGAGGTTATATTGTAGTAAACTCACCACTAACGTTATTTTGATAAGGTCAAATCTTTTGAAGTTATATTTCTTTTGGCGTGTTAGGTAAAAATGATGAAAGTAAATTTTCACGATGAACGCACACACCGTCACGAAAAACCGACACCCTGAAGTTAGTTATAGTCAACATATTAGTTTTTCAAAAAAAAGTTACCAACAAAATAAAAGTTAGGACGTCTACGTATGTTTGCGTGAGAACTGACAACTAAATTCACGATATTTATTAATTGTGATATTTAAATAAACTTTATTTAACTAGATAATGCGTTATAATAAAACTTTCAATGTTATTAAATAACTTTTTTCTATTGTTAGTGTCGTTTTTTCTACAAACGTAGAATAAGGCTAAAGATATTTTTTTTTAAAGAGTTTTCTCTTGTTACGCCCAAGAAGTATAATTTCTAACGCGTGTACATAAGTATACATAAACTTTTTTTTTAACTATGATCTAACTGTACTAAGATAATATCAGGGCCACTGAAGACAGGGACTTAAATAGTGGGCTCACTATAAGACGTTAGAGAGTTTGTTTACTACAGATTATGGGATTTAACGGCACCTTTGCCGCCGCCTTTGGAAGTCTGTTTGCGTCATACCCTGGCATTAAAAAAATGATTGACAGCAGGCTGAACTAAAACCCACCATGCGAGAATAGACTTCTTGAAGAGAAAAGTGTCAGCGTAGTGAGGAATTAGATGATCCGTTCACCGAATTATTCCAGCTAATAAGTGACGTCCCCGCACACTCTGGGACGTTGATGGTTCTATACATTCAAACTTTATTACCTTTAGAAGTTTAGTCAATGTATAATGATATTGTCACAATTATTCTTTCGCTTGTTAATTTACAAGTAATGTTAAACGTTTTGGAACGGTGACATATTGTAATGAGAAGTACTAAACTTCGTAGCATATATGTTTGTTGTATAAGTTAGATTGAAAAACTTTTGTTTTATTTATAACATAATATTCTATGGGAACGTGATTATCGCACTTTACGTACGACTAGCAATTGTGGGTAATTTCAAACAGCCTTTATATAATCGGGTGCCTAAGCCGACGACTCTACAACTAACCATCACGGCTTTCGTTTTGAGATTTACTACACGCCACGAATCCTAATATTAATTTCGTCAAAGTATTTTTTGTATAAATGACGGTTTTATATTATTTAAAATTATATTATAAACGATATTTATTTAATTAATAATAATAATATTTATTTAATTATTACAACTGTTACCTTATTTCATATGTCATACATATCTAGTGACTGGTACCTTAGCTAAGCTGTTGTAGCAACTTGTATTAAAGGTATCAGTTTGTTCTTCTAAATAAGCAATTATATGGTAACATTTGGTGAAATAAAAATTAAAAATAATGAATTGACAAGTTTAAATTAAAAATAATGAATTGAAAAGTTTGTGTGTGAGTATGTTTATGTGAGTGTGTCTGTAGTATGTGTGTCTGTGATATTATCTAGTTACTATATGTTGCCAGTGGCTGGCCCAATGGCGATGGGGAGGGAATACGATGGGTTATGGTCACGCGTAGTCCTTCCGTCGCCCCGGACAGAGGGGGCGGCGCGTGTAAAACAAAGTACATTATATATATTTATTGATACAAAAAACATGGAATCACGTTTAAAATGTAATAGAACATATTTTAATGTTATATTTGTCAATATTTTCAGACAAAATCTTTAGTAGGAGAGTTTTCCTTCATAATATATTTAATAAATAATATTAGAATCTTATAAATTTAAAACTCTCTTATTTAAAGACATTGTTTGTCAACAAGCCAAATATAATACATATTATAATTATTTGGCTTACAGACAGACAATGTTTTTATATAAGAGAGTTTTGAATTTAAAATAATTTATAAATTTTAAAAAACGACAGACAAACACTAAACAAAAAGTAGGTTTGAAGACCTTCATAACTGGAACAAAAAATGAAAAGTACCTTATCGCTGTGTTGGAGCCCATGACATATATATTCAAATGAAAAAAATATTAGCATTATGAATAATATTGTTATTATATGTTTATTTTATTAATTATATACAAAGACGGACCCAGTTTATACATTTTAACTCTTTTGTGAAGAAATCACTATTACATGTTTTTGATTTAGTTATCTTTTAATGATTACATTATTCATATAATTATGTAACTATTGTTAACAAATTATTAATTTTAGAGAAAATATAATAAAATTGGAATATAATACCTCTTTTACATACATATATACATACATATCATCACGCCATATCCCCTCCAGGGTAGGCAGAGAGAACAGAGTGCCAGAGAGCTCTATCCTTGCATATTTCACTCGCTTCCTCAACATTCATAATTCTCTTCATACACTCTCGCCGGTTTCGGAGACTCTTGACTCCACCTTACTTTAATAAGTGACCAATCTGGTCTAGGTAGGTGAGTCTCGGTCTCCCCCGGTACCTACATCCTTTCACTTTCGCATTGTATATCTTCTTAACCAGACGTTCCTTCGGCAATCTTTCCACATGTCCGAACCATCGGAGCATTCCTTTACGCACCTTTACACCAATACTCTCTTTCATACCTACTCGTTCTCTTACGTCGTCGTTACGAATGCGGTCGGTCAGCCTTACTTCACAGATTTTCCGCAGAGATCGCATTTCGACCGCATTAATTTTACTCTTCATACTCTTTTCTGCATACCCAACTCTCGCTTTCATACAGTAACGTTTGGACAAGCACTGCGTTATGTATTGCAACACGTGCCTTCTGCTGAGGTGGTGGCTACCGAGAAGTTGCCCCAACGTTCCGTTTACTCTATTTCCCGCATTCACTCTTTGCTCTATATCAGTGGTGTACCTTCCATCTTGGCTAAATCTACATCCAAGATATACAAATTTATCCACTTGCTCTAGTACTTCATTACCTATTGTTACTCTTACACCTGTTCTGGCTTCATCTCTTTCAAAGACCATTATTTTGGTTTTGTTCACATTCACGCGTAGACCTCTTTTACATTATAAATATGAAATTTTGTTTGTTTGTTGTGAATGAATTTAAGGGAAAATTGAAATCTAAATAACACAAGTATTCTTTATTGAGATAAAAAGGAACAATTAAAGTATTCTTATATTATTTCAAAAAATAAATTATTTATATAAGCTATACAAAAATGAAGCTGAAAATTGTATTTATTTGAATTCAATAATTAAAGTAGCTATATAAAAGTTGACTTTGAAAACTTTTAAGGGATGTATCCATATAAGGTAATCCATTTTTTACAATTTTATTCCTTCTCCTTCTCGATGATCATCAGTAGTATATGCTAAAATTGCTCTCCCTCTAGTCATCATTATAGGCCATATACGAGTATGTCCCACTGTTTGGAGATTTGGAGGGCAATTAACTTACTATACCGCGCTGGTCATACGTGTTGGTATAGGGTTTTGTTTCGAGTTTTCCTTCTCTTGCATATATGTTATATGCGTTTTATACCCCTTCGTCTCATATGATCATCCACGGGTGGTGAATTATATTCTTACTCCGTCACAAAACGGATAAACTCCCTCTAATATATGTAGTACATTATTATTGATAAGGTTTTAAATATTTTTTTTCTAAACAGAAAGTTAAAAAAATGACGAGATGATGATAAATAGTAGATGACGAATCAATTGAATTCACCTACGTGAAGAATACTTAATCTACCGTCCTTCTGACCAATTGTAGTATTTTTACTTCCTAAATAGACCTTCCTAAGGGAATCTATTCGCTTGTTTATTACATACGTAGCTTATCATGAACAATAATAAACTATAAAACAGCACTACAATATATAGTAGCGAAGTTGTGCGTGTGTGAGTGTGGTTAAAAACAAAAATATAGTGAAAAAGGTTACGAGTAGATTAGATGTTAAATAAATATTAATGTCATAACAACTGTCCTAATAACCAATTCCTAACTACATATTTCAAAAACTTTAAAATAAATCCAACAAACCACACTAAAAAGTATTTTCTGTATCATTACATCATCTTGAATAATTTCACAAATGTGTAATTAATGAACAAAATTTATATTCACCAAGAGAATTTTATACAGCCTGTTTCATATATTATATTATCACATTATTAATTATTGTATATTTATTTTAGCAATGTTAATTAGAAATTATTTGTATACATCGATTAGTAAATCTACTTTGGGATATAATCCTCATCAATGAGATAACGCAATACTTAACACGCGGTCAGGTGGGTGTTCGCAATTATAAATTTCCCAATAGACCATTGCTATTCCTGGTGATTTATCAACCCTCTTCCGCAATATAATTATTTATTACATAATGCTGGGTATAGTTTCATAAAACAGTATCGCTCAATAACGAAAGAGGACAGTGCCAAACTATGAGGAGTGATTGTTTTGAAAAGCAGAGAGTATAATTAATATTATTACACTGTTTACAAAATTTAGACTAAATGGTTATTAAGTATCTATTCAATATTACTAATTGCTTAATACCCATGTAAATTTGAAAACATTTATTTGAATTTACCAAACGAGGTAGTACCAATTAATCGATTACATTGTGTGTAGCATGTGCTACGAGAGCTTACCTCTACGCCGTAGCAATTTACGTCCAATTAAATTTAGTTTCATATTATTTTGACTAATTATCAATAAATATTGATGATTAGTGTGGTAACAAAAATAAATATTATTTATATACCTATTCATCGTTCTCCTACTCTTATTCCAATTACTTGGGTAGATACAATATGTACTCTTCTTTCGTAGTACATATTGTAAAGGTTATCGGCAATAGTTTTATGATCGGCCGCTTGCTAGACGTTAACTCTCCTTGGGAATATAATTATTGACTAAACGGTATCAGATGGAGTCGGCCCAGGTCGTTGTAAGGCTCTTAGTCGTCTTTTACGACATCCAAGAGCAAAGTAAGGATTGGTAGTATTCGTAGCCGCTACCACACAGCCCTTATATTTTATACATTATTATTTAATAAAAAAATAATTATAGGACTATTAATTTTTATTAAATAATGATATATATTTTATATATTATTATTTAATAAAAATAAATAGTCCTGTATGGACTTACATGGTAATGTATTTGATTTGTTACGATGATGTTTATCAAAATGCAACTTTTCAAAAAATAAAACCGTTTTTAGAGATTCTAACTCGTTTGTATATGATTTTTAATTTCCCGACATTTCGAACACTTTAAAGTGTTCATGGTCATGAGAGAATTCCCGAAACCTTGAACGAACCCATTTGGTTCTTCAATTGCCTTTTACGAAGCTTAGAGAAAAGTAGAAAATGGTGAGATATTATTATCGCCATACATAGTTTTAGCATTCTGTTATCATAACGCTGATGTTTACTGTAAAAATATAACCGTGAGCTTAGAAAAGAATTGGAAATTAATCGATTACCTTACCTTGACCGAAATGTATACTCTATCGTAAAATATCAAACGCTGCACGAGCCATATTTGCTATAACCAAACAAACACTTAACTCAACTAAGCTACGATATCATCACCGTAGTAGCGCACAATAGTGTTCGTTATAACGAAATTTTTGGCCTTTAATTTCTTCACAACATACACATTAACTACAAGTACCAAATTTGTAAAATTTAGTATAAATAATAGGTACTTTGAAATTGTTTTCATGTGGTGACGGAGTAAAAATATAGTTAAATATCCCATATCTTACCCATGGGTGTCCATAAAGGACGACTAAGGGATAAAAACATTTATAACATCTACGCAAGAGAAGGAAAATTTGAAACATAACTCTATACCAACACGTCTGACCAGCGTAGTATAATAGGCCAATTTCCCTCCCATTAATAAGAAGGTTCGAGATCAATAGTGGAACATATATGAACCGAGATGATGATAATGAATCGTTTGAAATAAAATAAATTTTATCTGCAGTATTATGTGTTGGTATTTCGACGTTCATGTTTAAAGAGATTTTTAAAAAGAAAATAACTAAGCGAAAATATATGCGATAAATTATGTATGAATAATATACTGCATCTTTAGCCTGTAGCTTGTCATAATTTATTTTCTTAAATACCATTTGTTCAACGCATAATATAAACGAAGCAATTAATTTAGATTATTTAACGTTACAACAAACATGTTGACATTGTTGCAGATGCTATAATGATAATATGTTATGTAAATTCTCATAATACGTTAATTTTGGAGTATGATAATTATGTGATTAATGGCCTAGTAGACATTTTAACTGAATTTACTTAATATTTGAGTGCCATATATTTATTATGAAGCATAATAAAACTATAGAATTTTTAATTCACTGAATAATCGCTTCCTGTAGATATAATATGCTATTCTTTCTACATTAGTTCCTTCTTTTATATAATGATAAACAACGTCGGGGAGAGCACCGAACCCTGTGATAAACCAACATAAAAGGTCATGGTCTCGGAGCAGGAGCCTTCAATGATTACTTTTATGCTGCGACCATCCAGAAAGTTGGTGAGCTGGTGTGATTGAATTACAGAGTCCCTCGGGGATTCCGGATAATAGTAGCTTCGACAGAAGAGCTTTATGCCAGACCCTGTCGAATGCCTTCGCGATATCTAGGCTGAAGGCTAGCGCCTCACCCTTGCCCTCAAAGGCCTCTGCCCAGTGGTAACGTACACGAGAATAAAACGTTGGTGAATCCACGGTCAAATAAAACGTTGGTGAATTGTGTTCTCAACCTGTTACCACATGAAGAATAATTCATATAATTATTAGTTTATTTTTATTGTACATCGAATTTTATTTCTCGTGTAATTTTATTTTTTATAGTGGATGATAAATGTTACTCCTACTTTCTTTCAAATTGGGTCCAATGTCAGACCATCTCGTTTTCACAGAAATTCAAAATCGCCGTGCTGAAGTTTCTATGACAGGGGTACAAATTCTCAAAGAGAACCGCATTTAAGCGCACGTTAACGAGAATTTGATTACAAATGATGTTCGCTAATTGTACCTTGTTTAAATGTAATTGAAACATGTCGCTGCTGTTCTATGTCTTCTTCTATTAAGCTCTGTCTGCTTCAGTTTTAGCATTTCTTACTATAAAATTTTACATTTCCTAGCTAAATATACTTGTCCGTGTGGTGACAGAGTAAGAATATAATTCACCATCCCCTATCTCATCCGTGAGTGATTGTACGAGACGACTAAGGGATATAAAATGCATATAACATCTATCGTGATAGAAGGAACGCCAAATAAAACCCTATACCAACACAGCTGACCAGCGTGGTATAGTAAGTCAATTGCCCTCCCATTATGGATAGGTTCGTTTACAATGCTTGCAGCATTGTAAACGCATCCACAACTCTATGGTATTTGTTTCCTTTGCCATGTCCTAATGGGCAAACAAAAAATGTAAACGAACCCAATTTTCATAAGATACATACACTAAAGACTAAGCAGTTTTGTTTTTATTAATTACAATTAAACGATTTGTCGTTTAATTGCAATTAATAAAAAATGGCTTGGTAATTCATAATTTCTAATTACCAAGCTATTTTCAAAAGGAAACAACGCGTTGCGATTATGAAGCCTTTAATAAAAACAAATTGATATATTAATTTTTACGGTCGTGAGAGTCCGGATCCTATAAGCGAAGTATAAGAAAAATACAGTCATTTTTAGTTTTGAAAAGTCCTTGATTTAATATATCGAGTGTAGAGCATCACCTCAATGCTTCGCTTATGAGGCGTGCAATATAAAGCTTTTTACTACAAACATAAATTTAAGAATTAAAAAACTAAGCATTTTACCAATTTCTGTTATTGTCAATCGTATTTGATATGACTGTTAGTTTAAAGTGTTTCGGTAAAAATTCATTCTTCACAGAGAATTCTTTTCATAATCTAAAAAGGTACCTAATGTTCTAGAATTGACTACGTGATAAATCTGGAATACGGCATTACGTAGAAGAACGGGTTTAACCGACATTGCCTGAAGAATTAGCACGTTGAAGTGGCAATAGACAGGCTACATCGCTCGATGAACCGACAACAGTTGGGGGAAAAAGGTTCTTGAGTGGCGACCACGAATCGGACAACACAGCGTAGGACGACCGTCCACTACGTAGACTGACGACATCAAGAAGATCGCAGGAAATCGTTGGATGCAGGTGGAACAGGACTGCTGTGAATGGCATTCTCGTGGGGAGGCCTATGTCCAACAGTGGACATTTACAGGCTGATGGATGGATGGATGGAAAATAAATAAGGCCAACTTCGTGGGAGAGACAATTATATGGAAATTCGTGTATATCTTAATTTTAGCATTCTATAAGTTCTCTAAATAGTCTCATAACATGGTATCAGAGTTAAAAGTAATTTTAAAAATAGTTTTCAGTACTGATAGTCTGTAGTGATGTTAATAGTACAAATTTAAATAAAAAAAATGTAGGGCATAATCTATTCAATATATATATTTTTTTTTATTTATTTTAGAACAATATATTGAATAGATCATGCTCTAGTTTTTTTACGACGTTTTTTACGACATCCGTAACCAAGTAAGGTTTGGTAGTATTCGAAACCGCTACCAAACATCTATATATATATATATAAAATATATATTAAATAAATATATAACGCTAATAATACAGAGATAATAAAAAATAAACATGAAAATTAGACAGCTCGACCTTGCCTTGAATGGCTCAAAGCATACAATGATACAATAGTTCCCGTCACAAACCATCTCTATCTGTCGAGTACAATCTACGCTTAATAAACCTAACTTTCTAATTTAGTGCTTGAATTTAATATTCACTAATTTTAATAATATTCTGAAACAGCACTTTCATTATATTAACTATTTATATATTACTTACAGTAATAATATGATGTTTAATCTTGATATTAAGAAGCACTTAATTAAAATTCGTTTTAACATAAGCTACGCAGTTATTTAATAGTATCAAAACCATTCATATACTCGTATATTAATTATGGTTAAAGTTAACTAGCATTGTAATTATAATTAATCAAATACATATTAACAAATTGAGCCAACGTTATCCGACTTATATCTTTAATCTACATTAAGTATTATTGTTTCTTTTCCTATTACGGATTTCTTCACCATTCGTTATTGATTATTTAATACGTAGAGTAAATAAAAGAATAATATTATATGTTTATGAAGTTACAGAAAAATATAATGCGAAGTCGGATCATTATATAGCGGTATCTATAGACTTAATGTAAATAAAATCTTGTCATGGAAACGTCAATCTCATACTTTATTTTTTTAATATATTTAGAAATATTATCAGGCAACGAAAAAATATAATTTTCTATTGGCTGAAAACTATTACGATTGGTTTTTCTTGATATGTGTTTCATAATATTATCATATAAGTGCATATTGAGAAAAATACAGTCATTTTTAGTTTTGATAAGTTCTTGATTTTCATATATCGGGAGTAGAGTATCACCTTGGTGTGCAATGAAGCATATGTACTAGTGTTTATTGAAAGTTGAAAGGTCATTACTGAGTTCATTAATCGCTTTGATCAGAATAAAAAATGTGACATATTTATAAATTTTACGGAATACACCTCATCATATTACAGAAGACTAGCCTAAAAATTGCTCTATTACATGAGCAGTATTTGAAAATTCCATTGACCTTTGGAAGTTGTCAATTAACTTAAGCCATATATAATAGTGGTAGGACCACGCCGTTGACAGTTCTCTGTCTGCAGCCGCGGGCCGGTCCGTCCCTACCGAAGACAAAGATCGGGTACCGGTCGCCCGCTCGCACGGCGAAGAAAGGTGCTTGCAGGGTGGGTCCGGGCCGGTCCGTCCAAGGTAGTACCACACTCATACGCTCGCATAAGATCGACGTATGAGTAATAGCAATATGCTATTGCGCTTCGTTCGGTGAGCGATAGAGCCGGAATGCCAATTGGGTGGGTTTGGGGTTTATATTGGTAGGCAGCGGCCTAGTTATACCCTTGGTATTACAAAGGTCCATGGGTGGCAGTGACACTTACCATCAGGTGTGCTGCTTGCTCGTTTGCCACCATTAGCAATAAAAAAAATAGCCATTTACCTCAGCCTATATTAATATATAGGCTGAGATAAATGGCTAATGTCGTTGAAAAATACAAATATTCTATGGTTATTATATTTATTTCTATGCGTATTATTATAGTTGTATGAGATATAAGATAAGGATAGTTGAATATCATGTTTCATTGCTGACAGTGAAAAGCTTTTGATGTTTATTTACATGTAATGATATGAGTAATATGAAGCTATATCACAGGGTCATACATAGAAAGTGATATTCATATAAATGTTTAACGTCATGTGTCAGAGTTAAATAAATATAATAATATTAGCGTTACCTATTGTATTAAATTTTCCTTTGATCATTTTGTATATACTTATGTACGTCTGATTGTTGAAACGGAGGGAAGAAAGAGAGACGTTACTCTATTCCACAGTTAATATACCACATACCTTAATAAAGGAAGAGATAGGATTAAAGTGGAATAGGATATAAGGAAGTAAACTTACTCCTTTTTTTTTTATTGCTTATGGTGGCAATCGAGCAGACAGCACACTTGATGGTAAGTATATCTGCCGCCCATGGACATTTGCCAATGGTATAGCTAGGCCGCTGCCAAACAATAATACAAGCTCCGAACCCACCCCAGTTGGGCTTTCGGCTCTCTCGCTCACCGAACGAAGCGCAATAGCACATTACCATTACTCATACGTCGATCTTCTGCGAGAGTGTGGTACTACCCCAGACGGACCGGCCTGCGGCGGTAGACAGAACTGTCCACCACTAACTACTACTCCACATACTCCTACTTCTACATATATGATGAGCGGCCTCTAGTAGTTTAATTTGAGATTTGTCGCAGAACTTTGTATAGGGTTCAACATGAGTTTTGCCTCTTAACGAGGCATTCTTAGGATGTTTCGACTTGCAATAAACATTTATATAGCCACGGGATAAGTGTTATACAGTGAGCATGAACGTAGATACTCCAATAGTGACCATTAACACTGAAAAGTGTTCAATACGTCGAGAAAGTAAAGATTAAATACAAACACAATCCATCCATCCATCCATCAGCCCATAAACGTCCACTGTTGGACATAGAACTCCCCACGAGAATGCCATTCGCAACGGTCCTGTGCCACCTGCATCCAACGGTTTCCTGTGACCTTAACTAAATGCCCCGTGGAATAGCGGGACCGCCGTGACTGGGGGCCGAGACTTTCTTTGCGTTTTCCATATTTTTTGGGGGGGAATAATGCCATAATTGCCACGCTAAGCAGGCGGATTGGCGATCGCAAAACACAATAGAATTTGTAAAAATAGTTTTATTTATACGCAATCATTTACAATATTGAGTTCCTTTTTAAATATTTAGGGTAATTTACCAACAACATAGTGCATGTACCCTTACTCTCATATTTATACCTTTTTCCTGTTTTTTTTTTGTCAGTTATTTATGAAATCATACATTTTTAAATAAAAATCTTCTTAAACAAATAGTGAATGGACTGAAGAAAATTTTTGTGTGTCCCTGAGGTGGGCTCATCTTTTTTTTGTCTTTATGATCTGGCTAAACCCCTTTTAGTTGTTCGGAGCATAAAAGGCGATGTAGAGGTCAAAACTTTTTCTACGCCAAATCTTACTCCTTTTGCGCGTATTGAGTTGGCTACCAAATCGAGATTTGAACCAGAACCACTCCTAGGTGTAGTTTTTTTTTGGCAGCTGGTAGTTATGTTGGAGTCATACCCCATTAATTCCACTAAGGGAAAGAACGGAGCGCGACCATATAGACCCGCCCTACATTTATTTATTTATTTATTTATTTATTTATTTAAGGAAACTCAACAGCTTTTTAACAAAAACAGTTTCACATATATGAATATGCAAACAGAATCAGCTGTTTGCATTTACAATAAGCAGAGCCAATTACAGAGTTCCACGACAAGACAATTTGAGGTGATACAAAATAGCAATTTATTAGTTATAAATTATTCAAGATATTAAACAGCAGCAGTAAAATTTGAACATAAAAATTAAAAATAAATGTTTAAAAAAGAAACAACAAACAAATAAAGAAAACAAAGGACAAAATAAAGGAAAACAATATTTACAGCCTATTCTTGGATTGTGGATTGGCGGTTAGGTCTCGGAGAATATGATTTTTAAAACTACTTTTGGACAACTGGAATATGTCAATGTTATCAAACCTGTCATTATAAGTGCGCAGTATTCTGGGGATAACTGAGTTACAAGCATAATTTGTACGCTGGTGGGGTACAGTAAACAATGAAGTGTTTCTGGTTCGTTTTCTAGGTATATTAAAACTTATAGAGGATACTAGTGATGGGGAGTTAAGACCGCCGCGTAAAATATCGAACAGAAGACACATATCCTGCATTATACGTCTATCAGCAAGCGGTGTTAGTTGATAGTGCTTACAGTCGTTGACATATGTATCGTGGCGTCTATGAGTTTTATAATTCAGATGTTTTATGAATCGTCTCTGAATACGCTCTATTTTTTCGACATACGCCATATACTGAGGGCACCAGCTGGGACTACAGTACTCCAGGATACTCCGAACGTAGGCGTAGTATACTGTTTTTAAGGTACTGGCCTTTTTGAATGGCGTACACGTACGAATAATAAAGCCTAGATTGCGAAATGCTCTGGCAGTGATAGTCTCAATATGCTCAGAGAGTATCATCTTAGAGTCCAATTGAACTCCCAAATCTCTCACCGATACGGTTCTTTTAATAACATTGCTATTAAACTTGTACAGATATGAGATTGGGTTAGCTTTCCGGGTAAAACTAATAACTTGACACTTCCCAATATTGAGTGATATATTATTTTTATTATAATAGGTCCATAAAGCATTTAAGTCACGCTGTACCATTTCGCAGTCCAAACGAGAGCGTATTCTCATGTACACTTTTGTATCATCGGCATATAGAAGATGATTAGAGTATTTAAAACATTTATCAATGTCATGCAAGTAGGCACAGTAGAAAAGAGGGCCCAGGTGCGATCCCTGGGGAACTCCAGAAGAAATACTAACAAAATCAGATTTGAAACCTCCAAGAACCACAGCCTGGGAACGGTTAGACAAGTATGACTGAATCCACCTCAGCAAGTCACCCCGAATACCAAGTTTGTATAATTTGCATATTAAAATATCATGATCAACGCGGTCGAACGCCTTTTCAAAATCGGTATAAATTACATCAACCTGACCCGAACTCTCCATTTCACGCAGTACGTAATTAGTAAAAATCGCCAAATTTGATGTTGTAGACCGACCTCTCATAAAACCATGCTGATCATGGGGTATAGCGGATGATATAATCGGATAAATGTAGCTATAAATTATCTTTTCGAAAAGTTTACCTAATGTGCTAAGTATAGATATGGGGCGATAATTGTCTATTTTAGATTTAGATCCATTCTTATGTATCGGTATAATGTGAGCCTTTTTCCAGAGATGTGGGAAAACAGATTCAGACAAGGACATGTTGAATAATAGCGTGACAGGATACGATAAACTTTTGGCACAATTCAGGAGAAAGACAGCGGGAATTCTATCACAACCAGGACCTTTACTTTTGTCTAGTGACTTCAGAAACTTAGCAGTCGTTTCCTGCGTAATGGTCATCGTCGCAATGACACTGCCTATGTCCATCCCATCCTCGTTAGTAGTTACGGAGGCATTGGATGGCACAACAAAAACACTGCCAAAGTAGTTGTTAAACGCGTTGCAGATACCGTTGCCCTCCTCATAGTTTACGCCATTTAAAGTGAGTGTTTTCGGATAATGGCTACTACCACGTTTCGACTTTAGGTAGGACCAAAAAGCTTTTGGCTGTCTACTGATTAAGTCTTCAGTGTGCTCATTATATTTCATTAGGAGTTCTTTTTGCATCGAATGTATTTGTGTCCGAAGGAGAGAAAATTCTACATAATCACGTGGGTTACCAAATTTCTTCCAACGTCTGTGAAGTTTGAATTTCTCTCTAATTCGATTTATAAGAGCGCGGTTATACCATCTAGGAAAATTGTGCTTACTGTGGGTTTTTCTAAATGGAACGTGATATTCGACGCAATCGTATAGCACACGATAAAAATTGTCCACTGCATCATTCAAAGAATGCCCTGATAGTAGGGAATCCCAGTCTACTTTATTTAGATACAAATTAATAGCCTCATAATCGCATTTGTGAAAATTACGTTATATATACATGTATGTACCTCTCGACACCGTGCAAGCGGATCACCGCAAACTGGGCTTTGTCATTATCTTTTGGGATCAGTTGTCACGAAGAAAGCCAGTCTAAGACAAGCTGGTCTGATTTATCCATCATTCAGATGTACCTGCTTTATAGGCAGTGTAATACAAGCCGTGTCAAGATTTCTATCAAACTCTTAGGTAGAGCTGCCAACATCTGACTCTAACACGATTCATCATACGCCATTACAGGCAGATACTACACTCAAGAATCATTAAGAAGGTTTTTTTTTTTTTTTTTTGTTGTGTGTCTTAGTTGTTAGCCTCAGATGGCTATGACAACTTTACCCGGACTGTGGGTGAGCGCTGAGAGCTCTTAACCCGTAATGAAGAAGGTCGTTGGAAAGCATGCTATAAGCAGTATCGTCCATAGAATATAGCTAACTGTGAACATCGTTATTCTTCTAGACTTTTTTTTTTTTTTTTTTTTTTGGTGGACTATGGATTAGTCTCGCCCCGCCAAATCGGTCCGGGGTGACGGAGAAGGCGGCGCGTGACCCCATAGACCCACCGTAAAAACTCCTCTCTCTTCGCCGTGCGAGCGGGTCACCGGGACCCGATTTTTAACTTCGGTGACCCGCCCGGCGGTTCACCCTCGCGGGTTCCTCTCGTCGACGCCCCGACAGATTTCGCCGTCGGGGCGTCGCCCTCACGCGGTGGCCTCACGTCGGGTGACCGGACAATTCCCCGGTCCGATCACCCGAAGCCTCGGTTAGGGCGGCATCAGGCGCAGGTATTCGCGCCTGCGCCGCCCCGGCCGCTGGCGGCGGCCCGGGGCGCGGGAATCCTCCCTTGCCCGTTCCGCCGCTTCCTTCTGCGAGATGACAGCCTCGCAGAAGGCGGCGACCGCGTCCCAGTTCCTGATGCTGTCGACCATCGCCCTCGCGACGGCCGGCAGCGTCAGGTCGGCACCGATGACAGCGACGAGGTCACGGCGCTGCCGCTCCCATCCCGGACACACCTCCAGCGTGTGTTGCGCCGTGTCCTCGTCACTCCTGCAGTGGTGGCAGGCCGGAGTCCACTCCCTATACACGACCCTGTGCAGGTACAACCCGAAACACCCGTGCCCCGTCAATACCTGCACCAGCCGAAAGGTGAGGACTCCGTGCCGCCGCTCCATCCACTCTATCAATACGGGCCGGAGGGCCTCAACGGTCTCCACACCGTGCCTAGGCCTCTCCAGCCGCGTAGCCCAACGGGCGATGACGTCTCGGCGGGCATCCACGCGCCAGGTGGCTATCTCGCTCAACGATGGGGAGCCACCTTCCTCGCGCGCTGTGATAACCCGCCGGTAGAGGTCGGAGAGCATCTCCGCCTCTAGGTCCCACGGGGGTGTCCCGGCCAACAGGCACGCCGCCTCTGTCGACACCGTGCGGTACCCGCGAATGGCTCTGACCGCCATGGCTCTCTGTGGCCTCCACAGAACCGCCCTGAGCTGGGCGTTCAGAGCCCTCGCCCACACGGGTGCGCCGTACATGGCCATCGAGCGGATGACCCCCGCATACAGCCGTCGGCCCTCGAAACTGGGTCCGCCCACGTTCGGCATGAGTCGAGAAAGGGCGGACGCCGCGCCGACAAGCCGGGGAGCAATCTGTCGGAAATGCTCCCGGAACCACCATCGCCCGTCGAGCACCAGACCCAAGTACCTCATATGGGCCTGGATGCTGATGTGGATGGAGTTTACCACTATCGAGGCGCCGATGGGTAGCCTCACACGGGGCCCGTGGAAAAGTAGGGCCTCCGTCTTGTTTAGGGCCACCCTGAGCCCCAGCGCCTCGATCCGCCTGACCATCTCCTCGGTGCCGAGAGTGGCCAGGCTCGCCGCCTCTTCGAGTGTCCTGCCCCGGGCTGTGACGAGCGTGTCGTCAGCGTAGCACACCAAGCTCAGCCCGGGGGGGAGACTCCCTCTCAACGCCCAGTCGTACCCGATGTCCCACAGGGTCGGCCCCAGAACCGACCCCTGTGGAACGCCGCACGACATGGGCGTCCGCACAATGTCCCCTGTGGGACCCGCGCAGAGGATACTGCGGCCCTCCAAATAGTCTGCCACCAGCCGCCTGAGGTACAGGGGCACTCCATGGAACCGGAGCGCCTCCCTGATGCAGCCGAATGGCAGACTATTGAATGCGTTGGCGATGTCCAACGACACCGCCAACAGCACTCCCTTCCCGGCGACGGCCTCCGCGGCCGCCTGCCTCAGGCGTAGTAGGGCCCCGATGGTCGAACGCCCCCTCCGAAACCCATACTGAGCGTCCGACAGATCGGGCCCCACCTCCTCCAGATGTCGGACGATGCGGGCAGCGAGCACACGCTCCAGCAGCTTACCCACATCGTCGAGGAGCACGATGGGCCTGTAGGCCGACGGCAAATCCGGGGACCGTCCCGGCTTTGGCAGGAGAACCAACCTCCCTTCCTTCCAGCACTCAGGGAACCGTCCAGACGTCAGACAGGCGTTGAACAGCTGCCTGAGGCGAGGCTCGAAGTGCTCGAGGAGCGATGTCAGCACCCGGACTGGAATTCCGTCCGGGCCGGGGGCCGTGGTGGCGGAACGGATCTTCGCCACGGCCGCCCCCACTTCCGACTCCGTCACGGGCGGAACACTCTCGTCGTCGTCGGCCTCCCGGTCCTGATCTGGCGGAGCCATGACCGGGGGCGTGTGTTCCGACTGCCGTGGAAACAGCTCCTCGACCACCCTACGAAGGAAGTCGGGCTGGAGGGTCTCGGTGAGGGGGGGGGCCCGCGCGCGAAGCTTGTTCAGCGCCGCGCGATATGGGCGACCCCAGGGGTCACGGTCGAGACCGTCCAGCATCTCCTGCCAACTCGCGCCCTTGGCGGCACGGATAGCCAGCCGAAAGGCAGTCCGCGCACTGCGGTACGCCTCGTACAGCTGGCCCTCCCGCTCGACGTCGCGGTGACGCCGCCGGCTGCGGGTGTAGGACCTTCGGGCACTGATACACGCCGCACGAAGGTCCGCCAGTCTTGGGGACCACCAGTAGACCCCCTGCCTCGGAGGCGGACGCCGCCGCACTCTGGGCATGGCCGCATCGCAGATCTGCGTTAACGCACTGCGAATGCGGACAGCCTCAGCGTCCACTCCGTCCGCTGGGGGTGGTGAGGACAGCCACGTGCTGACAATGGCCGCCTCCGCCAGTAGATCCCTATCAAGACGACCCACAGCCCACCGCGGAAACGCGGGAGCTCCGTCCGCCCTGTGACCCCTACCGGGTTCCCGGGGGGAGACCTCCATCCGGATGTACCGGTGGTCCGACAGGGTCTCCGCCTCCTCCAGGACACTCCAGTTCCTCACCCGTGGCGCGACAGCGGGGCTAGCGAACGACAAGTCCACTATCGACCCGCCCTGCCGCCGCACGCACGTGTTCACCGAGCCTCTGTTCAGAACACAGAGGCCCAGTGAAGCCGCCCACTCGTTGACCGCCCGCCCGCGGTCGTCCGTCGTAGGGGACCCCCACGCCGTGGATTTGGCGTTAAAGTCCCCCAGAACCAGGACGAGGCCCGGTGCCAGTCGCCGTATCGAGGCCTCCAAGGTGGTGAGTGAGGCCCCGAAATCGTCCATCCTCCTAGTGGGGGAGAGGTATACGCTGTAGAGCGTGACCCCTCCCCACTCCGCCGCGACAAATTCCTCGCCCCTATCCAAAAGGGACAAGGACGGGAAGTGCCGCTGCGTTGAGACGACGATTGCCGCGGTACCGTTTCGACTGACCACCCAATTGGGGCGATCAGGCACGGCGTACGGTTCCGCGACTACGGCTGCACCAATCGACCACTCCGCCATGGATTGCAGGAGGAGATCCTGCGCTCCGGCGGAGTGGTTGGTGTTGGCCTGCAGGAGGAGGTGCATGGATGGTGTACCCATTATCGGGTTGTATCCATGACCTCCTCGCCAGCGGGCGATCGGACCGCGCTAGGAGCGGGAGCGGCCGTGGTCGTAGGGCCGCCCCGCGCCTTTGGGGCCGAAGTTGGAGGCTTGCACGCCCCAGAGCCCATGCGGTGCTTGGCGGGCTTATTGCCCGCCGCACACGCGGGGCAGTGGGGCGGGGCGGCGCAAGATGCCGCCACGTGCCCGGTCTGACCGCAGCGGAAACACAATCCGCCGCAGTCGAAGCAATTAGTGCACGTCGGTCGAGTGTGTCCGACCGCCATGCACTTGTAGCACCTCGCAGGCCGGTGCTCAAGCACGGTTACCCGCGCCGAGCTCCAGCCCACGAGGAGCCTGCCTGAGCCGGCCAGTTGCCTGACCGACTCCACCGGGCACTGCGCCCAGGCAGCACCTACGCCACCCGGACCGGGACGAATGGCACCGACCCGGACGGTGTCTATGGGACACCCGGTTTTCGAGGCAATAGCCTCCCGGATGTCTTCCACCGTCACTGAATCGTCCAAACCCGAAATGCGCATTTCGGCGCACTTGACGGGCCTGGCGATCTTGATGCCACCCTCCTCGGCGAACAAACCTCTCAACTTCTCGGCCACGCTGTCGGCCGTCTTGGCGCCCTCGGCCCCTGGGAACTCGAGAATTCGAGCCCCCGTCCGGGCCTTGCGGGTCCTGGCTTCGACGCCTCCAATATCGGAGACGTCTAGCTCCCGCCGGGCCTTCCTCAAGACGGCCTCGTAGCTGAGGCCCTTCTCGGCCGCCTCGGGCAGCACAGTGATCACCACTGCGGCCGTCTTCGGCGACTTGAGCCCCTTGCGCGGTCTCTTCTTCTTTCCGGCTCCTGCCTGTGGAGCGGGGACCTCAGCGGCGCGCTTGGCCTCCGCTCTCCTCCTTTGGCCGCGACTCCTTCTGTCGCGTTCGGCCACCTGCCAACCCTGTTCGGGTACGGCAGTCGTGCCGGACGCGGAAGGCCTCGTCGCGGCCTCGCTGGTCGTCGCCGGCGGTGTTGTTGCGGGCGACTTCAGCGGTCCGGCAGGAGCCGGAGCCGTCTTCCTCCTCAGGGCGGGTCCCTTCGGAGCTGGGCCGGGGCCTTTGGGCTTAGGCCCGGCCGCGGCCGCGGCGTAGCTCCCCACGCGGCCACCCTGACAAGGCAGCGGGGCGGGGGCTGGTGCCACATGCGGCCGCTTGTCCGCGGCGAGAGGTGGTCGGACGCGTGGTTCTGGAGGCAACCTCGCCTCCAGAACGGCGAAGCGCGCATCGACGAGCTTGCCCACTGCGCCGATGATTTTGGCGAGGGCCTCGTCCGATATGCCTCCCACCTCAAACGGGGTCGGCTGAGCCTCCTCAGGGGCCCGTTCTACGGCGCCTGGCGGCTTTGGCGCCGCAGGGGCGCTAGACGGCGGCAAGCGGTCCGCGGGGAGAGGCGTCAACCTCACCACCGGGACGGGGAGTTTCGCCGCGGCGACCGCGCCAGCGTCAGCTGGCGACGCGCGCTTCGCGGTGGCAGGCGTCTTCCTCGCCGCGGGGACGGGGGTGACGGTGACGTCACCCAACGTCGTCGGCGCCGCAGCGCGAGGCGGCTTTGGCGCCGCAGCGGCCGCCGAGTAGCCGGCCCTGGCCGATGACGCGGCTGGCGCAGGTGACACGAACAGCGCCACCTGCGCCTTGAGGTCGGCCACGTCTATCAACAGCTGGCGGTTTGCCCGACGCATTTCCGCCAGCATGTCGCCCAGGTTCCGGTTTCGGGTCCGCAGGCCTGACATCTCGCCTCTAAGGCGGACATTTTCGGCCTGCAGGTCCGTGGCCTCGCCGGCGCGGACAGCGACCGCCGCCGCCCTTTCCATAGCCGAGGTCCCTCGCCCTCTTCTGGAGGCCTGGATCTTGGGTGGAGGCATGTTGGCCACGCTCCCCTCGGTTTCGGCGCTCGAGCTGCCTCCCTTACTCAGGGGGCGCTTTCGCACCTGCGAGGGGAGGGCCTCCTCCTTCTTAGTCGCGGTCGCCGGCGGCGTCTTTGCTGCTAGACGCGCCGACGACCTAGTGGGGCCTTCACCAGCCGACCCACTGTCTTTTCTGGACGGCCCTGCGGGAATATCACCGCCCTCGTCCATTCTGACGGTAGATCCGCCGCCCTCGTCTTCGGACGGCTCTGCGACATCGCTGTCGCCCTCGTCCGTCGACGGCTCTGCTGCGAGTCTACCGTCCTTCTTCTCTTCAGCGGCGGCAGCCTCCCTGCGCGCTCGCCGCTCCTCCAGCCGCCTCTTGTGGCTCAGGCCGTTGCCCCGAGTCTTTCTGGGCGACCTCCTCTTCTTCTTCTGGGCCTCCACGATTTGTGCCGGGCCCTCGGCGGACGCCTCAAGTCCCGAGGACGAGGCGTCGTCTTGGTCAGTTTTGCGTTGGCATGACCGGGCCTTGGTGTGAGAATCACTTGGATTCCCGTCGGTTTTTAAAGTGTTTAAATTTTGTGTATCCATAGTGAATCCCACGAGAATGGGAGATACATTACGTCGACCCGGGCAGAGATCCCTTTACCCGGGCAAGCCTACATTTACCAACCAGGGGGTCAGCCGGTACCCTGGCTGGAGCGTGCTAACGACAGAACAACCCATCTGCCATGCATCTTCTCGCCGCACGCCAGAACTTAAGATTCTGGGTGATTTCCGAGTCCGAATGTTACTTCGAACTCTTTATAGAGGTTGTCTTCCTCGCGGTCCGGGCGGTTAAGCCAAGACCCTCGCTCCTGATACTACGCCTCAAGACAACGTGTCTTGAAGCAAGATACCAGGTTTACGATGTGTGGGCGGTGGCATGTGCCTGCCCAGCCCTCAAATGAATGAGTGACTGAGCCCGTCCCAATATTTCGCGTCCTATACCCTCTACTACGACTGTAGTAGAGTAAGGAGCGAAATCGCGCAGATATTCGCTACGGACGACAGTACAACAGAAGAACTGGGGACCGCCGCCCGCACCCAGGGTACACCGCGTGGAGGTTTCTGGGATAGTACCCCTATTCTTCTAGACTGCAACTAGTAGACATTTTACCATGTTTGATTAACCCACTGAAACCTGAAAACCTCATCTCAGGTCGTATGTCCCACTGTTGGGCTCGAGCCTCCTCCATAATGGTAGGGAAATTGACCTACTACAGCACGCTAGTCAGACGTATTGGTATAGGGTTCCATTTCGAGTTTTACTTCTCTTGCATAGATGTTATATGCGGTTTATATCCCCTAAATTTCCATTGTCTCTGTTATTGTATGTGCTAATGAGTATGTACACACAACTTTTTTTTTTATATATACCTGTATTTTAATTTTTGTTTATTTGTCACACGGAGCGCACTTTAGTTGCTCGTTGAGTTTACTGTCAATCGCCACATTGTACAGGACGCTACGGAAGAACAGCGTTGTGGTTCTCATGTGAGCTACCACAATATTATGCTGAGTAGTGATCCTTTTACTTGTTCGCGGATGGGACTCCAGACCTTACGTGTTATGTTTACATATCTCTCGGCACAACGATTATTTCACCAATATTCACTGTGTTATACATGTTTCCCCTCTGCGAGGGAGAAATGAACTATTTTTCTTTCTATTCTTTCTTTCTAATCGTCTCGTACGATCACCCACAGGTCAGATATGGGGTGGTGAATAGTATTCTTACTCCGTCACCACACAAAAAACCTGAAAACCTACTCTGGAATAATAATATATTCCTTATATGGGATGATTGGTTAAAATAAGTAAAACAAATAAACTTGGCACGTTAAATTCAAAATCAGTTATTTATTCTTAACTACAAATGACAGATAATTACATTGTCTTATATAATATTATTTTAAATGTTTATGAATACATTTCACATTACAATTATTTACAATTAAAATTATTGTACTTGATCGGTATACTTTTTCATATTTAATTTTTTCAATGATAATTTTTTTTTAATATTTTATTAAATTTTTTAGCTGTAGATGAAAATATTTGTAGTTATAATTAATACACACATCGTCATTATTCTATATTTATCTCAATTACTTGTGGTAGATAAAATATGTATTCTCCTGCCACTATAAAATTGGTAAAGTTTTGATAATAGTTTTATGACCGGTCACTTTTCTGATGTCAACCTTTCTTGGTAATATTGACCAGACGGCATCAGATGAAGTTGGCTAAGTCCTTCTTACTCATCTTTTATGAAGCCCATGAGCAATATAAGTATTGGTATTATTAGTAACTACTATACAGGAATAAATATAGCTGTGTGGTAGCGGCTACGAATACTACCAACCCTTACTTTACTCGCGGATGTCGTAAAAGACGACTTAGCCTACGAGCCTTATAATGACCTGGGCTAACTACATCTGATGCCGTTTGGTCAACAATTACAAATAGTTAATTCCCAAAGAATGTTGACGTCTAGCAGGCGACCGGTAATAAAACTATTGCCAATAACTTTTACAATATGTACTATGAAAGAAGAGTACATATTGTATCGACCACAGGTAATTGGGATAAGAGTAGGAGAATGATGATATACAGGAATTAATTAATATACGTAACTTAAAATATTATAAATGCGAAAGTAAGTTTTTTTTTTGTATGTTTGTTACGTTTCCACCCTTTAATATCTTAATTGATCGTCATGTAATTTAGCATATACGTTATCAGAGATATAGAAAAGGCTGTAAGATATCTTTCATCACGGTAAAAGTACTGTTCCCGAAATATGCCAAAATTGTTTTTTATATATAATTACAAATGCTTTATAGATTTAGTGAATCAGCATCTGACTGTAATGAGAAAGATTCCAAATTAAATCTCAGTATGAATAAAATATTATTAGATACATCTGCAGGTTATTTTAGAGGTTTCAAATAAAAAAAGCATATAGAACGGTTATTGAACCTAAGTTACTGTTTAGACCTCATGGTATTTTTTTTTTGGCGCCGGGCTACGTAACTTTCACGTAACCATTTTTACGACGACACTATCATAGACAACATTAAAGTTAGAAAATTTGAATTTGAAATGTCAGCTTTTTCTAAAACTACACAAACCATCTTCATAAAATCTGGCTTTCATGAATAAACCAGAATACGTGTTTATATAAGTCACACAAAACTGAATAACCAACCTGGCCCAATTTGACGCAGCGTTTTGTCAAAGCGACCGTCACGTTTCTAAACGTTCTTAATGTATTGTGCCTGAACCCTATTATACCAAACGAGTAGCTATCAGAATTGCTGTTTTTTTCATTTGCTACCCGAGCGTTGGCCTCATTTTGCAACCCAGTTTATAGTTCATATTTTTAAAGAGTTTAATAAGCTTTTAAGAAGAAATTATGCTTTGTTAACCATATCTATTTTTCCTTTGACTTGGATAGCTCATCGTATTGTAATGATTGATTTAAAAATTTATGTTTATTTCTATAAATTATATTATAGAGACATTTGAACATATTATTTTAGGGTTCCGTACCTTGAAAGAAAACAACGGAAACTTTATAGGATCACTTTGTTGTCCGTCCTTCCGTCTGTCTGTCCGTCTGTCTGTCAAGACCCTTTTTCTCAGGAACGCGTGGAGGTATCAAGCTGAAATTTATATGAAATACTCAAGTTTACTGTCCCTTAGAGTTATGAAATTTCTGACACTCGCAAGAGAATCAAAACCTACAGGGTACTCTTGTAATACAGGGGACTTTACAAACATATAATTAACGCAGTCCAATTACACCCAGACTCAGAACAACACTTTATGAATCGCTCTAAGTATTTTCCTACGTAAGAATCAAATTCACAGCACTGGCGCAGAAGGTCAGTATCTTAACCACTACGCCATATGTGCAATCAAATCAATATACAAATGAATATATATGTAATTTGTGTTTCCATCTACAGCTAAAAACATTTAACACGAGGGAGTATTGTTTACATTAAATTAGTTAAATAAATACAGATATGAAACCGTAAGAGTTCCGTTATCCAAACTCTTGATGGTGTGTGATAAGCATCCTTACTGTCAGAAAAACGATGAGTGTGAATATGAAAGTTTGGGCTTCTTGTGTGGTCGCCGATGAATTATTACCATGTTGCATGGCTGCAGGAGTCTCACCTGTCAAAAAAAAATCTGTTAAAAAAAGTTATCCAACACTTGTATTAAATATTATGAACTTGTTGTTGCTCATGGCTGATAACATAAGTTAGCTATGTGGTAGCGGCTTCGAATACTACCAACCCTTACTTTGCTCGTGGATGTCGTAAAAGACGACTAAGAGCCGTATAACGACCTAGGCCATTTCCATCTGATGCTGTTTGGTCAACGATTACATTCCCAAGGAGGGTTGACGTCTGGCAGGCGGGCGGTCATAAAACTAATGGCAATAACTTTTACAATATGTACTATGAAAGAAGAGTACATATTGTATCGACCCCAAGTAATTGGGATAAGAGTAGGAGAATGATAATGATGATGGTTGATGATATAAGTATACACGCAAATCTCTACAGTATAAAAATAGAATACAAATAGAGAAAAATAATAAATTCAATGTCACTCAATGAGACCCTCTCTTTGAGTGACATTGAATTTATTTTATTGCCCCTCAGTGGGTATTTCGTCGGGCCGGCCACTGACGACAAGTTCACACTACTCCGGTGGCTGGTCCAACGACGAAGGCGAGGTTCACGGGTGGGTTACGGGTGTGCGTGTTTACGCCCTCTGTCGCCCCGGACGGAGTGGTGCGAAGAGTGCGCCGGCCGTAACCCAACCCCAAAAAAAAAGCCGGCTCTATAATATGATCAAGTCCAAAATAGACTATTAAAATTTTCATTGACTGTATATTTCTATTATCTTTGCGTGTAGTGATTGAGTGAGATTACAATTTTCTACTTTGTCTTCGTCGCGAATGTCGTAAAAGACGATTAAGGTATCATCATCATTACCCTGCTCTTATCCCAATTACTTGGGGTCGACGTAATATGTTCTTTTCTTCCACACAATCCTATTCGAAGTCATATCTGCGGTCACGACCTTCCCATCCATATCATGCTTCACGCAATCCATCCATCTTTTCTTCGGTCCTTCCTTACCCCTAAAGCCTTCAACATCCATACTTAAAACTTTTCTCACAACATTACTTTCGTCCCGTCTCATCACATGTCCATACCAACTCAGGCGTTCACCTGAACACCTTGAACGCCTTTTTTTTTTTCTTTTTTTTTCCCGCAAGGTGGAACCATGGATGCGGTCGCGCCCCGGCAAATCCGCCCGGGGCGACGGAAGAGGCGGCACGCAACCCCATGGACCCATCCTGCAAACACCTCTCTTCGCCGTGCGAGCGGGCCACCGGTACCCGATCTTTGTCTTCGGTGGCCGGCCCGGCGGTATACCCTTGCGGGTTCCTCTTTTGTCGATGTCTCGACAACTTTCGCCGTCGGGACGTCACCCTCACGCAGTGGCCTCACGTTGGGTGACCGGACAATTCCCCGGTCCGATCACCCGAAGCCTTGGTTAGGGCGGCATCAGGCGCAGATATTCGCACCTGCACCGCCCCGGTCGCTGGCGGCGGCCCGGGTCGCGGGAGTCCTCCCGGACTTGTTCCGCCGCCTCCTTCTGCGAGATGACAGCCTTGCAGAAGGCGGCGACCGCGTCCCAGTTCCTGACGCTGTCGACCATCGCTTTCGCGACAGCCGGCAGCGCCAGGTCGGCACCGATGATAGCGACGAGGTCGCGGCGCTACCCGTCCCAGCTCGAACATTCCTCGAGCGTATGTTGCGCCGTGTCCTCGTCACTACCGTAATGGTGGCAGGATGGAGTCCACTCCCTCCACACCACCGTGTGCAGGTACTTGCAGAAGCAACCGTGCCCCGACAACACCTGCACCAGTCGGAAAGAGAGGACCCCGTGCCGCCGCTCCATCCACTCCATCAGTATGGGCCAGAGGGCCTCAACGGTAACAACACCGTGTCTAGACCTCTCCAGCCCCGTAACCTAACGGGCGATGACGTCTTGGCGGGCGTCCTCGCGCCAGGTGGCTATCTCGCTCAACGATGTGGAGCCACCTTCGTCGCGCACTGAGGTAACCCGCCGGTAGAGGTCGGAGAGCATCTCCGCCTCTAGGTCCCACGGGGGTGTCCCGGCCAGTAGACATGCCGCCTCGGTCGATACCGTGCGATACCCGCGAATGGCTCTGACCGCCATGGCTCTCTGTGGTCTCCACAGAACAGCCCTGAGCTGGGCGTTCAGAGCCCTCGTCCACACGGGTACGCCGTACATGGCCATCGAACGGATCACCCCCGCATACAGCCGTCGGCCCTCGAAGCTGGGTCCGCCCACGTTCGGCATGAGCCGCGATAGGGCGGACGCCGCACCGACCAGCCGGGGAGCAATTCGGCGAAAATGCTCCCGGAACCACCATCGCCCGTCGAACATCGTCGTTTTATAACACGTCCGACCAAAGTGGTATATAGTATGTAGGTCAATTTCTCCCTATTGGCTCGAGCCCAGCAGTGGGACATATAGTGGGGTGTAAGGCGATTATATATTTAATCAAGTTATAAAATTAAATCAAGTTATAAATCTACTAAACCGAATCTAGTATGAATTAAAACAATAAATTGTTTCAAATCTTGAACGATGAAATAACACGACTTACTCGCACTTGACTTATTTCAAGCAGAAGATCTACTATCACGATTATTTTACCAACTGGAGTGACCTATTTAGTAAGAAAAGTCATCAAATATTGAAAATAATTTTATTTTAAAGAACTGCTAGGTGATAACTATTTTTTAACCTAATATTAAGTAAAGTGATAAAATACCCATTTTTAAAATAAAGTCATCAACATTTTCTTTCCATGTATGAATCGTAAAAATGGATTAAGGTATGCCAATACTAATAGAGTGGACAATAATACAACGACCTGACTAAAGACTAATGTCTTTTATCTCTTGTAAGCCTATATTCAATATCTAGTATTGCAAATGTGCTGATGAAGAGAGCAGTCATGATTAAAGTTACTGTATTTATACTGCTACTCTATTTAGAAATTATCTATCAGAGATTAAGGACTAATGTTTACGCAGAAGTTAGAGTATTATCAGGTATATAAATGCATTTATTTATATTAACATTGTAGTATACAAAACGAACTGAATATCATATGACAATCTCGATCTCTCAACCTTTTATTTAAAGAAAATAAAATATTTTCCATTTCGTTTTCAAATCAAATTATAAATACCAATATAGATATGATACTCAAACACGTGACCTTTAGAATTGAATACGTATGAAAAGATGACGAACGTAATAAATAAATCTGCAAATTACTAAAAGTACTAAAATTTTTGATACGTTGTTACTAATTAATTTGAGTTTATGTTAGTTGACTAAAAATGAATTATTATTATTATTACAAACGAAGAAGTTTACAATACAAACTTCAAAATTAATATATAGTTTTCTTTAGGTAGTTTAATCTACATCTTTCGTCATATTATGTCACAATCATTTTTTTTTTGTGGTGGACTATGGATGCCTCTCGCCCCGCCAAATCAGTCCGGGGTGACGGAAGAGACGGCGCGTGACCCCATAGACCCACCATGCAAACTTCTCTCTTCGCCGTGCGAGCGAGCCACTGGTACCCGATCTTTGTCTTTGGTGATTATGTCACAATCTAGTTGTTGAATTAAAAACTAATTAAATTTGATATACAAACATTTTATGGAAAATTCTTAGAATATGTCATTAGACCATGCTAATAATACAGGTACACAGAAAAAAAAAGTGGTCTGTGTTGGGTGTTCGACAAAGATTTTCCGACGTATTTTTAACGCTGAATTTGAATCTGAAGTCAAAATTGGGGGTCAAACTTCAAAAAATGGAGAAAAATAAAAAAAACCGATAAAATCTACGATCTAATATTTTTTTTGCATGATAACACAGGTCTACATAAAAATGGTATGTGCTAGGCTTGTTCAACAAAGATTTTTCGACGTATTTTTTACCGCTGAATACGAATCTGACGTCAAAATTGGGGTCAAACTGTAAAAAACGGAGTAAAATAAAACAAAAACGACAAAATCTACAATTTAATTATTATTATAATAATATTTTTTTTTTGAACGTATAAAAATACGTTGGAAAATCTTTGTCGAACAACTAGCATAGACCACTTTTTTTGTGGATCTGTGTAATATAAACCATTGAATAGGTTACAGTGAATTGAATATGCATATGTGTAGTTTGAATGAGCTAGCTGTAATTATATTACCCGATACATATATTTGGAACTAGCTTCTGCCCGCGGCTTCGCCCGCGTAAAAGTTTACTTTCCTAAAGTTTTTCATCCCCTATTTTTATTAAGGTTACTACTTAAAGGGTATTTTTTTAACAAAAGTTATAAGTGTCATATTTATTTATATCTAATCAATAGCCTAAAAATAAGTTTCAAGCTTTTGGCTTTAAAAATGACGATACTTCCTTAAAAAATTTCATCCCCCTTTACAGCCCCTTTATGCAATAAATAGTGGCCTATGTCTTTTAACAGGCTTTAGACTATCTGTGTACCAAATTTCATTTAGATCGGTTCAGTAGTTTTGGCGTGAAAGAGCGATAGACAGACATAGTTACTTTCGCATTTATAATATTAGTAATGATTTCATTCAAGCTAGCTTATTCGTATTAAATTTCAATATAAAAATGTCAAATTCTCTCTTTTTCATAAAAAAAAAATACATAAATAATTACACTGTTTTATAATTAATACGATCTTAATTAATCTCTAACGAAATTGAGTGTTAATTTTATACTTTTTACGACTCGAAGAATTAAAGGATAAAATTCAATTACAATGAAAAAGGGACTTGTTCCTGTGTTTTCTATCTTGTAAATGTCATTTTACCTTTTCTGTCTATTATATTACTTTCATTAGCCTTTATCAAAGTGTCTCTTAAATCCTCTAAAGTACTTGTAGCAGAAACAATATTATGTTTATAATATTAATTTTCTAACTTATCTTTTATGCCAAGTATTTAATCAAGTTTTGGGAAAGACGGGTTAAAGATTATTCGATAAATTCTTGTTGGCTGAAGTTCTTGTTGGATTTTTTTATTATATTTTGGATGGATAATTAAGTAACTTTGAACATTATTAAGATCATCGAAATTTTTAATATGAAATTCTTGCACATAGTATTAGAAAATCCATGTACTTTAAATTATTTGAAATAAAACTACTTTTAAGGATTCTATCGAGTTTGTATTTGATTTTTAATTTCCTGATGTTTCGAACACTTTACAGTTATCATAGTCACGGGAAGACTTTTAAATTATTTACTCGAATTAATTATATATTCTGATTGGTTTCGAAGAAAATTTATTTTCCAATGAAATTTAAGTAACAGCTATAATGTACTTCTGAGAATACTATACGATTACACAACTAAAACACAACTAAAACCTTAAAACTGACCTCAAACAGCCCCATCTGAAGTAGACAGCTTCAGATGGGGCTGTCTGAGGTCAGTTTCATCGAAAATTATATTCTCAAAGAGTGTTAACGTTAGACCAGCGACTGGTCATAAAACTATTGATAAAAAATTACAATATGTGCTATGGAACACGATTAGGTACACATTGACATTGGTCTCCAGGAATTGAGATGAAAGCAGAATGATGATGTACTTCTAAGAATATAAAATTTAAAGTTTTTAATAATTATTTCATTTACACTATTGATAAAGAAATTATTAAAACTTAGTGAAGTTTATTCATATGATGTAAGCTTCTACAAGGAATGTCGTTATTGCCAACCTTGTCAGACAGTTTAGCGGCTGCAGTAGGTGTTGCATGTTTTCCAAGACCATTGCAGCCCATTCTCTTGCCCTTAACTATTTTATAGATTTTTATGGGAAAACAGTGGTGGGATATATTGTATCCTGAATTTGCTGTCAAATCATCATCATCGCAAATTATATACGTCCCACTGCTGGGCTCGACCTACTCTACCACGGTGATCAGACGGAGTGGTGATTTTCCATCTCTTGCATATAATTATGTTATGTACATATTATATTTTTAGGCAAGTGGTGTATTGTATTCTTCATCACGAAAAATCTACGGTTTCACGGCAATATACCCAATTATAGTAATTGCATAATAAGAGATTCCAGTCATTTACTGGGAGATTACAGTCATTAGCGATGATATAGCAATTCCATATAATATTAAAATGCTAATGCTTACCAAAGACGCACCCATTTATGAATGAAAGTTTTTTATGTAACAATTATTGTCATCTATCGATACATCAGCTTATAGTCTAATGCTGAATTCAGGTTGACACATAAAGCAAAATGCCATAATCGAGTAGGTAAGCATATTTGTAGATATTAGTTTTCTATATGAGTGCTGCTCTACATTCACCTGATGAAGCCTGAACTGGTTTTTATAAATCTTACGGGAAAGTAAAGTATACTGATACATAGTATTAATTAATTCTTAATTTCTCATCATTCATTAGTATCTCAACTCATATACGTTCCACTACTGAGCTGGAACCTCCTCCAAAATAGAAGAACAATTGACCCATTATAATAGTCAGTTTTAGTTAGTCGGTTAGTATAGACATTTCCTTTTCTTATATATATATATATATATATATATATATATATATATATATATATATATATATATATATATATATATATATATATATATATATATATATATATATATATATATATATATAGGTTTTATTTAAATATTATAACCCTTAGTTGACTTTTACGATACTCGCGGTTAATAAAGCAGGTGAATTGTGTTCTTACTCCATCACCACACAGAAAATATCAATCAACTCATTTATAAACCAGTCTATGTAAAATATGTTTAAATTTAAAAAAATATTGTGAAATAGAGACGTAAATCTTAGAATCCAAAAAACACTGAACTATGTTTTGAAAATGAGA
The DNA here is from genome assembly GCA_905163515.2 of Lymantria monacha. Classification (NCBI taxonomy): domain Eukaryota; kingdom Metazoa; phylum Arthropoda; class Insecta; order Lepidoptera; family Erebidae; genus Lymantria; species Lymantria monacha. Next base: position 13,289,282 of record LR991106.1, read on the forward strand.
CTCACTTTGTACAATATGCACGGTGACTGATGCAGCTTTTGCGTTGGCAGGCACGCAGGTATAGTTTCCAGCGTGACGGGGCTCCGCCTTGCCAATTACTAACTCACTGGTTTGTCGACCATTATATACGGTCACGCCATCTATTTAAATAAAACAGTTAATAGTCAGAATCATACTCAATTAATATAAATCAAATTATAGAATAATTTGGACTATTTTGAGATAATAATGGAGAAATATTGACAGATTACGTAATGGTCGCAAAATGCCCAAGCCTACTTGGCTTTGTACGTTCCATTACTCACGCAGTATATTTTTTTTGTGCGTTCCAAAACGTTGTTCCGAATCTGGGTGTTATTTTGTAATTGTATATATATATAGCGAAAGGTCAGATAAAGAGTAGGCGTAATCGTAGAGCATGCATTAAGACTGTGATGAGCGTGAATGAAGCGATGGAGGTATGTCAGGATCGTGGTTTGTGGCAATCCGTAGTCTCTGTCTACCCCTTTAGTAAACAGGCGTGAGGCTATTTATGTATGTAAATTGTATATTTGTAAATTCTTACGCAACATTTTTGTTTGTTCTTGTTGCTGTTGTGTATGCAACTATTTTTACTGTTTAGACAAAGGGACTATTCCATCAATCGCTTCGATTTTTCTTTCTTTCGATCCGATCGCTGTTTAATATGGTTTATTAGTGAGTCCGCAATAAGGATATCATCAATCATGTCTACCTGAATGTATTAAATTCTGTTACCAAGTATTTTATTGATTTTATAGACTTATATCTTCTAGTGTTTGTATAGTCCTTAATTTAATTGATTTTATAACTTTCTTTCTTCTAAAGCTTGTATAGTGTCGTGATGTATGTGGATTAATGATGACACAAGGTCAAAGAAAAAGCTGAGTTTAATTATACCAAAAATGTATCTGGTAAGTATTATTTACCAAAAAAAAATCGTTTTATCTAAAACATTCACCACAACTTTTTGCATTGTATCACCAGGGAAATAAAGTACAATATTACTTTTTCCTTTTCCTTAGCTACTTACCTGAATGTCGAGCTACGATGCTCGAGGGATTACTGGAGCTTTTAGCGTTCTAAAATCTTTGCGATAGTAGCGTAAGACCTTATAAAAGAAATAGTTTTGTCTCTAGATACTTATTGCGACGTGATATTTAATCATTAATTTCATGTGTAAATTTTTAATTTTATTGTAAAAATCTTATGAAAAGTCATTAATTACTATACCTAAATAATATTTTAGAGGTAGTAAAAATCTTATTTTTAAAAAATCATATAAAATAATAAACATATGTTTAAGTGCATTACTGCAGCGGCCAGCAAAAGAGGAATTGGTGGACGAACGTGTAAATGTGAGCCGAGGCACACATACGTAATCTTGTTGCCACGGCTTGTATAGTGAAATTAAAACTAAATAGTACTAAGTAGAACTGTATACATGACGAACAATGAACAACATTTTTCACGTGCTAAAGGGTTCATTTGTTTTTTTTTTTCATTATTAAACATGTTTCTTTTTCAAGCTAGTTCTAAATTTAAATAAAATTCTGATAATTTGCTTATTTGGTTAACATATTTGGAAGTAAAAAATTGTTCCATTTTTAACCGACTTCAAAAAAGGAGGAGGTTGAGAACCTCGAACATTCGTCTGTATTTTTTTTATGTTTGTTACCTCATAACTTTCGATTGGGCAAAGCGATTTTAATTATTATTTTTTATTTGAAAGCTGGTGCTTCTTGTGTGGTTCCATTTCAATTTGGTCCAGTTCTTACAATGGCACCCATGAGAAAAACATATAAGTCTAAAATTAGCATTAAGTATGTTTGCGACAAATGAACGAGTAAATTAAGTCCCGCTACTAATACAACAACCTATGTGTGTCTGTAACACTAAAAAGTAAAAATAATAAAAACTACGTTTAAAAAAAACGACTTCAAAAACTGAAAAGCACAAAATAACTTAAAATACTATCATTTGTATATGCTAATCTATTGATAGGTTTAAAGTCGGTGCCGGTGTCTTTAGTGTAGGAATTTTATTATAGTAAGTAAGCTGTTTATAATTTTCTTTAGGGCTTGGCACCGATTTTTAAAATGCACGATAGATATGAATTTACATATATATATTTATTTGGCCGCTAAAACACGACAGATATGGATTTTCATACATTTTTTGGCGACCGCTGCTCGCAAGTATTTGGTCAGTACAGCAATTTCGATTTATCTCGAAGAAGGTTGTCAAAATAATTCTCAAATTTCCAAACATGTTTGAGAAAATGATTTTTGATGTATCACATGATAAATATATAAATATTTCTGCGGTTTATATTTTATTTTTGATTTCAAGACAAGGGAGGGCTATGAAGCATGGTCCTACTGTGATAAAAATGCTAACTGTGCAACATAGACTATGTGTCTATAATTAAAATAATTTTATTTTATATTACCGCAGAAAGAGTTTTATAATTATTAAAACATTTTTATTTTTATATTTCTCGTTATTCGAATTATAAATTAAATTTATTACATAATATTATTTTAAGTATTACAGAGTTAATAAAAAAAAATAGTGAAGACTTGATATGATTTTCGAACTTTGATTTAGAACGAATTATTTAAAAAAAACAGGGGTCTTGACAGACAGACTGACGGACAGATGGATAGACGGACAGACGAACGGACGGACAACAAAGTGATCCTATAAGGGTTCCGTTTTTTCCTTTTCAGGTACGGAACCCTAAAAATATGTTTAATATAAATTTACTAATGTTTAATATTTCATACATACATATCATAACGCCATATCCCTTGCAGGGTAGGCAGAGAGAACAGAGTGCCAGAGAACTCTATCCTTGCATACTTCACTAGCTTCCTCAACATTCATAATTCCCTTCATACACGCTCGCCGGTTTCGGAGACTCTTGACTCCACCTTCCTTCAGTACGTGACCAATCTGGTCTAGGTAGGTTAATCTAGGTAGGTTAGTCTCGGTCTCCCTCGGTACCTACATCCTTCCACTTTCGCATTGTATATCTTCTTAACCAGGCGTTCGTTCGGCATTCTTTCCACATGTCCGAACCATCGGAGCATTCCCTTTCACATCTTTACACCAAAACTCTCTTTCATACCTACTCGCTCTCTTACGTCGTCGTTACGAATGCGGTCGGTCAGCCTAACTCCACAGATTTTCCTCAGAGATCGCATTTCGACCGCATTAATTTTACTATCATACTCTTTTCTGCATACCCAACTCTCGCTTCCATACAGTAATGTTGGGACAAGCACTGCGTTATGTATTGCTACACGTGCCTTCTGGCTGAGGTGGTGGCTGCCGAGAAGTTGCCCCAACGCTCCGTTCACCGTTTGGAGACATTTATCCAGATATATGATAAACAGCCTGGCTGACAGAACGCAACCCTGCTTAACGCCGATATTGACGTCAAACCAAGGCGACATTCCATCAACCAGCCGCACACAGGCTCTACAGCCCATGTAACTAGACTGCACAGCCTGTAACAGTTTACCGCTAATACCATACTCCGGTAAAATGTCCCAAAGTTCCTTTCGTACAACCGTGTCAAATGCTCTCTCCAGATCCACAAAACTGCAGAAAACCCTCTGACCTAGAGCCAGATGCTTCTCCACAATGTTGCGCAGAGAGAACACTTGATCCATGCATCCCCTTCCACTCCTGAAACCTCCTTGTGTAAACAGAAAACAGTAAACCATCGGACACCATCCTCATTTAATATTTCAATTTACATTATACATTATAATCTAATATTTTTTTTAATAATCTACTAGCGAATAACATCTAGCACAAAACTCATTGGACATTTAAAAAAAAATACACTTTTCCTTTTTACTATATAAAATTGTCTTTATTACTTTTAGGTTACATACGAAAAAAAATAATTTCGGGCGTCAACTTGAAAGGAACCCGCGAGGGTAAGCCGTCGGGCGGGCCACCGCAGACAAAGATCGGGTACCGGTGGCCCGCTCGCACGGCGAAAAGAGGAGTTTGCATGGTGGGTCTATGAGGTCACGCGCCGCCTCTTCCGTTGCCCCGGACCGATTTGGCGGGGCGAGACGCATCCATAGCCCACCGCAAAAAAAAAGGGTACGTAAAATTAAAAGATTTAATCACCGTCGCCTCCTATTGAATAAAAATATGTTTATTTTAACCAAAATCATCACAACCAGGACCAGGCTCCACAAGCAGCATAAGCATAACTGCTAGAGTAATCAATAATCTCCTCAATCATATTTAAAGGAATGGAAATACGCTATCCACTTAGTGATTGTAAGCAAAGAATATATCTAAGTCTCATTCTGTCTCTTTAATTAATAAGTTATCCTATCTTAAGGCCCTCGGGTCTAGACTTAACAAGTTTCAGCTGTATTATTTAAGAAGATAATGAGATTCATGTGCATTCTCATCGAAGTTTAATTTGCATTGGGCATTGTGTGTTACAGACAGTTTGAAACTGCTATTTCTGTAAATATGTCTTCTAGGTTTGTACATAACGCATATACACAACAGAAATATACAAATGTTTAAAATTGGATTATAAATTAAGTACATTCTAAGTCTTATAATGCTTTAACTTTGACGCTTATGCAGATGGACTTAAAACACATATTAACAACACTAATATATGCTACATGTATATAGATACAGTGAATGAATAGTCTCACTAATTAGACGAGCATGGTCCCACGTTTACGAACCTAATTTAGGTAGTCTCATTGTTTAATACAATTTTAACTAAAAAGTTAGAGTATTGAATCGGAACATTGTTGTAAACTTCTCTCCGATAGATGGCGTGTGGAAAGTTTCCAGAAAGGCGACGATAAACGCGAAAAAATCAGTATTTATATGTGTAACCCCGCTCCATTAACGCGGCGTCATATGGGTTGGGTCTGTGAGACCCGTCACATTTTATTTCGCTTCTAGTTCGGTTACTAAGTGTACATATTTGCTGTTCTTCTCAATAGCTGGAGCTGTTGAACTGTTCTATGTGTCGCAGTTAACAGGATAGTCGTGCGACAGCTACAGTGGGATTTACACGTGGTCGAAATTGAATTAGGTATGTGAGACCCATCCCCGCAGTTGATGTCAACATTTTGCTCCATTTTGTATAGATATTATTTTAATTATTATCTGTGAATTTATCCGTTTGTATTTGTTTTTTATTTTTATTCACAATTAAAATTGCTGATATATAGTTCAAAGCATTTAATTTATGTTTTTTTGTAGGTAATTAGTAAAAAATGGATCGAGAAGAAGCAGAACGACAGTGTATTTTTTCGATTTTACGAGTCTGGCTCCGATTTCTGAGTCTGATTCTGGAGGGCTTAGTAATAAACAAAATTAATAATAGTTTAAAAAAAATGACTGCATTTTATAAAAATCCTACGCCTCGGGCTTGTCATGGAACATCTAGAACTTTGCCATAATGTATCGGAGCTTCTACGTGTTGTAAAAAAATATAAAAATTTGTTTGTGAATCTACAAGGGAACTTCCGACAAATAGGCTTGTGTTCGCAAAAGGTACCGAGAGTGTCCAGCCAAGAAATACCATAACACAAACTGCAGCTGCGAGAATTGCAATAAATATATTTGTTTAGAATATATTGTACCTTTTGTGCTGACTGTACCAATGATAGTGATTTGGAGTAATTAATTGTTATTATCTATCTTCTAAAGATTAAGATAGAATTTAGTTTCCTACAAAAAAGTGACGTTAAAACATTAAGAAAGCTTGTTAATTAATAATAGACCTATATTTAAGAAGAAAAGAAAAAGTTTGTTGATATTTGTCGTGATTTTTTTAAAGCTCTAATAAATATGATTAAAAGATAATATAATATGATATTTGTGTTTCGTTTATTTACGTAAATTTTTTTTTTTGGGACTAATCCCACCGCACATTCCCACCATTGTAACTCCTGTAAGCCAGGATCCACAATGGTCACTATAAATGACACCGAGGTTTGACCCTCAGGCAGTCCCGGGAAATGATTTTAATTGTCTTGGAACCCGCAACAAATTTAATTAGAAAAGTTAAAGAGGAGGAGTTGGAAAAGAGTGATTCCACTTCCCTCCCAGGCAAAGCGGGAGACAGAAAGCAATATTGACTAGTCAGCCAATAAGTAAAGGGTTGTACAGCTACGATAAGCGCAGCAGTACGGCACCACGGATATGGGATAACTTAAACGGGGACTATATGTGAGCCTTAAGATTGGTTGCAGTAGTAGGTATGGCAGAAACGCCTAAACGCACGGAAATTTTCTCGAGTTGCTACAAGATCCGTGTAGTATACTACTCCAGATGTTACTTGCAAACTGTCTAACATAAGGTCGCGCTCGTTACGCCAGAGATCGCACTCCCAGAGAATGTGATGTGCTGATTGTTCATACTCGCGGTTATTTGTAGAACATTGACATAGTGGTGAAGGTACGAGTTTAAAAGAAAATAATTTACTTTTAAAGTTGCCATGTCCAGTTAGAAATTGAGCTACAAAATGGTCAACCTCCAGCCACACTCTCTCTAGGCGCTCGCGGACGCATGGGAAAAATAGATAGAGGTGACGGCCCTTCGATGATGAATCCCATCTTTCTTGCCATTCAATTAAAAGTTTTTCATAGACAACGGACTGTGGTGCAAACAATCGAGCGATTTTATTACGGTCGCGCGGTAGAAGGAAATCTGTGTTCATATTTTCCCTTGTCGTGTAATACATTGATGCCCGTCTCTGAATCTCCAAATCAACCGGAAGTACACCCGCGAGTACCGGCAAAGCCTCGGTACTGACCGTCCTGTAGGCTTTACACAAGAATATTAAGGCCAATCGTTGGCTTTGTAATAATTTAAGGCGAGCTGCCCCTATGGTAGCCCTATCAGCCCAAACGGGTGCAGCGTAACAAATACACCCCAAATATGTGGCCATATATATAGTTTTCAGTGTATTAAAACGAAGGCCCCAGGTAGACGTTGATATTCTAGTAAGCGCATAGAAATTTCGTTTCGCTTTTTCACCTACAGTTTTAATATGCTCGACAAATGAAAAATTTTTTTCTAAGAGTAGACCAAGATAGCAAACTGAATCTTTCTTTTTGACTGTCATATTATTGAATTTTATACGCGGCAACGATTGTAAATTTCCTTTTAATAAAAGGTGATACGTTTTTTGTGGGGCAAATGTAAGCCGATTTCGTGTGCCCCATTCGAGTATATTATTGAGACAAATTTCTGCTAATTTCTCTAAACCGTCTCTAGTGTTGGATTCTACGAGTAGAAGACCGTCGTCGGCATAGCCGATCAATTGACAGTGTTTCGGCAGAGGTAATTCGAGGAAATCGTCAAAACCTAAATTCCATAGATATGGACTTAGCACCGAACCTTGGGGGCAGCCCATCGTCAGTGGCTTCGACACAGCATGGTGACCAAGTTTCAGTTTAGTCGAGCTTTGTGAAAAGTATGACTGTATAATTAGGTAGATGTTCCTATAGCACCCACGAGTCTTTAATTTAAGAAGTAGCATTGGCCACCAGGCGTTGTCGAAGGCGCCTGAGATATCCAGGAAAACGCCTAGCACGTATTTAAAAGCGGATGTATTAATAACTTTTCTCACCGCAATGGCTGCGTCGATAGTTGATTTACCGCGAGTGAAACCGAATTGTTTATGATTGAATGTTGGTCCACCCGGCAATAAACGAGGAACAATTAGCCGTTCTAAGAGTTTGCCTAGTGAGGGCAATAAGGTGATTGGTCGATATGATTTCGGGTCATCTGGTGGCTTATCACCGCCTTTAGGAATTATCCGTATATATCCGCGACGCCATGACCGAGGAAAAATACCTTCAGATATACAACGATTAAAAACCATTAACATTGAGCTGCCCGATGCTCGACTAGCTTCTTTGATCATTTTATTTGATATTTTATCTTCACCAGCAGCTTTGTTGAGGGGAAGAGCTCTAACGGTATTCATAAACTCGGCAAAAGACGGAAGGTCAGACATAGGCGAGAGAGGTGGGTCAGCGGCCCACGCGCGTATTTGTTTATGGTGTTCGCTGTCGACTGATATGTTATCGTCTGGAATTAACGTATTCAATAAAACTTCCGTGGTCTCCTCAATACCCGTAGTGTGTTTATCATTCACTTTGATATTTTGTACGTAAGCTAGGTCGATTGAGCGATTTGCTTTAAACTCATGATATAGTGGAGACCACGGACCTTCACTTTCTAATTTTTCAACAATCCTATTTAATAAAGCGTCTTTCGACTTTTCCACCGCAGTTCGGTAGCAAGACCGGGCAGCTTTCAGTAAAGATAGAGATTCATCAAAGGCCGCTCCCATCCTGCATGTCTTTTTGAGTTTATTATGTTTCCTGCGCGCCTTTCGGAAGCGTTTGCGGAGCTCTACTAAGTGATTATTCCACCAATCACACCTCTTAGTGTTAGGCAGGGATGTTCGACCCAAAGCTATATCAGCACAGTATATTAGAGAGTTTGACATTATTTCAGCACTTTCTTCTGCAGTTAATTGACTGCGAGTGAAATCCCTAGCACATGAGGAAAAGAGCGAGCTGAAAAAATCCCAGTTAGCTCCTTTAGATTTATATCTAAAATTGTAGCTCTGTCTAGTAGGATCCTGCGACAGACTCGATCCAAATTCGTACACGATCAGACGGTGATCACTACACGACGCGTCAGGGAGAACGCGCCATCTATTTAAGCGGACGTCTGCGCTTGAAAGCGTGACGTCAATAGAAGATTCACCCATAGGGCTGCAAAATGTTGGTGGTGCATCAGGTGTATTGTGGATGGACAGATTCATCTCAGCGATGAAATCTTCTATCGCACACCGCCGATCAGTGTCGGTGTATCTAAACTTGCCATACCAGAGAGTAGATGACGCATTCACGTCAGCACCTATTATAATTTTACGGCCCGTGAGAGACCGCAAAACATGGCGAAGATGGTGTAAATGTGGATTTACGGGGTCTGAATATTGAAAATAATAGCTCACAACGTAAACCCTACAGGATGAGGATGTAATCTCAGCGACAGCACAGTGTGACGTCATAAGATTTTGTAGTGACGTAACCGTAAATTTGGCACTTGCAACATAGATGCCGGCTCGTGCTTTGTTGTCCAATTGTACAACCCTATTACGTAAGCGAGTACTATGGTATTGTTCTTGTATAAGTACGATATCTAGATTATATTCCATAACTAGACGGTCTAGCTCTGATGTCGCTACCCTATCATTATGGAGATTTAATTGCCCTATATTTAAACTATCCATTTTTTTTTTTTTTAATAATTTGTATTGAGTACTAATTGTTCTAACTTTAACTTGTAGGTGGGGCAGTCCGATGCGCCACATAGATGATCATAAGGTTTTTTAAAACGTTTACACGACGCACATTTTGGTTTAAAATCTGATTTGTCTTTATATGGGCAGGACTTCGTGATATGTCCTTCGGTACAGTGACCACACGTAGGTGTTTTTTCTGTACAGTACTTCGCGACATGACCGTGAACCTGGCAGTTTGAGCAACGTACTACTTCTAAATCATCGTAGAAGCGGCAGTTGGCCCAGTCTATAAATAGTTTTTCTTTTGTGGTTAACAGATGGACGCGCACTTCGCGATCAAGTTCGATGCCGATCCACTTCGCACGCCCATTCTGTAATTTTCTATTACGGATAATTTTCGTAGATTTAATGAATTCGTCCTCTTTAAGTGACATTTCGTCTTTAATATTTTGACGGTACAGTGCGACAAGGAACGCGTCGTCTTCCATAGAAATCGGCACGTCTTTAATTATTAAACGAGGACGTCTACCTTTCGGTTTTTCTAAACGTAGGCCAGCGGCCTTTATAGCGTCGACTGATTCCAGTTTTTTTAATCTGTCTCTCATTAGTAACGCGAAGGACGACACCCGATTTCGCGGCTTTTTTGACGCCTACTATTTGGAAACCATCATCGATAGGTTTGATTGCCTTCAGTAACGCTTGTTTGGTAGCTGAAGATGACGCGTAATCAGCTGTACGTTCGGCCGTGGGATATGCAATTTGTTATTTACGTAAATACCTAAAAACGAATAAATATGATATTAAATTTATGAAGTATTAGAATAATATTGATATCTAATGAACGGGTCTGTGAGACCCACCCCAACGTCAGTGTAACACTTTTCAAACCCCATGACCGCGGGTTAATTAGTAAAAATTTAAAATGGATTTTCAGTAGATGTGAGTACAAGTGTGGTAATAATTTTCGCTAATAAAATTTGTTTTTAGTTTTAATCTTTTTAGCTTTGAGTGAATTTTCTTCGCACCCCTTCCTCCATCGCCATTAGGTCTGCTACTAAAAGCCCGTTGGATAGCAGAGCTACCGTGACTGGAGGTTGTCACTATTGGTCATCATATGTGGGGATAGAGGTAATCGCAATGATTGGCAGGAAGGTTAGTGATTGCTTTCAGGTGTTAATTATTTGCCAGGAGAAAGCTACTACCTGCTCTCCTGGTGAACCTATAGCCGATATTTACAACTCCTGTGGGCAAGTAGATGATAGTGACAATTCTATTTTTATCACATTGCCACACGTATTTATAAGTGTGACGAAAAAATGGTTTATTTTCTTCTTGCTTTTTAAAAGTCTATTTTATAAAAAATAACAGCTAAATATAACGCTTTGAAGACTTAATGCTTTTATTAAAACATTTCTTCTTTTTGCACTAATGCATTTTATTAATAGACCCTACACTAAGGAACAAATACTTGTATTGCAGAAATCTAGAAGAAATACATTTCAGGAAAAAGTACACCCAGATTCAGAACAGCAATCTGTACATTGCACAAAGTATTTTTCTTACTTTGGAATTAAACCTGCAATAATTGGCACGATTCGATGATATCTTAACTATAACGCCATCTATGTATTGGTTTCTTAGTCCTCTACCTATTTGAGTCTTGATATATTATGTTTAATTTTATCACACAAACGTTAGTTGTAGTTTAGTGGTGAAGAATTATACTGCTGACAGTTTTCTCTCTACAGCCGCGGGCCAGTCCGTCCGAGGTAGTACTACACTTTCGTAGAAAATCGACGTCTGAGCAGTGTCAATTTGCTATTGCGTCCGGTGAAAGAGAGAACTGGAAGAAAGTTGGGCAACTTTTTCAGAGCGGGTTTGGAGTTTCCTTTGGTAGGCAGTAGCCTAGCTATACCCCTGATCAATGGGCACCAGTAACATTTACCATCAGGTAGTGCACCTGCTAGCTCGCTAGTTTATCATCAGATGCAATAACAAAAAATAGTATTACTAAAATAAATTTACTTACTCAAATCATAATTGATCATTCTGTTCTCGAAGTACCAGAACACGTATGAAGGTGGCTCTGTAGATCTCTTCACTACACACACAAGCCTAAGCATGGACCCTTCGTGAATTATCTTCTCGGATTCACCTACTATCTCCGCATAAGCCGCTGTTGAGAAATAATAAACGATATATTAAGATTGTAAAGTATTCTTCTTTGCATTCAGATATCTTAAAGTTAAATCTATTTCTAAAAAGACTGAAATTAAAGGTCTTTAACTTTTCATTAAACGGTAGCACAGATACATAACTAGAAGTTATGTTGAAAATAAAACTGAAAAAAAGAAAAAACACTAGGCAGTCACGAGAACTGCCGACAGAAGTGAAAACTTAAACCTATGAAAAAAAAAAAAAAAAAAAAAACAAAAAAAAATTCAAAAAAATAAAAAGCGTGCCCCAGGGAGTATGCATGGGGACCACCGAAGACAAAGATCGGGTACCGGTGGTCCGCTCGCACGGCGAAGAGAGAGGATTTTACGGTGGGTCTATGGGGTCACGCGCCGCCTTCTCCGTCACCCCGGACCGATTTGACGGGGCGAGACGCACCCATAGTCCACCAATAAAAAAAAAAAAAAAAAAAGTGAGTATGCATGGGCACATATTAAATATATTATATTATACACATATTATATTATTACTTCCTCTCCTACGGTCTACTCTCCCTCCGTCTTACGAATTTTTGATCAGGTCACGTGTCCTGACGCGAGTTTAACATTTATTACCCATCCCAAAAAAGTGCACAACGACGCTAAAGAAGATTACATTTCAAAAAAAGAAATAAACGTAGTTAATTCCAATTAATAAATCTTTAATTTGTAAATGAGAAATTATAGGCTTTATAATTAAGATCTATTACTTGATTAAAAGCTTCTAATTGGCTAAAAAATTATATAGTATTTTTATAATATTGAATGATTTTCATACATACATACATACATATCATCACGCCATATCCCTTGCAGGTTAGGCAGAAAGAACAGAGTGCCAGAGAACTTTATCTTTGCATACTTCACTCGCTTCCTGAACATTCATAATTCTCTTCATACACGCTCGCCGGTTTCGGAGACTCTTGACTCCACCTTCCTTCTGTACATGACCGATCTGGTCTAGGTAGGTTAAAATGAATGATTGAATTGAATTAATTAATTAATTTGAATAATTTTCATTACGTTATATTTAAAAATTTAAATGAATATTTTTAGTAGAAATAAAATAAAAATTTTATCATCATCATCTTAACTAATATATATCTCACTATTTGGCATGAGTTTCCTTCACAATAGTATACCAGATGATCGTCAGATCAGCGTGGTATAGTAGATCAATTTCTCTCCGTATATACACGTCAGTATTGGAATAGGATTTTATTTCGAGTATCCTTTTCCTTACAAATATTATAGATGTATAGATAGATGTTATTTGCGTAACCCTTATTTATCTTTTAAAATACCTACGTGCAAGATAGGAGGTAGTTAATTATGTTCTTATTCTATCTTTATATGGGCAACCAGAATAATAATTTGTTGTGTGGTAGCGGCTACGAATACTACCAACCTTACTTTGCTCGTGGATGTCGTAAAAGACGTCTAAGATCCTTATATCAACCTGGACCAACACTATCTGATGCCATTTGGTCAGCAAATGCAAATTGGGAATGCCCAAGGAGGGTTGATATCAGGCAGGCGGCCGGTCATAAAACTATTATCAATAACCTTTGCAATATGTAGGAAGAGGGGTACATATTGTGTCGACCCCAAGTAATTGAGACAAGAGCAGAAGAATGATGATGATGATACGGGAAACCAGAATATTTACCTAGATGTAATTATTTAGATGTTTCGCAAATGTATTACGTATTACGTCTTAAATTTTTCTAGTTGAGTATTAAACTCAAGATTCTATTAGTATCGATTATTTAATCTAATCAGATTTGATATAATTGTCGTTTTTATATTACCACTTGACCCTTATAATCTATAGAAATAATGCTATTGTAGCATGAGACCGATTTTTCAATATTTCAATCAGATTTTTTATTATTTCAATCCCTTTTTAAATCTGATTTTATTAAGAGTCTAGATCAAGGCTTTTATATGCTTATCGAAGCAAATATTTTATTCATCTTCGAAATGTGTTAGAGAGACCCATTCTATAAGTAATTTTTCTTAAGATGTTTTACGTTTAGTTAAAGCAAGCGGTAATAAAACATTTATTATTTAATGGGCACAAATATATTCAAGAAATCAAAAGTGTGACCCGCGGCTCCCAACCTATGACTTTTGTATGAGACTTTATTTATACCCCTTCTAACTTTAACTTTCAATAATAACTGTAGTTTAGAAATACAATAACAATATATGAGTAGTAGCTACCATGATAATAATGATTGAAAATGAAGGAGTATATACGTTCATTTATATACATACATAAGCTTTGTATTGCTAGTTTCCTAATCAGAAGAATCACCCGAACTGCGTCCGAATCGCAAATTGGTCCCGGAATACATATATCAGCGAAACGTGCTATACTATCAGGAACGATTCCTGTATTATTTTACTACACCCATTACAGTACCAGTAAAAATGATGAAAAAAGCCGTAGAACTCACTCACTCACTGCGTATTATCTGATTATCACCTACTTTAAATCACATATATGACTAAGCTTATAAGATTAGTAGCTATGAGCACTTGTTGAAAAATATAAAAAAAAATTAAAGCATTCTCATTAGTCTATCGAATTCTTATATCGGGTATAAGTCTCCCCAAGTTATCTCAACCATGATTTTCACCTCAGGTTGGTAGCCACAGTTAGAGCGCCATCAATTCTCCACGTGATATCTCAGCCGGTTTTTACAATTCTTACGGTAAGATAAGAGTTACTACCAGATTCTCAGGGTTACTACTCTGATCTTAAACCACCCAAGCAATTTTATTCCTTTATTTATTATATTTTCAATTCTTTCAATATTTTCTGCTTTAATGAAATATATAGCTTATAGAGTATGTTGTGAAAGCTGTGTGGTAGCGGCTACGAATACTACCAACCCTTACTTTGCTCGAGGATGTCGTAAAAGACGACTAAGAGCCTTCTAACGACCTGGGCCAACTCCATCTGATGCCGTTTGGTCAACAATTACATTCCCAAGGAGGGTTGACGTCTGGCAGGTGGCCGGTCATAAAACTATTGCCAATAACTTTTACAATATGTACTATGAAAGAAGAGTACATATTGTATCGACCCCAAGTAACTGGGATAAGAGTAGGAGAATGATGATGATGATGAGAGTATGTTGTGAAAATAATTATTTCTTTCATCTTTTTTCTAAGTTACCAACATCAACATTTTTATTTTTAAAAAATACAACACCTTGCACTAAGGAAAAATCCTTGTATTGCGGGGGACAAACATGTAATTAACGTAGACAAATTAGAATCAGACTCAAAACAGCAGTTTGTGGTTCGCACAAAGTATTGTTCTACGTAGGAATTGAACCCAAAAATCTAGCAGGAAAGGTCGATCTTTACCACAATGCCATCTGTGCAGTTAAACATACTTTTAGTTTCAAAGTTTTGCAACTAATTGAGTACATGTACATAGCTTAGAATAAAAAGCCATCTTAGCATCGTAATAGAGCGTTACATATGATGTAAATGGCTAATCTTACGCTTATTTATGATACTACGATAAAACATTTACATCCCTAATCCTAAAGGTTGCTAAAAGTATTAAATCCCTAAACAAATTGTAGTAAAAAAGTACTTACCAACAAGAACCAACTTGAAAAATATACTGGTAGGCGGGTGAGTTGGAACCTGGCACTCATAGTAGCCGCCGTCTGCTGACGTAGCGAATCTTATATGTAACGCCCAGTCCTGGTAAAAATAAATCACGTGAAAGGTTTCCAAAGTGTAACAGTAGGTTGAAAATAGGGTCATAAGGTTCTGAATAACATTGAGATGTGCTCGAACAAGCAAACATATTGCCAAAGGATTTCATTTTCTTTAATATATTTCGTTGCTTTAGTAGTCCAATTTTACTATCTTTAATAGGGATTCTTAAATTTTATGTTTTTTTTGGTCATCTTTTTGGGGTTTCAAGTCCAGTTTGTGCTTGATTGACGTCAATACTTACATCTAATTAAATAGATTTTAGAAGTTGAAATTTTATAGTGATATGCATTATAGCCAAGGTATCGGGTGACCGGACCGGGGATTAGTCGAGATGCCCGGAGTGAAGTCACCGCGTGAGGACGACGCTCCGACGGCGAAAGCTGCCGGGGCGTCGACTCGAGAGGATAGCTGCGAGGGTAGACCGCCGGGTAGGCCACTAAAGACAAAGACCAGGTTCCAATGGCCCACTCGCACGGCGTAGATGGGTACGTTGTTGGGCGGATCTACGGGGTCGCGTGCCGCTTCTTCGTCACCCCGGATGAATTAGCGGGTTGTAACAGCACAATAGCCCTCCGCAAAAAAAATATTAGTTTTGTCTAGTTATTTTTGGAATTGATGCGTCTGTGGCCTTAATTACCTGCCGTATTTTAACTATCTATCTACAGAATGAGCTAACAGAACTGATGCCTTGATTTTGGTGGTTTGACCAATGGATTACCTGGGTATTATGTCAGCATAATGATAATAAAGTATCGAGTTGTTGGAATCACAATGTCTGTCTATCTGTGAGTGCTCGGCTAATTCCCGATGTGAGCACCTGATGTTTGCTAATCCCTATCCAAGATGAAAATATAAAACTTAGAAACATGAGCTTTAAGTTGTTCTATCTGCATCCTTATTTACCAATAAGGCTCGTAGATTAATTTAAAAATTGAAGTAATAATTAATGCAATTTTGCTTATCATAAATTTGATAACTAATTATTATTGCATTTTCTGTTTAAATACAGTAAAATACAAAATAGCTGACTCCATTTATAAGTTTATCTACCTATGTATGAGGTTATAGACCTCAAGGAAAATATGGCTGGCCATCGAAGACAAAGATCGGGTACCGGTGGACCGCTCGCACGGTGAAGAGAGGCGCTTTGCAGGGTGGGTTTATGGCGTTACGCGCTGCCTCTTCCGTCACCCCGGGTGGTTTGGCAGAGCGTGACCACTCCATGGCCCACCACAAAAAAATGGATAATATGGCTTCTAATGAAGAGGGAGTAATATTGAAACCGCTATGCTTGGAAGGTGGCATGGCAATTTTGTAGTGGTAGGACCATGTTGTTGACAGTTTTCTGTCTACAGCCGTGGTCCGCCCGGGGTAATACCACACTCTCACAGAAGATTGACGTCTGAGCAATGGCAATGTGCTGTTGCGCTTTGTTCGGTGAGCGAGTGAGCAGGAAGCCCAAGTGGGTGGGTTTGGAATTTATATTGGTAGGCAGTGGCCTAGCTATATATACTCTTGGTATTGCAAAGATCCATAGGTGGCAGTAACACTTACCACCAGGTGTATTGCTTGCTCATATGGCATCATAAGCAATAATTAAACCGCTATCATATTACAAATATATTACAAAAGCTATTAGCAATAGTTCTATGAACAACCTCCTGCATGACATTCAACCCTTGGAATGTAATTGTTGACCAGTCGGCATCAGATGGAGTTGGTCCATGTCGATATGAACGTCTTAATTGTCTTTTACATCTATATTCAAAGTAAGGATTCTTAGTATTCGTAGTCGCTACGGTTACGGAATCAAAAATAAACAAACAGCTATAAACGCTAATAACTCTAAGACACAATTCCGAAAGATTTAACCAAACAAATGCAAAACAATTTTCTATTTCAATCTAAATCCGTTGAACTGTTTTGTAATCAGCAAATTAAACAGAAGACTTTGAAAACAAACCGCAAGAAACAATTGTGAGGAATTTGACAATAATCGATTACTAAACTTCAACTCTATCTCTCCTATTATACAAATAGTATTGTTTACTTTGTTTTCACTCTCTTACATAAATATACTTTTGTGGTACCTGCGCAAATATTGGATACTTATTTTAATAGAGAAAGATTTGACTTTTAAAAGGTTTTAGTTTCTTCGAATAAGATTTTTGTATTTCTAGTAGAATATATGCATATTGTCGTTATTTTTTTTAGTAGGCTATGGTCCGGACACGCGCCTCCCGTTGCGTCTGGGGCGACGGAAGAGCAGCGTATGGCCCCATGGGCCACTGAAGAAAAGAACGCATACCAGTGGCCCACCCGCAATGCGTAGAGAGGTATGTTGTAGGGCGGGTCTACGGGGTCGTGCGCCGCTTCTCCTGTCGCCCCGGACCGATTAACGGGGCGTGACCGTTCCGTAGCCCGCCGACAAAAAAAAAAGCGCATAGCTCCATAACCCACCGTATTCCCTCCCCATCGCCATTGGGCCAGCCACTGGTGCCGTTATCAGCGAGGATTTTCTCTCAGAGCCGCCCCACCGCCTCCTTCCGCGAGACAACTGTCTCGCAGCAGAAGGCGGCGACCGCGCCCCAGTTACTGACACTCTCGAGCATCACTTTAGCAATGGCGCCAGTTCGGCACCGATGACTGCGATGAGTTCACGGCGCTGCTCTGGCTCCAGGCCACACGAACCTCGAGCGTGTGCTGCGCCGTGTCCTCATCGCAATTGCAGTGGTAGCAGGACGGTGTCCTCTCCCTCCTCATGAGCGTGTGCAGGTACTTGCCGAAGTAACCATGCCCCGTCAAGACCTGTACCAGTTGGAAGGAAAGAACCCCGTGCTGCCGACCCAACCACTCCATCAGCACCGGCCGGAAGGCCTCGACGGTCCTAACACCGAACCGTAGCATATTATCGTGTAGATATTTCATTATAAATGTCGTTTTCCTTTCAGTGTATAAACTGTATATTTGCACCCGTCTCACTTACGCTTCCCCTGCTTGGTTTGCTCTCGTCAGCGAGACAAAACGCCAAAGCCTCCGCGTCGTCCAGTCCACCTCCCTCCGTTCAGTCATCGGCTCTCCACGTTATGTGAGGAACTCGACGATTGCTCGGGATCTCAAAGTTGAGAGCGTAGACGTCTTCGTCCAGCGCCTTTCCACCGATTTATTCTGGCGGGCAAAGTCATTGGCATGGACACATATTCGTGACCCTGCACCTCACCATGCCCATCTCCCGGATAAACACCGGCTCCCGCGGGACCTGATTAGCTCGCCGCGATAACTCACTTTTCTGGCGATGACACCATTTTTCTATTCTTTCTTCTTCACCTCGACCCCTCCGACTTCTTCATCTCCCTCATCATTCCTTAACCCAACTTAGATTCCGGGCTCGCCTCATAGCTTGCCTTCTGGAGGGACTCAAACCCCCTCCCATAAATTCGGATGGACCTGTGACCGAACGACCTGTGTGTCATTATTTTCAAGGTACTGTTCAAATAGTGTCTGCTACTACATTTATATAACCAAAATCAACACAGGAAGCCTTTTAATATCATTATCTATTTTAGTTGCCTAGGTAAGATATCAATAGCTCTGTGAAAAGTAAACACACTTTATTGATTCCGATTAGACTTGACAACATGAATACAACTGGGAATACCAAGAGCTACCATGATGATACAAAATATAGACTACCTACACATCCAATCATAGCAACTTTATTTTTATTTGCTCATATTATTATCACATAAAATATATTGCTTTCATCAACTGACATAAATAATCCATTCACCAATCTACCATACCTCAACTGTTAGATTTAGGCTTACTGAAAGAGGCTAATTATTTACTTGTTTTTAAATTTTAAGCAAGCTATGGTCTGGCCACCGAAGACAAAGATCGGGTAACGGTAGCCCGCTCGCACGGCGAAGAGAGGTGCTTGCAGGGTGGGTCTATGGGGTTGCGCGCCGCCTCTTTCGTCGCCCCGGACCGATTTGGCGGGGCGCGACCACGTCCAGAGCCCACGGCAAAAAAAAAAAATCAACTGAAAAAAACTACTACCTCCTTTTTATTGCTCGTGGCTGTCTTTAAAGACGATTAAGGGTTAGTATATGTAGATAATCCCTATGCTTAAATAGGAAAAGTAGGAAACAAATGCTATACCAACACGGAGACCAACGTGGCGTTGGTTCCACTACGGTAGTGGAGCATATATAAGCTAAGATGATTATCATGATAAACATAATGAGGTTAAGAATTTCAATATTAAAGTAAAAGAAAAACATCATCATCACAGCCCACATATGTCCCACTGTTGGGCTCGAGCCACCTCCGTAATGGAAGGGAAATTAACTTACTATACCACGCTGGTCAGACGTGTTGGTATAGGGTTATGTTTCGAGTTTTCCTTCACTTGCATAGATGTTATATGCGTTTTATATCCCTTAGTTGTCTCTTGTGATCACCCACGGGTAAGATATGACAGGTGGTGAATTGTATTTTTACTCCGTCTCAACACGGATAAAAAAAAATCGGCCATGTGCGAGTTGTACTCGCGCACCATTTTTTTTTTTTCTCACATGGTGGGACCATAGATGTGGTCGCGCCCCGGCAAATCAGCCCGGGACGACGGAACCATCCACTCCATCAGTACGGGCCGGAGGGCCTCGATGGTAACAACACCGTGTCTAGGCTTCTCCAGCCGCGTAACCCAACGGGCGATGACGTCTCGGCGGGCGTCTTCGCGCCAGGTGGATACCTCACTCAACGATGGGGAGCCCTTGACGGGCAACCTTCGTCACGCACTGAGGTAACCTGTCGGTAGAGGTCGGAGAGCATCTCCGCCTCTAGGTCCCACGGGGGTATCCCGGCCAGTAGGCATGCCGCCTCGGTCGATATCGTGCGGTACCCGCGAATGGCTCTGACCGCCATGGCTCTCTGTGGCCTCCACAGAACAGCCCTGAGCTGGGCGTTCAGAGCCCTCGCCCTCGCGGATGCGCCGTGCATGGTCATTGAACGGATCACCTCCGCATACAGCCGTCGGCCTTCGAAGCTGGGTCCGCCCACGTTCGGCATGAGCCGTGATAGGGTGGACGCCACGCCGACCAGCCGGGGAGCAATTTGTCGAAAATGTTCCCGGAACCACCATCGCCCGTCGAGCACCAGACCCAAGTACTTCATATGGGCCTGGATACTGATCTGGATGGAGTTGACGACTAACGAGGCGCCGATTGGCAGACTTACGCGTTGCCCATAGAATAATAGGGCCTCCGTCTTATTTAAGGCCACTCTGAGCCCCAGCGCCTCGATTCGCCTGACCATCTCCTCGGTGCCGAGAGTGGCCAGGCTCGCCGCCTCTTCGAGTGTCCTGCCCCGGGCTGTGACGAGCGTATCGTCAACATAGCATATCAAGCTCAGCCCGGTGAGGAGACTCCCTCTCAATGCCCAGTCGTACCCGATGTCCCACAGAGTCGGTCCCAGAACCGACCCCTGTGGAACACCGCACGACATGGGCATCAGCACAATGTCCCCTGTGGGATCCGCGCAGAGGACACTGCGCTCCTTCAAATAGTCCGCCACCAGCCGCCTCAGGTACAAGGGCACCCCATGAAATTGCAGCGCCTCCCTGATGCAGCTGAATGGCAGACTATTGAATGCGTTGGCGATGTCCAACGACAGCGCCAACAGCACTCCTCCACCGGTGTACTCGCGCACCAAGTGTTCCGTAACACTAAAAAAATCAAGTTTGTTGTATGGGAGCCCCTCTTAAATATATATTTTATTTTATTTTTAGTATTTGTTGTTATAGCGGCAATAGAAATACATCATCTGTGAGAATTTCAACTGTCTAGCTATCACCATTCTTGAGATACAGCCTGGTGACAGACGGACGGACGGACAACGAAGTCTCAGTAATAGGGTCCCCTTTTTACCCTTTGGATACGAAACCCTAAAAAAAAAAGAAATAGCTTCATAATAAATTACTTCACTTGGAATTTTCTGTTACTTAAGTACAACTGTATAATTGAAGTTTGCCATAATTACACTCTAGGTTTCTTAATTTCATGCGCGTTATCTTAAATTTCAGCATCCAATTCATCATAATAAACAGAGTTTCATGGTATAATTTTCAGCAACGTTTTTAAAGCTAAATTTTGAGAGCAACGCAAACAAAGACTGTTTAAAATCCCGACTCATTATTTTGGCCTAGAGAATGGAAGCTGGGAAATTCAAATGTATATTTTGTTCCAAATGAAAGTGATCAAAATATGTATAAAATATCATTTTAATTATACATTATACTTGTTAAATATATTTTGCAACTATATATTTATTAATATATTAAAATAAAATACTCACTCGCATTTAATTTTTCCATGTGGTGACGGAGTAAGAATACAATTCACCACCCCATATCTTACCCATGGGTGATCATACGAGACGACTAAGGGATATAAAACGCATATAACATCTATGCAAGAGATGGAAAATTCGAAGCGAAACCCTGTACCGACTCGTGTGACCAGCGGGATATAGTAGGTCAATTTCCCTCCCATTATGGAGGAGGCTCACGCCCAATAGTGAGACATATATGACCTGAAATGATAATGATGATGAATGATTTAAATTATAATAAAATATTAATTTAAAATATCTTGCTGTGTTTTAACAGTTACGAATACTACCAACCTCTACATTGCTCATGGATGTCGTTAAAGATGATTAAGAGCTTTAAATCAACCTCGTCCTACTTCATCTGATGCCGTCTGGTCAACAATTACATTCCCAAAGAGAATTGACGTTAGCTCGAGCGGCTGATCTTTAATCTATTGTCAAAATTTTTACAATATGTACAATGTAGTCATCAACCTTAAGTAATTGGAATAAAAGCAATAACACCAGCACACAAAAAAAAAATATCACAATATCTGGAATTTTAGGCTTTTTTTTTCACAATTTCTGAGGGTTTTTTGAAATTTACTTAGACTTTAAACGGCTAATGGTCCAAATAAACTTCAGATAAGTACTTAGCGGATCAAAATACATAAAAATCATGCTTGGTTTAGGTCAAAAAAAATTTTACATCACTGGAAACGCCGATATTCGTCATATTTTTCGGTTTTTTTAAGTGTTTTTTAAAATTTGGAATTTTGAGGGTGTACGGGTTAAATGACCTCATATTCGGATTCAGCGGGTCAAAATACATAAAAATATAGGGATCTCGTCAAAAGTACAGAGAACATCCTTTTTTTTTGTGTGGCCGTGTAATTATTTTTTTAAAAATAAGTTTTTTTCTGTATTTTTTTTGCTCAACTTTATTTCGAACGTTAATTTTAGAAACGACAGGATGGGATTGACATATGAAGATTAATTTAATCGCGAGCACTTCGCTCAGGTTGTCGAGTGTGCGTACCTCGCGTTTATGACACTAGATGTTTGAAGTACAAAAAGTGTTTGTGCAAAAGGATCCGTTTTGATGACTTTAATCAGGGTGAACGGGGGTTTGGGTGTATGTAATTATTACGTAGACAGACATGTTATATGTTTATCTAGTGTCGTGCTGAATTTCAATTGCTTTGACGTCTAATTGATGTTGTTTGCGTATTGAAAATTACAATTTACGTAAAAAATATATTTACTGATGTAATAAATTCCTTATTAATATTATAAATGCGAAAGTAACTCTGTCTGTATGTTGCTCTTTCACGCCAAAACTACTGAACCGATCTAAATGAAATTTGGTACACAGATATTCTAAAGCCTGATAAAGGACATAGGCTACTTTTTAGTGAAAAAAAAATGGGGTTGTAAAGAGGGATGAGGGGATGAAGATGTAAGGAAGTATCGTCATTTTTAAAGCCAGAAGCTTGAAACTTATTTTTAGGCTATTGATTATATATAAATCAATAAGACATTACAATTTTGTAAAACAATTACCTTTAAGTAGTAAAATAAAAATAGGGACGAAAAACTTTAGAAGAGAACTCTTTATTGAAGGAAGGTGGAGTCAAGAGTCTCCGAAACCGGCGAGCATGTATGAAGAGAATTATGAATGTTGAGGAAGCGAGTGAAGTATGCAAGGATAGAGTTCTCTGGCACTCTGTTCTCTCTGCCTACCCTGCAAGGGATATGGCGTGATGATATGTATGTATGTATGTATGTAACTTTAGAAGAGTAACCTTTTACGCGGGCGAAGCCGCGGGCAGAAGCTAGTTATTTAATAATTTTTCCATGTGGTGACGGAGTAAGAATACAATTCACCACCCCCTATCTTACCCGTGGGTGGTCGTAAATGACGATTAAGAGATATAATATGCATATGGCATCTGTGCAAGAGAAGGAAAACTTGAAATAAAACTCTATACCAACATGTCTGACCAGCGTGGTGTAGTAGATCAATTCCCCAGTTTGTAAAGGAGGCCCGAGCCCAACAGTGGGACGTATGTGGGCTGAGATGATGATGATAAATAAATTATTTTAATGAATCTCATTTCAGGTCATATATATATGTTCCAACCCTTTTTTTGGCGGCGGCTTATGTTGTAGTAATATCCCATTCGATCCATCTGGAGCTACAGAGGAAACAGCGTACAACTCCATAGCCCTTCAAGTACTTCTCAACGCCACGAATATCTGCCTTACAATGGAGCGTATTGAACTACTATGTCACAGTAGTCTGATGGATTTGTATATGGTTCTATTTTTTCCTAGATGTTATTCGCATATTTTGTACTTGAGCCGTTTTATACGCCGCTCACGGGGGGGAAAAGGGAAGTTTGAATTATATTATTATATGGAATAACCGTCACTAAACAAAAAACATTATCTTTATAAATATAATTCTACTGTACGTCTGTATGTTATTAAATTCCTCCTAAACGGCTGAACGGATTTTGTTGAAATTTTTTGTTGTGTGTTCCAAGGAATTCGGGAATGGTTTAGATTTGCAATTGAACCCGGGAGGTGGCACCATTGTCGTTATGTTGAACCGGATCAATTGGGATGAAATTTTCTATGTATATTCCATTTGGTCTCTGAATGATTTCAAAACAGCATTGGACACGGTAGTTGGTGCTGCTGTTGGCATATCGCTTAAAGCTTTTCTGGGTAGAACGACGTCTGCCGGGACAATTAGTATATCATATAATAATTAATAAATACAGAAAAGAAACTTTTACAAATATAAGTCAAACTTAATAACTTTATAAAACAAACATTGAGACATTGTTCATACCTAAACATTTACAAAATTTACTGATACTTAAATTTTTAATCTACATAAATTACATATGAGAGGAAGCCACCGCAAGAATATTGAATATTTAATGTGTACTGATCTTGGAAGACCCACAAAGACTTTCTGTAATATTCATGCACAAAGGAAGGCCACTGATAACGTTTAACTTGGGTTCTCTATATTATGAAGATAAAAACAGATATTAAATCAAATGAGACATTATTTTAACTTAGAATTTTTAACAAACTAATACTTAATGAAATTACTGAAATTTAGCATTTAATATGCTTAATTATTTATAACTCGATTACGAAGCGAAAAATGATGTCACAAGTGGGATTCGAACCCACACCTATTGGGAATCTGTCCCAATCGTGCTGCCACTTACACGGTGGTGTATTTATTCCCTAAAACTTATACTTAATTTTAGGATACGTAGTGGTAGGACCACGCTGTTGACAGTTCTCTGTCTGCAGCCGCGGGCTGGTTCGTCTGGTTAGTACCACGCTCTCGTAGAAGATTGGAGTAATAGAAATGTGCTATTGCGCTTTATTTGGTGAGCGAGAGTCGGAAGCTCAATTGGGTGGGTTTGGAGTTTATATTGGCAGGCCTAGCTATACTCTTGGTATTGCAAAGGTCCATGGGTAGCAGTAACACTTACCTACTTATAAAAATAAAAACTTAATTTTCTATCCCATGTCTTTCTCCCGAATTGTGGCGGGTTAAAAACTAAGGCTGTTGGGTTGGTACTGCAGACATAGTGTAAGTGGTTAAGATGCCACCGAAGACAAAGACCGGGTTCCAGTAGACCAGTCGCACGGCTTGGAGAAGAGGAGAGATATATTGCGGAGCGGGTTCGCGCGTCTCTTTATCTGTCGCCCCGGACGGATTTAACGGGGTGTGATCAGACCAGAGCCAGTGAAAAAAAAATAGTGGTAAAGATATCAATTTACTGTATCAGTGATATCAGTTAGATTCCCATTTAGAACCATATTTTGTGAGGTTCATAAATTATTGTTCTAAGTCTGAGTATAATTTGTGTCTGTTAATTATATGTTTGTAAATTATAGAATCGATGGTTCGGACATGTGGAAAGAATGCCTAACGAACGTCTGGTTAAGAAGATATACAATGCCAAAGTGGAAGGATGTAGGTACCGGGGACACCGAGACTAACCTACCTAGACCAGATTGGTCATGTATTAAAGGAAGGTGGAGTAAAGAGTCTCCGAAACCGGCGAGCGTGTATGAAGAGAATTATGAATGTTGAGGAAGCGAGTGAAATATGAAAGAATAGAGTTCTTTGGCACTCTGTTCTCTCTGCCTACCCTGCAAGGGATATGGCGTGATGATATGTATGTGTGTATGTATGTATGTAAATTATAGACTAAAACTATTATTTTCTTAGTGCAGGATTCCTTCTTCTGGTGTGATATATAAATCGAAGTTCTTAAATAAATATTTTAAAAATCTCTTATATAATTCATCATCATCATCTCAGCTCATAGATGTCCCACTGTTGCGCTCGAGCCTCCTCCATAATGGGAGAAATATGGACCTATTATACCGCATTGGTCAGACATGTTAGTATAGGGTTTTGTTGCGAGTTTTCCTTCTCTTCGCATATATGTTATATGCGTTATATATCCTTTAGTCGTCACTTACGATCACCCACGGGTAAGATAGGGGTAAGATAGGGTAGTAGTATTGAAATGTATTCTTACTTCGTCACCACATATTATTACGCAAGAGTAATTAATTTACATATCATATCCCTATATTTATAATTTATATTATAATTTACATATCATATTTACGTTATGTAATCTATTGATGGAAATTATGTCTGAATCTAGAATAAACAATCAAATATTATGATTATCTATGTATCAAGTAAATATTTACCCCTTATCTGTACAATGATCAATACAGGAACTAAGCGTAGTAATATATAAACTATTAAGCTATCTTTATAGTAATTAATGATAATACATTAATTTTTAACATGAATGCAGTATCCTTGTATCTCTATGTAACCAAATATCGCGAATAAAAACCTTAGGTACATTCAAGACACCAACCACTCCGCCGGTGCGCAGGATCTCCTCCTGCAATCTATGGCGGAGTGGTCGATTGGTGAAGCTGTAGTCGCGGAACCGTATTGCGTGCCTGATCGCCCCAATTGGGTGGTCAGCCGGGACGGAACTGCAGCAATCGTCGCCTCCACGTAGCGGCACTTCCTGCCCTTGTCCCGTTTGGATAGGGACGAGGAATTTCTCGCGGCGGAGTGGGGAGGGATCACGCTCTACGTAGCGTATACCTCTCCCCTACTAGGAGCATTCTCCTTTCTTCCTTCGTCAATTTCGGAGCCTCCCTCACCAACTTGGAGGCTTCGATACGCCGACTAACACCGGGCCTCGTCCTGGTCCTGGAGGACTTCAATGCCAAAACCACGGCTTGGAGTCCCCTAGGAGGAGGACACAGCGCAGCAAACGCTCAAGGTCTGCGTAACCTGGACTTCGCAGCGCTCTGCCCTCGTCGCTGCCATCGGTGCCGACCTCTCGCTGCTGGGCCCTCGTGAAAGCGATGGTCGACAGTGAGAGGAATTGGGTTGCGGTCGCCGCCTTCTGCGAGAGCTTCATCTTGCAGAAGGAAGCAGTGGGGCGAATCCGGGAGGATCTCCTCTTCGAGGATTCGCGCCGCTGCCGGCAACTGGGGCGGCGAAGGCGAGAATACCTCCGCCTTATGCCGCCCTAGCCGAGGCTACCGGACCGGGGGTTAGGCTGGTCACCCTTGGAGAGAGGCCACCGCGTGAAGACGACGCCCCGAGATCGAGACATAATATTAGTAGAGATGACAGGGTATCGACCCGAGAGGATACCCGTGAGGGTAGACCGGATGGGCCACTGAAGAAAAGAACGCGAACCAGTGGCCCACCCGCAATGCGTAGAGAGGTACATTGTAGGGCGGGTCTACGGGGTCGTGCGCCGTTTCTCCCGTCACCCCGAACGGATTAGCGGGGCGTGACCGATCCGTAGCCCGCCGCCAAAAAAAACAAAAAAAAAGTCTACCTCCGAGGCAGGGGGTCCCCAAGACTGGCGGACCTTCGTGGGGCATGCATTAGTGCCCGAAGGTCCTACGCCCGCAGCCGGCGGCATCACCGCGACGCTGAACGGGAGGGCCAGCTGTACGAGGCGTAGCGCAGTGCACGGACTGCCTTTCGGCTGACCATCCGATCCGTCAAGGATGCGAGTTGGCAGGAGATGCTGGACGGTCTCGACCGCGACCCCTGGGGTCGCCCGTATCATGCATTGTTGAACAAGCTTCGCGCGCAGAATCGCCGAGACCCTCCAGCCCGACTTCCTCTGTAGTGGTCGAGGAACTATTACCGCGGCAGTAGGAGCACACGTCACCGGTCATGGCTTCGCCAGATTAAGACCGGGAGGCCAATGAAAGTGTTCCACCCGTGACGGAGTGTAGTCGGAGCAGCTGTGGCGAAGATTCGATCTGTCACCACGGCCCCCGGCCCGGACGGAATACCAGTCCGGGTGTTGACGTCGCACCTCGAGCACCTCGAACCTCACCTCAGGCAACTGTACAACGCCTCTTTGGCGTTTGGGCGGTTTTCTAAGTGCTGGAAAGAGAGGAGGCTGGTTCTTCTGTCGAAGCCGGGACGGCCCCCGGATTCGTTGTCGGCCTACAGGCCCATTGTGGTCCTTGACGATGTGGGCAAGCTGCTGGAGCGTACCCTCGCCGCCCGCATCGTTCAGTACCTGGGCGAGGTGGGGCCCGATCTATCGGACGCTCACTTCGGCTTTCAAAGGGGGCGTTTGACCATCGGGGCCCTGCTACGGCTGAGGCAGACGGCCGCGGAGGCTGTCACCGGCAGAGAAGTGCTGGTAGCGGTGTCGTTGGACATCGTCAACGCATTCAATAGTCTGCCATTCAGCTGCATCAGGGAGGTGCTCCGATTTCATGGGGTGCCCTTGCGCCTGAGGCGGCTGCTGGCGGACTATTTGCAGGGGCGCAGTGTCCTCTGCGCGGGTCTCGCAGGAGACATTGTGCGGACTCCCATGTCGTGCGGTGTTCTACAGGGGTCGGTTCTGGAGCCGACTCTGTGGGACATCGGGTACGACTGGGCACTGAGAAGGAATCTCCCTCCCGGGCTGAGCTTGATATGCTATGCTGACGTTACGCTCGTCACAGCTCGGGGCAGGGCACTCGAAGAGGCGGCGAGGCTGGCCACTCTCGGCACCGAGGAGATGGTGAGGCGAATCGAGGCACTAGGGCTCAGGGTGGCTCTAAATAAGATGGAGGCCCTTCTTTTCTAGGGGCCCCGCGTAAGGGCCCCGCGCTATCGGCGCCTCGTCAGTCGTTAACTCCATCCAGATCAGTATCCAGGCCCAGACGTACTTGGGGTTGGTGGTCAACAGGCGATAGTGGTTCCGGGAGCATTTCCGCGGAGATGCTCTCCGACCTCTACCGGTGGGTTACCTCAGTGCGCGACGAGGGTGGCTCCCCATCGCTTAGCGAGATAGCCACTTGGCGCGAGGACGCCCCCCCGAGACGTCATCGCCTGTTGGGTTACGCGGCTGGAGAGGCCTAGGTACGGTGTTGTTACCGTTGAGGCCCTCCGGCTCATAATGATGGAGTGGATGGAGTGGCGGCACGGAGTCTTCTCCTTCCGGCTGGTGCAGATGCTGTCGAGACATGGTTGCTTCGGCAAGTACCTGCACACGGTCGTGAGGAGGGAGTTGACTTCGTCCTGCCACGAGTGCGGCAGTGACGAGGACACGGTGCAGCATACGCTGGAAGTCTGCGTGACCTGGGCCCAGCAGCGCTGTGACTCCGTCGCTGTCATCGGTGCTGACCTGACGCTGCCGGCTGTCGTGAAAGCGATGGTCGACAGCATCAGGAACTGAACTTCTGCGAGGCTGTCATCTCGCGGCAAGGAGGCGGCAGAACGAGCCCGAGAGGATTCCCTCCATGTGGACTCGGGCCATCGCCGCCGGCGCCTCAGACGGTGCAGGCGCGAATACCTCCGCCTGATGCTGCCCTAGCCAAGGCCTTGGGTGATCGGACCGGGGAATAGTCCAGTCACCTGACGTGAGGCCACCATGTGAGGACGACGCCCCCACGCCGAAATCTGTCGGGGCGTCAACTCGACAGGAACCCGCGAGGGTAAACCGCCGGGCGGGCCACCGAAGACAAACATCGGGTACCGGTGGCCCGCTCGCACGGCGAAGAGAGGTGTTTGCACTGTGGGTCTATGGTGTCACACCCCGCCTCTTCTTCACCCCGGACCGATTTGGCGGGGCGAGACGCATTCATACCACCACAAAAAAAAAGGTACGTTCAAGATTTATAAACCTAATCTAACTAGGAAATATATAAAATAATAATAAATAATGATAATTTTTTTAGTGGTAAGACTAAGCTGTTGACAGTTTTTTATCTTCATCCGCGGGCCGGTTCGTCCGGGGTAGTACCACACTCTCACATAAGAGTGACGTCTGAGTAATGGCCATGTATTATTGCGCTTCGTTCGGTGAGCGAGAGAGCCGGCAATCCAACTGAGTGGATTTGGGGTTTGTATTAGTAGGCAGCGGCCTAGCTATACCCTTGGTATTGCAAAGGTCCATGGGCAGCAGTAACATTTAACATCAGGTGTGCTGCTTGCTCATTTGCCACCATACGCAATGAATAAATAAAAATTAATATTAACTTCTTTATAGCAAAATATAGTACAAAGCATGAAAAGAAATTCTTAGTTCTATAACAGACATGAATTTGAAGTAGATGATGCTGTATTTTAGGTATAACGGGCAATATACAAATCCTAAAAAAATAACGTATTAAAAAATATATTTGAAAGTAAACATTAAATTTTATCTCTTAACAAGTTAGTCTATATCTTATACTAGCGACCCGCCCTCGCTTCGCTTCGATTAAGCCAGTTTAGTTGAATACTTTCGCTACATAGATTTCCTTTCGGAAAAGGAATTTCTTAAAATCTTACTTCATCTGACCTTTACAAAGCTGAAAAAATTTTACTACCAAATACTATATCTGTGGTAGCTATATTTGAAAAATGTAATTTTTACACTCCAGCAACATCCCTTTGCAGGTGGAATTTCGTGAAATCCGTTCTTAGCTGACCTCTACTCAGCGAAAAGAATATTCCTACCAAATTTAAAGTCTTATGGTTCCAGAGCTATCGTAATGAGTCAATACATAGGTGGAAATCTCATATATATATATATATATATATACGAGTATATGATTTAAGATTTATTATAATACAATTAATAACTTCTCTATCTTCATAAGACATTTTCTCATAATGCTTCTTTAAAAGATTTTCGCAGCATATAGTTTCATATAGACCAATATGCCTGATGCATCATTTCACAAAAGAACAATAATAATTAACATTAATTTTTATAAAAGCATTGAAATAAACTTGTTAGAGAAAATTCCACCAAATTCTAGAGTGTTTGTTCTAGTTATTACTATAATAAAACATATGGCTTGCAAATAAGCCCTGTTAAGCTGTATTTCTAGTGCTTTACTGCTACGATTATCATAGCATATCCTCTATTTTATTGCTGTTGATCAGCTAAATTTATTTTCTATTCATGTAATACCCCCATTTATATATTTTAATTTGTTGGTCGCAAAACCGTTATAATTCATTGGGCAAAATTTTAATGATATTAAGATGATTAAGATGATGCAAAATATTCCTTGTCGTAACGGAGTAAGAGTACAATTGACTAGCTCCACTCTTACCTGTGGGTGTTGTATAAAAATACCGTCATATAAAATATCGTATAAAAATATATGCAAGAAAAGTAATACTCGAAATAAAGCGTTATACCAACTCGTGGTATGGTTGATCGATTTCCCTCCTTTGTAGATAAGTTACAAGTCTAATATTGAGACATATGAGATTAGATGATGATGAATATGATGATATGGGGAATAGGTTTAATATTTTTATTATGCATTGTATTCTTATATATTACTAGCTTCTGCCCGCGGCTTCGCCCGTGTAAAAGGTTACTTTCCTAAAGTTTTTCAGCCCCTATTTTTATTTTACCTCTTAAGTAATAAATTTATCTACCAACACACCCGATTAGAGTAGTATAGTATGTTAATTTCCCAATTATAGAGAAGTCTCCAGTCCAACAGTGGGACGTATATGAGCTAAGATGATTATGAAACAAAAGTTTTAATTAAGTAAAAATTGATGATATTATATACGTAATTAAATAAACCGAAAACATAATATCTTTTTTATTGTTATGAAATATCGTATTTCGTCGAAATATTCATCGGCTTAAGTAAAACATTAATTTTGGTCGAACATTATTAAATGTGGGATATATTAACAATTCATGGAGTGGTCAGTTGAAAATTCTATTCTGTTTGTGGTGTTTGGTGTTAATTATAAATATGTGGTTTTATGTGGTATTTCATTATTGGTTTCTATATTATCCGTTTATGTGTTGAAAATGAAGTGAATAAAGTTTTTTTTTTTTTATAAAAAATCTAATGATTTCTAATGTTTACGCGAGTGTTACACATTTGAAATAAAACTACTTTTACGGATTCTATAGCGTTTGTATGTTTGTGTTTTGTTGATCACGGGAGGACTAGTCAGTCAGTCCAGACAGTCCTCCCGTGACCATGATCACTGTAAAGTGTTCGAAACGTCGGGAAAGTAAAAATCAAATACAAACGCGATAGAATCTGTAAAAGTAGTTTAATTTCAAATAAAAAATCTATTTTAAAGAATGAAGGGTATACACTCATATACTACTGTAGTTGTACACTTAGGCTCTAGAATTGTTATCACTGATCGCCGTGACGGTCAACTCACAATTGTCCTGAGGCATTTTTTTTTTGGTGTGTTTAGCTGTTAACCGCAGATGGCTTTGACAGCTTTACGCGGACTATGCGCAGAAAGCTCACCCATAGTCTGCGTAAAGCTGTCAAAGCATTCATTTAAAGCTGTCAGATCTCAACCCGATAAAAGTATACTAAGCGACATCTCCCTAGGGCATCCCCTACGTGGGGGTACGGACGTGGGGGTACGGCCGTGAGCTTGGAGCGTAGCTGGAGGCAAAATGGGTGAACCCACGTTTATATAATTGATTTTTACGCGTCGCGATTTCACACCTCAACGGCGAGGACGAACCGCGGAAATTTATCTGTTATCGCCTCGCGGCCCGCTGTGCCTTCTAATTGTTCGAATGTGATAAGGTGGTCATCTCCTTTGATCAAGCATCGCGGACGTCAGAATTTTGAGATAAGGAAGGGTGAGTAGGAACTGCTACAACCACTAGTCGGTTGGGGTGTGCCATGGCAGATTGTATACATTATATTAAATGTATGCATATACTACAGTGGTTTTTAATTAAACAAAAAAAGAATTGTATAAATAAAGCATTTAATTATTCTTCCATTGGGTGACGGTTAAGAATTTTATTCTGAAAGTATTGTATTTATTAACGCTTGACATGGTATGGATATGGGATGAAATGAAAGTAATGTTGTGAGGAACATTTTTAATATGAATGTTGAAGGCTCTAGGGTTAACAGAGGAGCAAAGAAAAATCGATAAACTATTTGAAGTTTGACATGGATAGACAGGCAATGATTACAGAGATGACATTTGATAGAATTCTATGAAAGGCATATTACTTCCACCACCAATCAGGACAAGATAATGATAATGATTGCAGTCTATTATAGGTAGAGTGTAAATTAATCCACCACGCATAAGCGTCGCCTGTAACTTAGAACGCCCAAGATTACGCTATTTATTATGGCTTGAACTAACTGAAAAAAAATGCTGTCTGCACAGATGGCGTATTGTTTAAAACACTAACCTTCAGTGCCAGTTTCATGAATTCGATTCCTCTGCAGGACAATACTTTGTGCTATCCACAACAAAGTATTGTACTGAATCTGGGTGTAATTTGTCTGCGTTAATTATATGTTTGTAAAGTCCCCAGCATTAGAGGGATTGTTTGCTCATTGCAGAGTTGGTGTCTTTCAATTAAATAAAAAAAATAAATGATTACGAATTTTGGCAAGGGATGTCAATAATTTCAAGGAGGCTGCGGAACGACAGCGTGAGGCAGATGCCGCCGCCGACACGCTGCGCAGGCGACGACCAGGAAGCTGGCGCCGACACTACGCGCGCTTTCTCTCACAGTAGAATGATACCAGGGCGAGGCTAGTAGGCCTACCGTTGGAGCGTCCGAGTTGAATGCCGAAAGGCGACCCTCTGACACTCCACAAATAACGGGGAAGTGGAGCCGCTGATGATTTTTAGTGGGTATTCCGGTTGGCTACTAAGCCACCGCCGAGCCCCACATACCCCTCCAATACCATCAATGGGGGGCATGCGTAAATGCATTTTACATCAGCGTAAAAAAAAAAAAAAAGGGATGTCAATAATGAAAAATGTCAGTAAGTAGTAAGATGCTTACTGTAAAAGAAAGTTGTTTTATAGCTAGTGGTATAATCCTACAATATCCTAATTCCTTTGAATAAAAAACTATACTAAAACGCCGAATACCCAATACAATTAGGTACAATAAAAGACTTATTGCCCATGCTATTTATTTGGAGGTCTCATTTAGGGAATTTTTGATGAATAGACACACAGCAAATATACTCTAACCTCATAGTACTTTAGTCTGATGAATGACAGAATTAACAAAAGTTGTTAACTTTTTTAGGATCGGAGTCTTAAACAGTTTGAAATAATTCTTTTAGAATTCCATTTTTATAGTATGCTTTCAATTTAAAATAAACATTTCGCGTTGCTTTATTCGTTAAACATTTACTTCAGTGGTTCTGCAGTGTAGTATTTTTTTTATTACTTACGATGGTAAATGA
Organism: Lymantria monacha; assembly: GCA_905163515.2. Taxonomy (NCBI): domain Eukaryota; kingdom Metazoa; phylum Arthropoda; class Insecta; order Lepidoptera; family Erebidae; genus Lymantria; species Lymantria monacha. The sequence goes on from LR991106.1 coordinate 13,323,743, forward strand.
TAAGTATTTTTACCGCCCATGGACCTTTGCAATACAAAAGGCTAGGCCTATAGCTAAGCCGCTGCCTACCAATACAAACCCCAAACCCACCTAGTTTGGTTTTCGGCTCTCTTGCAAACTGAACGCAGCGCAACAGCACAATGCATTGTTCAGACGTTGATCTTCTTCAAGAGTGTGGTACTACATCCGACAGACCAGCCCGCGGATGTAGAGAAAAAGTTGTCAACAGCGTGGTACTGCCACTAACAAATACTACCAACTTCTACTTTGCTTGTGGATGACGTAAATGACAATTTGGGTTAACTCTATCTAATACCTTTTAATCAACAATTACATTTTCAAGGAGTGTTGTTGTCAGGCAGGTGGCTGGTCATAAAACTATTGCGTCATCAGCACTCTCCTACTCTTATCTCAATTACTTGGGGTCGATACAATATGCACTTTCCTTTCATAGTACATATTGTAGAAGTTATTAGCAATAGTTTTATGACCGGCCGCCTACCAGACGTTAACTTTCCTTGGAAATGTAATTGTTTACCAAACGGCATCAGATGGAGTTGGCCCAGGTCGTTATAAGGCTCTTAGTCGTCTTTTACGACATCCACGAGTAAATTAAAGGTTGGTAGTATTCATAACCGCTATCACACAGTTTTACGAGTACATATTGCGTCGACCCCAAGTAATTATGATAAGAGCTGGACAATGGTGATACACTGCCGTGGTTGAAAGTAATTCAAAAAGCTTAAATTTAAGTACCAAGAAATAAATAGTGAAACATATTTTCAAAACGCTGTAATAGAACAAAGCTATTAAAATATATATATAGACGTGACGCAATATTTGAATTCGCGTGTTCAACCGGAGTTAAGTGTTTGCAGCAATTTTTATATCTTTGGAGTCTATTGATTTGATTGCCCTCGATTTGAATGTAATATTGTAGATGGAAATAAATACGCATCTTTAGAATCAATCAATATTAGAGTATCAGTATAAGCTGCCATTATGATTTAAAATATTGTTGTGTCATCTATAGAAGGTCAGTGTAATAAACTGTAACCAGTGCCCCAAGCTCAAAATTTATTTTTGAAGTTACATAATAACTTAATATCGTAAGCTGTGGATAAAAATTATGGCTGCATAGATGGCGTAGTGGTTAAGATAGCGAGCTTCCGTACTATTGACGTGGGTTCGATTCCTATGTAGGATAATACTTTGTGCGATCTACAAAGTATTGTCCTGGGTCTGGGTGTTATTAATGTCTGCGTTAATTATATGTCTGTATAATTAAGGCCCCCGCAATACAAGAATTATTTCCTTAGTGAAAAAGTTTATGTTTAAAAAAAAAAGAAAATAAAATTCATAGTATTTATGATAATAATATAAAGCCTATAAAACTAAAAAAACAAACTAATAATAATCATGATTTTACAGCCTATTTGATTTTCAGTTTCATTTTATCATCATAATTATTCTGCCTTTATCCCAATACAATATTCTGGAAGTGGTGACTACTGTATTCTTATCCCGTCGCCATTTACAGGCCTTTTTACAGTACACTAAATATTTTTAATGAAACAAATTGAGTCATGGTTCACTATAATCTCACAATAAGATTGTTGACAATTGTGAGTTTACACCGATGTTGACAAAACCGTACGCTCTACATAAATTTATTATATCTTGTGAAAACAATGTGGATACATTTATCGGATTTAATTTTATTACAATAAAACCTGTTTTTATTATATTAATTTAAAATTTAACTTAATTGTACAAGTTTATTTTTAAATATCCATTCATTTCTTTATATATATTCATTGTTGTACATAGATCTCTCCACAAGAATGCCACTAAAAATGTTCTGTACTACTTGTATTCCTTGTATCCAATGGTTCCCTGCAAGTTTTAAATTACTACGTTCTCCGATTCGTGGTCGCCACTCAAGAAGTTTTCTTTTCCAACGGTTTTCGTTTCAACGAACGATGCGGCTTGCATATTCCTCCAAGAATTAGCACTTATGCTTCAGGATATGTCTGTTGAATTCGCTTTTCCACGAGCTTCAGTATTCCAGATTTTATCTGTTTTACTATTGATGCGGTTATTGCCGTTAGAAAAACTGTTACGGCATCAGTTTCTAAATATGTATTAGGAATCTTCCTAGATATCTCAGGTGCTTTCGACAACGCCTGGTGGCCGACATTACTACTTAAACTAAAGGCTCGTGGATGCTTCAGAAATATCTATCAACTCATACAGTCTTACTTTCTTCAAGGTTCAACAGAGACTCGGTCACCATGCTGTGTCTAAATCATTAACGATGGGCTGTCCTCAAGGATCTGTGTTAAGCCCATATCTGTGGAATTTAGGGTTCGATGACTATCTTGAGCTCCCTCTACGTCAAAATTGCTCATTGATCGGCTACGCTGACGACGGTCTTCTACTCATACAATCGAATACTAGAGACGGAACTGAGTAATTGGCGGATACATGTCTTAATTTAATAGTTAAATGAGGCGCATGAAATCGGCTAAATTTCGCTACTGATAAAACGTATCATCTTTTATTAAAAGGTAATTTGCAGTCAACGCCACGTATAAGATTTAATAATGCGACAGTTAAAAGAAAAGAGTCAGTTTTTTATCTTGGCTTAAACTTAGAAAAAAGCTTCTCATTCATTGAATATATTTTTTATGCTCTTACTAGAATTTCAACGTCAACGATTAGCATTAATAATCCTATGTAAAGCATATAGAACAGTTAGTACCGAAGCCTTACCAGTACTTGCAGGTGTACTTCCGGTCGACTTGGAGATACAAAGGTGCGCGTCATTGTATTATTCCACCAGGGAAAATATGAACACCAATTTTCTTTTACCGCGCGATCGTATTAAAATTACCAGACTTTTTGTACCGCAGTCCGTCCTGTACGAGGAGCTCCTGACCGAATGGCAGGAAAGGTGGGACTCATCAACGAAGGGCCGTCATCTATATCTATTCTTTCCATCTATACGAGAGCGTTTAGAGAAAGTATGGCTAGAAATTTACCACTATGTATCACAATTCCTTACAGGCCATGGTAATTTTAGAAGTAAATTATCCTATTTTAAACTAGTAGATTCAGAAGACTAGTAGTTCCACACCAAACTGCGATTTTGAACAAACAGCCCATCACATCCTCTGCGAGTGCAGTCCCTGGCAAAACGAGCGTGATCTTATGTTAGACAATCTGCAAGTCGTGTCGGTTGTTATATATTATACGGACCTTGTAGCAACTCAAGAAAATTGCCGTGCGTTCAGGCGCTTCTGCCATACCTACTATTGTAATCAAACTTTATGTGAGATCTATATCTCACGGGCCTATGCCCCTTAAGCTCTGTCATATCCGTAGTACTGTACTGCTACGCTTCACGTGTCAGTACATCCTTCTATCTATTGGCCTATTAGCCAATTTTGCTTCATGTCTCCCGCTTTGCATAGGAGGGAAGTGGAAATTCTTCAACTCCTCCTGTTTTTTCTTTTCTAATTAAATTTGTTGCGGGTCCCAAGACAATTAAAAGCGTTTCCCGGGACTTCCTGAGGGTCAAACCTCAGTGTCTTTTATGGAGACCATTGTGGATCCTGGCTTACAGGAGTTACAGTGGTGGGAATGTGTGGTGGGATTAGTTCCATAAAAAAAAAATCCAGATTTTATCATGTAGAAAAATACCAATGATAGCTTTCTGTGTAGAACGTTTTGACCTTTAACGAATGACTTTGACCCTTATTATGAGGATGATAATTTGAAATAATAAGTAAATTATTCTAAGCATATCGTTAAAGTTGCAAATTATGACAAGGCAGTAATAGCTGTTTACGAATATAAAGCATTTTAGCTACAATATCTCAGGAAAAATACAATTTTGCAATACAATTTTTCTTATTTGAGTTGAATAGGGTACTGAATATTTATTATGATCTATAAATATTCAAAATAGACCGTAATCTATATTGATTTATGAAAACAGAATGTTTATTTTTTCATATTGGGCTAGAAACAAGCATTTTAACATGAACAATTAGCGAGTTATACTAAGAGATGACGTCATACTTAGCATCTCCACAGTAATTTGAAAATAGAACAATTTAAATGTATTCGTTTGATGTTGCCCCATAACATCTGAACTGATTTTAATAAAATCTTGAATTGCAATTATTTTTGCAATCTTTTCTTGTGATGATAATGTAAAAAACTATGTTTCATCTTTCTTTACCAAGTGTGAATATAAAATCTGTTTTAAAAACGCTTTCAAACAACGTAATTGAGAAGAAAAAATCGAAACAAAAATATACTAATATATTTGCCTAGCATACAGCAGCCTTCTTTTTGTAAAGAAAGCTGTGTCCCAATACTATCACATTTCACACCGGTAAAATTATTTGAATCGAGAGTGTCTATATTCATTAAAATATAATAAGGAACTAGCAAACTCGGCCTCTCCTTGCTGTGGCTAAGGTAGCCCCATTAACACGTGGTGGTTATGCTAATAAATTGTAGCTTGTATGAAACGTTTAACATAGCGCCATCTATTAAATACTTAGTCACTCCAGTCAACAGATACTGCTATTTGTTAGAATCGTTTGGATATAACAGATAATTGTGACTGTCAAATAATAGACAAATAATTTGCAATAAAATAATATTGCGACTATAAATTCTGACGAAAGCTATCCTATCTTATAAATTGGATCAAACTACACATGCTGTGCAAATTTGATTAAAATCGGTTAAGTACTTTAGGAATCTATCGCGGACAAACAACGTGACGCGTAATTTATATATATTAAGATTATAAAAGTTAACACGAAGATAATAAGGAACAATGTCTACAATTAGTTGACAATAAAAGTTCAAAAGTTATAAATAACCTCATTTGTTGTTGTGTTGTTGAATTTCCATTATTTAGATATACAACCAATTTAGAGTTTCTTGGTAAATACAATTCAAAACATATGACAAAACTCGTCATATTGTATGAACCCAGCTGGTATAATTCTCATAGTCTTGACAAAAAATAAGTCGATTGAAAGCAAAGAAAAAAAATAAGTTTGGTACTTATTTTTTTACTTTGCTTTAAAACAATCAATGAAAGTGAAATTATTGATACTAGACAGAAAATTATGTTCTTTTTCTGTAAAAATTGCACCTATAGCTAAGAAATATTTTTTTTGGAGTTTACTCCTTAAGAATAGAATTTTCATATAAGGCGCCCGGTATGGGAAAAATTTGAGGAGTTAAAATCTAATGATCGAATGACCTCGTTAAGTTTTTGGTGCGCAACCTATTCTGCGCACCTTTCACTTTCTGACGTGAGATAATACTTCACTGAACAGTTTTAATAAATGTAAATAATAATTACGCAGTACGTACTTAAGGAATAAACTCCAGTCGTGCGTCGGAGCTGACACACTTTTTTTTATCGTTTTGTGAGAAATATTACACACACACACAATTAACAGACACTTTATAAATTGACTGAAAATAACGTGATCTGTATGGTGACGAAGTAAGAATACAGTTCCCCACTCTTTGTCTTATCCGTGGGTGATTGTAAAACGACTAAGCGATATAAAACGCATATACCCTCTATGCAAGAGAAGAAAAATTCGAAATAAAATCATATACCAATACGTCTGACCAGCGTGGTATAGTAGGTCAATTTCCCTCCCATTGTGGAGGAGGCTCGATCCCAATAGTGGAACACGAGCTGAAATGATGATGAATGATGAGAATAACAACTTATAGCGCATATAGAGAATTATCTTAAGGGAATGCCTGGTCTCGCTCACTGAGCGAAACATATTTTGCTACTATTTTGACGTCGATTTTTCGAGAGTGCGGTAATAACTCTAAGTAGGCTCATTTATAACTTCAGAGAGAAAACTGGCAGGAACGTGCCCATATGTTTATTTACCTCTGATATTGCAGAGTTCCATTAGCGACAGTCCAGTACTTAATATTATTTAACTCAAATGCTATTAGTTTATAAATATTTTTATATATTTTACCTTCACGTGTCGTCCATGTGCTGAGAAAAATCTGCTGTCAGCGCTGTACGTGACGAGACCCACTGATAACAGCGAATAGTCCTTTCTTCTTATCCATGTCACCTGTGCAGAAAGATATTTGATTGAGTTTGCTAAGACTAAGAATACTAATTTATATTACACAATTTTCTTTTAGTGCACTCGTGGTAGTTTTTTGTTGTTGTAAGGGTACCATGTCACCTCTTACCCTTTTTTTTTTTTTTTTTGCAGACTATGGTCTAGACACAAGTCATCCGTTAAATCCGGGTCGACGGAGGGTCGGCAAGTGACCCCATAACCTACCGTATTCCCTTCCCATCGCTATTGGTCGGTCACTGGTGCTGAATCCTTGACGTTCATGACCAGACCGGTGAGATACCCTTTCGGGTACCATCCTCCATAAATGCACTGAGTAGCTGCCGGGGCGTCGCCCTCATGCAGTCAGCCTGCGGGTGACGGACTATTCCCCGGTCCAGTCATCCATCATACCAAACCCTGCCGTCCAGCCTTCAGTTCGCCTCCAATCGTTTTAAAGACATCGTTGGTAAAGAAGATTGTGCTCTCATTTCTTTATCTTTATTTTTTTGTTATATCTGTGATAATATGACGGCATATTAATATAATTCACCACCCTTTTTCTTCCCGTGGGTGACTTAAAATATAATTAAGGGATACAATATGCAAAAACCATTGACGCATGAGATGAAAAAACTCAACAAAACCCCTTGGTCAATAATTTCTCTCCTACTCTTTTTTTCGTTTGAACCCAGCCACAGGAGCGATATTGGCCTAGAATACAAAGAAGGTATCTCTATATAAGAATAAATTAAAAATATAACAAATGACCTTAAGGATAAGATAATTTTTATTTTTGGTTAGTTTAGATGACAAAACATTTCTATGCTATTATAGATAATCGAAAAAAAAAAATTGTATATTAATATTACATTACGCTAAAATAACAAGGTACACATGGTGCCCTCTATACGTTGAAGCTAATACTATGATTGCCATAGCACCCACAAATTCGTACACGGAGAGCTCTATTTCATTATGTAAAGTACTCTGTGGTCTGTCACTACTCGTACATTCATAGTTTACTCTATGACTCACACGTACGTTACTTAATTATACTATAGACTTTTGACGGGAATTTGAAAACGTCATGTGGTGCTCTTGTATTATATTCGATATCTTAGTGTTTACGTGTTATATTAGATCATTTTGATGGCATTTTATGTAATATGAAGCGGCGGAACTACTAGGATGTAGTGAATATCATATAAAAGTGCTTTACAGTGTTTTCGTTTTCCATCAAAATTTCCACAAGATAACATTAACAGTGTGGCCATTGCACTGTTAATGGCGACAATTTGACTTAGACAATGACTAACTTGAAAGACTAAAAACGTGAAAATATTTATAACTTGACACTGGCACCAATAGCTCGTATATGTAGCTGATTGCCAATATATAAGAAGAAGAAGAAGAATTATACTATATCAAAAATCATCATCATCTCACTTCATACATGTTCGAGACTCCTCCACAATATTAGAGAAATACAATGCTGATCAAACAGCTTGGTATGAGTTTTTCATGTGAGACAGACACACGTACACAGAGATGTTATCTTCATATGATATCTCTTTGTTCTTTTTTTTATTGCTGGTAGTGGCAAACGAGCAAACAGCACACCTGATGTTTAGTGTCACTGCCGCCCATGGACCTTTGCAATACCAAGGGTATAACTAGGCCGCTGCCTACTAATATAAACCCCAAACCCACCCAGTTGGCTCCGTCTCTCTCGCTCACTGACCGAAGTGCGATAGCACATTGCCATTACATATATGTCGATCTTCTGCGAGAGTGTGGTACTATTCCGGACGGACCGGCCTGTGGCTGTAGATAGAGAACTGTCAACAGCGTCATCCTACCACTATTTTACGATAAGCAAGGGTAAGTTAGTGGTGAATTGTATTTTACTCCTTCACGACTTGAATAAATATTTAATTATTACATTGTTATATGTTATACAACAATGTAATATTTATCGTCGATTGTAACTCAACGAAAACATTTTTTTTTTAATTTCCACATTGTGTTAAAACACAAACACATTGTTCAAAACTTTAGAAGTCATTTCACGAAGTTATACGGCTCAAGTTTTGTGTTTGAACGCGAGCATGTCACGAGTAACTTTTTAAGGAATTCACATTAGATTGTTTGTTGATGTTTTAAGTTACGTGTGTATATATTTGTTTCTTTTTTTTATTTTAATAATCTATTTCTGTAATTCATAGGAAAGTTGAAAACTTAATTATAGACGTAACACAGCGGTTATTACAATTTATTTATTATTCTTGTATGAAACGTTATTCTTTCTGTAAATTACAAATTCTAGTTTAATTTGTGTTATTTTGGAACCTTCGCGATATAATAAAGGCTTTGATCACAAGCTGCCACTCCTACTATCACGTAGAAGTAAAAACTGACTAAGAGAACATCAGTACAGTGGGTGACAGCCCTCTCCTGGGTAATCCATAATACTAACTGCCATGGCTAAACCATATACCAAGCATGGCGATTATGGAGTTATTCCCCTTTATAGAAAAGAACCATAGGAGTTAAGGAGGTATAAAAATAAAGAATGGATGCGTTACATGAAAATTGATATGCCCAATAATGGATCGTATATGACTTGTAATAGTGGTAGGCCCACATTGTTGACAGATCTCTGTCTACAGCCGCGCGCCGGTCCGTCCGGGGTAGTACCACACTCTCGCAGAAGATCGACGTCTGAGTAATGATAATGTGCTATTGCGCTTCGTTATGGTGGCAAATGAGTAGGCAGTACACCTGATGGTAAGTATTACTGCCGCCTATGGACCTTTGCAATATCAAGGGTATCTACAGCTAGGCCGGTGCCTACCAATACAAATCCCAAACCATCCAGTTAGGCATCCGGCTCTCTTGCTTACAAAACGAAGCGCACAACGAATAGCACATTGCCATTAATCTAACGTTGATCATCTGTAAGAATGTGGTACTACCCCGAACGAACCGGCCCGCAGCTGTAGACAGAAAACTGTCAACAGCATAGTCCTACCACTTGGGTTCAATTCCTAGGCAGTACAGTTTTTTGTTTTAAATCCTCCAATTGTCATTCTTAGTCTGAGTGTATTTTTACACAGTTCTATTCGAAAGAAAGATTCCTTTTGAAGAGATCACTTTAGGGATGCTATTATTAAATGAGACTGTGCTGTCAAGCTCTGAAGTGTGAGGCTCGTTTGAGTAAAGTCAGAAGAAAAAAGTAGTTAACTAAGGGGTCTATTTTTAGAGTATGATATGAATGACGATCAGTAATAGTAAAATTTATCCCAGTAATTTGTAAATAATTATTAATATTGTAAATGTATACTTAAGTAATCACCGTCATCATCATTAAACTTTTTGCCATCCACTACTGGACGCACTCTTTTATACTTCGCCACAAAGTGCTATCCTCATATTAGGGGATAAAATCGTAATTACCGCACTTGGCAGGCGAATTTAGTGATCGCGGTGTGGTGTTACGCGTTTCCCAGGTGAGAGCTGTTGCCCGCTTCCCTAGTGAACGCTTAGTCAATTTTTACTATGAGCACGGGCAAGTAAAGGGTGACTAGAATTGTGATCTTATCTCATCGCCACACGGGAATATATACCTTATAAATACAGAAAGAACGTTTTATTTCGTAATGTTAACATCGCGTTGATGAGGCTTTTACTTCTACCATTTTCTTTCAGGTCTTAAGCATATGTCAAGTTTATATTTTTTAAATTCGAGTACCTTATAAGTAAAGTGCCTACATTTGAATCCTAAATAGTAGGATTAGGCGGGATACTAGTTCATCTAATAAACAAAACAAACACTTAACTTACCGTATTCTCAGTGATATCACTAACTTCACAATGGAGTATCGCCGTCGTTCCTATTTGAGCTATAACTGTCGTACAGTTTTCAGTTAAAAATATACCATTTTTACCGCTTTTACCACTTAACTTATTAATGGTCGAACCTGCTGAGTCTCTGTACATTTTCTTAACTTTATTCATAGAATTAATTAATGATGTTTCATCTAATTCTTGTATAATTTCTTTATCTGTTATTCTGTCATGTTTTGTATGTCTCCCTCTTATAACAACTTCATCGATAATATTATCTACGTTATATACATCATCATTATATTCTTTATCTAATAGTGAGGAAAGACGAAGGGCTTTGGGGAGTTTCGGATATGTTGTTAGAGTAAATTCTGTTGTTGTGTATTCTTCTGTTGTATCATCTCCTTTAAGTGTTGTGTAGGTTACTGTCGTAGGGGTTGGTGATGTGGTTGTTGTTCTTCTTCTGTGACCTGCCGACAAAAATATACGTTAAAATTCATATTTGTTATATAACAATTAAAATACTTATAAATTTAGGATCGAAATATTAATTTTATTAAAGTTCTAGATTGAATCAAGCCCAAATATATTTAATGTTGGTACAATTCATCTTTCAACCAAAGTGTTATATTAATCAATTTTGCTCTCATTATAGAGCCTCTTGCTTAGTATGAAGAAACACTTCATAATTTAATAAGGATAATAGAAGCAGACAAATCGTCAAGATTACAGTAGTACCCACTGTTATAATCTTGGCGATCTATCTGCAATAAGAAAATAGACGAGTGATTTGTATTCCTTCTTTCTCCATCCTTGTTTATTGCTTCTAAAATTTTTATTAAAATTATTTTGTTCCGAAATTCATAAATGTTGCATGTGTAATTATTAATGATTATCAAGAAGAAAATTACAGGTGGAAAACTGTAACTTTTTTACCATTTTATTATTTAACTTATATCTCTATCCAAGCGAAATTATAAGAAAAATCTTATGCAATAGTGTTTGCTTGTATATCAATGCTATATTACCATTCCTTTTTTTTCAGCAGCGCATTAGTTATTGAATAAATACGTCTACTTAATTAGTAGCGAAAGTGATCCACTATACAAATCTTGCCCGCTGGGTGGGCAAAGGGTTTTCTAGCTAGTACCCGTTCGTTCTATAAATATCTACGCTGTAGAGTCAAACAACCCACCATGTATCTTTCTTTACTTTTCTAATGGATCACGTGTACCTTGCCTTCGAGGATACATTTGTTTAGTGAGTCTACAACACTATAGACAAGACAGATGATAATATTGCATTTTAATCCATCACTACATCGAACAATGTCATGACCATATATTTCATCATTATTCTAGTACAATTTTTCATTATTTGGCAGCTCAAAAATAACCATAATAAATGTTTATGCGATAAGCATTCTGGAGAGTTTAACGTGTTCTTCAGTTAGGTGGAAACTGGATACAATACTCGTAGTTATATACGAGGAGAGCGACTATCGTACCCGATTATACAATTTCCACCATATTATGCCGTTGCGTATCGTATCTGGTATATTTTGTATAATATATTTTTATTTTGCAGATGTTCTGTGTCAAACATAACTTCTTGAGTCTTTACAAAAATACAATTAATTGAAATAAATTACATACGTGCTTAGAGTATTTGCCACAACGAAATTTAAAGTTACGGCACTCGGCTTGAGAGGTCGCTTTTATTTCTCACATTCATTAAATAAAATTGAAAGAAAGTCTTATGTACATTTAAATCATAATAATAATTACTTCCAGCCTAGTGTAACGGATTAAATGTTACAAACTCGAGGTCAGTGTTATATTCTAAGTATTGCACTGGGCTTGAGTCTTCTTCAGGAAATAATCTTACGAGCTTAAAGTGTACGGAAGGCATAGTGGCTAAGACAAGATCTTACCATGCCAGTTTCTTAGGTTTGATCTCAAACAGAATATTCAAATCGAATCATTTATTATGCATAAGCCCTATAAGGGCACTTACATATTGTCAAATTTGCGTATTTTTTTAATTCTACTACCGGATCGGAACACCGCCACAAACTGAGAAGATCCGGCAAGAAACTCAGTGGGCTCGTCATTTTTTTTTTAATTATATGTTTTCTTAAATATTATTGGATACATGTTTAGTCCATATTAGCTCCAGCCAGTGAGATGCCCTTTGAGTAATGATTATTTTTTTATAAATTTAAATACAAGATTTACAAAAAACAAAAAAGAACAGAAATGGTTGGACCAGATTCCACAAGCGGTACTCGGTCACGAGTTAACTACTAAAGCAGCCATCACGCACTTCAACAACATTTGAGGGAAGGGAGAGACCCGCTCCACGTAGCTACCGCAGGCAGAGACCTTTTTAGTGAGCATGACCACATCAAGATCTATAAATTACAATCAGATAGCTCAATCAAATCAATAAATAAATAACTCGTTAGGCAAAACACGCTACACTGTACAATTTGTGACAATGAAAAATATACAGTAATACTTTGTGCCATCTTCAAATTGTTATTCAGATGTAATTTGTAACCCTTAATTGTGTTGGTAAAGTATTATATAGAAGGAAAATAATGCAAGTCTAATGAGGAAAAGGAACTAACGTTGGCATCGGATTTTTTAGAGTTTTCTTTTTCTTAAATTGATGTTGTCTGCTCGTGTCTTGTAATCATCTTTTACGATAATCTACTGGCAAGTAAAGTGTGATGATCATAGTATTTTTATTCCGTTATCACATGGATATATTTGAATATCTATGCCGATAGTGATGAGTTAATTATTTTACTAAGGCAAATTGCATGTTTTTTTATTTCAATTCTCTCTCTCTCTCTAATATTAATAATTTATTTACGAATCATCATCATCATCTCAGTTCACAAATATCCCACTATTGGGCTCGAACTTCCTCCATAATGGGAGGAAATTGACTTATTATACCACGCAGGTCAGTCGTGTTGGTATAGGGTTTTGATTCAAGTTTACTTTCTCATTCATAGATGTTATATGCATTTTATATCCCTTGGTCGTCTCTTACGATTACCCACGAGTAAGATAGTGGGCGGTGAATTGTAATCTTACTCCGTCGCCCCACGAATAATATAATATAATATTAACGAATATAATTGAAAATTAAATACCTAACTTAATAACAGAAATTTCGTGATAATAATTTTATAAAAATTAATTTTATTACTGTGATAGAATCTCATTATTAAATGACTACATTGTTATAAACTTATGTTTTGAAAATAACTAATTAAAATTTAATCTAAAAATTCATTAGTTTAGTTATCTCTTTCAAATTAATAATGTTTAAATTTAATAAAGTTTTAGAAGAGAATAAAAAGGTTGAGATTTATTTTGAATTATTTAAAGGAATTCATGTTTATTCAATAATTAATATATATGGCTTTTTAACATTGTATTCTTATTCTATCACCCCCTGTTACTACTCTGACATGATTAGCCCGGTTTTATCGAGTGATTTACTGTTAGATAAAGAATGATATAAGCCTTTTTTAAATCACGATAATAAGGTTTACACACATAAAAAACTAAATTCATGATAATTTCTATTTAAATAGAGAAGTACGCATCATCTTTAAGCTTAAGATTATTGTTTGGTGTGTAATAATAAAAATACTAACACGGAAGGAGAATGAGGATGGTGTCCGATCAGCTTCAGGAGTGGAAGGGGATGCATGGATCAAGTGTTCTCTCTGCGCAACATTGTGGAGAAGCATCTGGCTCTAGGTCAGAGGGTTTTCTGCAGTTTTGTGGATCTGGAGAGAGCATTTGACACGGTTGTACGAAAGGAACTTTGGGACGTTTTACCGGAGTATAGTATTAACGGTAAACTGCTACAGGCTGTGCAGTCCAGTTACATGGGCTGTAGAGCCTGTGTGCGGCTGGATGATGGAATGTCGCCTTGGTTTGACGTCAATATCGGCGTTAAGCAGGGGTGCGTTCTGTCAGCCAGGCTGTTTATCATATATCTGGATAAATGTCTCCAAAGGAAACGATTGAACGATATGAATGTGGGAGTCCAGATGGGCGACTCAGTGGTCACTGCTCTGCTTTATGCAGATGATGCAGTCCTGGTGGCATAGTCAGCGACTGACCTGCAGACCCTAGTCGACACAATGACAGAAGATTGTAAGAAAAGGGGTCTACGCGTGAATGTGAGCAAAACCAAAATAATGGTCTTTGAAAGAGACGAAGCCAGAAAAGATGTAAGAGTAACAATAGGTAAATAATATACTAGAGCAAGTGGATGAATTTGTATATCTTGGATGTGGATTTAGCCGAGATGGAAGGTACACCACTGATATAGAGCGAAGAGTGAATGCGGGAAATAGAGTGAACGGAGTGTTGGGACAACTTCTCGGTAGCCACCACCTCAGCCAGAAGGCACGTGTAGCAATACATAACGCAGTGCTTGTCCCAACATTACTGTATGGAAGCGAGAGTTGGGTATGTAGAAAAGAGTATGAAAGTAAAATTAATGCGGTCGAAATGCGATCTCTGCGGAAAATCTGTGGAGTTAGGCTGACCGACCGCATTCGTAACGACGACGTAAGAGAGCGAGTAGATATGAAAGAGAGTATTGGTGTAAAGATGCGAAAGGGCATGCTCCGATGGTTCGGACATGTGGAAAGAATGCCGAACGAACGTCTGGTTAAGAAGATATACAATGCGAAAGTGGAAGGATGTAGGTACCGAGGGAGACCGAGACTAACCTACCTAGACCAGATCGGTCAGGTACTGAAGGAAGGTGGAGTCAAGAGTCTCCGAAACTGGCGAGCGTGTATGAAGAGAATTATGAATGTTGAGGAAGCGAGTGAAGTATGCAGAGATAGAGTTCTCTGGCACTCTGTTCTCTCTGCCTACCCTGCAAGGGATATGGCGTGATGATATGTATGTATGTATGTAATAACGCAAAAAAAATGATACCTAAACATATGACATGTACATGCGGTCACGGTGACCGCACTCGGCCAGTTATGTTACAAAAAAACCACTTGGCCAGTTGAGTGTTAATCTTAATAATTTATGTTATGGTTCTAAAAAATTCTTTTGCAAAAAAAAAATATTAAAAAAGAAACAAGAAAAATGCTCGAGGGATGTGACAGAGACCTAACCTCCTCCAGCCCTTATGACCAAGCATGGTATTTTTAAAGACCCCCTCCCTCCCCTGGACAAGCCACGTAATTTGGATACGTTCGCTTAAATAGTTTGGTACAAGATTTAATTTTGAGATCTTGCAGTAATATGAAGAGAATATCTCGTAAATAATTTTATACTAGGTTAGATAATTTAATATAATATTATATATAATATAAGCTATAATATTATAGCCATGAACACCTAACGATAAATTAAACATGTAACGATTCTCTACAGCTATTATTTAGGCATGAAATGACCTCTAAATGACGTCACAATATTCAGTTATGTACCCAATAACATAACAGCGTACAAAGGTAGGTTCTTAGGTAAATCCTACTAGCAATTGGACCGGGATTATTATAAGCTACGGTCGGATATACGAATATAATACAATTTATAGAATATATATTTGTTGTACGATCGAAATCTAGAGGGCATGTTTTGGGATTTTAAGTGTATATTTGTGAATGATAACAATTGTAAAAAAAAAAACCCTTTAAGATGTCAATTAATATTATTTCTTTTTGGAAAGGTTAGATTCTTATTAAATATTATGTGTAATGATTGACCGTTCGCATTCGTAAAGACGACGTATGAGAGCCAGTAAGTATGAAAGAAAGTATTGGTGTAAAGATGCGAAAGGGAATGCTCCGATGGTTCGGACGTGTGGAAAGAATGCCGAACGAACGTCTGGTTAAGAAGATATACAATTCGAAAGTGGAAGGACGTAGGTACCGGGGGAGACCGAGACTAATCTACCTAGACCAGATTCGTCACGTACTCAAAGTAAGTGGAGTCAAGAGTCTCCGAAACCGGCGAGCGTGTATGAAGAGAATTATGAATGTTGAGGAAGCGAGTGAAGTATGCAAAGATAGAGTTCTCTGGTACTCTGTTCTCTCTGCCTACCCTGCAAGGGATATAGCGTGATGATATGTATGTATGTAATGACTGTATTTTTATGGCAAATTATTTTTTAATATATTTTTGTAATAAAAGATGACTGATGCCATGTGTGAAGTCATATCTTATATATTAATATCATCATCATCTCAGCTCATATATGTCTCACTGCTGGGCTCGAGCCTCATCTGTAAGGAGAGTGAAATTGACCTACTACTACTACGCTGGTCAGACGTTTAGGTATAGGGTTTTGTTTTCGA
Organism: Lymantria monacha; assembly: GCA_905163515.2. Classification (NCBI taxonomy): domain Eukaryota; kingdom Metazoa; phylum Arthropoda; class Insecta; order Lepidoptera; family Erebidae; genus Lymantria; species Lymantria monacha. The sequence continues at coordinate 13,340,087 of LR991106.1, forward strand.
GTGTCCTTTCTATTGCATAGATGTTATATGCATTTTTATATACCTTAGTTGCCTCATACGATCACCCACAGGTAAAATGATGCATGACTGCACAGATGGTGTAATGGTTAAGATACCGACTTTCTGTGGCAGTGCCATGGGTTCGTCTGTCCACCTAGTGGGGAGGCGTCCCACACTGCGTCGTTCGGTACGTGGTCGCCACTCTAGAACCTTTCTTCCCTAGTGGTTGTCGGTTCTTCAAGCGATGTGGCCTGCCCATTGCAACTTTAGGGTGCTAATTCTTCGTGCTATGTCGGTTACACCCGTTCGTCTGCGGATTTCCGTATTTCGGATTCTATCTCGCAGAGAAATCCCGAGCATAGCCCGCTCCATAGCACGCTGAGCGACTTTGAGCCTGGTTATGAGGCCTACATTTAGGGACCACGTTTCCGTGCCTTAAGTCATCACTGGTAACACACACTGGTCATAGACCTGTGTTTTCGGACACTCAGGTATGTTGGATGAGAAGATCCTCTTAAGTTTCCCGAACGCTGCCCAACCGAGTTGGATTCGTCGGCTGACCTCTTTCCCGAAATTGGATCTACCTAACTGGACTATTTGTCCAAGGTATACATAATGATCGACAATTTCGAGAATCGCATTGCCAACTAGGACCGGTACAGGAATGACATGGGCATTTGACATGAATTTCGTCTTGTCCATGTTCATGCGTAAACCCACTAGTTGGGATACCCTGCTGAGATCGTTGAGCATGGTGCCCAGGTCCTCCATAGATTCTGCCATGACGACAATATCGTCTACGAATCGAAGGTGAGTGATGTATTCGCCAATTTCTCAATAAATAAACGTAATAGCACATTGCCTTTGCGTAGATGTTGTGGTACTATCTTGGACAGACCATCCCGCAGCTATTCAAAGTGTGAAAAGTATGGCCTTACAACCTCTATCTTTGAGTAAAATTTTGTCTGACTATTAAAAATTATTCGAAAATCAAAGAAAAAATAAATGGAAATATAAGTGAAAAAGTATTTGCTAGCTAAAATTATTTTTGTGTATTTTTAATCTAGCCTTAAATATATCTTTAGACTATTACCCATAATATGAGACCACAAACATAAGTAATTTATTATTTTTAATGTATTTTTAGTCTAGAATAAAATATAAGATATCAGCGAAATTTTCTTAGAAGAAAATTATTGTACTATAAAAACAGAGTAATTTTTTTTTACACTCATATACTATTCAATTTTCTTTTATACCAGTTCAAATAATCCATCCATCCATCAGCCTGTAAACGTCCACTGTTGGACATAGGCCTCCCCACGAGAATGCCATCTATAACGGTCCTGTGCCACCTGCATCCAGCGGTTTCCTGCGACCTTGATGAGGTCATCAGTCCACCGAGTGGGGGGTCGTCCTACGCTGCGTCGTCCGATTCGTGGTTGCCACTCGAGAACCTTTTTTCCCCAACGGTTGTCGGTTCGTCGAGCGATGTGGCCTGCCCATTGCCACTTCAACGTGCTAATCCTTAGGGCTATGTCGGTTACACCCGTTCTTCTACGGATTTCCGTATTTCGGATTTTATCACGTAGAGAAATACCGAGCATAGCCCTCTCCATAGCACGCTGAGCGACTTTGAGCCTTGTTATGAGGCCGACATTTAGAGACCACGTTTCAGTGCCGTAAGTCATCGCTGATAACACACACTGGTTATAAACCTTTGTTTTCAGACACTGCGGAATATTAGACGAGAAGATCCTCCTAAGTTTCCCGAACGCTGCCCAGCCGAGTTGGATTCGTCGGCTGACCTCTTTCTCGAAATTGGATCTACCTAATTGAACTGTTTGTCCTAGGTAAACATAGTAATCTACAACTTCGAGAATCGCATTTCCAACCAGGACCGGTACAGAAATGACATGGGCATTAGACATGATTTTCGTCTTGTCCATGTTCATTTGCAGCCCTACTAGTTGGGAGACCTTGCTGAGGTCATTGAGCATGGTGCTAAGGTCCTCCAGGGATTCTGCCATGACTACGATATCATCTGCGAAGCGAAGGTGAGTGATGTATTCGCCATTGATGTTGATGCCGAGTCCGGTCCAGTCTAAGAGCTTGAAGACATCTTCCAGCGCAGTGGTGAACAGTTTCGGAGAGATAACGTCTCCCTGTCTCGCGCCTTTCTGCAGCTGGATCGGTTTCGTACTCTTATTCTGGATGCGGACTGACATAGTAGCGTATTTATACAAACACTTCAGCACTTCGATATATCGATAGTCAATTTGGCACCTCTGAAGGGACTGCAGCACTGCCCAAGTTTCGACAGAATCAAAGGCTTTCTCATAGTCCACAAACGCTAGACACAGAGGCCGATTATACTCCTCGGTCTTCTGTATAATCTGGCGTAGCGTGTGGATGTGGTCTATGGTACTATAACCTTTTCGGAAACCGGCTTGTTTGGGCGGCTGGAAGTCGTCTAGCTTGCGCGCGAGTCGGTTCGTAATGACTCTTGAAAACAATTTGTACACGTGGCTCAGGAGTGAGATGGGTCTGTAATTCTTTAAGAGCGTTCTATCGCCCTTCTTGAAAAACAGCACCACCACACTCCTGGTCCACGACTCTGGAACGTCGCCCCCGAGAATGACAGAATTAAACAGCTTCTGTAGGGCTTTTAAAACTGGCTTGCCGCCTGCCCTCAGGAGCTCTGTGGTAATTCCGTCATCTCCCGGTGCCTTTCCGTTCTTTGATTGTTTTAGAGCCATTCTGATCTCGTACAAGCTGATGTCCGGGATTTCTTCGGTATAGTGCCGAGTTAGCTTGGATCTGGGGTCTTGGACCAAGCTGACAACAGGATTCAGGGATGATTTGTACAACTGCCCATAGAACCTTTCGACCTCTCCCAAGATCTCACTCTGGGATGAAATGACAGTACCGTCATCGGTCTTCAGCTTAGTCATTTGGCTCTGCCCAATAGACAAATCTCGTGCGAACACTTTGGAGCCTCGATTTCGCTCTATCGCCTCTTCAATACGCAGTGTATTGAATCGGCGAATATCGCGTCGCATAGATTTAGAGATTTGTCTATTAAGCTGCCTGAGTTCGGACCAATCGGCTGAAGACTGTACCGTCATTTCCTTTCTCCTCTCTATGAGTTGAAGAGTCTGGTCAGAAAGCTTTTTTGTTCTAGTAGCGCGATGGGCCTTAAAGAATTTTGACCCGACCGCGTGGACAGTTTCCACGAACCTGTTGTTCATATCGTTCGAAGATTCGCACTCTTCCAGGCATTGGAAGCGATTATGTAATTCGAGTTGAAAGCTATCGGTGTTCTGGTATTGGACAGGTGTAGGTCGGAGTGTAGACTTCATCAAGCGGGACCGCTCGACTTTCGTACGAAGATTCAATGTGCCTCGAACCATGCGGTGATCACTCCCAGTTTTAATCCTGCTGATCACAGAGACATCATTGAATATTTGTCGTTTGTCCGTCAAGATGAAGTCTATCTCATTTTTAGTGGATCCATCGGGGCTAATCCAGGTCCACTTCCTTTGTGGCCGTTTCTTGAAGAAGGAATTCATCATGAAGAGGCCTTCCTTCTCCAAAAAGTCGGCCAGTTTTTGGCCCCTTTGGTTTCTCTGTCCAAATCCATATTGCCCCACTATCAACTCATCGTCTGTCCTTTTGCCTAGTTTTGCGTTGAAGTCTCCCATAACTACCGTGAAGTGGGTTTTGGACGTGTGGATGGCTTTCGAGATATCCTCGTATAAGGCCTCCACTACGTCGTCGGAGTATGTCGAAGTCGGTGCGTAAACCTGTATGACCTTCAACGAATACCGTTTGGTAATTCTGAGTATAAGGTACGCTACCCTTGTTGACACACTTTCGATCCTCTCCACGTTCTCTACGAGAGACTTACGAACGATAAACCCTACACCGCCTTGGGATGGGTGATCTCCCTCCCGGTAGAAGAGCAAATTTCCAGACCGGAGGATTATCGTGCCCTCCCCCTCTCTTCGCACTTCTGATAATCCTACAATGTCCCATCGGATTTTGCTCAATTCCTCTTCCAGTTCGATGACCCTCTCGTCGGTCCTAAGCGTCCGAACGTTGTGTGTTACCAGGGCCAAGGGTCGATTTTTTTGGTAGCCGGATCGCGGCCGGAGATTCCTAGCACCCCCTGCCCCGCCACCAACAGGCCCGCTACCAAAATGAGCCCGTGGAACAGCGGAACTGCCGTGACTGGGGGCCGTGACTTTTTGTGCATCCATATTTATTTTCGGGGGGTAATAATGCCATAATCGCCACGCTTGGCGAGCGGATTGGCGATCGCGGTAGATGTTATTGAGTTTCCCGGGAGATAGCCGCTGCCCAATCTCCCGGTGAGACCCTTAGCCGATTTTTACGACTCCCACGGGCAAGTAAGGGGTGACGACCTTTGCATTCTATTCCCGTCGCCACACGGGTTCAAATAATAAACACTTAATATGATTATTTTAGTGAGGGCACAAACCTAATATGATATTCCGGCCGTTTTCAGAGATCAATATTTCAATATTACCTAACAACCAGGCTTATATTAATAAACTTGTATGTAATTATATCAAATCGTTAACAAGAATAGAATTCAAATTATTAGTTAACTATTATGTAGAAAGTCTGATTATAAGACTGACAATAACGCCGTGTTTCGTAATTATCATTATCATCTCATATTTCATACTCTTCTCCTTACTAATAATACGAGAGAAATTGAACTAATATCTGAAGCTAGACAGACAGGTTGGTAGAGAGCTATTACAAGTTTCCCTTCTCTTTTATAGATGTTATCCAGAGTATTCATCTCATTATCACAGCCCATATATGTTCCATTGTTGGGCTCGGGGCTCCACCATAATGCAAGGGTAATTGACCTACTATACCACGCTGGTCAGACGTGTTGTTATAGGGTTTTGTTTCGAGTTTTCCTTCTCTCGCATAGATATTATATGCATTTTATGTCCCTCAGTCGTCTCGTACGATCACCCACGAGTAAGATAGGGGGCTGGTGAATTGTATTCTTACTCCGTCACCACACGGATAAGATCCAGAGTATTACATCCCTTAATACTCTTTTACGATATCCACTGATAAGGTTTTGGACTGTATTTTCATTTCGTCACTATACGGAAATTGTACTTCTAATCTCTGCTAACGGCAGCGATATAAAAAAATATCAAAAAAATGAGTAGCTAGAAAAAAAAGCAATGTTATTAGCTGATAACCTATAGTTAGTTATATATTTTTAAAGTTCCCCACAATAAAATAATTATTTACTTAGTGCAAGGTGCAGTTGCATGTTGAAAAAAAAAACAAAAAAAATATAGTGATCTAACCTTTTTTGTGATGTCTGGTGAAGTTGCCAAACACACTGCCAAGCCTTTGCTGATTCCTTGTCGTACACAATTCCAATGACTTCAAATCATCCGCATTTTGCGTGACCAAAATGGAAGACCTCTTCGACTCCATAGCACCAGTGTTCACTAACAACTCGGCTTCAAGTAATAGAACAATAGTGGCGTAGAGTAGTTTCAGTTCTCTACAGCAAAGCATTGTTTTGGCACTAATTATATTTATGGTCACATTTGGAACGCGTTACAAATTGCACTTAAATTAATAGTCATTGTTTTTGCTGTTATCTTCTTGTGTTTAGTTCAGTTTGAAAGGGATGGTGTAGCATTCTGTAAAAGAAAAAAGAACTCTTAGTGAATACTCATTATGAACTTGAATGTTTGCACTGTCCTTTGTTATAGAACCTCAGTGTTTCTAATGAAAACGTAGAGATTCTTGTGTTGTTTAACTGTGCTATATTCATTCAGATGTGGAAGAAACTCGGATATTTTTTCATTAAAAGTGACATTAAATGTTAGAATCAATTTCTAATTGTCAGCAATTTTATAGTAAAATCTTAATCATTACCATTCTGCTCTTATACCAATTACTTGGGGTCTACTCAATAGATATATGTACTCTTATTACATCTTACATATTGCAAACTTTTTACATATCGGCAAAGGAGGGATGACATCAGTCAACCTTCCTTCCAGTTGGCATCAGATGAAGTTGGGCCAGGTTGATATAAAACCCTTAGTCATCTTTAACGATATCCACGATCAATGCTGCCCTAGCCGAGGCCGCGGGTGACTGGATCGGGGAATTAGTCCGTCACCCGCCGAAAGGCCGACCGCGTGAGGAAAGACCGACATCCTACCCGAGGCGGGGACGTCGGTCGAGGAGAGGGTACTCCTCAGGGGTATTCCGTCGGGCCAACCACTGGCGTCAAGTCACTCTGCTCCGGTGGTTGGCCCAACGACGAAGGCGACGTCACGGGTGGATTACGGGTGTGCGTGCTTACGCCCCTCTGTCACCCCGGACGGAGTGGTGCGAGTAGTGTGCCGACCGTAACCCGCCCCCCCAAAAAAAAAAAAAGGGTTGGTATTATTCATTACTGCCAGCACAAAGCAATATGGTTGCTGCCATATAATAACTTTTTAATACATGTAATAATGACATATGTAGTATTACTTTCTACTAATAATGATTTATGCAGGTTGTAAAGGAATCATTATCATCATCATTCAGCTTTTGCCGTACACAACTGGACGTGGGCCTCGTAATTCCCCACTCATACTTCACTCAGGGTGGGTGACTTGAAGTTCGCGCTGAACTATTAAACATTTCCAAGGAAAGAGCTACTGTTCGCTCACCTGATGAGAACTTAGCCGATTCTTACGACTCCCACGAGTAAATAACAGGTAATGGTAGTAGTATTCTTGTCCATCCGTCAGACAGGGTAATATAGTACTCTTTTTTTACTCAAAAATATGAAACAAATATTGTTTAAAATTCCTTTTCTATTTCTTAATAACTTTTTGAAGTCGGTGCCTCAGGTAAAAGTTAGTATAATAATATTGTAGATTTATTTCGTAAATTGGTTAAATTAGTAGTTTATGTAGGTAATCGGTTAGTTTAAGTTTTAATTTACAGAAGGCACATAAAAAAAAAGATAAATTGAAAAACTTGTTTTTTTTAAGTCTGTTAAAATAAAAATAAAGCCGATATTAATAATTTTCTTGTGAAAGAAAGTTTTAAAGAATAATGAATTGATAGCGATTGCCCAAATACTAATTATTTTTTTATTATTAAGTCCAACAAAATAACGCGAAGAACTTCACACAATAGATTAAGGTTGTTAAAAAACCTTCATTCTATTCTAGCTTAAATCAATATACCGGCCAAACCAGCACTTAGATATTCAGGCCAATGTCTGTACAATTTGTAAAAGCGGTAAAATTTAAATAATTTAAAAACAAACTTCCAAGGTCAGTTTATCTGTTCAAATTGAAGAAAAGCGTGTTGAAATTGAATTGGACCTTTGCGAATAATTTACTGAAAGATGTTCGGATTTTGTTATAGGAGTGAATATTTGTGAAAAAAATCGATACTGAAGGCAGTTTACCTTTTCCAAATCGAAATCAACATTGCTGGCAAGAATTTATTTTATAAATTTTATATCGTTGTTGCGTTTTTTTTATTGCTTATGGTGACAAACGAGCAAGCAGAATAACTTAAAGTAAGCGTTACTGCCGCCTATGGAGATCTGCAATACCAGGAGTACAGTAAGGCCCATGCCTACTAATGAAACCCCAAACCCATACAGAAAGTTGGGTTGTGATAAAGAAAAAGTGAAGTTAAGAGAATGCTATTATCATAGCATCGTATTTCATCTAAGATTATTAAATAGCAAGATTTCAGTTCATATGCATACCACTGTTGGAGACGAATTTCGAGGCATGAATAGTTGGCATATATGAAAATTGGTCTCCTGTACGATAGTGACCAGATGGGTTAGTATATATATAATTTATACATACATATATTCTCAGGTCGTCTCAGGGACTAAACGATGTGATGACATTTTGTACTAAATTATAATTTATATCTTACGAATAATATTAATTTAATATGATGATGATGATGAATAATATTAATTTAATAACCTTGTATAGAGAATATCTATTTACTCATCATCATTCTTCTGCTCTTTTCCTAATTATTTGGGATCGACACAATATGTAAACATACATATTGTAAAAGTTATTGGTAAAGTTTTATGACCGGTTGCCTGCCTAACATCAACCCTCCTTGGCAATGTAATCATTGACCAAAGGGCAGCAGGTAGAATTGGCCTAGGTCGATATAAAGCTCTTAGTTGTCTTTTACAACATCCATGAGCAAAGTAAGTATTGGTAGTATTCTTATCAGCTACCACACAGCATTTATTTGCTCAGACCATTAATTTCCTCATATACATACATACATATCATCACGTCATATCCCTTGTAGGGTAGGCAGAGAGAACAGAGTGCCAGAGAACTCTATCCTTGCATACTTCACTCGCTTCCTCAACATTCATAATTCTCTTCATACACGCTCGCCGGTTTCGGAGACTCTTGACTCCACCTTCCTTCAGTACATGACCGATCTGGTCCAGGTAGGTGAGTTTCGGTCTTCCCCGGTACCTACATCCTTCCACTTTCGCATTGTATATCTTCTTAACCAAACGTTCGTTCGGCATTCTTTCCACATGTCCGAACCATCGGAGCATTCCCTTTTACTACTGCAGTGGACGACGAAAAGTCTAATGATGATGATGCTAAAGATGTTCTTTGCTAGCATAGACCTTCTCATCCAAGGTGATAATGACGTAGGTACTTCTCAAATTTGCTATCGCATTCCGACAATGATGTAATAATGATTACCTTCCAAACAAATTGCAATAGAAAATTTGTTACTACTCAGACTTCGATTTTCTACGATAGTGTGGTACTCTACCTTTTTTTTCGGACCGGCTATGGTCTGATCACACCACCCTTAAACCAGTCAAGGCGATGAAAGAGCCAGCATAAAACCCTACAACTTATACTGTGACTCTTTACTGCTATTTGAACGGGCCACCGGTAGCCAGTTTTGGTCCTCTGTGACTCATTCAGCGGTATAGTACATACATACATACTATCACGCCATATCCCTTGCAGGGTAGGCAGAGAAAACAGAGTGCCAGAGAACTATATCCTTGGATACTTCACTCACTTCCTCAACATTCATAATTCTCTTCATACACGCTCGCCGGTTTCGGAGACTCTTGACTCCACCTTCCTTCAGTACATTACCGATCTGGTCTAGGTAGGTTAGTCTCGTCTCCCCCGGTACCTACATCCTTTCACTTTCGTATTGTATATCTTCTTAACCAAACGTCCGTTTGGCATTCTTTCCACATGTCCGAACCATCGGAGCATTCCCTTTCGCATCTTTACACCAATATCCTCTTTCATTCCTACTCGCTCTCTTACGTCGCCGTATAGTACACTACTCTAAACGTACATGAACATATGTTCATAAATGTGTAGTGTGGCTCTTATACCTACTATAAACCTACTGTAAAACATTCTATTAGTCTTGTTTCAAATAGAAATAAGACTTATCTTTATTCTTATATAAAACATTCTGTATATGACAATTTCCATTTATATAAAACTTTCTCTTCATATAAAACATTCTATTTATATCAAACAAGACCATTTCTACTTTCTCATTTCTATGAAGTCCTATCTCAGTGTAGAATCAGCTTCATTGTTTAAGTCTCGCCATATTTCCGTCACCGGTCACTATGACGTCACATTTTATACCCAGACCTCGTCTAATTTAAGCTCTGCTGTCTCATCAGTCAACAAAAAGCTTATTATATGAATGTTATCGCACAACATTTTTGTTTCAGTCCTTTTGCGTTATCGAAAATATTATACCCATACAATATTACAATGGCTTTTATTTCAAGTGTCATTTATTTTAGTATTCCTCTCATACGAACATATAACGCCCCA